>JAFIRS010000064.1:0-1430798 GCA_018342105.1 Gonioctena quinquepunctata | reverse complement strand
CTACTAGGGGTCTGAACAAATTACGATATTTATCCCCCCTTGGGGGGGATACGGGCATGACCCAAAAAGATGGCTATTTTTGCAAAAGATTGAAGTTCATTCGGTATTTATTTGGGGTATGTTCATTTTGGATAATATATCCAACCTACATTTTGGGAGTTAGTTTGATACTATCTTGATAATCCTCAAAATTGTTTTATTAATTCCGTTGGTATTCGTATTTTCAAGTATGGAATAATGCTTTTATAACTGGATGGAAAAAGATATCATGTTCTGGGTATTATGTGTACAACTCTGACAATCTTTGAAATTTGAGGTTTCATGAAACATTAAGAGGGTGGACTTTTAACCGACGAAACCAAAGGGGGGTTCTCTATTCCCCCCTATATTTTTTTTTTTTCCATCTTTTTTTTTTTATGTAGCCCGCATAATTTTTTACGGGCGTCGATTCCAATAATTCTTTCTTCATGGATGGGTTATTTTCGAATTTGGTCCCATTTGAATTTAAAAGAAATAAGGGGGATATTGATCACTCACCCTCTGAAAACTGGTCCTTAACCGATTTATCAGGATAACTTTGTACTTCCTTCGATTTGGATGATTTTTTTTTAAATGAAAGGGGAACCTTATATTTGGATTTAAAAAGGAATTAGCCACCCTTACGGGAAAAAAAATGGGGATAATTGATTTTAAAGGGAACATTAGCACACACATCGTAGTTGACAATGACAGATCGTTTGACATTTTCTTTTTCAAAATCTTTTATATTTTATGAGATAATGATATACAAATTGAAATAAATAATCAGAACAACAAAATAATTTATATTACAACAAATAGAAAAAGTAGATAATCATATTATTTAACGGTAATAGTTGAGTGGGGGAAAAAGTAAGTTTTTGGGGGAAAAAAAAAAAAACAAGGGTAGTAATTGGAGATTTTAGGCCCAAAATTAAAATAAAAATTTTAACATAAAAAAACCCGACGAAAAATAAATTGAAAAAAAATAAAAAAATTCCCAGTTAAAGAAAATTGAGTCCAAAACAATGTAAGTAACTGATTTTAGTCGGCGTCAAACAACAAAAATTAATTAGGGAAGCGAAAAGATGAGAGCGGAGGGGGCCCTTTTTATGACTTTTTCAAAAAAAGATCTTCGATTTGTTTGTTTGGGCCGACTCAAAATTTATCCCCTTATTTAGACAATTTCATTTTAAAAATTTTAATTTTTTTTGGTTTTCAGTTGATTTTCGTCGGTTTTTTTAAAAAAATTTTTTAACAAACCCCCAAAAAACAATAAAAAGCTTACCTACCTTCAATAGTGGTGAATGCTTCTGTATGTCTTAAATATGATTTTTTACAATTACTTATTCTTTCTTTGTTGTTTTTTTTTATTATCCATATTCATTCAAAAATTTAAAAAAAAGCCTCAATATTAATTCTATGTTCAAACAATTATTTCAATTCCGTACCACGGACGTTTGACCTTGTGTTTCCCTTTTTTTTATTTGTAAAAATTGATGATACTTAACCGTATTTCTTAAAAAAAAAGTTATAATTATCACTTCCAAATGAAAATTTATAGATAGAAAAAAAGAAACACTAATAACGAAAAGTTACACGAAACAGCCTGTTTTATAAGCGTTAACACTTTGAACAAATAATACTACTAGCTGCGTAACAAAATTTCAGGAAAAATATCTTTGTTCGTTGGAATACAGATCTGCACTATACGAATTGATAGCCTTTCCTTTTAAAATAATTTTTTGCGCCTCACTTCCGCCATGTTTTCGGACAGTTTTAACGGTTGTTATGTCCCCCGTAAAAAAAACATTTTTAAAACTTTATTAACTATTTTATTAGTTTTCCTAAGCCCCGTCTCGAATATCGTCGACAATTAAAAAATCAACGAAAAAAAACATCTAAAAAAGTCCTAAGAGGCTAAAGGGTAAAGGTGCATATATTTGTTCACTTCACTTCGTAGGAGAAAAAGGTCCTATAAAAACATCCTTCCCACCTTTTTTCAGAAACCATCCCAACCCCTCCATGGCCCCCCGATTGGATACTCATCACACTTCCGAAAATGACACCAACCCAATTATTTTCAAAATCATCTCAAAAGGATCTTAAACAATTTTCCGATAGCTAAACATATCTATACAGACGCGTCAAAAAAAAACGCGGCACAGGGTGCCTTCATACAACAATATCAAGAAAATTTCCGACTAAGTAATTACTCCAGTAGTTTTCACTGATGAGTTGGATGCAATTCACCAGGTCCTTCCCACCGGACAAGAAAATATCCAGCAGTCGCTGATTATATCGGATTCCCTCAGTGCCATCTTCCTCCTAAATTTCCCATACCCCATGGTAAGGCACTCAAAGATAACTTTTTTCATCAGAAATGGGAAAAGGCCTATATTAACGTATGATCTCCCCACAGGGCAGATCATAAATCAATAAGCACCCTTAAAGGTAGTTGTCGGGCTACAAACACTGTCAAAAATTATTCTCGATTGTGGGCGATGCAATCATGTTCAGCCTAATTAGGAATTTTTTTGGGAAGGAACTGTGCTGAAAACTCAACTAGCATGCGTGTTACAGCAAATAAGCCATGACTGGACTGTTGGCAACGTCGCAATCCAATGATCGCTCCCTTCATTGTTAAGATACTCTTATGAACAAGCAATCAAAGCTATGGTCATTTGCGCAAAGCGGGTAGGTTTGCTAAAGCGAAAGTTGAAAAAAAAAAACATAAAAACCAAAAAAATGCAATGAATTTGCTAAATTATTTTTGTACCACAGCCATCTATTTGGTCAACATGAAAATTGTAGTTCATGGTGTCGAAGAGAAACGGGATCTGAGATACAGACTGAATGTAATTTTAAAAAAATAACGATCTATTCAACAAATTACAAAATATATTGAAAAAAATCCTGGAAATGCCCTAAGTTTTGTTCTGCAGCTTCTAGTCAGGAAAATGAAAGCGTAAAAAATATTTTACCAAAAGCACCCAAAATCTAAATGCTACAGTAGAAGTCGTCTGCAGATTACAGAGTAGCCAGTGCGGTGTCCTGAAAACATTGCGAGGTATCGTTATTGAATATAAAAAAAAAAATAATTTGGAACCAGGTAGTCATCAGCTACATATTCAAAGATCGATTCGATAAGAAAAAAAAGACGTGCTATCATCAAGAGAAAAAATGTTGCGCAGAGTTGAACGCCAAAAAAAGGAAATTTAAGAAAATCAAGGAAATGTCAGAAGGTGTAACATATCAAAAACGTTGGAATTAACAATCAAGAGCATCATCAATATTATTAAAAACATCGAATCAATATCAATAAATTATTCCGTTTATTTTGATTTAAAAATATCTGGATTATGCTGTGATGACATTTTACAAATCCCGCCAAATGTGGAAATAAGAATTTAATATATATATATTTTGTAGCCCTACAAATCAATCCTGTGGCGAAAAAATTACGGGATTGAGTTAATTTCTAGTCAATTATATTTGAATGATGTACAAGTCGATTCAAAATTTGTGTTGTTTGGTAGAATTTAATGAATTTTAACCCAAATTTACTCGTTGCGCATAATGCGAGATTCGAGGTACCTAGATTACTAAAGAAATCATTAATAATAATTTAATAAAAAGTTTTAACATGATAGCAGGATTTGGGAAAAAGCTTAATTTTTTAAAAAAAAAGTTCCCCAGATCGAAAAGGGCCAGGAATGTTTCCTATCAAAATTGAAATTTAATACCAAACAGAAACATCAGATAATTTCCACGAAGGATGTATGATGTACAAATTTAAAAAAATTATTGTTTCATTGGTAAAAGTCAGACTTATCAAATACATGAAATCATATAAAGAATTATTCCAGAGCGAAAAATTCGTAATTTTTTAAGTCCTTTAAAAATGTTATATCACGGATTTATTGAACAAAATTGCAAAAAAAATATAACATGCGATTTTCTGAAACAAATGTATCACGATGAAGGAGAAGAAGCTGTGATTAATCACATGACTGAAAAAATTGGAGAATGGAAAACCTAGAGTTACTAAAAAAAAAGGAAAGCATTAACTAAAATCATTAATGAATTGAAAAATAAATGTTTAGTAAATCAAGTGATTACTTGTATAAAAAATTAGGAATAAATAATATTAAATTCATTGTTGTTTATATTTTTTTTAATTTTCGTTATATTTTATGCCTGTTAAAATCTGAATAATTTTTTTGTTTATGTTTAAAAATATTCAATTATGTTATACGTACATGTTTGTACAAATGTATGAATCAATAATGTTTATGTATTTTTTTTCCGTTACTCTTAAAACTACATTTTATTTTATATCTATTCCCATTGTAATATGTTTAAAATGCATCAGTATAAATTAACGAATTATTACAATTTTATTCATAAATATTGCGTTCCAAGACACAGTTCAATTCAAAACACAAGACCCTCGCGTTCTCATTTTTAATCACGAGCGATCGCTTGAGGGCGTTAACGATTCTCATCCTTCACCCTCTTGCACTTCTCATACGCAATAATTTAGAAACTTCTTATAACAATAAATAAATAACTGTATGGCTACGCGTCTTAATTTTTTTTTATAAAATTTTTTGTCTTTAATAATATAGTTTTTTAAAAAAATCTGAATGGGGGGTTTTGTTATGCCTTAAAATGTGTGTCCGCGGTAACACATAGGATTACGTGTTAAACGTTCCTTTGAAGCCTTTTATCTCGCTTTCGGTGTGGTAAAATGATTCCAAAATTTAATATGATACAGGTAATAAAGTTAACTAAAGTCGTATGAATATAAACGAATTCTGATTGGAAGTGGATTTCACGACAATACCTTAACAAGCTTTTTTTTTTTTAGTTTCCCTTGTTTCCCTTCGTTTGTTAAATTTTTAAAACTGCAAGTGAATTTGACCGATCTAGTCGTCGAATAATTGAAATTTGACAGGTGTTCATAATTCCCGGCGACAATGCATTATGGAATTTTGATACGAAAAAACAAAATGCGACCCCAAAATGGCGGGGATTTTAATTTCGTCCGATTTGATTCAAAATTGGTATTTGGGGTTTTGGGTCAATTCCAAATGGCGGCTCCAAGATCCGGACAGTTTTGATTCAAAATTGGGCAAGACAATAGTTTGGATTATTTTGTTTTTTCACAATTTCAATTTTGGTAGTTTCAGACATGGGTGGAAAGTATTATTTTTACGATATTTTCAGGAATATATTAGAAAATAGCAATGACGAAAATCTGAAAAAACTTAGTGATATCGCACATGGCATGACAAACGCTAAATTCGTTCCTGATTGGCGTTTTTTCAAGTTTTTAGAAACTTAAAAATAATTTTCTACTAGAATGTCATAAAGTTCTAGAAAAATTTGATGATTTTATTTTTTTGAAATTTCACGGGAACGAGCAAAGGGAATTATCCTCTTTACTACCATTATATTTTATCATTTCCAATAATTTATTACATTTCTAGTTCTCCCTCCATTTAATGAAGAATTCCAAAAAAGTTCAACAATATTTGCAGACTGTTTTAACGTAATTACAGCAGTAGTAGTATTCTCCACAAAAAAGGTAAGAGTTTATCTTGAATCAGAATTATTAATGGTGCCAAATAAAAAAGATTGAAAAAGTAAGGCCTTTTCAATTGCAAAACAAATTTATGTATATATAAGTGGGTTTAAGCTCATCCAGTATTGAAACGACCTTTTGGTGGGTAGGGGAAAACACAGTGGACACGATTTGCTGTGCTACGCTATCTTCCCGTGTTTGGCATGCAGCGTTTGAAAGGTTAGGTTTGTTTAATTAATAAATGGTAGTGCAGTTATTTATTCAACTTGCAATAGTTTACTCGTTACCTTGCCGAAATGCCCAGTGTTAAGTCCCTATTAGTAGCGGAAAAAAATGGGAGTGTTGGAAAGTTATGGAGTGTAAAGTTCTCTCGTCTCGTGAATCGCCTATACCAAATAATTTGGTACCCTATGGAATTTCTATTAATAGCCATGGTTAGACAATGGTTCGGGTATCTTCGAAAAAAATTGGTTGTTAGGGGGGGAAAGGGCCCAAAAAGTGGTCATTTCATTACTGGATGAGCTCTATCCGAGAACCCTCACGAAATCCTTCAACAACTCAATACAGTATCAGAAATATTTATCTTGGTATGGTGGCTGGGGCGTAAAGAATGCTTGCTATATTTTGAGAGGCATTACAATTTCTCCTCGACTCCTCGAGGAAGGGATAAAAAGAATAAGAGTCAGGCGGTTAGCTCAGGACGTCAGTATCAACCAGCAGCAGTCGGGGTATGGTGCGCTGCAATGAAGGAGAATTTTTCACGATAATTTCACATCAGATAATTTGAATAAATTAAACTGAATCTTATTCAATTTAATCTGTCGGACGACAGACAGATCAAAATATCTTTGGTGCCGTGGTGGGCGAAAACAAAAATAAAATTCTAAACAAAACAAAAGCCGTATTTCTGTAGAATAAAAAAAAACTTATTTCTGACAAAAACAATTATTTCTTGAATGATGAAAAAATATTCACAAGAAAAGACAAACCAAATCAAATATTTTGTGTACGGAATTATTTTTTAAACGAACAAACCACCATTTGGGCCAAAATGGCCGAATCTTTTACAATTCTGTTCTGGTAGTCGCAAGGGTAACTGGTGTTACCTGAGCACACAACTGAATAATTTCCCCCAGTTCATCTAAATTGGTGGCACGTTCGCTTGCCGATATACCTCCGTTCTGCATCCCCGAAATAAAAATCGAGAGGTGCTACATCTGGTGATCAGGTGGCCAGTTGATTGTACCTCGCGTACAAATAAACCGATCGGAAATAATTGGAAAATGTAACCACCGTGCCCATTGTGGGCAGGACAACCTCTTGTTGAAACCACACGTCGTTAAAGTCAATCGGAAAGCGCGGACTGCAGGAATAATTTGATTTTTCAAAAGTTGCAAATATTTTGGTGCAAACTTCCCTTCAATAAAAAAAGGGTATGACGTCCCGTCCCACATTTCACCTTTCTTGGGTACTGTGTCCGCACAGCAATCTCAAATGTTTATTTTTAATTACTACGGATGGGTTTGTTTCGTGAATTGAGAAGGACGATTCACCTTTTTAGAAAGTCATCATTTACACGAAAAGCCCTATTGCATTTTTCGCCATCGTTTCCAAAACTCCATACGTCTGAAAATGGTCTCCAGGCAAAAATTCTTGTGTGGTCTTGACTTTGGGAAAAAATGATAACCGTTTCTCTTCAAAATATTCCTCACAGTTCTTTTCATTCAAATTCCCTTTTCGGCGATCTGTCTACTCGAACAAGGTGCTTTTGAATAACCTTGTGTTTCTCTTTTCCCGTTCCTCGTGTATTTGTCTAGGATGCGGTGGTGGTTGGGGACAACATTTTTTTTCAATGTGCTGCCCACACCCAAAATTCTGAAATTTATTAATAATTGAAAGGACAGTCCTTCCCGTAGGTACAGGTCTATCTGCAAAAGCCACTATGAATAGATTTCTGTATCTTGTACAGAATTACCCCCCAAAAATACCATTAACGATCTGTACTTTTCTGCGGTTGTGTAAATGTTTCAAAAAGGAATAAATTGTCACGGTCTTTTTGTTTCCCCACTAAGGCTCGCAAGAAATGATCGATTCGTTTGCGCTGTGTAGCATTTCCACGTGGTCAGTTAATGTGTCGGGGGGGGTAACAGGGGGGCGCACAGGGCGTCTCTCTTTTATGTGGTATTATCATATCATTGCGTTCCTTTTGCTCATGTAGATTTTTGTCCTACCCCAGATAAATGTTTTCCGTCTGTATAAGGGTGTAACTGAATAAGTGTAAAATTTAAGGAGGTATTCCCATCGAAAAAAAATAGGATCTTTCATATAAAGAAACTTTTGGGATCCTTGTTAAGATGCCCTTAAAGGGTCAAATTTATAACAATTTTTTTCACAAACTGAAAAAGTTACAATATTGAAATTAACCTACGTTTTTTTTACTCCAAAAAGACCAGCCAGTAATTTATTTGGTTTACCCCATGGTTGTAAGGGGTGAAAAACCAACCCCCAAAATTTATTTCAATGTAACTTTTTTGTCTTATTTTTGTTTTCCATTTAAAATTTATCCATAGCCTGTTTCATTCTAAACAAAAAAAATGTCTCTTGGGTTTTGCCCAAAATAAACCAGTAAGCAGCAAAACATTATTTTACGAACAACTAAGAGATACATCGTCATAAATGCGAAAATAAAACAATCTATCTAGTAGGTCGCTATTAGCGATGTGACAATTAAATTGGTATGACGCTGTCAGTTTTGAATTTTTGAAATTGAATTAATACTAATTTTTGTGTTGTTGTTCTGTTCTTTTTGTTCTTTAATAATTCATTGTTGATAAAATGGCATACACAAAGGGAAATGGCTGATATGCATTACGTTTACGGTCTGTCACCGGGGAATGGGTTGGTTTTTAGAAGATATGCTGAAATTATCCTCAACGGCGGCATCCTTCACATAGAATATTTGCTCGACTTCATCAACGATTACGAGAATATGGTTCATTCGACAAAGAACGCAGGATTGTGGTCGCCATCGAGAAATACGAACACCACAGCTTGAGGAAGCAGTACTTAATTTGATTGAAGAACAACCTACTACCAGTACTAGAAAGATTGCTTTCCAGCTAAATGTTGATCATATGACGGTATTTCGAATTTTAAAGGAACAACTCTTATACCCTTACCATCTGCAACGAGTACAGGCACTGTTACCGCGAGACTTTCCAGACCGTCTTGAATTTTGCAATTGGATGCTGGAAATGATTAGAAGAAATTGTGACTTTCTGAAGACGATAGAATTCACAGACGAATGTAGTTTTTCTCGGGACAAGATTATTAATTTTCTATTACCACATATGGGTGATAAAGCCCTCACGCTATTGTCGAAACTAGCCATCAGAACAGTTTCTCTTAACGTGTGGCTCGGGTTTGGGGATGATTTAATTGGGCCTCATTTTCTACCTCCTCGATTAAATGGTGAGGCATACGTTCAATTTTTAAGAGAAGTGCATCCAGTACTGCTGGAGGAAGTTCCTTTGGGCGTCAGAAGGGATATTTTTTTTATGCATGATGGGGCTCCCGCCCATTTTAGTCAAGTAGCACGTCAGCATTTAACTGAAACATATGCAAATCAGTGGATAGGTCGAGGAGGACCACATAAATGGCCCGCTCGATCCCCGGATCTCAATCCTCTCGATTTCTCTATTTGGGGCCATTCACAGCATTTGGTATATCGTACTCCTGTTCGCGATGTAGAGGGACTTAGAAACCGCATCATCGATGCGTGCAGGGTAATCAGAGACTCCAGGAATATTTGAGCGAATACTGGCTCAATGCGCCGACGTCTAGACGCATGCGTAATGTTTGAAGGTAGACATATTGAACATTCACTATGATTTCTACATGTTGTGTGTTTTGTTATTAATAGCTTAGTTTTGTTTATTACCCTTTAATCGTTTAATGCAGGTTCTAACTTACAAAATAACAATAAATCCAGTTCGCATTTATGACGATGTATCTCTGTAGTTGTTCGTAAAATAATGTTTTGCTGCTACTGGTTTATTTTGGGCAAAAACCCAAGAGACATGTTTTGTTTAGAATGAAACAGGCTATCGGAAATAAATTTTAAATGGTAAACAAATAATAAGACAAAAGTTACATTGGAAATAAATTTTAGGGGTTGCGTTTTCACCCCCTTTCAACCATGGGGTAAACCAAATAAATTACTGGCTAAGTGTCTTTTGGTAGTACAAAACGTCAGGTTAATTTCAATATTGTAACTTTTTCAGTGCTTGTGAAAAAAATTGTTATACAAATTTTATGTACTCTTAAGGGGCTGTATCTTATCAAGGGATGCTCAATGAAGTTTCTTTATATGAAAGATCCTATCTTTTTTCGATGAGGAATCACCTCCTCAAATGTTTTACACTTATTCAGTTACACCCTGTATATCAATATCCCCAATAATTCACTAGTGAATATTTATATATTCACGAATGAGATCTGCAATTTATCACAAAAATTAAATATACAAAATATAAACATTTTGAGAATTTGCCATAATACTCATACAATCACACAATAAGCCAAGCATGTGAAGTGTAATATTAGAAAAATGGTTAAAGTCTCTTCACAAAATTTAATTTAAATTGAAACAAGTGGTAGACTACAAGCAGAAAACAACTACTTTCCGGGCAAATACCACGCAGAACAATAAATGCTATCTGCCTGAAAATCTATGCAAACTTCCATTATTAATGAAAATTGATTGCAAATGTTTCTTTCTGATAAACTTGTAAGTTTGAGTTTTTATTTTTTTCGTGACTATTTTTTCCTCCTATATCAGTTTTTTGAAAATTAATCAGTATCAATTTGCAGTTGACATCAACAACTGGAAAATATCAGTAAAAGTATTGACGATGAATATCGAAAAGACGCTGGCGATGGAGGATTTTTCCTTTTGGAATTTCCGGTGTGCTAGCCGATCCCCAATTGTTTTCAGTTCCCGTTTGAAACTCCATCGTTAACTAGCGAAGAGGCAAAAACCCGAAAAGGATATACCAATCGCCATAATGATTTCGTTGATCAGCGTATTGTCTTATTTCATTTTATCAGCTGTCCTAACGTTGGTTTGGCCCTACTACTTACAGGTAAAGTTGGAATTACTCTTTTTGGGTATGACGAATCATTGATGTTATAAAAGGGAAACATTCTCAATTGAATATTGATAGAAAGATTTTTCTGTGAATTGAAAATCCATGATTAAATGAAGTTACAGAAAACAAAACAACTACTTCCCCGGCTAAAGCCACGCTGGACATTGAACTACATCTGATAGATATTCTGAAAAGGCCCTAACTCAAAAGAAAAAATCTGAAATTGAAAATTTGCTTTTTCATTCAGATAGTTATTTGATTTTCTATTCCAGTCTTAATTAAGAACTCATGGAGATGAATGAGGCGAAGAAGAATGTTTTCCAAAAGAGAGTACTCACCAGAAATCACTCGTAACATTGATGCAGGAGAGACATCGCATTCACTAGGTCTTCAATACATTTTTGTCGACGAAAATCTATTTCACGCTTCCACGATCATCAGGAAGACCGTAAGAAATGGGAAACACATTTTCAAGAAACAATCTCACTTTGCAAAGATGGAAAAAGTTAGAATCATTTCTTCTGGAGAGACACTTTGAAATTAGTGTTTTCTGACATTGAAACCTGGTATGGGGTATGATAGATTGATTTGTTGAAAATATAAACAGGATGTTCATAAAATCAGATGTGGAATCATCTGCGACTGAAAGATAAACCTTAGTCACTATCTTCCATCGTCAAGATAACCTCTTGTGGGGTATTCATGTTGAAAAGGGAAACATTCTCAATAGAATATTGATAGAAAGATTTTCTGTGAACTGAAAATCCACGATTAAAATGAAGTTATTTTTGTGAATGTCTAACAGAAACAACTACTTTCCCGGCTAAAGCCACGCTGGACATTGAACTACATCGGAGAGATATTCTGAAAAGGCCCATCTGATTTTATGAACAGGATGTTTATATTTTCAACAAATCAATTGATGTTATATTCGTGAAATCTTTATTCTTCAATATCCGCGTCATATCTGCTTCATATCTTGCATTTGTGGGTTCAAATTGAAATTTGACTAGCCCACATGGTTTCCATTGTCGAAAACATACTCTATACAGGGTGTTTCATAATTGAATGCTGATCCTGAAGTGCGATGATGATTTCAAGAAAAATTGTTCATATGAACATAGGTCCGCAACCGCTTTATTTCTGAGATACAGGATGTTGAAATTTAACGAAAAAAATCAGTTCTTTCCCAATATCTCTGAAACCGCTTCGGCTTTTTTTTTCAATTTTGGTACATGCAAAGTACACATAAAAATAATGTTTTTCCATGATAAAAGATTTCTTAATTTCCATCATGTTTACATGTCCTGTCATATTGTTGATCAAAATAATGATACGCCACTGTCTTTTTCCCAAATAAATATTATTTTTGAAATTGTTCTCTATCTTTTCATAAAAATGCTTTCCTGCCTTTTTTGAGTTAGAAAATAAAATGCATTCATTTGCTTGTCCCTATGCAAAATCAGCCGTTGAAGAGTAGTAGGATTATCTTGTGGGCTAAAAGCATCTAGTATGCTAAGAACACATTTCGTTGTTTTTAACATAAACAATTTCGACACTTCTTTAACTAGATACGTGATATTATTTACGTTATAAAGACTTGTTTAAAAAAAAAAAAAACATGGTAAATTTTACAAATACCGAATTAGCTGACATGCATTACTTGTATGGGCTTGCTGACAGGAACGCATATGAAGCCAGGCGACTGTATCGAGAGCGCTTCCCAAATAGAATGGTTCCTGATGCTCGAACGATTTCAAGCACCCACAGAAGGTTATGCGAAACAGGAAGTTTTGAGTCGCAATAATCACTTGGAAGGAGCACATCGGACTGTGAGAACTACAGCAACTGTTTCAAATTCAGTTGACGAAAATCCTGAAATAACTACGAGGCAAGCTGCCAATAATTTGAATATCGCCCATATTCCACTATGGAGGATTCTTCGTGATTATTTATCATATCCCTATCACATTCAACGGATTCAGGCTCTACCTCCTCGAGACTTTCCATTACGAGTGAATTTCTGCCAATAGTTTCTCCAAAAAGTTACGGAAAATCCTTTATTTGACAGGGAAATTTTATTCACGGACGAAGCTAGTTTTACTAAAAACAGGATCAGAAATTTTCATAATAATCATTTTTGGGCCGGGGAAAATCCGCATGCAATCGTGGAATCTCATCACCAGGAGCAGTTCTCATTAAATGTCTGGGCTGGAATTATTGGAGATTACCTAATTGGACCTTTTTTTTATCACGCAGATTAAATGGACATAATTATCGCCGATTCCTTGAAGATAATTTGCTAATTCTGTTGGAAGATGCTCCTATTTTAATGCGAAATTGCATGTGGTTTATGCACGATGGTGCACCTGCTCATTTTAGTGCTCTGGCACGCGAATATTCAAACCAAAACTTCCATAATAGGTCGTGGGGAAACAGAGTCATGGCCAGCTAGATCCCCAGACTTAAACAGTCTTGATTATTTTCTTTGGGGACATCTTAAGACTTTGGTCTAACTAATTTTTATGAGAAGATAGAGGAAAATTACAAAAATAATATTTATTTGGAAAAGTGAGTGGCGTTTCATTATTTTGATCAAAAATATGATAGGGCATGTTGACAGGGACGCCACTGATGAAAATTAGGAAATCCTTTATCATGGAAAAAATATTTTTATGCGAACTTTGTTTGCATGTACCAAAATTGAAAAAAAAGCCAATGTGGTTTTAGAGATATTGGGGAAGAACTTATTTTTTTGTTAAATTTCAACATCCCCTATCTCAGAAATAAAGCGGTTGCAGACCTATGTTCATATGAAGAATTTTTCTCAAAATCATTTAAGGATTATCGCCCTTTAGGATCAGCATTCAATTATGAAACACCCTGTATTATAACTTTATCTTTTTTTGGAACTGGCTTATGAACCGTTATCTTTGAACAATTTTTCACAGGTTATTATTATCAGAGAGTGTCAGTAATTTTTCCTTATAATGTCACTTATGTTTTCTCAATATAGTTATGAATTGGTTTCACTCTTTTATAATTCTAAATAGAATTGGCAGTGTAACTGTACACTATTTTGAAGAACCTGGGGATCTGGAGTTTGACGGGTAGTTTCTCTTTCTAACCGACGAAACCAAAAGAAGGAGGTTCTCTATTCGACGCGTATATTTTTTTTTTAATGTATGATCACGCAAAACTTTTTAATGAGACGTCCGATTCCGATAATTTCAGTGGATAGGGTGTACTTCGAAGTTGGTCCCATTTGAATTTTAAAGATGGAATCCACCCCTAAGGGTAGCAAAATGAAGGATATTGATCACTCACCGACATAACTTTGTACTGGGTTCTTCGATTTGGATGATTCTTCTTTTAGTAAATAGAGTATACCTCATATTTGGATTTCAAATGAGATTATCCACCCTTACGGGTAGAAAAATAGGGGATAATTGATTTTTCACTTGTGAACATTGGCACACACATATGTAGTTGACAATGATAGATCGCTACTGTCATTATTTTTGTTCCACATCCGTCACAATCATTATATTCTATGAGAGGATGGAATGATATACAAAGTACTGAAATAAACTAACCAGAACAACAAAAATAATTTATATTACAACATATAGTAAAAGTAGATAATCATATTATTTAACTGGTAATAGTTGAAGTAAGTAGTAAGTATTTTGAAAGTAATCAAAAAATAAGTAGGTAGTAATTAGTAGATTTCAGCCACAAAAAATTTTAAAATAAAAACTTTTTAACAAAACATTAAACCGACGAAATATGGAACTGAAAAGTAGAAAATAAAATAAACCTTCTTAGTCTCAATAACTAAACTCCTAAAATAATGTAAGTAACTAATTTTGAGTCGGCGCCAAACGAACACTCAACGAAGATCATTAAATTACTTCAAAAAAATTATCAGAATGTCACCGCGCAAGTCGATGCCATCATTTTACGCCTTACCTAATTCATTTGCTCGTTTGTTTGGCGCTGACTCAAAATTAGTTACTTACATTAGTTTAGGAGCTTAGTTATTGAGACTAAGAAGGTTTATTTTATTGTAACGAACCTAGGCCGGACCTGTCGCCTCACATGTTGCCGTCGACAGCGATGAGATCATCCCCGGAGATGTTCGAGAACCATCCAGTGCGCTCTGCCGCGGAAGACAACGGTCAATATTGGAAACAATTGGAACACGCCGGTCGCCAACGGAAAGAATTCGAAACATCGAGAATGCTGTATCGGAGATAAATAGGCAACCCTCAAGTCTCAGGGACAGTCTGAACGAGCCCATACCATCGAGCTATACAGTGGCGTAGTAATATAAATTAAGTTGTAGATTCAGTGTGAAATAAATTATTTAAACCAAGTTAAGTTTATTTACGTTACAGTGATTTATTAAAGGTTAAGTTTATTGACGTTACAATGTGCGTGGAATATAAACTGATACACTGTTCGCGTGAAACAGAAAATAGACAGTGGCCCGGTTTTCGCGAAGTGGACAATTGTGCGTGGGAATATAAACTGATACACTCTTCGCGTGAAACAGACAATAGACTGGTGGCCCGTGGAAAAGAATTCGCGAAGTGAATTTTTAACAAACTGATAAACTTTTTCGTGTGAAACAGACTGATACCTCGTCAAAGACAAAATGTGTTCAAGAAAAGTCGCCTTGCGGACTTGAAGGTAGGAATTGAAACAGGAATTGGAGGAAAGGGAACTGGAAACAACGGGTAAAAGCAAGTACTCCAGGAAAGACTTGCAGAAGGACTTATACAAGAAGGTGAGGACCCCGAAACATTTTTATTCGAAGTTCCCGGAGGTGATTTAAGTTTGGTAATGAATAAACTCGAAGAAACTACTAAATCCGTGAAAGAAGAACTGCAACAAAATTCTAGAAATCTGGAAGAGAAGCTTCTAGAAAATTCAAGAAGTCTGGAAGAAAATGCTAGAAATCTGGAAGAGAAGCTTCAAGAAAATTCTAGAAATCTGGAAGAGAAGCTTCTAGAAAATTCAAGAAGCCTGGAAGAAAATGCTAGAAATCTGGAAGAGAAGCTTGAAAAAATTCTAGAAATCTGAAGAGAAGCTTCTAGAAAATTCAAGAAGCCTGGAAGAGAAGTTCCTGAAAACACAGAAGGTCTAAAAAAGAATTGTGTGGTGTGGCTAATTTTCTAGAAGAAAGAATGGGAACCGTTGAGACAGAGATAGATAAAATTAGGGAGCAAATGAACACGGAGGTAGATAAAATCAAAGATGGGGTCGAGGCAGAAATGGACAAAATAAAGGAAACAATCAGTAAGCTGGAAAAACGAATTAATAGTGCGCCCTCCACAGAGATGGTTAACGAAAATGCAAAGCGGACTTGAGTTTGAACTTGGATAAAGTTCAAGAGGGAATAAAGATGTCAAGATCAATTCAGAAATAGGGAAGCTTTCCATGAAGCCGCCTCAGTTCGACGGAAAAACTCCATGGGCAAATTACCGCCGGCAGTTTGAAGCAGCGGCCAAAGCAAACGGATGGAATGCAGGGGAAAGAGCTGTAGCACTGACACTTGCATTACGTGGAGAAGCGACAAATATCCTACAAACTCCACCGCCCAAGAACAGGAGGACTATGATCAGCTGATTAAACATCTAGAATTACGATATGGCCACGCCCATTTGGAACACGTATACCACTCCCAACTGAAAAATCGCTGCCAGAAATCGGGCGAATCCTTACAAGAATTCGAAGCTGACATTGCACGCTTGGTTCGTCTCGCATATCCAGCCACACCGGAAAATGTAATGGAGCGATTAGCGGTTCAGGCATTCTTGGATGGACTCCGTGACCAAGAAACCAGACAAGCGTTGACACTAGCTCGTCCAACACATCTCGTAGACGCACTGGCACGCGCTTTGGAATTTGAGGCAGCAAAGCAATCCTGCAAAACAAAGTAAAGTTCGAAGTATTGAAGAAGACTCACAGGAGCATGCTGACTTGGAAGCTGCCATAAGAAAAGTGATGAAGGAAGTTTTGCCTGAGAAAAGACAGATAAGATGCTGGAATTGTGGCAAAATTGGACATGTGCGTAGCAAATGTCCAACATTCGAAAACACGACTCCGATGCAGGAAAACTAAAGAAGGTCGACGAGAAGGGGCAATCGTCGGCCTGTGTCCAGCAAGCCCCGGTTAACAACGCATATGTCGCTATCCTGAAACGACAGAACAGAGGTGTTTTCGTAGACGGTCTCATCAATAACGAGCCTTGCACCATGCTGCTAGATACAGGTGCGACTAGGACAATTCTCGGACCTTCCTTTGCCAGAACACCGGAACGAATTGAACCGACAACTTGGAAGCTACGCACAGCAACAGGGAGCCAGCTACTGTATATGGCGAGCTACCGATTGAAATAATTTTGGGCAGCACTAAAGTGAAACATCAGGCACTTGTAGCGGACATCGAAGACGATGCAATCATCGGAATGGACATCATGAATTCCAGAGGGTTTGAATTGGATTTCAAAGACGGCGTCCTACGTGTCAACGGAGAAGAGCTGGTACTTCATGGGAGAAGTGAAGAGTTGATCCGTGTGCTGTTGGCTGAAGATGTAAGCGTACCGGAGAGGGCTGAAACCATCCTGGAGCTCGCCTGGCCGGGGGTGTGAGCAGTGGAGCCGTGATGATGTTCGAGCGCAAACTTCATGATGAGAAAATTGGACGAGGGATTGCCTAGGAAAACCCTGTTACGTGCTGAAAAATTTGTACCGGTAAGGGTCATGAATGTCAATTACTTTCCAGTGACCTTAAAGAAAGGAACAATTTTAGGGCACTGCTCGTCAGTTTCATCTGTGATCCGGGGCGTACGAGGTACGATTAGCCAACCCAACAACTTGCCCACAGAACTAGAAAAATTAGGTGCCATCTCTTCCAAAGACATAAAACCAGCTCAACAGCCCAAACTAAGAGATTTAGTCAAAAGTACCAAGACATCTTCGATACCGGACAAGGAAAGGGGGTCGAACTAATGTGGTCCAGCACAAGATTGATACTGGGGGTGCCCGACCGATCCGGCAATCAGCAAGAAGACTTCCTCTTGCCAAGAAGGAAGAGGCTGACAAAATAGTCAGCGATATGGGAAAAGAAGGAGTTATCGAACCATCTGACAGTCCCTGGTCCTCTCCAGTCGTACTGGTGAAGAAAAAGGATGGATCGACACGCTTTTGTGTAGACTATCGCCAACTTAATAATGTCACGAAGAAGGACAGTTACCCTCTCCCGAGAATAGATGACACCCTAGACACGTTGGCTGGTTCCACGATTTTCTCGACCCTTGATCTGAAGAGTGGATACTGGCAAGTAGAACTGGCTCAGGAAGATCGAGAAAAGACTGCTTTACCATCGGCTCAGGATTGTGGCAGTTCACCGTTATGCCATTCGGGCTCTGTAATGCTCCCGCCACATTCGAAAGATTGATGGAAACAGTACTGAAGGGACTCTCATGGAACACGTGTCTAGTGTATCTCGACGACATAATTGTGGTCGGCAGATCGTTTGAGGACCACGTGAAAAACTTGGAGGAAGTATTCCTGCGACTGAGGAACTCCGGATTGAAGCTGAGCCCTAAGAAATGCCATCTGTTCCAAAAAGAAGTACGATACCTCGGCCACGTTGTCTCTGGGAAGGATAGCAGTGATGACCAGAAGATCAAACTGTAAGGATGGCCCATCCCAAAAGACATTCACCAACTTCGAAGTTTCCTTGGTTTATGCACATACTATCGCCGATATGTGCTGGGATTCCCAACATCGCTAAACCACTGACCAGGCTCACGGAGGGCAAACAAAGTTCCAGTGGTCCGAAGAATGTCAAGACTCATTCAGGAAGCTGAAAGGAGCTTTGATCAACGCACCTGTACTGAGCTATCCCCTACCCAAAGGGAAATTCATTTTGGATACGGACGCCAGCAACGTGGGACTTGGAGCTGTCCTATCTCAGATCCAGGAGGGACAGGAGAAGGTCATTGGTTATTTCAGCAAGACGCTTAGCAAACCAGAGCGCAATTACTGTGTCACCAGGCGAGAGCTGTTAGCTGTTGTAAAGGGTGGAACACTTCTACAAGTACGTATATGGAAGAAGATTCCTGTTGAGACTGACCATACAGCTCTCAAATGGCTCTTACAGTTCAAAAATCCTGAGGGTCAAGTAGCACGTTGGATCGAGAGACTCCAAGAATTCGATTTCAGATCGAACATCGAGCCGGAACTAGCCATAAGAATGCAGATGCCTTGTCGCGAAGACCATGTCCAGATGATTGCTCACATTGCCGACGAGCCGAAGAGAAAGAAGCAACACTTTGTAGAACCGCGGCAATGGATGACAACTGGAATGACAGCAAGATCCAGAAAGACCAAGAGAGAGACCCCGACCTTGGCTTAGTCGTCAGCTGGAAGAAGGGCAATCGAAGACCATCATGGCAGGAAGTCGCAGGTTACTCGCCGGCTGTCAAGTCCTATTGGGCACAATGGAACTCTCTTATTCTGGACAATGGGATCCTGAAACGGGTGTTGGAGGCCGACATTGGTGGGGAAGACAGACGCCAAATAATTGTTCCCAGGAACAGAAGAGAGGAAGTGCTGCGGGAAATCCATGATGGAGTCGCCGGAGGACATCTGGGAGTGACGAAGACCCTGCAGAAAGTGAGGCAACGGTTTTACTGGGCCAATTGTCAAGCTGACGTCCAGGACTGGTGCAGGAAGTGCGCTGTATGCGCTGCTAGCAATGGACCTCGAATACGACCCAAGGCCCCGATGCGTCAGTACAACGTAGGCAGCCCGTTCGAGAGAATCGCCATTGACATCGCCGGCCCGTTTCCCGTATCCGACCACGGGAATAAATACATCCTTGTGGCAATGGACTACTTCAGTAAGTGGGCGGAAGCCTATGCCCTGCCCAACCAGGGTCTTGGTGGTCTTGGTGAAAGAATGGATATGTCGATTCGGTATTCCAATGGAGCTGCACTCGGATCAAGGCAGAAATTTCGAATCCAACCTTTTCCAAGAAATATGTCTACTGCTGAACATCCGCAAGACAAGAACCACGGCCCTACATCCGCAGTCCGATGGAATGGTGGAACGGATGAACAGGACGATCAACCGCCACTTGTCCAAGGTTGTCTCTGACCATCAAAGAGACTGGGACCAGTATCTTCATTTGTTCCTGATGGCCTATCGATCCGCAGTACACGAGTCAACCGGTCAAACTCCTGCTAGTATTATAATGGGCCGAGAACTGCGACTGCCTTGTGACCTGAAGTTTGGGATACCGCCAGGACAAGACACTGCGGGAGAGGACTACGTCAGCAAACTTCGGCAGAGAATGGACGACATCCACGAACGAGTCCGGTTGAACATCCAGAGTGCCAGCGATAAAAGGAAGAAGACCTATGACATCAAGGCCGACGCTGGAGGATTTAAGGTTGATGACCTGGTTTGGCTGTACAACCCCAAACGTCGTCGTGGACTATCACCAAAGTTGCGGAACTCGTGGGAAGGCCCGTATAAAATCGTGAAAAGGATAAACGACCTTGTGTACCGAATCCATAAGCCACCCCGAGGGAAACCAAGGGTCGTCCATTTCAACAGGTTGGTCCCTTACGCTGGAAACCATGGACCAAGTTCGCACCCTCCACGCCACCGGAGGATGATATGACGTTCGAGAAGTTTATGTCCTTGTATTCAAACGGGCAGAAAGTTCTACATGGGGTTACTAGAGAGGAGTCACGAGACCTTTTCGAGGTGCCTGCTGACTACGCACTAGCGCACTGTGTGGCAGAAGATCTTCGAATGCCCAGGGCATCGCCGTAGTGTTCTCCAAGAAATTTGGTCAACTCCAAACACTGCGGGGCAGAATCCAGAAGTTGGTGGGTGCTACAGTTGAAGAAAGGCCAGAGAAACATCTACTACCTAGTTACCAAGAGGCATTCCCAAGATAAACCGTCCTATGAAGATGTCTGGAAGAGTCTCACCAAACTAAGAGATACTATGGTGGACCAGAATCTGGTGGATCTAGCAATTCCAAAATTGTCCTGTGGTATTGATGGGTTGGACTGGAGAGTCATAAGAAGTATGCTGGAGGCGATATTCAGATCCAGCGGCGTCAAGATTTTGGTTTGCTGTAACCCTCTTCCACGACCGATCATGAAGACCGTGGAGTGTTACTTCCATCGAACTTCACGGTGCAGATATGGGGAGTCATGCAGATATCGTCACACTCCAAGGATGAAATTTCGGGACGAAATGTCTTTAAGAAGGGGGCAATGTAACGAACCTAGGCCGGACCTGTCGCCTCACATGTTGCCGTCGACAGCGATGAGATCATCCCCGGAGATGTTCGAGAACCATCCAGTGCGCTCTGCCGCGGAAGACAACGGTCAATATTGGAAACAATTGGAACACGCCGGTCGCCAACGGAAAGAATTCGAAACATCGAGAATGCTGTATCGGAGATAAATAGGCAACCCTCAAGTCTCAGGGACAGTCTGAACGAGCCCATACCATCGAGCTATACAGTGGCGTAGTAATATAAATTAAGTTGTAGATTCAGTGTGAAATAAATTATTTAAACCAAGTTAAGTTTATTTACGTTACATTATTTTTTTCTTTTCAGTTCCGTATTTCGTCGGTTTAATTTTTTGTTAAAAAGTTTTTATCAGGTTACAACATCCATAACAATACATTTTGACATATTAATGTGTTGAAAATTATGTCAGTTATGTTTCGAATTATCTCATAATCAAAATCATATCAATAGGTAGTGGTTTTGGAGATCTCATATTACGAATTTTGGATCGAATTTTTTTAATGAAAATAGTGGTGCTTATCTGAATGTTAACAATCATGATTCAACTATATCTGGGATATTCAGAAATGTGGATCGCCAGATTTTGATCAAATATTTACAATTGAAGATTGCGGCGCCAATTTACCTGAATAATGTTTATATTGGAGACTGTATGCTTTTTTTAATCATGTAGTGTTTTATTTTCTTCCGAAGGTTCAACTTGAATATAAATAAAAATTATAAAAAAAACATTTTTAAAGACAAGCTATCATACAAATGCACTGAAAAGGATACAATAATGCGCAAAAATGTTTTTTTATAATTTTTATTTTTAACTTTTTAGTTCTGTTTTTATAAACAACTAATAAAACCTTGTTTTTTTCGTTCATTTATTTTTAATTATTCAGTATTTATGATCTTAAATAACTAAATTAGTAATTTCTAATTTTTTTTAATTTTGAATAGAATCGGACATAATACAAAAATTTCCCCATATTAAGATTTTTTTTTCTAACAAAATTTTAATGCATTGTCACCGGATTTATGTACACCTGCCAAATTTCAAATCAATCGGAAGATTAGAAGTGGGCCAAATTTAACTTTCAAGATTTGATTACAGACAGACACACAGACAGACACACACATACAGACAGACACACATATAGACAGACACACATACAGACAGACACCAGGACTGGTGAAACTGAAAATAAAAGCTTGTAAAAAAAATCTTCGACCCCAAAAACCCCCACATACCAATTTTGAATAGAATCGGACAATAATCAACAAAACTCGTCCGCCATTTTGGAGCCGCCATGTTGAATTTTTTAATTTTAATAAATAATAATCAGAAAAATTGTCCGCCATATTGAAGATGTAATTTTGTTTTTTTTGCTAACAAAAATTTCATAATGCATTGACACCGGAATTATGTACACCTGCCAAATTTCGAATCAATCGGATGATTAGAAGTGGGTGAAATTAAACTTTGCAAGATTCGATTACAGACAGCCAGACCCGGGACAGATGAAACTAAATAAAAGCTTGTAAAAGTGTTTGTCATTATTTAAAAATTGTACAAAAAAACTTTTTATAGGACGACCATGCAGCATTTCCTCACGTTTTTGAGGAGCTAGGCTGGACCTCCATCAAGTGGGTGGTAACTATCGGTTCGACGTGTGCTCTCTCAACCACCATGTTTGGATCGATGTATACAGTGCCAAGAGTCATATATGCCATGGCAAATGATGGACTGATTTTCAAGTACTTGTCAAAAGTACATCCAGTAACAAGAACCCCTCTAATAGCTACCCTTTCTTCAGGTCTTATAGCAGGTAGGTAGATGACAATATGTTGGTTCTTTCAGCAGGGTACATATGGAATATATAATATTATGTAGAATTTATGTCCTTCCAATTGACTGCACATATAGAATAGCGGGGACAAGGACAAGAAAAGTTATCCAAATTTTAGACGTTTATTTGACGTCTTCTTCAGTGCTTTTTTCAGTTATTCAGATATGTATAACACAGGTCTGCAACTAAAAAGCTGTTTATTTATTTTCAATGAATTTCCATGTATTTTGGTATGCTGAATATAAACAAAAAACTCCGAGACGTCATGATGTAACATAAAAAAGCATTATTTTTTTTAAATGTGCAAAAAAAATTATTGCCCTTGATGCCAGAGTATCCTGGGACCCACATCAAAGTCATTTTGTTGTTTAGTTGAAAATATAAACAGGATGTTCATAAAATCAGATGTGGAATCATCTGCGACTGAAAGATAAACTTTAGTCACTATCTTCCATCGTCAAGATAACCTCTTGTGGGGTATTCATGTATTCATTCAGATAGTTATTTGATTTTCTATTCCAGTCTTAATTAAGAACTCATAAAGACGAATGAGGCAAAGAAGAATGTTTTCCAAAAGAGAGTACTCACCAGAAATCATTCGTAACATTGACGCAGGAGAGACATCGCATTCACTAGGTCTTCAATACATTTTTGTCGACGAAAATCTATTTCACGCTTCCACGATCATCAGGAAGACCGGAAGAAATGGCAACACATTTTCAAGAAGCAATCTCACTTTGCAAAGATGGAAAAAGTTAGAATAATTTATTTTGGTGGGACACTTTGAAATTAGTGTTTTCTGACATTAAAACCTGTCATGGGGTATGCTAGATTGATTTGTTGAAAATATAAACAGGATGTTCATAAAATCAGATGTGGAATCATCTGCGACTGAAAGATAAACTTTAGTCACTATCTTTCATCGTCAAGATAACCTCTTGTAGGGTATTCATGCTGAAAAGGGAAACATTTTCAATTGAATATTGATAGAAAGATTTTTCTGTGAATTGAAAAATCCACGATTAAAATGAAGTTATTTTTTGTGAATGTCTAACAGAAAACAACTACTTCCCCGGCTAAAGCCACGCTGGACATTGAACTACATCTGATAGATATTCTGAGAAGGCCATAACTCAAAAGAAAAAATCTGAAATTGAAAATTTGCATTTCCATTCAGATAGTTATTTGATTTTCTATTCCAGTCTCAATTAAGAACTCATAAAGACGAATGAGGCAAAGAAGAATGTTTTCCATAAGAGAGTACTCACCAGAAATCATTCGTAACATTGACGCAGGAGAGACATCGCATTCACTAGGTCTTCAATACATTTTTGTAGACGGAAATCTATTTCACGCTTCCACGATCATATTTGAGAATGTTTCCCTTTTCAATTATTTTGTTGTGTTCTGCTACGATGAAATGTGTTTAAAATGTTAGTACTCACAGCAAACATAAAATATAAATAAATTTGAAAAAAAAATATGGTCGTGTTAAGGATTGAACCCCGGACCTCTGGCATGATAGACCCTCGTTTTACGGCAGCTCCGTTTGGTCTTTGAAATTATTCGCGTATTTGTAGCACATGAGCGTTGCATAATTGAATATTTCTATTGCGCATGTTAGATTTCGGAGCAAAGTAGAAAATATATTTGCACACGCTTTTTCTTTACGTGATGATAAATCTTTTCAACTAAAAGCGTAAGGAACTTCGTTCCTGACGGGGGTCCCCCGACCGCATACGATGTTTTTTATAAGAAACGGAAGATATGGGTTCAATAGATGATGTGCATCACATATCCAAGTTTCCAGTACTATATGATCCGAAAAACGAGTCATATTAAGTTATATACAAAGATATATAATGGCGACTGGCGAAGCCTAGAAAAACAGGTTGGGTCGTAGGACCTGGTCGCGGCTACCCGGTCGTAGTTAGCGACTGTGACTTTTGGAGGAAACCAAGGCTTTACTTGCCACTCGCCATAATATATCTTCATATATAACTTAATGTAAGGGGTCTTTCCCCCTACTATCAAACTCTGGCGCCTTTCACTAATCTGGGTTTTTGCCTCGGGCGCCACCTTTTGGTTTATAGTGGAAAAGGCCACTTTTGCTCTGGGCAGTCTCAGTGAAGAAAAACACTCCAGGGGTCAGTATAGTCGTGACAATGTAACGAGGCCAGCAAGGCAGGCTTTAATTGCCTTCAACTGGGTTTCGAACCTGGGTGCCGACTGCGTACTAAGTGCTTAAATTCTACTCGAAATAGTAAATAAATCACTACTCTAAAAACAGGATAAACATTACATCAAAGAAATACATTACATTAATCAAAGAAATACAGACAGGGCGGCTGACGGCAGCCTCAAGTTATCACAAAAAATGCACAAATGGCAAGCACTATATAAAGAGAAAGCGGGGAGGGTGTTTTCAAGCAAGCGGGGTAAACTAAGCAACCAAAAAACTCATGCGGGGGGAGGAATATCGTACGGACTAGTATGCAGAAATTACCAGCGCTGCATTGGAATTAATATGTGCCTCTTACGGCTATGGTTCGATCATGCGCGAATCGAACCTGTGGTACTTACAAGTATTTCCGATACGTTTCACCTGATAGAAAATATTTACCAAACTCCGCTCTCACTGTTTCGGCAAGGCTCGGGACGGTAGTAGACTTCTTTGGTAGTTGGCTCACACTTTGGATACTAGTTTCGGACGCGTGACTGCTGGTGCTAGACTCGGTAAGCTAACGATTCTTTGAAATCTTTCCAAACGGAATAACAGTCGGTTTCCCCCTCTTTTGCGGATTCCTCTCGACCGAGTTTTAGGCGCGCGCCGTTTTGTGGACTCTGCCGATTGAGATACAAATTATATTTTCATAGTATAATTACCCAGCTTGTGAAATTCTCCTTGCTAGCAATCCACGTGATGTGACGTCGGCCGGATGACGTCATATGGCAGCGTGCGCTTTTGTCTCGAACGAACTGATGTATCTGGCTTCTATCGGGTGACTCAATGTTCTCTTCGGCGTTTGTTCATAGCACAGCTGGCTCGATGAAAAATGTTTTCTCGAGTCGCTGGCTTGCGCAAGCAACACTCGCGCATTCTTGTGCATTGGCGTGATTTACGGAGGGTGTTTAGCCTATTTATCGGGTTAGGTGTAAACCACGGATTTATCACAAACACGAATGGTATTTTTAAACCTATTATTTCCGTCGAGATGAATTTAAATCCTCACAGGGAGCTTTTGGTTGTTAAACATAGCGGAAAAATACTAACTTCGTTACATTAATATGTCTCGTTTTCGGATCATACAGTACTGGGAACTTGTATATGTGATGCACCAGTTGTCATCATCTATTGAACCCATATCTTCTGTTTCTTACGAATTTTTTTTTATGTAATTAGTGTTAGTGATAATTGACAAGTACAAACTATTACATACCTGTCATAACTAAAGACGTTTTTGCACTCTGCTATGGAAAAAATACAGTGAAAAACACTTGTCACAGCGCAAAACCATCTGTTTCACCGTCGAATTTGTTACGAAATGAAAGTGCGACTGCTTCCGGAGCGGTCAAGCGACCGGCTACTGAATAAACGGCGATCGGTAGCTAATAGTGATGACTCTGCAGCAGTTAGGAAAACAGGAGCATTTAAAATGCTTTCAAGATATTTCAACGACCTGGTCGTATCCGTCAGCGACTGCGACCAAGGCTATGTGTACATGTAAAAAATATCCCATTCTGAATTTCCACACTTATGCTCACTCACATGTTTTAACTTTTGGGTTAGATCTACTTATTAGGTTGAAATTTCATGTAACTGAGATTTTCCAATTTTCCAGGTTTGATAACCACATTCGTGGATCTGGTCCAGTTGGTAGATTTCTCAACAATAGGTGCCTTATTATCGTATTCTACTGTTGCTGTTTCGGTACTCCTCTTAAGGTGTGAAAGTTTGCTATAGGTACTCACATTGCAATTTCAAATCACTTATTCAATTCAATTTTCGAATAACTCAATTATATTTCTCAAGATTCGATGCGGAAGGAGACAAATACTCAAAGGACAATGGAGTTGGAGTGATCTCTGAAACGAATCTCTGGCAGAAATTGTACAATGTTAAGAAACAAACAGTCCCAACCAAGACGACTTCTAAAATTGCTAATTGGTCCACAGCATTATACGGTGAGTATAATAGATATATTGGAAAAACAGAAGGTTGGAACCGAATGAAAATCTGTAAAAAAATGGAAATTGGGAATACATAATAAGGATATTTATTTATTTACCTCAAAGGTACATTAAGAGAATACAATAAAAAGACAATGCACTATGGTGAATAAATACATACTACCCAACAAGGCAAAGCCTTGGTAGTGGGAGTGTATGAGCAAGTATACTTAAGTGATATGTGATTACATATAGAATAATTTTCATAGTAGACAATGAGTAAAAGGGATGTGATGATAAGCAAATGTTAGACAATGCGAATAGTTGTATTTATATAATCAAAGATCTGGTCGAAGTGGGCGAATAAAATAACTAATAAAAAACCTTTTCGAAGACAAACCGTGTACTGAAAGGTATGAAATAAGTTCAAGTAATCGCTGACAATGATTCAATTATTTTTTGTTGAATTATTTGGTTTTAAAACCCTTGTCGCGCGAAGTGTTCATAAAAGTAGGTACCAATTTCATTGGACATTGATTGGTTGCTAAGTAACAAGTCGACGAAGTATTAATTTCATTACAATTCGCGCGACAAGCTTCTTGAAACCAAATAATGCAACAAAAAATAATTAAATAATTTTCAACGATGACATGAATTTATTTTCTACATTTCAGTACATGGCTCACATAAAAGCTTGTCTTTGAAAAAGTTTCTTATTAGTTATTTTATTTTTTTGCTCTTTAGTTAGTTCGCCTTAATCTGTTCATTTCTAATAGATCATCTTCCCTGTGAGTTTTGAGCTGAAAGAAATCATGAAATCCGACCTCAAAAACTCCCACACCAAATTTGAATAGAATCTGACCATAATCACAAAACTCGTCCTCCATCTTGGGGCTGCCATCTTAAATATATAAATTTTGACAAAAAATTCAAAATCATCGACCGCGAGAACCTCCGCATACCATTTTGAATCGAATCGGACCATAATCACAAAACTCGTCCTCCATCTTGGGTCCGCCATCTTGAATTTATGAATTTTGAAAAATATTTCATGATCTCCGACCCTGAAAACCACCACATACCAATTTTGATTCGAATCGGACTATAATCACAAAACTCGTCTGCCATCTTGAATTTACGATTTTGACAAAAAATTCATAATCTTTGACCCTGAAAACCCCCACATACAAATTTTAATTCGAATTGGACCATAATAACAAAACTCATCCGCCATCTTAAATTTTCAAATTTTGACAAAGAATTCAAAATTTCCGACCCCGAAAACCCCCACATAGCAATTTTGAATGAAATCGGACCATAATTACAAATCTCGTCCGCCATCTTTGAGCAGCCATTTTGTTTTTTTCTCTAACGAAAACTCCATAATGCATTGTCGCCGAAATTATGTATACCAGACAAATTTCAAATCAATGGACGACTAGAAGTCGGTCAAAATTCACTTGCAAGATTTGATCCTAACGAACTAATGAACGAACGAACTAACAAGTGAAACTAAATTAAAGCTTGTAAAAACTAAAAGGCGGACCTTGTGAACTGTGAAAATTGGCTACGTAGATCCAGATTCTCGATATCAGATTGGGTAATTGAATTAATATAAAATATAATATGAGTAAATAATACAGTGTGACCCATTTTTAATGGAAACACCCCCCTAAAATTTGAAGTTGTAAACAGATTTGAAATGTCAAGTACTAAAAGGTCTACTTCGGGACAAAATTTGAAATGTTTATTCCAATTTTCAGGGCATACTACGATATTTTTTCTTAGTCGAAAATCGAGATTTTTTATTAGCGATTTTTTTATTGAAAAAATCACTACGCCACTGGATTCAGAGTGCCTCTAAACAGATGTGATCAAAATTTCATGAAAAAATATTCATTAATAACAAAGTTATGACAACTCAAAAATTCGAAAACTCACACAGCTAACAGTCACAAAAAACACCCTATATCAACAGATATAGCCATGAGAATATTTTTTTTATGATTTCAACAATAAAGTGCCGCCAGATGAAAAAAAAACAAATAGCGTAATTTTTTTTAATGAAAATAACGGAATTACATTCAAGTTTTCACGCAAATTAACTAAAACTAAGACCTAATTGATTTTTCAATTTAAATCTTAGTTGCCATGGAAATGATATTTCAGTTTGACAGTTGTGAAAGATTTAAATGTACTATTGTCGACAATATTCACCTTACAATTCTTCGAATTATTTTGTGTCATGGCTGCAAGATTGAGCGTAAGAGAGAAAATTGAAATTGTACGCCTTTCGGGAGATGACGTTAGAAGTGCTAGAGAGGTTTGTAGAGTATTAATGAGAGACATCCAGATCGTCCTCGTATTAGCTGCGGTACGGTAAATAAAATATTCAATGAAACTGGTGCAGTATCAAAAATGATGTTAAAAAGTAATCCTGTACAAAGACGAAACAGGAATGACAGGAATGATCAAATCATTTTAGATTATTTCGGAAATAATCCTAATGCCAGTATAAGGAATGCCACCTTAGATTTGAATATTCCACGAGAAACTATTCGGAGATGTCTCAAGGCGAAGAATATTAAACCTTTCAAGCCAACATTTTTACATACACTGCAAGAAGGCGACGAAGCAAGACGTCTGGAATATTGTTTATGGGCCCAAGGGGAATATTTAAACAATATAAATTTCCTACAATAGTATATTAAAGTATAAGTGGATAAAAAGGGCTTTAAAACACGCGCGATTTTTCGAGCACGACGGCGCAGCCGGAGTGCTCGAAATAGAGCAAGTGTTTTTAAGACCAGTTATCCACGAATACTTTACGTTATTTTTTTTTATTGGTGCACTTTGAAATCATATATACTGGTATTATTACTACAAAAAATAGAAATAAGAACTAATAATGCAAGAAGGTTGAATTCGTGATGTGACATCAGTATAACTTTCGTTGTCATGGAAATGAGAATAACATTCATTTGCAATCTGTTACCAAAGATAAATATTTGTTGTCACCAGAGCTCAAAAATGAATGATTCTAATATCGATTTTTTGAATAGTGAGGCAGAATCGCGGTTAATACCGCGAAAATCCAGTGATATATATAAAAAAGAATATGAAAATTTCATCAAATAGATGGAGGAGCACATATAAATGAACGAATTGTGAGTAATATTTTATTTGACGTTACAAGGTACTGTCAGATCAATAATCAAAAATTTGTCATTTAGACTTCACGTTTCTCGATTTGTTGAAGTTGTCATGGTTACCTTTAAAAAACGCGCGTTTTTTTAAGTTCGATTTAAACACGCTGAGGCGTGCTTTGAATGGGTAAAAAGGGGCACCAATAAAAAAAAAATTTATATACCGACGAAGCCACTTTCACTACAAATGGAGTAGTGTCATCACAGAATTGTCGCTATTGGGCAGCGAATAATCCTAACTGGGTAATAAACTGTAAAAGCCAGTATTCCCAAAAAATCAACGTCTGGTGTGGGATATTGAACGAACGAATTATTGGTCCTTGGAGTTTTGGGATGCTATTCACGAGCTGCCAATCAATGAACGATCAAATTTAATTGTCCAGTTAGATGGGTGTTCAGTTCATTATGCCAGAGCTGTGAGGCAATGGCTTAACGAACATTTTCCAAACCGATGGATAGGCCGTGGTAGTCCGTTTATAGAGTGGCCACCCAGATCTCCAGACCTCACAGTTTTGGACTTTTTTCTCTGGGGACTTCTCACACAAAAGGTTTACAAAAACCGCTCAAGAGATAGAAATGAACTTTGTGCAAGAATTCGACAAGTATGTGCAGATATTACCCCACAAGAACTAAGGAACGTAATCAGAAACATTCGTAAGCGCTACGACAAATGTATCGAAATACGTGGTGGATTAGTAGAGGCTACTAGAATATGAGTTTGAATTAATTGTTGCACTGAATCGAAACATTTCAATAATTCGTTTTCATAGTTACGTTAATTAAAATTTTTTCCTTCATTATTAGTTGAATTGTGTAAATGTAATTCCGTAATTTTCATTAAAAAAATTTACGCTATTTGTTTTTTTTTTATCTGGCGGCACTTTATTGTTGAAATTATAAAAAAATATTCTCATGGCTATATCTGTTGATATAGGGTGTTTTTCCAATAAAAAAATCGCTAATAAAAAATCTTGATTTTCGACTAAGAAGAAATATCGTAGTATTCCCTAAAAATTGGAATAAACATTTCAAATTTTGTCCCAAGGTAGACCTTTCAGTAGGTACTTGACATTTCAAAAAAAAATTATAAAAATCTGTTTACAACTTCAAATTTTAGGGGGGTGTTTCCATTAAAAATGGGTCACACTGTATATACAATACAATATAAAATATAAAAACATCGCGTTGTTGTAAATATAAAAAACAAGTAAGTAAGATTATAGAAAAGTAGTAGTTTTCCATGTATATGTACAATGCACAATGAAAAATCTTTTGGTAATTATTTTTGAATGTTTTTCTTTTCTTTATTGTTACAACAAACTGTAATATAAGTTTCTCATATCAATATATTGGTGGATGGCTTGGAATTTCATTCCTTATTTTCGACTTGAATAAATGAGGGAATTGTATTGTTTCATTTCTTGAGGGATCAAACTATATAATTTTGGTCCCAAGTAGGCATATCTTCTTTGTAGGGTGTTTTTTTCGGGTCTTGGTATAACAGAGGAATTGTTTTTGTGACGTGTGTTGTAGTTATATTTATGGCTATCAATGTATTTCTGTGAGCATGCTGCCTCATTACAGCTGATAGGAAATATAATCGTCGAACGTCAACTAATTTCGTTTCCCGATATAGTTCGTTAGTGGGGTGAGTATATGGTTTCTTTTACATTCTCTTAATGATCCCCTTTTGTCTTTTTCCAGATTTTTCGTATAATTATTTGTTGCCGCTCCCCAGGTTAAAATTACATAATTTAAGTGGGGTCAACTAGGGCGTAATATAATATACGAAGCTGGTCAATTTTCTGAATATTCGATAAATATTTTAATTTTGATCAGGTACTCCGTAGTTTCTTTAAGACAAAGGCGACATGGATGACCCATTTCAAATTACAATCAATGAATACCCCCAAATATTCAATATGTCGGACCATCGATATCGTTTGGTTGTCATATATATGAAGAGTGTCATATTCTGGTAGGTTCTTCGCATATGAAGTGAGTTTTGCCGATGTTCATTGTTAAAAGCCGGTTTTCAAACCACTTCTTGATATTTTCAAATCTTTTTCAGCTTTTTTTTTCAAATATTGCCAATCCCCGTCTACATATATAATTGCTGAATCGTCAGCAAAACTCACATCTTATTCTAGTTCTAATTTCAGTAGATCATTCAAATAAATATTGAAGAATATAGGCCCCTTGAGGAACACCATATTTTATTGCCGTTTCTTCACTGAGGCTATCATTGATTCTCTTTGGATTCTTTGGTGTAGATAGTTTTCCTTCAGGTCGTATGGTTTTCCTCTGACTCCAATACCTTCCAATATCAATAGCAATGTAAGATGATCGACGGTGTCGAACGCTTTGGCAAAATCTATGAATATGGCAATGTTGGTTTCGTTTTGTCGACATATTTGCATATTCTGGATGTAACATATTCTATGGAGTCTTGAGTTGACCTGTTTCCTCGAGAGCCAAATTGCTTATCTGATTATATTCCTTTTTTACACGCTTTATATTAGCTTCACTTGTATATTTGTTTGTAAGCGACTCCTTTGGACTTGATTTTCACCCACTTCCAGACGTCCGAATGATTTGAAATTTGGCAGGTGTACATAATTCCGGTGACAATGCATTAAGAATTTTTTGTGTGGAAAAAAAACAAAATGGCGGCTGTAATATGGCGGACGAGTTTTGTGATTATGGTCCGATTCGCTTCAAAATTGGTATCTGAGGGTTTTCGTGGTCGGACATTATGATTCTTCTTCAAAATTGGAAAATTCAAGATGGCGGCTCCAATATGGCGGACCAGTTATGTGATTATGGTGCGATTCGCTTCAAAAATGGTATCTGAGGGTTTTTGTGGTCGGAGATTATGATTCTTTTGTCAAATTTGAAAAATTCAAGATGGCGGCTCCAAAATGGTGGACGAGTTTTGTGATTATGGTCCGATTCTATTCAAAATTGGTTTTTGGAGTCGAATATTATGATTCTTTCGTGAAAATTGAAAAATTCAAGATGGCGGCTCCAAAATGGTGGACGAGTTTTGTGATTATGGTCCGATTCTATTCAAAATTGGTATGTGGGGGTTTTTGGAGTCGAATATTATGATTCTTTCGTGGAAATTGAAAAATTCAAGATGGCGGCTCCAAAATGGTGGATGAGTTTTATGATTATGGTCCGATTCTATTCAAAATTGGTATGTGGGGATTTTTGGAGTCGAATATTATGATTCTTTCGTGAAAATTGAAGAATTTAAGATGGCGGCTCACTGTATTTATTGACAACGTTAGAATCTTTGAATGACTTCCAAAATCGAGATTTGACTATCAATACAGCTGTACACATTAATGATTTGGAAAATAATTACAGTTACTAATAGTAATCACGGAATTAATAGTAGATTAGAACAAATGATAGTTTAAAAAAATTAAAAAAACACGATCTTATAAATAAACCAAACTAGAAAGTACAAAATAAATAATATTTTAAAAAAACAAACAATTTTATAGAAAACCAAACTAAAAAAATAGAAAATAAATTTTTATGAATTTGAATTAAGAATAGTGTAAAAAAAATTGATAAATATAAATTAATAATAATGTAAATAAGAAAAAAAATTATTTTATTTAAAAAAAAGCGTGGGGTGCTTAATCTGAATTTAAAAAGCACCCCACGCTTTTTAAATAAAATAATATTTTTTCTTATTTACATTGATATTAATTTATATTCATCAAATTTTTTTTCACCATTCTCAATTCAAATTTATTTTAAATTTTTTTTAGTTTGGTTTTCTATAAAAGCGTGTTTTTTAGTTTTTTTAAACTATTATTTATTTATTTTTTAGTTCAGTTTTTTATAAAAAGCGTGTATTTCAGTTTTTTTAAACTATTATTAATTTTTGTTAAACGCGTATTTAAACATTCCGAAGATTTTTTAAAAATTAGATATCAAGGAGATTGGACAGTAATTTGATACGTTTTCTTTGCTTCCATTTTTGTGCGGAATGAATACAGTGTGTGAACCAGCTTGTGGCACTCTTGTGAATGATGGCTGTATAATGACATCACATAAAGACTAACAGTGGTTAAGAATTAAGTAAAAAATCTTGTTTTTTTTTAGCAAATTCCGCCTAACCCACTCTCGAAGCCGTGAAAAAACACTGACAATTTTTGGTTGTGATGAACATTTGAATATGTGGAATTTTGAATTGTTTATTTGACAAATGTAAAAAGAGAGTTTGAGAATCCCTATTTACATTCTCTGCAGGCTACCGGCGATACGTATTCAAACTGTGCCTCTGCAATAACATCAATTTTACACTAATGAAAACAAACGAACCTTGTTATATACAAACTGGTAGATTAAGTCGTCAATAGTAGATAGAGTAGGCATATTTAAAGCACTCAACAAACAACAATGATCAAAAAATCATTTTTAAGTAACACAGATAGTTTTTTTTTTATTCGCACAAAAAGTAGATAATATCGACAGGCTATGTTGACAATTCTACAAACAAATAGATGGCTAACTCGTAGATCAGTCCACTTATCATTAATATTTATTTCACAAATCTGCGCTCTCTTTATGTAGTCACCTTTCATTTTCTTCAACAATTTTTTTTGTAGTCCTTGGAGAAGACCGTGGTCACGGTCGAAACGTCGACAAAAATAAATGAATGTCATCTTCTGATCATGTTTCAAGAGGTCATTTCTAGGCACCGTTTTCGCGCACAAAAATCACTCCTTCTTTTTACCAGCTTAAACTACAAACCCCAAATCACTCATTTTCGGTACAATTTTGCAAAAAAAAGCCGGTTTTATTGAAAAAATATCAACTTTCCACCTTTGACAGATGGAATTTAGTGAATGTAAGATTAGTTTAGGTGTAAATGTTGAAAAGGGGGTATTTTTTTCAATAAAACCGGCTACATTTTGTGCAAAGTTGTCCGGAAATGATGATTTGTTGTTTGTAGTTTAAGCTGGTAAAAAGAAGGAGGCATTGTGAGTGATTTTTGTGAGCGAAAACTGGGCCTAAAAATGACGTCTTGAATCATATTCAGTAGTAATATCCCTAGGACATTGATAATATACGAGATAATTTTATGACAATCGAAAGCTCGTTCCTTGGTAACAGCCCGAAGCCGAAGGCTGAGGGCTGTTACCAAGCAACGAGCTTGAGAAATTTGTCATAAAATTATGAGGCATTTGTCAATGTCCGAGGGATATTCGGCGGAAAAATTTTTAACAAAAAAATTTATAACTCAACACAATGAAACATTTATTTATTTATTGAAAGTACAGTTAGTGAAAGTACAATTATAAAAATTTAACTCAACATTAGATTCCTTGCTGTTCTCTACTATAGAAGATCTATTACCACGCATAATATTTATGATCTTGTTGTGGTGTTCTGGATCGAGATTTAAGTATGGTTTTATAGAATTTTGATTGCTATGACCCGTAATTTTCAGCAATTGTTGTTCTTCTACACCACTTTTTGCCAATTCGCTAACAGCACTTGATCTATTCGAGTGATTTGTTATCTTTTTGTCCTTAACATTCAAGCCAATTGCCTCAGCAGCAGCTTTAATCCATCCATTTATTGGATTTCTTCCAACAGGTACATTATCTTACCATTTGTCAGTTTCATTTTTCCAGTGTCGATTTGGTTTTAAGAACAGTCGTGGTGAGGTAATAATGTCGCCTCGTTTTGATATCAGTTTATGAAAAAGACCTACAGGACAGCTTTTAGAACCACCTTGGCACGTTTTACTGAACACCGGATTGTATTCGCCATGCTAATTCTACAGCAGCAATATGGTAAAATTTACGCATAAGAGCTTCAGGAGTATTTTCATCCCATATCAATATTATTTTGTTAACTTCAGACAAATTTAACGAAACTGAACTGGACTTACGTTTACATGGATCTGCTTGTAGTTTCTTCCTGATTGCATCGCGGGCATCTCGGGCTGGTTTAAATACTGTATTGTTAAACGGGTCAATCATAATATTATAGTCATTATAGTACTTTTCTTGCAAAAGTTTGCACGAAACGTTCCACATTGTCTTCACCGTTGCTTCTTTAAATTCGGTCCCGTCTTTCTTTCTCCTATTGACCGCACAATCTTTTAGTATTAACGCCAATTCTTCTAAGCTTCTATGTTCATTTAATTCATATTCTCGTTCGCAGCAAAATTCCATAAATATTCCCCAAATATATTTGTGACTATAGGTTGTATTTCTGGGAATTTTTTCTTTGATTAGCGCATTTATACTTTGAACATTCGCATTGCCAAAACGTGACATTTTGGAATTTATTTGGAATAAAGTTGTCAAACTCAATCGTGTCATAGTGATTGATAATTGCACTGAATGCAATTATCAGTGTAATGTTGACATGATTGGGTGAAATTGTTTCATATGACACAAAATATATGACACAAAATGACAAAATTTGAATGGTTGTTAGAACTGTCAAAAAATGTTCACTATAATCAATTGTTTTTTTTACCGGAAATTTTAAGATTTCGACAAGCAAGCCACCGCTTTAATGTTGCTACATTATAATCCTTCACATTTGCAAATTTTAATTTGGCCCCTGGAACGTCGTCTTCTGTCAAAACATTTCTGATTGTTTCACATCAAACCATTCAAAAGTTATCGAGGTAAGGGTACCATTCAGATCCGCACTCATACTTGACATTTCAAATGCATATTGTGAAAAGACGTTCAAACGAAATTCGAGAAGAAAATACATTTGTAGCAGGTCAAAATTTTAAACAGTACAAATATTCAAAAACAAATATGTGTAAATATAAAATAGTAAACAAAAATACCAAAATATTATTTAAAACACCAACAGATTATTCAAATTGAAATTAAGGTAGTTCCGCCACGAGACAATTGAATTAGGAAATCATTTTCGACGGAATCGAAAAATTTCAAAGCTCCCCCCCCCCACTAGAAATCATACGTCATGGGAAAAATGATCGTTTTTCGATAAAACTTCAATGGACTTTTTTGTAGTAATCTTTTTGAACTTCTTTTTTGAGGGGAAGGGGGGGTATCGTTAAAATCGATAGAGTCAACTAGGAGAAGGAGTTTTTTTTTCGCGTTTTGACTCCCAAATGGTGCCGCGTCCTCCTTTGAAAAGTGCCCTGGCACAATCCGCATTTCTCTACGACCCCCCCTTTAGGCTGTGCGCTTCCCCGTGGACTATTTTGAATAACAAGAGTAGTTTTGATTATATCTGTCAAACTAGATGGTCAATCACTTTGTTTTTTTTTCCACAATATCTGTGATATCCTGTTCTATCTCCTCCTCGTTTTTCATAAACTTCTTAATTTTAGTACTAACGGTAGAATTAATAATGTGCTGTTTGCCTATGCATAGTCCATATGTTACGTGTTAATTGAGTCAACTTCAATATATATATATATATATATATATATATATATATATATATATATATATATATATCTGTGGTAGAAGTCCATTGTATCTCGAAGTGGAGTGGTATAATTTTATGAAGAAGAAAAACACGAAGTCGTCTCCACAATATATATATATATATATATCTCGGCTTCGGGATGGTGAATTTTTATCGAGTTTAAGCCACCACAAGTGGGTGAAATACACCTAGGCACAAGGCGCCTGTTTGTGTTGTTTCACACACTCGTAGATGGAATGTCAATTTCAGTACAATACATATAGACTAATTCTAAGTAGTAATTGAAATTTTAGATTCGTTTTGGGGGGGGGGGAGGGTGAGGGTCGGAGAGAGAGCATAAAAGGGGATTGAAATATAATTCAAAATTGATTAATATTGTTTTTTCAGTATATTCTTAGAATATATTTAGTATTTTTGGGGTTTTATATTATGTGTTTCTTAATAGCAAGTTTAAATTCTTTGATTTTTTAATAGTTTTTAGATCCGTAGGGAGATAGTTGAACAATGTAGGTCCGAAAAAAAAGATGAATCTTTGCGTGTGGCTCTTTCGGTAAAATGGAGTTTTTATATTTAAATTATCAGAGAATCTTGTTGTTTTCGAGAAGCTTGTGGTATATTTTATTAAGTTGGAAAACATCCAAATTAGACCTTGATAGCAATATTGAGCCCTAATATTTAGGACTTTGGTTTCTTGAAATAGTATTTGAGTAGGGAACCTTTTATCTTTTCTGTGTATTATTTTCAATAATGAATTCTGCATGACTTGTAGAGAGTGCAACGTCGTGTTGTATGTTCCCTCCCACACTATAATACAGTAGCGTATTACGCTTTCAGCAAGAGAGGTGTATACGAGGGATATGTTTTTCCGTGAGAGAATATCTCTATGCATATAAAATTTGTACATGAGAAGTCTCAGTCTTTTCATGACATGTGTAATGTGTTCATCCCATCGTATATGTTGGTCAATAGTAACTCCCAAATATTTAATCGAGGAATTTCTTTCTATCGTTGCGCAGTTACATGTGTATCTATCATTGCAGAGTGGTGTGTGTATTTTTAAGGTATCATTTGGAGGTGTGTCTCTGGTATTCAGAGAGAATGTCATGAATTTAGTTTTGTTTATGTTCAAACTTAGTAGGTGAGGTGAGGTGAGGAGGTGAGAATTTTTCCAAGATCGTTTTCTGCAGTTATGTAGACGTCATTCCAGGTTTCATCTCTGAATATCAGCGCGGTGTCATCCGCATAACATATAATGTGTCCACGAAAGCCATTGATTTGAGATATACTATTTATATAAATCAGGAATAGAATTGGGCCTAATACCGTGCCCTGAGGCACACCCACTGATATATGTGCTGTGTTACTGAGTTGTTCCCCTATCTTAACTTTTTGTGTCCTCTGTGACAGATAATTTCTCATCAATTCCAGACTCTTCCCTCTTATTCCTTACTAAGAAAGTTTGTTCAACAAAACGTCATGTGACACGGTGTCAAACGCCTTAGCCAAATCAAAGAAAACGGCCAAGCATTTGGACAATTATCCAAAATCTCTGTTGTGTGTTCTACAAAGTCTAAGACAGCCTTTTCTGTATTCGAGTTTTGGATGAGTCCAAAGTGCCTGTCGGTTATAACATGATGTTCATTTTGAAATTCAAGTATTCTTTTCTTGACAGATTGTTCAAAAATTTTTGCGAAATTATCTATCACAGATATAGGTCTGTAATTTTTCATTTCATGTCTATTCCCTGCTTTGTGAACTAGAACAACTCTCGACTCTTTCCATTGGTTGGGTAAGTAACCGTTTGTATAGCATAGATTTATTAGATGTTTAATCGGCTTCAGGATATATGTGTGTGTGTTCTTAATAAGGACGACATGTGTCTTTGTAATCTGTATTCGCAATTATTCTCACTGCTTTTTTCTGCAGCTTGAAAACTCTTTCCCAAGATGAGGAGTTTCCCCACAAAATAATAACATACCTGAGATGCGAGTTAAAGGAAGCGTAATACGCTGTTAACAAAATAGTAGGACTTGCTATGGATTTCAACTGTCGAAGCAGAAACATGTACTTTGAAAGTTTGGAGCAAAAGTGGTCGAATAGATTATGCCAGTTGAGATTATCATCTATGGTTATCCATAGTAGATTCACCTTATCACCATTTTCAATTTTATTATTGGATGAAAGAATTGAATTTTGGGTTTTATCTCTTTTTAGCTTCAGAAAATTTCTGGTGAACCATTTATCCGCTTGATTTTCTAAATGTTTCAGTGTTGTAATTAAATTCTTAAAGTTTTTGTCAGAGCATCTGCAAACACGACACATCTATTAGGTAACATATGGCAAAAAAAACATTTATAAAAATTATGAAAAGAAGAGGCCACAGGATATCATTTAAAACGGTTTTTGTGCCATTGTTCTATGTCGAACCGTTCAAAAATTAACACTATACAAAGCCGCACTCTATATACCAACATCCATTTTTATATCTACAGATTTATGGTTCCAACTTTCCACGGTCATCCTATGATTATGTATCATGAGTTTCTAACCTATTACTATTTTCAGTTGTGACTTCCGTTCTATTCTGCATGATACTATGCCACGGCTCGAGAATCTTCTCAAATACTTGGTATTACGTTTGTATAACATGTACTTTCGCCTGTGTAGTATTATTGGTGTTCATACTGTCTAGGCAGCCCCAATGCGATACCAAATCACACTTCAAGGTGAGTATTTATTACTAACATTGATTGCCATTCCGTTCATGGATGCTCCACCATAATTGCATGAAAATTCGTCACCTGCAGAAATTGTATACATTCAGGAAATTTCAGGTATGTTTCATATGTAATTTGGTTGCCATCTTTTCATCTTGGTTTACTTCTCTTGTTTCATTATTAATAATAGAAAGTAACACAGGCGCGGATACGGGGGGGGGGGACAAGGGGTGCAGTTGCCCCCTCCCCCACTGATGCCCGACCGAAGCACTTTTATAACCAATTTAAAAAAAATTAAATTGTCATTAGGACATAACTATATTTACTAGAGTCGTTATTAACACATCACCACTATAATAAAAAAAAAACTTATGTGCGTAGACTCAGCGCGATCACAAATTATCTGTTTTGTTTTCTTTGCGTTTTGTTTCTCCCCGCGGTTGAATCCTCCCGCGCACTTGGGAATACAGACGAGATAGCGAGTTTAGTTCCTTGCGCGCCAACAATCAACCAACACGCAATATTCTTTTGTGATTTTGTTGAGTGTTGTCGTTGTATGTATCCCATTGGCATAAGGTCTTGCCCTTATGCCCATAGGCATATTCCTGTTGATACCGAGAAAGTTTTCACAGGATTTGTAAAGAAGAGATTGTAATTCGAAATTTAAGTTAAGAATAACTATTATAATAATAATAATATATCTGCTACCTACATTACTTCAAATTAAATTGTTTTTTTTAATGTCTACAAGCCCATGCGTTTTTATTTCATATTTCTAAAGACAGAGCATCAAATTCAACTGTATTCTTCGACAGCAACTGCACTATTTGTTTATATATTTTATAAAACACATTTTCTGAAAGAACACACACACAAACAATGCCCTGAACGAAATCCTGGATCCGCGCCTGCAGCCGCAAGATGGGACGATCAGCATTTTTTGTATTGAACGTTTGGAGAAAAGTATTTATAAAATTCCCCACAAGTAGTCCCAATAAAAAAGTTGTTAATTTTGTTATATGTTATAAAACTGTTTTTTACATTAATTTGAAAACAGGTATTGGAAAAAAAGTTGTGGCATTCATGCTCGACCTTGTTAATAAGTTCATTTCATAAAAAACTAGCTGGTACCCGCGACTTCGTCCGCGTGGAATTTGAATTTGTTTTTCCATCTAGTTTATGCCTGTGGCTTTGCCAGACATTGACAAAGATATGCTTTGAATTCGTTTTGGGGGTGACCTTTCTGTAGAAAGACTGAATAATGACCGAAATATTTTTTTCTCTTCCACCCTTTTCATAGTTGACAGAAAACCATCCAAATTTCACTATTGTTTCAACTTAACGTCTGACATAGTAGGTTTTCAGTTATTCTGGATCTATTGGGAGGAATTTTCTCTAAACTGCTTTTGGCTGCAATAAAAATTTCGGTCTGCTATCGAGAATCTAATACTACGAAGATGCTCGAAAAATTCTATTGTTCAGTGATTTGTTTGAAACTATGAACAGGGTGTTCATAAAATCAGATGTGGAATCTGAGACTCAAAGATGAACTTGAGTCACTATCTTCCATCGTTCAAGATAGCTGGATGGTATTCATGTTGAAAAGGGAAACATTCTCAATTGAATATTGAATGGAAATATTTTTCTGAAAATAGAAAAATTCACGATTTTTTTTTATTTTTATTGGATATCTAACAAAAAATAACTAATTACCCCGATAAAGCCACGCTGGATATTAAACTAGATCGGATATATATTTTTAAAGGAACCTTACTCAAAAGAAAAAATCTAAAAGTAAAAATTTGCATTTTCTATCCCAGTCTTAATTTAGAAAGATCAATGTTTTCCAAGGAGGAGTACTCATCAGAAATCATTTGTAACATTGTTGCAAGACTGGCGTAGAATTTACTAGGAAAATATAAAAAGGGTGTTCATAAAATCAAATGTTGAACCATCTGCGAGTCAAAGGTATAAGCTTCCCTCCGTCGTCCAAGATAACCTCCATTTAAGTTCCTAATTGATACTGGAATGGAAAATCAAATAACGATCTGAATAAAAATGCAAAATTTATACTTTCAGTCTTTTCTTTTGAGTTGGGGTATTTTCAAAATATCTATCAGATCTAGTTCGATGTTCAGCGTAGCTTTACCAGGGAAGGGAATCATTTTCTGTTAGATATCTACAAAAATAACTTCATTTTTTAACCGACGAAACCAAAAAGGAGGAGGTTCTCTAGTCGACGCGTATATTTTTTTTTATTTTTTTCTATGTATGATCACGCATAATTTTTTACTGAGGCGTCCGATTCCGATAATTCTTCTTCCAGTGGATAGGGTGTACTTCGAAGTTGGTCCCATTCGAATTTAAAAGATGAAATTCACCCCTAAGGGTAGCAAAATGAAGGATATTGATCACTAACCCTCTGAATTCTGGGTCAGTTAACTGATTCTATCAGGCATAACTTTGTACTGGGATCTTCGATTCGGATGATTCTTCTTTCATCAGATAGGGTATACCTCATAGTTGATCATATTTGGATTTCGAATGGAATTTTCCACCCTCACGGGTAGAAAAATAGGGGATAATTGATTTTTCACTTGTGAACATTGGCACACAATGACAGATCGCTAGTGTCATTATCACAATCATTATATTCTATGAGAGGATGGAATGATATACAAAGTAATGAAATAAACTAACCAGAACAACAAAAATAATTCATATTACAACAAATAGTTAAAGTAGATAATCATATTATTCAACTGGTAATAGTTGAAGTAAAACCAAAAAAAAAAAATTAAAAAAATTATAACAAAATAAAATTAAAAAAAGAAGGTATTTCGTTTTTCGTTAATAATTTCTAAAATAATGATATTTAAGGAATTATGAAAAATGATCTCTATTATTTATATTTTTTTTTAACGCTGAAAATAGGGCTCCGCGAGGTCGTTACGGCATAGGCGCACTGTCTAAAAAGCCGTTATATCACCTAAAATAATTTTTTTATAATATTAAATAACAATTTAAAAATTTGAATAAATTATGGTGTGATCTAGACACTTGAACGAAAAAAACCCCGGTAACAAAAATTTCGATTTTTCACAAAGTTACACCATTGTTAATTAACTATTTTTTTTCCAATCTCTGTTTTTATAAATTACGACATAAAACTTTAAATAATTGGTCTATAAAATGTTCGCTTCGTGGAGCTCTTTTCATTCAGGTACTTAATAAAGCAATGCATAAAAAATTTATTAAAGTTTATTATTTTGTTAATTTTAATTTTTTTAAACTAACAAAAAATTTAATTTCTAAAAAATGTTATCAAAAAAAATTTTTTTTAGTAATATGTTATTGATGTTTTTGCATCTAATATAGGTATTGATTAACATTGGAAAAAAAATGTTTACGTCTTTTGTTAAGAAATTGTTTATAAACAAACAGACTATTTTGGGATTTAAAAAAAAAATTTTACCATCTTATTGCATATGTAAAATTATGATTTTTGAAAAAAAGAAGATTTTTATTGTTTATAATCGTTTTTTTTATTTTTCAATTGTTTAAATAATTAGTTACGGAATTATTTTATTTTTAAAAATCATCATTGACCTTTTTCAATGAATTAACAGAGAAATCTTTTTTTTTTATAAATAATTTCATTGTTTATTAACTTAACAATTTGTTATAAACAAATAATATTAACCGTTATATTTTTTTTCGAAAACTTCAAAAAATAACAAAAACAACTATGTATAACAAAGTATGGAAAAAAAATTTTTGTATTTTTTACAGCATTGTTACATATTATATGATAATGAAATTACAGCCGTTCCATAATTTGTCAAGTTATAAATTGTTATAACTTTTGAACTATAAGAGATACGGTGAAGGACATTCAAATCATTTTTATAAAAGATTCATTTAACTTTAAAATGAATTCAAAATCGATTTTGTAACCATCGTTTATCAGTTGTTATTTTTGAAATTTCATAGCTTATAACTTGTTAAATAATATAGATACAGCTACGGACTCAAGAACTTTTTTGTTCTATGATAAATATCTTCCTAATCACGTATAAATTATAGCAATATAGATTTTTGTTTAAATAATATACAAGTTTAAATTTATACTTACCTAATTTACATTCTGCTATTGATCATTTTCATTCATTTATCACTAGAATTATTAATATTCTGCTAAAGTTTAATTATTCATTTACTAAAATAATATTTACTAAAATAATAATTGAGTTTATTTTCTAATTCTTATATTTTTTTCAAGTATATTTTCTAAATAAATATTTTAATAAAAATAAAATAATTTAGAAAATATATATAATCTTTTTTCATAATTCCTTAAATATCATTATTTTAGAAATTATTGACGAAAAACGAAATACCTTCTTTTTTTAATCATATTTTGTTAATAACAATCGCAATTTTTTACGTGCTACTAAACCCTTAAAAAACATTTTTCTAGACGTCATTCTGAATCGAATGAGCTATCGCTCATATTTTTAGGAGCTTTATATCTATTTAACACGTTTTTGAACTTGTTGATTAGACTATTAAACCAAGTGAAATGTTATCATCTAAAAAGTCTCCAGAGGTTGGGGAAGCCACATTTGACTTAGAGATCAGAATCAACAATTTTTTTGATACTGTGTACCTCCATTACAATTTCAATGCAGTTTATTTCATTCTAGGTCCCGTTCACGCCATTAGTCCCATGTCTAAGTGTGATGTTCAATACATATTTAATGATAGAATTAAGCGTCGTTACGTGGATTGGATTTTCTGTTTGGTTACTAATTGGTGAGTAAATGATTGGAATACAACCTTTGATATAGTTGATTTAAAAACAAATATTCTCAAAGAGAAATAAAGATCATCACTTCATTACAGTCATTGGCTTTTGGTTATCAGATTCCATAGTTGTGAAATAATTGATATTTTGGATAAATGTATTGTTATGAAATTAGTAGAATGCGCCCATGTTCATCTCGCACGTGCTTGATAATGCAGCCGTCGGGATCTTCCGATGACGGCTTTGAATCATCGAGATGTATCCAAGAACCAGATGATTCCGGAAATGGCATTCTCGGCGAATCTAGACTTATGTTTTTGAATATATAGGCAGGTCTCACGCGACAGAGGAACACTTCATACATTGATAATTGTAATAATTGGTATCAGAAGTGAGATTTAAGTGACTTTTTGAGAACAATTAACGGTGAATTCGAGAAATACACAAAATGGAAATGACCAAGGAGCAGTTTGCCGAGTAAGAGAGACGATTGCTGTAAAAAAAACGAACTGAGGAAGAACGACGGCGGATAGAAAAACAAGAGGAAGAGGAACTTCGACAAAAGGAAGAGGAACGGCGACTGAAGGAAGAGAAACGACAGCAAGAAGGAAAACAGGAGGTCGAAGAATGGCGACAAAAAATAACAAGAGGAAAATAAACAGATACAGGAACATTTACAGAAGACGAGGCCGCCAGGCCGAGTTGGACAACACGTCGGGTGCAATAAACACTTTTTGCACGAGTTGCATACAATATTTTTTTTACGTTCATGCAAAAACCAAAAAATGTTTTATTCAGATGGCACTAACTCTAGGAAAATGAAAAGCGTACTAAAAATTGCATCGATTTGACAGTTATGTTTGTCATGATCTCAAATGACATATGTAGAATGACAGATGAATACGTGTATAAGGTGAGCAAAGTTGTAGAAAAAACTATGAGTACAGAAGTACTTGTTTCGTTATTGACAATAATGTAATAAAGTGAAATATGGAAAAAAAAATATCAAAGATAGAAAATGAATATATATGATACAATAATAAGAATAAAGCTAATACTAATAACTATAAAATTCAAAAATACTCAGCAAATCTAACGATCTTTTTCGTGAAGTTGAATAAATAAAACTTTATTCAACGACTTTATTTGGTACAATATAAAATGAATGAAGCCGTACAAAGTGAAAAAAGTAATGGAAAAAAGTACAGATGTACTTGTTTCGTGATGAGTTATCAATAAAATAATGCAAAACACATCAAATATAAACAATAAAATAATTAGAATAGGAAAAATAAACATAATACACTATAAGGAATAAACTATAAAATTCTGGAAAGGTAAGTCAACACTATAGCAAAGGTACTCATTTTCTTTATAACCTTGAGTTCTTATCTATTCGAATATTCGTTGTAGTTCAATTCTCTTACGGCAAATGTGTTTTTTCCATTCTTTCTTGAAACGATTAATATCTGTTATTGATTTTATTGTTTCAGGAATATGATTGTATAGTTTTGGAGCAAAGTAGGTATATGATCGTTGAGCAACGACCCTAACCATGAGATGAGTGCAATAAACATTTTATTGCACAGTGCAATAAAGAACCAATTTTTTCACTAAATATAGTTCAATAAAGTTTTGTGTTTTGCATGAATGTAGAAAAAATAAATTAATTATAATATATTTAATTGAAAGTAATTGCGGCCAATTCTTAATAGGCTATCCGGCAGTATGTACTATTACACTGTCATTTTGAATTGAGTTCCAATAATAAAAAAACATATACCTGCAGGAATCAGCTGCCGGATCTCACTAAAACGGGTTTCGGAACTTCAACCAGTATTGAAATGGATCAAAATTTATGAAAATTATATTACGCAACCCCTTACGATTATCTCACGTGTTAGTTTATAATATAATGTAGATTTATAATTTTGGGAAACATATAATGGTATCTCGAGACGATGGAAACTGTACATGACAATATTTCTTCTCATTATTTTAGGATGTCTGGTGTATTTTTCCTACGGAATCCGGCATAGTGAAGAGAATACCAGACCATGAACACAAGAAAAGAGAAAATGTATGTCCGCCTTCATATTTTCATCATCAAATCAAAACAACATGTGAACTTCATAATGAAATATTATATATTTTTGTTGTAAACTGTACTTTTATTTATATATTAATTGTAATTGTTGGTTGTTTTGGATTACTTATTCCTCTACAGCCACCATTAAACTGCTTATCTCTCAGAAAAATCAAGCCAAAAAGATGTGACAACCTTCCCGCAGACTCGTTGACAGGGAAGACTTCCTCGAGCTGAGTAGAGAGATGTGTTATTCATGGAAAGAAAAAGAATATGTGGAAGAATCAACTCGAACCCTTCCACTATGCCAAATCAATCAATATGATAAAACAACTTTGAGGATGTACTGGCACCCTGAAAAATAGTATGCACCTCAATCATCCAGTTTCACTGAAAGATGGCATGGCACATGCCAACAAATTTGAAAATTTTGAAATATTATATGGAGGTCTCTCAGAAATAAGAAATCTAATTTCCAGAAATAATTTTGTCCCCAAGCAAACGTATATGAGTAATCCTCAAAGAAATTTCAATAATCAAAATAATTCCAATAATCTTCCTCATTTACAATCATCTGCATTAATTCCCCCGAATCACAATTCTTTCCAAACTTTAAAAATCACCTGTGGTAGAAGTCCATTGTATCTCGAAGTGGAGTGGTATGATTTTACGAAGTAGAAAAACTCAAAGTCGTCTCCACAATTTAATATTGCAATCGATTAGTTAAATGTTAGTGAAAAGGTAAAAGACCATCGATCGGATATGTTTCGAACCTCTATAGGTTCATCATCAGCAGAGTTTAAAATTCTACAATAAAAGAAGAGCAAAGAAAAATCAGTTAACCCAGAAACCAGTTTGGCCCAATCAGCCGATACCAGTTTCACAAAAGAACAGATACACCACAAATTGGGAAGTCTTTGGCCCACAATAAATGTTTTCAAACTAAATCAAATACCTATGAATCAGTTGCCAAAACCCGAGCCAATGTCAACCACGTCCCGAAACCTCACATAAGTATCGAAAATTCAATTTTAAAATCCCAGATACCAAAATTTTTTAAATGCAAATTTGATTATTAAAAAAAAATCAACCCAGACAAAATCCAAATTTTTATTTTGAAGAATTGCCTTCTAAATATCATGGAAATCTAGATTCCCCAAAACTTTAAATTATATATCGAAAACCCATATCAAGACGAATAACAAAATTTCGATGACTGCAACTCCGAACATGATCAAAGTGATTCCAATATCAAATTTAATAACGACCAAAATATAAATTTTCCAATAGGCGCCCAAAACGAGAACCAAACGCAGAATGAATTTACATCCTTTCAAATAATGCCTTACCATAAATCAAAGCTTTTGATTGATGCACCTAGCACTCGATCAATCATTATACCTTCGATAATTGAAAAAAATGTTCCAAAATACGATTTACCATGCAAACACAATAATCATAACTTTAGGTAATAAAATTATTAGATATCAAGCTATTGTCCCAGAATTCTCTGAATTCCATAGCGATTACAAAATATATATCATTCTATTTGACTTTCACGATTACTTTGTGAAGGTTTAACATACTTGATCAATATGAATTTCAGTATTGATCTCACTGATAAAAAAAAATGGGGAATCTTCCAAATTCAGATAGCAAAACCATAAAAGAGTTTTGTTAAATCATACTATCAGGTCCCTCGGAAACACTCCAAAAATCGATTGAAACAAATCCAAATCCGATTTAATTTCAATCGTTCTCGTACAACCTCCCACAAAAACACGAATAAACATTGAAACCGTTCATACTGCTGCTGAAAACCCAATATTGACTATCCTAATAGTTGATCGATCAAAAATCGATCAAAAATTAATTGATAATGACATGCGGAAATTTTGTTACAGAGCCGGATTAAGAGGGGGGCAAACAGGGCTGCAGCCCCGGTGCCTCCACAAGATAGGGGCCTCCACAATATAAATTTTTAGGTAAAATTTCCTAACAAATACCGGAGGATATGCAAAATTATATACAGTGACCGGCAGAAAGTACGCATCATATGGGAATTTTTTTTAATATAATATTTTGACAAATGTCGATACATGCAATCGCTCCTGCATCAAAAGAAACCCCAAAAGATGTTGTACAGTGCCGTTCGTCTTTTCTTGTTTGGCGGGAAATTTAAAAAATTCAAAAGTTATCTCTCAAAACACACTTATTTGAGAAAATATTGAAAAATGTTATTTGGAAAAGTTGTTTAGAACGACATTTTATAGCTATGTACAAGTTTGGAAAAAAATCTGAGATGAAAAAATCAAAATCAATTTTTGCCATAAAAAAAAATCAATTTGGAAAAATACATTTCTGACAAAGAAGCTCATTAGTAGCCCAAGAGTAATATTTTGAATAATATTTTGTAAAGATTCACCAGCTACTTCTATTTTATTCGAAGAAATTTTAAATCTGTGGATTTGCCATGTGTTCAGCTGCTTCATAAGAGGTCACAGAAATATCTTCAGGACATTATAATCCCGATACTGTTTATTATTGACAAAGAATCATGTATCTACAGAATTTTAATATGCATGTTTTATTAGAACAAAAAATTGATTCAATTTTTTACATAATTACATTTTATAATAAAATTAGAAGCTGAAATAATTATAAACCAAACAATTTAATGCATACTCGAAAGTTTGTAATCAATTTATTTTTTGTTAGAATAAAAAATTCAATTTGAAATTATGTAGATACAAGGACCTTTATTAATAATGAACAGTATCGGGATTCTAATGTCCTGGAGATATTTCAGTGACCTCTTATGAAGCAGCTGAATACATGGCAAATCCATAGATTTCAATTTTTTTCCGAATAAAATAGAAGTAGCTTGCGAATATTTACAAAATATCATTTTAAATATTACTGTTGGCCTTACTAATGAGTTTCTCTGTCGAAAATTTTTCCAAATTAAAATTTTCATTATGGCAAAAAATTGATTTTTATTTTTTTATCTCAGATTTTTTTCAAAACTTGTACATAGCTATAAAATAACGTTCTGAACAACTTTTTCGAATAACATTTTTCGATATTTTCCCAACTAAGTGTGTTTTGAAACATAACTTTTAATTTTTTTAAATTTTCCTCCAAACACGAAAAGACGAACGGCACTGTACAACGTCTTTTGGGGTTGCTTTTGATGCAGGAGCGATTGCACATATCGATATTCGTCAAAATTTATAAATAAAAGAATTTCCCATATGATGCGTACTTTCTGCCGGTCACTGTATAAAAAATCTGACAACGAAAGAACAGTTCTCCCACTTTTTCCTCTCATTTTTCGTTTTAAACATTCAAGAACATGTTTCGTATTCTTGTAAAAATCCATGGTTAATATTAATCTTCGATCTGATGAATCATGTGTATATGCGAGAAACAATCACCAAGTAAAACATCATACTATTATACAAAATATTAAATCGTATCGAAATTAGCTGTAAAAACAAGAACCATTGAATTTAAAAAAATATACATTTTTTTAATTGAATGAAGGATTTTCTGTCGATGTATTCTTCGAATGACACAAGCGATCTAGATACACAATGAAATTCAATAATCATAAGCAAAATAAAATAATATTTCAATTTATGAATATGATTGCATCAAATTATTCATAAGAGCCCTGTGCGCATTCCATAATAGAACAAAAGTTCAAATTCTGTTGACTATTTTTCTGCCGATTCTACAAACATTTTACCCGTCTATACCTGTTTTTCCTATTTATTGGTGTTGACAAGTGTCCGCTGAGTGGCGCGATTGTAGCAGAGAAATCCCCGAAATCTGAAAGTGTGAGTCTAAGAGAAGGATGACATTCCGCAACAAATGTAAATCCTTCTGAAAAAGGACTATCAAAAAGACCATTCTAAGATGTTCTACTGTCAAATTCTTGAAAACCAAAATTTCAGAGCTACATTCTCAAACATTGAAATTACAGTGATTATTTTTTGACATTGCTAGAAACCAATGGAAACGTTCAATTCAAATAATTCATATACGTTTTGGCCAATCAATAGTGAGAATATTCTACCTAGAAAATTGTCGCGGGAATAATTTGAGGTATTTTGTTTTTATTGTCTGACAACCTATATTTTTAATTTGATGTCTGTCATCAATTCGCATGAAAAGTGTGAAATGAATCAAAAGCGGTTTAGTACATTATATAATTTTGCAAGGAAATGTGTTTATGATCGTAACATCAAAAAATAATCTAAAGAATACCACACGAGAGTTCGATATAGTAGAAAATAATTATCTAGATTTCTTTCTCAAACTTGTTGGCAATAGCCACTCGAGCCAGTTGGTCTCTCTTATCTATTACCTGGCAACAAGTTTTCGAAAATCTGTCGAATTATTTTCACTCTCTTGTGATATCACAACTGAGAATGTGATGATGTCAAATTGCACTGGAAAGCGCTCATTTTCCAAAATGAAAAAAATAGGAGAATTACGATGAGACAAAGCCGCCTATCAAAGTTATCGCTTCTTAGCATTGAGAATGATTTTCTCCGGATGCTGGAGTTGACCGAAATCATCAATGATTTTTCGTCGAAAAAAGCTCGCAAGAATCCATTCGTTTACGCTGTAATTTAATCTATTTCTTGTATTTTATTATACCTACATATGCTCGTGTCGAAATAATTTGATTTGTTCCGCAATGAATAAAAAAAACAGAAAACTTGTTTGAAAAATAATTAGGGGCCTCCACTCCTTTGTTGCCCCAGGGCCTCCACACCTTTTAATCAGGCCCTGTTTAGTTATAACAAAAGTTAAAAGGGATAACATTCTGGTAACATTCAACTTTATGTCACTTTTCCCAAAAACAATCTTAAAACGATATCAGAAATTTTGTAAAAGACCAAATGGACCCCAAACAAATGTTTCAAAAATTCCCTTCTCAAAAACTATCAGCGTTTTATCGCGATATGGTCAATCACTCTGAATAGAGCAACAAAAACGTCGATAGTCAAAAAACTTCTAAATATTTTGTCTCACCATGGGTTACCCCAAAAGATTACAAGCGACAGCGAAACGGAGTAAAAAATTCAGGAATTTTTGTACATTACATCGTACTTTGTACCATTGCGGAGAATAGTAACCCGAACTCCCCTGTAGAAAGGTTTCACTCTACTCTCATTGGACACTTTCTTTGCATGAGAGAGGAAAATGAAGACTTATGAAACAGGCGATTTTAAGTAATAATAATTCTATACAAAGTGTAACGAAATTTACCCTGTTCGAAGTTATCTAGGGACATATCTATAGTTCAAACCCTTTCGATTTGAGCGATAATCTAATAATCATAAAGAAATTAGTAAAACCCGAACCCAGAATATACAGTGCGCGTCAAAATTATGGAACAAATTCGATATTTCGCAAGCCATGTACTTTTGACAAAAATCCTGAAATAGGTCGATTTTTATTTTGAAATGCCGATTTTTTTATGTATATTCTAAAGAGGTTATGTCACTGGTTTTGACATGGTGACGTAATCGATAATTTTTTTGAATTGGAATAGATGTCTTGTGATACCTCATCTGAAAGGCCTTTCAATACTGCATTCAATGATAATAATTAATTAGATATTTTTGTACAGGGTGAACAAAAATTGATATTTTATTTCAATAAGAGAATAACATTATATCCAACAAAATAGAACAGTTAAATAAGAAGTTCAAAATGCCATCCACCAGTCTCTTGACAATGAGCAAATCTACGGACACAGTCCTCTTGCACATTGCGAATAATTTCCGGAGTCATTCTGTTAATTTCGATCCTAATTCGATTTTTCAACTCTTGTAGATTTTGCGGCCTATCTACATAGACCTTCGATTTCAAATAACCCCACAAGAAAAAATCCAGGGGCGTGAGATCTGGAGATCTTGGGGGCCACTCTATCGGTCCGCGTGTACCAATCCACCTCCTAGGAAAACAGTTATTCAAAAACTCGCGAACATCACGTGCATAGTGCGGGGGTGCACCATCTTGTTGCAAGCAAATACTTTCATTTGGTGAGTTAGGATTGTTGGCGTATGGAAAAATATCGGCAAGGCTAGGTATGAGTTCATTTCTTAAAAATTCCAAGTAACGCTCCCCTGTGAGATTTCCTTCGAAAAAATACGGGCCAATAATCCTGTCGATTATTATCCCTGCCCAAACATTGACTTTCTGAGGGTATTGAGTATGCCCGTCCATCCTCCAGTCCATCATCCCTACTCCAATATCTGCAATTCTGACGATTTACTGAACCATTTAGGCAAAACGTAGCCTCATCGGAAAACAGAATTTGTTTTATAAAACGTGGATTGCGGTTACACAAATCCTGCATTATTTCACAGAACTCCACACGGCGATCGGGATCATCATCATTGAGTTGTTGATGTAGCTGTACTTTGTATGGATGGTACTTTTCTGCTTTTAAAATACGTAATACAGAACTTTGAGATAAGTCTGCTGCAATTTGTCGTGAAGTATTGTGAGGATTATTCTCTACACCCAATACAACATCAAATTTCACGTTTTCTTCTATTCTAGGACGTCCAGCATTCGGAATATGTTTGACATGACCAGTTTCTCTAAATTTTTTCTCAATCTTACTGACTGTTGAACGATTTGGATACTTCGCATTGAACAAGTCGCATACCTCTTGCTGAGTTCTGATTCTATCTCCGCATCCAATAAAAATTAAAATTTCTATGCGTTGGGTTTTACTTGAATTAGCCATAGTTTACTTTTAGAATCTTTTCACTTAGAATTTGTGAAGAATATTTGTTGATATTTCAACTGACATTTATTTGACACTAACTTGCCTATTATGGCATTAATTTGTGATTGTCTTTTGTTTCCATTTTAGACCAGGAAATAGCTAACTATTAATATTTGAAAAGGATCCATTGGTGTAGTAGAGCACTGACTCACTAGTCTGCCAGGGCAGTCTAAGGGATTAGAGCCTTGGCTCGAAAAAGTAAAATTTTGCATTTTTTAACACGCTTTTATTATCTTTACTTGTAACTAAATAACTCACGATGTAATAAAATCTTGGAAGTAAATATTGTAACGTAAATAAACTTAACTTGGTTTTAATAATTTATTTCACACTTAATCTACAACTTAATTTATATTACTACTCCACTGTATAGCTCGATCGTATGGGCTCGTTCAGACTGTCCGACTCCACTTGAGGGTTGTCTATTTATCTCCGATACAGCATTCTCGATGTTTCGAATTCGGGTAGTTGGCGACCGGCATGTTCCAATTGTTTCCAATATCGACCGTTGCTCTCCACGGCAGAGCGACTGGACTGTTCTCGAACATCTCCGGGGATGACCTCATCGCTGTCGACGGCAACGCGCGAGGCGACAGGTCCGGCCTAGGTTCGTTACAATATTCACCCACTTCCAATCTTCCGAATAATCTGAAATTTGTCACACATATCAAGGACCGATGACAATACAAGAATTTCATAATCATAATGTAATAAAAATAAAAATATATTTTTCCAAACGCCAACAATCCTAACTCACCAAATGAAAGTATTTGGTTGCAACAAGATGGTGCACCCCCGCACTATGCACGTGATGTTCGCGAGTTTTTGAATAACTGTTTTCCTAGAAGGTGGATTGGTAGACGCGGACCGATAGAGTGGCCCCTAAGATCTCCAGATCTTACGCCCCTGGATTTTTTCTTGTGGGGTTATTTGAAATCGAAGGTCTATGTAGATAGGCCGCAAAATCTACAAGAGTTGAAAAATCGAATTAGGATCGAAATTAACAGAATTACTCCGGAAGTTATTCGCAATGTGCAAGAGGAATGTATTCGTAGATTTGCTTATTGTCAAGAGACTGGTGGATGGCATTTCGAACATCTTTTTGACTGTTCTATTTTGTTGGATATAAAGTTATTCTCTTATTGAAATAAAATATTAATTTTTGTTCACCCTGTAAAAAAATATCTAATTAATTATTATCATTGAATGCAGTATTGAAAGGCTTTTCAGATGAGGTATCACAAGACATCTATTCCAATTTAAAAAAATTACCGATTACGTCACCATGTCAAAACCAGTGACATAACCTCTTTAGAATATACATAAAAAAAATCGGCATTTTAAAATAAAAATCGACCTATTTTAGGATTTTTGTCAAAAGTTCATGGCTTGCGAAATATCGAATTTGTTCCATAATTTTGACGCGCACTGTATAGGTCAAAAGGCGGTTTACCTTGTGATAAAAAGTAACAAAAATCAAAAAGCCCCTCTAGAACAAGAAACAGACCCCAAACTCATAAGAAAATCAGGACATACCATAAAAGCTTCGTCAGAAAACCAGAAATAATAAAAAAACATTGTAACAGGAAACCCAGGAGGATGAAGTTTTTTCTTCTATAGCTGGTATTTAAAATGGTTGAATGTAACGAATACATACAAGTGACCCCTTTAAATAACCTTATTCTTCCCATACAACTAGAGGACGCTGGTAATATATTTCAAAGAAACCTTTTTACACTACTTAGATTTGAAGACAATTATTGATCAATCAATCAGGAAAAGTATCCCGAAAATAAATGCAACAAACCCTGTATCATATTATGGTCTAGCGGAAAACATGTTCAGAACCAAATATTTGATCGAAACCACACAAAAGATTCTCGGAAACCTATTTCCTTCATTTCGTACCCGTGAAAAAAGAGGGCTGATTAATGTTGGTGTGATGTTACGTTGGGGAAACAGCTCCGAGGGATGAAATGTATTTCGGGTTAATTTCATCGCGAACGATGTCCCCCTCGAAAATGTAGTTGACGTGTCCGAGCGTTTTTTAACCGACGAAACCAAAAAGGAGGAGGTTCTCTATTCGACCCGTATATTTTGTTTTTCCATCATATTTTTTTATGTATGATCACGCATAACTTTTTACTGAGGCGTCCGATTCCGATAATTCTTTCTTCAGTGGATAGGGTGTACTTCGACATTGGTCCCATTTGAATTTAAAAGATAGGTATTATCACTCACCCTCTGAATTCTGGTCCGTTAACCGATTCTATCAGGCATAACTTTGTACTGGGTTCTTCGATTTGGATGATTCTTTTTTAATAGATAGGGTATACCTTATATTTGGATTTCGAAAGAATTAGCCACCCTTACGGGTAGAAAATAGGGGATAATTGATTTTTCACTAGTGAACATTAGCACACACATACGTAGTTGACAATGACAGATCGCTACTGACATTATTCTTGTTCCGTCAAAATCAGTATATTTTATGAGAGGATGGAATGATATACAAAGTAATGAAATAAACTAACCAGAACAACGGAAATAATTTATATTACAACAAATAGTAAAAGTAGATAATCATATTATTTAACTGGTGATAGTTGAAGTGAGGTGGGTAAGTAAGTATTTTGGGTGTAATCAAAAAACAAGTAGGTAGTAATTGGTAGATTTTTAGCCACAAAAAATTGAAAAATAAAAACTTTTTAACAAAAAATTAAATCGACGAAATACGGAACTGAAAAGTAAAAAATAAAAACTTTTTAACAAAAAATTATACCGACGAAAAAATCAACTGAAAAGTAAAAAATAAAATAAACCTTCTTAGTCTAAATGATAATTGAGCTCCTAAACTAATGTAAGTAACTGATTTTGAGTCGGCGCCAAACAAACAATTATCGAAGATCATTATCTATGAAAGAAGTCATCAAAACGCAGCCGTGCATGTCGCTGCCATCATTTTACGCTTCACCTAATTCAATTGCTAGTTTGTTTGGCGCCGACTCAAAATCAGTTACTTACATTAGTTTAGGAGCTCAATTATCATTAAGACTAAGAAGGTTTATTTTATTTTTTGCTTTTCAGTTGATTTTTTCGTCGGTTTAATTTTTTGTTAAAAAGTTTTTATATATACTCTGTATATGAAAAAATGTTTTTTCTAAATTGTTAAATTAAATCATTGAGGTATTTTGTATACCCTGCGTCGTTTTTTAAGATATACAGGGTATTACCAAATAAGTGCGAAAGTTTTTAGGAGGCGATTTCTTGTCCAAAATCAAAGGGGGTGTTCATGGAAACAAAAGCTCTTCGGCCTTTCCTTGAAAAGTTACACGCCTCCAAAAATGGGGAAACATTTTTTTTTTCGAAATTGCTGAAGAGTTGAGCAAATGGCATTTTGTGGGCATGTTCTACCAATGAAAAGGCTACCTATGAATATGTTCTTAATTTTGTTGTGGTCTTTTGAAGAGGTGAAACATGAAACCCCTATTCCATTTTTATCAGAACTTTTTAACGAACCAAAATTCCTCAATTTAAAAATATGTGATATGTGTTGAAAAGAACTATTTATTGCAAAACTTTTTCAGCTCCTGTGTTGTGTCCGTAAAAGCAATAGGTTCCTGATAAAAAAAAATTCAACATTGTGCATGAAAGGATTTTCTGTAAATGGAATCGAAAAAATCTAGTAGGTGGCTGTCACGTTTTGTTTGCACAACTTGTGACTTCAATCGTAGTTTTTTAAATTATTCCGCTTGTTTGAACTTTTAATGTAGGCATGTACTTATACAATGTTTTGTTTTAATAGAATATCAAATTAAAAATAGAAACAAAACAAAATTATTTGTATTACAACAAAGAAAAAGGCAACAAGATCAAACGGAACGGAGTTATAAAAAAATTATTGATGAAAAACCTTTTTGAAGACAAGCTTTTATTTAGGCCGTGTACTAAAACGTATAAAATAAGTTCAAGTCATCGCTGACAATGATTTAATTATTTTTTGTTGAATTATTTGGTTTCAAGAATTGTATTAAAATCAATACTTTGATAAGTTCTTACTTACTAACCACACTGCCCAATCAAACTAATTGGTACCTACTTTTATGAACACTTCGCGCGACAAGCCTTATGAAACCAAATAATTCAACAAAAAATAATCAAATCATTGTAAGCGATGACTTAAACTTCCGGATTCGCCCGCAAGGGCGGCTGGGTGTCCTCTTCGGCCGCCATTCAACGGTCAGCTCAGAACTGGCACGGACCGGGGGAATCCGACTGTCTAATTGAAACAAAGCATTGCGATGGCCCCAGCGGGTGATGACGCAATGTGATTTCTGCCCAGTGCTCTGAATGTCAACGTGAAGAAATTCAAGCAAGCGCGGGTAAACGGAGCGGGTAACTATGTTTGCTTACTTGTTTTTCCTTGACGTCATTTATATTTGATTCGAGGTTATTTGCGGCCGACTCGTTCATTGCCATTCATTTATTGTAGGCGCGCTTTTGACACTGCGCCTCTCTTTGATAAGAAGCTTTCACCCTTCGAATCGCAATACAAATGCCGTTTTGACGTTTGCGACCGAAAAATTTGAACTAGCGCAGTTTGTAGACAACCTTTTCATCACATTGGTAAATGGGGATAAGTGATACTGTCTGAATCCGTTTATCCGATTCCCCCCATGCTCCAAGTCTATACACAGTAATACAAGTGCGCTGCGCTGCAGCATTTTAACGCAAAATGGGGAAATACGGTTTGTTGTACCATAATACCATACTTCTACTCTCGAAATCTTTTTGAAAAATAGGAATCAGACCACCTATGATGCATCCAGGTCTGCTGCAATAAAGTGCATTAAAAAATTCAGATTGCAATTATGTCAAAACTAATAATCCGACAGCGCCTGCGTTTTTCACACATAAAGTACATATTTATCACTACTATGTCGTGGAAAGCCTGCACTACAACTTGAAAAGTGGCGGAGTTATGAATTAAAAAAAACGCTGATTTTTTTCCGGTTTTTCTCCGTTACTAATAATTCGATAGAGTCGCGTTCAGGCTCATTTTTTGCATTTTAATTCCCTACAATTCGTCCATTAATAATAATAATAATAATGTTTATTCATGAATCTTCAAACTGTGTGTCATATAATATTTTAATGAATATGAATAAACAGGGTAATCACTGAAGCTGTATTGGGTACAGCTTGTGCGTGATAGATGGTGTGTAGAATTTTATTCACATATAAACATATATATTGGTAGATGTTGAATGTAGTGTGTGAAGAGATAACATGAAAAGTGGACAGGTTCACTGGTTAGGTAAGGCTGGTTGATGACAGCAAAGTGGAATGAACCAATTCTTGAGAGTAGACTGGGAGTTATAACACTATATCTAATGGGACTTTATCATATGGATGAAGACGTAATTATAAGATATAGAGAACAGATAAAATGAAACTATAAAAATGTAAAATGTAAAAGTTAAATGAATATAAAATATTAATATAAAACATTGGAAAAGTTAAATGAAAATAAAATATACGTATAATATAAAAAATATGAGTTACGATAATTATAAATGTAAACAAACACTTTCATTCAAAAGTTTTTTTACCACATAATGATTACTAGTAGTGTAATAAAGTTCTGAAAACTTGAGCTTATTCAGTACTTGAGGAGTTAAAGTATTGTTTCATCAGTTTCCAAGTTACAAGTCAAAAACGATTAAAAATAAAGAAAATTGCTTTTAAATATTTATAAGAAATTAAGCAATGACAGTTCCGAGTAAGAAACATAACAGGATATAACTATGAGGGCACAGTCGGTTTCCTGGTAGTATTTTTGTCACAGAATCAATAGAGCAGAAAATCTCTATTGATTGGCCTATAGGGTGAATTCAGTATTGAGACAACACAATGGAAGGTAGAGAGGGGGAAACACTAGTGGGCACGATTTGCTGCAGCAGGATAGGCTAGGAGCTACGATGAATACTCGCCAGTGTCTTGACATGCAGCGGTTGAAGGGTTACGTTTGTTAGGTTAATAAGTGGGTATACTAGTCTAGTCAACAAGTGCTTTTTTGGTCAACTTTTTTCAGCAGTCTCGGAAAAATATAAACAAGGTGTCATTCGATTCGGAATAGCAAGTAAAGGATTTTTGGAAAAAATTAAGTTCCGCTAGCAAAAATTGCGAAAGTTATAATTAATTTACTGAAAAAAAATGGGGTTTGGTTTTTTGCAAATATCTCAGAAACAGAGATTTTTGAAATCTAAATTTTCTAAAAGAATTTCCCAACTCCCGGAACTGTAGGACCAATATTTATAATTTTCTCAGAGAGGTGAAAATACGGCCGAAAACGGGTACTCTGGCTTGCGCAAGCCACACCCACTTCGGACACTTTAACTATAAACATTATTTAAACATATTAAATATGAAAATTAAGAAATGAAAAAATGCAGGTTCTTACTGAATAGATGAATGAACAATAATCCGCCGGCAAAAAAAAATTATCGCGATTTTTCAATTAGTTATGCAATAGTTAATTAACAATTGTTTGCTGCTTGAACATGAACATTGCAGGTGTGATTATTGTCAAACTATAAATCTGAGATATTTTTTCTTCCTTGGAGCTATTCTTGAACGGCTTCAGAATAGATCCCCTTTGAAAAAATAAAATAACTGATTTTTTTTTGGAATCTCAATCTTTAAAGCAAATGTGATTTAAAAAATCGTTCTTTAAAAAAAATGCCTAAAAACGTATTTGTTAATTAACAATGTTTTTCTACCACTTATAATTAATATTAAGGAAAAATTTTTGATTGAATCATAATTTATCTTGCTTTTCGATATTAAAATAAAAATGGTTCTATTTAATTTTTCATTGTTTATTTAATAAACAATTTGTTATAAACAAATAAATTTTTACCTCATAATTTTGTCTTATTCTACTTAATGTGTTTTTTTTTTTTTTTTTTTTATCAATTTTATAATCAAAAAATTTTAATTAAAAATTTTAAAAAATTTTTTTTTAAAAAAATTTGAAAAAAAGTATTTTATCTTTATTTGATTCTAAAAAAAAATTTCTTATAAACTACGCATTTTATAATAAAAAAATTGTTAATTAACCAATACGTTTTGAAGCAATACAGTTTTTCAGGGAACTATTTTTTTCAAATCATTTGCATCAAAGATATGAATTAAAAAAATTTTTTAAAAATTTTTTAAATTATTTCCATGCAGTTTTCGATAATGAAAAACGGATCATTAAGAATATTCAAACAAATAACTTTTTTTCAATGATGATTGAAGTTTTAAATTTTGGAACTACGTAAATTGTTAATAAAAAAACTGTTTTATTTTCATTTTTTCAACGGGGATCCATTCTGAAGCCTTTCAAAAATAGCTCCAAGGAAGGAAAAAAATCTCCGATTTATAGTTTAACAATTATCACACTTGCAAGTTCATGTTCAAGCAGCAAAAAATTGTTAATCAACTAGTGCATAACTAATTGAAAAATCGCGATAAAATTTATTGCTGAATCTTTTAATTTCTTAATTTTCATATTTAATATGTTTGAATAATTTTTATTGTTAAAGTGTCCGAAGTGGGCGTGGCTTGCGCCGTTTTTGGCCGTTATTTTCACCCCTCTGAGAAAATTATAAACATTGGTCCTACAGTTCCGGAGGATGGAACTTTCTCTTAGGAAATTTCCTCCTCTTTTTGAGTATTTTTTGGATTTAAAAAATCTCATTTAGTTTTTGAGATATTTGTAGAAAGCAAACCCCCTTTTTTTCAGTAAATTGATTATAACTTTTGCAGTTTTTGCGAGCAGAACTTTAATTTTTTCAAAAATCATCTACTTGCTATTCCGAATCGAATGACACCTTGTTCATATTTTTCCGAGACTGCTGAAAAAAGTTGACCAAAAAAGCACTTGTTGACTAGACTATACCTCACCAAAATGCTGCTGGGTTAATAAGTGGGTAGAGTAGTTTATTCGATTTTCCAATAATTTACTCGGTGACATTATATACGCCGTGAGACCGATCAGGCTCAAGATTGCACAAACCTCGCTCCTGTGCACCGAACATAATCCCCCAAGCCAAGCTCGTCAAGTCTCGCGCCGTGAGACGCCGGCTTTGGCAACAGCGTCGTGCTAACTCGTCACGATATCATTGAGCCATAGAATTGTAATTATAATATACTGACTAGAACGCGCTTAGTCTACTGCGCACCCGAATTTCGTGGCACCCTTATGCGATAGCAAGGAGGACACCAAACAATGAAGAAAAGTATGACTTCATAAGCATATTACATGCGTGCGACGAAGATAATCAACTGAACGTATGACGGTAGTATTTATATCATATATTTGTAAACATAACGGCGTTGTCGGTTGGCACTTATAAGCGTTGCCAAATCATTCCAATTTTCTTTAATTTCTTTGTGTTCGGTTTGGATGTGTCTTTGTACTTTGTTGTCTTTTTTGTTATAGTGATCATAGTGGATAAATTAAAAACTGTTATATATAATGAAGTGTTACATTAGTTTCTAGTAGTAGGTAATGATATGTGGCCATGCTTATTTATACAAATTGCCTTTTCAGTGTGTCCATAAAGTAACGCATACATTCATTATTAGCTAAATAAACAATATCATTGAAAATTCCCGAAACAGGTCGATTTTTTATTTTAATTTACTGTTTTTTTAAATAATAATCCAATATACAGGGTGATCTACCTTCGAGTGATGACGTCATCAGCGGTTTTATTAAATGAACTACCTAATTTTTTTAATTTATGAGTCAACTTGCTGAGCTGATTCCAAAAATATATCACAAGCTGCGTCAAATTGGTAGAGGGTGGGCAACAATACAACAGGTGTTTTCAAAATTTTATTAGAAAATTATACGATACTGTATTTTTACAAAAAACGAAATGAAGAATAAACGTATTAAGAATTATTATATGAAATTACGTAGTTATGCAGCTACTGGATACACTTCCAAAGTTGCATCAAAATGTTGCGGTGCGCCTTCTGCGGTCTGAATTATTGGCTATTTGAATATCAGGAAAAAGCTGGGTCAAATCAGTAATTAATGTATTTTGTAACAAATCCAGATGCCGACAAAATTACGTCTCGTCTTGTTAATTATTTTCATTAACTGTAGGTCAACCTTGGTTTGGTGCATCCCTCACGTGTCCTAATTCTCTGTATTTTCGCTCTATTCTGCTTACAGTAGATTGTGAAATAGATTCACTATCTGGGTGCATTTCATGGAATAATCTGCATACCTCTTGTTGAGTCCGCATCATATCGCCAACACCAATCTTAATTAAAATTTCAATCCTATCCCTTTCAGATAAAGGCATTTTCAAAAAACAGTTTTAATATGATACATTTTGAAGCGTCAACAATACAGAATTGAACAAATGGCCAAAAATATTCTCAAACAATGAAAATATTTAATAAAAAATTAAACCGACGAAAAACGGAACTGAAAAGCAAAAAATGAAATAAAACTCCCTACTTAGTCCTAATAACTAAGCTCCTAAACTAATGTAAGTAACTAATTTTTCTGATATTTTTTTGAAGTGATTTAATGATCTTCGTTGATTATTCGTTTGGCGCCGACTCGAAATTAGTTACTTACATTAGTTTAGGAGCTAGTTATCAAGACTAAAGAAGTTTATTTTATTTTTTGATTTTCAGTTCCGTTTTTCGTCGGTTTAATTTTTTGTTAAAAAGTTTTTATTTTTGAATTTTTTGTGGCTGATATATACTAATTACTACCTACGTAACTTTTGATTGATTCCAATACTTACCCACCTTACTTCAAATAATAACAGATAAATAATACGATTATCTACTTCAACTATATTTATTGTTATAAAATATAAATTATTTTTGATAGTTCTGGTAAGTTCATTTCATCATTTTGTATATAATTCCATCTTTCCATGGAATGTTATTATTGTGACGGATGTAGGAGAACAAAAATAATGACAATAGCGATCTGTCAATGTCAACTACATATGTATGCCAATGTTCACAAGTGAAAATCAATCATCCCTATTTTTCTATCCATAGGGTGGATTAATTCATTCCGAATCCAAATATGATCAACTATGAGGTATACCATAGGTCATAAAAAAATCATCCAAATCGGAAAACCCAGTACAAAGTTATGCCTGATAGAATCGGTTAACGGATCAAAATTCAGAGGGTGAACGATAAATATTTTCCATTTTGCTACCCTTAGGAGTGTTTTTTTTTTCAAATTCAAATGGGACCAACTTCGGAGTATGCCCTATCCAATGAAAAAAGAATCATCGGAATCGGACACCTCTGTAAAGAGTTATGCGTGGTCATACATAAAAAAAATACACGCGGCGACTAGAGAACCTCCTCCTTTTTGGTTTCGTCGGTTGAAAAATGGATAAATACAATGTTAAAAACATATCTCAGAGGGCAGTGCCCAGTGAGAGTCCCGTTACCAATTTCAAGTATTTCTTGTCCAACTCGAGAAGCTGTTCAACTTTCTTTGGCGATAGGCTCACTAGCCTTTTCGCTTATTGTCTTTATCCTGGCACTTTATTCCAGTGAGATTTCATTTCATGTTTCCCAGCCTCGAAACTCTTCTCTCTTATGGACTTATAAGAGATTCCACAGAAGGTTTCTGAGCCAGGAAATTGTGTGTTTATTATTCTTTGGCGAGGCAATCTGTTTCTTTGTTTTCTCTGAACCCCCTATGATCTCGCACCCACATCAAATGTGACCTTATAACTTACTCATTCTTCAAATATTGATGTGATAGTGCAATAAAAAATCTTGATAGAAATACCTATTCAATTATAAGGATATGTAAAACATGTCTCATATATCTTCATATAATAGATGGGTGGAAGAGTAAACATTTTTTACATAGGTATATAACATTTATATTTACAATTCTCTGTACTTCGATGCATCATTTATTAAAAAAAAACGTTTTATCATGAAATACCCTATTTTCCATTACAAGCAATGCCACTGGAATTGATCCGCTACTGCGAGGAGGACATAAACAACAATGGCGGCCACCATGCATGGGACATTTCGCGCAGCTTGAAACGCATTCTAGTCAGTATATTTTAATTACAATTCTATGCATTGAGCCGACAATATAACCCACTTGACCGATACGATCCTTATACCAAGGTGGGCTGAGATACTAGTTATACATATTAACAAGTTCAGTTCACCTATCTTTTTATTATATTGGTCTAGATATTATAGATAAGTCGGAGTTATTAATTTCATTGTATCGCAATTGGAATTATGATGTGATTACATGATATGAGTTTACTTTGCTTCAATATCAGCTTATCAATTCTATTCTAATATACATAATCCATCACTCCATGAAAATATTGTAGTTTTTGTTTGGCAGACCAAGTACGAAGTCAGGGGTGAGTAGAAGAGTCATTGGTATAAAATGAGGTAGTATTCAGTATACCTGAATGCAATCATTTAATGATAGAGTCAGGACACTCATACATCAGGACCAAAGTGTATATTCATAGCGGTTGTAGAGTGTTTCCCTTTCCAATAATGTTTGTTTCTTACAAGTGACTGTGATAATTATGATAAGGGCTCGAAGCAGAATATGAAGTCAACTAATTCCAATTTTATCACTAGTTCGGATATAACAAGGTTAGTTTTTTCTTTGACATTGAATATATATCTCAGGCAGCCTGCAATGTGTTCCTGCACCAAACAATCAGTTCAACAATCTACATTTTCCAAATTTTGAGTTAAATGTTTATTGCATTCGGAAATTGTCAAAGTGGAAGCAGGTGAAATTAGGCAGGTAGCGCTACCCAGAATTCTGTAAAATTTTACCAAGAACAAAATATGTTTTCAAAAGAAAAATTCAGATTTTTAACCACTGTAATTCGTTATTACATGTCATTATACACTCGTCATTCACGGCTGTGCAAGAGGTTAGATTACACCCTGTAAATATATACATATACAATATATAGTGTGTGGGATTTCTTGAACCTGACGTATTTATGAGGATTGTTGATTCTCAGGAGTTAGATTCATTCATTGATGGGATTCTTCGAAATTGGTACATTTTATTTTGCCGACGTTTCGATGACTACCGCAGTCTTCTTCAGGGTTTTTTTGCCAAAAAAGTTTAGAAATACATGGAAAAATGTCTTAACTAATTTTTCCATGTATTTCTAAACTTTTTTAGCAAAAAATAACCTGAAGAAGACTGCGGTCGCAATCGAAACGTCGGCAAAATAAAATGTACCAATTTCGAATAGCAGATATTGGAGTTGGGATAATCCTCACTGGATGATGGACGAGCATACTCAATACCCTCAGAAAGTCAATGTTTGGGCAGGGATAATAAACGACATGATTATTGGCCCGTATTTTTTCGAAGGAAATCTCACAGGGGAGCGTTACTTGGAATTTTTAAGAAATGAACTCATATTTTTCCAAACGCCAACAATCCTAACTCACCAAATGAAAGTATTTGGTTGCAACAAGATGGTGCACCCCCGCACTATGCACGTGATGTTCGCGAGTTTTTGAATAATTGTTTTCCTAGGAGGTGGATTGGTAGACGCGGACCGATAGAGTGGCCCCCAAGCTCTCCAGATCTTACGCCCCTGGATTTTTTCTTGTTGGGTTATTTGAAATCGAAGGTCTATGTAGATAGGCCGCAAAATCTACAAGAGTTGAAAAATCGAATTAGGATCGAAATTAACAGAATTACTCCGGAAGTTATTCGCAATGTGCAAGAGGAATGTGTCCGTAGATTTGCTTATTGTCAAGATACTGGTGGATGGCATTTCGAACATCTTATTTAACTGTTCTATTTTGTTGGATATAAAGTTATTCTCTTATTGAAATAAAATATAAATTTTTGTTCACCCTGTACAAAAAAAAAATCTAATTAATTATTATCATTGAATGCAGTATTGGAAGGCCTTTCAGATGAGGTATCACAAGACATCTATTTCAATTTAAAAAAATTACCGATTACGTCACCATGTCAAAACCAGTGACATAACCTCTTTAGAATATACATAAAAAGTCGGCATTTTTAAATAAAAATCGACTTATTTTATGATTTTCGTCAAAAGTACATGGCTTGCGAAATATCGAATTTGTTCCATAATTTTGACGCGCACTGTATATATATATATATATATATATATATATATCGTAGCAAAAAAATGAATAATCAAAACAAACTCACATTACCACCTCAACGGTATCTCTATTGTCCCCCTTCTAAAAATGATTGTTTCTTTCAGCAATGTTGTTAAACAAAATATAACCTACTTATAATGAATAAAAAAAGCCAATACTGATGAAGCCTCTGGCCAGAGGCGAAACGTCTATCTAAAAACTCTCATTTCTCTTATTGAATCTACATCCCAAGAACCTCTAAAAAATTAATATATATATATATATATATATATATATATATATATATATATATATATGTGATATTAGAAACAGGAGACTCAAGACTCTCTTCACAAAAATAATTCAATATAAATTGAAACAAGTGGAATATATAATAGAGTTTCGGGGGGTTATTTAATCCTAGTTGTTATAGTTGTATTTTTTTTTCTTGGATGGTTTTCCGATTTTTTTATTCTTAAATAAAAAACTTGAAATCAGACTTTTCGCACGTAGCCAGGGATTTCTTCAGTATTTTTCAAATTTATTATTTCGTCAATTGGTGCCAAGCACCAAATGATACCCAAATTGTAATGTATTGAATAAAAAAATGCTGAAGAGACCCTGCCAAGGGGCTAGAAGTCTTAATTCAAGTAGAGTTTTCAATTTACGAATCCAAAAACCAAAGATCCTCCCAACCATACAGTACAAAGCGAATCTGACAAAAAGTATTTCCTAGAGCATTCCAAAAATTGTTTTTCCGATTCACAGTTAATGCTCAAAATTATTTCCTTCAGTCTCCAAACAATAATAGACAGCACACAATATCCATTAGACATCTAATGGATAGCCCCATATGTACTGAATATCCAGTCCATGAAAAATTTATGAATATATTCCATGGATATAAAAAAAATACTGGTTATATATATATATATATATATATATACAGGGTGTAATCTATCCTCCGTGAATGGCGAGTGTTTAATGCCATTTTATAGCGAATTACAATGGTATAAAATCCATTTTTTTTAAAGCATGTTAAAATTTTGGGAGCCCCTCTCGCTTAACGTCAGCTTTCTTGATCAGAGCTGTAAGTGAACGCAATTTCCGGATGCAATAAACATTAAAAAAATGTGGAATAATGAATCTATTGTGTGCCAGAAGAGACTAAAAATTTTCATTTTAGGCTGTTTGCGATAGATATTCAATTTCAAAGTGATGAAAACATACGAACCTCGTTATATCCAAACTGGTAGATGAAGTCAGAACTAGTAGATGTCAACAAAGCTCTGGCACTTATCAAATCACAATGATCGAAAAAACAGTTTTAGAAACACAAAAGACACAGTATTGTTTATTTTTTCAAATTATTTACGGCTATCATTGGGTACTAGTCTTCTTCTTCTTCGATATTTTATGGCTCTTATTCGTCATTCATATCACGTGAACAGTGTTGCCAGTTAGTTTTCTAAAATTCTCGCATGTGCCTGTTGTTGTGCATTACAAATTTACGAACCGATTCGACAACTGTTTTCTGATAGGCTGATTGTCTTGTGCTGGTTTTTACAACCAAACACCGAATAGATGCGTGCGTATTTTGAAGAGTAGAAGAAAAGAGAAATCATTCGTCAAATTAATCAATGAATAAGTAGTTAATTTCAAATCTGGTGAGATTCTGGAGTAGCCAATCAGGATTCAGGAAAACATATGCCATAAGTGTCAAAAACTGTAAATATCTAAAATGGGAACGCTTCGGGTGATTTCGTACTAACATAATATAAATTATGTTTTATAGAAGGGCACATTTTTTTAATTATATCGCGATATTAAGTCTCCAAATTGACTTGAATATATCTACAAATCATTTTTTCAGAATTGCATGATTTATTAGTGATAAGCTTTGGCTTTAAAGATTTAGATATCTGCTACAGATTTATGTTTTGTGATTTGCTCATATTATTGAATCTGAAATACGAAACATGGAATTATGTATTATCAATCCATAAAATGATATAGGATCTTCGGCGATGAATTAGATAACTAATGCCTCTAATACAAGGATCAAACTTCTGATTGGATTTTTAAAAGCTTGTAAAAAGGGGTTGTTGCACCAAGACCTTAGTTCCGAGGCTTCAAGGACGACCCAAAAAAAAACGGTTCGGTGTCTGTGTTTCGTGCCCTTTGTTAATCTGGTGCTACTTACAAGGCCAAAAAGAAAGCTGTTAATAGTACTCAAGAAAACGCTGATATATTCGAACGCACGATACGTTCGGTCGTAGACAACAACAGGCGCATGCGAGAATCATGGAAACTAACTGGCAAAACAGTGTTCACATGATTTTTTGATAATTGTGATTTGATAAGCGCCAAAACTGCGTTGACATCTACTAGTTCTGACTTTATCTACCAGTTTGGATATAACGAGGTTCGTATGTTTTCATCACTTTGAAATTGCATATATAGCGCAAACAGCCTGAAATGAAAATTTTTATATTCTTCTACCACACAATCAATTCAACATTCCACATTATTCAAATGTTTCTTGCATCCGGCAATTGCGTTCACTCACAGCTCTGACCAGGACAGCTGAGGTTGGGCGAGCGGCACTTTCCACGATTTGGTCGAATTTGATAAAGAACAAAACGTGTTTCAATTTTTTTTTCCAGATTTTTAACTCCTGTAATTCGCTATAAAATGGTATTATACACTCGCCATTCACGGATGTGCAGATTACAGCCTGTATATTCATTGAGAATATATGGATATCTGTTATTTTCTCTATATAGTCTGTGAGCTCTATATAAGTTCCAATGATCAAAATGAACAGCAGTATTTAATTATCATTTGTCCTGGCTACATTAGGCTTACCATTTCCCAATCGTTAGAGTCTTCATTCCTGAAAAAAAACTATTTTATTTTCTGATTGATGAAGGCATGTATGACTCTATAAAGATAAAAAGGATATAAAAATTATATAACTATTGAATGAATGAAAAGGATATTTCCCCTCATTATTGGGCATTTTTGAACAGCCACCATCAAAACGAAATAATATTTTTACATTGTTTCATTTCAGTATTGAAGCCTATCATTTTGTTAGCAAAACATCATTCTCATTTTTCTTTTCGAAGAGTATCATACAGCCAAAGTGTGAGATCTGGCACAGGGTCGGATTACTTGTTATATTCCCTGCGCCTTAAAATTTCTGCTATTAAACTATAACTACCGGGACTAATATTAAATGGAACTAGATTCCATTTTACTCAGACGAAATTTTTTTTTCCAACTGTTTCTTAGTAGAAATTAGTTTCCACTATAATTACTCATTTGTACGGTTGGAGACTTGGATAAATATTCCATAATGCATGGTGGCTCCTCAATCGGATTAGTTTGACAAGCCATATTGAACGCCCACCTTAAACATAAAAAAATCATTCAGCTGATGACTTTTTTACATCTCAACTGGTAATGTCAGATTTTAATTCAATAATTTTAATTCAATCAAAATTGTTTCAAATTTGGTAGCAGGGTTAGGAAACTGAAAAATAAACAACATTTCCATATAATATTTTTCGAAAGAATGAAAAATAACCCAACTTTTTTGACAAAATGTCAAATTTGACAGGAGTGGCCGATCGACAGAAAAAAATTTAAAATGTCATTTTGAATTGTTTTCAATGCAAAAACTGTTCATGAACTCCAAATTTACAGAAACTGAATAATAAATAAAATAATTAATAAAAAAAACCTTTGTAAAACAAGCGTTTATTTAAATACCCTAAAAAGTGAAAAATAACTGCTTTGGATGTGTGACGTAGGTTATTCCGTGAGTTCTAGATTCAAGAGCTTGTCGCACAAAGTTTTCATTTCGAATACAGATGCAACAAGCTTTTGAATCTATAACTCACTACGTCAATTATTTTGTACTTTTTAGGGTATTTGAATAAAAGCTTGTTTTCAAAAAGTTTTTTTTATTAATTATTTTATTTTGTGCTTTTTAGTGAGTACCCCTAACACCCACCCAATTTTAAATCGAATCGGAGCATAATTACAGAACTCGTTTGCCATCTTGGAGTCGCCATCTTGAATTTGTGAATATTCTCCGACCCCGAAAACCCCCACATACCAATTTTGAATAGAATCGGACCATAATCACAGAAATCGTCGGACATCTTAAAGCCGCCATTTTGATTTCATGAATTTTGTCAGAAAATTCATAATCTTCACCCTGAAAACCCCCACATACCAATTTTGAATCGAATCGGACCATAAACACAAATCTCGTCCGCCATCTTGGAGCCGCCATTTTTTTTCTCCTACAAATGCATAATGCATTGTCACGGGAACTATGAACACCTGCCAAATTTCACGTTAATCGAACAACTAGAAGTGGGTCAAATTTAACTTGCAAGATTTGATGACAAACATCGGGACAGGTGAAACTAAATAAAAGCTTGTAAAAATGCAATATGATGCGGATTTTAACGGTGACACTGAATAATATATCACATTTACTCAGCCCATGGAAACATCCCTATATCTTCCGTAATTATTGTATTCGAATTCTTAGTAACATTCACACAAACCTACAAGCCCAGGTCCAGGGGCGATGAAACTATGTCTTTTCCCGAAAAAATAATATCAGGATTCGAGACAACCTCCAGCGCGCCAATCTGGCCAGTCCAACACTAGTTTCAATTCTTTAATCGGCAATTACTTCGAATTGCCTCATTTCGTGAAGTCACGAAATGATCAAACCTATGATGGATTAAACTTTTGAAGATCTCTGTTTATGTGACTTACAACCTTAGTAGGCTATGAACTATTTAATACCTGTACTAAAACTTAAAATAGGTCGATCCTGCGCAATGTGAGTTTACTTTTATCATCGACCACTTGCCAAACCGCAAAATGTATCTATTTATAAAATGTGAGAACTTAACAAATACCAATGGCGCTCAGTAATTGAAATAAATCAAGTGACTTAAATTGACAGAGAGACTGGGCCAGACATCGATTTATTTTTCAATGACAATTCGATACAATCGGTAATGTGATCAATGTTGTGGAATCTGAATATCAGAAACACCTACCTGAAATTTTCGCTATGGAGGAACTAATAAAGTTTTTGGGTGAGTCCTTACATATATTCCATTAAAACACAATCGAGAATCTTGTAGAAAATTCGTATTTAACCTCGTTAATTGTACTCGTTTCATACACTTTTTAATTCATCGCATCGCACATATTTTTCGATATTGAATACCTGCATGTCATGAATAAGAACCGAAATTATTACAAAAAACCTAACATTGCACTAATATTATGGAAAATGTTTGGGTGTAAATTACTGAAGTTTTGGTTATGATATAGGTACTTACTCCACGTAACCCTGGAATTAGCCAACTCTACAAAAACTCTCTGAATCCCGCGGTTTGGATTCTACAGTGATATAAATAATGATATAGGAAAAAATTGGATATTCTTTATTCATTTCTTTGAACTATTATGAAGTCTGTGATACATGCAGAAAAAATATTTATAATATATAGAGGCAAATTAAAATATCTCCATTTTGTAGATTTTGCCGATAAAATATGGGAATCAATATTTCACAATATTCATGAAATATTGCTCAGATAATAATAATAATAATAATATAAAGAATTATAACGTTTATTGAACAAGAATAAAGAACTAAAACAGGAGTGTTTGCTCAATGTTAATAAATGGTGGAACATACTTTTGCGAGCATCAAACACACGAAATATTATAAAATAAAATATATATATTGTTTGGCGCTGATTCAAAATTAGTTACTTACATTAGTTTTGGAGCTTAGTTATTAAGACTAAAGAGGATCATTTTATTTTTTGCTATTCAGTTTCTTTTCTTTGGATTTAATTTTTTGTTAAACAGTTTTTATTTTTTGTGGCTTTAATCTACTAATTGCTACCTACTTGATTTGTATTACTTTTGAAATACTTGCTGGTACTAGCGACTTCGTCCGCGTAGAATTTTATATTTTGTATGACGACTACTACAAATTCACTCACCTCTTTAGGGATGGAATTTGAACATTGAAAAATGTATTTCTTTATCCCTCACAAAGACCTCAATTACAAATTTTTTATGACCCTAACTTGAAAAGTAACGGAATCCCCATCCAACTTTCACCCCTATGAGGATTGAATTTCTAAAAACACTAAAATACATATTTCTTCTATTTGTAACATATATACAAACTTCCAATCCTAATTTAACCCCCATTTCAGCCCTTTAGGGGTTGAATTTCCAAAAACACCGAAACACGTATTTTTTATTTGTAACAAAGACCCGCGAATACCAATTTTCATGATCCTAACTTTGAAACTAACTATACAGATTTTCAACCCCCATTTTACCCCTTTAGGTTTGAATTTTCAAAAACCCTCAAACACATTTATCTTTATTTGTGAAGAAGAGTCCAAATACTAATTTTCATGACTCTGATTTCAAAACCAACTGATCCCCCCTTCTCACCCACCTTTTCATCCCTTTAGGGTTATCAAAAAAGTATGTTATCAAAATTTTATCTCTCAGATCCAGAGGTTTGGTCTGGACGTTTATCATATATCAGTCAATCAGTGAGTTAGTTAGTCAGGACATGTAATTATATATATATATACATATTACCCCAAATACGAGGTAGCTGCTGTGAACCGTTGAGGAGATCCCTCGACTGTCTTCCGTCTCCATCATTAGATTAATTCCGACCCTCTATTATGTTGTAGTGTCATCAGAACTACATATGTGTGCCAAGTTTCAACAAAATCGTTTCACAGGTGTAAAATCACATTCCCAATTTTTCTACCCTTAGGTGTGTAATTTTTTCTCAAATTCAACTGGGACCCACTTCCAAGCATACCCTATACAATAAAAAAAACATCCAAATGGGATAACCCTGTACAAAGTTATGCGTGCGTCGACTAGAGAACCTCTTCCTTTTTTTTTTCGCCTGGTAAAAATTAAGTTATATTCTGTAATATCTTACAGAAAACAACTACTTCTCTTGGCTGAAGCCTTGCTGGATATTGAACTGCATCTGATCGATATTGTGAAAGGATCCTACCTGAAAAAAAATCAGATAGTGAAAATTCGCATTTTTATTCAGATAGTTATTTGATTTTATATTCCAGTCCCGATTGAGAACAAATATGGATAAATGAGACAAACAATAATGTTTTCCAATTTTCCAAAGAGTGGCATCGTATTCTCTTAATCACAATACATTTTTGTCGACCGGATGAATTGGGAAACACATTCTCTTGAAGCATTTTCACTTTGCAATGATATAAAAATACCATGCTCATTTGCCATTTTTCTTTGACATTTTATTTGCGGTGAACGAGGTCGCGTGTTTTAAAATTTCAAATAGCACGATCTGTCACAAAGACGAGGGAAGTCTTTCCAAAACACTCGTGCACAAAATCATAGATGCGACATCTATAATTTGTGGAGTGAAACTCAAACCTACTGTGGAGTTCAAAGCAGGAAATTTCGGCAACTTCGATAGGTCACCAACAATTGTCAGTATAAGCAATCCACAACACCAAAAGTCAAGCTTCTAGAGCGTTCAGAGTAACGCAAACAAATAACAAAAGAAGGAAGACAGTTTTGTTTTAACTTCAAGGGAGTCCACCATCCGCCTACAGCTGTTTCAAGGTTTCCCCATCAGGACGGCTTGTGGCCTTCCTCGAACTTAAGAGAACCTCTCAGAGTGCTAATACCTACCGGCAAGGATGAAAATGTGAAATGCACAAAATTATAGATGCGACATCTATAATTCATGGAGTGAAACTCGAACCTAGTGCTGTGGAGTTCGAAGGCAGGAAATTTCTTGCAACATCTATAGGTCACCAACAATAGTCAGTATAAGTCAATCCACAACACCATTGACTTTTGGTGCATTTCACATTTTCATCTTTGCCGGTAGGTATTAGCAAGGCTGAGAGGTTTGTTTCGAGTTTGAGGAAGACCACAAGCCGTCCTGATGATTGAGAAACCATGAAACAGCTGTAGACGGATGGTGGGCTCCCTTGAAGTTGAAACAAAACTCTCTTTATTCTTATATATATATATATATATATATATATATATATATATATATATATATATATATATATATATATATATATATAAACGTCTGAAAAGGGTATTAATCAGGAGTTTTTCAACGAAAACATGTCGCAATAGTGCAACACCAGTTCTGCCCATAGGCAATTCAACCATTTTTATCTTTGAACACGACTATTACGAGTAGTAGTAATGATTTAGATATTCTGCGATATTCATACCTGCCGACTGGTGATAGCAGTGTCTGGTGTAAAAATTATTCCAGTCGGCTGAACTGTGAGTGACATTCTGCATGTTGAAAAAATATCATTTTAATGAACATTCAGTATCACCACAAAATAATGCTTATTTCTCGAAACTAAAAACGAAGTTGTTATATTTTCTGATGTATATGAATAGGCCTCTCGAACAGTGAAAGTTTTTTCGAATAACTATCGGTGGTTTCATTTTTATTTTTGGAATATTTTGTTTTGTTTTTACCATATAACTTTTGTAACGACCAACCTGGCGTGTTGATTATTCCTACATTATGTGTGTTATCACATAATCAGCCACCTACATAAGCCCATTTTGTTATACATACCGAAAATTTGGGTTGGTTTTTACAATGAGCAATTTCACGGTCATTCCCAAAGGAAATAAGCAGCGCCATTTTTTCCGTATGGCGAACGGACTATTTAGAATTTACCCGGAATATTAGGTAAGTAAAGTATTTTTCACGATAAATGGTTCCGACTTAATGACTGCAGTAAAACTAGTTGGGTCGATCGATTGTGTAAACAAGACAATAAACAAGCGAATTATACTTTATATAATTATGTATTCAATGTATGTTCTAAGGGAAACAAGTAAGGTAAGATGGGGTAAGTGAGACCCATAATTTTTAAAGTTTGACTTCGTGGTTTCATAAATCTTTATCCCAAGGGCCTGAAAATTTCGAATTTTTACATAATATATTTAGTCATGTTTAGTATTGGTTCCATTATTCAAATACTTGATTATTGACAATGCACTCTGTGGAAAAAAAAAACAACTCCTAAAATTGAACATAGGTCTCACTTGCCCCGTAACTTGGGGCAAGTGAGTCTCACTTGCCCCAAGTATGGAAGATTTGGGGTAAGAGCTAGGGACCTATTGTTTACAGTGCATACATTCTATTATGTTCTATAAAAAATGCAGATTTTTTAACCTAGAGAACCCAAACTACATCCTAGAACCTTCAACTTCGAGATAAAATGTCATAGGTTATTCAGAAACCCGACTATTTTTGTAAATACAATGATATGAATATTTTGGAGTGATATAACAGCTTTTCATCGACTACCATCTAAATTGTTTTCATAAAAATGTATACAGTGCTTCTCAAGAGTCCCCTCCCCTCCTCTTATTTTTGGAACGATTATACATAAACAAGTGAAATTTGGAAACTGAATATTAAAGGTTGTAAACTTCCCTACTAGTGATGATAGATGACCAAATCGTCAAAGATGACGTCACAAGGCCATTGTGACGTCAAAGATGACGTCACAAGGCCATTGTGACCAATAATTTTAAATGGAACCCTACGGCAAGCGACACCTCTTTTGAAAGGTATAGAAAAAACATATTCAATGATACTAATTTTGTTTGTGTTTATGGCAGTTTTAATGGATCATTAGTAAACATTAAAATTTAAATTCCATTCAGTATGATATTAATTACAGATTTAAGAATAAGTATCTACTTAAAGAAATTGCTCGAAGTGACCTCCATTTACTTCCTCACAGTGAAGTATCCTATTTTTAAACTCTTCTCGTACTTTTGCAAATGTATCTGCGGAAACAGCCTCACATTCTTCAACAATACGTTGTTTTAAAACGTCAATATTCTCAGGTTCAGTGGCGTGAACCTTCGATTTGGGGTACCCCCATAGAAAAAAATCCAACGGTGTGAGGTCCGACGATCGAGCTGGCCATTCCGTTGAACCTCGTCGTCCAATCCATCTACCACGATACTCCTCATCCAAATACCGTCTTACTGCACCGTAATAGTGTGGAGGAGCACCATCCTGTTGGAATTTGATTTCCAAATTGCCCAATTCATCTGGATTATCTTCCAAAATTTCAAGGATTAACGGTTCTATTGCGTTTTGCAACAGCTCCAGATAAACCTCACCAGTTAAATTAGTATTTAAAAAAAGAGGCCCAACGATGTGGTTTCCCAGGATACCTGCCCAAACATTCACCTTCTGGGGAAATTGGGAATGTGTTTCACGAAACAGGTGAGGATTTGCGTCACTCCAATACCTCACATTCTGTGTATTTACATTTCCATCTAGATAGAAAGTACTTTCGTCACTAAAACAAATTGTTTTGACATAGTCTGGCTGTTGGTTAATTTTAGTTTCGATATTTTCACAAAATTCTAGTCTTCGGTCTGGGTCGTCGTCTGAGAGTTGATGAACCATTTTTAATTTGCTTTTTTTCAACACCCTGTGTACTGTACTTCGACTGACTTCACAGGTAGATGCAACGTAAGTTGTTGAAGAACTAGGATTAACTATTACTCCTGCCAGTATATCAATTTTTTTCTCATCAGAAATTTGTGGTCTGCCAGATCGTTTCGCATCGTTGTTCCAAACTTACGAAGAAGCTCCCTTAAATAAGTCCTCGAAACGGGGCGATCGGGAAACCTCTCATTAAAAATGCGTTCTGCTGCATGAATATGTTGTCCAGTTTCACCAAGAATTAGGATCGCTGCTACTTTATCACCTAAAGCACGTACCATTTCGCTTCTTGAAGTACTTAAACGTTCGGCTCACAACAGTTTAACAAACCATTGAAATGTACAAAAATATTAAAAGTACCAAAAGCTGCTGAAACAGTTGAACGTTCGATCAACAATACACAAATTATTGAATGTACAAAAACTTGGACAATTACAAAAACGTCGAATTACGGAGACTAACAAAAACGTCAGCTTATTTGACAACTATCCAGAGGCGGAGCTTGAATTTGGAATTTTAGTATTAACTGATTTAATTCATCACAGCTTTGCGTTTTTTAAAGCGAGTTGCCAAAACTGCCATAAACAAACAAAATAAGTATATTGAATAGGTTTTAAAAGAGGTGTCGCTTGCCGTAGGCTTCCATTCAAAATTATTGGTCACAATGCCTTGTGACGTCATCTTTGACGATTTCGTCATCTATCATCACTAGTAGGGAAGTTTACATCCTTTAATATTCAGTTTCCAAATTTCACTTGTTTATGTATAATCGTTCCAAAAATAAGAGGGGTGGAGGGGACTTTTGAGAAGCACTGTATAAGGAATATTTTTAATCAATGTGGTTCTCACTTGCCCGCATTCTCACTTACCACACCTGACCTTAATGATACTCGTATGATATGTTCATTTTGATTTAATCAAATTTAATAACCTAAAAAATAAATTTTTTAAATACTATTCATATTTATTTACATTTATAATGTTATTCTATTGGCGAACGCAACATTTCCGGGACCCGGGAATTATTTGACAGTTAGATGACAAGCCATGTTTTGATAATTCCTATCAAAATCATGTGAAAAACTTGAAACATTGTCGATATCTGAGATCAATTTATAATATTTGTAAGTTAAACAAATGGAATTTATACTGAGAACAGGATTTGAAAGCATAAAACATATCTTTCCAACCTCAATTAGCTTCAGCTCATTTGAGAAATGTAGAACTGAGAATTAACGGCCAAAGTTATCAGGCAAATCCCAGTGAAATCAACATCATTGAATGTAAGTACCCTGCGTTGTTGTTTTAGAGTTGAGCTGGATTAATTTAAGTTATTGGTTGATTTGTACAAACGTGTGATCGCGCAAATAAAATTGATTCAGTGAAATCGTAATATGAGGTTGTCACTTACTTCTAACTTTTCACAGCAGCGATCGATTTCTTTCTTTGCTACAATTTCCAGGCCGATTTTGGAAAAGTATAAAATTTACCCGAACTATTTTTTCCATTATTTGTACAGTTTGCAACACAACGAATTTAACATGGGATTATCAAAACAAATTTGACGGATTCGATTATGTTTCACATTTCTGCAAAGCGTACTCTGCGATCGATTTGGCGGTCCTCACGATGCACTTCGCACAAAGCCAATAGCTAGTTCTGTTTTGCTGCGACCCTCTTCAGAATAAATATTATTCGCCGCCTTAGAGTTGCGAATCTCCTTGAGCCTGGAGCCTTATGTAATTGGCGAATGTGACAGCTTGCATTGTCCATTACTATCACGCTATTCAGAGGAATGTTTGGTATGAGACAATTCTTGAACCATTCTTCAAAAAGTTCCGCCGTTATATTCCAAGTAGCATTTTTAGTGGGCGGAACGTAATATACACGTACGGGCTACCAAAATGGGGAACACTTTTTTGGTAGCCGCTACGTTCCTGGATCTCAGATAGCCACAATTCCAACCACGTTATGGTCACCTGGAAAATACGTGGATATGTAGTGGCCGACACTATACACGTTAAACAACTGATGCGCTTGTGAAATTGATATGTAGCTCGATCTCTGTCCTGCAACGTATTTTTATAACAAATGTTCCTCATTCTTCCATTTTGCCTTATTATTTCTAACACTCGATCGACAATAGGTATAAAAATATACAGGGTGTTATGTAATGAGCGTCCGATATTTTACAGGTCGATTCCTCTGTTATTTATAAGGTGAAAAGCTCATATAAGCATGGGTCCGAATTTTTTTTTATAATTCATATAAGGGGGTTAAGAATTTATTTTTATTTTGGTTTTTCGTAAATATATTTTGAAATAATGTCGATATTTGGACGAAAATTGATATTTGGGAATTTTTAATATGAGAAATTGAAATATGATCTTAATTTGGCCCTTAATTGTAGGGGGCGCGGCTACAGCTAGGTCTTTGTCTCTTTTGGGGAGCCACAACTTTGTCGTGCATGTATCACATTTTCTAGAAAAAAATCCATTCCTCTATCATTTTTACGTGAAAAAGGTATGCTTCTCAAAAGTCGCTACAAGCAGCCGTTTTCGAGATATTTTGATTTAATTAATCGATGCATGTGTTTGTCAAAAAGTGAAACAATTTTGAATTTTTTTTTTATCCAATATAGAAACATTTCAAACGCTAATTTTTAAACAACAATGAACAACGGAACAGTAGATATAAATCTAAATCAAAATCACAATAAATGTTTGAAATGTCCACCTCCTGCCTGTATGCACGCATCCAACCTTCTTATCATTGATTCCTGGAGTATTTTGAATCGTTCTACAAGAGTTGATTATTCGATTACTTAATTCTTCTTAATTTTGGATAGGTGTCTGGTAAATTAGGGATTTTAGATGTCATCACAGGAAAAAACCAAACTGTTGAGGTCTGGTGACCTAGGGGGCCATAGTTGAGGCCCTCCCTGACCTATCCAACGGTTGACAAAAGTTTGATCTAAAATTATCGCGCTTGGATGCTAAACCACATTTTATTTCGTAGTCTAAGCGGCACATCTTCCAGTATAATAAGCAAATCTTCTTCAAGAAAATGACGATATCTCTCTCCGTTTAATCTTCCCGGAATAAAGAATGGAACTATAAAATAATAACCAAGGACTCCTGCCCACACGTTAAGAGAGAACTGTTCTTGGAAATGTGAGACCTGTATCGCATGGGGGTTTTCCTGTGACCACAAATCATTGTTGTGAAAATTGCGTATAGCGTTTCGTGAGAAATTTGCTTCGTCGGTAAACAGGATTCGATTTTCAAATAAATAATTTTGCACTTTCTGCATATACTTTTTGTATTTTTGTATTGTCTATCCCCGCACTTGCTATTTTCTTAATCATCCCTGCAGAAATAACACCCTTGAAAACATTCAAAGATCGTTCGAGTACCGCTGCCTTTTGCAAACGAGCTTCGTGAACGAAACATTCCGTGAAAGATTTGCTATTCGCAATTAATTTTTCTTTCGGAATAGTGGAAGCGATTTTTTCAAGAATATCGACGTCGTAGATGCTTCGTGAAATTTTGTCGTCGGTTCAATATGATGTAGATTTTCAGCGAGCCTGGAAAGTTTGAACATGCCGGGGCCTTTCCTTTGAGGATGAAGCTTTCTTAGAATACCGCGCAAGATTACCTGTTTGTATCCACGGCAAGCTTTTGAATCTGTTACTCACAGATCAAACAATGAAAGAAATTATTTTTTCCTTTTTAGTACATTTATATAAAAGCTTGTCTTTAAAAATGTATTTTTTTATAATTTTTTCCTGACAAAAATTTCATAATGCATTGTCACCGGAATTATGTACACCTGCCAAATTTCAAAACAATAGGACGATTAGAAGTGGATCAAATTTAATTTGCAAGATTCGATGACAAACATCGGGACAGGTGAAACTAAATAAAAGCTTGTAATTGTAAAAATTATCGATTTTACCAATATAATACAATTATAGAATGCTACAAAATGAGTTATAGTAAACGTAGAAAGAAATCCGTAGTGTATTCCACAGTTTAGTATTTCATTATTTTTCTATCTGCGCTTAGTCTTCACTATGAACATTTTTTATTGGTCCTTCACACGATCGTTGTGAAAAATCCACGATGTACAAATTATGAGGGACTGTAATAGCTATCCCCAGAAATATATTTCTATATAAAGTTACAGAAAAGTTTGCATACACACATATAATATATATCTATATATATAAAGTCGGAAAAATGATCCTCGAAAAAACTGCAGTTTTGCATCGCAGTCAGTGCAGCAAACTGCACTGACTGCGATGGATCGAAAAATATGATATAAACTCCGCTATAAGCGCCGCAGAGCTTGGAATAAAAGTTCTTCGCAGCAGAGTTTAGAATACAAATTCTTACAGCGCTTTATGAAAAATCTTGTATCGAAGAGAATCTACATGTCAATATATTCCATCAACGCAAAACAAAATCTATGGAAAAAGCCCTGACCCATCACGACTATTAAATGCGAGCGATCGTTGGATTGCGACGTTGCCAGTACAGGTGTACAGTTCCCTAAGAAAAGAACCCTTTAATTCAGCGTTTGCAGATGTATCGCATCGCGCTACAATCGAGCCTAATTTTTGACACTGTTTGTAGCAGCCGAACAACCGAGCGTGAATTCTTGAAAACGTTTTTGAAGTAGGAGTTGTGCGGTTCGGATAACGCTCCTGATACAAACGTCTAGCCTCATATGCATTTCCGTTAGCAAGTCCGTATTTAAAATGTATGTCAGCATACTCTGCATTGGTGAAGTTTGCCATTTTTCAACAAATAATCAATATAATAATAAATAAAACTATTCAACTATGCGACAAGATATTATTTTTGACATGACAGCACAAAAAAAACATTGGAATAAACCTACTAGCCTACTTTATACTTTTATTTTCAAAGAGTTCGCGAATCGATAAGAAGAGGATTGGATGCATCGATTAATTTAAATCAAAATATCTCGTAAACGGCTGCTTGTAGCGACTTTTGAAAAAAATACCTTTTTCACGTAAAAATGATGGGGGAATCGATTCTTTTTTCTATAAAATGTGATACATACATGCACGACGAAGTTGTGACTCCCTAAAAGAGACAAAGACTTGTACAATTAAGATCAAATTTGAATTTATCATATAAAAAAAACCCAAATACCAATTTTCGTCCAAATATCGAGATTATTTCAAAAATTATTTACGAAAAACCAAAATAAAAATAAATTTTTAATACCTTGTATATCAAAAATGAAGGCCTTGCGGACCCATGCTTATATGAACTTTTCACTTTATAAATAACTGAGGAATCGTCCTGTGAAATATCGGACACTTATTACATAACACCCTGTATAACATACAAACACGTAAATAAATATATTAAATTTGGATATTTCTGATCGGAACAAATTAAAACGATTGAAAGTTTACTGTGAAATATGGGTTAAATTCTCTTTATTTGAGGAAAACACTATAATTTTGGAAATAACTCGCCTCTGAAATTATGTACTTGAGTCCCTCAAACATTTTTTTGAAACCAATACGTACGTAATAAATTAATAGGTTTAATGCAGTACTGACGAAAAATGCATCTTTAGTAAATATTTCGTTTATTTCTCCAACAATGGTGGCCCAGCATATTCCTGCAAGTATGGCGGCTTTTGGATAATATAACTTTAAGGTGGCAGAAACTGAAAATGTACCACTCTAAATTTCCTCTCATCATAAAGTGGCCAGTGGAATTAACTTATTAACTTTGACACCTCTAGAAATTAGCACCCACGACGCTGGCCCATGACTCACCACTTCAAAGTTATAACCTAAAAATTAACATAGGTCTTATCATAGACAAATTGAAAATAAAGAGACTGTTTGAAACATTGCCGATCTTGATCACCAAGTTTTTGGTACGGCCAGTCGCGCATGGAGGCGCTGCCCGCAATCGACAGACAACTGATGACATGAAATTTTGCCATTCCTTTATTTCATATGATACAACCATTCATATGAAATACAGGAATGGCGAATCGATCACTTATAAAATTTATATACCATATCAACCATATAAAAGTAACTCATTTATCTCAATCGGTAACTGAAGAGAAATCTGTTTTACCAACTGTACCAACTTAATTCGGCCAGTTGCGAGATATGTCGCCACTGTCTAAAAGTGGTGCCAACTTTTTTGCGGCTTTGACAACTCTCTTTATTTTTAGTTTCTCTATATGGGTCTTATACTCTTAAACGTGGAGAACACATCGCGGCTATTATAACCTGCCACTTCAAATTGCGGGTACTTGTCCATTGATTAATAAAAAAGGACAGCAGGTATGGTGGATTTAACAATGATCAAGTATCAAGTTACAATAATCCATTAACAAGTATTGAAAATGATGGCATTTATGCAAACTGGGTAAATATAAAGTTAACGTACACATGAATGTAGGTAAAAACTTTTCTTACGTGTTTTTGCCTCCTGAACACGAGTCTGGAAGAAAAATGCAGCGGTCTCATACCGTTTACGAGTTGGAGCACTTTTAATTTTTTTTCACTTTATTTTCAAGCACAGTTTTTTCGCACAAAAATCATTCAAAATGGCTCCTTCTTTTTACCAGTATAAACATTACACCCTCACTTATTTTCGGCACAAATTCTCACAAAATAATGTCATTTTTATCGAAAAAATCCTTCTTAGACAGTTCCAAATAAACAAACTTGACACATGTGACAGATGAAATTGAGTAACTTTCCCTTTTTTTCTTGTTGGTAATGAATGAATCATGAAAACAGTTGCAAACATAAATGAAGGAGAAACTATTACTCATATTCGAATTCGAAAAGTTGGCGGTGATTCATTTATTACCATCAACATGAAAAATAAGGAATAATTACTAAATTTCATCTGTCTCATGTGTCAAGTTTGTTTATTTGGAATTGTATAAGAAAGAGGATTTTTTCGATAAAAATTACATTCTTTTGTGCGAATTTAGGCCGAAAATAAGTGATTCAGGGTGTTTTGTTTATGCTGGTAAAAAAAAGAGGCATTTTGAGTGATTTTTGTGCGAAAAAACTGTGCCTAAAAATGGGGTTAAAAAAAATTAAAAATGCTCTAACTCGGAAACGGTATGAGACCGCCGCATTTTCTGCCGGATTCGTGTTCAGGAGGCGAAAACACGTAATAAAAGTTTTTTACCTATATTCAGAGAGAATTAACAATTAAGGTATAAATATTAAGCAGGCGCACAAGTCCGATCTATTTAAATTAACCTTTTTATACAAAATTAAGAAAAATTGTCTGTTGAAAATGCCTAACCCATTTCATTTTGAATAAATATCATTCACCTAACCTAACAGGTGAAACGAACTTTTTGTGAGCCACAATAAAATAATTTGGGAAAAGGTAGGTTAGCTTTCGTCATCGCGCGGACCAATACACGGTCACTTCAAAATCAAGAAAAATTGTCTATTGAAAACGCATAAACCATTTCATTTTGTAGTAATATCATTCTTGTTTCTGGCAGTTTCGTATCGACAGGCCACCTGTCTAGACCTATACGAGAGTGTTTCATTTGTGATAACAGTGCTGTGGTTTAAGTAAATAAGTATTCTAAAGTATTGTTGATATACATTCAAATAGTTTTTCTTCATTGCGGTGAGTTTTTATTAATTACTGTTTGAAGTTAACTTAAAAAATGGGTGCAACAAGCCGCCCAATAAGAATTTACCGTCCAGTGAATTTAAGGATCTGTCCTCTTTCTATTTCACAAATAAGGATTCTATCGGGGATAAAGGACCATACTTCGTTCATATAGAACATCTGAATAAAAACTTTGGTAGACTTTTTCCGATGAAAATCGGCTATTATCTCCTCGAACAAAGCACATTTAGAAATGATATTATAGACATAATTTTCGTGGGGGTGGGTGGAGTAAAAATTATTTTCAAAACCTATTCAGTCGCCAATCTATTGGTTCAGCATGATATCATTACAAAAAATAATTCATCCCAAGATTTTTCAATCATAGGAAAGGTGTCATACGTTCAGTTGACACTTTTTTCACCGAACAATTTTTATTGGAAAACAGAAACAGATAATTCCAAAATCATTGAAATTCAACGTATGAAACGTAAGGTTGTTGAAAAAGATGGTACAACACGGTTGGTTGATAATTGTAACGTTTTTAGGAAACAGCATTCCTGAAAAAGTGAGAATTAACCTGGCACACTTCACTGTAGATCCTTATATACAACCAGTTGTGCAGTGCTCCAAGTGTCTTCGATACGGGCATACCTTAAAAATTTGCAAATCTAAAACACAACATTGCAAAATGTGTAGTGATGTTTATGATATTAACAACGCTTGTGAAGCCTCTGAACCTTTTTGCATATACTGCGAAACTAATACTCATAATTCGGTTTCAAAGAAATTTCCAATGTACTCGCCCCAGTATAAAATAAAAAAATAATGGCTACTCGAAATATTTTCTTTAAAGATACTGAAAAAATAGTAATAATCCCTAATACGCAAAAATTACAACAAACAATCGTTTTGCTGTATTGAATAATACACATAATTCCCCCCTCCCCCTACCCGAACCCTCTCCATCTCAAATTATTCAAGACTTTTTCAGAATGAACCCTTAAGAGCTCCCACACCAAAAAGAAAAGAAAAAATTTCAATCTCAAAAAGAATATAAAACCGTTCTTCCGAACCCCTATAGGGATGAATTCATGCACTATATAGAGAAATCAATTGCTGGTATAACAACCTATATTCAAGAAAACTTTGTAAATATTAATGATGAAAATTATGATAATAAGAAATTGGAAAATCAAATTGATATCAGGGATATCATAAATTCTTTATTTGAAACGGAAATTGATAAAACGTCAGAAACAACAAGCTTAAGTGACGATGAATCCCCCTACAAGGCCCTAAAAATTATTCAGTGGAACGTTTTATCTTATAATAAGTGAAAACCCAATATATTGGATTTTTCATCAAGGAACTCATTTGATATTCTTGTCTTTCGGAAATATGGCTTAAAACATCTACAATAAACATTTATGGCTTTTCTACTGTTCAAAACAACAGAACGGATGGAAAAGGAGTTGTTGCTATTCTCATAGGGAAAAATTTAGAATATAAACAGATGAATATCATTGAAAACTTAGACAATAAAATAGAAGTATTTGCAATATATTTAGAAAAACCCAAGCTATCAATTGTGTCTATCCATGAACCTCCTTATATAGACGTGAGTACCAGTGATTGGAAAAAAACCTGTTTTCACAATTTTCCAAAAATACTATGTTTTGCGGTGATTTTTGTCATCACACTTTGTGTGGATCTTCTCTCAACCAAAGCAATGGTTATAGCTTACTTAGTGCCGTGGACAGTAACGAATATGTAGTTGTGAATGATGGGCCCCTACCAAATCAAGGTCCTTCCGCTGTTGATCTGACCATTGTTTCTCCCAATTTGATGAGTAGAATCAAATGGCTTGTCTCACCTGATAAGATGGGATCTGATAAGTTCCCAATTGTCATCGATTACAATTGCGAACTCAGCCTCGAAAAAATTCTTCCAGCCACCAAATGGAACGAAAAATTTGCAGACTGGGTAGTGTATTAAAAAGTCTTAGACAATAAGCTTCTATATCTGAATCAGTCAAATTCAATTACCCTGATAAACTTTTTGGATGCTGTTGATGGAGCATTATGTAAATCAATGAAAATAAATAAATACTTTCTACCTTCACTATTTCGGCCAATCTGGTGTGATTTAGAATGCTCGCAGATGGTTATGAAGAGGAGAGAAAGTTATAGGAAATACAAACAGACTTCAAATTGGGAAAATTATCTTGATGCTAGGAATACGGTAGCTCAAACTCCTTTTCAAAACTAAATGTCAAGCAAGTTAGAAACGTTTTTTGAATGACCTTAATTAAAACACTTCTCCTAGTAGCTTCATCAAAAAAGTTTCGAACAAAAAATTCGTTGGCAAATCTCATGTACCCCTAGATACAATTGAAACATTATTAAAATACTTTGCTCCACATAGCGTTTCCAATGTTCACAAAACCTCCCACCACAAAGTAATGAATTGTTTCAGAAAACATTTTGTTACACAGAATTAGAATCGGCTTTGAATATAACTCGCAAGAGCTCACCAGATAAAGATAAGATCACTTACAACATTTTGAAAAATCTAACAAACAACGCAAAAACCAAATTATTAGATTTATATAATACTTGGTGGTGTAATGATGATTTACCGGAACAACTGAAAGAAATGATAATTATGCTCATACAGAAGCCGAACAAGGGTCCCAATCTGATGTCATCTTATCGCCCCATATCTCTTATGTCATGCTTGACAAAAACATATGAAAGGATGATCAAGGTTAGGTTAGATTGGTATCTCGAACATTTTTCAAAATTACCAAACACTCAATATCTTGATTTGTTGAAAATATGAACAGGATGTTCATAAAATCAGATGTGGAATCATCTGCGACTGAAAGATAAACTTTAGTCACTATCTTCGATCGTCAAGACCTCTTGTGGGGTATTCATGTTGAAAAGGGAAACATTCTCAATTGAGAATGTTTCCCTTTTCAACTCAATATCTCTTCTGGTGGTTGATATTCAGAACACATTAACTAATAACCATTATTTGGCTTGTTTATTCGTCGATATAAAAGGCGCTTATGATTCAGTTGATTTGAACATTCTATCAGAAAATTGGCTCTGAAGCATCAGTCAATATCATCGATATATTCAGGAACCGAAAAATCTATATCAAGGACCAAAACAATGTTTTACATGGCCCTAGATGGGTGAATCAGGGTTTACCCCAAGGAGCGGTTCTAAGCCCTATATCTATACCCGGGAACTCCATGATTTTTTGGATAATATCATGAAATGTATTTAGTACGCTGACGACTTCTGCTTCTTTCGATTTATGTGTGAGAGAACTTAAATATGTCGTCTACTGCCTGAAAAACTGGTTTAGTGAACCGAAAAATCTGCAGTCGTTTTCTTCACAAGACGCAGGCTTCGCACACCTGATCACTATGAGTGATCTGAATATTCCTGTCAAAAAACACTATAAATATCTAGGAGTTGTCTTGGACTGTAAACTGACATGGAGTAAACACATAGAAAACATCAAGATCAAATGTGAAAAGGGAATCAACATCCTGAGATGTGTATCAAAAACTAAATGAGGTTCAGATCCTAATATAGCATTACAATTCTACAGGGCATACATTCGCTCTATCATAGATTACGGAAGTGTTTTGTATGGTTCTGCAGCGGAATATCATCTCAGCGTGATTGAGAATACAATATAGTGCCGTTAGAATAAGTTTAGGAGCCCTGAAATCATCACCAGGGCAAGCACTTTTAGCTGAGGCCCAAAAACGGCACCTTGGAGTAAAACGCACCTATCAGGCACCAAGAGAAATCATCAAATTGAAATCCTTTTTCACGGATGGCCCACTTAATTTTATTTGCAAATATTGGAATCTGAAGAAAACTCCTCTGTTGGCTGATGCTTACAGAAATACAAACCCAGATCTATGTATCAAACTGAAATCTTTCCCAATATTTAATCTCGAACTAGACGCAGTAATGTTCAAAACAACTGTTATATTTTCAGAATATAATTAAATAAATTATTCGCAGAAATGCTAGCCATTGAAGAGGCTCTGAAGTGGAGAATCGAAAATAAAGTAATATCACATGTAGTTATAATGTCGACTCTAAATCTGTACTCAATGTCCTGAAAAATCTCAATTTTTTACACGCTTTATATTAGCTTCACTTGTATGTTTGTAACCGACTCTTTGGACGCGATTTTGACCCACTTCCAGGCGAATGATTTGAAATTTGGCAGGTGTACATAGTCCCGGTGACAATGCATTAGGAAATTGTTGTGTGAAAAAAAACAAAATGGCGGCTCCAATATGGCGTACGAGTTTTGTGATTATGGTCCGATTCGCTTCAAAATTGTTATCTGAGAGTTTTCATGTTCGGAGATTATGATTCTTGTGTTAAAATTGAAAAATTCAAGATGGCGGCTCCAAAATGGTGGACGAGTTTTGTGATTATGGTCCGATTCTATTCAAAATTGGTTGTGGGGTTTTTGGGTCGGAGATTATGATTCTTTTGTTAAAATTGAAAAATTCAAGATGGCGGCTTCAAAATGGCGGCCGAGTTTTGTGATTATGGTCTGATTCTATTCAAAATTGGTGTGTGGGGGTTTTTGGGGTCGGAGATTATGATTATTTTGTCAAAATTGAATGATTCAAGATGGCGCCTCGAAAATGGCGGCGAGTTTTGTGATTATGGTTCGATTCTATTCAATATTGGAGAATAATAGTTGAAAAAATTCAATAATAATAATCATAGTTTGAAAAACTAAAAACACGCTTTAATAGAAAACTAAACTAAAAAGTAGAAAATAATTTTGAATGAGTTTGAAATAAGAATAGAGTGATTAACAAGAAATTTATTTCATCTTAAAAAAGCGTGGGGTCTTTTTAAGATATTTTCATAACATGGAAAGTTTCATCACTCTCTTCAATTCATTTGTCAGATCCCGCCTAGAGTATGGCTGTCTTGTCTGGTCACCTATATACGCTACATACAATCAATCTCTCGAATCCGTCCAACGACAGTTTATGAAATACGTCACTTACAAACTTGATGATGTCTACCCCAGTCAGGGAATAGATAATAATATATTATTAAAGCGTTTAAATTTTCTTTCTCTCGAGGACCGAAGAACATATTATGCTTGCATATTTATTTACAAACTGGTAAACAGTCTTGTCAACTCACCCAAACTACTATCTCAACTAGACTTTCATGTACCAAGAATCAACGGTAGAAATGAACAATGTTTTTATTTACCAACACCAAGAACAAATATATTATTAAAATCTCCTTTATTTGCAATGTGTACTAAATTCAATCAAGTCTGCCACAAAGTTGACATTTATTCAACACCATTACACGTTTTCAAAAAAGAGATCAGAAACATTATGTTTGCAAAGCAACAATAACTATATATCATACTAAAAATCAAATAATTATTCAAATCTCGATCGCTTTGTTGTTTTTGTTTCTTGTTTTTTCTGTTTTCCTCTCTCATTTCTGGTCTTTTCTCGGGGAATGTTCCATGAATGTATTACTATGAATTACTACTATTATTATTATTGTAACATCTAACATACTTCACACTTTCATACTAAAATTTTTCCGGAATATTAAAACTTTTCCCGTTTAGATAATAAATTTTTTTATCTGTATTCTTATTTCAAACTCATTTAAAATTAATTTCCACTTTTGAGTTCAGTTTTCTATTAAAGCGTGTTTTTTAGTTTTTAAACTATTATTTATTATAAAATAAACAATTCTTTCCATTTATGTAACATAAAGCAATTACTATTGACACTATCACATTCAAATGTGGACATTACCGTGGTATGGGTAAAGGGGCATTGCGGAATATTGGGAAACGAAATAGCTGATAAGTTAGCTAAGAGAGCAACGTCTTCTACGAACATGATCGAAATCCATCCCTGTAATGACTAGAGAAAACAATTTGCTTTAAGTTGGGAGAGACATTGGAAGGATTCCACTGCGACATCCACTAATCATTACACACTCATACATTGCGAATTACACACCCAGTGGCGGATTTACAGATTTGCCGCCCGTAGGCTATTCAATTTTTGCCGCCCGTAGGCTATTCAATTTTTGCCGCCTCTAAATTTTGATATCGCTGAGCTCATAAAAATTATTTTTTCAGTTATGATTAATTACTTTTTATATAAAAAAAAAGTAATTTTAATGCCATATCGTATGGATTTTTGAAGATCGTGTTCACAGTAAACACGATAACTTTCGAAAAAAAAATTTTTTCACTTAATTTTTTTTTAATATACTCATTTGACTGGAGAGAACCCGTTGAATAAAAAATTGCTGCTTAGTATTGTTTTATCTTATTATAATTCATTCCTTCCGATTGGCATTTTCTGAAAAAGTTGGCTTTGTGAAAAAGTTAACAAATGTACCTACTAATGTAAACATTCAATTTAAATAATTCGTGTACGACATGAGCGCTTGAGGCATGCTCATTTGGATTTCCCAAACTTTTTCTTACTACAAATAAAATAATTAACTGATGAAATGTATCAAATTTCTAATCAGCAAATTGTCTAACTTCATATTTTGTGGAGGAAATTTTTTTATTGTCAAGTCGCAGTCGTTCAAATATTAGTAAATTTTTGTCAGTATTTTTTACGCATAAAGAAATAACTTTCTGAAATTGAATTTGACAATTTGCAAACTTGCTGCAGCAATCATGATTAGACCATCGATATTATATCAAGATTGAATTGTGTAAGGAGATGTCATAATTATTAGGTACACGGAGAAAAAAATTATAGCAGTTATCAGTGAAGAAAATATGTAAAAATAACTAAAATTTCGATTTTTGTTAAATATTTCAATTTCTCTCCAATTTTCGAAATTCGTATTTTGTGTGTCTATAATTTTTTTTTTTTAATTTGTAAATCAAAATAAAAAATTTATGAACTAAATTTGCCGCCCCTCAAAATTTGCCGCCCTAGGCTCCAGCCTACTCAGCCTGCTGGTAAATCCGCCACTGTACACACCTGTCAGATAACATTCTGAGCAGGAACAAAGCAGTCACTATAACTCGACTTAAATTTAATCACGGCAGATTCCCAGCCCATTCATATAGAATCGGTGTATCCCAAACACCTAATTGCACATGTGATGACTCATCGGTCTGTGACTCAAATCACATATTCTTTGCTTGCTTGAATCACACTCCAGAAAGAACACGACTCATAGGTCTATTACAAATTTATTTTCCGTTAAATATAACATATCTGCTTAATATGCAGAATAATGCTATATTCGATATTGTGGTAACATTTTTACAAAATATAGGTCTAGATCTTCTAAGTCATACCCTAACAAAAGTCTGTGGCAAATGGATTATTTCAATGCCAACCCTACCCTACACACTCACACATTCTCGTTTCACGTAACAGGTAAAACGAACTTTTTGTAAGCCACAATAAAATAATTTGAGAAAATATTTGGATTTAACGGGAATTAGGACCAGGGAGTAAAACGAATTTTTTCGGAATTAATTTATTCCTTTTTCAAAGCTGAAATGACAATATTCACGTATAGATTGAAACAAAGAACATATCTATGACCCACCTTTGAAACTAAGTTTTTCCTGCTCATGGATTCAACTAAAAAACTGTTGAGTAGTCGATACAAACTCTGGTCGTTAAAAACACATTGGCACAAAATACACATTGAAAACTTTAAAAACTTTAAAATTGTATATAAACAAATACAGACACGTTAAAATGAAACAACACACAACCGTGTATAGTCAATACGCAACTGATCATCCCACCTGAAATATTCTAGCGCTACATAGTTAAAGAAACGAAAAAAACAAAACAAATCTTTTTTGTATCATTATTCAGAAAACTGTTTTTCTTTTGAACCTTTCTAGAATATGGGCGTATATTTTTGTCAGGTTTTTTGTATAACTTTTTTGTTTTACGCAATTATCATGGAGATTGATTTGAATCATCTCTCCCAACAATCTCTTTGAATAAGTCATCTCTTTTTCCAAAATTTCTACTGAATCAAAATCAAAATTGCACGACGATTCAAAATGATGTGCAGCAAGTGCTTTTTTTTATTTCTATTCTTTTCATAGCAGTCATATTTGTGTTGATATATTCTGGATTTTAGGTATTGTTTAGTTTGCCCTATATAACATTTCCCACATCCACAGGGAATACTATATATTATACATGAATCTGATTTAGCTGGTTTCTCATCTTTTAACTGCGTGAATAATTTTCTTGTAGTTTTCAAATTGTAAAAATCAAACTTGTGAGAATCAGTTGATAATTTTTTTAAAATTATTTTTGAGAGTCCATCTAGATATGGAAATTTAACCTAGTAACACATTTCTTTCGGAAACATATCCTGCCTATCTGTTCTTTCGCATTTATTAATGATACTACTAATTATTTTCGTGGGGTAGTATCATAAAAAAACGTCGAAGAACAGATAGGCAGGATATGTTTCCGAAAGAAATGTGTTACTATTTTAAATTTCCATATCTAGATGGACTCTCATATAAAATTAAAAAATGTTTATCAACTGATTCTCACAAGTTTGCTTTTTACAATTTGAAATCTACAGGAAAATTATTCACGCAGTTAAAAATTTTGAAAAAATAGATGATTTATTCAAAGTGATTATTGGGAGAAATGATTCAAATCAATCTCCATGATAATAGCATATACAAAAAAAGTGATACACAAAACCTGACAAAAATATACACCCATATTCTAGAAAGGTTCAAAAGAAAAACAGATTTCTGAATAATGATACACAAAAGATTTGTTTTGTTTTTTTCGTTTCTTTATCTATGTAGCGTTGGAATATTTCAGGTGGGATGATCTGTTGCATATTGACCGGTTGTGTGTTGTTTCATTTTAACGTATCTGTATTTGTTTATATGCAATTTTAAAGTTTTTAATGTGTAATTTGTGCCAATGTGTTTTTATCGACCAGAGTTTGTATCGACTACTCAACAGTTTTTTAGTTGAATCCATGAGCAGGAAAAACTTAGTTTTAAAGGTGTTCTTTGTTTCAATCTATACGTGAATATTGTCATTTCAGCTTTGAAATAGGGAAAAATTAATTCCGAAACGTCAGTTCTACTTCCTGGTTCGAATTCCCGTTAAATCCAACTCTATTCAATTCTTGGGACGATGAATCATTTATCAATTTGAGAAAAGTTAGGTTAGCTTTCATAATCGCGCGAAAGGTCACTTGATGGTGAATTTCAAAGGTAATTGTAAGTTTGTAGTGACTTTTATTAAATTCGAACTAGGAAAATCACTTATGGAGATAGCAAGAACATGGCAACCATCACCACATATCACAATCAAGTGCCTGCCACATCAAAGGTTTGATGGAAGTAACTAAAACTTCACCGAAACCATCATATTCTATTGAAAGTGATTGTGATTTCTTAGTGATATTTAAGTGGTACAAGATGGTTACCGCAACAGTGACTTTTCACTTTCAAGTTTGAAAACCTTCAAAGTGATTCTGCTTAGTCGCCATAATGTTTCAGAAACCTCAGTTGAAACTAACGAGTTATACAACTGTGGAGTGGCTACAATAGATGGGCATTACGTGACTATAACCATGCAAATATGATATTTCAGTTATTATTACTGTATAATGGTAGATTTAGTGGTGATTACGTAATAAACACCGAGTCGAAGTTGCAGTATCAGTTTCCGTCAATACGATGCTGCTTGTCCACGCAGGAGTCTTTAATGTTTTTGCAGAAAGCCACAAGGCATTTCGGTCCCAACCATTGCCTGACCCCGCATGTAAAATGGTTATCCTTTTCCCTTTATTCAACGGAGCTTTTGTTTTACACCTACCGGAAGACTCTGACCATCCTTTGTATGGTGTTTGCATGCGTGTCAAACCATGTCTCGTCGAGGTAAATTCTTGGACAATTTTCAGAACGGTATTTTCTTATACTCTATATACTCTAACACCATTTTTGTAATCGGTGGGGTTCCATAAGTACATGCTTTTTGTCAATTGTGCGATATATTAAGCCCATTTTAGACAAAATTCTCCAAAGGCTAGTGAGGCTAAAGCTCATATGGATTTCGTCAAAGCAACTAATGTTGCCTCAGAGCATCTAATGTAGGTACGCGTTGCTCTTCGTACATGTAGACTTGCTGTCTTTTCAAGTCCTTGTCGCCTTCGTCAAAACATTTGGTGGAACTGGCATCTTTACGCTTCCTTCTTGATTTGATGGGATTTGACGCGATTCTTTTCACTGTAGTCAGAGGTAGTCTAGTCAAATCACATAATATATCAGTCGCAGCAGCACTAGCGCTTAGTCCTCTGTCATGTAAGGAACTATACAGGGTGTAATCTGACCTCTTGCACACCCGTAAATGACGAGTGTATAATGCCATTTCATAACGAATTACAGTGGTTAAAAATCAGTTTTTTTTTAAACGTTTTGTTCGTCAAAATTTTGGGTAGCGCCACTCGCCTAATTTCAGGTGACCTACTCAGAGGAAAACTTTGGCAATTGCCGAATGCAATAAACATTTAACTCGACATTTGAGTAATGTAGAATGTTGAACTGATTGTGTGGTAAATGTATACATTGCAGGCTGCCTGAGATAGATATTCAACTTCAAAGTGAAGAAAACAACTAACCTTGTTATATCCACACTTCTTGACTTCATACTCTGGTTTGAGGCAGTTATCATAATTACCAAAGTCCCTTGTAAGAAACAAACGACACAAACAGTATTGAAAAGGGAAACATTAGTAATTGAATATTGTTTTGAAAAATAATATCACGACCATTGTAATGATTCAGACAAGAACACGTGAACTGTACACTGTTGCCAAGCAAGATTCTCGCATGCACGGTTTACAAAGCTGTCTACGAACGAAAGTTTGTTAGATTGTACTAGTGTTTTCTGATTGGCTGGTGAATGGAATATCCTAATTAGCAACCAATCAGAAAACAGTACGCAATGTGCACGAAAATTAATTTTATATTGTCTTTGTCTTTTGCTGGCTCTTGATTTAATTTCAATTCTGGTTGGATTCTGGAGTCGCCAATCACTGTGCGGGCGTTTTCGTACTAGATATATTAATATAATATAAATAATTTTTTGAGAGAATGGCAAAATTTTTTGAAAGATAAAGACAATAATTAATTCTCATGCACATCGCGAACTGTTTTCTGATTAGTTGTTAATCAAGATCTTAAGACCTTTCATTCACCAGCGAATCTATTAAACTTTCGTTCGTGGACAGCTTTGTAAACCGTGCATACGAGAATCTTGCTTGGCAACAATGTTCAGTTCACGTGTTCTGAATCACTATAATCGTCTTGAAATTATTTTTGAAACAATATTCAATTGCGAATGTTTTTCCATTTCCAATACTGTTGTTGGTTTCTTACAATAATTATGATAAGTGCCTCAAAACAGAGTATGGAATCAACTAGTCAACTAGGCGGGCAACTGTGTATGACTCACATGAGGTCCTAGTTGTCGCATTCTTTCCATCTCCTTCAGAGTATATATATATATATATATATATATATATATATATATATATATATATATATACAGGGTGTCCGGTAAACCTTGTACAATATTGGCACTGGTGATAGAGCAGGTCATGACTGTTCAGAATATCAAAATTTCACCTCAGTAAAAATCTCACCGTTTTTGAGATAATGGGAATTTTATAAATTTCTAGAAAATCGCTACCTCACCTCGGATTTTTTAGTGCTATGTCTACAAATTATGATTAATTCAAATATCTTTGCTGCTGAAGATTGATGATGAGTAATGCTTTCAGACGTACAAAACAGTTTTTCAGTAATTGATACATTTTTTCAAGAAATAGAGGTAAAATGCCAGATTTGAATCCCACCAATTTTTATTAACAAAAGTTTGACATTATTGTCTGAAAAAAACATAACCACGTGAAGGTGGATATTCATTACAAAAGAATGCCCATTTTGTCCAGACTCTACCATGGTATAAAACGTACTAAAATTATTATTGGAGGGAATGATATTTCCTTTGAATTAGAGTGTGGTTTCATTCTAGGCTTCCATCATTTTTTATACTTTCGCCCAAAAAGTGTTTTGTTTTGATTTTACCAAGATGAAAAGTGGAAATGGTTATTAATAATAACGAATAAATTGCTTGATAGCATTAAAGAGTATGTTCACAAAATGGACTTTTTATGTAATCAGCCTAATAAAATTAATATCCAAATTAAATGGTCGATTATTCGACATGGCACCGATTAATACACGAATTCTTGTAAAAAATGTCGCAATTGTCTCCAGATTCCAACGAAGTTTCAGAGATCCACAGATACATTGCTAAACATAATTTTTTTGCGCATCTTTCTTTTGTCCTGTACCAGACTTCTTTTCCACTTTTTGTTTTTATTGTGTATTGAAGATAAGAAACATAGGTACTCATTTTGTTCCATCCGGCAGTATTTATTTCATCATCATGCCGTACACACGTTATACTCCCCGCAAATATGCGCAAAAGCACTACATTTATGGTGAATGTAGAGGTCGTGTTACCGCTGCAGCTGCGCTTTATGCAGAACGATATCCGAATGCATCACATCCAAGTTCTCGTGTTTTCACAACTCTTATTTGGAAGGCAGAATTCCTGGAAATCGAGGTGGCGAAGGTAGACCGCACCACAATAATGATGAAGGAGTACTGCAAGAAATTGATGAAGACCCAAGTATTTATGTAAGAGAAATCGAACGACGAACGGGTATTCCGAAATCTACGACTCATTCCATTATAAAACGTTACCAATATCATCCATACCATGTGCGTCGCGTCCAAGCATTACTCAGGAGGGACTACCCGGTAAGAGTACGATTCTGCCGTGAAATGTTACGAAGAAACCGTGAGGATCCGAACTTTTTTAATAAAATTCTGTGGTCAGATGAATCTTCATGCAAACGAGATGGATATACGAATATGCATAACTTACACAGTTATAGCCTAGAAAATCCAAATTTGATGAGAGAGGACAGATCACAACAACAGTTCAAGATAAACTTATGGACGGGAATTTTAAATGACGAAGTAATCGGCCCTTACGAGTTGCCACAAACTTTGAATGGCAACATTTATCTGAATTTCTTGCAAAATGAACTGCCCCTCTTTTAGAAAATGTACCTTTAGTACTAAGACAAACAATGTGGCTTCAAAATGATGGCTGCCCGGCGCATTATGACGTAAGAGTTCGGCAATATTTGAATCAAATGTACCCACGACGATGGATAGGACGCCGTGGTCCAATCCCGTGGCCGCCCAGGTCACCTGACTTAAATCCATTGGATTTTTTCTACTGGGGCAATTTGAAAGAACTAATTTACGCCACACCTATACCTGACGTGGAACAATTGAGACGGCGTATTCACACTGCCGCTCAGAGAATCGCTGATTCGGGGGCTATAACGCATTTGAAAAGGTCCTTCTTGAGAAGATGTCGTATCTGCATAAGATCTGATGGAAAACAATTCGAACATTTATTGTAATATTATTCAGTGCGATGCCGAATAATCGATATTGTGGTTTACATTGTTTGTTAATTAAAGAAAACGTTCAATTAGTATTTACTTTTTTACCTTTCATTGAATGCTTCTAAGCAATTGATTCGTTATTACTCATAATTATTTCATCATTTCATCTTGATAGGATAAAAATAAAACACATTATCGACAAAGTCGTAAGAGTTGATTTTAGCTCAGAATAACACCCCACTCTAATATAATCGGAATACCACCCCTTCCAAAAATAATTATAAAAAGTTATCTACCATTTGAGAGTCTGGACAAAATGCTCAATTTCTTGTGATACATTTCCACCTCCACATGGTTATACTTTCTTCAGACAATATTGTCAAAGTTGTTAACAAAAAATTGGCGGAAATTAAATCTGGCATTTTACCCCCATTTTTCGAAAAATTGTATTAATTTCTGAAAAACTGTTTTGCATATCTGAAAGCATCACTCATCAGTAATCTTCAGCAGAAAAGATATTTGAATTAGTCTTCATTTGTAGACATAGCACTCAAAAATCCAAGGTGAGGTAGCGATTTCCAGAAATTCAAAATATGCCCATTATCTCGAAAACGGTGAGATTTTTACTGAGGTGAAATTATGTTATTCTGAACAGTCATGACCTGGTCTATCACCAGGGCCAATATTGTACGAGGTTTACCGGACACCCTGTATATATATATATAATCTTTAATTTAATAATTTGTCCTCTATGCCACAAAATTCCCCTTTTTTCATAATATATAATATTTCATACATACAGTAATTCAACATATCAATTTGAATTTAGAGAAGATCGCAGTACCGGAGTTAGATAAAAAAAATCCTCTTTGATGTATTTTTATAGATTCATCGAAAGCATTCGATACTGTCCTATGAAATGAGGGGACAACCGGTTGAAATTGAAGCGATTAGAAGTTGTTCAAGAGCTATCACATACGATGTCCCACAAGGCAGGGTTATTGGGCCAATATTATTTACAATATATATATATATATATATATATATATATATATATATATATATATATATAAATAGCTTGATGACCTCACGATCTTGAATGGAGAAAACCTATTATCCACCTTTCACATCCTACCCAAATCATTAACTGGATCTAGAAACCTTGACAATTAATAAAAAGACATCCATAAAAATGACAGACGAGATATCACCATCTGAAAAATAAACTTACGACGTTTCGATACCTCACGGAATTTTCAAATATTAGAAACCTAAAAGCACTATATTTTGCACTTGTGCAATCTCAGCTTTCATATGAGATTTTAGAATGGGGAGGGGCGACGAAAAATAATTTGTATAATTTAAATATCATACAAAAATGTATCCTGAGGATAATTTCCAAGAAAAGAGACATCCCAGTGGCTAGCTTCATTCTAAAAATTATATCTTTGATATCAGACATATTCCTTCAATGGTTATTAGTGTAATCAATGTACACAGAAATGAAATTAAATTAACACCAATGAAACTAATATGAAACTCGTGCAAAAAATAAGAATATGAAATTGCCGTTCCACCAAATTTCCTGCCCCAGAACACTAGTACCACCAGATGAATTGAAATACATTTAAAATCTCACTGCATAACAAATATCAAGTGAAACAATGGATCACTAATACAAACAGATGACCTCATCAATCTGTTCTCAAACTAAAAATCATCTTTCCAATTCAATCGAATATGATTAAGTTTATATTAGAAGTTTACAATAGAAGGAGAATCATGAGTTTTCATAGTTCATTTATTTGTTTGTTTTATTCGGAATTTAAAAAATAAATATCATCATCATTATTATTACACTGATATCACTAAGATAATCTGTGTAGAGTTTTCGAATCGTTTATTGAAATAGTTAATTACACATATACTCAAAAAATCAAATGTGACATTACACGTGTGTGTATTCTATCAGTTAGCTACGGAACTTACTCAAACATATATACAGGGTGACTCAGGGGTGCGTGCAAGCTCCAAAACTTTTTTCTATCCAAGCTAAGGAGTTGATTTTTTTCAAACGATATGTCCCCCAATGGGGCTAAAAATATTTCTTTTTCTATACAGGATGTCTCAAAATGAGATACATAACTAAGTTCTGTTTTTTAATGCAATCATCCTTTTTGTAACAGTTTTGAATTCGCCACCAAATTGTCGATATAACTCACCCGTCTTTCTTAGACTTATCTGTTCATCAATTCATTCATAGAATCATCATGTTCAAATTTCAAAGCAACGCATTGAACCAGTTATGAGGCTTTCCTCTAAATCCGTAAGATTCTATAATATCTAGTAATTTTAGATGATTAACGCAGTCACAAGCCTTGCTTGAGTCACATTAAATTGCAGCAGGGCATTCTCCATCATTAAGAAAATTGACAAGTGTATTATAAAAATGCAATAAAGCCGACTTTGTGTACTTACCACTGCGAAAACCTTGTTGTGTGGAATTTATAATATTATGTTTATTTATAAAATGTAACATTCGTTCTAAAAAAGAATATTCAAAAATCTTTGACAAAATTTGTGGTATATGATAGGCCTAAGATTTTCGATACTATTTATTTTTTTATTTTTTTGAATAGGAGTAACCTTTCCCAGTTTCAACTTTGAGGGAAAAACTCCATAATCAAATGACATATTCACTAGTTAAGTTAATGGTTTCATAATTATGTGTAGAACTTTTTTATTACAAAGGCCGGTATTTCATCCATACCAAAGGATTTACTATTCTTAATTGTTGATATTAGTAGATTAAAGAGATCAATTTCGATAAAAGGTTGCAAAAACATAGAGTGAGAGTTGGTCATTCAAGGGTACTAAAACTGAGTCATCAGATCTTTCTATATGGGATACAAGTAGTTTTGGACTTTCTAGAAAATGAGAATTGAGATTATTAACGATAGCCTGAGGTTGCTCAATTAACTCACCTTCTCTAGTAATGGCAATATTTGAATTTTCATTTCTTCTATTTGTTATCTCAGATACCACATTCCATAATGCTTCAGAACTCAATAATACTTCGCGAGTGAAATTCATTATTAATAATTGGACGTGTTCAATTATTGAAAGTACACACATGTGTCAATTTTTACGACAGCGGGCTACTTTTTTAACCATCAATTTTCATCAAGTAGACCCCACAAACCCTGTATCGTCAAAAAACTCTTGAAAAAATGCTATGCATTGATGCAATAAATATAAGGTGTTGTATTTGAAAAAGAAGAGTTATTACCATTTGAAATTTATCATTTTCTAGAAATCGTAGTAGGCAATGAAACATTCTCAAAAGATGCGCTAAAGCCTAAGGAATCTACTGGATAAAAGTTGGTTGAGTTATCTTGAATAGCTCTGAAGTTATGAATTTTTCTGTGGGATACATAAATTGACATGAATCAAAAACTATTGCAGATAAGTCTGAGAAATCTGGGTGCGTTATATCGACAATTCAGTGGCGAATTCAAAACTGTACTAAAAATGGAGGGGGTGCCATTAAAAAAAACAAAAATTAGTTGTGTTTCTTATTTTGGGATATTCTGTATATAAATAGAAATATTTTCAGAATGTCTAAAAGATCAAGTCGATAGCTTGGATAGATAAAAGTTATGAAGCTTGCACGCACCCCTGGGTCACCCTGTATATGTGATTTCGAGAACGTGGCTATCAAAGAAAAATCATGTATTAAACGAATTACCTAAGAAAATGCAATTCCAAATTATACGAGATGGCCACCTTGTATTTTGATAATTGATAATTCAATTCAACTTCTTCAGGTAGGTCATTCACCTCTATTTATCTCTATTTTTACAGGGGTACCTGAAAACATAGAAATGAAACTTCCAACATGGGCGCAAGCTCAAGATGCCTTGACAAGGAAAAAAGTAGTGACTATAGATCAAGGTTCGAAGTTACTGAAAGTGTTAACCACGTTTGATTTGACCGCTCTTGGAATAGGAAGTACTCTTGGTGTGGGTGTTTACGTGTTGGCAGGAGATGTGGCCAAAAACACTGCGGGCCCAGCAGTCATCATTTCATTTTTAATCGCAGCTCTGGCGTCAGTATTGGCAGGTGAGACATTTCAGTGTATCAATTGAGCTTTTAAATTCACCACACTAATATTACACATGCGATAAGTAACTCTGTCCGTTTGTTACCTTTTCACGACTTAACCTCTGGTACAATCGTAATGCAATTTGACAGAGAAGTAGCCTGGCACCTGGAGATTGATACAAGCTACTTTCCATCATGAATATTCATGAGGAATGAGAATGGAGAAAGGTTTCTGTCATTGTAGTCGAAAAAAATAATGCTTTTAGGCGTGCTCTGGCTAATCCGTTTGATATGGGTGTTACCAAATAAGTGCAAAAGATTTAAGGGGGTGATTCCTTGTAAACAAAATGTAAACAAAAGCCTCCCCTTGTAAAGTTACAAGCTTCCAAAAATGAGAAAAAAAAACTGTTTTTTTTTCTTTAAATTGCTGAAGAGTTGAAGAAATGGGCATGTTCTACCAATAAAAAAGATACCTATGGATATTTTTTTAATTTTGTAGTGATCTTTTTAAAGGGGTGAAACATGCAACCCCTATTCCATTTTTTACCAGAACTTTTTAACGGAACAAAATTTCTCAATTTCATTATAAGTGTTGAAAAGAACTATTCATTGCAAAACTTTTCAAACTCCTGTGTTGTGTCCGTAAAAACAATAGTTTCCTAATAAAAAAATTAAATACAACATTGTACATGAACAGATCTTCTATAAATGGAATCGAAAAAATCTAGTAGATGGCGGTCACGTTTGGTTTGCACAACTTGTGAATTCAATCGTAGTATTTTAAAATCGAAAAAATCTAGTAGGTGGCTGTCAAGTCGCTTTGATTTCTATGTGGTAGTTGAAAGTTCAATTGTGTCTTTTGAATCTTCAATATGAATAATTACACTAACGCTGAAATGGCCGATAAGCATGTATGGTCGTGCCAAAGGAAATTCTTTGGAAGCTAGACGGCTCTATGCAGAGATGTATCCTCAGCGCGTGATACCTCATCACACAATTTTTGCACATCTTCACCAAGGTCTCTGTGAAAGAGGGACTTTTCAAAAACGAACAACTAATTGTGGTAGTCCACGAGTAATAAGAACGGTGGTACTGGAAGAAGAGGTTCTCAATATGATTGAAGATCGTCCGGAATGAAGAATGTCACTGGGTCTGTTAAATGACTTGAAACTTTATGACCGTGTAGCTTAAATGTTCAGAAATACACCTGTTTTTGTTTCATTTTAATCAAGCGAGTAGGGTTGAAGCTACGACCATTTTAGTTTCCGTTATATTCAAATATTTCGGGCGAGCGCGTCATGCCTGCGTGACGTCATTTTACAACGCAACGTTCTCACCGTACACTCAATCATTGCATTGCTATCGGATGTTCGACCACAATAACGTTTTTAACTTAAGTTTTTATGTGAATCAGTATTACAATAGTGTTATAAGTATAATAGTAGATATGGATGACGGCTTTGAATAAGGACAATCTGATAACTTGCCTGAAATAGACGGGTTAATGGTTGCCCACTATTTTTCAAATAACTCCGATTTCTTGGCCGCCGAGATGCGAGGAGTAAAAATGCAAAAGTAAGTATTACTTAATAACATTTTACATTTTATCATAAATCTTTTGATCCCTATAAGTACATATTTCTCATTACTAGTGTTTTATAAATGTACGTAATACGTCATATTGATACTATGAACATCTTACTTGACATTAAGTTCCTGAGAAGGAAGAATGCGTGGGTATTTGTAACGTGGTGGGACTTATTAAAAACAATACTGTGTTATTGTACCTACATAGTTTGGATCATGTCTTACATTATGTATTTTTTTTATATATAATGTAACAAAAAATTGACATAGTAAACCTAACCTGAACATTATGTACCAGAGGTACAAAACTTTTTGAAATTTGAACCCATTAAATATTTTTTTCATTAGTAGGATATTATTAGGATGCACGCGACTACACCTATTAAATATTAATAAGCTAAGATGAAAAACCTCTCATATTAATTTCCTCTTTAATGAGATCGTGGATAAGTGCATTTTTATGTATTTTATTTTTTATATATTAGATCAACTTACGTTTATTCCATTTTAGATCGGCTAGAAACAGCTTCGGCGACGACGCTATTGGATATGCAAAAGTTAAAAGAGATATTTTTACAGTGAAATGCTGAATAACCCCAGAACATCATGATTTGCATCCATTTCTTTCGACTTTTCTAGTTTCTGGATTCGACATTTTTATTAATTTTCGACGCAAACTTCATACACACAGCTCGGAAGCAGAGCACGCACTGACCGACCGTTGTAAAGTGACGTCACAGCGGCCGATGACTCCGCGTCGTCGCACGCCTGCTAAACGATTAAATATCTCGGAAACTATAAGACGTATCAAAAAAATATTTTTACCTTATTTTTTCATTTTTAATAGAGTGTATTGTAAGGTAAAAATCAAAAGTAGGTGATATTCTTCATTAGGTACAAGACAAATTGCTAACACACTTAATGTTAGCAATAAACTGATCTGGAAAATTTTAAAGGATCACCAATTGTATCCTTACTATATTCAACGAGTCCAGGCACTTTTGCTGCGAGATTTTCCCCATCGAGTAGACTTTTGTCAATGGAGTCTTCAGATGATTACCCAAGGCAAGGGATTACAAATTTCCATAACAATCATCTATGTGCTGAAGATAACCCACATGCAATTCAAGAAGGTCGGTATCAATATGAATTTTCACTTAACATGAGGGTCGGAATTATTGGCGAAAATATTATTGGACCGTATTTTCTACCGTTAAGGCTAACTGGTGCAACCCATACGAATTTTCCCCAGGAGCAGCTTCCCATTTTACTTGAAAATGTTCCACGAATGTGGTTTATGCATGATGGTGCGCCTGTTCATTTCAGCATAACTGCTCGTCAGTACTTGGACGACGTCTATCCAAATCGTTGGCTAGGCAGAGCAGGACCTCAACCTTGGCCTCCCAGATCGACTTAAACCCCTTGGATTTTTGCACCTGGGGTCACCTGAAGACCTTGGTTTATACGACCCCCATTGAATGTGTGAATGATTCAAGGAATCGCATCATTGCAGCTTGCGAGACAATCCAAAACACACCAGGAATATGTCAACGTTTGCGCCAGTCTATGAGACGAAGACTTGATTCCTGTCCAATGATTGGAGTTGGTCATTTCGAGCAGTTTTTATAACTCCGTTCCGTTTGATCTTGTTGCCTTTTTCTTTGTTGTAATACACATAATTTTGTTTTGTTTGTATTTTTAATTTGATATTCTATTAAAACAAAACATGGTACTGGTACATGCCTACATTGAAAGTTAAGACAAGCGGAATAATTTGAAAATACTACGATTGAAGTCACAAGTTGTGCAAACAAAACGTGTCAGCCACCTACTAGATTTTTTCGATTCCATTTACAGAAAATCCGTTCATGCACAATGTTGTATTTTATTTTTTTATTGGGAAACTATTGCTTTTGCGGACACAATACAGGAGTTGAAAAAGTTTTGCAATGAATCGTTCTTTGCAAAACAAATTTTTTTATCGAGAAATTTTGTTTCTTTAGAAAGTTCTGGTAAAAAAGGGAATATGGGTTGCATGTTTCGCCCCTTTAAAAGATCACAACAAAATTAAAAAAAAGTTCATAGGTAGCCTTTTCATTGGTAGAACATGCCCACAAAATACCATTCCTTCAACTCTTCAGCTACTCCAAGAAAAAAAAAACTCATTTTTGGAAGCATGTAACTTTTCAAGGAATGGCCTAAGAGCTTTTGTTTATATGAAAGACCCCCTTGAATTTTCGACAAGGAATCACCCCCCAAAAACTTCCGCACTTATTTGGTAACACCCTGTATGTGAAAACAATGGATGGCAAAAATATCGGCCTCAAATAGTTCTAGAAAAAAGGCTGCGATATTGTCATAACAATATTGCCTAAGGGGCTTCTCCACTTGAGTTGGACGATGTTGTAGCGCGAGCTCACCATTAAAAATGCTTTGGAGGATTCATTCCGTAGAGAACCGGCTCCTAAGTTTCATGATGAATTCCCTTTGAGAATCAAAAACCTCATTCGCGAAAGAAATCGCGCCAGAAGAGCTTATCAAAGGAGCCTGTTCCCTGCGGACAGAATCCGAGCTAACGAACTGAATAGGGAGGTTCGAGAAAATATATCGGAATTTCGAAACGAAAGATTTGGCACAACCCTTCAAAATTTAGAAAACAATGATCAACTTTGGAAAATTCTTCAAAATTTAAAATCCAAAAAGTCTGATGTCCCCCCTATTCATGGTGAGGCCGGACTGTGCTATGACCCCGGGTCCAAAGCTCAAGCTTGTGCAGACTCGATGGAAAGGCAATTTAGATTGAACGAGCATCCAGACGATGATCTGGATAGTGATATTTTGTTGGAAGATCGGGTTCGCAGCACCCTTAGGGAACCCGATCACGATTACATTCGTTCAGCTACGTTGGATGAACTTAAGACCTATATTAAGGGGCTCAACCCCAAAAAATCACCTGGTTACGACGGAATTACTAATCACATGATTAAGTATTTTCCGGATAATTCATTGCTGAATATTATTAACAAGTCTTTGCGCCTTAAGAGATTCTCTCGGAGATAAAGGCATGCCAATGTGGTTATGTTTCCGGAACAGGGACAAAACCCGACCTTCCGCAAAATTATCGACCGATCAGTCTGCTTTGCAGTTCAGCTGAGTTGGCTGAGAAAATTGTCCTGCAAAGGCTTGACGAAGAAGTGGAGGATACAAATGTCCTACCTAATGAACAATTTGGTTTTAGACGTGTTCACTCCACCGAGCATCAAGTCAAGATGCTGGTGGAGGACACAATCACATCATTGAACACCAACAATAGTGCACACATTATGCTACTAGTCATCAGCAAAGCCTTTGATGAGGTTTGGCACGAAGGCCTACCCGCTAAACATACAGATTTACATTCACCACTAAGTTTGGTTAAATGGATAAAATCGTTCCTCTTAGGTAGGACATTTCAAGTCAGGGTCGACAATTCTCTCTCGGATTCGAGAGAAATTGGAGCCGGCGTTCCACAGGGGCAGTACTGTCTCCTGTATTATACGCTCTCTACACGTCAGATATTTCAAGAAACGAACATGTATTTTCGCCGATGTACGGCTTTGCTTTCCTCTGTAGCCGACCACCTGATGAGTGTTGTTTATTCGCAGAACGCATTAAACGACCTCCAGCAGTGGTATCTGGAGTTGAAAATAAAGTTGAATCCTGAAAGGAGGAAGAGTGGTCAGAGCAGGTCAAGTGCCTGGGAGTTACTGTGGGTCGCCGGCTCACCTGGAGACCACATGTCAATATCGTTAGAACATAAAGATATGTGCTTTAAGCTCTCTCTTGAAAACAAGGTGATGATCAGGCTTGTCATTTTGTATGCCTCAGCCGCCTGGGGCCGAATCTGCAGGTCTAGCATTGGCGTCCTGGAACGGGCGCAAATGCGAGTCCTGCGGATAATAACGAACGCTCCGTGGTACGTGCGAACGATCGGATCCTCGAAGACCCAAATCTGCTTTTCATTAGAAGCATCATTAGAAGACGCAATCAAAAAAGTATTTGATTGTGCAATATCCCACGAGAAGCTCTTGTTAGGGAAGCCACTGACTATGCCAAAGACGACCCCGCGCGTTTTAAACGTCCTAGGCACTCTCTTACGTGATGGACTACTTACTAATCCATACAGGATAGCTGCATCCTTAGTATAATATTTTTTTATCTCCAAATTTTTTGAGATTTACTACCATGGCAAGCACTAGCGACCGGTCTCTAGACCAATCAAATTCTAAATCCGTGAATGGCTGAGGCCTAAAGAGCTTGATATCTAACAGTGATAGGAGATCATGATATAGGAGTCATGGAAAAATACAAAAAAATTACATTTTGAACCTTTCGTATTGGAATTTATTTCTCGAATAACGTTCCATTGGAGATTTACATTAATTTCATTTGAAAACTTTTTTCAATGTGAAAGACTAGGAGAATATCAAGATATGCCTCAAACTATGCAAAAATCTAAAAATTCCATGGTACACTGAAATACTGTGCACGATTATCAGGAGTGAAATTTGGCGTTCCTGTGAAAGAAAATATATATATGGATAAACTAATACATAGATTCTACAGCAATTAGCAAATCAGCCAGAACGTCAGCACCAGTATAAACAAGACAATTACCACTTATTGGAATAAACAAATCATTTAACATGTGACCTGTATAATACATTTTTGTAGGTCTCTGTTATGCTGAATTTGGAGCAAGGGTACCAAGGGCCGGCTCTGCCTACGTTTATAGTTATGTATGCATCGGAGAATTCTTCGCTTTTATTATAGGATGGAATTTGATTTTGGAGTATCTAATAGGTGAGTTTGAATCAAAATTCCTATCATTATTATTCTGCACTTTGAAATCATATATACTGGTATCATTACTACAAAAAATAGAAATAAGCACTAATAATGCAAGAAGGTTGAATTCGTGATGTGACATCAGTATACCTTTCGTTGTCATGGAAATGAGAAAAACATTCATTTGCAATTTGTTACCAAAGATCAATATTTGTTGTCACCAGAGCTCAAAAATGAATTATTCTAATATCGATTTTTTGAATAGTGAGGCAGAATCGCGGTTAATACCGCGAAAATCCAGTGATATATATATAAAAGAATATGAAAAGTTCATCAAATGGATGGAGGAGCACATATAAATGAACGAATTGTGAGTAATATTTTATTTGACATTACAAGGTACTCCTGTCAGATCAATAGTAAAAAATTTGTCATTTAGACTTCACGTTTCTCGATTTGTTGATGTTGTCATGGTTACCTTTAAAAAACGCGCGTTTTTTTAAGTTCGATTTAAACACGCTGAGGCGTGCTTTAAATGGGTAAAAAGGGGCACCAATAAAAAAAATTCTATTATATACAACTGTCAAGTAATGACTGTGATTTGACACTTTTTCGAATGTCATAATGATGTTTATTACCGCACTGGTGCTGTTTTGAATCTATTACCGCACTAGTGCGGTAAGGAATCAAGAAACTAAATTCAATCGAAATAAATCGTTTATTGAATGAATACAAAGAAAATTCAAATAGAAAAGATGAAAATTCAACAAAACTTTTTTCCTCTCAAGAATTATTTATTTCATATACAGAACCAATAGACCTTAAGCAAAATGTTATATATATATATATATATATATATATATATATATATATATATAGAAGGAATTTAATGGACATAACCCTCAGAGAAGTGTTAACCGTAGACACGTGTTTCGGGCTCTCGGCCCTCATCAGTACGGTGGAGAAGTGCAAGGATGAACAACACTTGGTGGAAACGACAAATCAACGGAGTCAACAAACAGAAGCCAGCCGCTCATTTGTGGTTTCAGTCAGCACTTCTCCACCGTACTGATGAGGGCCGAGAGCCCGAAACACGTGTCGACGGTTAACACTTCTCTGAGGGTTATGTCCATTAAATTCCTTCCATTTTGTTTTTAACAGTCCCCTCGATATTCCACTCTTTCATATTTATATATATATAGGGTGTTATGTAATAAGTGTCCGATATTTTACAGTTCACCTTATAAATAACTGAGGAATCATCCTGTAAAATATCGGACACTTATTACATAACACCCTATATATATTGATATTGAATCATTTATTTGTATATTATTGGAAATTTTTCTTGGGTATTAGTTCGTGGTAGGATTGGAAAAAACACTAGTGAATTTTCATGTTGTATATAATGACGTTTCGCCTGAGTACTCACGGCTTCATCAGATACTATCATTATAATTTATTTCTGTAATGTAAAACAAAGGGGGTTATAATTTGTGTCTATAGGTAGGCAATCAAAAACCCCTCAACAAAATGCACCATGTAGATATTTCATTCACTTCTCTTCTGATATTTCATAACTCTCTCCTCTTTTCAGAGGTCCCAAATTTGGTAGTCCAATAGTGTTATTTTTGCTTGTAGAGCGATATCGGACCCTACCTTCTCCAGTGCAGGTATAATTCTAATTGGCGGGAGCCTCTCCAATGGCAATTGTTTGACTTTGGTTGTATAGAAAATCGCCAATTTGATATACCAATTCAATTACTTGTGGTCATGAAGCGCTTATAAATTTCCAGTATCAAATGTGTCATTTATAGAGATTGTATATCTAAATATGTGAACAGTTGGTAGCACAAACAATATTCTGGGAAAAAATATTGACAGATGACAGTCGATAATGCACGAAAGCATGAATCAGATTGGGACAGGCACCAACACTCGAGATATAGAGGCAAAATTCCCTATTAATATAACTAAAAAATATAAACACTTTGGGACTAAAAACAAATGATCCAGCATATTCAGTTTGTGATTCTCTACACAACCCTGATGAAATTATTACAATTGGAAGGGCAGGCGTTTTTAAAGTTTTTCTTGAAGTTGGCAACTTGTGTGGCACTCCCTTATTGTAGTCAGTTTTATTATCAGGTCCGGATGTCTTTTTCCTGCCTTGTTACGAATACAACATGATTGTCGAAGTAGAAACTCGCTATATCTCAATATTTCTAAATTCCGAGGTGATAAAAAGTTCTCGATTTTTCTCGCATTGAAATAAACTGATACACTATCATTATATGAGGAGCTGACATATCTACCTCAATAATGAGTATATATTAAATACAATTTTATGTTATCTCATAGAAAATATTGTGGGTTTTTTGGGTTTCCTTTGCCTTGGAAGTGAAAATTATCAGTTGTTATCTTTCCGAAATTAGTAAATTTGTCCCAGTAGCGTAGCATAAATAAATGTTGTGTCTGAATAATTCACAATAAATATTCTCACTCCGGGTACGTTTTAGGAAACACTTCTGTTTTCTGTCTTATCAGAAAATATCAGTTTTGTCATTAAAGATGTGCTGGAAATGTTTTAGAAACCAAAGACAATTTTATTCTAAGTATTTCTGATAAATAAAAAACCTATTATAAGATTTTCTAGTCGGTAAAACAGTTGAGGTTATAAAATGAAAATTGGAAAACAATAACACATTCATCAATCATCCACATTGAACACGAATGATGTAATGGAAATTCAAAATAGGTTTGTATACATTCCATTTTCAATTTTGAAATAATTTATTTCGACTTTTTCCCTTAATATATTTGAACCAATCAAATGGCCTGAAATTTCTCAGAAACAACCAATCAAATCAGTTTTATGGTGGTAAATGTCTTCTCGCTATTTTATACTGAAGATAAATACACACTAGCTTCGCAATAAATGCACAGTAGCTCCTGTCAAAATTATATCACCATACATTCAATTCCTATAAGGAAACAGGTAATACAAAAATTATTATACAAGGGATTTTCAGCTCACTACGTACGGTCATTTCGTATTGGAATTCAAATAGATAGATATATTGGTGTTATATATTCAATACTATTTATACAAGTCAATACGTACTTACCTATTAATAAATTAACATAGGTCAAGTTTATATTTCGAAAACAAAAACAAGTCATACCTACATACCTATACCTATACTTATTTACATAAACAAAAGGGTTTAAAAATTCAAAATTTCAAAACTAGGTTTTATATATTGAAATACTTATATTTTATACAAGACCCTTTAAGTTTGTCAACATACACATTTAAAAATAAGGCAGTGAAATTGGAAATTATAAATCCTATATGGTTGGAGAACTTATATCACAATGTAGGAATTCTTCGGTGCTATAGAAAGCATTTTTTATCAAAAAATGTTTTATCCTCATCCTGAATATATTATCAGCCTAAGATCTTATTTCTTGTGGTAGTATATTATAGAATTTCACAGCCCAAAAATTTTGTACATTTTGACATCTTTTTAAGCGGCAGTAGTTTGTACTCAGATCATAAAAATATCTAGTGTTATGATTGTGCTCATTTTCAAGACTTTTATATCTGGACAGGTTATTTTTTATGTACATGCGATTTTCCATGATAGTATAGTATAGTAGTAGTATAGTATTATCAATGTCACAAATGAGTTACGGCACTCATCTCTGTAATTGATATCATACAATAATCTTATAGCTTTGCGTTGGTGGCGAAAAATCACAGTCTGTTGCATGTCCCCAGGCGACAATACCATAAGAAATAATGGATTCAAACAATGAGAAATATGCTGTTCGAAGAGTTTCTTTTGAAACTTGTCTGGAGAGGTTTCTTAGTAGAGTTTTTTTGATATTTCATTTATATGCCATTTTAACTTATTGTCAATATGTATACCCAGAAATTTCACACCATTGGTTTTAATAATTTTCCATATTTCTTAGGGTAAATACCATGTTTTGGGTTTTGTTTTTGTTGATATATAGTTCGTTGACATTGAACCACCTTTCAGTTTTCGACTGTGCCTCAGAAGATAATGCAAGTACCTTATCTAGAGTTTTAACATTTGTATGAATTGTGGTTTCGTCTGCATATAATATATATGATATCACTTTTTCCCCATGCGGTAGATCATTTACAAAATTTATAAATAAGAAAGGTCCCAAAATAGATCCTTGCGGCACACCAACTATGATTTTTTTTGTTGTTGTTAAAGTATTGCCCATTCTTACAGTCTGAAATCTACTTTTCAAGTAAGAGTTTATCGGCTTTATACTGTTGTTAGAAAAATTATATTTTTTCAGTTTATTCATGTGATACACAATCAAATACTTTACTTAGATCACAGAAAGTTATTTTCGCATATAGTTTTTCAAATGTTGTTGTTATTTTGTTACTGAGGTCCAATATTGCCATTTCAGTGTTTCTACCTTTTCGAAATCCATACTGGCACTATGTAAATATATTATTAATCTCAAAATGATGAACGATTTTTAGAGCTATACATTTTTTGATTTTTGATATTATTGGAAGCAGTTTGTTTGTTGGATCTTCAGCTTTGAAGATAGGTATTACTAATGCTTTTTCCAAGACAGGGTTGAAATTGCACTCTTTTATACACTGATTCAGCAGTTTAGTAAAGGGGATTAGGATTATGTTTAATATGCATTTGATAACTTCAACATTTAGACATATATATATATATATATATATATATATATATATATATATTTAAATTTGAAGTTAATATATATATATATATATATATATATTACTAGATTTGTTTTTTAGTGAATTTATTACCTCTCTTACTTCATTGTAGGTAAATTCGGTCAGAGTAAAATTTTCAAGTCCTAGATTGTCCAGTTTTTTTTAGACCGTCCAAGCTTGAAGTGTCTATTTCTTGGATTTTTCAGGCTTTTCAGTTGTTCTTTGAGGTTGTCAGAAGGATGATCATTGAACCAGGTATTATTTGTTTTTTTATTTCTTGTATCATAATTTTTTTTCCAATATATCGATGAGGATTTTTATTTTATCGTTAGTATTTATGTTGTCTTCAATGAAGGACCAATCTGTGTTTTCAATGGTATTATAGAGAATAAATTTACGTGAATTTGTTACGGGTCGGCAAACCATTTTTTTTTAATGTCAATTCGTCCTGGTATATTTTCAATCTCAGAATTGGTCCGTTATGGTCAGGTGAGTCTGATTTTATTGTTGTTGTTTCATAGGGATAACATGCAAAATTTATGAATATATTATCAATACAATTTACTCCCCTAGTAGAGTCGGTAATCATTTTCTGAAAACCGAAAGATTCAAGCAGGTCACATAAGACTATATTTTCTTTCTGTTTTGTCCCAAAGAGTACATTAAAAATTCCAGCCAGGATGATATTTTTGGTGCAACCTGATTTTTCCAAAATTATTTCTAGTGATTTTAAGAAGACGTCAAAATTGAGAAAGAGCATTCGTAAAAAAGGAAAAGTGGCGACCTGGTCCAGTAAATAGATGCCCTATTTACTGGTCTTACCACGCAGGTGGTTCAGGTTGGATCCCCGTTAATGGAGTTTTTTTCTCATCGATTCCCGGTACAAAATTATTATTTATTTTATGAGTTCATGAGTGAGTTTATCAGCTATATAAAATACGAAACGAACGTGCAATATCTTTCGAAATGTCCGTTCCTACCGTTTCCTCTTGAGTGATTATTTGCTGTTATTCTTGGGTTCCAGTTCATCCAGTATCCTGCTGAGCACCTGTCCACGCTGTCGCTTTGTTTCTTTTCGAAATCAATACCGCTCTCACTTCCGGCCTTGAGGTGTTGAAAGCCCCTTCCACTTTCAATGAATGAACTAGAGCTTAATTGAATTTCTTGAAGTGTATCATTCTCAGGGTCCCTTGTATTTCAGTATGTCTCAGTCCATCGATGCACCCCCTATTGTTCCTTGAAATCCTCTGGGGCATCTGAGTTGGCAAGATGGATAAGTTATGCACGTCTGCTCCAAACTCCTGCAGACTCTCACCAGATTTCTGCTGTTTGATCATTTCCATTATGACCTCCATCTAATCGTAGGGTGTATTTCATATTCACCATCAATTGTTCTCAAATAGTCACTATTATCCTCACTTCTGACGCCATTTTGTTCTCGAAACTGGGCTGTCTTTATAAAAAAAAACGACCGAATTAATGTCCGTTTATTACTTAACCAACACAATAACCAATAAATAACTCAACCACAATTCAAAACTCCAACTGATCACACAGATAACACCAATAAATAAAATTGTTTGTCGCTTCATGCGACGCGCTTATTTGTCACACACCGCAGAACATTCCGAAAAGGTCGGTGAACCTTCGATAAACAATGCAGGGGCGTACTGTATTTATTTTCGTAACATAACATAATGTTACGATGAATGAGTATACTATGATTATTTTATTTGGGGTTTATTCTAGACGTACATTGGAAGCGGGGTAGCTCAAGTGTGACATCTGTTATATACTATACGATGTTGACCTAAGTACATATATTACACGTTCCACCGTCATAAAGATTGAGAAATGCTGTGGATTTGGAGACCAGTTTTTATTCGACTAACTATGTAAGGTCACCTTTTGGATTTTTATATGTTTAAGTGTTGATTCAGCATTAGCGTTCCCATCGTTGAATTCTGCGGATGCTGCTAACAGATATGACTGTTTCACGATATTTCATCAAAATGGAAAAATAACAAATATATAAAAAAATTGATGTTATTTAGTGACCACCTTATTAACAGTTATGATGTTGATGCTATATAAGGCGAAACATTCGTAGTTTGAGGATAAAAAAAAAATTTCAGGGTACCTATTCTATATTATAAACCTACGGAACTTCCAAAATATATCGAATACGATAAAAACGTAGCTTTGTATTTTATCTTTGTTTCAGGTTCTGCAGCTAGTACAAAGGCAATTTTTCTCTACATAGATGAACTGGCTAACAACACTATGACTGAATTTTTCGAGAAGAACATTCCCTTAGGTGGGAATCAAATATCAACATATGCTGATTTATTTTCCCTTGGACTTGCTATCGCTTTTTCAAGTAAGCTTTTCAGATTTTAAATTAATTGAAGATGCTTTATTTCTCGGAAGAAATAACCACAAGCACCAACTACTACTCAAAGTTAATAAATTTTTCCACATGAAGAATATACTATACAGGGTGTCCCTGGACTTCCTCTTTTCCTCTCGGGAATGTTTAGATGGGGTCAAAATATCACCAGTACTTCATATAACTTTTGTTCCTAAAAGCCTTCGTTACCAAGTTACGGGCCCTCAAAGTTACAAAATGAAAAATGTTTTTCTTAGATAACTTTCAAAGTGAATATTCAAAATCATCTTAATTTTGGTGATTGACTGAACAAATGAATTCCTTCGATGAGCTTTGCAATGACTGGGATTTGTCGAAATGTTTTAACAAAACAAGGTTACCTGGACAATTTCTTGAATAAAAGTACTCGTGTGGAAAATCGATCGGAGCAACGATTTTTGATAAAAATGTATTTTTGTTCGACGACATCCAACCTGAGATGTCTACCAGTATTCGAAAAGATTAATTTGTAATGAAAATAGAAATGATAGGTACAATGTTCATAACGAATTTTTATCATGCAAACACGTTTACTTTACAAAACTCATGGTGTAAATAATCAATCGCAAGCCTCAAGAGCAAACAGAAATACAAAATCCGCTACAAAAACTGCTCGATATGACCTCCGTCTCACTCAATACATTTTCTCAGTCGGCGCAAACACACTCTCTGCACTTGAAATAGTATGCCAGGGTCGTTTCGTATGGCTTCACAATGTAATGTAATTCTAGATTACAGAGAGAATTTTAGATGCCCCCACAGAAAGAAATCCAATGGATTTGAATCCGGAGACCGCGGTGGCCATCAATATGGCCCACCTCTACCAATCCATCTATTGGGGAAAATCTGGTTCAGATGGTCCCGCACAATCAAATGCTCGTCCATACAATGCATGCATATCTGCATATTCGTTGAGTGTAAACTGTTCGGCCATATCAAAACACTTCAAACTGTCCTATTAGAATATTGACAATACAATGACAACGCACCACTCAACAAAACAAAATCGCATCCCAGTTGTCATTTTTTATCCACACTAATTTTATTTCTTTCTACAAGGTGTTTTTGTCAACATCTGTGGAAGAGATGGAACATAAATTTATTCACCGGATATTTTTCACCGATTCATGTGCAGCCGTTTTTGTAGTTTATTCGTTTTCTTTTTATTAGTTATGTCTTCCGATGTGCGTTTTTTCAGCTAAATTTATCTTCGGGTTAAAGATTTTCTCCCATGAAATTATACTTATTAGTGAAACTCCTCAACATTTAAGCTATGAATACGAATTTGCAACATCCAAATGTTGAGTTGCATGAGATTCAGATAACACAACACGAAACGTGCTTATTCCACGCGTACATACAAAATATGGACTGAATTCGATATTTCATAGTGGAGTAGCTTGTTAGTTCAAAAACACCACGAATCTACATAACTTGATATTTCATTTGAAAAAATATCTACATTGTGAATGAAACTTTCAACTAGGTACTGCACTTTTTGTTTACGACTTTATTTTAGCATATTTTGTATTATCCCTGTTATAAATGTTGTTGAATTAACGTTAGCATTAGTATTTCTACTATGAAAATTTAATGGTGGACGATCGGGTTTGATGTCGTCGAGTAAAACTGCATTTTTATTAAGAATCGTTGCTCCGATCGACTTTCCACACGAGTACTTTTATTCAGAAAATTGTCTACGTAACCTTATTTTGTTGAAAACTATTGAAAAATTATCTGTCATTTCAAAGTTTTGGGGTGTGGACCATCGGGGGTAGTCCGTTCCTGACTTTGTAGCAAAACAACTGACTCCTGCATGAAAGCTCATCGAAGGAATTCATTTGTTTAGTCAATCACCAGAATTTAGATGATTTTGAATATTCACTTTGAAAGTTATCAAAGAAAAACATTTTTTATTTTGTAACTTTGAGGGCCCGTAACTTGGTAACGAAGGAACAAAAGTTATATGAAGTACTGGTGATATTTTGATCCTATCTATACATTCCCGAGAGGAAAAGAGGAAGTCCAGGGACACCCTGTACTATATATATATATATATATATATATATATATATATATATATATATATATATATATATATATATATATATATATATATATATTTATATTTGAGTTGAGATTCTTGAACCTGTTTATCTTATGTTTGTGTTATCTTCTTGGGATTGGGGTTCAGAAAAAATATTTTTGGTACAATCTTTTTTTTCTTGGTTTTGTGTTTTTTATTACCGACGTTTTGATGGGGAATTCCTCATCTTATTCAAGGAAAACATTATATGGTGCATGAAAAATTCATTGGAGCTGTAAAATGTGGAGTGATAAAAATATATTAGCAACACAAACAGATGATGGACATTACCTGAAACATGAGTTCGCCAGAGCTCTTGTTTTTGGTTATCGTTTGGCCATAGTGTGGCAGGCTTTTTGTTACGGTCATTTGTCTTTATTTTATTTTCGTTGCATTTCGAGTTCAAAATAAAGACAAATGACCGTAACAAAAAACCTACCACACTATGGCCAAACGATAACCAGAAACAAGAGCTCTGCCAAACTCATGTTTCAGGTAATGTCTATCATATGTTTGTGTTACTAATATATTTTTATCACTCCACATTTTAAAGCTCCAATATAATTTTTCATGCACCCTATAATGTTTTCCATGAATAAGATAAGGGATCCCCCATCGAAACGTCGGAAATAAAAATACACAAAACCAAGAAAAAAAGTTTGTACCAAAAATAATTTTTAAAACGATATTTTCAAAATACTTTGAATGTAGAATGTTTCGATATATGAACAGACAGGAGGTCAGGATCTAGCCCTATTTTAACACGTTTATATTAGCTCGCTTTCGTTGTCTGTTTGTTCGGTACAAATCTTGCAATCGATTTTAAATTTACTTCCCGATGAGCTAGACAGTTGAAACTTCAGACATAGCTCAGAAGTGGATGACAATGCAATATTAACTCGCTTTCTTGTCTGTCTGTGTAACTTTTATGGAAAAAACAGTGAGGTTAGGACGACACAACCTCTCCATAGCATCCATGCGTCAATGTGCACTGAATTTAACTGCCTTTCAAAAAGTCACTTAATATAACAACGAAATTAGTTGCAAATAAATAACCTACTGAACATCATCAAGTATCATCGTTAGAATACATAAAATAGTATGACACATACATTCGCTTCAAATTGAAAACAAGCAAATCAATGGGTTCATTTTGATATAAATGCTGAATTCCATAATGTTAAAAAAAAATATGTTGACATCATAATGTGCTTTCTCAATTTCTCATAATATACTTCTCAACAATTTATTTTTTATCGATATTTAGAAGTGGGTTAATATTCACTTGCAAGATTTGAATTGAACATACATACATTTGTGAAATTGATTAAAAGCTTGTAAAAACATTTCAATCTGTTACTCGATCGGCCAGGTTTTCTGACATAAGAAATGATTTGTTTTGGGACGAATAAAAAAAAAAGAAAAAAGTAGCCAGAGCTGGGGTTTGAAACCACGCTCCCTTTCATGAACCAGTTTGAATCTCGCGCCTTAGACCTATCGGACCCATCGGAAGACAATTTATGTCGAAAGTATTACCAATATGTTGCTACATTAATATGGTTGTTTTATCCGAAAAAAGGCCATAGAAAACTTATGCACAACTTTTGCCGGGACAGTCAATGATTTTTGTTACGTTTGCTGTGAGTACTAACATTTTAAAAACATTTCATTATGTTACTCGATTGGCCAGGTTTTCTGCAGCTCGCACTTAAGCCGGTGTCTCATGGCGCGAGACTTGACGAGCATGGCTTGGAAAATAGGCGAGGACACGAAAAATTATTATTGCTTTAAATTTAAATATGCTTTAAAATACATGTACCCAGAAAACATTTTTTTAGTCAAATTTCAATTACAGCAGTTTTAGAAAATCAGCAAATTTTGAAGCTACCAATATTGGCGCTCTTTGTGATGTATACGACCGAGCAGCCAATAGGCGTAAACGGGTTGTTGGTGACGTTAAACGGCAATGTTGCCGAGTTTCTTAAACAATAATTGTCAGAACTAGAAAACTATTTGCAATGTCAAGATTTGAAAATATGGCAACGTTGCAAAATTGATTGAAGCTGTCAACTGTGGTATTGGTTGATCGGGTGATTACGTCACAACATTTGGCAATGGCACCAGAAAGAATCCATTTGAATTTTGCCAAATTTAAATATTTTTTTTTAGTTTTAGAAAATTAAAAAACAAAAACAAAAAATACCAATAGAGTTTTCACAAGCTGTAAAATCCATTAAAAATATTATGAAAATTTCGTGTCCTCGCTCATTGTGCTTGGAGCACAGGAGTGGGGCTTGTGCAATGTCGAGCCTGATAGGTCTCACGGCGTGTATAATTTGACTGGCTCGTTGTCTATCAGTGACTTGAGAATGGTACACGAGCCAAGGAAGGCAGGTATTGTCCAGTGCAGTAGTTATTTAGTTTACAATGGATATCATATGCAGCAGCGTATTATTATAAATTATTTGTTGTAATTGGGTCCCATAAGAACTCAATTATTGATTCTGAATTTCACTTTATGTTAATACGCAATACTCTGCCGCTACCCAACTGTCTCTCTGAATGGCCGCTCTCCCATCGTAGCTGACACTATCGACAGGCACCCTCGCGCCGTGAGACTGCTCAACAAGCCATACAGTACGAGCCAGCTGGTCGAGCCACACGCCTTTGATGATTTCATGGGAACGGTCGAGCCACCTCGAGCTTAGAGCTCGTCCATTATTGAAACGACCACTTTGACCTTCCCCTACCTAACAACCAATTTTTGTCGAAGATGCCCGAACCAGTGTCTAACTGTGGCTATTGATAGGAATTCCATAGGCGTATCAAATTATTTGGTATAGGCGAAACACGAGACATAGTTTTTGGCGGACGAGTTTTGTGATTATGGTCCGATTCGATTCAAAATTGGTATGTGGGGGTTTTTGGGGTCGGAGATTATTATTTTTTTTTGTCAAAATTTATAAATTCGAGATGGCGGCACCAAGATGAAGGACGAGTTTTATGATTATGGTCATATTTCATTCAAAATTGGTATGTGTGTGTTGTAATAAAATTAATACTTCGACAAGTTGTCTACTTTCATGAATACTTTGTGAAAATCAAATACTTTGACAAGTTCTTACTCACCAACTAATCACTGCCCAATCAAATTAATTGGTACCTACTTTTATGAACACTTCGCGCGACAAGTTTTTGAAACCAAATAATTCAACAAAAAATAATTAAATCATTGTCAGCGATGACTTAAATTTATTTTATACGTTTTAGTACACGGCTCAAATGAAAGCTTTTCTTTAAAAAGTTTTTTTATTAGTTATTTGTTTATTGTGGTTTATATTTCGATTAGATTCAATATTGTCGGAGATTATGAACCTATATATATATATATATATATATATATATATATATATATATATATATATATATATATATATATATATATTCAAGATGGCGACTCCAATATGGCGTTTTGTGGTTATGGGGTCGGATATCACGTTTTTAAAATCCATAAATTCAAGATGGCGGACGAGTTTTGCGATTATGGACCGTGGGGGTTTTTGGGGTCAGAAATTATGATTTTTTTGTTAAAATTTAAAAATTTAATACAGAGATATAAAAATAGACAGATAGACCGGGGCGGTACCGGAAACGTGACCAGAACGAAACAGACAGACAGATATTTTCTTTGTGTGGCATTGCAATGCTTGCCGGATCCTGCTAGTTTTTTCATAAAAATTCCAAACACTCCAAGATGGGGACAAGTTTTGAGATTTATAGATTGTTTTATTAAAAAAATACAAATATACAAGAGGGCTAACTAGTTTTTTATCATGAATGACTTGAATGTTCCTCTGCTCTATTTAAAAATATGGTGATATACTTTTGCTGCAAACCATAAAAAACTACACATTGAAATTTTCTGCTCGATTCTGCCAATAACAATTTAAAATCTCGACCACGACCTTTCAAACGCTGCATGACAAGCCACTGGTGAAGATAAGCCGTAGCATAAGCAGCCACAGCAAATCGTGTCCACTCGTGTTTTCCCCCTCTCTACCTACCAAACGGTCGTTTCAATACTGGACGAGCTCTACCCTTGTCAAGTCTCGATCCTACGCGAGTCGACCGATCTCACGACGCGAGACTCGACAATCCCTCAGGTCTCGCGCCGTGAGACACCGGCTTTAGACTATTTAGGCGCGTGGAGTGACGCGCCTGGCGTGTGAAGTGACACTCCACGCGTCGTGAGAATGGTGCGGCGTGACAGGTTTTGCGCGGAGTGCCAGGTCCTGTCGATTGGCGGTAAAATTCGCACACTCCAAAAGCCGGGATCCAACGGCGCGTGGAGTGGCAATCCTGAATTAAGGGTTGAGTGTCAAGATTGGCGCAACGAAATGTGTCGGGCAGTTCCCACGACGCATGTAGGATCGCGGTTTCAGACGTGGACACGCAGCGGTTGTAGTCTGTTGTGCGCCGGCAGTGTGGGCGGTAAATTCTTCTATTGAATATTTTATACTCATTTGCCCTTGAATTCGCTTCCATGTATCATGAATTAAATTCCTGTTTTCATGGTTTGGATCCCGTGTGTTCCAAATAATTGGCTGGGCTAGAGGGATAAAACACCACTCCGTTCGACCACTCCATGGTGAAAGTTACCACGGCGGCACTGACAGTACCACGCGCCTAGCCCATAGAATTGTAATTATAATATACCGACTAGAACGCGCTTAGTCTACTGCGCACCCGAAACCCGAATTTCGTGGCACTCTTATGCGATAGCCAAGGAGGACACCAAACAATGAAGAAGAGTATGACTTCATAAGCATATTACACGCGTGCGACGAAGATAATCAACTGAACGTATGACGGTAGTGTTTATATCATCTATTTGTAAACATAACGGCGTTGTCGGTTGGCACTCATAAGCGTTGCCAAATCATTCCAATTTTCTTTAATTTCTTTGTGTTCGGTTTGGATGTGTCTTTGTACCTTGTTGTATTTTTTGTTATAGTGATCATAGTGGATAAATTAAAAACTGTTATATATAATGAAGTGTTACATTAGTTTGTAGTAGTAGGTAATGATATGTGGCCATGCTTATTTATACATATCGCCTTTTCAGTGTGTCCATAAAGTAACGCATACATTCATTAGTAGCTAATTAAACAATATCATTAAAAATTCCCGAAACAGGTCGATTTTTTATTTCAATTTACTGTTCTTTTAAATGATAATCCAATATACAGGGTGATCTACCTTCGAGTGATGACGTCATCAGCGGTTTTATTAAATGAACACCCTAATTTTTTTTATTTATGAGTTAACTTGCTGAGCTGATTCCAAAAATATATCACAAGCTGCGTCAAATTGGTAGAGGGTGAGCAACAATACAAAAGGTGTTTTCGAAATTTTATTAGAAAGTTATACGATACTGTATTTTTACAAAAAACTAATTGAAGAATAAACGTATTAGGAATTATTATATGAAATTACGTAGTTATGCAGCTATGGTACACACCAAATTGCATCAAAATGTTGCGGTCGCCTTCTGCGGTCTAAATTATTGGCTATTTGAATATCAGGAAAAAGCTAGGTCAAATCAGGAATTAATGTATTTTCTAAGAAATCCAGATGCCGACAAAAATACGTCTCGTCTTGTTGATTATTTTCATTAACTGTAGGTCTACTTTGGTTTGGTGCACCCCTCACGTGTCCTAATTCTATGTATTTTCGCTCTATTCTACCTACAGTAGATTGTGAAATAGGTTCACTATCTGGGTGCATTTCATGGAATAATCTGCATACCTCTTGTTGAGTCCGCATCATATCGCCAACACCAATCATAATTAAAATTTCAATCCTTTCCCCATCAGATGAAGGCATTTTCAAAAAACAGTTTTAATATGATACATTTTGAAGCGTCAACAATACAGAATTGATCAAGTGGCAAAAAATATTATCAAACAATGAAAATATACGGTATAGTCGAGAGGCAAAGATCACTAATATAAAAACTTTTTAACAAAAAATTAAACCGACGAAAAACGGAACTGAAAAGCAAAAAATAAAATAGCCCTCTCTATTAGTCCTGATAACTAAGCTCCTAAGCTAATGTAAGTAACTAATTTTGAGTCGGCGCCAAACAAACAAGCTAGGTAAAGCGTAAAATGATGGCATAGAGATGCACGGTGACATTCTGATAATTTTTTTGAAGTCATTTAATGATCTTCGTTGATTATTCGTTTGGCGCCGACTCGAAATTAGTTACTTACATTAGTTTAGGAACTTAGTTATCAAGACTAAGGAAGTTTATTTTATTTTGTGATTTTCAGTTCCGTTTTTCGTCGGTTTAATTTTTTGTTGAAAAGTTTTTATTTTTTAATTTTTTGTGGCTGCAATATACTAATTACTACCTACTTAACTTTTGATTAATTCCAAAATAATTACTTACCCACCTTACTTCAACTAATAACAGTTAAATAATACGATTATCTACTTCAACTATTTATTGTTATGTAATATAAATTATTTTTGAAAGCTCTCGTTAGTTAATTTCATCACTTTGTATATAATTCCATCCTTCCATAGAATGTTATTATTGTGACGGATATAGGAGAACAAAAATAATGACAATAGCGATCTGTCAATGTCAACTACATATGTGTGCCAATGTTCACAAGTGAAAAATCAATCATCCCCTATTTTTCTATTGGGGTGGATTAATTCACTCCGAACCCAAATATGATCAACTATGAGGTATACCCTAGGTAATAAAAAAAATCATGCAAATCGGAAAACCCAGTACAAAGTTATGCCTGATAGAATCGGTTAACGGATCAAAACTCAGAGGGTGAACGATAAATATTTTCCATTTTGCTACCCTTAGGAGTGGACTTGTTTTCAAATTCAAATGGGACCAACTTCGGAGTATGCCCTATCCAATGAAAAAAGAATCATCGGAATTGGACTCCTCTGTAAAAAGTTATGCGTGGTCATACATAAAAAAAATATACGCGTCGACTAGAGAACCTCCTCCTTTTTGGTTTCGTCGGTTGAAAAATGGATAAATACAATGTTAAAAATATACCTCAGAGGGCAGTGTCCAGTGAGAGTCCCGTTACCAATTTCAAGTATTTCTTGTCCAACTCGAGAAGCTGTTCAACTTTCTTTAGCGATAGGCTCACTAGCCTTTTTGCTTATTGTCTTTATCCTGGCACTTTATTCCAATGAGATTTCATTTCATGTTTCCCAGCCTCGAAACTCTTCTCTCTTATGGACTTTAGAGATTCCACAAAAGGTTTCTGAGTCAGGAAATTGTGTGTTTGTTATTCTTTGGCGAGGTAGTCTGTTCCTTTGTTATCTCTGAACCCCCTATGATCTGCCACCCACATCAAATGTGACCTTATAACTTACTCATTTTTCAAATATTGATGTAATAGTGCAATAAAAAATCTTGATAGAAATACCTATTCAATTATAAGGATATGTGAAATATGTCTCATATATCTTCGTATAATAGATGGGTGGAAGAGTAAACATTTTTTACATAGGTATATAACATTTATATTCACAATCCTCTGTACCTTTGATGCATCATTTATTAAAACGTTTTATTATGATATACCCTATTTTCCATTACAAGCAATGCCACTGGAATTATTCCGCTACTGCGAGGAGGACATAAACAACAATGGCGGCCACCATGCATGGGACATTTCGCGCAGCTTGAAACGCATTCTAGTCAGTATATTATAATTACAATTCTATGGCCTAGCCGCGTCGTTGGAGCGGTATACACGTGTAGAGCGCCATCGTCCGAGCTCATTTGAACCGTGTTCATTTACTGACAGACGACGGGACTCAAGCCGGGATCCAACGGCGCGTGGGGTGGCAATCCTGGATCGAGGGTTGAGTGTCAAAGTTGGCGAAACGAAATGTGTCGGGCCGTTCCCACGGCGTATGTAGGATCGCGGTTTCAGACGTGAACACGCAGCGGTTGTTGTCTGTCGTATGCCGGCAGTGTTGGCGGTAAAAATTTTAATAATTTAGTTTAATTGCACGAAAAGATTAACATGAATTAAATTCCTGTTTTTATGGTTTGGATCCCGTGGGTTCCAAATAATCGGCTCGGCTTCATAGAGAGATGCAAATTCTAACACTACTTCGTTCGACCACTCCATGGTGAAAGTTACCACGGCACTGACAGTACTACGCGCCTAGCCGCGTCGTTGGAGCGGTGTACACGTGTTGAGCGCCATCGTACGAGCTCCTTTGAACCGTGTTAATTTACCGACAAACGACGGGACTCACCGCGCCGACCGAAGATCGCCAAGCCTGCCCTATCCGACGGTGCGTGAACTGGCAAGTTTAGCGCGAGGAGAGCCACTCCACGCGCAGTTGGATCCCGGCTGAAGAAAACACGCAGAGCGCGGAGTGGCGAGACGGGTGCACAGTCAACGGCACAAAATTTGTCGGTTGTTCAATAGTCAATTTCACTTTGCAGTGCCAACATGTCGTGGTCAAACGATGCAATATCGATTTTTTTTAATTTAAATGAACAAGAACCACACCCAAGCAACAGGCCGTGAGATCGCGAGCGTCCAGGCCCGCATCGGCGTGGCACTCCGCACTCCACACGCCAGGCGCGTCACTCTACACGCCGTGTAATGGCCTCTTCATATATTCAAAACCGACAGAAAAAAAGTTCATGCACAGTAGCTTCGCGATAAATGCACAGTAGCCCCTGTCAAAATTATTTGTCAAAACATTCAATTCCTATTCGCTGTGTGCATTAGGCTGGAGGGGATAGATAAAACTATGACAGCGCCCATGGTGGCAGAAGTAGGTAATGATCCTGGTAATCACAAGCACAAGCTGAAAACTTTCAGTTTATTTAAAAATAACTTAAAAATATTGTGCCATACTTCAGATGAATAAACATTATTATTATCGTAGTGGCAACGGTCAGGGTTGTGTAGTATAATAGCAACATACATATAATAACAATGAGCCCCCGCTTTTGCTGTGTAGTCGATTGCAAAAATGGTATGTGTAAATTTTATACATTTCTAACTGCATCACAAAAACTGCAGCAAAGAGATAAGTGTTCTGTTATTCAACGATATTTCAATCTCTAATTTCGGGACGTGAGGTTTTCATTCGATGAATATTTGAGATATTTTCCTTTTTTTATATGATCGTCTAGAAGTGGATAGTAAAAGTATTAACAAGTTCGGGAACGCCTGGACGGTGTTGTAAACTGATCAATTAGCCTTATGAACAGAGAACAGAGATACTTTTGATGTATTTCCGAGTTGTCCATCATACACGGCATTCTATCAGGTCAATGTACCTCACAGAAGATTAATAATTTGTGTTTTAATTTTCACGAACTGGTTTCGGTTACAAAAGCATTGGCCTTACATGTGAACTAATGTTAAATATAATGCAGGTCAAGTACTAAGAGTAAACATCGTTACTTGTACTGTATACGCAATACCCAATAATTTGTTGACATTTATACGTGTTAGAGAGTGTTGAACATGTTTGTATTATTTCAACGTTCTTACATCCTTGCAAGAGTAAAAGTGGGATCCCATATTCAGTAGTTTTGCGTTGAATCTGATGTTATTCAGTGGTTTTCCAGGGTTATATGGGTACTTTTTTCAATTTGTTAAACTACTTGGCTCCCACAATTTTTATGTTCTCAAGACCTTATGAACCTGCGACCTTAATAAACTAACGAGCAAGCACATTACTTGCCGTACATTAAAGTACACAGAAGTAGCATTACTTCATGATATTCAAAATATAATTTAGACAATGTCATAACTTTACATGGATAACCTCCAAATACGATGAACCATCGTATCAATACACATATTTTTTATCATTTACTTACTTTTTCTTTGACAGAAAAAACTTCTTATCATCTGGAACTAGTAGTGAGCACAAAATTATTACATCGTGTTAGATTATTTAGAAATTAAATAAAATTTTAAATTGTTTCATAGTGAGTATTGGAAATAAAACAGGAAAACTTCAGCTATCGAGTCACTAGAGGGCATTACCAGTCTTGCACACAGCGAATAAGGAAACAGGAAGAGGATTATCCATGGAATTTTGAGCAACTTAGAGTGATTTGATATTCAAACTTCAAACGTACCTTTTATCCTGCCGAATTTACCACGGGTATCAAATGAAACGATTAATAATTCGTAAGAAATGGAGGTAGCGACGACAAGTTTTTTTAGTAATTTAAAAAGCGGTGAATGATCACTATTATTACTATTTATATATATAATTCTACTGTACGTGTGTGGCACTGAACTCCTCCTAAACGGCTGGACCGATTTGAATGATTTTTTTTGTATGCGTTTGGGTGGCGCCATGGGTGGTTTAGATTCACAAATCAGTCCGGCAGATGGCGCTGCAGTCGGTATCATAAACGGCTGGACCGATTTGAATGAATTTTTTTGTATGCGTTTGGGTGGCGCCCTGAATGGTTTAGATTCACAAATCATCCCCCTATATGTTAAGGGTGGTCCACCTCTTAATTTTTTTATTTTTTGGAAAAAAAAATCGTTTTTATTTTTTTATGATACAGCATTCAAATATACATACAACCCTGAATTTTCACCCTTCTACGATCAACCCCTATTTTTTGGCAAGATTTTTATTTTTATTTTGTCATGACTAAGAATAAAAAAAATCGTATTACTCTTAATTTTCACCCTTCTACGATCAACCTCTATTTTATTTTGATTTTTTTTTATAGAAAAAACGGGATAACAGGAAAACGGGATAACGGGATAACGGGAATAACGGGATAACGAAAAACGGGAAAACGGGATGACAGGATATTTGATTTTTTTTTATAGAAAAAACGGGATAACAGGAAAACGGGATAACGGGATAACGGGAATAACGGGATAACGAAAAAACGGGGGAAAAAAACGGGATGACAGGATAAGGGGATAACGGAAAAGGGGAAATAAAAAAGGGATAACGGGATAATGGGATAAAGGGGAATAACGGGATAACGAAAAAGGGGATAACGGGATGACAGGATAAGGGGATAACGGGAAAACGGGATAAAGAAAAAAAGGGGTAACAGGAAGGAGTCAAAAGCATAATCTAGATGGAACAACATAAAGGAAAACATGGAAAAAAAGAATTTCTACGCGGACGAGAGTTTTCGGGAAAAACATTTTAGGGAACATAGAAATTTGGACAGGACAACGTCTGTCGGGTCCGCTAGTTAGTACATAATGTATATCATTGTAATTAAAGAAACAATTGAGTAAATCCACGACAAAGAAGTATAACTTCTAATGCGCATATATAAGTACACGTACACTAAAACAATCCATTTGGCTCGATTGATAACCTCAATTTATATTTGTTTTTCAGTTGCTTTGGCATGCGGAGCGAAGGAGTCATCTCGTGTCAATAACATATGCACGGTTACTAATTTGATCGTGGTACTTTTAGTAATAATTTCTGGACTATGGAAAGGTATGTATAAGTTTCATAAATGTTGATCGTTTCCGGGTGATCTCTTTGGAAAATGCGTTATTTCTGTCCAATAACATGAAAACCACATTATTGAAAATCTCTTGCGCTAATTTATCTCAGGAAAAGTAATGATTCGAACTGATTGTACTCATTCATTTTCCCCAACTTCCCAGGCTACGGCACAGCCGAAAAGGAAAAGTAATGATTTTAGCAGTCTATGTACCTACCTATGTTTGTATTTACGAATGTTCCACTGTAGCGCCTAAACTACTCATCCGATTTTGATGAATGTGGTGTCAATCGATTCATTATTATGGTACGGGTCACATAGGCTACATTTTATAGGAATTAAATCAAAATGTCTTATGTTTTCTTTTGCTATCGTCTCGAGTGGGATGTCAAATGAAAGAGAAGAAAATTCTGACTTCATAAATATAGTACAATATCAAAAAATATAAAAATAACAGAATCACCACCCCACCTATTTTGTGTTTCGTGTTTCACAGACCTAGCTACCCAAACGGGTCAGGTGCGTGAGGGCAGACGTCGTTGACGGTCGTGTCCATAATAGCAATTTTTTACCGCGGATTTTAAATACATTTTTATTTTCTACTGTCACAAAACGAACATTCATGCACATTAAATTATTCCATAATTATTTATCTTCATTTCTAAGTTAGGTAAAGTAGCTAATAATAAGCTAAATGGGGGTTGTTTCATCAGGCATGTTCCATGTTTAATTATTAAGTATATATTACTCACGCTATCATATCATTCTTTTTTTTTGTTGTCGCATCAAAAATCAAAACAAAAAAGTTTAAATTAAAATAAAAAGCTCAAAAAACTATAACCCGACTTTGGAAAATAAAAAGTGAGAAAAAAGTTAGGTGTTGATTGCTTTCATCGTCTTATTGAGTAGACAAGTCTTTCGATTTGATATGATAGATATTCCTGTTTATTTAGTTCTACTGAAGTCTTCGGCAGTTTCACATTAATAACGTTGTGATTCAATTCAAATACCTTGGTCGTGCGTTGTCAATTACAAAAAGCAAACATTATAATTTGATAGGCAAATAAAAACAATGGAGATGCCGTCAATCAAGAATAATAAAAAATACGCACGACCACGGCATTTGAATTGAATTATAACTACCAGAAGACTTCAATAGAACTAAATAAACAGGAATATCTAACAAATCAAACCAAAAGACTTGTCTACTCAATATATTCATTTTTTCCGTTGTCGGGTAATAGGTTTTCAAGCTTTTTATTTTTCATTTGCAGTGGATATTTCCAATTGGCAGAAATCAAAGGAAGATGCTGGTGGCAAAGGTGATGGGGGATTTGCTCCATATGGATTGAAAGGAATCGTCAAAGGAGCAGCCCGTTGTTTTTATGGTTTTATTGGATTCGATTGTATAGCAACAGCAGGTAACAAAATACATGAAATAAATATTGGTTCAGTACAAGTGAAAACGGCTTTTGTAAGTAGATTTCAATAAAAATACTACCTATTGGTCCCGTCATTACAAGACTTTCAAAAAATGTTGGAATAGATCATGGTCCCCAGAACCCAAAAATATCATCAGTTCAATTTATATATGTATATATATATATATATATACAGTGCTGTACACAGTGTATATATATATATATATATATATATACAGTGCTCGTCTAAAGTCCGTTCCCGTCCTACTAATTTTTGAACCACCTGGTATATCGCAACTAAATTTGGAGGGCTTAAATAGGAGATGAAAACCTACTTTTTCGTGAAAACATCACAGCTGAAAGTTTAAAAATGGCAGCTGAGCGCGCCATCTTCAATAATTTTTTTAAGAAAATACCCCGTATATTATCCATTTTCTAAATCTGCTCATAATTCTCAACAGTTTTATCCAATACACTTCACTCCTAAATTCAATTGTTTTCGAAATATTAACGTTTGAAAAGTGACATTTTGGTCAGTTCAAACCCAACCAAAAACACTAATATTGCTTTCAATCAAGTTTGCATTGGAAAAAATCGTTGTCGCGGTAACATCTTGTTTACTGTCAAACTGAACTGCTAACTGTCAATTAGTCCGTTGAGCGCCTAAATCCTTTTAAGAAAAGTGTGATCATGGCTCGTAGTTTAGACGATAAATTTGAAGCAGTTTTGATATTTGGAGAAGCTGGAAGAAATTATCATCTAGCAGTCCGTATATTTAATGATAGATTTCCCGAGAATCCTATTTCGACGACATATTTGCGCAAACATTAAATAAGCTCCAAGCAACTGGTACGCTGAAAGATGCTTCAAGATCAGGAAGACCGCCTCTTCCAGAAGAAAAAAAGGTAGAAATTGTTGCTGAAATGGTAATCAATCCGACTCAGTCGACGTCTGCAGTTGCTGAACCTGTGGAATAAGTTCAAAAAGTGTCCAAAGAGTCCTAAAAAAGAAAAGTTTTATCCCTATATAAAGAAAATTCTGCATGCTCTCACGGAGGATGATCCAGACCGGAGGGTTGAATTTTGTGAGTGGTTAATAAGAACAATTGAAGGAGAACGGGGCTTCCTAAAACGTGTATGTTTCGCAGAGGAATGCACGTTTTTTCTTAATGGAAAAGTCAACAAACAGAATGTACGATACTGGGGCGATACTAATCCGCCTATTTTTAGAGAGGGACATACCGATTTTCATCAGAGGCAATCTTACAGGAGTTCTTTACAGAAATCTTTTAGAAACTGAAATTGAACCTCGAATAAAACAAATTGTATTAACCAATTTCTGCAGGATGGGGCACCTCCCCATTTCGATCGCATGGCTAGAGAGTTCCTCGATACAAACTTTCCTGGGCCATGGATAGGCCGTAGGGGAAGTACAGAATGGCCACCAGGATCTCCGGATCTTACACCTCTAGAATATTTTCCGTTGGGGGTATCTGAAGTCAAAAATCTACGCTACTGAATGCCAAACAATAGAAACGTTGGAACGCAGGATAATAGATATATGTGAAGAAATAGATGAAGAGACTTTCATTAACGTGAGAGAAGCACTTTATGTCAAGATTTAGGAGGGGGCACATTGAACACTTGATGAAATGAGCGCCTATATCCTTTTTGGGGTTAAATAAAAGTGTTACTCAAAAATAAATTATATTTTTTCAGCTAACTAATTTGTTTTGAGTGTGAATTTACAGAACACATTCGTAGGCTTCGAGATTTTCCTGTAAGCGGTACTGTTTATCCTTAATAAACTCGCTTTACGCCTCTTATTAGTCGAATTAATCAAGAGATTTTACTACAAATTAATAACAACGTTTAGTTAGCAAAATGTTTTACCGGAAGTGACCAAAATCACTTTTCAAACGTTAATATTTCGAAAACAATTGAATTTAGGAGTAAAGTGTATTAGAGAAAACTGTTGAGAATTATGAGCAGATTTCGAAAATGGAATAATATACGGGGTATTCTATTTAAAAAAATATTGAAGATGGCGCTCAGCCGCCATTTTAAAACTTTTAGCTGTGATTTCTTCATGAAAATGTAAGTTTTTATCTCCTATTTGAGCCCTCCAAATTTCGTTGCGATATACCGGGTGGTTCAAAATTAGTAGGGGGGGGGGGACGGTATATATATATATATATATATATATATATATATATATATATATATATATATATATATATATATATATATATATATATATATATATATTTATATATATATATTTATATATATATATATATATATATATATGTAACGAGAAAATTGTGTCATTGCAGAAAAGTTTTTTAATTTCAGAAAAAAACAAACGTATCTACTTGACGTCGCAATGCCACAATTTTCTCCTTACTTATATGTATATTCACAGACATTGAAAATCTTCACTTGCGTAATTATATTTGGCAAAAATCTCGTTTCAATGGCCGGAGATCAGCGTCTGCACTTCGACTGAAGCCGGAAAGTTCGGCTACGTCAAGTAGATAGGTAAAATTGTTCTTGATGGCCATTGATAGCACACGTAGATTCTTTACATTCATATTTGCATTTCCATGTTCAACAACTAACATTACATTCTGGAAAAAAGCGATATCGCGGAATGCAGTTTGAACCTATGTCTTCGATAGCTCAGTTGGTTACAGCATATACTAGCAATCTAGAGGTCGTGGGTTCGATTCCTGCTCGAAGGTATTTTTTTTTTCTGGTATTCAATAAATTGTCCGCAATGCCACAACTTCCTCCTTGTAATCTAACCTCTTGCACATCCGTGAATGACGAGTGTATAATGCCATTTTATAACGAATTACAGTGGTAGAAAATCTGAAAAAAAAATGAAAACCCAATTTCAGGTGACCTGCTCAGAAGAAAACTTTGGCAATTACCGAATGCAACAATCATTTCACTCGATATTCGAATAATGTAGAATGTTGAACTGGTGTGGTGTGGTAAATGTACACATTGCAGGCTGCCTGAAATAGATATTCATTTTCAAAGTGGAGAAACCAACTAACCTTGTTATATCCAAACTGGTGATGAAGTCAGAACTAGTTGACTTCATACTCTGCTTTGAGGCACTTATCATAATTATCACAGTCACTTGTGAGAAACAAACGACACAAACACTATTGAAAAGGGAAACATTCGCAGTTGAATATTGTTTTAAAAACTATTATCACGACCATTGTAGTGATTCAGACATTCGAAACACTTGAACTGAACACTGTTGTCAAGCAAGATTCTCGCATGCACGGTTTACAAAGCTGTCTACGAACGAAAGTTTGTTAGATTCTACTAGTGTTTTCTGATTGGCTGATGAATTTGAGATCCTAATTAGCAACCAATCAGAAAACATTGTTGTCTTTGTCTTTTGCTGGCTCTTGAAACTGAACACCGAGCTGTTCCGGGCGTATTTTGACGAGTAGAAGACAAGATGAATCACTCGTCGCATTGATGAATGAAGTAGTAAATTCCAATTCTGGTTGGATTCTGGACTAGCCAACCACTGTGTGGTCGTTTTCGTACTAGAAATTTTAATATAATTCAAATTATTTTTTGATACAATGACAATTTTTTTAAATGACAGACAAAAATGTTCAAATTAATTCTCGTGCAGATCGCGTGCTGTTTTCTGATTGGTTACTAATCAGAAAACACTAGAGGAATCTAACAAACTTTCGTTCGTAGACAGCTTTGTAAATCATGCATGCGAGAATCTTGCTTGGCAACAGTGTTTAGTTCACGTATTCCGAATGTCTGAATCACTATAAGGTTGTGATATTTTTTTAAACAATATTCTATTGCGAATGTTTCTCTTTTCAATAGTGTTTGTGTCGTTTGTTTCTTGCAAGTGATAATTATGATAAGTATGAGTATGGAGTCAACTAGTTCTGACTTTATCACCAGTTTGGATATAACAAGGTTAGTTGTTTTCTTCACTTTGAAATTGAATATCTATCTCAGGCAGCCTGCCGTGTATACATTTACCACACAATCAGTTCAACATTCTACATTATTCAAATGTTGAGTTAAACGTTTATTGCATTCGACATTTGCCAAAGTTTTTCTTTGAGTAGGTCACCTGAAATTGGGCGGGTGGCACTATCCAAAATTTTGTCGAATTTCACAAAGAATAAAACATTTTTTCAATATTTTATTTCGAATTTTTAACCACAGTAATTCGTTATAAAATGGCATTAGACACTCGTCATCAACGGGTATGCAAGAGGTTGGATTACACCCTGTTTATATGAGTTTAACGAAATTTGTCAACAAAGTGGTGGCCACATTTTCCAACTGAATGGAACGAAATTGGGCACAAAAATATCTTCTATTAATGCTTTAGATAATTTCGAAGATGGGCCAAATCGGTCCAGTATCAGATACTATTTGAGTTTTCCTTCCGCCGACAAACAGAACATCATTGTATTCTGACCTTCCGCGATTTCACAGTTAAAGGTTAGATATTATTTTTCTATATGTGATATTAAGATTGAATACCAAGTAAGTAATGTCATATCCTTGTGTACTGGTTATACTTCTTCCTTTTGATTTGAGTCAGATTAAATCTGGGAAAATTTGAATCCATCACCAACTTTTGATTGAAAAGTTTAAGGTTTATACAAAAAGGGAATTAATGTTTTTGTTTCCATTATTTTTTTTTCTGACATATGGTTCGTCAGCTTGATTGGTGGAAAATTCAGAATCAGTAAATACATTCTGAAATCTACCTTTCTGACTGGCCGCGCCATCGTTTTTTGGTTTTTTTTTCAGTTGCATAATGAAATTATTCTAACTTATCTTCAGTATTTCATGGAATTATTCATTTGCAGGTGAAGAAGCTAAAACACCCAAAATATCGATACCCATTGGAGTTGTCGTATCCCTTTTGATAGTGTTTTGTGCCTATTTTGGAATGTCAACGGTTATGACTATGATGTTGCCCTATTATGAACAGGTAAATATGGCTTTGTATTTTCCGTATGATTTTCACAGTCGTATGCTTGATGGAACGAACAATGCTTGAAATAATCGCCAAAACAATTCAAATTTGCTCATATCACTGATAGGTTCACACTATTCGAAAATTCATGGGGGATAATGTTTTTGTTTCTTACTTATCAATTTCCTCAGTGAATTTCATTAAAAAACGATTCAACAACCTTCAATTAAACGAAATATGTTGGTTTGGAATAGACAACAGGAAAGGTATAATTCTAATAAGCAAAATAAATAACACTGAGAATTTCACGCAACTGTCAAAAACCCAATGAAATTGTTCCTAATGATAAAACATATCCAATGAGGTTGAATCTTTGTTCATTATTCTCTCCTGTAGCGAATTAATTATACGATAATACCACGAGCTCGATATCCATGGTAACTGACGTTTGAGTTTGAATATCGTTTCGGTTTCGAAATATTAGTCGGTGATTCCAACAAGAAATGGAATCCAATAGATGGGGAACTGCTACAAATGAGCAAACAAATTCGAAACTAGTATCTCAGAACTATTCATCCAATGTTCAAAATTTCAATTCTAATGAATTGTTATTTTCTATGTATCTAAATGAGTTGAAATAAATGATTCTAGTTCCAATTATTAGTACGGAAAAAAAGCAAAAATTGTGAAATTCTCATACAAAATACAACTCGTGTCGATGAAATTGTCCTGAATATTATTCTCCTTCACAATTACTCATCATAAAATTTTAGGCAATACAACTCGTGCTACGCACTCGTATTTCCAAATTTTATGATAACTCGTCAAGTGAAGTCGAAGAATAATCGGAAATTTTAACGGCACTTATATTATACATGATTACTTTTTGACATTTCTAGAAACCAATGGAAACTTTCAATTCAAATCATTCATGTACGTTTTGGCCAATCAAAACATTATTATAGTGGGAATATTCTACCTAGAAAATTGCCGCGGGAATAATTTGAGGTATTTTGTTTTTTAACCGATGAAACCATAAAAACTTTTTAACAAAAAATTAAACCGACGAAATACGGAACTGAAAAGTAAAAAATTAAATAAACCTTCTTAGTCTCAATAACTAAGCTCCTAAACTAATGTAAGTAACTAATTTTGAGTCGGCGCCAAACAAGCAAATGAATTAAAAACGTAAAATGATGGCATCGAGTTGGGCGGTTACATTCTGATAATTTTTTTAAAGTAATTTAATGATCTTCGTTGATTGTTCGTTTGGCGCCGACTCAAAATTAGTTACTTACATTAGTTTAGGAGCTTAGTTATTGAGACTAAGAAGGTTTATTTTATTTATTACTTTTCAGTTCCGTATTTCGTCGGTATAATTTTTTGTTAAAAAGTTTTTTATTGTTTGACAACGTATATTTTTAATTTGGCGTCTGTCGTCAATTCGCATGAAAAGTGAGAAATTAATCAAAACCGGTTTAGTACATTGTGTCATTGTGCGAAGAAATGTGTTTATGATCGTAACATCAAAAAATAATCTGTTGTAATATCACAAGAGAGTGAGAAAAAAGTAGAAATAATTCGACAGATTTTCGAAAACCTGTTGCCAGGCAATAGACACGAGAGCCCAACGGGCTCGAGTGGCTATTGCCGGATGGCAACAAGTTTTCCAAAATCTGTCGAATTATTTTCACTTTATTCTCACTCTCTTGTGGTATTACAACTGACAATAATTTCGAGACATGTATTTTCTAAATTTACCATTCCAGTGCGCTTCAGCAAACTCTAATGAAGATTTTTTTTCCAGGATGAGAACGCACCTTTGGCGCATATTTATTCTCAGTTGGATTGGACAGTCATTAAGTATATAGTGAGTGTCGGAGCAATAGCTGCCCTTTTTTCTAGGTATTTTTTCTCAATAATGCTTTAACAATTATTCATCCATTTCATATGTTTTAATTCCATTGGGAATTGTTTGGATAATATTTTCTCAAATTTCGATATACCGGGTGATTCTCTAAGGTGGCTCAACCCTATAACTTTTTTATTATTGAAGATAGAAAATAGAAATTTGGGGGTTGTGTATTATAGTTCAGTTTAATTTTTTTTACATATTTACTTGCTTTGTCGTACTTCCGGTTTGACCGGAAATGACCCCCAACTGTTGATTTTTAAAAGGGACATCCTATATATTTTTACTTATTTCGATCGAGAATGACAATCTTAATCCAACAACACCTCACTTGTCAGTATTTGACAAATAGAGTAATTTTTATTCCAATTTTTATTTTTCGATCTAGAATGCCATGGATCGTGTAAATCGCTTCATTCTTGATCAAGTAACATGGGAAAAATACGACTTTGAGGCTTACGACTCCACAGTCGTTCAGAGAATTATTCAAAAGTCGCAAAAAGTAATTTTTCCAGTTAACTTGATTTTTCAAATGGAAAGGGGGTGGCTCGTCGGCTTTTTGTGGAAGATCATTTTCTTACGAACAATTTGATACCACACACTTTATTTTCACTATTTTTCTGAATAATTGCAAGAAGCGATTCTACCTAATAACAAATAATACATATTCGGTATACTTATGCACTAAGTCCTGTTATTCTAGTTATCCGTGACAAACAATTGAAGCTGTTGCTAGGACTACCTAAACAAATAGGCTGATGAATATGCTGTCACTTTTAAAAATTTGTTTGTTGCGTAGTTAATTATTTGATATGGAAAATTATACTAGGAACGAGAAAATTGACATGTTGCTAATTTACGGAGAAGCAAAGAAGAATGCAACTGATGCAGCTCGAATTTATGCTCAAAACTGGAAAGGAAAATGCGAAATCAACCAGAAGAAAATGCCAATAACTTCATCGTTAGTGAAGAAAAAGTAGTAGACGTGTTGGCCTATATTGAAGTGAATTGTACGGCGTCAATTCGCCAAATTGTTTCTGAGTGTTTGGAGAATTCTTCACAAATATAATTATCGATCATTCAAGTACCAACTACACCATCATCTTTACGATAACGACCACAACCGAAGATTAGCTTATTGCAACTGGTTTTTGACTAAATACAGAGAAGATGTACGTTTCCCAGTTAAAATTATTTATTCAGATGAAACTCAATTCACCAACTTGGGTCTGTTCAATCGGAATAATAAAAGGTACTGGTCTCAAACAAATTTACATCTGATGCAAGAAGGAAATTTTCAAGAGCGATCTAGTTTCTATTGCTGGATGGGTATTATCGGAGGACAACTTTTGGGGCCAATAATTTTCGACGGACAACTTACTGCGGAAAGATATCTACAGTTCCTTAGAAATCAAATTAAGGATTTAATTGCAGATTTGCCACTGGCTAACCAAGTTGATATCTATTTTCAACAAGATGGAGCGCCACCTAACAATTTTCGAGTCGTAAGAGAACATCTGAATGACACCTTCCCAGGAAAGTAGATTGGCACTTATGGACATATTCAGTGGCATGCGAGGTACATTCTTAAGTTGTCATATTTTTTCAAAGTGTATTATTTCTTTTTCATATTCTAGATCACTAGATCTTACTCCGCTAGATTTTTTTCTCTGGGGAACAATAAAAAATCAGGTGTATAAAACAGCATCAGCTACTCGTGAAGAACTGGAGTATAAAGTAAGGGTGGCATTCCAGAACATCACTGCGGAACAGCTAATCAATGTGGTGTGCGCAACAATTGAAAAAGTTGAACTTTGACGTGATCAAGGATGATACGCCCGGACTACGGGGTGTTGTGAATTAACACACCACACCTGTAATACCAGACATTATTTCGTTAGATTGGAAAAACAGTATTAAAAGCATCGACTATCTGAATAGCGTCGAACCGGATATGATCCATGGAGCGGTCAACATAGATCAAGTTCCTTTCTTTCAATACCGGAACATGGGTTGTTTATTCAGGAAGTACTACCGTTCAGGAGGAATTTCGAAAGACAATAAATAATCAAAGAAATAATAAAAAGGCACTCAGAAAATGTTAAGAATGTACATATATATTTAATAAAAATTGATACAATTATCTCAATCGTTCTATGGACGAATGATATGCAACAATACTCATACAACGAAAACGAGTGTAGCTTATTGGCAGATGATTTTGCAGTTGGCTACTTACTTACAATAGCAATGATTTTACTGAAAGAACAATCTTGAAATCAATTGCCACAACGGCTAGAATAAATTATCTTTTGAGATCTTTGTAATCTTGAAAACTATGGAGATACTTTACAGACACATACACATTTCCAAAGGTTGGGTTTTGCCATAAACATAAATACAGAAAAACAAACATTAGACTCACCCTGTTTAACACTTATTCACTGGAGTAGTTTTTAAACGGCAATTAGATTTGAATTTATTATTATTTCGTTTTCTCCCGCGTCAATCGGTTATTTTTTTTTATTCGCCCGGTATATTCGTATACGGCTAAGATCTTTCTAAGTGATCGTGAACCATTGAAATTGCGGAATCCCGTTGTATTATCTCTGTTCTGGAAACGTTGACAAAAATAGGCAATTTGTGGAAAACTATACTGTTCACTCGTGTTTTCACTAAGAGCTTCAATACTTGAGTTGAATTGGCTGAGTTTTTATGTTTCTGAAGTTCACTACACTGGTTTGGAAACTCTCATTATTATTGTACGATACTGTAATTAGACTGACTTTTTAACCTAACTTTTGAGAGTGACATGTCTCTAGTTCACTGTTGAACATCGAATTCCCTATCGTGATATCCTCTCGCGCTTTTATGAGATCTTCAACACGGAAGCTAGTAGGCGGGGTTTATTCAATACCATTGTTTTTTTTCTTTCCGTTAATTGGTTGGTAAAAACCGATAAAGATGTGTCTCATAAAACTGATAAGGGCCTTGTTTGGCTGATATATTCATGAATAAGCCGCGGTTCTTATCTATGTTACTAATGGGTAAAATTTTACTGAATGACAGATATTTATGAGGAGCTGTCGGATTGTCGCTGAAATAATGACCAACAAGGGTAATTTATGCGGTCTAGACGTGTTTAGTTCCGGTGAATTTCGAGTTTGTTTACGTCAATTAATGATGCGGGTTGGTGATGCTCGCGTTATCGAGTTTTGAATTGCTTTTCGGGTAACGATATATGTTTTTTAACTGCCATGTGTTTATCGACTTTGGACGGGTGCTAAATTTATGACTATGTTATTCGGTTGTTATTGAAACTGATTTTCTTATCTGGCTGTGAATGTAACAAGTAGCAATCAATAATCTTCGTTTTGCTCTCCTAGATGAGTCATTTATGCATCCGGTATACAAGGGTTACTTCTTGATAATTATTTTTAAGTGCATTTTAATTGTCTTCCAATAACAACGTATGGTTCAACGAGCGTATGCTTATCAGCTGTTTCAGTCCAGCATGTGGAACCTATTGACCTTTTCTGTTTATCAAGTTTTCATTTAAGAATATCACGTTGTTTGGTAGCGAAGAAAGTTTTTCTGTAATTACATGGCTTGACAAGGAGGAGGTCATTTTGAAAAGTTAGAACCTTAATGGACTAATTTGCGACTTTTAAATAATTCTTAAAACGACTGCGAAGTCATAAGCCTCAAAGTCGTATTTTTCCCATGTTACTTGATCAAGAATGAAGCGATTTACACGATCCATGGCATTATAGATCGAAAAATAAAAATTGAAATAAAAATGACTTTATTTGTCAAATATTAACAAGTGAGGTGTTGTTGGATAAGGAATGTCATTCCCGATCGAAATAAGTAAAAATATATAGGATGTCCCATTTAAAAATCGAAAGTTGGGATCATTTCCGGTCTGACCAAGTGAATATGTAAAAAAAAAATTGAACTATAATACACAACCCCCAAATTTGGTTTTTCTATCTTCAATAATAAAAAAGTTATAGGGGTGAGCCGCCTTGGAGAATCACGCGGTATACTCTATGTGATTATCTATCACAAGAGAAATGGAAAGAGACAATGTATCCTCCGCAGAACAAAAAATTAATCAATTCAGTGAAACATTCTCATATTTTCATAATATACCTGAGATTTCCATCTGTTGGGAGGTGTATAAAAAATTGCCGTAAAAACAGAAACCACCATTCATCAACACCAGACATCATTGATGCAAAAAACAAGCTCAATTTCGTCCATAATTTCATTGGTAAGGTTCCGGTAAAAATAACTATCTGAAAACTTTCGGCCATCTGAGTTTTTTTGGTAAATCCAGTCCGACATTGTTGTGATATCATCCTGTATATGAGTTAGAGGGGACGGGGAAGTCAGTTTTGACATTGATGTAGTACTTATCAAGAAATAGATATTTGTATTACGAGTATACAGTGCTAGTCAAAAGTCCCCTCCCCCCCTCGTATCTTTTGAACGGGTATACTTATAATAATGAAATTTGGAGGGTGGAAATAAACGGATGTAGGCTTCTCAACTGGTCATAACAGGTGACGCAATAGTCATAAATGACGTCACAAGGCCACTGTGACCAATAATTTTAAATGGGACCCTATGGCAAGTGACAGCTCGTTTGAAAGGTATTGGAAATACCTATTCAGTCATACCAATTTTGTTTGGGTTTCGGCTGATTTTGGTTGATAAATTGAAGAAATACGAAAATTATAGTTTCGCATTTAATTAATAAAGATTTAAGAACCAGTTCTTATAATAAGTGTTCAAAATGTGCTCCATCTACTTCCTGGCAGTAATGCATCCTATTGCTAAACTCTTGTCGTACTCGTCCCAGTGTGTCAGCGGAAATTGCCCTACATTCTTCAACAATTCGTTGTTTCAGAATGGCAATACTGTCAGGTGCTGTAGCGTAAAACTTAGATTTCAAGTACCCCCATAGAAAAAAATCTAATGGTGTAAGGTCCGGTGACCGAGCTGGCCATTCGATCGAACCTCGTCGTCCAATCCATCTACCACGATATTCTTCATCTAGGTAACGTCTTACTGCACCGTAATAGTGTGCAGGAGCACCATCTTGTTGAAACGTTATTTCCAAGTTGTCGAATTCATCTGGATTATCTTCTAGAATTTCAAGAATTAACGCCTCAATATCATTTTGTAATATCTCCAGATACAATTCACCGGTTAAGTTAGCATTGAGAAAAAGAGGCCCAACTATGTGGTTTCCCAAAATACCTGCCCAAACATTTACTTTTTCTGGAAATTGAGTATGTTTTCACGAAAGATGTGAGGATTTGTGTCACTCCAATACCTCACATTTTGAGTGTTAACATTCCATTGAGAAAGAAAGTACTTTCGTCACTAAAACAAATTGTCTGTATGTAGCCTGGTTGTTGGTTCATTTTATTGGACATAGTTTCACAGAATTCTAGTCTTCGGTCGGGGTCATCATCTGAAAGTTGGTGCACCATTTTAATTTGTATGGATGAAATTTGTTTTAGCCAACACCCTATGTACTGTCCTTTGACTGACTTCACAGATAGACGCAACTTGGGCTGTGGAAGAAGTAGGGTTTACTACCATTTCTCCAATTATGTAAATTTTTTTGTCATCACTAATTGTTGGTCGACCAGATCGTTTGGCATCTTGAACACTACCTGATGCTTCAAACTTCCGAAGAAGCTCCCTCAAATAAACCCTCGATATAGGGCGATCGGGGTACCTCTCATTAAACAGTCGTTCCGCTGCATGGAAATTGTTTCTACATTCACCAATTATTAAGATAGCTGCTACTTTGTCGGCTACAGTACGTACCATTTTGCCTATGTAAACACTTAAACAATAGCTTAGGTAAATTTTCAAGGTATAAACACTTTTGACAAGTAGAGAATTCAAAAACGTCAACCTTTTTGACAATTAACCAGAGGCGTACTTTAAAATCTTTATTAATTAAATGCGAAACTATAATTTTCGTATTTCTTCAATTTATCAATCAAAATCAGCCGAAACCCAAACAAAATTGGTATGACTGAATAGGTATTTTCAATACCTTTCAAACGAGCTGTCACTTGCCATAGGGTCCCATTTAAAATTATTGGTCACAGTGGCCTTGTGACGTCATTTATGACTATTGCGTCACCTGTTATGACCAGTTGAGAAGCCTACATCCGTTTATTTCCACCCTCCAAATTTCATTATTATAAGTATACCCGTTCAAAAGATACGAGGGGGGGAGGGGACTTTTGACTAGCACTGTATATTTTATTGAGATCAACTCATAACAGTCATCTGACAGGTCCTTTTTAAGTTAAGTTAAGAATCTTGCATCTGCGGATTTCATTATTTCTGGCCATTCTCCAGGGTCATCAAATAGTACGGAGGAAAGTGCATCTCCATTTTTAGTATCTACGAGTACTGTATCAGAGTTTTCCAAACATATCAGAAGAAACTTCAATATGTTCCTGGTTAACATTTATATCAATATAAGGAACAAATGAGGAACAACTATACTCTGTTTCCTAATGTGAGAGAGTAATAAATCATTATTGAACTGTAAAACCGAGTCGTATTCGCCGTATTCCATAAGCGTACGAGGTTAAATCTAAAGTTGATGTCATTGGACAGCTTATGAAAAACTAATTTAGGACTGTGCAAATAGGTATAGGACATCATGAATGAAACATATCTTGAATTTTCCGGATAATCCAAAAATACAATGATATACTGGGTGTCCCATTAAAAAAAACAAAAGTTTATATCATAACTTTTTAATGCGACGTTCAATTGTTTTTCTATTTACATTTTCTGGCGGTTCAGAAAAACTGGTACAACTTCCCTAATTCAACCATTTCTATAGCTCTTCAAATAAGGAGGATAACTATTGGCTATTCAAATTCGAGTTTATGCATGGGGATTTCGATAACGGTAAGAGATATAGGGTTGGTTAAATGGGGGCAAAGTAGCGTATTTCAGAGGTTAATTATAAGGATGAAAAAAATCTGACCTAGCTTCTTTAGTTCTGGAGTTATACAGGAAAAATCGAAAATTTCGAAATTCTTCTTTTGCCTATATCTTTTTATTTTACGAAGATTTTTTTTAAATTTTGCCGCTTTGCCCTAGCAACTTTTTGTAGCCTTTCCAAATATCTGAATAAAATATATACAGGGTATCGTACACATTGGACCACCCTCAACTTTTCGTTTTCTAATACGGACCTGTATTTTTTATTGCATTTTTTTGAATGCCAAGAGTCATGTTTCATATTGACGTAGTATTTTCATCCGAATTACAGAGTGTTTTGGAAATATTGAACTAATACCAGTGATATTCCATCATTTTTTTATTCCATAACAACTGTAGGTAATGGAATTATATCAGAGAATGAGAGGTGAATCAGACAAATTGATTCTTTAAGAATAATCAATTTCAGAATTTCCAGATTATCTAGTCTCACTACTTGTTCGGAATAACAATAAAATAAAATCAACATTTCCAAGAGACATTTTTCTTTAACATAATGTAGCACTAGTAGAATAATTATTCATTCCCATGTCGATTGACCTCAGTAGGTATGAAGAAGATCTGTTGTATGTATTCTGCTGAGAACTCACAAACATAATCTGTCACAAACATAACTTTGTATTTGATCATATAGCTTTTCATATTTTATAACGAATCACACAAGAACTTGTTTAATTATTATTGAAATAACAGCCATTATAAGTATTCATAATCGAAATAAATGTTCAAATTGACGACCTTCTCGTTTCAAACATTCACGGAGTCGTTTTTTTAAGTTATTATTTGCTCTGAAAATATCTCTTCGCCGTAGTGATGCGAAAGCGTTCATTATTTTAATTCTTAAATCTTCTATATTTTCAATTTCGTTTTGATATATTCTATTTTTTAGTGTACCCCATAAAAAAGTCAAGTACACTGAGATCAGGGGATCTTGCAGGCCATCTTATAGGCCCATTATTTGCTATCCATCTGTCTTGAAATGTTTCTTGTAAAAATTGATTAACATCTCTTGTGCAATGTGGGCGAGCTCCATCGTGTTGAAACCACAACCGATTTAAATTAGCAATGGGAATATCATCGAGATATTCACTGAAAGTTTGTCTGAGGAAGTCTAGATAACGTTCGCCATTGAGCGTCCCGGCAAAGATGTAGGGACCTAGCACTCGATCCTTCAAAATTCCAGCCCATACATTCTGACCAAACCGCACTTGAGGTCTCGCTTCTCTAAAATTATTTTCATTGATTTGTGACCAAACATGCTCGTTGTTCCTATTGAAAACACCACAATTTGTGAAACGAGTTTCATCCGACCAAATAATACTATTCAAAAAGTTTCTGTCATCGCCCAATTTTTGCAACATCCAATTACAAAAATGTTGCCGTCTTTCGGCGTCTCCTGGATACAATTTATGAACAATTTTAACTTTATAGCATTTGAATCTGTTTTTTCTTGAAGTACGCCATACTGTAGTTTGCGGCAAATTCGATTCCTCAGCAATTTGTACTGTTGATTTTGATTGATTTGTATTGATCTGAAATATGGAAATGAGCCTAATCAACATTTTTTCAATATTACCTACTTACCGCTTGAAGTATGTTTTCCTGTAACTCAATAGGAGTTTTGTTCCCATATGTTCTCCTTGGTTTTGTGAAAGATCCATATTCGCGAAGGTTTCTGTCCAAAAGTCTGAAATATGTGGGATGCGGCTGATGTCTTTCTGGGTACAGATCTAAATAATTTTCAGCGGAAAGATGAATGTTCCTATTATTTCTGTAGAAAACATTAACCATATCTCTTTTCTGCTCTGTGGGGAAACCCATTTTCAGTACTAACAGATTTTTTATCAAATACCAACGATAATTTTCAAGAAACTGTCAAAATATTGACAAGTGAGGTGAACTAAATATTTATTTTCCAAAGCATACTATGGGAACTCAAATGGTTTAATCATAATTGTTGTATATAGCAACAGAATGCCCATGAATTTGCTGAAAAATATAGGTAGTTCGAAAAGGGAGTAACAATGAAATATTTCCAAATTGGTGTGTGGAGTATGAAGATTGCCATTCGAAGATTTTTTTGTACAATGATTATATGCACACACACGTACTAGGAAGAATACATTTTCACATTTTCGCACATTGATCATGGGTTACGTGAACTGAAATGTGGATGAATTCTTGAAGAAAATATTCTCCATCGAATAATATTGATTTTCTTCCAAATCCTAGGCATTCTATACCTTATTCTATGATATTTTTTATTAATTACAGCTGGAATTTAAAAAAAAATTGAAATTTTACTAGTAATAGTTCAATATTCCCAAAACACTCTGTAATTCAGATGAAAATACTACGTCAATATGAAACATGACTCTTGGCATTCAAAAAAATGCAATAAAAAATACAGGTCCGTATTTGAAAATTAAAAGTTGAGGGTGGCCCAATTTATACGATACCCTGTATATAATTTTTATTCAGATAATTGGATAGCCTACAAAAAGTTGCAATGGCAAAGTGACTATTTAAAAAAAATCCTAAAATAAAAAGATATAGGCAAAAGAAGAATTTCCTGTTTTCCTGTATAACTCCAGAACTAAAGAAGCTAGATCAGATTTCTTTATCCATATAATTGACCTTGAAATATGCTACTTTGCCATCATTCAACCATCCCTCTATCTCTTACCGTTATCGAAATCCCCATGCATAGACTCGAATTTGAATAGCCCTGTATAACCAATGAACTTGTAACGTTGGTTCAAAGATATTTCGTACCAGCTTAGTGACTGTTAATATGATTAGCCCCTAACAATGGACAACGCTTAAGTATGCTCAAAGTATGCTATGTGATTTCCTGTTCCAGGTACAATAAAATAATTAATTTACAATAACCTACCTGATTATCTTTTCCTTACTTCAAAAGTTTTTTTAACAAATGATATTATGTAGATATAAATCCGTCCCTTCGGATTTTTTCACAAATGGATGGTTTTTCTAAGAAAACGATTATAAGCTTAGGTAGAGGCACAGGTAGTTTACCTACATGTGCCTTTAAATTTTTTTAAATGTTCAGTTGCTTTCCGGCAGTTGTTGGAGAAGTTCGTTCTTAAAAATGGCTAGTGTTTCTGAATTTATTGCTGAGAAACGGATTAGTAACAGTGCGCTTTCTAAAAATGAGAAAATTATTATTATCAATGTGTTCAACGCTGTTCGTCACCAAAACTCAACATTCCGAGTTAACAAAATAGTTGAAATGTATTCGAATATGAGTGGAGTCAGACTGTCATCAATATACCGACTTGTGCACGAGGATAAACGCGGCCCCATCAGGTCACCAAAGAGAGTACAGGAAGAAAAGAACCTGTAATAAATGAGGATGAAAAGACGCCATCAGAAGAATCATACACTCGTTTTACTTGAAAAAAAGGAATACCTACCTTGAACAAAATAATGTCTGAAATTAAAAAGGATGATTTCATTCCACCCAAGGGTGGGAAGAAAGTGTAGAAAACTTTGAAGGAAATTAATTTTCGTTATGAGAAAATTTAAAACAGAAAATCACTTTTAATAGAGAAAGACGGAATCATCTGCTGGCGACGACGATATTTGAGGGCAGTTAGACAGTTTCGAAGGGAAAGCAGGAATATCTATTATATGGACGAAACTTGGTACTCCGACCGTCATTCATAATATTCATATCAAGTTTTGAGATAATGTCTTCTATTATTTTTCCTTTTCTGTTTGGATTTTTTGATCCCCATATAGGACTATGGCCATTGAAATCACCAAGTATTATTTTTGGAATTGGAATCTGTTGTATCAAGTTCATGAGTTCATTTTTGTCTAAGTCGGTTCCAGGGGGTATATAAATATTACATATGTCAGAGGTGTAGGTTTTGGCCAAGCTCAGAAGATCGTTCGTACCAGTGGTGTTTTCGAAAAAATCAGAAATTCTCTCAAATGTAATGGGCAATTTTCCATCTTTGAAAAGTTTTTTTTTGGGGCCATAAGTTGATTGAATTCGAGTTCAGTTGGATGACTATGTCTGATCTTTTTTGGTGCCTTTTGGTTTGGTTTTGAAAATTGTTCTCCATTATCTGTCGTCGTTGGTGGGGTTATCACATCGGAAATGGGGCGCTTGGATGTAGTGGGAGGATTATATATATGAATGTTGTGAAGCTGGTTTGTTTCATTAGTTTCAGGGATATTTATGGGTGGGACGATAAGGTTTTCGGAATTTTGTTCTTGGGGGTTTGTGTTTTCTATATGTAGATTAGTATGGGGAGTAAGTTGCGATGTCGGGGAAATTCATCAAGGGAAAAACATATCATATCAGTACGTGATACAAGTGATGCATAAGTTCAGTGCAAAATAAAAAACATGAACGAGCAGAGTCTATAAGAAATTGAAGGGCCGATGTTGCAGTTATAGGACATGCAGAGATGGACAGCATTCAATATTTGAGACAACTCGAGACTATTTGTGGAGTTTCCAAAAGCAGCATACATCGAATTCTGAAAAAAAGAAAATGCCATTCTTATAAAATGCGGAATGTACAAGAATTTAATAAAAATAATCCAGACATTTGTACAGAGTTTTGTGGAATCATGTGTCAATTATTATTGATTGGTGATAATAATTATCTTTACAATGTGTGCTTTTCTGACAAATCTTCCTCTTATTTAAATGGACATGTGAACAGGCACAACTACAGATACTGGAGTGATGTTCACAAATACCCTAGAGATTTGGGCTGGGATTTTGAGAGACGATATTTTATCGATGGGAACCTCAGCGGACAAAAGTATCTTGAACTTATTGATTGAACTCCAAACCGCGCAATCACTCAACTACTTGAAGACGATGATGATCTACTTTAAGGTCAGCCTTTCATAGAGCTCCTTCACATTTTGTTGCACCCGAACGTTAATTTTTAAATGATTACTTCACACGGAGATGGATTGGAAGGCGAGGACTAATAGAATGAACTGCGAGATATCTTGATATTAGACTTTTTGATGGGGACATTTGAAATTTAAAGTTTATATCACCCAGCCCAATTCCGTTGATGATCAACACACAAGAATTGTGGATGAGTGTCGTGCAGTGATTCCAGAAATATTGAGAAATATACGAAGACATTTCCAATATCGCTTATACATCTGTATGGAACGGAATGGTTCACATTTCGAACCTTTAAGGTGGTTCCGCCACGAGACAGTTGAATTAGGAAATTATTAAAATTTGGCATACGTATTGTGTTAACATGTGAAAAATACCTCTATAAAATTTTAACAAGTTTCACCATCCCGAACCCGAGATATATATAATTGAAGTTGACTCAATTAACACGTAACATATGGACCATGCATAGGCAAACAGCTCATTATTAATTCTACCGTTAGTACTAAAATTAAGAAGTTTATGAAAAACGAGGAGGAGCTAGAGCAGGATATCGCAGATATTGTGAAAAAAAATCAAAGTGATTGACCATCTAGTTTGACAGATATAATCTCGAGAAGTACTAAGGTTTAGCTGCATACGATATATTTTGCAAGCCAACGAGCGAATGGTGGGGAACGGAACGGAGAAACGGCAACAGTGTACCTACGCACGGCCAGGCGCTCAGTTTGAACAGCTCACATATCGGTCTCGTAGGGAAAAAATGGTACTTGCAAAAATTGGCGAAACACTTCGAAGCATACTTATTGTTAATATATCTTTTAATATTAACAATGTTTGTGATTCGAGCATACATCAATTCAAGGTTAGCTTCGAAATAACAAACGTATATTTTTTTAAATGATCTTTTTCATATAACAACGTAATAATGTAATATATTAATAATAACACGTTTTTTTTAAACATTTTTTTTTTGAGGTTAGCTTGAAAATAACAAACGTATATTTAAAACAAAAATATTTTTCTTTTTTATAAAACATAACGTAACAATGTTATTATATTAATAATAACATGTTTAATAATTTCCTAATTCAACTGTCTCGTGGCGGAACCACCTTAATATGCTAACATTTCAGGCAGTTAAAAAAATTGATTTATACATTTATACTTCCACAGCACTTGATCGATTCTCAATTGCATTGCACCGATGTATTGCGATTGAATTTCCTTGTATCGCAAGTTTGGTAGTCCTATTAAAGATTCCGAAGTAGGGGTGCTGGGGTGAGGGGATTGATAGGACAATGATGATGTATTTGGGTAAGCGTTCCCCCTCGAAATAAAAATCGACTGGTCTGAGTGATTTTTAGTGTTTTCTACGATTTTGGAAATAAGTGGATGACAAGTTTTAGTTCGGACACACTGTATATCTTAAGACAATGCTAATAGTACAGATACAGTGCTTCAATAATATTTTTATACTGATATTTTAACTATTTTTTTCCATAGGAAAATCTAATTTCAAACAATAATTATATACCTACCTACAAAATCCACGTTGAGTTCATGAATTTGTTTGATTCTCAGTTTGTTAGGAGCGATGTTTCCATTACCCAGAATAATTTATGCTATGGCATCTGATGGGCTTATATTCAAACCATTGGGGAAAGTGCATTCCCATTTCCACACACCTCTGATGGGAACTTTGATCGCAGGAGGGATAACAGGTAAATTTTCGAAAAGTTCAGTATATTGAGTAAGAATTATTATTAGCTTTACTGCCACAAGTAATATAATATGATTGGAAATGGGGACTACGAACTAGTCACAAAAATCGAGTATTTATACAAAATATATAATAATACCCTGATTCAAACAGGGATCACTCACTGCTATTAACCTATTCTACAGGTGAGATGGGTCGAATATTAATCAGAAAACAACTACTTCCTTGGCTATTACCTCGATGAACATTGAATAATCGTGCAAAGTCCTAAAGGAGTTACTTTATACAAGCTTGCTGCGAAATAGGAGAATATTATTCAATTCGAATCCGATGACAACCTGTAGATCGTTTATGATAGTGCTCACTGTTTGTTCGAAATAACAGATTTTTATGTTGTCTCTTCAAAGTACACCTATTATATAGGTAGTGTAAGTAGTTTTAAGCAGTCTAGAGGAATAGGACATTTGTCATGATCTATGAAATCAACTCTCTATTATGTGTCACAGCTAGTGGTGTTTTCTACTCAGTTGATGACATCTCGACGGAGACTAAAAACATTTATCATTAAAAACAGTATTTCTAAGCCACATCAAAAAACAATTTTAGAGGCTGATTGACTTTACGAACCTTATTAGTAGATATTATTATAGTAAATAAAAGTGTTATGAATGAAACATCATCATGGCCCTTTGATTCGAATTCTGCAAAAAAATGTTCACATTCAATTGGTTTTAATTTACTTCAAATTATTGACTGATACGTCAGAAGATAGGTTGATTGGGCAGCACTTTTCTGTGGTATTTCGAGTAAATTATATTTTCTATTAATTTTTTCTGTCCGTTTTATAAACGTGGTATATTGAAAAAAGTATTTAAATATTTTATTTTTGTAGCACATAATATTTTCTCAACTTGTTACTCAAATCGACACCCACCTGTTCTTAAATTTCTTTTAATTTTATTACATAACTAGTTTTTTTAACTTATCTCGAAATCTATCGAAATTATCCAAAGAAGTTTGAAATTATATTTGTGAGGAAATTAAAAATGATTGTTGCTCTTACACAAAAAACACATTTTTGTAATAAAAATTAATACATGTATACAAAGTCTAGTGTGAAACGGCTTCAATACAAAAATATTGTACTTCACTGGGTATGGCATCATTCTTAAATGTAACGCAAAAGGCGATTTTCCCAAAGCATATGTCTCTTTACTGAAGTGTAAGTTGCAAACGGGAGAATATTATTTATTGGTCGTAGAAAAAATAGTGTATGCAACGATCTTGTAATGGCTATCAATACACTCGCGCACACGGTTTACGATACTCGTAACTCACCTCTTACTCGTGTATTAATAGCTGTCATCACATGATCGTTCCTTTTCCTTTTCAAGATTTAATGCAACTCTCTACTGCTTTCACTTTTGTAATTTTTGGGAAAAGTAAGTTATTCCAACATTTCAATTAATTTTGAGAACTCGTTTTAAAATGACAATCATATCCCTGCGTACCCTCCCTAATTTCTTTGGAACCAACATGTCGATGGCGCGCTATCGTCCAAGACAGTAGGAGCGCTAGGAGGGAGACACAAGCGGAATCTTATTTCATTGGCTGGGCGGGGACCAAGGGGTAAAGGATTAGACAGCGCGATGGTCTATGTTCTATCTCCTGTTTCCTTCATCAGAGGATAAATGCATAGCCCCCTTTGAAATCAATTCGAATGACTTGGAAGTCAGAGTAAACATGTGAAGAAAATAAAATCTCAAATTATTCAAAACTTATGAAAGATAGGTATAGGAAAACCCAATACAAATCGATTCAGAATTGAATACTCCATCTGAAGAGTTACTTATATACAGAATGATCTTTTGAAGGAACGTACTTTCAATCATTTGTAAAATGTACAATTTTCAGCTCAGCCATGACCTTGTAAAAAATGTTTTGTCATCCTTATTACATTGGCTTGGAACCCTATGCCATGCACTCACTATATTGATTTGAAAAACGCTTCTACTCTAAAACTGTAATCGTAGAGCATTTTATAAATCAAAAGTGCAAATTAATTTTTTTTGCCAATTCTAGGAATAGGGAAACCCGATATAAATTGATGAAAAATAACACATGAAATTCGGAAATTCAAGAAAATATATTGCATTTCACCTGAAAAGCAAATGATTGGTTCACTCTGTATACAGAAAGCAACTTGTATGCTTCGAAAGTATTTTGAAATATGTGCTTTGAGTTTTCTCATGAGCGTCCCAAAGGGAATTTCTTAGCTTTGCAAAACCAAGGAACTTTGCCACAACTTTTACTTTCAGCATACGTAGTAAAACAGGTTCACGTGCATCAGCCTTCTTAAAATATTTATTATAATAATTTGAAGAATAGAAATAGGCCTATTTCATAATTTCTATACAATTGCAATATTTAAAGCACTACATCCGTTCCAAATTGATGATAAAAAAATTATAGTATTTCAAATTTTACTGCTCCAACAATCTCAAGATCAAAGCCTTCTCAGAATCCAATTGTCTCTGATTTCTCCATAATTAATTTTTTGTTGTTTTCTAGGTATTATAGCCTGTATATTCGAACTAAACAAATTGACCGAGATGATGTCAATTGGAACATTACTGGCATATTCGATGGTGGCAGCTTGTGTGCTGGTTCTCAGGTTAGTTGAATCCTACTCTCAATAATTTTCCACTTAGATATTCTATGAAATTATATATGGTGGTCTATACATTTCTTGCCTTCTGTAATTTTTCTGTAAAACGTTCATCATTCTCAATTAGGTACTTCGATAATGGTAACAGATGACTTCCAATCACCAAGCATTTTCAACGATAACATAATGTTTCCATCAATTACATGAATATTGACAATACCCTGAATCAATGTCTGTTTTTGATATATTTTATTCTTAAAAAATTGCATTGGACTTTACTACATCACTGATTTTATTCCATACACATTTGTACTATACTCAGCCAAATGAAATAAGGTCAGTATTTTTCGAGGCAGCTATAGATTAGATTTTAGGGGGGTCAATAAGGCTCTTCAGCCTCTCCTTACTTCGACTTATAATGTTTTTTGTACAATATCCTTCATTTATTCTAGACCCGGGATTCCAAGACTCTTTGCAAAGTAACGGCACAGTTCACAGTCTGATCTAAACATTTTTTTGAGGTGATACCTTTGAGGACAATGTCTGGTGAGCAGTACCATTACCAGTTTCAAGTTTGTCTTGTCCACCTGGAGGAGCTGTTTTCGCTTGTGAGTTTTGATTTGGTCAACTTCCCAGCTCCGAAACTCTGCCTTGATGTGGGCTTTGGAGAAACCACAAAAGGGTACTGGGCCAGAAAATTGCCCATCCTTGGCTGCCTGCTTCCTCGTTGCATTTGATTCCTTTGTAACATGTCACCCACATCATATTGACCTAATTGTTCGTAACCAGTTGTCTTAGGGGGAGTTTGTAGCCCCAAGTCAGTGTAGACTCACAAGTGTATGACTTTAGAGCTTTCATTGCTGCTTGGCTATATGAAAGGATATAGGTTTTTGCCCTTTGGAGCCTCTTGCAAGACATTCTTGGGCTCAAATTTCTATAGCATGGATTTCTGCTTGAAAAATTATTAGGGCTGACATAGGAGTTTTGAGAGCCTAAAACTAGGACCCGTTACTCCCACTCCAGCCCTTTCGTCCATATTCTATCCCTTCCTAGTTGAGGCCCGTTCGTTGTGCTTATTTGGTGGTTATTTATGACCACTTCAAAATGCACTTCGAAGTGGGGCCTAGCTGGCAAAAGAATATGATGGTTTGTACATAGATTCTAGGGATATATTTTCTAGAATCTTCAGGTGTCCAGTCAGATTTTCAGCTTTCAAGTTCAACGTCTGGTGCAGTCTGAAGGCACTCATTGCTTCACAAAAGTGCGGTGGCGGAAGGTTCAGCATTACCTCTGATGCTGCAGTGGGGCATGTGAGTATTGATTCCCAGAGAGGCTAACTGCTGCACTCTTTGCAGTTTGATTTGTGCTGAGTACCGTTGGATTTTTATCAACCGTACTAATGACCGTACTGATGGGTTTGATGGTCGTTTGGTTTCACCAATATATAATTTTCGGCTCTAAATCCCATATCTTGCCAAATATTCTGCAGCACATTCAAATTGATGTTGTAGCCTTGGAAAGAATGAGATGGATGTGACGGTACCGTATTTGAATTCGATTATAACGCCCAAATATTTGACTTCTTTGGAAAAAATTTGCTGAGTTCTATTCAGAGTCGGAGCATTTGCCTCCTTTTTTTATTTTCGAGTATACCTCTATACTGAAAACAATTGACAGATCGTTTTTGTTGACAAAAAAAAGAATTAATTGCTACTGCCCATTGAATAAAAGATAGGGTAACATTCCGATGTACTCAAATGTTCAATATTACCTTTCATTTAGATAAAGGGTGCGTTACATATTTTTTTTTAGGTCATTTACAATGTTTTTATTGAATATCTAGAAAACTGTTCCGTTAATTTGGACCATATTTTACTCACAATATTTCGAAACTGTTGACTATAATACACGATAGTTTTATCAACTTTGTTTGTTGCGTTTCCAAGATATGCATTTTTGAAATTTACGGTATTACGATATATGGGGTAATTTATCGATTTAACAAAATTTTATGGAACCTTCCGACACATTCAATTCTAGTATAAAACTTTTCGAAATCAATTATTTGATACTATAAACAACACAAACCACACTCAACAACAATTTGGAACTCAACAGTATAGACTAAAAAAAAATCGAATTATAAATAACGACTTCTAACATAAAAAGTCAATTAATATTATGGAACTTATAATATAACAAATCGAAATTGAAACTAATCAGTTATAACAACATAAACAATAATTTACATAATTGAACTCTCAAAAAACAAACAATTAACAAAACCTAAATTCAAATAACATTATTAATATTGTTATTCATTGGTCTATTTGCGTAATCTAAAACATTGTTTAAAATAGTTCATGGCTAGGGTACTTTATTGTTTCTTGATGACGAGCATATCCTAGGTACCAAAGTACCCTGCAAATATAGGAACAGCATCCCACTGTTCTTGCTCCACTTTTGCAGGTACAGTAGGAGCCTAGAATACGTTCATTTGCAGGTGCATCAGGAATAATACTAAAGGATATCCACAGTTGATACTTTATAGCATTCCTAAATCTGGCAGCGTAATAGTCCAGGTTTAGGATTACGCATATCAATTTCAAATAGAAACAATAAAGTACCCTAGCCATAAACTATTGAGGAATGTTTTAGATTGCGCAAATAGACCAATCAATAAGAATATTGATAATTAAATTTGAATTTGGGTTTTGGTTATTGTTTGTTTTTTGAGAATTCCATTATGTAAATTGTTGATTATGTTGTTTATAACCAATTAGTTTCAAATACGATTTGTTATATTATAATTTCCATAATATTAATTGACTTTTTATGTTAGAAATCGTTATTTATAATTCGATTTTTTTTTGAGTCTATACTGTTGAGTTCCAAATTAATGTTGAGTGTGGTTTGTTTTGTATATAGTATCAAATAATTGATTTCGAAAAGTTTTATAAAAGAATTGACTGTTTCGAAAGGTTCCATAAAATTTCGTTAAATCGATAGGTTACCCCATATATCGTAATACCGTAAACTTCAAAAATGCATATCTTAGAAACGCAACATACAAAGTTGATGAAACTATCGTATATAATAGTCAACATTTTCAAAATATTGTGAATAAAATATGGTCCAAATTAACCAAACAGTTTTCTAGATATTCAATAAAAACTTAGTAAATGACCTAAAAAAAATGTAACGCACCCTTTATCTAAATGAAAGGTAATATTGAACAATTGAGTTCATCAGAATGTTACCCTATCTTTTATTCAATGGGCAGTAGAAATTAATTCCTTTTTTTGTAATCAAAAACGATCTGTCAATTGTTTTCAATATAGGGGTACACTCGAAAATTAAAAAAAATATATATTTCAAACAGAAAGAGTCATTAAGAAATAAAACACGTTTTTTCGCCTACAATAGACTGAAACTATGATATCTTGACAACTTGGTTTTCAAATAGTGCTGGAAAAAAAATCTGGAAAAATGATTTTTTTGACTATGCCCCGTATACACCCTAATGTAGTATCATCAATAAGATTATAATTGAACATGTTTATGAGTTCCGATCAGTACATTTTCATCCTTACTTTGTCTTATTTCGACTAAAAAAACAGTTTTTTTCTTTGTCAATCCTAACCCCAATACGACGTTTTTACGAACTTTGGCCGCTTATATCTCAGAAACTAAACCTACAAAATTATTTAAACTCACACCTTTTCCTAATGACCCATCCTACTATAACATTATAACATTTCAGCCAAGTTTGGTTTTACAGTCGTCTCAACTTGCATCGTTATGTAGAGCTCGTCCAGTATTGAAACGACCACTTTGGCCTTCCCCTACCTAACAACCAATTCTTCTCGAAGATGCCCGAACTATTGCTAGTAATAGAAATTCCATAGGCGTGCCAAATTATTTGGTATAGGCGATACAAAAGAAGTAGAGAACTTACAATCCTATAACTTCTGAACGGAAAAAATATTTTTCGACAAATCTGCCAGAGGGATATAGATATATTTGTATAAGAAAATTTGAATAAATAACTGCACTACCTATTTATTAATCAAACAAACCTAACCTTTCAAACCCTGCATGCCAAGACACTGGTGAAGATTCGCCGTAGCACTGCAAACCGTGTCCAATCGTGTTTTCCCCCTCTCTACCTACCAAACGGTCGTTTCATTACTGGACGAGCTCTACGAGGTGAATAAAAGGATAATCGATGTGGTTCACAGAATCCAACACAGCCCTAGGACTAAGATGAAAGTTGCTCATCTGGAAAGACTGGAGCTGTCTCAGGGATAATCGGTGTCTTTTAATCGGAACGAGAGAGAGGACGGGTAGCAGTGTTACGAAAACGAATACACTACGCTACTTCCTGTTCGCCACGGCAGCTTCCAGAATGTACCAAAAGTATGTCTAGAATCGTCCAATGGATTGAGATCATTCGGGAAGCGGCCGCCCGAACTCCCCAGAGGATTATAGCACGTGACTAATGACAACTGAAGACAGCGTACACGAGCAACTGTAGAAAGCGAATTAAATGAAATATTCTGGGTCCACTGAAATGCTCGATATTTTGTGGTGAATTTCAATCGAATTATTCAATTGTCGGGGTTCACTATTGTTTTGTGTCGTGAAGTGTAAATGAATAATATCCACCAACCCAAGATTCGTAACAATATTCATCTTTTATTTCAGGCACTCCACTGATGTCAAAGGCAAATTTCAAGACCGTAAAAAAATTGTTCCAAAACAGTTCTTCCGCCAGATTTTCAATAGGAACACCTCTGAACCGAATATTTTATCATCAACTGTAGTGGCGTGGGAAATTTTCATATACTGTAAGTTGTTCGAGTAGGTATAAGGTATAAGGTATTCTGTTTTAAATTCATGTGTATTCAAGTATTATTTAAGAAGTTTTTTGGCAACATTTGTGATGTGAAAATTGAGTGGAACGTCTTTTGTGTCGACTTCATCTATCTCAGAGGTAGTGGTTCCCTGTCATATGTTTCTATTCTGGAAAAACCTAATCGATAAAAGAATTTACATTCTTAAATTACAGGCCCATTCAATTAGCAGAATATATTAATTTCAAGTTCAAGTCAGCCAAATCGTATATTCATTTTAAAATACAAAAGAAATTAAAAACATATTTTTTCCACTAGAATAGTTTGTCTTTTTCAAATTATTGATTCTAGAAAAAAGTATTTTTCACATCATTTGGTTATCGATAAAGATGAAAATTTTTAAATTTGACATGCAGCGTAATAAGTATATTAAATAAATTGATAATATAGTATTGCAATACATCTAAGAGACGCATTATTATTCATTGCTGATAAGGCTAAGCGGTCGACCGACCACAAGCAATGATATTTTCAAACAAGATGATATGTTAATTGACGGCCTGTCCTGATTATTGTAAGCAAATTAGTTTAAAACATAATCCAAACCTGATTTAAAAACGTTAAAAATCAATCAAATTAGTCATAACTATCAGATTACGTCGACAAATATTAATTCGCGCATTAAAATATAATATAGGAGATAATTTACGTATTTTCAAATCCGTACCTAAAATCCCCAGCCCTTTTTCTATCATATTTCACACCCGAACAATGGGCCATGATAACGGTATCGGCAAATTACCATTTATAATGAGTCTCTTAGATGTCTAGCAGAAGTATACCTGGTATTACGGTAGTCAAATAATTCTCACCGGTTATGAACTCCCGCTAGGTGTCTAATGCTAGATTTCCAGGGTAGGCTTCGCATGAGTAATCATAATTTACTATAAAAACTAGAGCGAATTAACTTCAGAACATAATGTACAATTCTAAATTTGTGAGAGAAATTTGATTATTTTTCTAGGCTTATTACAGTGTAGAATACAAGAATATATTATGTATTTTGGCGTGTTTGAAAGTATATTTTTCACAATAGCGGTTTCGTTAATTTTTGTAAAAATTCTACAGGTCTACATTCTAGCTTGAGAAAGAGTGAAAGAGTCATTGTACAACAGAGACAGAGAACGGAAAGTTCCTTGAATGGATAGCCCATATAAATATTATTCGTAATGAATTTTGGGTTAAGGGATTAATTTTTACATAATAATTGCGGGTTTAAAGGAGGCGTATTCTTTAATTTCAAAATGAAGTATTATTAATGGTAAATAAAACACAATTTGTTTAATTTCATTATATTTTCAAAATTCATTCGACATGTTTCGTTTCATGGTAGCTTTATCAAGAATACTGATAAAAATTGGGTCTGGAATACATTTAACAATGGAGATTTAGTGAAATCCAATTTACTATTCAACAAATTGTAAATATTGATGTTTATAGGTTTTTAGTTGAATGATTTTCAAATCAAAACAGGCAAACATTTTATTACATATTTATGCATCTAAAAAGCATATATTGAATTTGCATTAATCTTACATAAAACAAATGAATAATAATGAATCAACAATATACCCAATAACTAATCTAAATAATAATTATAATTTTAAATAATATTTACAAACACATTTACACATAAAATTTACCAATAAACGTAAACGTAAAGGTTGTATTATTGTCAAGAGGTAAGTTCATCTTCATTTAATTCTTCCATTCCAGACAAATTGCTCTCTTGTACCGGATTATTCACTATAAATTACCCACCCCTTATCATCGTTAATATAGAAAAAAATCGAATATGAAAGTTGTGTGGTTATGACAGAATTTTGATAAAGAAATTATAAAATTTTTGGAATGATCTTTCTTTTCTGATTTCAAAAATATACCATATGTTACCTCTATCTTATAACGTTTTTTAGTTATTAAACGTCGAATAACTTAGTCTAGTTGCTACTGTAAATACCTCTCCTATGAAAGTTAACATTTTTAAAGTAAGCTATGAAAATGATAACTATATTATGTTTGTTTAGTGCCATTTCTTTAATGGAATAATCAAAATGGTTTAGAGTAGGGAATGAAAGTTCAAAAATATACAAAACAAAAAAAATTAACGTGCAGCAAAAAGTGCATATAGGGTGTTGTATCCAAATCGTCCATCACCGTCAGAAAATACATTCAAAAATATTTACCAAAAGCTGAATCATACCTTCAGTTTCAGTAGAAAAAAGCGTGTACTTCAAGAAACCCAGGAAGAACAGCTAGATATACTGCTTCATTTCGAAGGTAAGCCTATCCATATTCATTCGCGAATAGACTTTTTTGAAACATTGTATTATTTTTTAGAATTCTGAATGTAGTTCAAAAAATTCAGCCGATCAATTAGGTAAAAGTTTTTCCAAAATCCAACGTACTTTGAAAAAGAACAACTACAGACCATATAAAATACCCGTACAAGTTTTAACATTCAAAATTTTAATGAAGATCAATTCAACTGAAATATTATGGACTGATGATCATCCTTTTCTAAGGCAGCAGTTTTCAATAGGAAAAATCAAAGGTCGTGGGAAAAAAGGACAACAGAAAAAAAAATTGGTAAAAAAAATAAGAAAACAGGAAAAAAACTGTAATAAAATTGTTGGCCCTATATTTTATGATTATATATTAACAGGAGTTACAGGACACCGGCGGCTGGTCAGATTGACGAGAGTCTTATCGATATCTGAGCCAAGCAACTTTGGAGTCGTTTATTACTTGGATGGGGGTCCACCTGACAAGGAAGGTGCGCGTTAAATTGCCCTAACAACTGTAGCGTAGTAGCATATTCTCAGCTGCCGGCGTCTTGATAATGAGCACGAGATAAGACGATAGATATGCCATCCTTCGGAGGGGACATTAAGATGGCGGTCTCGAGTTCATAGATATTGAGCTCGTTAAAGAACCCTACCTCTGAAACAACAAAGGATTCGGCATAATTTCCGGTTGAGGGGAGTGTGCTCACCGGCTTCGCAGAAATATGCCGACGTTAAATAAAGTAATACAAAAAACAGGAGTTACCTATCAAGAAATACTCATCGCAGAAGTAGAAGCCGAACTTGCCAGTATGATTTGGTTGCAAGATGGGATAACCATGCATAGTGTCTGTCCTACCCTTTCAAGAACATTCGATTCATTTATTCCCAATATGGATAGGAAATAATGAAAGTATCAAATGGCCATCTAACAGTCCGGACTTGGCCCCTATGGATTCTGGGGATTTCTTAAAGACATTGTTAATTATAATAATATTCAACTCGTTAAAAACTGTAGGTAGTAGCATATTCGCAGCTGCAGGCGTCTTATCAATGAACACGAAATAAGACGATAGATATGCCGTCCTTCGGAGGAATATATGCCGACGTTAAATAAAGAGGAAAAAAAATAATATTCAACTCATTAAAGACACGATTCGACTTGAAATAGAGCATCTGAATTTCAATAATGAAGCAATTTCCAATGCACTTATGAATATGAAAAGACGTTATCAATTGAAAATAATGGTGGACATATTGAACATTTTTGATAAGTTATCATGTTATTCAAATTTCCTAAATAAATCTTTATTATCTATTTTTGTATAAATATTTGAAATTTTTCTTCCTCACTGTAAACAATTTTGATTATTCCATTAAGGAAATGTCACTAAACAAAGATAATATAGTTGTCATTTTAATAGCTTACTTTAAAAATGTTAACTTTCATAGGATAGGTGTTTGTAGTCTAAGTTATTCAACGGTATAAAATAGGGGTTACCTACATATGGTATATTTTTGAAATCAGAAAAAAAAAATCCATAAATTCAATAATATACAGGGTATCTCATTAAAAAAAAAGTTATCTCCTGAAATATGCACGATACTGTATTTTTGATAGCATTTTATCAAAATTCAGTCACAACCACACAACTTTTTTTTTCTATAGGCAATAATAACGATGATAAGTGGTGGGTAATTTAAAGTGAATAACCCGGTATGTCTGACCCATCAGTTTCATCACTTTCTGTATCACTACCGTTTTCCCCCAAGTTAATAATACTCTGTTCCACAACTATATCTATTGTTGGTCTCTTTGAAATATATTCTTTCTCAAACCGTTCAGCTCGCTCACACCGAGATTTCTATTTGTCGGCTGGGAATTATTTAAAGAAGTCATCGCAATATTTAATGACCTGGTTAAAATTAAGGTTTTTTCGGGCGATGTAGTCTTTCAGCCCAAACCAACTCAATGGGATTCAGATCTGGATGATATGAAGGCAGTTGCAATACGTCGTGACCTGCATTAAATAGTTCGTCTATCTCATATCTTTCGTGCCTTGGTATATGGATTTTACTTAGACGAATGCACCACTTGAACTGCGCGTTATGCTACTGTGCATCCAAACCTCAGAGGCCAAGCTAGAATTATCGACCTGTAGTTTGTTTGGTACCAATATTGAATTGAACCAATCTAATTCACTATCACCAGAAGATTAAGAGAGTTATAATTCTCCTTCATGCTTAAACTTTATCTGTTTTAGTTGGGTTCTGTTTTATACTTTCTGGGCTGATGACATCATTTGAAGATGATTTGTATAATGGGACAATATGGCTCATATCTTTGTGCTTAGTATTGGTACTTGTGCTGATCTCATTGTTGACACTGGTCTCATTCCAGCCAACATCGAAATCCGATTTAGGATTCTCGGTAAGTAAACTGAATTGACCAATTCATTCATCATAAAGGGGTTTCAAAAGTGTATGTAATAAATACTATCCTAGTTCAAACTAAAACGAAAAAAAATTATCTTCTGAAAGTTTCAAAATATATCAAATCAAATATAAAAATAAAATAAAATATATTTTTCCAAAATATGAATTACGAATACACATTTTGTGAGTTAATGGTGACGACGCATATTTGAAATTTGGCTTACAGACCACTCCAAAAGCTATACTGCTTTTGGGGTAATGGCGTAATAAATATTTTTAGAGTAATTACTTATGAGTGAAGGCTAGTTAACAATTCAAAGAACGTGAAAAATAGAAATGATGTTATAACATGAAAACATGACAAAATATTTTCATACTATTATATATAATTGTTTTTTCAATTATGCTATTGTTTAGGGCATATGATCCAACCAAGAATTATTTTTGTCAATTCTTCTATTATCGAGGACAAAGTTAATTGAGTAGTGTAATTGTTTAGATAATGGTACAAAAATTATGTGGCTCCGTGGAGACCTTCTTCGATTCCTGATTCATCCTCAATATTTCTAGAATTGTTAATATCTATTAGTAAAGAATAATTTCAATTCCTGGTATTGGCGACATATTTGGTACAATATGTTTGATGAATTGGATGGTACATTTTGTAACATTTGAACTGCCTTAGTTACTGATTCATTCCAAACTTGTTCAGAACTTGGAAATTTCCTAAAACTATTAACATGCTTATCATAATATTTTCATTGAATTTAACCAAATATGTCACTGAACTGATACATTTTATAATTTTCCCAGGTCTCCATTTATCATTAGAATATGGGCCGCCTAGCTTCCCCACTAAAACTCTCCCTCCAACAGGAGGTTTTACAAATTCAAAATTTTTATTTGGTTGCACTTTTCCCTCCTTTTTGGTTTCAAGAAACCTGGTCTTGTCTTAGGCTTGAATTTAAAAATCCTTTCATTGGGACTCAAACCCGCAATAGTAGATGTAGTACGATAACTAAATGGAAAATTAACCACCTGTTGCCATCTAGACTTACTATCTAAATTAGTAGGAACCAAACATTTATAAAAAATCAATATGCACTCTAGAAAACACATTTTCTGTTTTTGGCCAAGATATTAAATATTTTTCAAGATTTCGTTGATTTAGTTGACATATGTTACAACTTAAAACTCAATGTCTTGTGAATTTGGCCACCATATTACTGACCTGGCTAACATTTTTGACCTAACTATGCCTATGTGATCTTCGTGAAGCAAATCTAACTCGGCCGCCATCCTGGAGATGCCATCTTCAAGTTATGAATTTCGACACAAAATCAATAATCTTCGACTAAATTCATAATCTCCGACCCCAAAAACCCCGACATACCAATTAAAACCTTGATCATAAAACTCGTTCACCATCATGGAGCCGCCATTTCGAATTCATGAATTTTGACATTAAATTCATAATCTATGATCCCAAAAACCCCCACATACCAATTTTGAATAGAATCGGACCATAATTACAAAACTCGTCCGCCATCTTTAATTCATGACTTTTGACAAAACTCGTCCGCCATCTTGGAGCCGCCATTTTGATGTTATGAATTTTGACAAGCTACGACCCCGAAAACCCCCAAATATCAATTTTGAATAGAATAGGATCATAATCACAGAGATCGTCGGCCATCTTGGAGCCGCCATTTTGATTTTATGAATTTTGCAAAAAATTGAACTTGTAAGATTTAATTACACACATCAAGTGAAAGTAAATGAAAGCTTGTAAGAAATTGAAACTTCAATATCGGCCAACAATGTACAACGTACGGAGACTTAGCCGAAATTGATTGAATTTTTCACGCCAAATATATATTCCAACTCCGTGCGCTACTGAAAAAATCATTGTTTATCCCATCCACAAAAACAAGGAATATTTTAATGTAAATATTGTGGATAATAATATTTCCATTAATATCATCTTAGTGCATTTTTGAGCACCTGGAATTTTACCAAAGGGCTAGATATCTAGAGGAAAGTTCAAATATAATATAATTTATTAACTTCAGGTACAATATATAAACATAGGCAGAAGTAGTGAATAAGTTAATAAACGAGAGAAGTCACATAAACTGTTTCCAGTTTGTGTGTGACTGTGGAAATTACAAACAGGAAGTAAAAATGTATCATGTAGTAAAATAATAAAATACAATATTAATATTTAACACTAGGTGTTTGCGAAACATAGATATACAATTTTATACACTTACATTAATATAAAACATATATATGAACTGTTTGTTCTTCAAAATAAAATAGTCTATGAAAAGTCTTCATTGAGGTTTCCCTCAATAATCTGAATTATTTGGAAAATTCTGAGAGAAACCTTCGAAAAACGCATCTGTAGCAATACAGTATTAATATTTTTTCATAGGATACGAAAATATTTGGGTAGACTTTTTAGCATATTCCTGAATCCCTTACACGACGTTTCACCATTTTCATTCCTTACGGACTTCACCTATAAATATTTTTTTATAGCATGATGGGCATAAACACACTTTCAACTTTTTTTCATCCTCAGGTACCACTAATTCCCTGGATCCCAGGAATAAGTATATTCATGAATATTTATTTGATGACGAATATTCAGAAAGACACTTGGATAAAGTATTCCTACTGGATGTTAATAGGTAAAGTAACTGATATTCCAAGACTTGACCTCGATAGCATTTTTCCTTTTAGGACTTTTGATTTATTTGACCTATGGAGTTTGGCACAGTACAGAGAGGAGTTTGAATAAAGAACTGAAGAAGGGTAATCCTACAGATACCGAAACTGGTTCTACCAATGTTCTGTCAGAATCAACAGACCAATAGAACAACTTTTATTTTCAGTATTTATATTTTTTATGTTTTCTTAAAATAAAATATTAAATTTCTACTATTTGTTTCATTTTCATTTCCCAGACCTTTTACCCGATGTCAAAGAATATGTAGTTGTTACCTGTATATTTTGTAGAATTTTGTAGAATTTTCAAGTATTTCAACTCCAATTTCGAAAATCTCTCAAAGTAAATAACAGGCTTCATCAGCAAAGCAATCTCTACAAGTCGAAATTCCGTGATAAAATTCAACAAGGCAAAGCTTTGGTGCTGTGTGAGCATCATCGTGTATGATATGCCTGTTTTCTAGGGAATCAACCTTAAAATCCATAACTTGCTTGGACAAACAGATTTTTGCTAGAAATTCACAAAGATATTTTTTATTTTTCACTTACCGGATTTACTGACTCTGAAGTGCCCGGAACATCACGAGACTGGAAGAAATTTTGATGTTGGTAGGACTTCACTGACTGTATAGGTACTTATCAACTCTTTTGAGAACTGTAACTTTTTAAACTCAGGGAAAACCACCCAGTTATTGGACGCATGAGAGTTATTGGACAGCTGCTCTTTGATGAAGAAAAATAAGATTCCTGTATGCAATAGCTAATCTAGTATCTCGTAGATGGCGCCAGTTGTATGTTAACTAATTTTATTTTGATCGCTATATTTGACAAAATTTCAAGTACGCAACAAAAACTACTGTTGTTTTTTTTGTTGGTAATTCTTGAAATAATGGGGCAACAAGTATTTTTGATGTATTTTTATTTTATTCTACGATATTCAATTTCTACAACAACCATGTTTCACAAACACGGGATATCATCTTATACATATTTTTTGACAGACTGACAATTGTCATTTTTCTAAGGGGTTTTTTCTTAACATCACTTACTTAGTGTTAGGGATTTTTTAGCGTTACATCTTACATGTTTATCAAGGATGGTTTAGTTATTAATGTGTTAAGCAAAGTTATGAACAATTGTGTGTGAAAAAGTGAACGAAATAAGAGGCGTCCAATAACTAGTGGCAATGTTTTTTTTTCATTCAAAAATGATCTGGTAGTGTATTTTTCGCTGCTTCAGTTACTATGAATTTTATTGCTCTTTATATCACAACCAGTAATTGGACACTTGTCCAATTACTGAATATTAACGTATCCAATAACTAGAATGGTTATCGTAATTCATTTTCAATAGGTACCTAAGTACTAGGTAGGATGCCAAAGAGAAACGATTTTTATATCAACTCGATGGAGGCAGCAATAACAGAGGTAAACCTCAAACAAGCGACATTAAGATCTGCTGCAAAAAAATATGTGCCAAAGTCGACCTTAGAATTCAAAATAGAGAGTCCAAGTCACAAGGATACATGTGGACCGTCACCCATACTTACCGCAAGAGAAGAGGAGGAGTTAGTAAAGTAATGTTGTATACTACAATGTTGAATACCCACATTTTCAAATAAACCCTATATTTCAGATGTCAAATATCCTCGACCTAACCCTTTCAATAAGAACAGACCCGGTGATTGTTGGTTTAAGGTATTTTCAACGAAGAAAATGATTACCGAACCTACATTGGTATTTTATTCATTTCAGGTATTCTTTAGAAGACATCCAATAATCGTACAACGAACCAGTGAAGCTGTTAGTGCACAATTAACTTTCAAAAGTATTAGTGACTATCTGAAATCGCCAGAAAAATCAGAACTAAAAAGTAATCGGAATATAGAGCGCGTCTCCTTTGCAGTAACATCCAGAAGTTACCAAGAATATTAAAAAAGGGTATTCTTAAGAAAGAAGACTATAAGAATAAATTGGAAAGAAAACGGAAAAGAGAGGAAGCAGCAGTAGTAGAAACGGAGAAAAAAATAGAGAGTAAAAGAAAATTCTATCGAAGTTAAATATTTTGTCTGTAAAAACTCATACTAAATGGACAATATTCAACTTGTGATAATTGTTAAACAAGGTATCATCGTCGATGCATTCCCAAAAAATAACACATACCTGATGCAGACGATAACGATCTTTTCATGTGCCAGTTGCGCTATAAAGAAGAAAGTGAAGAAGTGAACCAAGAGACAGAAAATGCAGGCAATGACAGCTCCGGAACAGATACAGAGACAAGGGAACAAGATATTGATATGTGTAGTAGGACTAAGGGCCATGAAAGTGATACAAATAATATTGAAAATGATATAAATAAAATTCAGAAAGTTCTAGTCATGAAAATAACAGCAGAGGTAGAGAAGATACAGTTGATGATAGTGAAATCGACCATATCTTCAAAAATTATAAGCTGGAATACAAATCAATGTTCAATTAAGTAATTCACCTATGTGTCATAGTTATAAAATAACATGTTTCTAGCTTTGACACTTTTTTATTTATTCATAAATAGTACTCATTCAACCGTTTTCTTAACAGTCCAATAAAAACAATTTTTCAAGTCCAATAGCTAAAAAAAGTGGCACATAACTAGTTTTTTTGACATGCTTAGTATTTTTCCAGTATTTATTCAATGATGAATAAAAGTGAGCAAATATATATATATATATATTAAAAGTCAACTTCATATTAGTACTATCAACTAAACCGTATGTCGAAAAATAAGCGGGTGATATTAATTTCAAATCAAACAAAACCTTAACTGTTCCATAACTGGGTGGTTAACCCTAGTTTTTTTTATTTATCAAAATATTCTGATATTCTTTTCAGAGCGGGTATACACCATGATAATAAGAAATAAAACAAGTTTCTTGAGCTTTAAACATGAATAATGAATCTTCATAAAGCTCTTTTCTGAATAAGAATACTCTATGAATTGAAGTTCTGAACTAAAGTGACTAAACAATATTCAAAAGTACAAAGACTTCAACGCCTTTCTCGAAAATCCAAACATTATTCTATTAAAATTCAGCAAATATCACTAAAACAACGCCCTCTGATGACCCACTCTGACGAAAACTAAGCTGAGAATGGTGATACTTTCACTCATAAAAATAAAATGGATGTTAACGTAAAGAATAATAAATGAATCGTCAGGCTCAGCAGCCGAAATACAAATGAATGGTCCTTAAATAGTTCCTGCGCTAACATCAGAAAGATTCTAGTTTTGAACATAAGGCAAGTACCGCAGATAATAATTCATAAATTTTACCATATATGAGGAGTATTCTCGTTCATCTGAGAGTGCATAATAAATTTCAGTTGCTCATTTGTTGGATAATAAATCTAGTGAAAACCGATCAATGCCACACCGTTCAACTTTACTAACTAATTCAACATCATTCCAGTGTACTATATTTGTCGATGCAGAAAAACCTTCGTAAACATAAACTCCCGAACAGATTTAGTGCATGTTCTCTTTTCGAAATCAAATATCACTCACTGACTGAATGAAACACGTGTTCTGGGAAACCATAAATGATCAACCCTTAAGTCCGAGACGAGTAATTTTCATGATTTCCGTAACAAATTTTATAGTGCCTCTGTATTGGATACATGTGACATGACATTTTATTGGCTGAAATATATAAACGTTTAGCTACATTCGCGCCCTTCCCCTCCCCCCTAAGAGTAGTGATTTTTTTTATCCATAAATAAATTGTTCCTCCAGTATTTTATGTTACTCTTATACTGAATAAATAATTATTCATAATGATCTTCATACAGAAAAAGAAAACAACTGAAATTTGCACTCGCGCACTGCGACTTTTTACTCTCAGCTCGTATACACCAAACTCACTAATTTTTCATGAACCGCTCGGTCGGCTACAGCTCAAATCGTCAGACATGTTTAACAAGTAGTTTCTGTTGGTTTTGTGCTATAGTTGCCAGGTTTGAATTGATTCAAAAAGATAAAATTGTACTGATCTCAAAAAAGGGTACGTTGATAAACATGTACTGATTTAAAAATTGTACATTGTTAAAATTAAAAATGTTATTCAATGCAATATGGAACGATATCTTCCTCAGAGTATGTAGGTATTGATTTCCATATTTTGGGTTTTCTCCCCCTTATAGGGAAATATTAATTATTTGTTCTAAGAAGGGCAGATTACTAAATTTGCCCCGATAAGTTATTGGGTTTTTGGTATTCTGGATTCAAAATAAACTAAGAAAATTTCAGTAACGTAACGTTTACAAATGATTGGCCTAAAATATCTCACAAGGAAAGTTATATTGGAAATTCTAAATATAAAATATACTTCCTTTGATGACGTTTCGGAAATCACCACTTTTTCTCAAATCCTAGTTTAGAATTTTAAATCGTTGAAGTTTTTCACCGCATAGGTTCACGGGATGTACAATTCAACGTCATCTATTTTGTACGAAATTTCTGTAGTTCCACCTCCTTTTTCAGTAGAAACACTCATGTTGGATATTATCATTTCATTTATTATTTTTTTCGTGTCATTTTGTTTGTGCATAAGAATTTTCGTGTTGTGTTGACTCCTCGCCAAGCTTCCGTCTTATGGCTTGCCCCCTCAGCTGTGTTCTCTGCTTGCTAGTTTTCTCTCAAACAGGTCTCTCCATGTAGTGGTCGATGGAGTTTCATCTGACACTCTACTCATAAATGCTGGTGTTCCGCAAGGATCTATTCTCGCACCAACACTATTTCTACTTCACATCAACGACCTGTTGAAAGCAACTTCATGTCCAGTACACAGCTTTGCCGATGATAGTACCCTCCATACCGCTTTCTCTTCCAGGGCCCCTATATCAGCCCGTGAAACCAGAAATGAACGAGGAAGAAATGTTAATAATATAAATATGGACTTAGCAACAATTCTCGAGTGGGGATCTAATAACTTGGTAGAATTCAATGCAAACAAAACACAAGCATATCTTTTCTCTAGAAAAGCCGATCTCACTGTGCCTAACATAACTTTGTCAGGAGTAACCATACCACTGAAGTCATCCATATCGATGCTTGGTATTACTATCAGCAATAACCTTTCCTGGGAAAATCACGTGAGGTCCATTGCCAAAAGTGCATCCCAAAACTTGGTTTTTGTTTCGTGCCAAGAGCTATTTCACCCCACTCAGCTGCTTATGATCTATAAGGCACAGATCCGACCTGTCCTGGAATACTGTTCCCATATTTGGAGCGCGGCACCTAAACATATCCTGAGGCTATTGGATTCTGTCCAAAAAAGGGCAATTCGTCTCGTCGGTGATGCCTCGCTTACAAACTCGCTCACTTGTCTGGAACACCGTAGAAAAGTTGGCGATTTGTCTCTATTTTATAGATATTTTCATGGGCGATGCTCTTCTGAAATATCAACAATCGTTCCTGCTTTGGCAGTCTCTTCGAGACTAACCCGTCAAGTTCAGTCATCACACCCCTTCGTGGTCACTTTGGAGACCTGCAGAACATCACTTTCCAAAGACTCGTTCATCCAACGAACAGCGAGGCTTTGGAACTCATTGCCTAGGGAGGTGTTCCCCGAGGCATACAACCTCCAGAAATTTAAGAAGAACACCAACTCCTACCTTCTTTCCCTTGGTTCCCACGATGTTCTCTGAACATTACAGGATATCCCTTTTCGTAAAAACTAGAACATAAAAAAAAAAAAATATTCGGCCAATTTTGCTCTTCCAATATCTCTACTTTTTATATTATTCTTGTGTTCGGATTTCCTTATTCTTAAAGGTCTTGACGTTTCTTCCCGGTCAGTTTTATCTCAAATACAAGGAACGCTCTATACACAATTCTTAGAATTTTGTTCTCCGTTTCTTGGTTTTGTACAGGTTAATTGTGATCTCAAGGTATTATGACTACTGAATACCGTTCTGAAGTTGAACTTGTTAGCGATACTTTTAATTTTTTGTGACGAAGTCGTGATGACGCTCGTTGGTATAGTTTTCCCAATATAAATTGCAGAAGCATGAAAAAGTCTTGCGGCGAAATCCTGTGAGCAGCAGTGGCGGAGATAACTAATTTTATTTAGATATTTTAAGATTTTAAAAATACTTCATAAATAATGAAAAATGAAAAAAAATTAAAGACAAGCTTTTATTTATACAAATACATTAAGAAAGGAAAATAATATCTTTCATTGTTTGATGAAAACGTATTTCGATCGGCACACACTGGTTTTTAATCTTTCAGAGCTATTAAAACACAAATATAACGAGTGATTTATGACCTCTCATCGTATAGACACACCTGCAAGCATTGATGTCCGACTTGATTGGCCCAGACGAATCGGTTGTAGAACAGACAGCAGTTACTCAAGTCCACGTTGACCAGCGGGCCCTTTGTGCCGACGGAGACTGTATACAAGTAGTACAGATTATTTTTCGTTCCGTTTCTTCGCATATACGCTCGTGTTAGCGAAGTTAGTTTCCATTTGCTCCCTATAGAAACAGCTTCTGCAATTGATATTGGATGGACTATACCTTTTTCTAGGTTTTAGGGCTGGCTCTAGCTGTCCGTGATCCATACGGTAGAATCTTGATTGTTCCAGACCCTTGCAACTGCAACCCGACGAGGTTGCCTAATGCAGTTCCAGTTGATTTACCTTCCTGGTAAGCATACTGGTGGGTGCTGAGAGGGTTTTCCTCCAGCACTTCTTGTATGTGCCTATCCGAGATTTTCTCTGTGACTTTCTGCAGAAATGATGTCAAGCTGAGCTACTTTTTAGGAAGGATGACTATAATAAAATACGAAAATTAAGGAAAGTTATATTGTGTTAATAGATCCATTATGTTAGTCATTTATATTTCCTATTTTATTGTCTATAATCTTCCATATTTTTTCAGGCGTTTGCATCAGTCATCAGACAATAGGGCGGTATGCTTAAAGTAAGAGTCTCTTTTCCTTTTCTAGTTTCCAGATGGATGGAAAGTTTCCCACACTGTACGATAGCGTGAAGAGTCGACTCAAGAGGAGATACCTAGGGGTTCATCTCTTGAAGACCATTGAAGAAATTCCCTAGGGTCCCGTAGCTTCATTGGTATTCCAATTGGAAAGGAAACATCGAAAAGATAGTTTGCAGAATATTACTAGAAGTATTCGGTTAACAAATGGAAAGATGATTAGTGGTGCTTTGCGTTGTGGATCTGGAAAGGTATTTTTGGCGAACATTTCAGCTCATAGATAGGTGATTTCTTCAAAATAAATAATGCAAAAAATAAATAATATGTTCATAGAACTTATTACTGGGGAGATTTATTGCGCTAGTTGTATTTAAGTTTTCCAATTATAGTTTGTTTGATGAGTCGTGAAAAGTGGTTTGTGAAAAAACATATGATGAAACCTAAATTATTGAACCTATATTCACTGTACCAAAATTTTATTCAACGGTCGCATCCTCTTCTTTACCTGGCAGATAAGCAAAATAACAGTCTCTGAATGTGCGCATTGGAAATTCATAAGAAAAAGTCAATGGGAAAAACTCTCTAGCGCCATTAATAAGTTGTTGCTTTATTTGACTATGGAATTCGTAATGCTTCTTTGCAATCTGAAATAGAATTTCTTATTGGGTTGAAAACAGAAAAATATTTAATTGTCTATCTACACTCACAATTTCTCTGAAATATTTGCCATGCTTCCAGGTGAAAGTATTCGCTCTCTTCCTACTGATATTCAATTTGGGTGATGGAATATCATAATAGCATCCCCTTGAGTGTTTCCAACTGAACTTGGAGAAATTTTCGTAGAAAGCTAAATAGATAAATTCAAATTAGAATTATAGTTCAAGTGGTATTCAGATATTTATATAGAAAGGGAGTGGGATGGTGGGCCAAATTGTTAAATGATCTGTCCGTTATCAATTAGAAAGATTTGATTATAGAAATCAGAAATGATCAAATCAGCCACCTCTTGCTATAATTTTTTATATTTCAATTTTCAAACAGCATTTTAATAGTCACGAACTCCTGATTTGTAACAGTTAGTGTGTGTTAGTGACTATTTGTTTTTTTTTTTTTATGTTCGGGTTCCCACGAAAAGGGATATCCTGTAATGTTCAGAGAACATCGTGGGAACCAAGGGAAAGAAGGTAGGAGTTGGTGTTCTTCTTAAATTTCTGGAGGTTGTATGCCTCGGGGAACACCTCCCTAGGCAATGAGTTCCAAAGCCTCGCTGTTCGTTGGATGAACGAGTCTTTGGAAAGTGATGTTCTGCAGGTCTCCAAAGTGACCACGAAGGGGTGTGATGACTGAACTTGACGGGTTAATCTCGAAGAGACTGCCAAAGCAGGAACGATTGTTGATATTTCAGAAGAGCATCGCCCATGGAAATATCTATAAAATAGAGACAAATCGCCAACTTTTCTACGGTGTTCCAGACAAGTGAGCGAGTTTGTAAGCGAGGCATCACCGACGAGACGAATTGCCCTTTTTTGGACAGAATCCAATAGCCTCAGGATATGTTTAGGTGCCGCGCTCCAAATATGGGAACAGTATTCCAGGACAGGTCGGATCTGTGCCTTATAGATCATAAGCAGCTGAGTGGGGTGAAATAGCTCTTGGCACGAAACAAAAACCAAGTTTTTGGGATGCACTTTTGGCAATGGACCTCACGTGATTTTCCCAGGAAAGGTTATTGCTGATAGTAATACCAAGCATCGATATGGATGACTTCAGTGGTATGGTTACTCCTGACAAAGTTATGTTAGGCACAGTGAGATCGGCTTTTCTAGAGAAAAGACATGCTTGTGTTTTGTTTGAATTGAATTCTACCAAGTTATTAGATCCCCACTCGAGAATTGTTGCTAAGTCCATATTTATATTATTAACATTTCTTCCTCGTTCATTTCTGGTTTCACGGGCTGATATAGGGGCCCTGGAAGAGAAAGCGGTATGGAGGGTACTATCATCGGCAAAGCTGTGTACTGGACATGAAGTTGCTTTCAACAGGTCGTTGATGTGAAGTAGAAATAGTGTTGGTGCGAGAATAGATCCTTGCGGAACACCAGCATTTATGAGTAGAGTGTCAGATGAAACTCCATCGACCACTACATGGAGAGACCTGTTTGAGAGAAAACTAGCAAGCAGAGAACACAGCTGAGGGGGCAAGCCATAAGACGGAAGCTTGGCGAGGAATCCCTGGTGCCAAACTCGATCGAACGCCTTGGAGATATCTAATGCCACAGCTAAAGTTTCTCCATACTTTTCAATAGATAGCTGCCATATATGTGAGACGTAAGCGAGCAGGTCACCAGTTGATCTCTGATGGCGGAAGCCATATTGCCTATCGTTGACAATTCCTGAGTCTTCCAGATATTTCATGAGCTCGATGTTGATGGCTTTTTCCATGACCTTTGAAATAATAGATAGCAGTGCGATAGGTCTGTAGTTGCTAGGTAGGGCCTTTTGCCTTTTAGGGACTGGCTGTACTCTTGCAATTTTCCAATTGGACGGAAATACCCCCAAATTGTAAGAGTGGTTGAACAACTTGCAAAGAACAGGTGTTAGTTCGGGGGCACATTTCTTGAGAACAATCGGCGGGATTCCGTCAGATCCACAGGCTTTGTTGGTGTTGAGACCCAGCAAAATCTTTCTGATAGTACGTTGGCGAAAGGTGATCTCGGGCATGTGACTGTCAATAGGTGTAATGTTCGGGGGTTGTTTTCCCGATGAATCCAGAGTGGAATTTCCAGCAAATAGGTGCGCAAAGATATTGGCTTTTCCTGGGCAGTCGTTGCTAGTGTTCCATCTTCTTTGGTTAGAGGAGGAAATGAGCTGGAAGTGAAGTTTCTTCCCACAGCTTTGGCGAAAGACCAAAATGAACGGGATCCGTTAGGACATTCAGCAAGTTTTGATCTTATTTCGGCATTGTGGGCATCTTTTGAGCATTCTATTGTCTCTTTGCATATGCCTCTAGCCTCGACATATGCTGCTCTGGTCTCAGGGCCCGGATTTTTTAGCCATCGATGGTATGCTGCCTGTTTGGAAGCCACAGCTCTAGAGCAGTTTCTGTTAAACCAGGTCTTATCGGATGATGTTCTTCTTTCGGTATTCGGTATGTAGGTTTGCATCCCCAACATGATGATTTCAGAAATTGTGTCAGCACATCGTGTTGGATCTACTGAAGAGAAACAAACTCTCTTCCATGGAAACGCTGAGAAAAACATACGAAGACCTTCCCAGTCGGCCGAATTGTAATGCCACATGAGACGGGGTGGTATTGTGCAGCTCGATGGTAAATGGAAAGAGCATGTTGTGGAGATGAGGGTGTGATCAGAGTTTCCAAGTGGGGCACAAACTTCTATTCTATACGGGTCAGGATTGGTGGTGAGGAAAAGATGTAGTGTATTGGCAGACTGGTTGTTGACATCAGGGATGCGGGTTGGTAGCTCGACCAGTTGTTCTAGACCATGAGTGATGGCGAAGGCCTCGGCTTGACGACCTGCATCATCTGTTTTGTTAGAGAATTTGAGCCAGGCAGCGTTATGTACATTAAAGTCTCCCATGATTATGGTTTCAGCTGTTGGATGGTTCTCCTGAATGTAGTCCAGTTTGAGTGATAAAAACTCAAAGAGAGAACAATTGAGAACAATTGATGGTGAACAATTGATGGTGATTACAGGAATTGCATCCTACAACGATATGGAGGACATAATGGAAATGATCAAGCAGCAGTTTTACGAGCAGGATAGACGATTCCAGGAAAACTAACGAACAGAAAAACAAGAGAAGGAGGAGATATAGGAACAAAAAAAAAGGGGAAAGCAACTTTCCATATTCAACTGTCAACATTCAACAATCAACATTCAACAACTTTCAACATTCAACTTTCACTATTCAACTTTCACCACTCAACTTTCACCATTCAACTTTCAAGATTCAACTTTCATCATTCAACTTTCGACATTCAACTTTGACATCCAACTTTCGACATTCATCTTTCGACATTCATCTTTTGACATTCGACTTCTTTCGACTTTTTTCGACTTGTTTCGACTGTTTTCGACTTTTTTCGACTGTTTTCGACTGTTTTCGACTTTTTTCGGCTGTTTTCGACTTTATTCGACTTCTTACGACTTCTTCCGACTTCTTTCGACTTACAACTCTCAACACCAGGTAAGTAAAATATATACAGTGCGGGCGGCTTTTTGTAGCCCCCCAACATTGAAAACAATAAAAATCTGTACTTTTTTAAATAAAACCAGAAACAACGCTTCCGTGCTCTCATTTGTACATTAACCTCTGATACATGCTACAATATAAAGTTGGTGCGACGTGCAGTTGTATGACAAAACTTGTAGGAGTGCAAACGGATACGTGCATTTATTGTTTATTTTGAAAATCTGAAAAACCTCCTCTGTATTTCGTATCTGTGTTATGTTTTAAGTTTCCTTGTATATTGGAAAATTAAATACAATATTTTTGAACAAAACGTAAGTATTGAAAATGTTTTCTAAAAATTTGTTTGTTTTGTTAATAATAAACTGCAAAAGTCCGGGGTAAGTGAACCGGTCCACTTTAGCCACAGGGGTAAGTGGACCAGTACCGCAGAATAGGTACTAATTTTGTATTTTATTGTTACAGTTAACTTAAAATGGTCCGAAATTATAAAAGAAAGTCAGAAAAAGTTGTTAACTGCAACTAAACAAAAAAATTGGCAATCAGAGAGGCACGATTAGGTAGGCTATCTAGATGAAAATATCTGAAAAATATTCCATTCCATGAACAACCTTGAAAGTAGTAGGAAAAGTCATGTATTTTTGTTTTCCTCAAGTTCATGACGAGTATCTTATAGATTCTGAAGCTATCGTGGAAACAATTTCTGTTACGAATCATTGTAGAGGCAGATATACATTTGATATGAAAACCGACATTTATTTGTTATCTTGGAACCATTCATAAGTTCACCACGTTATATTTCATTTTTAGAGGAATTCAACTGTTATTTTCTCATCACAATCCAGTTCTTAAGAGTTGTTTTTTGTTCAAATCGGAATATTTTTTTTACTACTTACTACCATGTGTAATATTTCGTTTCAACTATTTGTTGATTTCCAAATATCGATTTATAATAAATAAAAAACGTTTTTTGTGGACCACTTACAGTGTTTAAATAAGACCGTTATACATAAACCATATAGGTGGTCCTCTTTGCCCCTTTCTGCGGGAAAAGTGGACCATCTTTTGAGCAAATTATATATTTGAAACTAAACATCCTAGAACTGTAATTTTTCAGAATTGAATTACTTTGGTATGGTTGATTTCATATCTAAACTTTCAAAGCAAAACTTTTATCAGTTGAAGAATAACTTGGAAAAATCGATGGTAGTATCGGAGATACCATTCAAAGCGGTTTTTGTCCCATTATTCTACGTCGAACCGTTCAATAACAGGGGGAGGGGGGCTCTATATATATATATATATATATATATATATATATATATATATATATATATATAAATATATATATACAACCAATTCACTAATATGAATGGAATGGTTTTTTATTTGGTTATTTCATTAACTGAATTTCTGTTGATTTGTATAGCTAGACGATACGCCCAAGGCCGTTGAGTATACCCCTACCACAGTCTGGGGCTCTTTGTGGCTAACTTCATACTGACGTATTTTTGTAACGGTTTGGTGTATAATCATTTTTTCTTTATGAAATCCTTATAAGTAACATCAGCCTTTCGAACAGATTCCTAAAAAATTTGGCTCATTATCTCCCCTTGTAAGTGGCAGAAACATCGTTTACGAGAGATGACATAACCAAGATGCATTTAAGAATATATTGGATGATGATTTTTCCAAAAGGCATCCTGTTTATTGTTTCACGTTTAAGTGCAGTTCAGTGATTCGTATGAAGTATACTTGGAAAACAAAGAAAAAGTGAGAACTCACTTCTGTCTTTCTGCTTCCAGAATCTTCCACACCTCATTTCCATCCACAATCTGAAATGTGGTAATTTGTAGCAATCTGGAAGTTTTGCCAAAGGAAAACCATCTTCTTCCAAACTAGCTAGTACCTTCTGTAATAGGAAAAAAACATCGGTTTCTCAAGTATTCAATAATAAAAACATTATTCGATATACGAAACATGTATCTCAACATATTTGCTGCCTTCATCATATAATGGTCATGACGAATAATTCTTAAAGAATATAGTTTTTTTATCGTTTTTAAAAATATTTATCTTATTTTGAGAAGACGCCCAAAATAAAAAAAATCCTGGAATTCAGTCACCGCCGCTGTATTGACCTAGGAGAATATTTCAAGGAGGAGGAACGTCGAAAGAGAAAAACAAGAGGAGAACGAACAGAAAGGGAAATAAAAACAAGAAGATGGATGGATGCAGAAAAATGTCTGGAAAATCCTGGAAGAACGAACGAAGAGAAACCAAGTGCATTTATAGTTGTCTTGAGAAGATCTGCTTTAGGAATGTTTCAGACCATCCCAGATGACCAGCATCGCAAGTATGGAGACTTGATTGTGGCTCTGGAATTGAGATACGATGACCAACATCGAGAAAAGTTGTACCGGGCACAGTTGAAAACACGAGTGCAGAAATTGGATGAAATCTCGATACTATCAATGGACGAATTGTAGAGAATCTAAATGCAAAGATTCCAGCACAACTCTATCGGATTATTAGTGACGGAAAAAAACTGAAAAACCAGAAAAAATCAGCTTTCTTTAAAAATAATTACTCCGCCCCTTTTTACGTTGTAGTGCAAACTTTCCGCGGCTTAGTATTCATTAATATGTACTTTATGTGTGAAAAATTCAGGCGGTGTCGGATCATTAGTTTTGACAAAATTGCAATCTGAATTTTTCAATGCACTTTTTTGCAGCAGACCTGGATGCGTCATAAGTGGTCCGATTCCAATTTTTCAAAAAGATTTCGAGAGTAGAAGTATAGTTCTACAAAACGTATATTCTCATTTTGCGTTAAAATGCTGCAAAACAGGTGAAAAATACTTGCAAACATTATCGGAAATGGGCGAATGCGTGAAAGCGGCTGAGTAGTGGGGGTAGAGCAGCAGACGCGGGGAAGAATACAAGCGCGCTGCGCTCGTTATGAATAATAATGATAATAATAATAATAATTTCTTTATTTTCACAAATTAATTTGTACATCAACAGTGTGAAAATACAAATAAAAAATAGAAAAACGTCAATAAAATCAAGAAATAGTCGAAAAGAGACAATCTAAAACCTAGGGACGTAAAAGGAACATCACATACACGTCACAAACAATAATAATAAATAATTTAAAATATAAATATAAAAATATGACAATAATTATATAACTCTAGGTGTATATAAAGAAAACGTTCACGTTACAAACAAGTTACGACAGAAATTCCTCAACAGTGTGAAAATAAAAATAAAAAATAGAAAAACGTCAATAAAGTCAAGCCATAGTCGAAAAGAGACAATCTAAAATCTCTGGATGTATATAGGAACATCACATACACGTCACAAACAATAATAAGAAATAATATAAAATATAAATATAAAAATATGACAATAATTAACTATAAAGAAAACGTTCACGTTACAAAACAAGTTACGACAGAAATTCCTCAAAAGTGTAGCAGTTTTTTGACAATAAGAGCTGCTTAACTTTTGCCTTGAAAATATGTACATTTCCTGAAGCTTTAATGTCATCAGGAAGTTTGTTGTACAGTTTGCATCCCTGATATTCAAAGCTTTTTTGGTAGAGTGCAGTGCGATGTTGACTGGGTAGGAGTAAGTGTGCATTTCGTGTCAAATGGGTATGTGGTGGTCTGTTGGTAGCCAATATGTTTTTGTTGTGGTATACATATGTGCACGCCTCAAGTATATATAGTCCTGCAACTGTTAATATTTTTAAATTCTGGAATGCTCCCCTACAGGAATCCCTAAAACCCAACTTAGCAATGATCCTTATTGCATATTTCTGTATTATGAACACTCGACCCACAGAGGAACTTGTGCCCCAGTTCAGTATGCTATACCTGTGGTGAGAATTGAAATTTGCATAGTAAAGCGTAAGTAGAATCTCTTGACTGCAGTGATTGGAGAGAAACCTAAGAGAGTAGCAGGAATTTCTGAGTTTTTTGCACAAATTATCTACTTGTGGCTTCCATTGTAAATTGTTGTCGAAGACAACTCCTAACATGTTGGTTGTTGTTGTGGAATCTGCTGCTCTATCCCCACTCCTGAGCCGCTTTCATGCACTCGCCGGTTTTCGGTCATGTTTGCAAGTATTTCTCACCTATTTCGCAGCATTTTAACGCAAAATGAGAATAGTCATTTTATAGTACCATACTTCAACTCTCAAAATCTTTCAGGAAAATTGAAATCGGACCACCTGTGACGCATTCAGGTCTGCTGCAATAAAGTGCATTAATAAAATCAAATTGCAATTATACCAAAACTAATAATCCAACAGTGCCTGAGTTTGTCACACATAAAGTACATATCAATCACCACTATGTCATGGAGAGCCTGCTTTAAAACTTGAAAAATGGTTGAAAAGGGAAACATTCTCAATTGAATATTGATAGAAATATTTTTCTGTGAATTGAAAAATCCACGATTAAAATGAAGTTATTTTTTGTGAATGTCTAACAGAAAACAACTACTTCCCCGGCTAAAGCCACGCTGGACATTGCACTACATCTGATAGATATTCTGAAAAGGCCCTAACTCAAAAGAAAAAATCTGAAATTCAAAATTTGCATTTTCATTCACATAGTTATTTGATTTTATATTCCAGTCTTAATCAAGAACTCATAAAGATGAATGAGGCAAAGAAGAATGTTTTCCAAAAGAGAGTACTCACCAGAAATCATTCGTAACATTGACGCAGGAGAGACATCGCATTCACTAGGTCTTCAATACATTTTTGTCGACGAAAATCTATTTCACGCTTCCACGATCATCAGGAAGACCGGAAGAAATGGAAAACACATTTTCAAGAAGCAATCTCACTTTGCAAAGATGGAAAAAGTTAGAATCATTTCTTTTGGAGAGACACTTTGAAATTAGTGTTTTCTGACATTAAAACCTGTCATGGGGTATGATAGATTGATTTGTTGAAAATATAAACAGGATGTTCATAAAATTCTGTTTATATTTTCAACAAATCAATTAAAAAATGGTGGTATGAATTTTTTTTAAAACGCGTATTTTTTGAGTTTTTTCTCCGTTACTAATAATCCAATCGAATTGTGATAGGGCTCATTTTCTTTGCCTCGAGATTGCTTTATTAGTTTTCAAAGTTACAAGTGAAAAACGATAAAAAAAAATAAAAAATATTTATAACAAATTTAGCAATGACAGATTGGAGTAGGAAACATAACAGGATATAACTACGGAACTTTCGTCGGTTTCCTGGTAGTATTTTTGTCACGAAAAAATCTCTATTGGTTGGTCTATTGGGCGAACCATTCTAATTTCCCTTAACTGCAGAGACGAAATCTTCCCTCCGATTTTTTACAAAAGATAGTATTATTCATGTTACACTATAGTCGATCTCAATATTACTACTACATAAGATTGACACTACACTACAATATGCCTTATACCTTATACTTCTAATATCTTAATTTTCATGTTACACCCCACCGACGATATTTCATAACCACACACATCCTTTGTCTTAATTATTTGTATATATATGTATATGTGTATAACACCTCCAATAGCTCATACTCGATTTTGCCGAGAGCTATATACAGTGCTCGTCTAAAGTCCGTCCCCCCCCCCTACTAATTCTTGAACTACCTGGTATATCGCAACGAAATTTGGAGGGCTCAAATAGGTGATAAAAACCTACTTTTTCATAAAAAAATCACAGCTAAAAGTTTTAAAATGGCGGCTGAGCGCAACCTTCAATAAGTTTTTTAAATAGAACACCCCGTATATTATTCCATTTTTTTAATTTGCTCATCATTCTGAACAGTTTTCTTTCATATACTACACTCCTAAATTGAATTGTTTTCGAAATATTAACGTTTGAAAAGTGACATTTTGGTCATTTCAAACCCAACCAAAAACACTCATGTTGCTTTCAATCAAGTTTGCATTGGAAAAAATCTTTGTCGCGGTAACATCTTGTTTACTGTCAAACTGAACTGCTAACTGTCAAATAGTCCGTTGAGCGCTTAAATCCTTGTATGAAAAGTGTGATCATGGCTCGTAGTTTAGACGATAAATTTGAAGCAGTTTTTATATTTGGAGAAGCAGGAAGAAATTATCATCTAGCAGTCCGTATGTTTAATGATAGATTTCCCGAGAATCCTATTTCGAGGTCATATTCGCACAAACTTTTAAATAAGCTCCAAGCAACTGGTACGCTGAAAGATGCTCCAAGACCAGGAAAACCGCCTCTTTCAGAAGAAAAAAAGGTAGAAATTGTTGCTGAAATGGTAATCAACCGACTCAGTCGACGTCTGCAGTTGCTGAATCCTGTGGAGTCAGTTCAAAAAGTGTCCAAAAAGTCCTAAAAAAAGAAAAGTTTCATCCCTATAGAATGAAAATCCTGCATGCTCTCACGGAGGATGATCCAGACCGGAGGGTTGAATTTTGTGAGTGGTTAACATGAACAATTGAAGGAGAACGGGGCTTCCTGAAACGTGTATGTTTCGCAGACGAATGCACGTTTTTTCTTAATGGAAAAGTCAACAAACAGAATGTACGATACTGGAGCGATACTAATCCGCATATTTTTAGAGAGAAACATACCCAGTTTCCTGAAAAGGTGAATGTTTGGGCGGGGATTTTGGGCAACCGCGTTGTTGGACCGATTTTTATTAGAGGCAATCTTACAGGAGTTCTTTACAGAAATCTTTTAGAAACTTAAATTGAACCTCGAATGAGACAAATTGTATTAAACAATCAGGAAAAGTTTGAAAATTGTGAAATCATATTTCAGCAGGATGGGGCACCTCCCCATTTCGATCGCATGGCTAGAGAGTTCCTCGATACAAACTTTCCTGGGCCATGGATAGGTCGCAGGGGATGTACAGAATGGCCACCAATATCTCCGGATCTTACACCTCTAGATTTTTTCCTTTGGGGGTATCTGAAGTCAAAAATCTACGCCACTGAATGCCAAACAATAGAAGAGTTGGAACGCAGAATAATAGATTCAAGTGAAGAAATAGATGAACTGACTTTCATCAACGTGAGAGAAGCTATTTATAATAGGGCACTTCATTGTCAAGATTTAGGAGGGGGCCACATTAAATACTTGATGAAATAATTGTTGGGGTTAAATAAAAGTGTTATTCAAAAATAAATTATAATTTTTTAGCTAACTAATTTGTTTTGGTTGTGAATTTACAGAACACATTCGTAGGCTTCGAGATTTTCCGGTAAGCGGTACTGTTTATCCTTAATAAACTCTCTTTACGCCTCTTATTAGTCGAAGTCATTAAGAGATTTAACTACAAATTAATAACAACGTTTAGCTAGCAAAATGTTTTACCGGAAGTGACCAAAATCCATACTTCATTTTAAACCGAAATGTCACTTTTCAAACGTTAATATTTCGAAAACAATTGAATTTAGGAGTAAAGTATATTAGAGAAAAGTGTTGAGAATTATGAGCAAATTTCGAAAATAGAATAATATACGGAGAGTTCTATTTAAAAAAATTATTGAAGATGGCGCTCAGCCGCCATTTTAAAACTTTTAGCTGTGATTTTTTCATGAAAAAGTAGGTTTTTATCTCCCATTTTCGTTGCGATATACCAGGTGGTTCAAAAATTAGTAGGGGGGGAACGAGCACTGTATATCTAGAAGGTAAACTGCCCCCATAGACGATGGAAAAGTGTGTTACTTATCCAATAATGCCTTGGCATTCCTTTTCTAAGAAACTCGCAATGAGATGGATGGTGAACAGGTATATGTTGTTCACAAGCGTGGTGTCGTCACAACCTTGAGGAATATGGTGACATATGGTCAATCTCAAAAGCACTCCCTTTCAGCAACTCGGTGGGGTCTTTCGGATACGAAGCAAGACATACTGGATGGGGCGAGCCATACGTTCAGTGGGAAACTATCATCGAAATACCTGATGGGATTCGCCGAAGACTACAGCCATGGTATTCTATTCGTCAAGCAAGAAATGGTGTTGATAATTGCAAGTTCAAGAATTGTTATAATGGAGAAGTTGATGCTGATGTGGAAATATCCAAAATTGAAAATCAGACAGATATTACCATATGATAGGCTGAAGCTCAAACTTATGTCCCGTTTGAATAAAGGCGAAGATAGGTCTCTTGTCAACATTGCCTATAGAATGTGGGATCTCTATGAACTACCATCTACACCAAACTTCGAAGGACGTGTGGGCCATCAAAACCAGCACCTACCAGTCTGGAGAAACCCCGTTACTTGATCATAGCATTCCAGAATACCGATAACATCGATAATAGAAGTAAAGACCCTACAAAGAGCATAAATGCCAACATACGAGATATTCGCCTGAGATTGTACACCGAAGTTTATCCCTATGAACGGAGAAATATGGACTCAAAAAAAGTTACTATGGCAAGAGTACCAGCGATCCAATGCTGGATTATGGCGAGTTTTACAGCAATTCCGTTTTTGTTATCGACTGCCTGCACCAGCCCCAAGCTATAAAGTCTTCCACTGTGAATATTAAACTAGAATTCGAAACAAGTAGCGGTATCTTCCCAAAATATACGGACTTATCATACATGACGCATATTTGACGTCTGGTCCTCTGAAAGGAACTGTTCGCCGAGGAGTTTGATCCACTTCAATTTGATATACATATGATACAATAGTTAATATAAAATAATATGTAGTGAAATATAAGGCTATTGATTTATGAACTATTTGAATAAATGTATCTGCTTTTGAAACTGTGTTTTATTCCTATGTTCCTATTTAGTACAAGTTTCAACAAGTTTGGACAGGTTTTGGCAAGCTCTGATCTGAGGAGCAAAATTGCTTGGGTGGAATTCATTTGTTGTATTGGAATTGTTGTATTGGAATGACCCATAGCAGTCGTTTAAAAGAGCCATTCAATAAAGAATGATTCAAACCTCCAAATAGAAATAATTGATATGCACGTACTTAAGCTGTCAGTTAAAAGTGATTGATAGGCACTTAAGCTGTCAATCAGAAGTGATTGATGGACAATTAACCTGTCAATCAAAAGTTATTTATGATGTCTGGCAGTATCACCCTACCATCTACTGTTATCGCAACACTCGAAAAGAAGCTAACCTTACAGTTAATTATCATATATGTTATATCAAATTTAGTTACCTTCAGAATAACTATTTGGTCCTGCCTAAGTCTCGGTATCTTCTTCAATATAATATATCGTTTGGAGGAAAATTCTTTACCAACCAAACTTTTTCTCATCCGAGTGTCACTCAGTGGTGGCGGTGATGCTACGAAACCATTTGTAGTTTCAGAATCATGGAGTAATTGCTCCTCAGTATTTCCACGGCTCATCACATATTCATCAGAATTTTCATAATAGCACGCTTCACCCTCTTTACCAACTCTCACACAAGTGACTGGTTGAGGAAATGTTAGAGAAGATTCCCTTTCTTCAGAGGGGGTTTCATCTTCAGTTTCCGTTTCATTTTCTTCAATTGGATGAATAGGAAACCTTTGATCGATATTATAGGTTGCTTCTCCAAATTCACCGTCGTATTGCTTCATCTCATCCTCTACTTTCTTCGAATACTCCTCAAAAGAGTTCAAACAAGTCTTGTGTGCTTCCGTATACTCTTCGTAGAGTTTCTCACATTCGCATGGTTCTACAGGCAATGCATGGGATAATATGAACGTATTTTCTTCGGGGCCGTGCTTAACCCCGGAAATTTCATACTTGATCCTACCTGTAGCGGGCATTTTAGCCATACGTCTCATACTTTCCTCGCGTTCCTCGAGTTCTCTCTGTACTTCTGCACAAATACATCTGACAGGCGGGCGAACTCCTTCAATGCAGTATACTGGACCTTCAGAAGTATTGACAACTCCACCGATTGCATACTTAATATTTTGTGACTTAATCTTATATCTTGCCTCTATTCTGTGCTTATACTCCTCTAGTCTCTTCAATCTGTCCAAGTGTGCATTGACACAATCACATCCCTCATCTCCTTCACCATTAAAATTGATAACAGCTTCTTCATCTATATTTTCCAGACCTGGGATTCCAACATCAGGTTTTGGGCATTCTTTACAAGTACATTTATGTTTCAAAAATATATCCAATTCTTTTTTACATTCGCAATGAACTTCGTCTTCGATAACATTAGTGATGTATCCGGAATTTTCTGTTTCCTCGATATCCCTGTTTTTTTTACAAATGCATGTGGGATTGATGTCTTTATCACAAACTTCTCGAACTCTTTCTGGTTCCTCCCTAACTTTATTTAGTTCTTTCTTACCTGAGACACCAGATATTGCGTAAACAGGTCCCAAACCAGTATTTATGACTCCGTTCATCACATATTTTGCTTTTTGACACTTTATTTTATTACGTGCCGCTACAGCCATCAGTTTTTCTTTGTACCTCAATAAGCAGTCGCATTCTTTTTCCACGAACGTTCCCGCTATTATTGGAGTGACTGTATTGTTTTCGGACACGTTTACGCCAACTATGATATTTTTTGCAGTTTTGGGATGTCTTCGTGCAATACACGGCTTGCACAAGGATGATATAAATAATTTGGATTTTTCTCTGCAGCAACATTGTACTTTGCCGTCACATTTTTCGATTATTTCAAATTCACAACCTACAAAAATATATATTTAGAAAAGATAAATCGAATCACTAGCGGCATTTACAATCATCATTGTCATCAATATCCTTGGAAGGAAGAACACATGTACATTTTTCTTCAGTATCTTCCAATTCAGCAAGATGTGGCAGATTCGATGTGGTAAAAGCTTTGCCAGCTTTTTTATTGGAGTAATTGTAAAATCCAAGACAAATTTTTTTGACGGTAGGTCTCAACAAACTAGGTTTACTTGTTTTATGTGGCAAACTGTCGTATGATTTTTGAGCATTTTTCATGTCTTCTATCAACTCGTATTCGGCTATAAAAATAAAAAATAAAAATTGTTATTGTTACTGAATATAATCATTTTATTTTATTTAGTTTCACTTGTTGGTTCGTTCGTTCGTTCGTTCGTTCGTTCGTTCGTTCGTTCGTTCGTTCGTTCGTTCGTTCGTTCGTTCGTTCGTTCGTTCGTTCGTTCGTTCGTTCGTTCGTTCGTTCGTTCGTTCGTTCGTTCGTTCGTTCGTTCGTTCGTTCGTTCGTTCGTTCGTTCGTTCGTTCGTTCGTTCGTTCGTTCGTTCGTTAGGTCGTTAGGGTCAAATCTTGCAAGTGAATTTTGACCGACTTCTAGTCGTCCGATTGATTTGAAATTTGTCAGGTGTTAATAATTTCGGTGACAATGCATTATGGAATTTTTGTTAAAGAAAAAAGCAAAATGGCGGCTTTAATATGGTGGACGAGATTTGTAATTATGATTCGATTTGATTCAAAATTGGTGTGTGGGGGTTTTCGGGGTCGGAGATTATGAATTTTTTGTCAAAATTCATAAATTCATGATGGCGGCTCCAAGATGGCGGACTAGTTTTGTGATAATGATCCGATTCGATTCAAAATTGGTATGTGGGGGTTTTCGGGGTCGGAGATTATTTATTTATCAAAATTCATAAATCAAGATGGCGGTCGAGTATTGTGATTATGATCCGATTCAAAATTGGTATGTGAGTGTTTTCGGGGTCGGAGATTATGAAATTTTTGTAAAAATTAAATTGGTATGTGGGAGTTTTCAGGTTCGGAAATCATGAAAAAATAAAATAACTAATAAAAAATATTTTTAAAAACAAGATTTTACTTAAGCCGTGTACTAAAACGTATTAAATAAGTTTAAGTCATCGCTGAGAATGATTTGATTATTTTTTGTTGAATTATTCGGTATCAAAAAGCTTGTCGCGCGAATATAAAATTAATACTTCGACAAGTTGTTACTTACCAACCAATCATTGCCCAATGAAATTAATTGGTACCTACTTATATGAACACTTCGCGCGACAAGCTTTTTGGAACAAAATAATTCAACAAAAAATAATTAAATCATTGTCAGCGATTATTTAAACTTATTTTATATGTTTTAGTACACGGCTTAAATAAAAGCTTATCTTTAAAAATATTTTATTTCAGACTAATCCACTCGGCGAGCTTTTTTTTCTGCATGATGTTACAGTAGCGATTTTTTTTTCACATGATAGATAGGTCGGTCCTGAGTATAACTCTGAGTTGGCGCAGCACGGTGGGGTGTACGTTAGCGACCATCTTGGAAAACGCGTTTTGTCATACAGGGTCGCTGATATGTATGGAAACCGTCGATTATCTCCTAAAGTAAGATAACTAGCGAAAAATGTTAGAATACAGAAGTTTTAAGATTTTTCAAAATCTATTACAATAAAGAGAAATTAAGTATGCAGGATCAGTCAAAAAGTCATGACGAAACAAAGTTGCTTTTTCTTTAATTGTAAATAAAATTGATATAGAACATCATTCTAAATTCAACCATTTTCGAGATATCGAATTTTGAAAATAACTTTTTACTACTCTCAAATTTATAAAAGGAAAAGTCCGAAATGATGGATATTTATTATGAAAATTACACAAGGTGGAGTATTATGGATATGATTAAATTTTAATTATTATTTTTCGGGAGAAAATAAAAAAGATAATGGTTCAGAGTTGATAAAAAATGCATGCATTTTAATGAATGTCCTGGATATTTTAAATTTTATAAAAACAATAGTTATGCCAGAAAAAAAGAGAGAAAACAAGTTTTAATAAACATAAAATATTTTCTTCGGAATCCTATTTAATAAGATGCTCAAAGTGTTCACCATTTTCCTCCTGACAGTAATGAATTCGCTGAACAAAATTTTGTAATGAATCTAAAATCATGTTGGGAGGAATGGTGGAAATTTCATGCCTTATCCTTCCTTGCAACTCTTCGATATTTAGCGGCCTATTTTTGTAGACTACATTTTTTGTCACAAATTAAATGAGGAATTCAAAAATTATTTTTAATTTGAAATTTCTTAGTGGCGTACCATTTTTTTCTTTAAAAAAATTGAGATCATTACCCGTATGCGCGCCAATGATGAACATAAAATTCTTAATTGCATGTCAAAAAATGCGCTATAACTACCTTTTGCGAAGCATTTGCGGATAAAAGTTATATAGCAAACTGTCATTATTTTTTCATGCAGAATCACCTCCTGAAGTTTGTCGCACTTATTCACTAACACCCTGTAGAACTAAAGCTGATCGCAAGTCCATTTCGTCAACCGTCAGATACAATTAAATGTTCCATGTCAAGTGTTCTAATTATCAGTTCACTAAAGTTAAAACTACACAACATCCATAACAGGTTTATACAGAAATAAAATAAAATAAGAAGTAATATAAAATAAGAAGTAAAATAAAAGTTGGTTAACTTTTATCTTTTATTTTATTTTACTTGACAAGTTGTTAGGCACATGTACATATTGAATAATTCAGACAAATTGACGAGATAGATACATGTCATCATATTTTTGTTTTCATAACCGGAAAACGTTGTGTTCACTGGCATTTTAAAAAAAATGTCTTTGGATGACTAGCTTTTATATTGGTAGTGTTGTCAACAATGGCTTATATTTTACTCAATAAACAATAACGGGGACCAAATTTTCAATTATTCAATTCAATTGAAGTTTGAGGTAATAACATAAAATCCCAAATTTCGATTGAAAGCTTTCTTACTTCTTAAATTAATTTACTCAGCTCTATAAACACTCTGAAAATTAGTACTCCTTATTTTACTTTATTTTATTTCTTATTTTATTTTACTCGCTGTATAAACTCACTTTAAGAGCTGCTGTTGCCATCGTGCATAAGTTTTATTTGAATGTACCGGGTGTCAGGAAGTTATGTTCATATGTCCTTAGAAATGAACGGAAATGATTATAGTCTAGGATCCGGCAGCAGATTCCTGCAGATATCTGTTTTTTCAATGAAACGTAATAGTCTAATCAACAAGTTCAAAAACGTGTTAAATAGATATAAAGCTCCTAAAAATATGAGCGATAGCTCATTCGATTCGGAATGACGTCTAGAAAAATTATTTTCAAGGGTTTATTAGCACGTAAAAAATTTCGATTGTTATTAACAAAATAAGATTAAAAAAAGAAGGTGTTTCGTTTTTCGTTAATAATTTCTAAAATAATGATATTTAAGGAATTATGAAAAAAGATCCTGAAAGAGGAGGAAATTTCCAATAAATGAGTCCTCCCGGAACTCTATCTCTATTATTTATAATTTTTTTTAACGCTGAAAATAGGGCTCCGCGAGGTCGTTACGGCATAGGCGCACCGTCTAAAAAGCCGTTATATCACCTAAAATATTTTTTTTATAGTATTAAATAACAATTTAAAAATTTTAATAAATTATGGTGTAATCTAGACACTTGAACCAAAAAAATCTCGGTAAAAAAAAATTTTCATGTCGATTTTTCAAAAAGTTACACCATTGTTAATTAACAAATTTTTTTCCAATCTCTGTTTTTATAAATTACGACATAAAAGTTTAATTTATTGGTCTATCAAATTTTCGCTTCGTGGAGCTCTTTTCATTTAGGTACTTAATAAAACAATGCAAAAAAAATTTATTAAAGTTTATTATTTTGTTAATAATAATTTTTTTAAATTAACAAAAAATGAAATTTCAAAAAAATGTTATAAACAATTTTTTTTTATAATATCTTTTTTGCTGTTTTTGCATTAATATAGGTATAAAGATATTTCATCATAGAACAAAAAAGTTGTTGAGTCCGTAGCTGTATCCATATTATTTAACAAGTTATAAGCTATGAAATTTCAAAAAATATAAAAAAAATGTATGTAACAATGCTGTAAAAAATACAAAAAAAATATTTTTCATACTTTGTTATACATAGTTGTTTTTTTTATTTTTTGAAGTTTTCGAAAAAAAAAAGGTTAATTTTTTTTAAAAATTTTAATTAATAAAAATAAAATTTTTTTAAAAAAAATTATTTTTGTTAATTCATTGAAAAAGGTCAATGATATTTTTAAGAATAAAATAATTTCTTAACTAATTATTTAAACAATTGAAATATAAAAAAAAACGATTATAAACAAAAAAAAAATTATTTAAGCAAAAAAATTTTTTGTAAATTCTAATTTTACCTATGCAATAAGATGGTAAAAAAATGTTTTTCAAAAATCTCAAAATAGTCTGTTTGTTTATAAACAATTTCTTAACAAATGACGTAAACATTTTTTTCCAATGTTAATTAATACCTATATCAGATGCAAAACAGCAATAATAAGATATTACTGAAAAAAAATTTTTTTGATAACATTTTTTAGAAATTTCATTTTTTGTTAATTTAAAAAAATTATAATTAACAAAATAACCAACTTTAATAAACTGTTTTTGCATTGCTTCATCAAGTACCTAAATGAAAAAAACTTCACGAAGCGAAAATTTTGTACCAATTTTTAAACTTTTATGTCGTAATTTAAAAAACAGATATTGGAAAAAAATTAGTTAATTAACAATGGTGTAACTTTTTGAAAAATCGACATGAAAAAATTTTTTTCGTTCAAGTGTCTAGATTACACCATAATTTATTCAAATTTTTAAATTGTTATTTAATACTATAAAAAAATTATTTTAGGTGATGACAGCCGTTACTATTGATGATTTATACAGGCTGATTCAGAAAGGCAATGAGGAAATTAAACAAGAAATAAAGGCTTTGCGTAGTGACTTTTCCGCTGATATTGAAAAATTAACTTCAAAAAATTCAGAATTGGAAGGCGAAAATATAAAGTTGCGTGAAAAAATTCTTGGTTTAGAACGTCGTCAGAAGAAATATAACCTCATTATATATGGCATTCCAGAATCCGATAATAATTTGATGGGTGATATCCTGAGCTTAGTCACTAATAGGTCTTGGAATCGAATGTTCGAATACCGACTTTCGAGACATTTATCGTTTAGGTACTAAAACTGAGAATAAAACTCGTCCAGTGGCTCTAGAAACGGTACAGTACCAGTTGAAAAACAATATAATTTCCAAAACAAAGTTGAATCGAGAAGCACTGAAAAACTACAGTATAAACATTGTTCACGACCCCCCTCCTGAAGATTACACCGCTAATAAATTCTTGCTGTCGCATCTGAAACAAGCTAAAATCCAAGATATAACATCAAAAGTTGATTTGCGTAAAAAGATTTTAACAACAAACGGAACTGAATATACATTTGCTGAACTGAAACGCTCAGAAGAAGAAGGCACACAACTTTTACCCTGGATTTCAATAGCTGAAGAAAATAATAAAAGAAAAGTTGAGACTCGGAAAATCATCAACACCCGATCACTTTCTCAACGGAATAAAAACATTTAATTATAAATACGTATCAGATATATTGTATTCTAGAACTTGCTCTGTTGTTTCGTTATTTAACTTGTAGATTTTGCTTGTAACTTCCAACATATTTACGAAAATTATTCCATCAACTTTGACAATGATAATTGCGCATTTAAACGTACGCTCACTATTTACTGGGTTCAATGATCTACGGGATTTGGTAATTTCAAATAAGTACGATATCCTGGCGGTATCTGAAACATGGCTGAATCCGAACAGTGACGTAACCATGTTTCGGATACCTGGTTATAGATTCATACACACAGCTAGAAATACCAGAGGCGGAGGAGTGGGTTTATTTTTCAGAGAGTCATGTCGTTTTGACATTTTATTAAGTGTCATTACTAACAATATAGAACAGTTATGGGTTGAATTGAGGTATGATACAAAAATGTATACTGTTGGTGTTATTTATAGACCACCAACATCAAATATTCCTGTATTCATAAGTGAATTTGAAGATAGTCTCACCATAGTCGCGCCTAGATCCGATAATATTATTTGCATGGGTGACTTCAATATCAATGGTCTAGATATTACAGACAGGAACTATATTCTACTCAATGAAATTTTCGAAATATATGAATTAAAACAAATTATACAATCGCCAACTAGAGTCACGCACTCATCGTCCACTCTACTTGATTATGTTATTATACACGAAGAATTGAACTGGGATGACTGTGGAACAGTAGATTTACATCACATATCAGATCACTACTTAGTTTATTGTATTATACCGCAAACGAAACATCTCAAAAAACCTGTATCAATAACGTTTCGCAATTTCAGAAATTTTAACATTGAAAATTTCACATATGATTTGGGTTTAATTCCATGGGATCATATGTTTTTGATGGATGACATTGACAAAAAAATTGAATACTTTTGTTTGCATATTCTCAACCTATTTGATATTCACTCTCCATATATCACAAAAAACTTTAATAAGCCATTTACTCCATGGATAACCGACAATATAAAACTCATGATGAAACTTAGGGACAAAGCTCTAAATAAGTATAGAAAAACGGGCATGGTCGGGGATTGGAATTACTACAAAACTATCAGAAATTACACGAAGTCTTCTAATGAACGCGAAAGAAAGGCTTATCTGGAATATATTACTGTGAATAATAATAGATCCAAAGATTTGTGGCTAAAACTCAGAAAACTAAACATACATAGTAAATCCATATCCTCGAATATTCCCGCTCAGTTGCACAATGCAAGTGATATCAATGATTTTTTTTTATCCTCCACCAAACTGAGCAATAAAGTTGATTTTGGTATAAAAAGTTTTTACGAAAACAACATAAATGATTCTGTAACTACATTTTTAGAATTTCACCTGATCACGGAGGCTGAGTTACTGACCTTCATGTCACAAATAAAAAGCAAGTCTAGAGGAATTGATGATCTTGATAATTTTCTTGTGAATCTCTGTTGCCCATCATTATTACCCATTATATTACATATTATAAACTTCTGTCTGGAAAATAATGTTTTTCCTAGCATGTGGAAAAAATCTATTGTGATCCCAATACCAAAGGTTAAGGAACCAATGGAATATAAAGATCTGCGCCCTATTTCCCTACTGCCCTACCTCTCAAAAATTTTAGAGAAAGCAATAGCTCATCAGCTTCGTGCTCATCTTTGTGATAATAATATTCTCCCTATGATGCAGTCAGGCTTTAGGTCGAATTATAGCTGTGCAACGGCCCTACTAAATATACTTGATGATATTGTCAGAGCTTGGGATAATGATGAAATAACTGCTTTAATTCTGATCGATTACACCAGGGCCTTTGATACGATAAATCATCAACTTCTTCTCTCCATAATGCATTATAATAGTTTAACTGATAATGCTGTAAAGTTTTTCACATCGTATCTCTCGAATCGATCGCAAATGGTTAAGGTTGATGATGATTTATCAAATTTAAAGACATTGACATCGGGTGTACCCCAGGGGTCAATACTTGGGCCCATCTTGTACATAATATATACGACTCAACTGACCGTAGGATTGAACAATTTGAAGTGCCATATGTACGCCGATGATACTCAATTGTATTATTCATTCAAATACGATGTGATGCAACATAGTGTTGATATCATAAACAAAGAACTGAACCACTTAGTGGAAGTATCGAAAAAACATTCCCTACGCATAAATATTGACAAGTACTCTGTAATCAAATTTGGAAGACAGGGTACTAGGTTGAAAGTTGGTGATATGGGTATAAAAATAGGTGGTGTACATCTTCCGGTGAAGAGTCATGTGAGAAATTTGGGAATTACAATCGATGACGACCTAAAATTTAAAAAGCATGTATCACTGTTAATGCAAAAGGCTTATGGAAAAATGAAAATATTATTTCCTCACAGACATTCCTTGAACCAGAAAACTAAATTGCTATTGTGTGATTCTCTGATTCTGTCCACTTTTAATCATTGTGATGTAGTATATCACTACTTTTTGAATACCATGAACAACAGAGAATTCAGAAGGTTCAAAACTCATGTTTGAGATTTTCATTTGGCATTAGAAAGAGGGATCCCATTTCACACACCCTTGAAAAAGCAAAATGGTTGAAAATGTTTGATAGGCGCACACTTCATTCCGCGGTGTTATTCCATAAAATAGTTGTCACTCATACACCCCCATACTTATATAATAAAATACAGTTTAGAACGGATGTGCATCATGTGAACATAAGACGTAAAATGATTCATATTGTTAGGCACTCCACCGAGCATTTCAAGCGATCTTTTACTTATACCATCGCAAAGTTATATAATGACCTCCCGCCGATCCTCCAATCTAAATCTATTGTGTGTTTCAAAAATTGTTACAAGCAAAATCTATTATCAAAAACTATCATCAAATAATCATCATTATTAAATATATATGTGTTCTCCACTATAATTATTATCACCTATTATTTTTGTAAGTTTCATTCATTCTCTTTCATATTGTATTTTTGTTCTGTATTCTTCAATGTTTTTTTTTCTCTCTATCATTGTCGTTCTATATTATTCACATTATTATTATACCATTATTGATTTAATATTGTAACAACATCCATATAGTGTTTGTATTTTTATATGTATGGGAGTGGATCTCATGATTTGATTTTATTCCAAAATTGTTTTAATAATGTCTCATGGTGTAGTTGATAAAATCTTCATCGAGAAAATAATGGAATAAACAACCTTCATTATAATTATTACAATCATAATTAATTTCACGTCTACATATTTTTTCTCTTCCTTCGTATTTTTTTTTTATTTATTATTATTTTTGAGGTGCAAGAGTAAGAATGGTTTATGCCAATCTTGCAACCTATTGACAGGTTTCATCTTTTTTCTTTCCCCTAGATATTATTTTCTGTCAATAAATGTATATTATTATATTATTATTATTATATAATGGCTTTTTAGACGGTGCGCCTATGCCGTAACGACCTCGCGGAGCTCTATTTTCAGCGTTAAACAAAAATTATAAACAATAGAGATAGAGTTCCGGGATCTTTCTTCATAATTCCTTAAATATCATTATTTTAGAAATTATTAACAAAAAACGAAAAACCTTCTTTTTTTAATCTTATTTTGTTAATAACAATCGCAATTTTTTACGTGCTAATAAACCCTTTAGAAACATTTTTCTAGACGTCATTCCGAATCGAATGAGCTATCGCTCATATTTTTAGGAGCTTTATATCTATTTAACACGTTTTTGAACTTGTTGATTAGACTATAATTCAAATGAATGATTGATAACAATGTAATACATTGCTGCCCGGTCGCCTATCAAAAATTAGCCGCGATTACCTTTAATTAAATATATTGTAATTAAATTATGTTGATGAATTGCACCTATATGTTTTTCAAGTGAATTGAACGTTATTTGAAAGAAAATTATGTGAAGAATGAAAAAACAATGGTTGCCAGCTCTCAGTCAGCCGCAACCTCTAGGTTGCCAGGTGTAAACAGGTGTGTTATTGTTAATTGATTACGCTCCTCGTGTTTTTCAAGGACATTTAATACGAAATTGAAGTTTAATTTTTGCTGTACACGATAATACATGGTTGCCTGCGAAAAAATGGCCGCAAGTGGTGGTCACGATTAGAATTGATTTTTGAGTATAATGGAAATGTTAATAAAAAAGATCTAAATTAAACACAATTAGCGTTGAGGTTGGGTCCTACTTTATGTCTTGCTTTACCAGCATTCCATGCTTTTACTGGCTGCGACTATACAGACGCGTTCCATAATAAAGGACGAGTAAGGTTTTATTATATATTTTCAAAGAACAAGACCTTTAAAAAAAGGCCGCGTGATTGACGTTTTTGATGATAAAAAAATTCAAGTTGTCCAGGAATTTAGCGCTTTTAAGTATGGCGCCAAATAATGTACGAGTGTAAATAACGCCAGATATCAGTTAATAACAAAAATATTCAGCAAGAAGAACTAATGAATTTGAAGTAATTAGCTTTGACTCTAAACTGATTCCACCTTGTGGAAAGTCATTAATGCAGAAAATATTGCGGACTATTTTTGTCAATTCGATGTGGCTAAATGCAACCATATATGTAAAATGAATGCAACAGATACATATTGTGTGAAACTGAACGCAGAGGTTTGCGGTTGGTCATTAATTCATGGTACTTCAAAACCATTGACCCGACGCCAATGACAGTCGAAGACATCTTATCCGTGTCAAAAGAGGTAACTTCTGTAGATAAAGAAGGCACGGCAGAAACTTCTGATAGTAAGTAAATAAGTTTCAGTTTCAGTTTATTCAAATTCAAATATTAATACAGTAGGAGTATAAAATTATCTATGGTTTTTGCCCCCGTGGAGAAGAGAGATAACACCCTAAGCATATGGGATGCTTGTATTGTGATATATCCCTGTTCTTCGTGGAGGCTTGGTAATATTAATCTATTATATTCTATCAATGCTATGGCTAATGAGTAATGAGTACATTGAAACGAAAATATTGGATCTGTAGAATGGAAAAAAAACAAAACAACAAATATATTTTTTTTTGTTGATATCTAGTTATAATTTATGGTATTTCAAAATATATTCATAATAGAGTTTTGGTTTTGACTGATGAAAAGTTTTATATTTGATTTGTAATGGTTTTTGTTTAAACCAGTTCTGAGGCGAACTGGCACTATATTGAACAGCTTAGGACCGTAAAAGAATATACATCTTTGTGTATGATGTTTCTTAAAACTTGGTAAGTTTAGACAGAGGTTTTTTGCAAATCTGGTATGTGTAGTTTTATCTGTCTCGTATAAATGTTTCTTATGGAATATCCATATAAGGCAGTGAAATGCATACAGACTTCTCACATTAAAATTTTTTTTTAATAATTTTCACCATTTTTTAAATATAATTTTTATTATCGTGTTTTGTATAGCTTGAAGACTACGCAAAGTATTGTTAAACATTCCACCCCAAGCAGTAATACAATATTGTATTACCGATTCTACCATTGAGTGGTATAATATAATCATATTTTTCCTATTCAAAATATCTCTTTAAGTAAAAAATTTGTAGGTTAATTGTCTAAGTCTTTTCGTGACGTAAAAATCATGTTCGTCCCATTTCATATACTGGTCAATTATAATCCCAAGATATTTGATTTTTGTCACTTTCTCAATTTTGGGGCAGGTACAGGATGTTTCAATTATACATTTGGGAGAGTGTATCTTTATTGTGTTTTCTTGCGGTTGATCTCTTCTATCAATTGTAAAGGAAATAAATTTAGTTTTTTTTTTATATTTAAGCTCAAAAGGTTTATATTCAGCCATAAGCCTATGCTTTTCAATCCTGTTTCCGCATTGCTGTATGTCTGAGACCATTTTTCCCCTGTGAATACTATTGCTGTATCGTCAGCATATTTTTTTTTTTTTTTTTAATTATATTAAGAAAGTACTGGTCCTAATACAGTTCCCTGTGGTACCCCAGTTGTGATTTCTAGTATTTTGCTCAATGTATTGTCAATTTTGACTCTTTGATTTCTGTAAGTATTTATTTCCAATAGACACAGAACAGAACAAGGTGTACATAGCCATTGGCATGGGGAAGTAATGGTACTGCGAAAATATGATTGGCATATTTTAGCAAACATTGTTGACATACAATAATGATAGTTATGGGTAAACAAGAAGTTTCAGAAATGACAATGGATTAAGTATTATATATTAATTTTGAGGAAAGGATGTAGCAAAGAATTTATTCAAGTTGTAAAATACATGCTGGTGTAATAATTTTTTCAATGATTGGTTGAATTTTCTGGTGGATGTTTCCTTCATGGAGGAAGGCAAATGATTATAAACTTTTATCCCTTTATATAGTGTACACGTTTTACGTGGGATTGTTCGTTTGATTTTTGTTTTGTTGGGCGCCAACTAGCTCAGTCTTTGGTCTGTTAATAAGTAAATAATGCACACTGCTACTTTGTACTTATAATAGTTATAATGTTATAATTTTGATCAATGCAGAAGATACAATCTTTTGATGTGGTTCAGACACACATAACCCGAGAACCCCCGATGTCTCTCCCAGTTAGGTTAGAGTCTTCCTCTTTTTTTTACAATTCTCGCGCGCTATTTTTTCCAGGGTTGCCAGTTACACAATATTCTACAACAATAGGGGTCCATTTCGAGTTTTTTCATAGTTGTAGTTGGGCAAAATTATATAATTATCGTGTAGAGTATTGGTGACGGTGACTTGAGTATTGAAGGGTATCACTTTTAAGGACACTTTTAATATGTATGTGCTGGTTAAGGTGAGTATTTTATGTTGACGAAAATAATCTCTACATGAGTCCCGATAATTTAATTTGAACAGAGTGCGGATCGCGCGTTTCTGGATTATGAAGGTGGATTGAGAGCCGACGGAGTTCCCCAAAATTCGATTCCGTATTGTATTGCATTAAACTATGGAAGTATGCGAAATATACAATTTTCGAGACTTGGTTGTTTGTATTTGCTTGGACACTTCTTGATGCAAATATTGCTTTGTTGAGTTCGATGTTCAGTTGGTTTATGTGTTCCATCCAATTGAGTTTCCTATCAATAGTTATCCCCAGGAATTATCCCCGTTCAATGTTACCTCAATGTTTTGAGTATATCTATATGGGTTGAACAGAATGTTTTGAGTTTTAGATATATTTAGCGATAACCTATTTGCCGAGAACCAGTCTGCAATACCGTTCATTGAATTTTGGACTTTTGTAGTGAGGTCATCGACCGAGAGGCCATTGATAACAACGCTAGTGTCATCGGCAAAAATAGAAAATGATATTTCAGGAAAGTCACAGTCTATGTCATTTATGAGTATGAGAAATAGTGTTGGTCCGGGGATAGAGCCTGGGGTACGCCTGTTTCTATGAGGCCCCTTTCTGATTGATAGTAATCGATTTTGTTCTGGTCCCTATGTTCAATTCTCACCAACATTTCCCTATCGCGAAGATAAGCCCTAAACAACTAATTAACTAATCCTCGTATCCCGTAGAATTCCAGTTTGTTCAGTAGAATATCATGGTCCACACAATCGAACGCTTTGGAAAGGTCACAGAATATTCCAAGTGGGAACTCTTTAGTTTCCAAAATATTATGTAACCTCTCCATTAGCGTGAAAGCCGCATCAGTTGTGTTAAGGTTTTGTCTAAATCCAAATTGGTATTCTGACAGGATGTTTTTGGGGGACAGATAGTTGTTGAGTTGGTAATTCACTATCCATTCGAGTAATTTGCAGAAATTTACCAATAATGATATAGCTCTATAATTGTTAATCTCCTTTCTTGAAAATCGGAATTACCACAGAAGTTTTGAAGCAGTTAGGAAATATTCCAGTAGAAAGAGAAAGGTTCAAAAAAAAGTGGGGGGGGGCTTTAAATAAGGTGATACTATTTTTTATTACAGTCATTGGGATAGCATCTATTCCTGAGGATTTTTTTGGTTTCAGAGTACTAGCACAGTTTACAATATCCGCTTCGGTGATGGGCGCGAAATTGAAGGAGTTCAAGAAGTTCATATCCATTCGTTTAATATAGTTTTCGCTCGATAGATTACTCGAAGCAGCCAGAGAGTTCTTTGTGCCGGCATTACAAAAAAAGTTTCGAAATTCATTTGCGACTTGAACTGGGTCCTCGATCAAAGTATTTTCTTTTTTTATATGGAGATTAACGAATGGACGGTTGTTTTTACCGGTTAAAGTTCTTGCTACGTCCGGTGGCTTTACTTTTGTTTTCGGATGATTCAATTTTATTGCCATAATAAGTACATTTTGCACATTTGATTACGTTTTTCAGTATTTTCTGATACTCAGCTATATAATGTAGTATTATTTGATTATTAGTCCAGCGTTTCAGCTGGAGAAGAAATCGTTTGTTCTTGCAGGACACAGTTTAATGCCTTTTGTAAGCCACTCCTTGTGAGTTTGTTTGTCCTTCAATTTGAAATTGATTCTTGGATATGCTTGAGAAAAGCAAGGACTGATCAAGGAATAAGAAGTTTCAAAAGCTGAATGAATTTCTCCAATTTGATAAAGGGGACTCCAGTGGATGTTGCTCAGAAGGCTGGAGAAAATTTGATTATTTTTACAGTTGAATACCCGTTTAGATGCGGATGGAGTTATATGTTACTGCATTGAACAACATGATGTTGAATTTTCAATATTTGTGCACGATGGTCTGAAATCCGGATATCTTCGACATAAGACTTATATATGAGATCGGTTTTTATTAGAATATTATCTATTATTGTAGATGATTTGGAGGTTATTCTAGTGGGGTCATTGATGGTATTGTAAGTTGGAACATCTGTAAAAGAGATTGTAGGTCGGTTAGATTTTTGCTTATGATGCTAAAATCGATGTTAAAGTCACCGCAGATGATAAACGTTATAGATGAGAGCTCTGATGATTCAGATGAAGTGTTCAGAAGAAGTAAAAGAAGATGATTAAAAAATAATTCATTTTTTTTATTCATGTTAAAAAAATAAAAAAAATTAAAGAAAAATTCTTATTTGTAAAAAAATATGATAAATATTTTTCAATTAAAAAATTAACGGAATCGTAATAATTTTTTAATGTTATTATAATTAAATTCACTGATTTGTTGAAAATATGAACAGGATGTTCATAAAATCAGATCTGGAATCATCTGCGACTGAAAGATAAACTTTAGTCACTATCTTCCATCGTCAAGATGACCTCTTGTGGGGTATTCATGTTTCCCTTTTCAAAATGAAATTCACATTTCATAACCCTGACTGACGAATATTTATAAATTTTTATGACATTTTATATAGAAAAAATTAAATAGTTTCTACAACAATAATAAAAATGTCCATTAGCATTGAAAGAACAGATAAAAGGACCTCGATATCTCTGAACATTCAATAGTAAATTTCTTCAACAAAACATGATTCCTTATTTATACGGGAAACATTTCCATTATGCTCGAAAATCATTGCATAGGTAAAAAATTATAAAACAATATTACTTTAACTACACCACTTTGTATCTTTGGATTCATATATCCAAAAAAATTATAGGAAGCAAAAAGATTCCTTTCAACTATTCCTACAAAAAATCTGAGTTGACTTTTCCTTCAAATCGATTAGTACGGAAGAAAAAATAAAAAAACCAAAGAGAAATAAGACATTTCCATATTTCTCCGAAACCATTCAAAATATCGCAATAATATTCAAAACCAAAATTATAGCTTTCCATTAATCCTACGAAAAACCCAAGTGAACGAAGAGCTAACTAAAATACACATATTTGGTCGCAGTACATCTCTCTACTTATATATCGTCGAATACACATATTTGGTGCTCAATGATAGTTTCAAAGTAAAAATATGCTCATGGTACTTATATGCCATAGTCTCTACTCTCGTCTCACACACCTTTTAGGAACAATTATAAACTCTAATATGCTTTCATATCGTCGTAAATATGATCCGAGCTCAATACTAATCTAATATCACATAAAAACTAAGCACTCCAACTGGAAGCGGCCGAAGGCCCTTTGTTTACAACACGAAGCAGCGCGGGCATTCCTTTTCTCTCGCTTACACTCATCTAGAGCGAAAGCAATTCATTCTAGTCATGGCAACCACTAATTCCGGCCATGTTTTCACAGGCACCATGTATTATCGTGTACGGAAAAAATAAACTTCAATTTTGTATTACATTTTCTTGAAAAACACGATGAGTGTAAATAATTAACAATAACATACCTGTTTACACACCTGGCAACCTAGAGGTTGCGGCTGACGAGAGCTGGCAACCATTGTTTTCTACATTCTTCACATCATTTTCTTTCAAACAACGTTCAATTCACTTGAAAAACGTATAGTTGCAATTCATCAACATACATTAGTTACAATATATTTAATTAAAGGCTAATTTTTGATTACTGCAGAAATCTGCTGCCGGATCCTAGACTATTAGAATACCTGGATCTAGATCATTCAATTCAACGGTAAGGATATTTTCTGTGCTCTCTATCTCTTTTCGCTGAAAATTCAAAATATTATATAATGCATTTCAAAAATAATTTTTTACTCACTAGCGCTTCCACATATGAAAAGTAAGGACTCTCAGGACGCTGTATATGTTTATTCTCATAAACGCCCGTATATTTCTGTGGTTCTGGTTTGAATGTGTAAGGTTCCAAATAAGGAGACTTGTACGTATTTTTCTTAATACTTTCTTGACTTTTTTCAACCACTTTTATCTTTCTGGGCGGTGATGGTATTCTCACATGTAGTTCTCTCAATGTTTCGGACATGGTCAAATGAACTACTGCGGACAGTAGTAACTTGTCATTTATAGAATAGGTTTGCCTCTCGGGATCTAGCAACTGGTACAAAATCAGGAGGAATTCGACATCACTTCCACAACAGAGGTTCAAAGCCAATGAGATCTTTTTTGGGTTAGGTCTAGGAACTAGGCCTAAGATAGCTATGTTTTCTTTTGTTTGGTTCATAGTTTTATCTTTACTATCTTGAGTTATACAACACTGGAATCGTTCTGCGGTTTTCAGTTGTTTAGGAGAGAGTTCCTGGTACCAGTCAGGCCCCCACATGGCTTTTATATATGTATGCATTGTTTTTGCTGAAATTATCAATCCAATTCTTATAAGCATAATGTTCATATAAAATGGTGAAAATGTAATATTTTTCCTGTGAAAAAAACACTTTTGAAATTCAGGACATATACATATAGCGTAACTATATCAGTTCGTGTATTTATAAAATACACACATGGACAAAAGTCCGCATTCTGTTCATTCCTAAAATACACACGATGTAAACAAGCGTGTGAAAATACTTACGAGGGAGGACAGAAAAGTAATCGGCCTCTAGGAAAAAAACAAAATTAATTATCGTACACATCGCGTACTGTTTTCTGATTGGTTGCTAATTAGGACCTTTCATTCACCAACCAATCAGAAAATACTAGTAGAATCTAAGAATTTTTCGTTCGTAGACAGCTTCGTAAACCGTGCATGCGAGAATCTTGCTTGGCAACAGTGTTCAGTTCACGTGTTCTGAATCACTACAATGGTCGTGATATTATTTTTTTAAACAATATTCAATTGCGAATGTTTTTCCCTTTTCAATACTGTTTGTGTCGTTTGTTTCTTACAGATATAAAGTTCCTCAAAGCAGAGTATGAAGTCAACTAGTTCTGACTTTATCACTAGTTTGATGGTAAAACTGTACTATTTTCGTTTTCCAATAAAGACTATTATTATTATTTGGATAATAAGGTTGGCAGACCGATCATTTCATATTGTAACCAAAAAGATTTGAATACCTTTCCCGTTTCAGGCAAGCAAAGTGTAGAGTCAGACAATTTAGATTTAAGTTTTAAGGTACTATGCAGCTCTGTCTGTTCCCTGAAAAGAGCGTAGAGATCTACAACAGGGACATAGGGACAATTTTCGATTTAGAAATAAGGAACGTGTAAAGAAAAACACTGAATAAATACTTGATTCATTTCTCTGTCTCTCTATTAAAATAATAGCAACCGGTGTCCAGTACCAAGTTGACCAATCAATAGAGATTTTTTCGTGACAAAAATACTACCAGCAAACCGACTGTGCCATCATTCGGTAGTTATATCCTGTTATGTTTCCTACTCCCAACTGTCATTGCTTAATTTGTTATAAACATTTAAAAGTATTTTTTTGTTTTTGATTTGTAATTCGAAAACGAATATAGCAATCTCGATACTCTCAATGGACGAATTGAATGAGCTCAAGCACAACTCGATCAGATCTTTAGTAACGGAGAAAAATCGGAAAAACGGGAAAAGATCTGCGTTTTTTTAAAACTTCTTACACCGCAATTTTTTTAGTTTTGAAGCAGGCTCTCCACGACATAGTAGTGATTGATATGTAGTTAATGTGTGAAAAACTCAGGCACTGTTAGATAGATAGATAGATTTATTCAGGTCGATATCATTATTACAAAGTTATGTTTGAATATATTATGTAAAACAATGTAGAATATTACTATTCCTGGCACTCTGAGGTCACCTAAGCTGAGCTTGTATTGTGTCCTTCAGGCTGCTAGGTTTATCTGGAATGTGATATGGTACAAGTCTGACTAGAAAGGTAACATAGTTGTTTTGGTTTAGAGGACAGGTTGAGTAGAAAATAATATATAGAATATAGAATTCATTTCTTGACATGATTTTTGGGTAACCTTCCACAGTCTGAAAATGAAAATATAATCAGGAAAATCTATACAAGTGTAGAAAGGGCAAACTGATTAGTTCACCCCGATAAGTTATTGCGTTCACCAAATTATATTTCCTATGGAAAAATGATTCAATTTGTCAATAACTTGCCGTTTTCTGAATTTGCCTATAAAAAATTTTTTTTAAAAAATTCAAAAGATACTTCTCTGTATAGTTTTTTGCTTGACGTTTCGGGGACTATATCTGCCCCCGTTCTCAAAATCTTCTAAATCTCCTTTAATTGTTTTATAATTTGGATTTTTGCTCGCAGAGTCTTTTTTGCTTTTTCAACTGACGGATGTCAATTGAGATCTGCCAAAAAAGTTTGAGAGTGACGTATTGCTCATTTGATATATGGGGTGTTGTTCGGATCAGTTTATTAGCATTCTACCATATACCAATAGAAATAAATTGACGTAGAGGAGAGTATACACAGATGGTGGTTTCAGATTCAGTCGTTCTCAAAAATATTTTTCAATTGATTATATTGATTTTTAATGAATAATTTCATTTCTTTTTTAAGTTTATTGTGGTTGTTAATATTTTTTATATATGTCGGTAGCTGATTATATAGTTTAGGGCCAAAGTATGTAACGAATTTTTGGTTGTGAGTCAGTCTGCAGCGTGGTATATTCATAACTTGGCTTGCAATCATTCGTGTATTATGTGTATGGTGGATTATATTTATGGGTTTACTCAAGGTAAAGAGTAAACATTCATAGGCGTATATTTTCCTTACGTTAAATAGGCCAGTTTCTTCATATAAGGACTCGGTTGAATGTCTTCGATTTTTTTTAAACATTATTTTAATTAATGTGTTTTGGATTATATCTAAATTATGTAAGGATGTCTTGAATAATCCACCCCAGACAATGATACAATAACGTATAACTGACTCAGCCAGGGCGTTATGAACCAGCAACATGACGTCTCTTCTGAGAATATTTCGGAGTTGATAAAATTTATAGATCAACTTTCGAAGTCTTTTCACCGTATATTTTACATGATCGTTCCATCGTAGTGATTGATCAACCATGATACCTAAGTACTTAGTTGATTTATTTTATGTATTTCAGGCAAGAGCAATTTGCACTTTTTGGGCATGTTAATTTGTGGATCGGAAGTGTTGTTTTTTTTGGTTGATCTTTTTTTGTAGAAGAGAAAGTTATGAATTTTGTTTTGTCTAGATTGAGGCTCAGTAGGTTAGTACTTAGCCAGGAGTAAATTTGTTTCATGCCAATTCCTGCTTTTTCATATACTTCGTTCCATGTTTCACCTACGAATGCTACAGCCGTGTCATCAGCGTAAGACGTTAAATTTTCTTCAAAATTGGCAATGTTGAAAATATTATTGACATACAGTAAAAATAGTATGGGGCCCATGACAGTTCCCTGTGGCACACCCATGGCAACAGGTAATGGATCACTAAAAGAATCATTTATTTTCACTCTCTGTATTCTGTTTGCTAAGTAATCTTCAAATAAATTTAATGCTACGCCTCTTACTCCTACGTCCTCCAATCGCTGAAAGAGTATGTCATGATTGACGGTATCAAACTCCTTGGCCAGGTCTAAAAATACAGTTAAACATTTTTTCTGATCCTGAAAGCAGTTGAATACCTTGTTTGTTAATTCAAAAACAGCTTGCTCTGTTGATAAGTTTTCTCTAAATCCATACTGGGAGTTGGAAATAATATTGTTGTTCTCAAGAAAGTTTACTAATCTGTTTTTTAAACATTTTTCAAATATTTTTGCGAAATTGTTTATTATTGTTATGGGTCTGTAGTTGTTTGTTTTTTGTTTGTCTCCAGATTTATGAATTGGATTGATTGGTTTTATGAGATAATGTGTATTTTTTAAAAGATACCGTAATTTTGGAAGTCTTGTTTTTAATTAGATATTATTTTATAATTTCATTTTCTGTAACCGGGTGAAGGAACAGCGAATTTCTCATGTTACTCTTCTTTTCTGTAGCGGGAGATGTTGGTTTATCTATTCTATTTGACATAGTTTGGCCTATATTTATGAAATAGTAATTGAATCGTTCGCTACTTCTTCATCCGTTTGTTTTCTGCCTTCATCATAATAAACTGGAAATTTTGCATATTTTTGTGATACGAGGTGTCATTTGTTATTTCTTTATTTCGTTCCAATTTTTTTTTAAATTTTTGCCCGATTCATTTATTTTGCTTTTGTAATAGTCATTTTTCGCAGTTCGTATTAAATTACATAGGAAGTTTCTATAGTGTTTATATTCGTTATTATGTTCTTCGCTGTTTGTCCTTATGGATTTTTGTTCCAAATAGTCCCTATGATTAATTGATTTGATTAAACCAAGCGTTATCCAGGGTTTAAGTTTGGTCTGTTTTTTCAACATGGTATTTGACTTTATTTGAGTGCTTTCATCAATATATAGCGAAATTTTCTTGGTAAAATTCTCGTAGAGTATTTCCGGTTCTCCGGTTTTCATCACCGTTTCCCAGTTTTCTTTTTTCAGCAGTTTCTCTAATTTACTATGGTTGATATATGTTCTATTTACATTTGACTTGTTATTTGTGTTTTCATTTAAGATATAATCAGTTTTAATCGATAAGAGTAAGGTATCGTGATCTGTTATACGTTTTGAAAATGTAAGTTCGAGGATCAGTTTCATTGTATATATATTTATTTTTGAACTTTACAATTATATGGTCTATTGAGCTTGGTGATGTTTCTCCTGTGGTCCTAGTTGGTTTATTTACAAATGAGAAGAATCCTGTTTCTGCTAACATGCATATATATTTATTAACTCTGTGTTCTGTCAGGTTCAAGATATTTATATTTATGTCCCCCATGAATATTTTCATATCACTATTTGGCTGAGTCATTAGGTAGTTTTCAAGATCGATTAGGTATAGATCTAGATTTGTCGCCGGTGGTCTGTAAGAGCAGGTCAATGTAAATGTGATGTTATTCAGTGTAAATAGAATTTCTAATAAATTTATTTCAGACAGATGTTTAATAGAAGAGTATAGCTGATATTATTTTTAATGTAAACGATTATTCCATCATTTTGATTAAAGCGCGATTCGTTGTAAATAATATCAAAATTAGGGATAGAAAAATTTCCAAAATTTTCTAATATCCATGTTTCAGATAAGATTAGTATATCTATATTTTGAAATCGTATATCTTCTATATAAATAAGTAGTTCATGGAAGTTTTTATTCAAGCTCCTAATATTTAGGTGAAATACGTTTAGAAACCCCTCACCACTCCATTGATGCATACTCTCCCTAAAGTTTTGACATACTATTGTTTCATTTTCTTCATTGTTTTCTATCAAATCTAGAAATTCTAACATGACAGTTTACTAAGCTATAAACCTATAAGAAAAACAGTTGTGATTAATTTAGGATAGAATGTAAAAAAAATTTATAATGATAAAAAGTAAATTGGGTACAGTAAAATTATTAATTAAAGGAAAAATATATAATCACATCATTACTCCTATTTTTTAAAGTTTTCACAATGAATGTGTTATATTAATTTTATTATCGGACAATTTCAATTACCAATTGCACAAAGAGAAAAAGTGTTCATAAATACTTTTATAATCAGGTAGAACTATATTTGGTAATATCTCCTTCACAGTTGATTCTGGCATTACGTCCCTCGTGTTTGGTGTAGATGACTCTTTTGAAGCTCCATACGTTCTTTACTCCAAGCTTAGTTTGGGCCTCCTTCAGTATGACCCTTCTGTGTTTTGTTAGGTCGTCTGCGAAGAATATCTTCTTTCCTTTGAACTTATGGACATTTTTGAATAGTTTGAATTTTAATTCCGGGTGCATTAGTTTGAGTATACTTGGTCTGTTTTTATTTGTATTTTCAGATTTATTGCCCACCCTGTAGCCTCCCATGATATCAGCTTCTCTGAGGTTCAACTGGTATTTGTGTTGATAATATCCATGATTTTTTCTTGTAAATTTTTTCCAGTTTCTTCATTTACACGGTATATACAGATATGACTCATTTTCGTAATTTGGAGCATATCGTCTACTTTTTGTTCCAGGTTATTAATTTGCTTATTGTGAAGGTTTATTTGTTCCATTTTTTGCTCCAAGGCACTTGTTTTGTTGGCTTGTGCTTTATCTCGTTCTGGATTGTATTAAGTTTTTGTTCGATTTTGTCTGTTACCTTTTTTGTTATTTGGCTGATAAATTCTCGGTCTTGGAATATCTCCTGAATTGAATCCTTCACTATGGAATTCATTTCTAATTTACTTCTGGTTTCACTTAATGGATAATTCGATACATTGGAATTTTTTTTGGTTATTGACCGATGAAATCGGATTATTTTGCGGAGCAATTTAATGCGCGTCTACTCCGTTTGGAACATCGAACAAGAATGTTGAATTATTAGTTTTCGCATAATTGCAATTCGATTTTTTTATGCACTTTTTTTCAGCAGACCTGAATGCCTCATAGGTGGTCCGATTCCAATAGTTCTGAAATATTTCGAGAGTTGGATAACTATTCTCATTTTGCGTTAAAATGCTGCGAACTGCAACATTACCGAAAACGGGCGAGTGCATAAAAGCGGATGAGAAGGGGGGGTAGAGCAGCAGATTCATAGCGGCCGCAGCGCGCTTGTATTACTATAGATACGCTTTCCCGCGTCTGCTGCTCCACCCCCACTACTCAGCTGCTGCAAGTATTTTTTATCTATTTTGCAGCACTTTAACGCAATATGAGAATATACGTTTTGTAGTACTATACTTCTACTCTCGAAATCTTTTTGAAAAATTGGAATCGGACCACCTATGATGCATCCAGGTCTGCTGCAATAAAGTGCATTAAAAAATTCATATTGCAATTATGCCAAAACTAATGATGCGCCTGAGTTATTTACACATGAAGTACATATTAGTCACTACTATGTCGTAGAAAGCCTGCACTATACAACTTAAAAAATGGATAATTTTTTTTAAAAGCTGATTTTCGCGTTTTTTCCGGTTTTTCCATTACTAATAATCCGATCGAGTCGCGTAAGGGCTCTTTTTTTTTTAATTCTAATCCACTACAATTGGGAGTATTGAGATTGCTTCATTGGTTTCCAAGTTACAATGTCATAACCCCATGAGTACAGAAAACATTCAAACATAAGAAACAACAAGTTATTAATAAATATGAACTCTATGGCCAGAAAACATAATTCACTGGGAATGAAAATAAATTTTGAAAACAAATACTCGACCCAACTGATAAACAAGGGCACGTTAAAAATAGATAGATACCGTCGAGCCCTGGAAAGCATATAAAAAAGTCACCCTTTTACAACGGAGCTATTAACAAATCATCACCCTCCGAGTTACGCACATGTAAGGAATTTCATAGTGAACAAAGAAACTATATATTATAGGTTTTGACAGCTCATTGAATGCAATACGACCACAAAATAGATAAATCATTCATTTTTTTATACATTCTTACGGCTACAGTAACGAGCCATTAATAACTAAGAAGGTGATTTATCATGACAAGTAGAAGATAACTAACGTTAGGAATGTGACCCCGCGAGACAACAAAGAACGATACATGGAAGGGAAGATCATATAAAAGCGCGAATCCTCCAACAAAGATAATGATTCAGTCAACAGAAGTCGTTTAAGTAACATGTCAGCTCAGAGGTGTTTAAACTTTCATTCGATTAACATGTAGTACAGAAAGATGAAGTGCTCAAACTTTCACATAGTAATAATATAACAGTGAAATTGCGAAATTATTGAGAAAGAGAATTCCAATCAAGTCAAACAGGAACTGCACGAGTAATGAATTCACAAAGTGAATGCCCAGTTTAACAGTATTTACCACTAATAAAAATTACGTTATCAATGTTTCAAGAACGAGATAAGACACCGAAAACCTCTAACCGATAGGTCATGCTCTCATGACCATTACCAATACAACTATAGTCTAATATACAGTGCGATATAAAAGTAAATAAATTACTTTCGCGGAAATAAATAAAATAGTAATACAACTAAACTAATATCGTGTAAAACAAATATCGAGTGAATAAGTGTTGAAACCGATGGTCTGGAGTAGGTTCATATATTTTCCTGGATTTATGTTTGGGCAAATTGAATCAATTATAATTTTTATATGTTTTTAAATGTATCCCCATATTTTATGTTCCCATATTTTTCAAAAAATATTTATCGTCTGTTTAACAATTGATGGCATTTTTACTTATATTCAGTCCACTGACTTTGAGAATGCCAAAAACTGACCTAATGTAAAATTTCAACTGTTCTTTGCGTTGTTTATCATTTTAACAGTATATAGAACTGATGGAAATGCTATGTAACTATTATAAAATATATATGTATATTCCAATGCTTTTCCAAGTGCATTATTTAACAATCTTTCTGAGATCGGTACGTGCTTCTATCTAAACGCCCCACATTCCCTGTATTGAGAGGAAGGGATATTTCTTGAAGCCGCTCTCGAGAAATAATCTCTGTTCGACCATACTAAGACAGTCGATGCTCTTATTACTCAAGTTCTCAACCTAACAACAAAGGAGTGATCAAGTAAAGTGATTAATTCATAGTATTTGAAAATTCCTTAGCGTTTATTGATCCTTCTTTAATGGAGAGTACTCTCTATAAAGGGTCAGTGGCGTAACAGGGCTGATCAGGTTCTCCAACTATTCCCAGTATTAACAATGGCGTTGCAGGAGTGGTGTGTTGATTCATAACACCCTGTATATGACCAGACATAGCACTGGTGTCTTCGTTGAAGGAGTGTAAGGGCCCGTGGCGTAACAACAAGTCAAAAACAATAAAAAAAAATAAAAAATTGTTTTAAATGTTTATAACAAATTAAGCAATGACAGTTGTCAGTAAGAAACATAACAGGATATAACTACGAACCGTCTGCCGTATGATGGCACAGTCGGTTTCCTAGTAGTATTTTTGACACAGAATCAATAGAGCAGAAAATCTCTATTGATTGGCCTAAAGTGCTGTAATTAAAGCTTATAGTTATTTGGAGATTTAAACAAGTGTATGGTTGAAGTCACGTAATTCCCATCTATGGTAGCCACTCCACAGTTCTGTGACTTATTAGTGTCATTTGAGGTGTCTGAAACAGTATGGCCACTGAGCAAATCACTTTAGAGGTTTTTAAACTCAAAAGTGGGAAATAACCGTTGCGGTTACATTCCTGTACCACTTAAATTTCACTTAGAAGTCACAGTCACTTTCAAGAGAGTATGATAGTTTCGGTGACGTTTTGGTAACTTCCATAAAACCTTCAATGTGGCAGGCAGTTGATTGTGATATGTGATAATGGTTGCCACGTTCTTGCTCCATAATTGATAGTCACAGTACGCATTTAAAAAGTCACTACAAATAACAATAACCTTCAAAATTCCGCGCGGTGACGAAAGCTAACCTAAGTTTTCTCAAATTATTTTATTGTGACTTACAAAAAGTTAGTTTAACCTGTTTTAAAATTTTCCTTGATTTTTTGGTCCATGCGATGACAAAACTAACCTAACTTTTCTCAAATTATTTTTATTGTGGCTTATAGAAAGTTCGTTTTACTAGTTATGTGAATTATATTCATTCAAAATAAAATGGGTTATGCGTTTTCAATAGACAATTTTTCTTGATTTTATATAAAAAGGTTAACTTAAATAGATCGGATCTCTGACTTGTGCTCCTGCTTAATATTCATACCTTAATTGTTAATTCTGTTTGCATAAATGCGATCATTTTCATTACTTGTTGATTGATAATTGTTACTTGATAATTGTTGACTGGAGCTGCATAAATCCACTATATATACCTGCTACATGTCCTTTTTTATCAATTAATGAACATGTACCTGCAATTTCGAGGTTATAACTTTGAAGTGGCAGGTTATAATAGCCCGACGTGTTCGCCCTTTTTCAAGGGTATAAGATCTATTGTAATTTTTAGGTTATAACTTTGAAGTGGTGAGTCATGGGCCTGCGACGTGGGTGCCACTTTCCAGTGGTGGAAAAGTTAATAATTTAGTTCCACTGGGCACTTTATGATGGCAGAAGCTTCAGAGTGGTATATTTACACTTTCTGACACTTTAAAGTTATATTCTTCAAAAGCCGCCATATTTACAGGAATATGCTGGGTCGCCATTATTAGAGAAATGATCGAAATATTCAATAAAGATTTATTTGTCGTCAGCACTGCAACAAACGTAGTAATTTATTACGTAAGTATTTGTTTCAACTAACAAGAAATTGATAAAACAATGTTTGAGGGATTTGAGTACATAATTTCAGAGGCGAGTTATTTCCAAAATTATAATGTTAAATAAAGAGTATTCAGATAGCGCGTGCTCACAATCGAGCTACAACACCCATATTTCACATAAAACTTTCAATCGTTTTAATTTTTTCCCGATCAGAAGTATAGTTTTCCCAATATCAATTGCAGAAGCATAAAAAAGTCTTGCGGCGAAATCCTGTGAGCAGCAGTGGCAGAGATAACTAATTTTATTAGATATTTTAAGATTTTAAAAATACTTCATAAATAATGAAAAATGAAAAAAAATTAAAGACAAGCTTTTATTTATACAAATACATTAAAATTTCTTTCATTGTTTGACTAGAATATCCTAAAACGTATTTCGATCGGCACACACCAAGACCACAGACGCTACTGGTTTTTAATCTTTCAGAGCTATTAAAACACAAATATAACGCGTGATTTATGACCTCCCATCGTATAGACACACCTGCAAGCATTGATGTCCGACTTGATTGGCCCAGACGAATCGGTTGTAGAACAGACAGCAGTCACTCAAGTCCACGTTGACCAGCGGGCTCTTTGTGCCGACGGAGACTGTATACAAGTAGTACAGATTATTTTTCGTTCCGTTTCATCGCATATACGCTCGTGTTAGCGAAGTGAGTTTTTATTTGCTCCCTATAGAAACAGCTTCTGCAATTGATATTGGATGGACTATATCCAAATTCAATATACTTACTTACGCGTTTGTATGTTCATATGTTATATATTTTTATAGTTGATCGAATATTAGAAATGAATCAGGCGAAATGGAAGAATGAGGAACAAAATCGAGCTACATATTATTTACACAAACGCAGTCAGTTGTTTAACGTGTCTAGTGTCGGCCACTACATATCCACGTTTTTGCCAGGTGTCCACAACGTGGTTGGAATGTGGCTATCTGAGATCCAGGAACGTAGATCGGAACGTAGCAGCCACCAAAAAAGTGTTCCCCATTTTGGTAGCCGCCGCGTGATAGAACCGTGTATATTGTGGCAGTGGTTGTGGTCAAACACCTCAAAGTTTTCCACAATTGTGGCCGCTACGTTCCGTCCACTAAAAATGCTACTTGGACACCAGACCCCTGGACCACCCTAACTCCATCTGTTGCTACCCTGATACATGGAGTAAACCACTATAAAATCTGGCGTCCGAGATTCGAGGTTGAGTTAAGAAAATATTTCGAGTTTAGTACTTTGGCGTCATCAACAACGTAAATTTCCAGTTATAATAGTTTGATAACTGGTTTGAGTATTATAACTTCCGACCCTAGAAAAACACGTCACAGTGTGTTAAAGATCGAATCAAATTCCAACATAAGGTAGCATCAGAATCCCTCGAAATCATTTTTTTCCTTTCGGGAATCAGCAAAGAATTTTCGACAAAGTTTGCGCGGGATTCTCACCAAATATGATTTTTCAATCAATAGTTTTGTTTTTAACCGCTTTCTTGGTTGTTTGACTTGTTATGCCCCATAATTACAAAAAAAAATTCATTCATAAGAAACAACACGAGATTCCTTAATATGAACGTTATAGCCAGAAAACCAGTTCACTAGGAGAGATAATAAAATCAGAAATTCTCCACACTACCAAGCTAATCGAAAAATAAGCCCATTAAAAATATTTCGTCATTTGAAGGTAAGTAAAGGCACTCAAGAAGTCCTATAAAACATCACCCTTTTCTCGATATAGCTATTAATATATCATCACCTCCTACCTCCTAATTACACGTATCTGAAAAACAAAGTTCTTGATAAACAAAAGTATAAATTCAGAGTTTTTGACAGCTCTCCTAATTACATTGCGCCACGAAATATCATAAAACTGTTTTCATGTATTCATGACGACAGAAAAAACGCTATAAATTTACGACAGCCCATTACTATAACTCAATCGCGAGAGAGATAACATCCCTCGTATTTATCCATTCGCGTATGACAGCAACAAGCCACTAATTATTGAGAAACTGATTTATTTTCACAAGTAAACGATTAAATGCCACAACAAAACACTTTATCCCACTCCGCGGACACACACACAAAAAAAAACACGACCATGGATTCCTATGAAACGCGAACCGCGGAACGAAAAAGATCATTCTGAGAACAGAAGCCAGTCGAGTAACATGCTCAGTCAGCTCATAGTGAAATAATTTCAAGTCTATAAAACATGGCTATTCAAATGGTAGTTAATAAAAAAGGCGACGGCGCGAGCAAGCTAGATCAGATTAGAGAACGTGCGAACTAATAAGAAGAGAAATTATATTTCAAGATTAATCCTCGTAATAACAGCAACCAAGTGAATTCACCAGTAAACCAGTATTTTTCCAAAATTAGCCATTATTTATCAACGCTTCAAGAACATGATAAGTCAACGAAAAACCTCAAATCGATAGTTCAAGTTCAAGACCTCTTATGAAACCGTATCCATACAGCGATAATATAATATACCGTGCTAGTAAAAAATAAAAACATTTTTCAGCGGGATTAATCAAAAGAATAATACAATTAAACTAATTGTCGTTTAAAAGCCTTCTCAAGAGAACAGTGTTGGCCATGCTGAGTTGGAGTAAGTTCATATGTATTTTTCTGTATTTATGTGTGTGCAAATTGATTTTTTTTTTCATAATACGAATGTGTTTTTAAAATGTATCTCCATAATTTCATGTTTCTAAAGTTTTTCAAAAGATAATCATTTCCAGCCGTTTTTGACAATTTATGTCACTATTGTTTTTATTAATTTTTTGACTGTGTAAACTTAACTTCTATTTGTTTTTTCTGAATATTGTGTCATATTATCCGTTTATAGAACGGATGAATAATTTTTGTCAACTTTTATCAAATATATATGTATATTCTTAACATTTTTATGAGTGCATTATTATATTTTTCGAATCTTTCTGAAACACGGTACGTATTTCCTGAATAAACAACTCACGCCCAAGCATAGAGAGAAAGGGGTATTTCCTGTAGGCCGCTTCAGGAACATAATCTCGGTTCGACCATCTTCAGATAGTCGATGCTCTCGATGCTTTTTTTCTCAATCTAACAAAAAGTTTGGTGTTACAGGTGTGTTCTGTTAATTCATAACACCCTGTATATGGTCAGACTTAACAGACTAACCCTCAGAAGTTAATGAGAATTTGTACGAGTTAAGATCATGGGAGCCTTACATTTATAGTGGGATCGAAAACCACTCCTTGGGGCCTTGAAACATTTTTCGCCAGCTGCGGGAGTTGAACCCCCGCCGGGTGGAAACAGTGGACACAAAGTACCACTGAGCCACAAGCCCCCATGCTTATCTCATTTGAACCCATTTTCCTTTTCTTATTTCTATACAACCCACTCATTACCTTTTTCACGGTCATAGCGTTTCCGTTTGATTACAAAATTTTTGAATTCACGTTTAGATCGTTCCTCCTTTCGATCCTGTTCTTCTCTCCAAATCTCATCTACGAATTTCCACTGAGGGGGACCACCATGGCAATATTTGGGCTTCTTTTTCGGCTTCGGTTTCATGTCTGATGGTGCCGGTACGTAGAAAGCCTCAGTGTTCCTCACGTTCAATTTCGTATCTCCCACGTCCATTTTCACGAATGTTTCGGATATATTGTAATCCAACATTTCTCCAGGTTGGGGACGGAATGTGTTGAAGACAATGGGATTTTCTTTTGTACTAATGGGAATGACTTTCGCAACTTTCAAGGGACTGAATTGATCTAGAAGATCTTCATTTCGTGCGACTGGTTTCTTCAACTTGTTATTTTTCATCATATTCATACTTATGAATATAACACAAACACAAAATTTGAATGGAAATTAGTTTCCACAATTCAACACCTAATTTTGGAACTTCAATATTTGACAATACTATGACATTCCCGGTAAAAAATATGGAGTGTACAACTAGACAATGTGTTTCAATAAAATATTTCTCTACCATAAATGATTTTTACATGCAATCGAATTACATCTGAAAATATTCGACAGATTACTTTTCCTTTGTGATTTCGAGTACGAATACTATAATATCGGGAACAATAACTTTTTCTCAAGTACTTTGTCATATTTCAAGCACCATTCAAGATCACTAAGAGGCTAGAGCATATATAGCGACTAGGATAAACCAGTGCAAGATAAGTTGACCATAAAGATATTCTTAGTCATCGGGTGCTTCAAAAATTCCCATTGGGGGGGAGTATGCATATTGTTACGAATACACAATGCCACTGCGTGATCGTCTAGCGTCTGCCGACGTGACCAAGAAGTAATCTCTGAGTGTTCCGAGTAAATTGTTATTGACTTATTCAATTGTCAGAGTTCTTTATTGTTTTGTGTTGTGGGGTGTAAACAAAACGGGCAAAAATTAGTTCAGTATTTTAACAGACAAACCCCAGATTCGTAACAGTTGGTTTCAGAGTTGCATGACTTGAGATAAAGTTCATGGTGAATACAAGGAATACGCTCTACGATGACATGGAGGCCATAATAGAAATGATCAAGCAGCAGAATTTGCCAAGGAGAAGGAACAGAGAATAAATAATACAAGAGGAGGAAGGATGGCAGAGAGAAGAACAAGAGGAGGAAGAACCACTCCTGGATTTGCGGCAGATTTCAGAAGGCGCTCACTGCGTGAGTGATGGATGTGAGCGGCGGCCGGCCGGCAGTGGCTCAACGTAACCATCTCCACATCCCCTCGCACTCACCGAGCCGCCTGTGTCCGCCGCCCGCGAAAAGCGCCACAAAGCGACCGGCAGTGTTTGTTTTGCAAGCATCGACCGTACACGCTACACTCGAGTCGTCGCGCTTTACTTACCTAAACAAAATACGTAAGGACTACTGAAGAAAAAATCACAGTGATTCTCAATATACTTACCTACTTTGTTATTGAATTAAGAGGAAGCTTCAGTTTCTATTAACATAGGGTAAGTGCTACACAATCAATAGTAAGTAATACTCTAAAGAGTCTAAAGTAGGTATTTTTATCACGCGATTTAAACCGTTAAAGTATCTTTCACTCTATTGACTTTCACTTTTTCTTCTTGCAGATTGTATATAATATTTATTAACGTTCTCAAACTGACGAAAAATGAGTGATGGAAGGAAGAGACTTAGTGGCGCTGAGTACAGAAAAAAGGCCAAAATAAAAAAAGATGAACAAGAACATGCACTTCAGATCAGGAAAATAGAAGTTTTTTTTTTAAGTGAAAACAGCAACGACGGTTTACGTATTGCACAAGAGAACTCGGGGACTAGTAATATGGAAAATCAATATGAACAAGGTTCTATTCCGATTGAGGTGAAGAATCTGTACCATTGCAATCAGTCAGATTAGTCGTGTTCAGTAAAACCTGCTCATCCTCCTGATTCTGACACCGAAAAACCTGAAGGTCTTTTGCCACTTGTTTCAACAAGTGGCAGTAATTTAAAGTCAGACAGCAAAGAAGTGGCTATAGTTGCGACATTTACTGAAATTCAATCAACCACAAAACTAAACACATATCCAGCCTTATGGAAAATAAACGATTTAACAAGAGATATTATTGCAAGAGATGGTTTCGAACAAAACAAATCCTGTGATGTCACAAAAAGTGGGAGAATGTATTCCGATCATCGCCGTTACTTATCAAAAAATATATTTTACAGAAAAATGAAGAATAATGAAGTTGAAGAAAGGAATTGGCTCGTGTATTCGGAAAGCAAAGGCTCGGTATTCTGCGGACCCTGTTTGGCCTTTGGATCTATTGAGAACAGGACACAGTTTGACGAGCAAGGATTCAATGATTGGAAGAATTCAGAAATTCGAGTAGCTCTACACGAAAACTCTTTAAATCATAAATCCTGCATTCTCGCATTAAGAGCTAGAGGTATGATTCACGGCAATATCCAATCTTCTTTAACTGCCCAACTTAACGAAGAAATTTCTTACTGGAAGAACATTTTAAAGAGGGTTGTTGCTGTAATAAAAGGATTAGCTTCTAGGGGTCTCGCTTTTAGAGGAAGTAATGAAAAATTTGGTGACCAGCACAGTGGAAATTACATTATGCTTCTGGAATTAATAGCAGAGTTTGACCCATTACTAACAAAACACATTGAAAGATATGCAGGGATCAGGAAAAACTAGCTACCTATCAAAAACTGTCTGCGACGAATTCATTCATTTAATGGCTGAAAAAGTACTGATATACATCAGTGATGAGATAAAAAAAGCAAAGTACTTTTCTTTGATTGTGGATTCTACACCGGATACAGCACATGTAGATCAGCTAACACTGGTGATTCGATATGTTTTAGATAACGGAGAACCATATGAGAGATTTCTCAAATTCTTACCTTCTGTAGGACACAAGGCTCAAGAAATGTTTGATGCCATTACTATAGAGCTGGAAAAGTTAAACATTAATCTCAAAGATTGCCGTGGTCAATCTTATGATAATGCCTCTAACATGTCAGGGATTTACAACGGTTTACAAGCTAAAATTCAAGAACAAGCACCATTTGCTATGTTTGTTCCTTGTGCAGCTCATTCATTGAATTTGGTGGGAACCTCGGCCGCTGAGTCTTGTACAGAAGCCTGCCACTTTTTCATGTTGCTAGAGGAGGTATATACTTTCTTCGTGAAGTCAACCGAACATTGGAAAAAATTAATGAATGAGATAGGAAGAGGAAAGTTACTCATGAGAGTGAACCTCACTCGTTGGTCGGCTAGAGCAGATGCCTTTAAAGGTCTAAGAGATTCCTGGGATGAAGTAATTACAGTTTTAAAAATGATTGAAAATGACACTACAGAGAAACCCGTCCCGCTAAATGAGGCAAAGGGAATTCGCATCAAATTAGAAAAACTTGAAACTGCGTTCATGGTCGTATTTTGGAATGCTATTTTGGAAAGGTTAAATAAAGTGAGTGTTCAGATTCAGAGCTCATCTGTAGATGTATTGACGGTATCTGATCTCTATGGATCTCTAGTAGAGTTTACAATAGCAGAGCGAGAAAACGACTATTTCGAAGAAAAAGCAACTGAGATGAGTACACTTAAGCAATATCAAGGTGAAATAAAGAGGCAACCTAAAAGAAAAAAAATGACGGATGATACATCGAATGAAGAACCTGAAATACCTTCCGGCTCCAGAGATTATTTCAGAGTGAACACCTTTTTGGTCATCATTGATAGACTGAGGGCTGAAATACAGAGAAGGCATAATGCTTACGCAAACTTCAAAGAAAAATTTTCATTTTTAACAAAAATGACTGAACTTTCAACACAAAGAGTTACAGAAAAAGCCCAGTCTCTCGTGAAATATTATACCAATGATTTAGAGGACGATTTGGTTCAAGAATGTGTTAATTTTCACAGTCACATTTCATCTAATAAAACTGCAGAGTGTGCAGTGAAGCCTGGATCAAACTCACTACTCAGTCTTTCAACGTTTTTGAGGAATCAATATCTGTCTAATGTTTACCCTAACTTCTTCTTCTTCTTCTTCTTCTTCTTTAGCTATTCTCTACATAGAAGCAAAGATAATGAACACCATAAGCAATGATGATATTATAAATGATTTTGCTATTAAAAAGTCCCGTAAAAAATTGTTATTCTTGTTTCTTTTTTATGTTCTTTCTTAATTAAGTACTAATTATCTTTAATTAATCAATAATATTATTAATAACTTTCTAACTCATTCGTTTATTTAACATTAGTGCCTTCCATAATACAAACAAATGGAAAATTATTAAGTATTTTAGAAACCTACATACATACATACATAGATACATACATACATAAACCTACCTACATGGGGTGGCGGAAATAAAGTGGCCTACACTCATAAAAAATATAAATCCGGCACTGGGAAGAACCACGGCAGAGAGAAAAATAAGAGAGATGGCACTTCGACAGAAGGGAGAGGAAAGGCGAGAGAGAGAAAAACAAGGGAAAAATGATCGGATGCAGAAAAATTCCCAGAAAATTCTGGAACAACAACATGAAGCAATTATCGAGCAGATTGTTCTGGAAACCAAGAGACAAATCGTAGGCCTGAAAAAGATGTTTATAAAATTGCGGCCGAAGTCAACACAGCCTGGAAAATGATGGAAGGCGTGGACAGTGAATTGAAAAAAGAATCACTGCATTACGAGAAGAAGCAAAAAAGAAGTGTGAGTGTGGATGATGCATGATAAAACAATGCAGCATTTGAAAGAAAAGAAACGGACAATGGATGGGACGATGTAGAAATGACTATTGAGGGGTCCTGCTCTGGCAATGTCCCAGACAATTGTGGAAGACCAGCATCGAGAACAGTTGTACTGGGCGCAGTTGCAAACACTAGCGCAGAAATCGGGTAGAAGTCTGCAGAAGTTTGAAGCAGACGTCCAGAAATTTATCAGCTGGCCTACCAGATGCTCCCGAGGATTTCAAAGAATAGTTTGCAGTGCAGATATTCATTAATGGGTCGAGAGATGTTGAAATATGAAGGACTCAAGGTTAACACACTTCAAAGTCATTCGTTCCGTTTATAAACCGTTCTCAGTGAGTTTAGTCGGAAATTCCCGTCAACAAAAAAACTTGATGGAAATACATATAACAGAAAAGGGAATCTCAGAATATTGTACCTTATTAAGTACACCATAGTGGCAACTTTGCCGATAATGGCAATGATATAAAAAAAATTTTTTTAAATAACTCCATAAAATGTAAAAATACATTTCGAACATTCTCAAAGTACCCTGAGATTCAACTGATCAAGTGGATGCCTTATTGGATATTAAAAAATGTGCTGGACCTGACAATATGCCACCATCATTCATGAAGAAATGTGAGATCAATCTGTCAATCTTATTGTTATTTTCCACCTACCTCTATCGAGCTCTTTTCCGTCAGTTTGGAAAGTTACGCATGTTGTCTCAATTTATAAAAATGGCTATAAGCGCGATATCACAAACCAAAGGCTGATATTAACAATATCAGTATTTGGAAAACTTCTCTTAAAGTCCAACCGAGCTGTGAACGCCAATGCTGTTTTTTTAAAGTTTTTAATAAAAATAACAACTATATCCCACCAATGTCGCCAGTTGGACTACTTCTTTATTTTTTCCTAATAATAATAAATTTTGGTAAATATCCCACCAATGTGGTCACACTATCTGTTTTTGTATCTCTAATAATAAAAGAATACATATTATATTTTTCATATTATACGGGCAGCTGTCACCAGCGGAATGTCCAAAAAAATTTGAGTTTTCGACACATTCCACAAATTTTGAAAAATAATTAAATTTAATTTACCAGATCTTGCAAATTCTTATAAGGCACTGGTTAATTTTAGTCACCTGTTTCAGGACAAAGATTCGGCCTCGGCTTAATATGCGAGGTCTTTTTTGAATAATTTTTCAATATCTAAAATAGTACTTAATCTTCAAGAAAAATTTCTCTAGATCTGAGATGTATTGTTTGAGGTTTTCATTAATTTTAATATCTTTAGTTAGTTTGTTGTAGAATTATAGACAATTTTAAAATGCTCGATTTTCTGTGATGGTCAGTTTTTGTTTGGGATATTTATAATCACAATTTCTGGTCCTATATTCAGTTTGAGGTTTGTACTCATCAAATAAAATTTATTCTTGAAGAAAAACAGTAAACATTCTTGGATGTATATACCAAATACTGTAAGAATTTTACTTTTCCTGAATAACCTCTACATGATTCAGCAGATTTCAGTTTTCACAAGATTCTCAGTGACCTTTTTTGTAAAATGAAGATTTCATTGATGTATCTACAGTTTACATAAGAAACAATCCCATATCTCATTACTGATTCCATATTTGCATGACATATGATTTTGAGAGTTTCAGAATTTGTGTAGCTGGCAATTACTGTTATACTGTAGCACACTTGGCACAATTTAGTACAATAGCAATGAAGACAATACCAATTGCCCTCCTCACAGTAGTCAGGCAAATCCTGCACAACAATTCCCAGAGGAATGGAAGAAAGCTATAGTGATACTGATTCCCAAGCAAGAAAACAATTTCAGGACCATATGCCTACTAGACACCCTGGGGAAACTGGTAGAGTATGTTATGAAACAAGCCTGCAACTGGAGCTAGAGGGAAAAAACGCCCTATCCAACCGACAATTCGGTTTCAGGAGAGGCAGATCAACAGTGGACGCAGTGAGCCGGGTAGTACAAGAGGCAACATCCCGACAGACAAAGTGGGGAACCATCGTAATGATCGATGTAGAAAACGCCTTCAACAGCAGCTTGGAGCCACATCCTGAACAGACTTAAAAACATCGGAATTAGCGGCTAGCTGATCTAGCTCAAAGAGAGCTATTTCCAAGGGCGTCACCTCGAAATCAGAGAACACCACATCAGTATGACCCAAGGAGTTCCACAGGGATCAGTCCACGGTCCGTCCCTGTGGAACATACTATATAAGGCTGAAACTCTCAACTGGATGCTCGACAGTGGCCTATGCGGACGACCTAACCCTGATCATTAAATCAAAACACGAACTCATGGAAAAAGAAAACTCGTATCCTGGATGGATACAAACGACCTCAAGATAGCCGCACAAAAGACCGAGTCGATAATCCTAAAGGGACAGAGTAGACCTGACATTCCGAGTGAGAGACAAAGTCATCCGTCCTAGCAAATGTGTCAAATACCTGGGCATCTGGCAGATGACAGAGTAATGTTCAGGGAACACATCCGAAGAACTGTAGAGAAGGCAGAAAAATCCGTTATGGCCCTTACGCGTCTCCTCCCAAACTCCAGCAAGGTAGGCTCATCCCGAAAGCGAAAGCGCGTGACGCAAACCAGTCCTGTTGTATTGTGCCAGTCCCAAAAGTAAGCAACTCTCACAGAGCCATTGACTTGCATCCCATCAATATGCTCAGTTGTCCTGAGAAGATTATAGAGAAACTATTAGAGTTTGTAGAGACAAACAACATTATAAACTGTGTGCAATCAGGATTTCGAGGGAAATATAGCTGTGAAACTGCAATACAATATGTTTTGAACGACTGGAAGAGTAATTTAGACAAGAATCTTGTTACAGGGGCGGTGTTTTTAGATTTAAAAAGGGCGTACAATAGATAGGGGGAGATTATTAAAAAAGATAGAGAGTATTGGAGTGAAAGGTAGAGCTTTGGAGTGGATCAATAATTACTTAATAAATAGGAAACAAAAAGTAACAATGAATAAAATGATGTCTCTTGAAATCGAAAATGACATAGGGGTTCCACAGGGCAGTGTTTTAGGCCCACTGTTATTTCTTTTATATGTTGACGACATAGTGAGTGCAGCTGGACATTGTTCCATACATCTATTAGCCGATGATACCCTCATATATTTTACATGTTTAGATAATGAAGAGTTGGTAACAACACTTAACACTACTTTGGAAAATATCAATAAGTGGTGTTCCTCTAACCAATTGAAGATAAACACACAAAAACCCAAATTTATGATAATCAGCAACGAAAATAATTACAGATTGTTTTGCAAGAGTCAGCTAAAGTGACGAGTCAATTGAAATGGTACAGAAATTTAAATATTTAGGAGTAATTATAGATAGACAGCTCAAATTTAAAGAACATGCAAACAATGCAATCAAAATCATTTCATATAAAATCAACTACTTACATAGATGTTCTACTTTTCTGACAAGATGGGCCAAAACTATTCTGTTCAACACCCTAATATTACCTCATTTTACCTACTGTTCCACAATACTTTACCTACTAGATCAAAATGAAATGTCCAGATTTAGGAAACTTCAAAATCGAGCTATGAGAATCATACTCACATGCTCAAAGAGAACACACATTGGGCATATGTTAAAGGAAATGCAGTGGTTGTCAATAGATGACTTCTTTGAGTATAATACTCTAATTTTTATATTCAAGATCAAATCAGGTACTGCTCCAAGTTATTTGAGAAATATTGTTAATTACAATTCTGATGTGCATACCCACAATACAAGATCACGAAATGACTTCCACATTCCACTGGTGGCAAAGAGTCATACACAAACATCTGTATTTTTCAAAGGCCTGAAGAGATTCAATCAGCTGCCCCTAGAAATCAAATCGTCAGCCTCCTTGAACAAGTTCAAACAGAACTTAAAAATTTTTCTTCACTCCTAGTGCTGGAGCTTGAAAAAAGAATTTTTCTTCGTAATTCTATTTCAATATTCTGCACAGGTATACTTATGTTTCTCCCTTCTCTTCAACTGATTTCAATGTGTAGTTTTTATGAGTGGAATGTCTGTATTGGTTTTACTTTATTTTATATGACCAAATTTTAATGTGTAGTTTTATGAGTGGAATGTCTGTATTGGTTTTACTTTATTTTATATGACCAAATTTTAATGTGTAGTTTTATGAGTGACATGTCTATTATTAGTTTTATTTTATATGACCAAATTTAATGTGTATTCTTAAATTTTTTTTATTTTTTTTATGTTCTGGTTCCCACGAAAAGGGATATCCTGTAATGTTCAGAGAACATCGTGGGAACCAAGGGAAAGAAGGTAGGAGTTGGTGTTCTTCTTAAATTTCTGGAGGTTGTATGCCTCGGGGAACACCTCCCTAGGCAATGAGTTCCAAAGCCTCGCTGTTCGTTGGATGAACGAATCTTTGGAAAGTGATGTTCTGCAGGTCTCCAAAGTGGCCACGAAGGGGTGTGATGACTGAACTCGACGGGTTAGTCTCGAAGAGACTGCCAAAGCAGGAACGATTGTTGATATTTCAGAAGAGCATCGCCCATGAAAATATCTATAAAATAGAGACAAATCGCCAACTTTTCTACGGTGTTCCAGACAAGTGAGCGAGTTTGTAGCGAGGGATCACCGACTAGACGAATTGCACTTTTGGACAGAATCCAATAGCCTCAGGATATGTTTAGGTGCCGCTCCAAATATGGGAACAGTATTCCAGGACAGGTCGGATCTGTGCCTTATAGATCATAAGCAGCTGAGTGGGGGTGAAATAGCTCTTGGCACGAAACAAAAAACCAAGTTTTTGGGATGCACTTTTGGCAATGGACCTCACGTGATTTTCCCAGGAAAGGTTATTGCTGATAGTAATACCAAGCATCGATATGGATGACTTCAGTGGTATGGTTACTCCTGACAAAGTTATGTTAGGCACAGTGAGATCGGCTTTTCTAGAGAAAAGACATGCTTGTGTTTTGTTTGCATTGAATTCTACCAAGTTATCAGATCCCCACTCGAGAATTGTTGCTAAGTCCATATTTATATTATTAACATTTCTTCCTCGTTCATTTCTGGTTTCACGGGCTGATATAGGGGCCCTGGAAGAGAAAGCGGTATGGAGGGTACTATCATCTCAAAGCTGTGTACTGGACATGAAGTTGCTTTCAACAGGTCGTTGATGTGAAGTAGAAATAGTGTTACACAACGTAAACAAACTACTCCGTACTGATGAGGGCCAAGAAGCCTGAAACCGGTATGCGGATTGTTAGGTGAACACGACTTAAATTAAACATAATCGAGCTTATCAGAAAGAAACATTTGCATTCAATGTCCATTGATATTTTATGGAAGTATGCATGGATTTTCAGGTGAATATCATTCAACGTTCTGCGTGGTATTTGCCAGGAAAGTAGTTGTTTTTCACCTGAGATCTACCTTTCTCTGGTTCAATTTTATATTGAATCCTTTATGTGAAGAAAACCGTTTAAATTCGATTTTTCTATTCATTCCACTTCACATGGCACTTATCTCTCACTATATGCTAGCGGGCTTGCCACTCCTACTGAGAAGGAATCTTTATTTAGAAACCTATCGAGGTGGGAGATTTTCGAGATGTTTCTTTCTGTCACTAGGTACCGCCAGTTAAAGTTTATCTTTTCCCGTACCTATAGGTGTTACAAGATCGATGATGGTTTGTTTACGTTGTGTCTCACTTCAGCCAGAGTTCTTTGGACTTTTGGCTGGTTGACTACTCCGTACTGATGAGGGCCAAGAAGCCTGAAACCGGTATGCGGATTGTTAGGTGAACACGACTTAAATTAAACATAATCGAGCTTATCAGAAAGAAACATTTGCATTCAATGTCCATTGATATTTTATGGAAGTATGCATGGATTTTCAGGTGAATATCATTCAACGTTCTGCGTGGTATTTGCCAGGAAAGTAGTTGTTTTCACCTGAGATCTACCTTTCTCTGGTTCAATTTTATATTGAATCCTTTATGTAAGAAAACCGTTTAAATTCGATTTTTCTATTCATTCCACTTCACATGGCACTTATCTCTCACTATATGCTAGACGGGCTTGCCACTCCTACTGAGAAGGAATCTTTTATTTAGAAACCTATCGAGGTGGGAGATTTTCGGAGTGTTTCTTTCTGTCACTAGGTACCGCCAGTTAAAGTTTATCTTTCGGCATCCTATAGGTGTTACAAGATCGATGATAGTTTGTTTACGTTGTGTCTCACTTCAGCCAGAGTTCTTTGGACTTTTGGGCTGGTTGACTAGTCCTTGCTGATGAGGGCCAAGAGACCTGAAGCCGGTATGCGGATTGTTAGGTGAACACGACTTAAATTAAACATAATCGAGCTTATCAGAAAGAAACATTTGCATTCAATGTCCATTGATATTTTATGGAAGTATGCATGGATTTTCAGGTGAATATCATTCAACGTTCTGCGTGGTATTTGCCAGGAAAGTAGTTGTTTTCACCTGAGATCTACCTTTCTCTGGTTCAATTTTATATTGAATCCTTTATGTGAAGAAAACCGTTTAAATTCGATTTTTCTATTCATTCCACTTCACATGGCACTTATCTCTCACTATATGCTAGACGGGCTTGCCACTCCTACTGAGAAGGAATCTTTTATTTAGAAACCTATCGAGGTGGGAGATTTTCGGAGTGTTTCTTTCTGTCACTAGGTACCGCCAGTTAAAGTTTATCTTTTCGGCATCTATAGGTGTTACAAGATCGATGATGGTTTGTTTACGTTGTGTCTCACTTCAGCCAGAGTTCTTTGGACTTTTGGCTGGTTGACTACCCGTACTGATGAGGGCCAAGAAGCCTGAAACCGGTATGCGGATTGTTAGGTGAACACGACTTAAATTAAACATAATCGAGCTTATCAGAAAGAAACATTTGCATTCAATGTCCATTGATATTTTATGGAAGTATGCATGGATTTTCAGGTGAATATCATTCAACGTTCTGCGTGGTATTTGCCAGGAAAGTAGTTGGTTTTCACCTGAGATCTACCTTTCTCTGGTTCAATTTTATATTGAATCCTTTATGTGAAGAAAACCGTTTAAATTCGATTTTTCTATTCATTCCACTTCACATGGCACTTATCTCTCACTATATGCTAGACGGGCTTGCCACTCCTACTGAGAAGGAATCTTTTATTTAGAAACCTATCGAGGGTGGGAGATTTTCGGAGTGTTTCTTTCTGTCACTAGGTACCGCCAGTTAAAGTTTATCTTTTCCGGCGTACCTATAGGTGTTACAAGATCGATGATGGTTTGTTCACGTTGTGTCTCACTTCAGCCAGAGTTCTTTGGACTTTTGGCTGGTTGACTACTCCGTACTGATGAGGGCCAAGAAGCCTGAAACCGGTATGCGGATTGTTAGGTGAACACGACTTAAATTAAACATAATCGAGCTTATCAGAAAGAAACATTTGCATTCAATGTCCATTGATATTTTATGGAAGTATGCATGGATTTTCAGGTGAATATCATTCAACGTTCTGCGTGGTATTTGCCTGGAAAGTAGTTGTTTTTCACCTGAGATCTACCTTTCTCTGGTTCAATTTTATATTGAATCCTTTATGTGAAGAAAACCGTTTAAATTCGATTTTTCTATTCATTCCACTTCACATGGCACTTATCTCTCACTATATGCTAGACGGGCTTGCCACTCCTACTGAGAAGGAATCTTTTATTTAGAAACCTATCGAGGTGGGAGATTTTCGGAGTGTTTCTTTCTGTCACTAGGTACCGCCAGTTAAAGTTTATCTTTTCCGGCGTACCTATAGGTGTTACAAGATCGATGATGTTTGTTTACGTTGTGTCTCACTTCAGCCAGAGTTCTTTGGACTTGAGAAATAGTGTTGGTGCGAGAATAGATCCTTGCGGAACACCAGCATTTATGAGTAGAGTGTCAGATGAAACTCCATCGACCACTACATGGAGAGACCTGTTTGAGAGAAAACTAGCAAGCAGAGAACACAGCTGAGGGGGCAAGCCATAAGACGGAAGCTTGGCGAGGTGCGAGGTGCCAAACTCGATCGAACGCCTTGGAGATATCTAATGCCACAGCTAAAGTTTCTCCATACTTTTCAATAGATAGCTGCCATATATGTGAGACGTAAGCGAGCAGGTCACCAGTTGATCTCTGATAGCGGAAGCCATATTGCCTATCGTTGACAATTCCTGAGTCTTCCAGATATTTCATGAGCTCGATGTTGATGGCTTTTTCCATGACCTTTGAAATAATAGATAGCAGTGCGATAGGTCTGTAGTTGCTAGGTAGGGCCTTTTTGCATTTTTTAGGGACTGGCTGTACTCTTGCAATTTTCCAATTGGACGGAAATACCCCCAAATTGTAAGAGTGGTTGAACAACTTGCAAAGAACAGGTGTTAGTTCGGGGGCACATTTCTTGAGAACAATCGGCGGGATTCCGTCAGATCCACAGGCTTTGTTGGTGTTGAGACCCAGCAAAATCTTTCTGATAGTACGTTGGCGAGAGGTGATCTCGGGCATGTGACTGTCAATAGGTGTAATGTTCGGGCGTTGTTTTCCCGATGAATCCAGAGTGGAATTTCCAGCAAATAGGTGCGCAAAGATATTGGCTTTTTCCTGGGCAGTCGTTGCTAGTGTTCCATCTTCTTTGGTTAGAGGAGGAAATGAGCTGGAAGTGAAGTTTCTTCCCACAGCTTTGGCGAAAGACCAAAATGAACGGGATCCGTTAGGACATTCAGCAAGTTTTGATCTTATTTTGGCATTGTGGGCATCTTTTGAGCATTCTATTGTCTCTTTGCATATGCCTCTAGCCTCGACATATGCTGCTCTGGTCTCAGGGCCCGGATTTTTTAGCCATCGATGGTATGCTGCCTGTTTGGAAGCCACAGCTCTAGAGCAGTTTCTGTTAAACCAGGTCTTATCGGATGATGTTCTTCTTTCGGTATTCGGTATGTAGGTTTGCATCCCCAACATGATGATTTCAGAAAAATGATCATATAACTAAAACATATAATGAAAATGATCATATAACTAAATAAAGGAATTATATATATATATATATATATATATATATAATTAACTCTCCTCATAAGAATCCAATATATCCAAATTTATTGTTAAAAACATTTGACTCGTAATAAATTATATATTCTACTGTCATGACTACAACGGAAAATACTCATAAGAACGATCGCAGCATACAGGACGGTATCGCTAGAGGCAACCTGCGTACTAGCCGGGATTCCCCCGGTAGAGCTTTTAGTGGAAAAGAGAGCAAGGATACACTGGAGCATTGGAGATAGAAGGCAAAACGCGGAAACTGAACGGACCGCGACACTAAGAAAGGGGCAAACCATGGGATGAAGCCCAAGCGATGGCACAGTGGACAAAACGATTGATACCGGATGTCCAATCATGGGCAAATTCTTCTCTGGCCATGGCTCCGTTCGTGCTTATACCAAAAAAATCCGAAAACCCGAGGATGATATATGCATATATTGCGGAATGACGCAAGCATACGATATTTGAATGCAATAGATGGCACAGCGAAAGGCGGGAGTTAGAGATTGTTCTAGGGGAAAGCATCAACGCCGAAAATATAACAGAAATAATGACCAGGACACCACGACATGGAGTACAAGAGATCAGTGCCCATGAGGGTTTCCACCCCACCAAAAAAAAAATAGGTTAACACTGCTAATGGTATATAAAATTCCTAATCTACATTTACATTCAGTCGTTTCACGCTGTCCACAAATGTTTATTTTGTTCTTAGGGTTCCATACCTTTTACTGAAAAACTCATATTAAAATGAAATACAAATTTGATGAAAAAATACTTTTCACTGAATATTCACATCTTTTGGAGTGATTTGATACAAATCTTCCCAGTTGAGTAGCTTTGATCTATCACAGAAATCCAAATTGTTTTCTTGACTAAATAAATGCTTCTGGACAGTTGCTTCCTTAATATACTAATATTTTGCCCTTTTGTCTGAGATCATAGTAGTTAATAATTCAGTATCATAGTTTCTCCTCCAAGTTGGTTAATATATTATCAATACATGATTTTGAGCTGGCTGTTTGTGTGAAATCTGTAATATGTATGATGTTATAAGAATTTTTTTTTATTCACCTTAAATAACATACAAAGTACAAAAGGTAAGTCAGACATAGAATTTATACATTAAATTATCAATTAATAAATGAGAAAATTCAAATGTATTGTTACTATCAACTGCAAGGTTTATGTTGAAGTCCCCAGCAATTAAAATATTGATATTATTTTCAATCAAGTTAGACACAATTTCCTCTTGTTTATCCAAAAACATGTTGACATTATTGTGTATTTTTCATTACAAACCATTATTCCACAAGCACAACATTCGATCACATTTTCACATGCCAGAATATGCACGCTCATGTTTTCCTTAGTTTGGTAACCATGCTTTACATAAATTGCACTTCCTCCATGCTTGTTTTCTTCAGTTCTGCAGAAACTTGCTGTAGGAGAAATTTTGCATACCATAGGCCTCCAGTTGTGCCTCTGTCTTCCAGTGTTCAGTGATGCATAGATACACACAGGTCCTGTGATCACTTAGCAGGTCTTCGACTTCTTCCACACAATTACCGAGTGATTGACAATTTCATCACAGTTTTCATTAGAAATATTATTTAAGAGATGGAATAAATTTTTTTATTAATATTTCCTTCATTTTGCAATTTTTATATATGTGAATTTCACATATTTCGACAAGTTCTTCATCCTGTTAAAAAATGATAGTTTGAAATAACTAAAAAACACGCATTTTATTAAAAAAACGGACTAAAAAATAAATAAATAATAGTTTAAAAAAACTAAAAAACACGCTTTTATAGAAAACCAAACTAAAAAAATAAAAAATAAATTTTAATAAAATTGAATTAAGAATAGTGTAAAAATTTTTAATAAATATAAATTAATAATAATGTAAATAAGAAAAAAATATATATTATTTACAAAAAAGCGTGGGGTGCCTTTTAAGATTAAGATTAAGCACCCCACGCTTTTTTTTAAATAAAATAATTTTTTTCTTATTTACATTATTTATTTATATTTATTAAAAAAATTTACAGTATTCTTGATTCAAATTTATTAAAATTTATTTTCTATTTTTTTAGTTCGGTTTTTTATAAAAGCGTGTTTTTTTAATTTTTTTAAACTATTATTTTTTCTAATTTACTATTAATTCCGTGATTACTATTAGTAACTGTAATTATTTTCCAAATCATTGATGTGTACAGCTGTATTAATAGTGAAATCTCGATTTTAGAAGTCATTCAAAGATTTTAACGTTGTCAACATTTACAGTGAGCCGCCATCTTGAATTTTTCAATTTTCACAAAAGAATCATAATATTCGACTCCAAAAATCCCCACATACCAATTTTGAATAGAATCGGACCATAATCACAAAACGCGTCCACCATTTTGGAGCCGCCATCTTGAATTTTTCAATTTTCACGAAAGAATCATAATATTCGACACCAAAAACCCCCACATACCAATTTTGAATAGAATCGGACCATAATCACAAAACTGGTCTACCATTTTGGAGCCGCCATCTTGAATTTTTCAATTTTGACAAAAGAATCATAATCTCCGACCACGAAAACCCTCAGATACCAATTTTGAAGTGAATCGGACCATATTGGAGCCGCCATTTTGTTTTTTTTTTCACACAAAAATTTCTTAATGCATTGTCACCGGAATTATGTACACCTGCCAAATTTCAAATCATTCGGACGTCTGGAAGTGGGTGAAAATCAAGTCCAAAGGAGTCGGTTACAAACAAACATACAAGTGAAGCTAATATGAAGGGTGTAATAAAAAGGCTCCATTTTGAAAACACCCTGTATACGACAAATGGCATACAAGGAATATAGGAAGGAATAGGTTCACAGTCATTATACTCAGTCTGTTTATTAGATATGTTCAAAAATACACAAAGAAATAAATGTTTTACAAAATGATACACAACAATTAACTATCTTCAGAATAAAGAAGATAAGGAAATACACAACAAATAATCTATCATAACATTTAAACATTAGGTACTTGATGATAAAAAATACTCTTGAAAAATTAGAACAATCTTTCTTCTTCATACTAAAAAATCACAGCTTATTTACAGTTCATTCCAGATTCAACAACTACTTTTAATTTTCATAAAGTTCTTTCAAAATTTCAATAGAACAAAATGTGTGGAATGTAACCATGTCCAAACATATTTCTCCATACATTTCTGAGCTGCAATGAAATGGTATGTAACTCGGGTTGTTTCATGTGATATCGACTGTAGCATAAAAATAATTTTTGATGGAACATTCAACAATCCAATTGCTTAAATGATTTTGGAAACAAAAATAATGATTATTTTTTAATTCCAGAGTAAACATAAATTGAAATGAAAGTACTTCATTTTCAATCAATATAAAGCAACTGTTTTTTTTCTCCTTGTAGATAACCTAATAGATAAAAATTTATAATGATAACAGCACTTTGCTAACAGGTTATGGGCCCAGTTGTCCCAAGTTAAACGGTATCACTTCAGACTGGGGATTGTTAAAACTGTTAGGTATATTGAAAGATGAATGTGTCCAAACTCAGTATCACGAAACTGAATGGTAGCAATTAAGAAGCCGCTTGGTCCCGAGAAATTGACCATTTTTAGAAAAATGGTGGGATGGAAATTGAGAACTTATCATTGTCGAGGAGTGTTGAACTGAAGATATCAGAAGAGTGTGACAACAAAAATGAGTGACTGTATTAATGTTGTTCATTCATCCTGTATATTGTCTCTTGTTCATGTTTTGTTTTTTATGATGAATGCATTTTATGTCAATAAAAAAAAAATTGGGAGATTATTATCGGCAGATCTAATTTTTGAAGGCCGAATGAATGCATAAAAATGGAAAATATAACAATAGGTGTCCCTATTGCACAGGTTTAAATGTTCTTGACCCATTACCAAATTCAACTTGTAGGAACATTCAGGGTTTTATATATATATATATATATATAGAATTTGTAGTTTTATTTGCTGACTAGATACGAATTAGGAGGACTTTACCTACCTGCGTATTGGTCCTCGGAAGCCGATAGGCAGGAAGAAAAGCAGTAGTCATTAAACATTACGATGATGGAACTTCAGATAAACAGTATGGGCATGCTTTAGTCGCAGGAATTGACAGGGACCCCAGGAAAATTAAACGTATGGGCAAAGGCAAAATGCACAAAAGGTCCAAGAATAAGCCTTTCATAAAGGTAAGCCAGTTTCTATATAAATCTCAGGGACCAAAAGTCTCCTGAAGAAGTAAAAACAGTATTCTGTACTGCATCAAGTTTTTCCAATAAAAATTTAGATCTAAATAGTTTTGGGTTGAGTCTTTCGTTTTTTGAGTATTTTATGTATTTTCTAGGTAGATCAAATGGAAGAATCCAGATTTGTAAAATATTTTTTTTTTAAATAAACAAGCCTCACTAACCCTTTTACCTCGAACTTCCATCATACACTATATGGTGATAATTGTGCAATCTATTGTATGATGATGAATGCAAATAGTGTTGTTTCTATCTTCCTTGGGTTCATAGTCTAAGATCCGAACCTAGATCGACCTTCACCGAGCTGATAATAGAATAAAACTTATTTTATAATAAATTTAGTATATTAGAAAATATATTAAAAATGGGTTGGCTAAAAAAATCCTGGACAGAATATTATTAATTATTTAAAAAAAAAAGATTTTTCATTAAATGTTGCAACATCAAGATAATAAGAAAATTTTATACTGGACTTAAAGTATAAAACATATAGAATGTGCAGACGTTGGGTTGTCTATTATTTACCTGGACGAACTACTGGTATGTCGATGCCAGTTACTATCACTTAATTGGATAATAGAAAAAATTGTATATCAACATAAGCGCTGTTTTATTGCGATAGGGTTGTCTGCAAAAAATTCGGTCCTAATAGAGGTTTGCGAATTTTAAAGATTTGAATTTCACGTGTGGAAATGAGTGACAGAGATCGAGTAGTATACTGTGTAATAATAAAGGACCGAACATTGCAGTCGTGTCTGATGGGACCCTGAGTATAGGAAAGTGCGCATGCTCGGTACGTAAACTATGGAGGGTAGAGGTACCTCTACTACCCTCCATATAGTCAGTACGCGTTATTTTGGACCAACTGACATTTGAATTGCAAACAAAATAATTAATACTGTTTACTATATGGAGGGTAGTAGAGGTACCTCTACCCTCCATAGTTTACATACCAAGCATGCGCACTTTCTTATACTCAGACACGACTGCAATGTTCGGTCCTTCATTATTACACAGTATACTTACCTCGGATCTCTCTGTCACTCATTTCCACACGCGTTGAAATTCAAATCTTTAAAATTCGCAAACCTCTATTAGGACCGAATTTTTTGCAGACAACCCTATATCAACGTGTTCGCAATAAAACAGCGCTTATGTTGATATAATTTTTTTTCTATTATCCAATCAAGTGAAAGTAACTGGCATCGACATACCTGTTTATACCTGGCAACCCAGTAGTTCGTCCAGGTAAATAATAGAGAACCCAACGTCTGCACATTCTATATGTTTTATACTTTTAAGTCCAGTATAAAGTTTTCTTATTATCTTGATGTTGCAACTTTTAACGAAAAATCATTTTTTTTAAATAATTAAAAATATTCTGTCCAGGATTTTTTTAGCCAACCCATTTTTAGTATATTTCCTAATATACTGAATTTATTAAAAAATAAGTTTTATTCTATTATCAGCTCGGTGAAGGTCAGATCTAGGTTCGGATCTTCTACTATCAGTTCAAAGAATCTTGAATGTAAAAGTACAGTAGGATATTACTCCTTTTTCTGCATACTTTATTTTTGTTTTACTGATCAAATTTTGGGTCAGCTGACAACTCATCTAAAAAGTGAGCTTAGATGTTAATAGTTGGCCACAACATAATCAAGTAACTAGTAACCAAAAAGAGCCCCATTCTAGGTGCTACCAAACATGACATAAAATTGACTTGGGACTGCTTTTGTGTCTTTAGCAGCCAACGTGTACGTACCCTAATAAATAGTTGGATTAGAAATAATTTTTTGTTGATTACTGTGATACATTTGTAGATATAGAACAAGTGATTGAAACAAACGAATTTCTTTTTTAGGTATTGAACTACAACCATTTGCTGCCAACTAGAGACTGTAGATTTGAGTTCAGACTTGAAGGTAGTGCCCACACACCTGAAGGACCCAATGAAGAGGAAGAAGATCAGATTCCGAACCAGAGTTAAATTTGAAGAACGATTCAAGCAGGGAAAAAATGAATGTTTCTTCCAAAAATTGAAGTTTTAGATTATATTATTATTACGACTTTTTTGTAAACCTCATTTTGTTTCAAGAACAAAATGTGGATGTTTTTTATTTTATTTCTTCTTAAAAATTAATGTTAATAGAACAAAGTAAGTCCTACAAGTCAAGTCAATAAAAAATATATATCATAAAGATTTTGTCCAGTACATACAGTGTGACCCACTTAAGACCGGAGCACCCTTATAAAATCTACATTTTCCGACCGATTGAATTTTTTCTTTTTTCGGCAGGAAGAGTATTAAAAATTCTACGTTTGCACCAAATTTGCAAAATATAACTCCAAATTTCAGGGCATACTATGATTTTTATTTGAAAATATTCATTGGCAACAAAGTTATAACAATATTAATTTTGATAACATACCATTATTTATGGATATTTCAGAGAAATTCTGAAATATTCATAAATAATGTTATGTTATCAAAATTAATATTGTTATAACGTTGTTGCCAATGAATATTTTCAAATGAAATTCTAGGATTTACCTAAATGAAGGATGCTGAATCCAGTGGTGGAGTCGAAATTTCACGAAAAAAATCGCTAATGAAATTTAGCAACATAGAACATAAAAAAAAATCATAGTATGCCCTGAAATTTGGAATTATATTTTGCAAATTTGGTGCAAACGTAGACTTTTTGATACTTTTCCTGCTGAAAAAAGAAAAAATTCAATCGGTCGGAAAATGTAGATTTTATAAGCTCCGGTCTTAAGTGGGTCACACTGTAGAAATAAGTAATTAAAAATAAAACCATTAATAGAAGAGAGCATGTAATATATACAAAAAATCCTTCATTTTATATATATATATATATATATATATAACTTTATTGAAATGTAAAAATTCTATACCTTCTCTCATTTCCTTCAAGTTGATGTTCGTTTACTATATGCCCCAAATTTTTATCATAGATTTTTTTATTACAAATATTTTATCAAATTTTAGAAAATGAATTTACACTGTAGTGATCATAAGTAAAAAAATTGTAATGAAGTGATGTAACTCATGGAATGGTTCCTGGCTTAAATATCAAGAATGCCGGGAAGGCCATACTTTTGGGGGTTCACTCATAAAATAAAGAATATTATCAATAACCCTTAAATGAACTTGAAACCATTCTCCGAATAAAACTACCACTATTTTTAATTTTGAGGATATTTACCGATTCGAGATTTCAAATTTTTTTTGCTATACCACATTTGGGATTTAAAAAGTTCTTTTGTGTTAGGTGGCGCTGTCGAGTAATGTTCGTGTCCATGCTTAATGCCAGAAGAATCATTTTGTCAAATAAACATATTTTTGTTAAAATTGAATATTTTCCCTTGTGATTTGAAAGTCCCTTTTTTCAAATATATTACATATCAAATAATCAGATTATCCTCAAAACATTTTTTATTATCCAGTATATAATTTTTTTGTCACAAACTTATTGTTGAATATTCCTCAAATAAATTTGGTAAATTAATAAAATCCTTTCGGTCAGCAGAAATATGTCTGTAGCTCTCAATCTGAGAAGTACATGTGTCAAAAAATCTATTTTGATTCAATGTGTTATCATAAATGTAAAATTTGATTATCTGATTCAACGTGACCATAAGAAACAACCCGACGGATATAATTAATTAATTCTGAACAAACTAACAAACCTAATCATCATCATCTTGTCGAGAGGGCACTAACGGTAAGTCTTGTTCTGAACTTTTATTCAGATTAGGTTGTAAAATTTGAAAAGCCGAACCTAAACTTGGTTTGAGTTTGAAAGTGCACAGCTGAGGGACGTGTTCCATTGGTAAAGATTTTTTACAGTTCATAGATTTAGACTGGACTTTTTCACAACCATGGGGCGGCTCACGGGCTATGAATTTGTTTATTTGCGGAGATGATCCCAACTTGCTTGTTTCTTGATCTGGACTTGAACCTAGACTTTCACCTAAAAAAATAAAAAATAATATATATTTTAAAATACTGTACCATTCAGCAGTGCATTTGAATGGGAATTATTTATAACTTATATAAGTATTCAGCAAAACTTCTGAGGATTGTTAAAGAAAATATAGCTTGGTTGGTTGGTTGAAAGCTGACGGAGCCAGAGACAGGGTTGGCACTTAGCTTCCCTTGACACTGCGACCAGCTGGGGTCTATTGTATCACTCTGTCGTCAGTGGTTCCTCATTCAAACAGGTTTGTGCCTTCAATTAGGTTTATTAGCCTGTTAATAAGGTTCTTCGGATTCATGCCTGTTTCCGGGCTGATCTCTCCAAAGGTTCTGTGTCGCCTTCTACTTAGGGCGTCACAGTCGAAGATAATATGAGAGGCTGTTTCCTCCTCTTCATCACATAGCCTACACTCCACGGTTTCCCTGCGTACTCCCATGGTGTTTAGGTGTTTTCTTAGGCCGCAGTGTCCAGTCAACAGACCTACTATTATACGTGCCTTCGTTCTGTTCAGGTTCAGAAGGTCAGCCGTCAGGGTCTGGTTTGGGTGCCCTACCATGACTTTGCTGTGTATTTGCCCGACAGTTTGATCCCAATATTGTTGGTGTCTTTTTTTTATCCACTCGTCGATCAGGGTCCTGCATCGGTTTTTGCTAATCCCATGCACAGGTTCTGGCCCTGCGAATAGCGTTTCAGATGCTTGTCTAGCTAGCTGGTCCGCTTTTACGTTGCCTTCAATGCCTCTATGACCTGGCACCCACATCAAGGTGACCTTGTTGTGTTTTGCCAGCTCGATGAGGTTCTGGAGGCAGACTTTATCTGTATAGAGTTGAGTGCTTTGATAGCACTTTGACTATCAGATAGAATGTAGATGTGTTTTTTCCTATAACCACTTTCTAGATTCTTCTGAATGCATACCATAATAGCATGTGTTTCGGCATGGAATATCGTGGAGCATTTGCCAAGTGGTATTATGTAGTCCCTTCTTGGCCTTACCTCATTTATTCCTGCTTCCGTTCCTTCAACTGTCTTTGAACCGTCTGTATACCAGACTATGTCCGCAGTTGATTGTGATTCTATACTCGGGGCCCATCCAGATCCGTCAATTCGTGTTTCGAATGGTTTTTCGAATGAGTATAGGGGTTGCATGTAGTCTGAAATTATTTCGAGTTCTTCGATATTGATTACATGAGTGATTCTGGTATGTCCAGTTGTTCGGATTCTCCAGTTTTTTGTTTGTTTCAGTCTGTATGCACTCATCCTGGTCTCTCCAATGACATGTAAGTCATGGGGTTCGAGGTTTAGGATGATTTCCATTGCAGCTGTTGAAGTGCTATTCATTGCACCCGTGATGCGGAGACAGGCAAGCATCTGGATTTTCCCAAGGTTGGTTTTTGCCTGTCTTTGATTTGTTTTTGGCCACCATAAGAGTGAGCCATAAGTTACTCTTGGTCTTATTACCGCTGCGTAAAGCCAGTGCATGGCTTTCGGTTTGATTCCCCAGGTTTTTCCAAAAGCTCTCCTGCACATCATGAAGGTTATCTTGCTTTTATTGGTTACATGTTGAAGATGCGGGTTCCAGGTTAGTTTCTTGTCAAGAATCAGCCCTAGATATTTCACCTGCTCTACTATTTGTAATGTTTCACCGAATAGTCTGGGAGGTATGAGATCTCCCATGTTTCTTCTCCGGGTGAAGGGAATTAGTGTTGTTTTGTTCGGATTTGCCATTAGGCTCTCTCTGTTACACCATTCCTCTACTGTCCTCAGTGCATTTTGCATTAGCTCTGAGGTTGTTCAAGTATTAAGAAAAGATAGCACTGAAGATTTTTTTTATGAATTTCTCAATACTTTGAGTAGGCAGTTGGAAGTTCGTTTACAAGAATAAGAATAAAGTGAAACAATATTTCAAGGTGCTGTAATTTTCTGGTAAACTATGAAAAAAATCTTGTGTTACAAATTATTCGAGTGATTAAGTTGTGATGAAATAAATAACATTTATTTTGTTAATTATAATTAGTACAACAGAGTAATGGATATGTAGTCGAGAAGAGTTCTGTAGGAGACCATCGGCTTTTAAAAAATATTTTTTTATAAAAAGATACATACTTGATCCTTGAAAATAAGACATATTGAAAATTCTAATCTTTTACATTTATGCAATTTTCAGTTGGAATATGCAAACGGTGCCAAAATCCTTCAAGTCTATAAAATTTTCCATTTTTGTATTTGTTGTAACGTTTTTTTTTTAATTATTTTTTCCGACTCAGAATTCAACCATACTGGAAAAGTTGAGGCTCTATATTTTTTCTGAGGCTGCATAAAGTATATTGAAAAATTTGAAATTGTAATATTTAAATCCTTATTATTCAAAATGTGCACATCCCAGTCAATGCTTGCCAAAAAATTGTTCGTGCCCATATAATCACCATTTTTTAAGGCATAAAAACATTCATCATATTTACTCAGATTATTATGCAAATCAAAACATACTATAATAATAATAAATATACTTTATTGTCCGAAGATGATAATCTTGTTTACATAGATTCAAATAAGAGGTATAATAATAATAATTTTTATTTGTCTTGAGAAACATAAAGTTTGTAGACAGGTCACTAGGAGATTAAATTTTAAAAATGTAAATAGAGTTATACATTAAAATGCACTAAAAATAGTTCAAATACCTATTCTGATTTATAATTCTTAAGTTAGCTTATAATAATAAACATCTTAATATTTCATTTAAAAGATAAAAATAAACCTATAAAATAAGATACAATATCATAGGACATCACTTTGGGAGCATCTCTATATTTTGGATAATATGAAAAAAATCATCAACATCATAACCAAAATTTGCTTGATTGTGTTTTTGTATTTTTGTAGGGGCATGTTGCATGGTAATACATTAAAGAGTTTGATACCCCTGTCTTTTGTCTTGTTTAATTCGTTTTTTTGGAGTAAATCAGTTTTATTTCTGGTGTCATAGTTGTGTATGTCAGTGTGAGTGAGATAATTATTTAAATTTTGTTTAGTGTGCACCAGGTTTTCGTAAAGAATTACACAGAAAAGGGTCATTATTTTGAGTTCTTTGAAGATCGGACAACAGGTTTCATCAGATTTAGCACAAGATATACTTCTCACAGCCGCTTTTTGAAGCACAAATATTTTTTGTAGTTGTGACTTTGATGCATTACCCCAATTTAATATTTCGTATTTGAGCACCGAATGAAACAGTGAATGATATGTAGTTAATGCAGCACCTTGGCTGACAATTTTTTTTACTCTTCTGATGGCAAATATTTACTTGCTCAACTTGGTACTGATATTGTTTATATGTTCAGTCCGCGTTAGATTTGAATCTATTTGAACCCCTAAAAATCTAACAGTATTACTTTCTATTTCATTTGTGTTTTTCAGTTGGAAAGTTAACGATTCCATTTTCTGTTCATTTAATATCAGCTGGTTGGGATTAAACCATGAACGTGCCTTCTCTAGTATTATTTTTAGGGTTTGTTGAGGATTGTCGATCGTGGTAATTCTTTTGCTAAGAGTTGCATCATCTGCATACATTGTTGCATTGATACCCACTGAATCCATCGAATGGGGTAGATCATTTATATAAATGAGAAATAATAGAATAGGAATTACTTTTCCAAACTTAAGATCTTGAGGAAAATAGCCTTCAGAGAGACATTGATTTACTATGTCTGACAATGGCTCTTTTATGTGAGTCATACAACTCTTTATGGCAAAAACGTTCACTCCTTTGATATCTTCAGCTTTTTTATTGTTGAGTTTATTTAATATTATTTTGATATCGTCATCATAACTGGTCTGAATGACATTGAATTTATCATGTTGAGTTTTTTATTCAGTAGCTCCATAGGGTCAATTTCTGTTTTAGGTAAAGTGTTCAGTTTATTATTCATGTTATTTATAAAGAAGTTATTCATTCGATCAGCTGTTATATTCTCTGGTTTATTTTTTACTTTGTTTTTCCGACCTGTTTCGGTATTTATGATTTGCCATACCGTTTTATTATAATTGTCACTTTTTGTTAGTAAGTTTTGATAATATTCCGTTTTCGCTTTTTCTAGATTGTTTTGATATATTTTTTTATACTGTTTATGCGCTATTTTATTGTTTTCAGTAGGGTTTTGATTTTGCATCTCATATAGAAGCATTAAAGTTTCTTTGGATTGTTTTACTTGAGGAGTTATCCATGATTTTTTGATTTCTGAGCATTTGTTTTCTTTTATAAGTGGAAAACTTACATTATAGTAGAACATAAAAGTGCTATCAAAGATTTGGAACTTCTCTTCAGCTGTAGTCTTTCCTTTCATATCCACCCAGTTTTAATTTTTTAGATAGGCATTGAAGTATTGATATTGTTTTTGCTATATCTTCTTATAACTTTGTTCGCCTTACTTTTTTTCAAATCCATTGAGTTTATGTGGTACGGTAAAGGCATTTCCACTATCATAGTTACTAAAGATGTTATCTAGACAATTCCCTCTATTATGTGTTTTTTCGTGCATCATTGTATGTAAACCATACGATGTGAAGAGCTGAGTAACTTTCAATGCATTTTATATCATTTTGATTATTAAAATGTACATTAAAATCTCCCTCTACAAATATACTTGTATTGATATATATATATATATATATATATATATATATATATATATATATATATATATATATATATATATATAGGTAGAGGAGGTAAGTGTAGTTGAGCTTACTGATATCACAAAATACTCTAGTGAACAAATATGCGAGATCTCTGCATGCTATGTGAAGAGCATGAAACTCATTCTAGTCAATATTTGTTCACTAGAGTATTTTGTGATATCAGTAAGCTCAACTACACTTACCTCCTCGTGAACATAAATGCAGGAGCCCCCATTTTTTTTTTCCACTCTACAGAAAAAACTTACCAACCTAAAGTAAGAGAGGTTATAGGAATCAATCTCATTTGCATTCAGCCAGTGTTTAGTGAAACAGGCAAACTTTACTGATGTGTTTGTTGAAAGATATTGTTCTATTTCCAATAACTTGTTACGTAAGCATTGTATATTTTGATAAAAGATAGAGATGCACCCAGAACTATCTATAAATTAAAAAACTATAAAACACGCTTATTATAAAAAAGCGAACTAAAAAAAAATAAATAATAGTTTAAAAAAACGAAAAAACAAGCTTTTATAGAAAACCAAACTAAAAAAATAGAAAATAAATTTTAATAAATTTAAATTAAGAATAGTGTAAAAAAATTTAACAAATATAAATTAATAATAATGTAAATGAAAAAAAAAATTATTTTATTTTAAATAGAATCGGACCATAATCACAAAATCGTCCACCATTTTGGAGCCGCCATCTTGAATTTTTCAATTTTCACGAAAGAATCATAATATTCGACCCCAAAAACCCCCAATACTAATTTTGAATAGAATCGGACCATAATCACAAAACTCATCCACCATTTTGGAACCGCCATCTTGAATTTTCAATTTTCACGAAAGAATCATAATATTCAACTCCAAAAACCCCCACATACCACTTTTGAATAGAATGGGACCATAATCACAAAACGTGTCCACCATTTTGGAGCCGTCATCTTGAATTTTTCAATTTTGACAAAAGAATCATAATCTCCAACCCGAAAACCCTCAGACACCAATTTTGAAGCGAATCGGACCATAATCACAAAACTCGTCCGCCGTATTGGAGCCGCCATTTTGTTTTTTTTCACACAAAAATTTCTTAATGCATTTTCACCGGAATTATGTACACCTGCCAAATTTCAAATCATTCGGACGTCTGGAAGTGGGTGAAAATCAAGTCCAAAGGAGTCGGTTACAAACAAACATACAAGTGAAGCTAATATAAAGCGTGTAAAAAAAGAATTTGGTCTACGATCATTTTCTTCTTCTGCGTTAGATACTTGTGTTTCTTGTGGGTGGTTCAAAAATCGTTTTCCACGATTGAAGTCGAATCGACTAAATAGAATATCCATCGGCCAGAATTTCGGTTCATAAATTTGTTGTTGTAGGTGCATTTCAACACCAATCATAAACGTAATCCTTTCTTGTGCTTTGTGTTGGTGGTTTTCTTACATAACAATTCTGAGAATTTGTGCGCTTAGTCAAGTATTTCTGTTTATTTTCTTACCTCAATACTGTCAGGTACATCAGTCAAGAAAAGCCAATTTTTTTTTTCTATTTTTCTTTTCCTTGTCATTCTTTATCTCCGTCTCCACTTCCTACATTGTGCCTTCTTGGCCGTCGCCTTTTAACTAGTTTAAATTCATTTTCAGTTTCAGTTTTATTGCTTATTGTATCTGTGAAATTGTTTTTTTGAGTTCCATCTTCTTCAGGCTTGTTCGTTGCCAAGTTTATAAGTTCGTCACATTTTTGTTTTGTTAGAATTTGCAGAATTTCAGTTGTTACCTGGTTTTGTTTTATTGATGGATTGCCCTGTATAATAGGAGTCCCTGCTATCTCATTTCGTTTTGGGGAATTGTTTTTATTCAATGAGTAGGTCATGTTTTTGTTCTGTTTCAGATCGGTTTTGGATTACTTGTAAAGGCTTTTTTTGGGTGTTGTCCATTTCTTTCTCTTGGGGTTTTTCTATAAAGTTAACGAGTTTTTGTTGGTTTTCTTGGGTTGATTTATCTTTTGCTTGTTTGAGTTTTGATTCCAGCAATGCAATTTTCTCATAGAGCAGTTCATTTATACTTTCCTTGTCTCTGATTATTTAAAACAATATATTAATTAATAATGGACGAAACAGTGTGTTTCCGGAAATTCAATCACAGGATCAAAAAATAAAACCGAAAGTATATAAAATTAATAAATGAATAAATATACAATACAAAATAATCAAACTATCATCAGATTATCGTCATAAAATTCTTGTAAAACATAATATAGTCTCCTAAACAGTAGAAATTTTATGTTTATTCTAAAACCCACCATATCTACATTAGAAATTAGAGTCTTTGACTTCGATTGGCAAATGATTATACATCTTAACTCCGTTATAAATAAACGAATCCTTGATTAGTTAGGACGAAGGTAAGGGTAATTTTAAATTATTTCTAGAGCTTAGTCTTGTGGAATAATGAGAAGAAATGATTTCGAATTTCAATGTTTTCTTACAAGACAGACAGTTTCCAAAATAAAAAGAACTACAATAGTTAGTATCTTCATATCAATGAATAGTTGCCTGCATTTCTAATAGCCCTTTTTTGAATTTTGAGGGCGAGTCCAGCAATTTTAAGCTACACACTTCCCAAGAGGGAATACCTCAAATGAGATTCGATCAAAGCGTAATAGGCGGTTTTAGCAGTAGGTACTCCAAGCTCCCTCGCAATTCAATTACTCTGATTGCATAACATCCGGCAGAAAATTTTCTTTTTACTTGTTTTATGTCTATATCAAACATCACTTTCTTGTCAATATTCACAGAAATCTGGTACAATCTTTATTCTCAATGATATCATTTTCTAAGGTTACATCGTGAAGAGTACATTTAAAGGAGACAATATTCGTTTTTGAGATATTAAATAATAAAAGGTTTGAATCACACCAAGACTTAACCATTTTTAAATAGCTACATATTTTCTCGTTAAAATCTTCAAAGGTCTTACTCGTCCACAACATTGTAGTATCATCTGCAAATAATGTTAGTTTGCTAGAAATGTTAAGATTTGATAGATCATTGATGTATAATAAAAACAGAGTTGGACCTAAAACCGATCCTTGCGGCATAACCGAATCTATCTCATTGGTACTTGACATTTTGAGGGTCTTCACTACTTGACTACATTCTGTGAGGTACGACTCGAACCAATCCAAAGTTAGTCCTCTACACCCATAATGACGAAGCTGCCACGCACAGAACACTGCCACGCGGCAATATCTCCATCATTTATGTCCGAGTAAAGCTTATGTAGAAAGAAAAATATTGCATCATGTGTGTTCTTTCTATTTTGGAATCCAAATTGAAGCTGTTTAGATCATATATTTATTCGACACAACCTAAATGACAAAAAAATAAAATTCAACAGTTCCATTATTAACTATAACACCACTGATCATCTCCCAATATTCCTGCACATAACCAGTAACGAAAATTATGTTTCAAAACTAACAAAAATAACGAAAGTAATAACAAAGTTCAATGAAGATAAATTCATGGAACTGATCAAAGACATCAAGTGGGAAGAGGTTATATTAATACAAGAACCACAAAAGGCCTGGACACAATTCATGAGCACTTTCAGCAATACATATAAAGAATGCACAACGATTAAAACAATAACAATAAAAGAACATAAAAAACTTAAGCCATGGATAACTAATGCAATAGTTGAATCAATAAAACATAGAGACAATCTCAAAAAAAACGGAAATAGAAATAATGAAAACTTAGAACTACAAGTGAGCTACAAGAACTATAGAAATAAACTTAACAAAGTCATTAAAGAAGCAAAAAGTAAATATTACTCTGAACAAATTGCTACTAATAACAATATGAAAAAGTTATACGAAATTATCAATGAAGCCACAAATAATAGTATAAAGAAAATTAACAATGGCATATCAAATATAACTGATGAAAACAACAAACCCTTTCAGGACGATAAACAACTGGCTGATTACTGCAACAATTATTATGCAAATGCTGGACAAATCATGGCAAGAAAAATAGACAACCCACCCCAGAACTTTGAGAATAGCTTTCCTAACATCAAAAACTCAATGTTCCTTAAACCAGTCGATAGAAATGAAATAATAAACCACATAAAAACCTTGAAAAGTAACAGTTCCCCAGGAATAGATGGTATCACTGCTAAACTACTAAAAAAATGCCATGTCTATATACTTGATCCTCTGATACACATTATAAACCTCATTTTTGTCAATGGAGAAATACCTAATGACTTCAAAATATCAGCAATAACCCCAATATTCAAATCAGGAGACAAAACAAACATTCAAAACTTTAGACCCATTAGCTTAATCAATACTTTTGCCAAATTATTTGAGAAATGTCTGAAATGTAGGTTAAATGACTACTTTACAGCAAACAACATTTTGAGCAACAAGCAATATGGGTTTAAGCAAGGTGTAAGCACGACAGATGCAATGTTCAATCTTATAGATAACATCAAACAAAATATGGATGATAATAAGAAATGTATTGGAGTATTCGTTGACTTGGCAAAAGCCTTTGACACAGTGCCTCATACAAAGCTTCTTGATGTACTTGAACATTATGGAATACGGGGCACTGTGCTGAGAGTTTTTCAAAATTATCTGTTCAACAGACAGCAGAAAACAAAAATAAAAAATGTATATAGTAATCTCAAAACCATACAAACAGGGGTCCCACAAGGAACTGTGCTTGGACCAATTTTATTTGTGGCCTACATTAACTCTCTGCTCAAAGCTCAAATAGACGGCACAGTAATATCATATGCTGATGACACAGTCCTCATTTTTGAGGATAGTACCTGGAATCAACTACGTAAAAAAGCTGAAGCAGGCGTAGCTATAGTTAAACATTGGTTAGATCACAACAAGCTGTCCTTAAATATAAACAAAACTTCTTATATAGCATTCTCACTCACAGATGCAAATCGACCAAACTTTAATACACTAAAGATCCCGAACACTACACTAGAAATAATGGAAACTGAAAAAGTTAAATACTTGGGTATAATAATCGACAAAAATCTTAAATGGACAGACCATGTAAATTACCTCACAAATCGAGTACGCAGATTGATTCACAAATTTTTCGAACTAAGAAAATTCATGAATAAAAAGACACTTCTGATAATATACAAGACATTAGTTAAATTTGAGGGATCATCTAGGTTCCCGCCCTCGTGTCATGGAATTACTGTTGTCATTTTTAGAAAAGATTAAAATATACCATCACGGAACGATAGATTTATTAGTGAGACTAAAGTATTGAGGGCAACTCTTTGAAGGTTATCGAAAATGTTCATGGAAATGTCATCAAAGCCAGTTGCTTTTGAATATTGGTATAACAGTTACACAGAATGTATGAAAATCTTAGGGAATTTGGATAAGTATTTCCACTGTATTAAGAACAACTATACGGAGCGACCAACACTATGTGCGATCGACAACGTGAACTTTTGAAACAGTTTTGAATGGATTAAATTGCCACAAATTCTTGTCGAGTAGGGCAAAAAAACATATTTCAAAACAGTTTTATTATTTACTGACCTGAAGAATGTGAACTACTCCTGAACTCCTGTGGTGTTTGAGTGTTGATAGAATGTGATCTCGTATTACGCAGGATCTCTGCCAGAGGCGCCCTGTGACCTTCTGGAGTATCTAAGGATCTACTGCTGTGCGACTCATCTGACTTCATAACAATCGTTTCGATTTCTTGGTTGAGGCCTTCCACGGAACTCCGGAGAGGCGACTTTGGTAAAGGTTTCATTGTTATTGGGAGAGGGTTTGTTGTGAGCGTTGGTGAAAGATTACCTGCTGAAAATTCGAAAATATAGTCAGTAAAAAAATCTGGGAATGTTTGTTTCTAATTGTTAATCGATATATCATTGAAATTAATGTCGAGGGCCAAGTATTTTGAAATTGAAAAAAATTATTACTTGATATTTTTTGTGATAGAATTAGGATATCCCCAAGGAATCCAACCTTTCCTTTGGGTGGAGTGGAGGCAAAAAGGAGTACTTTGTTGAATTTTGTTTGGTTTTGATTTAATGACAAAAATATTTCTATACAAAATAGAGGATAAAAATTTGATACAAAAAAAACTCCATAAGAAATGTTTGTCAAGCACATCCTTTTTAATAATGAGTTGGAAGCACAATCAAGTTCTATGACCTTGAAGAGGTTCAATTGGTGGTCCAGGTTTCGTAAGAGGTATTTAGAGACCTAAAATTTGGCAGAATGGTATTTAGTGAAAAACTATGGATTGCAAAGTATGAGTTCTAGGAAGAACTAAAATCTACATTTATACTTGCACAACTAATGATATTAAGTAAGGTGAAATAAACCCAATAGCTGGGAAAGAAGAACATAGCCATCACACTGTTACTAACAACAGTCAATGACTAATAAACCTAGCAGCTTCTAAAAATATAGTTTTAGTCAGCACCTATTTTGATCATAAAGGCAACGTGAACATCTCTGAGAAACATCCGAATTGGTCACGTTCTGGGACGTTCATAGTTATAGAGGAACTAATATCGACTCTGATTATTACTTGGTTGGTACAAGAGCAAGAATATCAAATATTAAAAAGGTCAAGTTGACAGCAACACCCTTGGTGAAAGTTCGGTGCACAAGTGGATTGAATTTAGGAAAAATAACGCGGTTATTTCAAAAAAAAAAACGACATCTACTAAGAAAAGTGGAAAGAATCATATGGAGGATCACAAAAAAGCCAGAATAGTGTTAAGTACCAGTGATATTTGACATATTTGAGAAATGCTGATATCAAAAAACTACTTACAGAATAAAGTTTGTGAGCTACTATTAAAGGTACTTTCTGCAGAGGAGGCTCTTCTCCCTCCTTGTTCTTTGGTACTTTTGACTTTTTGCCTTAGCATTGATTTCTCCATTTCATAATCTGATATACAATGAAATTTCTTTGGATCTGAATAGTCTGATTCGTCAGTCTGAAAGTGAAAAATATAATCATTCAATTTTAATAAACCTGTTTATTGGGGGTGTGTGGAGAATTTAACTGAATTCTGTCTATAAATTCTTCAATAGAAGCAGATTTCAAAAGTTTAAGTAACTATAGCTTGTAAAACAATGAATGAATACACTATATTTTACATGATGTTTATGTAATGTGAGATGCGTAAAAGACAATTTAGAAGTTGTAATAAAAGTTCAGCATTTCACAGGTAAGTTAGAAGTTTCATAAATAACTCGTTGCAGCCATTGTTATGCACAAAAAACAAGTTTTTTGACCAGGGTGGTTTATAACTCATCTAGCCTATGTTACTTGATCTTTCAACTTGTTATTCCTGTGATAGTGTCTCAACTCTGATATATGATCGAAAGTCAAATCACATACTGGGACTTTAACTAAAAAAAAACTACCTTCTTACCTGAGTAGCTTTGTTTATTTGAAGGGTTCTTGTATACCAATAAAACGAATCCCGTGGCCACTGCCCCTTCAAGTATATAGTATCTAATGAGGCAGTCCTTCGTATCGAACTAGGTTCATCTGAAAGTTTTGTTTTTTCTGGAAAAAAATCAAGTTTAAAATATTGTATCAAACAATATTGTTCCACTCTTTCTACTATTCTTGTATTGAAACTATGAACATTAGTGTATTGTAAATTCCGTAGAATTACTTTTTGTGTGTAACATTTGTTACCACTGATATTCAAATGAGTAAATTGATTTGCTATCAAGGTTGAAAAAAATATATTTTTTTTAAACATCAAAAATCATGTTTTTTTTCGATTTTTTCGATTTTGTTTCTATTTCCATTGATTTTTTTCCTATAAATAAGACAAGTTGCTATTTTCAACAAGTTTTTTAACCGACGAAACCAAAAAGGAGGAGGTTCTCTATTCAACCCGTATATTTTATGTTTTTCCATCATATTTTTTTATGTATGATCACGCATAACTTTTTACTGAGGCGTCCGATTCCGATAATTCTTTTTTCAGTGGATAGGGTGTACTTCGAATTTGGTCCCATCTGAATTTAAAAGATGAAATCCACCCCTAAGATAGCGAAATGAAGGATATTGATCACTCACCCTCTGAATTCTGGTCCGTTAACCGATTCTATCAGGCATAACTTTGTACTGGGTTCTTCGATTTGGATGATTCTTTTTTTAATAGATAGGGTATACCTTATATTTGGATTTCGAAAGGAATTAGCCACCCTTACGGGTAGAAAAATAGGGGATAATTGATTTTTCACTAGTGAACATTAGCACACATATACGTAGTTGACAATGACAGATCGCTACTGACATTATTCTTGTTCCGTCAAAATCAGTATATTTTATGAGAGGATGGAATGATATACAAAGTAATGAAATAAACTTACCAGAACAACGAAAATAATTTATATTACAACAAATAGTAAAAGTAGATAATCATATTATTTAAGTGGTAATAGTTGAAGTAAGGTGGGTAATTAAGTATTTTGGAAGTAATAAAAAAACAAGTAGGTAGTAATTGGTAGATTTTAGCCACAAAAAATTGACAAATAAAAACTTTTTAACAAAAAATTAAACTGACGAAATACGGAACTGAAATAAAATAAACCTTCTCAGTCTAAATGATAATTGAGCTCCTAAACTAACGTAAGTAACTGATTTTGAGTCGGCGCCAAACAAACTAGCAATTGAATTAGGTGAAGCGTAAAATGATGGCAGCGAGATGACGGCCTGCGTTTTGATGACTTCTTTCATAGATAATGATCTTCGATAATTGTTTGTTTGACGCCGACTCAAAATCAGTTACTTACATTAGTTTAGGAGCTCAATTATCATTTAGACTAAGAAGGTTTAATTTTATTTTTTGCTTTTCAGTTGATTTTTTCTTGGGTTTAATTTTTTGTTAAAAAGTTTTTATTATTTTTTCCCACTGTTCTTCAATTTTAATGAAGATAGTTCCTGTCGAAAAACGCTCAGTCCTGGAAATTCCTGTCAGAACGAGTTATAATACCCTCCACTGTTTATATAAAGATGTGTTCACCCTAATTGGCATTATTTGATAATTGGCAGTCTAGTAAGCAGGGTGACATGTGATTTCTGCGTTAAATTTCTAAAGGTTACCCTAAAAATCTGCAAATAGTGTAATAATGTCAACTCTTCATAGAAGTGGAAGGAAAAAAGACCCTGTCTGGATACATTTTATAGAAAAATCTAATAAAACTGAAGGAGAATCTGGGAATAGAGCTATATGCAAACAATGTAGATATGAAATGCAAGGTCTTGTCGAACAGATGAAAGTGTAGTGAAACAAATACAGAAATCGAAAGGATGAATCAGTACACAAACATCATATAATAATAATAATACTAAATAAATAAGTTTGTTTCTTTGAATTTAATTTTTATTATAATTTTCCAAAGATATTCAGAATACAGGGTGATTTTTAAGTTGATGCTTTTTCAATCCAACATAGAATTCAAGAAAATAAGCCCCTTTGCCAAATAAACTTATGTCCGGAAATGCGTTGTTTCTGAGATAAGGTGTTGAATTGCTGAAATTAATTAGAGTCACAGCTTGATGTTTGAGATTTATATGAGTATCCTGAGGAAAGAAAAAAAATCTGGAGAACTATCACTGGGGGAACTTTGAGAAGCGGAAAACATCCTGATAAACAACTCACAACGGAGGAAATTCAAAATTTTGAGGTAGGAAAACCCCTCAACAACTGCAGCAAATTGAGAACATTATTCCCAGAAATGAAGGATGGCTTGTCAGTATTGATGCGCATGAAGCCCGGTTCGGTAATCGTTATAGACAATGATGAATGAATACGTTTATTTATATAATTCCTTTAATTAGGAAATCCTAATATACATACAATAATAATAATAATGATATACAGTAATTATAATAATAATAATAGTAGATAAACAATAATAACAATAATAATAAAATAAATATATAAATAAATGAAGTAATACAAAAAATAAACGCAAAAAGATTCAAATTTAAAGATTTAAATAACTTAGATTACACCTCTGCTAACAATTTGGAACATAATAATGATAATAAATTATTACTATCGTTTCGGACGTCCATCGTCTTAATGGATTTAAAAGGTTTCACAACGTTTCGAATGCTTGTATCTGCAATCGTCTTCAGGTGAATACTGACAAGTTTAGGTGCTACTTACCAATTTATATAACTGTCGGTGCAATGATGCGTGTAATTCCGCCATGTGCAGTGGTGCGTGTAATTTCGCGCGGTGTGGTGGTGTGTGAAGTTTCGCGCCTCTGCAGCCCGCCAGAGAGAGCAATCAGTGGTTTCAATACGTTCTTGATCTCAACGCTTGGTTGACTAAAGGCGTTATTGGCTTCGATGTAGGCGGCCTCTTTGAACTTTCGTTTCAACCAATGCTCCTCTCTATGTAGAATACTTGCCTCATCCCATAGAACTCGATGGGGCTCAGTCCAGGCGTGGTCAGCGATTCCCGATTTTTATGTTTCTCCACATTGAGTGCTTGTGCTCATCCAATCTTACCGATAATGGTCTCTTTGTCTCTCCAATGTAGGAATCTCCGCATTCACATGGAACTTCATAAATGCAATTCTTACTGATTTCATTTTTGTTGTCAGGTTTGGTCTTGGTCAGGAAACTCCGTAAAGTACTGCCAGATTGGAAGCAGCTCTTGATGTTGAACTTGTTTCCGATCCTTCTGATCTTCTCGGAGACACCTCTGATGTACGGATGGCAGATCACTGTACTTTGTTGTTACTCTTCAGATGTCTTCGTTCTCCGGAGTTGTTTCAATACTTTTGGTTTTTGGGGTCCATTCCGGTGGAGGTCCTCTCTGATGTGATTTAATTCGGCATCTAGTGACTACACGTCATTGTATATGTGCGTCGCTCTCTCTATCAATGTTCTCACGATCCCTCTCTTCGTCGAACTCGGATGGTTGGAGCTGTAACTGAGATACTGCCCCGTATGTGTCTTCTTTCTGTAGACGGAGGTGCGGATTTCATAGCCTATTCTCTCAACGTTCACATCGAGGAAGGGTAAGGCACTGTTGGTTTCCATTTCCATCATGAATTTGATCGAATCCCTGATTCTGTTAATTCTTGAGAAGAAATCCTGGAGATGTTTGTCTCCGTGATTCCATATAATGAAGGTGTCATCCACGTACCTCAAACACAGCTTTGGTTTGTATTCTGCCTCCCGTATAGCCAATTCCTCGAACCACTCCATGTATATGTTGGCGATGATTGGAGAAAGGGAAGAACCCATCGGGAGTCCGTCGACTTAAGAGAAGAATCGGTCCTTTTCCTGGAAATATGAGTTCTGTAGGCAGCACTGCAGTAATTCCAATATTGCTTGGGTAGGAAGGTCAGTCCTCTCGTGCAGCTGGTCATCCTCTTCGAGTTTCCTTTTGATGATACTGAGAGATTCCTCTATAGGGACATTGGTCTGAAGCTGATGAAACGATCTTCTGGTCCAAGTTCAACATCTGTGATGGTGTCAACGAAGTGCTTGGAATTCTTGACGTATGAACTGCTATTTCCTTGTAAGGGTTGTAGTATCGGTAGGAGGTATTTCGATAACTTGTAGGTTGGTGAGTTCCGTGAGCTGGTGATCGGTCTCAGTGGCATGTCTGGTTTGTGGATTTTCGGAAGCCCATAGAGAGGCGGTGGTTTGCTGTAGTGTGGCGTTAGATGTGATCGTTCGTTGTCTGGAATGAAGTGTTTAAATTTCCTCAGAGTGTTGTAGATCTTCCTTTCTATAGTGGGTGTCGGATCCTTCTTCAAGAGTTTATAGTTCCCTGTGTGGAGTAACGACTCTATCTTGTCCTCATATGTTGTGGTGTCCATGATAACCGTGGCATTTCCTTTATCGGCTGGAAAAATCTTTATGGATGAATCCTTTTGTAGAATTTTTAGGGCCCTCTGTTCCCCTGCAGTGATGTTACTCCGGGGATTTCTCTCCTTCTCGAGTGTCATGATAATAAATGTTAATAATTAAGTTAAGTCTTGTTGAAAAGGGAAACATTCTCAATTGAATATTGATAGAAAGATTTTATTTTGACGATGGAAGATAGTGACTAAAGTTCAAATCTCAGTCGCAGATGATTCCACATCTGATTTTATGAACATCCTGTTTATATTTTCAACAAATTAAGTTAAGTCTATTGTTATTCTGCATCATTCAACTTTACCTATAATATGTTGTTTCTTTTAATATAATTATTTAGTTTAGACTTAAATATATAAAGACTTTTGCTTTGTTTTATTTCTTTAGGCAGCTTATTAAATTGATTTAATCCTTTATATAACAATATTTTCATTGAGCTGGTTAGGCTGCATCTTGGCAAGTGAAAATGATTAATTTGTCTTGTCTCATAATTGTGATTACTATTTCGATAAGTAATGAATTCATCAAAATAAGATGGTAACATATTATTACAATGCGCCATATCACAGTCGGCGAGTAGAAAAATTACCACGTATGCTTGGCGAAACAACATAAGAGACTGGATAAAATCAAAAGAAGAAATCATGGTTAAAGTACAATTGCTTGATATTGTCCGTGTACATAAAGAACAGTATATTAAATACGTTGTCGATGAAATGGCGCATAAATGTGGAGTTACTTTATTGCGATTACCGCCATACCACTGTGAACTTAATCCGATAGAACTCATATGGGCTCAGATAAAAGGTGAAGATAGATAGATATATTTATTCAAAGTAGGACGTCCTAATATACAATAAAATTTCGAAAAATAGTAAATAGATATAAAACAGTATATGTAAAGATAACATCGAAAATGCATTAAAAAAATATGAAAATTACATGGTAGATTAATTACAAAATACATAATATATTAAAAATTAAGAATATAATTAAAAATATAGGTATAGTATTTCTAATCCCAATTGGACCGACATAAAAAGTTTCGAGAAGGAAGTATCTTCCACAAGACAGAACTTTTTTTGATTGTACCAGTAACGCTTTGAAAGTAAAAACACTGGTAGTATATAAATTTTCCATTTGCCGGGCAGTGCATATGAACACTCCTCGTAGTGTTCTTATTTTTATTGCCGTTCCAATAAAAGACCTACAAGAAATGACAACAATTGACTGGGAACAAATACAATGTTTAGGTAATCAATTATTTTATTTTTATGAGTTCTAACAAATCCCTTTCGAAAGTATTCAGTGAAATACTATTTTTTAATGAAGTAGGTATTTTGTTATATTCATTAAAACCTTTGAAAAATAAGGAGTCTATGGTATTATTATGATTTGTTATTGTTATATGCAGATTATTCCTATTCCGGGTTAGGTAATTATGAACTTCAACATTGAAGACTATGTAGTTCTTGAAATACAATGGAGCCAGATTAATATATATAAAGATCATACTAAAATAGTATAATCTTTGGGAAACAGTGAACCATTGTAATGTATTCAGCATAATGTCAATTGGGGTGTAATGGTTGGATCTCAGTATGATACGGATTCCACGATTTTGGAGTCTTTGGAGCTGGGATAGTTTGTTGAGGTTTAACAGATTTAATAAAATTGTAGTCACAATGTGGTTGGATAATGGTTTTAAAGACAGTGATTTTGGTTTCCATCGAGGTTTCCATTGATATATTGATTGCAATTCTCAAAACGAAATATAGTTTTGTAGATATTTTTTTCTTTATGTATTCAAAATGATCTTCAAAAGATAAGATATTGTCTAGCTGAAAGCCTAAATACTTCACAGTTTTGACCACTCATGATTAAGTTTATGTCCTCAAAGTTTAAGGACTTGTGTTTAAATTTAGTGGTTATTATCGTAGCTTTAGTTTTAGCCACGTTCAATTTAAGTTTATTGAATTTTAGACATTCCTGAGCAGCTGATAATATGGAGTTCATTTTATCAATTGCTCTGTTTATATTTGAATCACTGCAGGCTAGTAAGGTGTCATCTATAAACAAGTTTATGAATTCGCAATCAATATAAAGATTCATATCATTCAGATCTAGGATGAATAAGATGGGGCCTAGTACACTACCCTGAGGCACTCCAACCGTGTTTTCCATTTCATTCGACAATTAATTGACTACTCTAACTATCTGATTCCTGCAAATAAGATAATCGGCCAGCCAGTAATATACTTCGATGAAAGAAAATTGTATTTCGTGCATAAAATAATTTATTCAATTGTAGCAAAGCGCTTTCGACCGTTAGGTCATCATCATCATTGTGTTCCATGTCTTTCTACTTTATCGTTCACTTGTCAATTGTCAATCTTGTCACTTGGGTCCAGCTACACACCAAAATAATGGTTTCTTACAAGAAATGAGAAAAAAGAGAAAAATTTTAATCTCTAGTGTTATCCTGGCCTAGAATACTTATTTTAACATGTATGTTATGTAAACCTATACAATTTTCATTGATCATGAGATGTTTTATGGTCTTTTTGGCTTCTTGTACACCTGACGAGTAAGTAACCTCACTTTTTAAAATATGTCAATTTTCTTTCTTAAAAATATAACTTTTCAGTAACTTTTTTCTATCAATAGTACTTACTTTCAGGTACGCACTGATGATGACCTAACGGTCGAAAGCGCTTTGCTACAATTGAATAAATTATTTTATGCACGAAATACAATTTTCTTTCATCGATTAATCGATACGTGCACACAGTCACACTTTTCAAGTAATATACTTCTCCACCAACCCCATACTGACTCAAATTCGATAGTAATATGTTCCTGTCAATTGTAATATGTTGCGAGAAAAAACACAACATTTAAATTAAATGACGTTAAACTTATGTTAAACGAAGCTATTAATGGCGTGAAAGCAGGTAACTGATTATTCATTGATAAATCTACCCATAAATAAAATTAGGAACTTCTAATATAAAAATATTGTCTTCAAAGGAATTGTCATGCATAATGTATTAAAATCCTTAAAAAAATTAAAAAACTTTGTTTGTATTCCATTACAGATAAAAAAATTGTATTTAAAAAGGAATTGTTTCCGGCACTGGAATTTCCTTCCCTTGCCTCTCTTGGACACCCTCTAAGAATGAGTCACTGACTATTATTTCCGCCTTATGATATAGTAAATTCCTTCTGGGGTAGATGGGTAAAAGAATATCTACCCTCACTGACAAAAAGTGGACGAAGGAGAATCAACCTATCAAAGTGGATGATGTGGTAGTAACGGGTGTGAAAACAGCCAAGGTTTTTCAGCCACGCCTGGATTGCAGGCGTTCGGAGTTTTCAATTTGATTTGAGTTTTCAATTTGATCATTGATCATTACGGCCTTACAGGCACTGTTTTGAAGTGGTTTGAAGCATACCTGAGCAATAGATTCCAAATGACTAAATATAGTGAATCTGTTTCAAACAAAATAATGAATAGCCAAGGAGTGCCCCAGGGTAGTATCCTAGGTCCATTATTATTCATCATATATCTGAATGATATTAATTATGTGCAAGGCTATGATTGTTTTAATCTTTTCGCCGATGACACTCTGATTGCTTGCTATGGAGACAACTTGAATGAAACTGTAACGAGATTGAATGGAGTTTTGATTAATATTGAAAATTTTCTGAATATAAACAAATTGAAGCTAAACATTTCCAAAACAAAGGCTATGGTATTGAATAATAGGTTCAAATTGACAAATATAAATTACAACACAATCAACTTAGTACTTGAAGGGGGAAGGGTAGAATGGGTACACGAATTCAAGTATTTAGGATGCATAATTGATAAATGTTTGGAGATGAAATCTCATTGTAAATACATCTGTAATAAAATTTCAAAAAAACTATATTTATTCACAAGAATTTCTGCACAACTTTCTCTATCTAGCCGAAGAACTGTATATAAATCGATAATCCAGCCACATTTTGATTACTGTTCTTCTATTTTATATCTTTTACAAAAAAATGAAATCCAAATGTTACAAAAATTGCAGAACAGAGGAATGCGAATAATTTTACATTGCAACAGATACACCCCAATAAAAACAATGCTCGCAACATTGAAATGGCAATCAGTAGATCAAAGACTATATTATATGGCCATGCTATTTGTCTTTAAAATCACAAGGAATATGTTTCCTGATTACTTCAATCAATTTGTTACATACAACTATGAACTCCATAACTATAATACACGGTCCGTACATAATTTTCATATCAATAGGACAAAGCTGAAGAGTTTAATGAAATCTATATTTTTCAAAGGATTGAATGAATATAATCAACTACCAGAGGAAATAAAACAATGTAATACGATATATTGCTTCAAAACGAAATTGTTATCAGACATTCTATCAAGAGATGGCCAACACTAATATTAGTTGTTTTGTGGCACTTTACATCATTTGTCTGTGGCTATATTTTTATATTTTGATTACTAGCTAATATCATTTTATTATTTGTCTTTTTATTAATTACATTTTATATTACATCTTATATTTGATTCTTGATAATACCTATATATTACAATTATGTTTTAGTAACTGATTTTTATCAAATTGTATTTGTAAATTTATAATATGAAATTATGTATGTATATTAGGGTATCCTATTTAAATAAATATCTTATCTTATCTTATCTCTTCAGCGGCTTATTCTTCAAACTAAGTAGGTAGTAGATGAACAAATGATCGCGCAATAGAAAAGTGATATGGAAAACCTTTTTTCTTCAGCTCTTGCAGGCAGAATCGTTTGTAGGGCCCTAGGAAAAAAGTTGAGATTTTTCGAAAAAAATAAAAGTTTATATTTTACAAACAGAGCGATGTATCGCACTCTGAGTGGGTAGAGAATGTCCATAGAACCTTCCTCCTCCACTATATGAAATCATATTCGTTTGTAGGGCCGTAGGAAAAAAGTTGGAAATTTTTGAAAAAAATAAAAATTATATTTTTCAAACAGAACGATGAATCGCACTCTGAGAGGGTAGAGAGTGTTTATAGAACCTTCCTCCTCCACTTTCTGAAAGCAGATTCGTTTGTACGGCCGTAGGAAAAAAGTTGGGAATTTTCGAATAAAATAAAAATTCATATTTTCAAACGGAGCGATGTATGGGTAGAGAGTGTTTATAAAACCTTCCTCCTCAACTTTCTGGAAGCAGATTCGTTTGTAGGGCCGTAGGAAAAAAGTTGGAAATTTTCGAATTAAATAAAAATTTATATTTTTCAAACGAGCGATCTGGTGGGTAGAGAATGTTTATAGAACCTTCCCTCTCAACTTTCTGGAAGCAGATTCGTTTGTAGGGCCGTAGAAAAAAAGTTGGGAATTTTCGAAAAAAAATAAAATTCAAATTTTCCAAACATAGCGATGTGTCGCACTCTGAGTGGGTAGCGAATAATGTGTATACAACCTTTTTTCTTCAGCTCTTGCAGGCAGAATCGTTTGTAGGGAGGTAGGAAAACAGTTGTTATTTTCGAAAAAAACTAAAAAATCATATTTTCTAAACAGAGCGATCTATCGCACTCTGATTGGGTAGAGTGTTTATAGAACCTTTCTCCTCCAGTTTCTGAAAACAGATTCGTTTGTAGGGCCGAAGGAGAAAACTTGTGAATCCTAGAAAAAAATAAAAAATCATATTTTTCCAAACAGAGCGGTGTATCGCACTTCGAGTGGGTAGACAATATGTATACAACCTTTTTTCTTCAGCTTTTGCAGGCAGAATCGTTTGTAGGGCCGTAAGAAAAAAGTTATGAATTTTCGAAAAAATGTATCGCACTCTGAATGGGTAGATAGTGTTTATACAGCATCTCTTCTTCAGTTGCTGGAGACAGAATCGTTCGAAGAGGCGTAGGAACGAAAAGAAAAATTTTTGAATTCACATTTTCCAAACTGAGCGATGTATCATACTGTGAATTCTCATTTTTTTTCCTACGGCCCTACAAACGAATCTACCTTCAGAAAGTGGAGGAATAAGGTTCTATAAACACTCTCTACCCATTCAGTGTGCAATACATCGCTCCATTTGGAAAATATGAATTTAGATTTTTTTCGAAAATTCCCATCTTTTTTCCTACGGCCCTACAAACGAACCTGCTCTCAGAAAGTGGTGGAGGAAGGTTCTATAAACACTCTCTACCCATTCAGAGTGCGATACATCGCTCCGTTTGGAAAATGTACATTTTAATTTTTTTGAAAATTCCCAACTTTTTTCCTACGGCCCTACAAACGAATCTGCTTTTAGAAAGTGGGGGAAGAAGGTTATATAAACACTCTATACACTAAGAGTGCGATACATCGCTCCGTTTGGAAGATATTAATTTTTATTTTTTTCGAAAATTCCTAACTTTTTTCCTACGGCCCTACAAACGACTCTGCCTGCAAGAGCTGAAGAAAAAAGGTTGCCTACCCACTCAAAGTGCGATACATCGCTCCGTTTCGAAAATATGAATTTTTATTTCGGCCCTACAAACGAATTTGCTTTCATAAAGTGGAGGAGGAAGGTACTATAGATAGATAGACAATTTATTTATTTTAGCAGAGTTATGGTCTAAGAAATGAATTACAAAACACAAATAAATAAAATACTATACTAAAATACAGGCAAATTAAATATGAGAAATTACATATCGGTGGATAGAGGAAACCATCGATACAATAAGGCTCCATATTTCATAAATAATTACGCAACGTTCTCAACAAGCTTCTAGAGTCATCAAGACTCTTTATTTCATTGGGAATATTATTGAAAAATTTAATAGCTTTATATAGTGGACCTTTCTCAAACACAGTTCTTGAATGTATAGGATAGTTATAGTCATTTCTGAACCGAGTACTGTGATCATGGGTAATTCTATAATTGTGAAAATACTCTTTGTGTTTCATTAAAAATGTAATTGCCTCCATAATAAAAACTGCAGGTACTGTCAGCCTATTGTTTGCTCTAAAGATTCCCCTGCATGACCCATCATAGGCTATGCCAAAAATTATTCTAATAATTTTTGCAAAGTTGCAATACCAAATTTAATTCTAGAGTATAAACACCCTCCACCCTCTCAAGAGTGCGATACATCGCTCTGTTTTGAAAATATGATTTTTTATTTGCTTTGAATATGCTCAACTTTCAAATTGCTTCCCTCATTCCAACATGGTTTTAGAAAACAAAAATCCACCATAGCAGCTATTTCTGATTGTTTAGAATTCATTTACAGTGCATTAAATTATAAAAAAAACACATTGGACTTATTTATGACCTGAGCCATGATTGATCGAAACCTGCTACTGCAGAAATTAGAAGGAATTGGGGTACGAGGAAAGCCTCACGAGTGGGCAAAGTCGTATCTCACAAACCGGACACAAACCGTTATATTCAATGGCAGTAAATCAAACCCCAGAAAATCAGATATAGGAGTACCCCAAGGCTCCATTTTGGGGCCACTATTTTTTTGAATTTTTGTAAGTGATATAAACACATTCTGCACTATTCCTGATCAAAAAATACTTTATGCTGATGACACAAATATTTTAATGTCAAGTGATGAAATTGAAAGTCTAGTTAAGTATAGTAACGAAGCATCCAGACAGTTAAAACAGTACTGTGATCAAAATGAACTAATGATGAATGTCTCAAAAACATATTTCATGAGATTCTTACCTAAAACGAAATCACCAGACTATGATCTATATTTACATTTATATGGTAAATCTATACAGAGCACTGATCTCTTAAATTCCTGGGACTTACTCTTGATCCAAAACTAACATGGGAAACACATATAAACACGATAGTATCCAAACTAAGTACCACTTGTTATGTTATAAAAAAAATAAGAAATATAGTTACCTATGAGTTTCTAAGATTACTCTATTTTGGACTAGTGCAATCAGTACTTCAATACTGACTACTACTTTGGGGTGCTTCACCACATTTAGAAAAGACATTTATAGCACAAAAAAAGTAATGAGAGCAATGTATAATATTGCTCCATCATCATCTTGCCAACAACTATTCAAAGAATCTAAAATATTAACCCTGCCAAGCCTTTATCTTTTTCAAGTGATACTATACATAAATAATATTGCTCCATCATCATCTTGCCAACAACTATTCAAAGAATCTAAAATATTAACCCTGCCAAGCCTTTATCTTTTTCAAGTGATACTATACATAAAAAATGATGAACATAAGTTCATGAAGAACAAAGAGATACACTCGTATAATACACCTTCAGAATCAAATTTACACCAACCTTACTCTAGACTAGCAGTAGGTCAGAACTCACCCAATCACGACGGAATTAAATATTATAATAAAATAATTAACATTGAAAAAGCTATAGCTCGTCCAAAATTGAAACGACCGTTTGGTAGGTAAAGGGGGGGAAAACACGAGTGGACACGATTAGCTGTGGCAGCTTATGCTACGGCGAATCTTCACCAGTGTCTTGGCATGTGGCGTTTGAAAGGTTAGGTTTGTTTGATTAATAAATAGGTAGTGGTTATTTATTCAACTTTGCAATAGTTTACTTGTTACCTTGCTAAAATGCCCAGTGGTGAGTACTATTCAGTTGCGGAAAAAGAAATTATGGCAAATGTTACCAAATTCATGAAAAATGAGGCCAAAAATGGGATACAAAAACCTTTACAAAATTCCAAAGAACGTGCTAAGGCAGCAATGGGTATAACAGAATATTGTTTAAAAAAAAAAAAAATGGAACAATCAGCTGTGAATTCAGGTAGTATTCCTTCTTTGCCGTATCGGCAAAAAAGAGTAGGAAGAATAATGTCGAAAAGTAATATTACGGAAGGGCAGGGTGAAACAATAAGAACGATTATTAATGATTTTTGTTTGATTTAAAAACAATGCCCTACTTTAAAGCCCATTCTTCAAAAAATAAAAAATGCTCAGGTAGGGTTTGAAGGCTGTCGTTCAACATTGCACAACATAATCAAAGAGTTGGGTTTTGATTGGGAATTTTTAAGAAAATTGAAAATGTATCGTGAACAAGGAAAAACATTATTTACACTGATGAGACATTGGATGGGGACTCATAATGTAACTTTTAAATTGGATGATTTAGAAAAGGTTGCCAGACAAAAATTTTCAAATATCACTGTTGAGGAATGGATGAAGCTATGCGAACATGTGAAAAAATATGAGATGGAATTAATGGAGAGTGAACATATGTTGGACTCTGCTCACGATCGTTTCATTATCACAGTAAATGCTGGTAGTTCTGATAAGTCCGACAACAGTGATTGTGATATAAATTATTTTGACTCAGTTAATGATGACTTTAACAGTTCGTTTATCAAAGGTCTGGAACCCAAAAACCAAATTGAATTTGCGGAAAACTCTATAATAACCAAGCAAAATCCCTCCTGCGATTCTCTTAAAAGCTTTTATCGTTCTTTTGCGGAAAATCTAGAAGAATAATTTAACAGTCATGAGAATGTAGAATAACAATATGACTTTCTATCAACTTCGTAAGGTTTTTTTTGTAATATTTACTTTTGTTTAGAATCATCATTTCGGTTTTTCAGAGTTTTTTAAGTGGGTATTACTTAATTTCAGTTTTACAAGGAATCTTCATTTCGGTTTTCTATAATTCTCATGTTTTTCACTATTGATTTCAGTTTATTTCAAATATTTATTAGGATTTTATTTTTTTAGAATTTTACATTCTTTGGTAATTGTTTCAGTTTTATTTAAAAACTCTATTTCGGGTTTTCAGAGTTTTAAGTGCAGTTTTATCACATATATATATATATATATATATATATATAGATTCATAAGCTCCGATCTCCGTAGACACAATATTAAATCTATTCGAAATATAAACCACAATAGTTATTTGTCCGACATTTTTAGTTCTTTAATTTTGATTTAAAAAAATTACTAATAAAAAAACTTTTTGAAGGCAAGCTTTTATTTAAGCCGTGTACTAAAATGTATAAAATAAATTTAAGTCATTGCTGAAAATGATTTAATTATTTTTTGTTGAATTATTTGGTTTTATAAAAGCTTGTCGCACCTGTGTCCATAACAGTAGGTACAAATTAATTTGATTGGACAGTGATTAGTTGGTAAGTAAGAACTTGTCAAAGTATTCGATTTTTACAAGTATTCATGAAAGTCGATAAAAATTTCATAATCTCCGGCCCCGAAAACCCACACCAATTTTGAATCGAATTGGACCATAATCACAAAACTCGTCCGCCATCTTGGAGCCGCCATCTTAAATTTATAAATTTTGACAAAAAATTTATAATCTCCGATCCCAAAATTAGCCACATACCAATTTTGAATCAAATCGGATCATAATTACAAATCTCCTCCGCCATCTTGGAGCCGCCATTTTGTTTTTTTCTCTAACAAAAACTCCATAATGCATGGTCACCGGAAATATGAATTTGTAGTAGACAACATAGTAGCTTATTCAGTATTTAATGTCAAACGTTCAAATTACCCTATTTAGAAATTTTGATTTTTTGTTAAACGGGACGGCCAGTTTAGATTTTGACACTTATAAAAATATATCTATATCCCTCTGGCAGATTTGTCGAAAAATATTTTTTCCATTCAGAAGTTATAGGAGTGTAAGTTCTCTATGTCTCGTGTATCGCCTATACCAAATAATTTGGTAAGCCTATGGAATTTCTATTAATAGCCACAGTTCGGGAATCTTCGAGAAGAATTGGTTGTAAGGGTAAGGTAGGGGAAGGCCAAAGTGGTCGTTTCAATATTTGAGGAGCTCTTCCACAGAAATGTCTTTCAGAAACAAATTGAAAATGTTCCTAATTGAAAATGCATTTTATAGCACTGAGGAATTCTTGAATTTCTGAAATCTTCACATACTTCATCTAGGTATACTTAATTGATATGTATTTTATTTTGTAGTTTGTCTTTTAGTTTAGGTTAATGTCCTGCACTAGTCTGATATGTTTATACATTTTTTATATGTTTATACTGGATATGTAATCTTGATTGATGTTAATAAATTGTTTCTTGACATGTTTTTTGGGTAACCTTCCACAGTCTGAAAATGAAAATATAATCAGGAAAATCTATACAAGTGTAGAAAGGGCAAACTAATTAGTTCACCCCGATAAGTAAGTTTGCCCTTTCTACACTTGTATAGATTTTCCTGATTATATTTTCATTTTCAGACTGTGGAAGGTTACCCAAAAAACATGTAAAGAAACGTTCCTCCACAAAAAACCACATTCATTCAATATTAATAAATTGTATTGTATTGTGTTGAAAAAAAAAGGAGATTTGTCAGTGTCAATAAATTTGAAAGGACTAAAAGGTTTCCGTTTTTATTGGCGAAAAATATCTGAAAGTTATTAAAAAAATAATAATTGGAAATAATTTTACAGGAAAAAATTAATAGGTAAATGGATTGGAGTTTCATATTGCAAACATCGTCTTAGCGTGACGAATACTGGGACATTTACCTTATAGCTAAAAAGTAATAAACATATTCAAAATATATCATATAGTATTTCTAATCCCAATTGGACCGACATTAAAAGTTTCGAGAAGGAATTCTCTTCCACACGACAGAAATTTTTTATGATTGTACCAGGAACGCTTTAAAAGTAAAAACACTGGTAGTATATAAATTTTCCATTTGCCGGGCAGTGCATATGAACACTCCTCGTAGTGCTCTTATTTTGATTGCCGTTCCAATTGGGATTAGAATAACTATACCTATATGTGCATAACATTGGACTATATGAAAATGTCTTTAATTTAATTCAAAAGTATTTTTGCTTATTTTACCTGTCAATATTTCACCTTCTCAACAAGAATATATTAAATTTTCAGATGATTTACTGACCTTTATAAGAAGAACCGGGACTTCTTCGGCCAGAAGGTTGGTCACTTTTATTTTTCCATAAATATGTAGGAGAAACCGTTGCACTGTTGCTGGATTTCAAACTACTGCTTTTCTTCATCACGGAAGATATTGGAATCGTTGCTTTCAACGGTCCCTGCTTAGTCAAACTGGGCGACGATTTTAATATCCTAGGAGGAGTACCATGACCGTGTTGTCCGGACATGTTATAAAAAGTATTTAACAAAAACTGGCACTTTTTTACACATTCACTGCGTTTGAACATCTGCTTACAAGGTGGTCATACTGAATGCAAGAATTTTTCATTGTTTTCAGGGGTTAATGGCTTTTCCAGATTTTGTTCGAGATCCTACACTAATTACACGATTGAACTTGCACGCGCACAGTTCTCATTGTGTTATAGCATAGCTTTAGTTATTGCGCAAGGCACGAGATTTCATTCAGAACGAAAACAGTTACATCCCATACCCCAGTGTAAATGCCAAAGGAAAAAATTGATAAAAAAGTCCATCCTTTTTTTTCTATCACTAACTTATACGTCAACGTCAAACTCAGCTGATTCGGGATTTTCGATTTTGTATTTGTTAGACCTTTTTTTACGATCATCTGAAAATGTCTTGTTTGGATATTCTTGGCATTTTTTATTAAAAAAATATGACGTCATCAGTACATGGAAAAATATTGCTGTTTGACTTTTTTTATAATTTTCTACTAAACACAGTTCAAATATTCACTGCTTGAGTTATTGAGGAAGGTATTCTTCCAACATTTTCCCACAAGAAATTCATGTAATTCATCTCGTGGATTGTTTTAAAATGTGTAGAAACCCTGGGTGTCTTTAATTCTCTCTCTTCGTTTCTTGGTTTGTCCCATATTTGTGTAGTTAATTAGCATATGTTTGTCTCCCTCTAGCAGGTGACATATACCAGCTCTCCCCCTGTTACGCAATGTCTGTTACATAAGTTCGGGGCTTCGTCGGGCGGATGCACTGGCCTCGCTCTAAGCGATACTGCAACCACATTATAAACTCTATTCTACTGTGCTGCAACCAGTATATTTCTTCACTATTTGTACTCATGAGTTCCTTTTCGTTTCGTGTTTGTAAGGGCGATATTTCTGGGTTGATGTTTTTGTGCTGAAAGGGGTTAGTTAAAAAAAAACAAAAGGCATCAACAAAGGTGAGGATGGATTTGTGGTATATGGATTGTTGAGTTGAGTTATTCTCTGATATGTATCCTTATAATTTTATCTGATTCTGATCTAAAAACCATATGACTAACTTTATAATAGTTGGATTCAAGTTTTTGAGCACATCCGTGAATGTAAATGCTGTTCGAATTCCTCTTTTGATGAGTTCGAGGTACATATCTTTTTTGGGGATAATATTGATAGGACATTCCAAAAAGATTGAGATTCAGGACTTCCAAGCCCCCACATTCCCAATAAGGATTCTCCATTACCCCTATCCAAATTCAAAAAGGTTTTATTCGCTTTTCTCATTTACAATTCAACTTATACTACTATGTACAGATTCTTCCCAAGGTGCGTTGGGGTTGGAGACATCCGGCTTGCCCGACCGGGGGTAGTGAGCGAAGGGGGTGTCTCTGCCTGGTGTTGGGTAAATACCAGGTTAGGTTTTCTGGGGGGGGGGGGAATTTTACCTCCTATAATTATACGGGTGTTTTTGGACATTATGGTATCAAATATTTTGGATTTATTTCACCCCTATCCGGTATGAATGCTCTTTGGTTAGGCAGTGCCCTGTCTTCAATATTTTGATTGTAGTGATGTGTCTACGAGTCATCCACGGAATTTTAGAATACCAAATATACTTCGGATAATCCGAGTGAATTCTGAGATACCATCTACTTTTATGTAGTTTGGTACCATTGTGTTTGGAATTCTTCCTTAATGACATTAATATAAATAAGCGGTAAAATACTATTTTTATCCACCTTGATGTTTAATGGAACATTGAGAGCCTTTCCTATATTTGCCAATTTATCGGATGTTTCATTTCCTTCTATTCCGGAATGCTCTGGTAAATTATGTGATTCAGTTCTGTCAAATATGAAATACTAGAGTGTATTGTTCTTTATTTTCCTCTATAATTTGCCGAAATTTACACTTATTAGCTATATCATGTTTTATAAGTTGAGGTCCGAAACAATCGGTTGATATGTGTAAGTGTCATAGTCAAAACTATGACATGGTAAACTCTTATTCTTATCAGTGCTCGTCTAAAGTCCGTTCCCTCCCTACTAATATTTGAACTACCTGGTATCTCGCAACGAAATTTGGAGGGCTTAAATGGGAGAAAAAAACCTACTTTTTCATGAAAGAATCACAGCTAAAAGTTTTAAAATGGCGGCTGAGCGCCATCTTCAATAAATTTTTTTTAAATAGAACACCCCGTATATTATTCCATTTTCGAAATCTGCTCATAATTATCAAGGGTTTTCTCTAATACACTTCACTCCTAAAACATTTGAAAAGTGACATTCCGGTTTAAAATGAAGTATGGATTTTGGTCACTTCCGGTAAAACATTTTGCTAACTAAACGTTGTTATTAATTTGTAGTTAAATCTCTTGATGAATTCGACTGATAAAAGGGATGTGGAGAGTTTATTAAGGATAAACAGTACCGCTTACCGGAAAATCTCGAAGCCTACGAATGTGTTCTGTAAATTCACAATTAAAACAAATTAGTTAGCTAAAAAATTATAATTTATTTTTGACTAACACTTTTATTTAACCCCAACAATTATTTCATCAAGTGTTCAATGTGGCCCCGTCCTAAATCTTGACAATAAAGTGCCCTATTAGCTTCTCTCACCTTGATGAAAGTCTGTTCATCTATTTCTTCACAAGTATCTATCATTCTGCGTTCCAACGCTTCTATTCTAGGTTTTTGACTTCAGATACCCCCAAAGGAAAAAATCTAGAGGTGTAAGATCTTGGTGGCCATTCTGTACTTCCCCTGCGACCTATCCATCGCCCAGGAAAGTTTGTATCGAGAAACTCTCTTGCCATGCGATCGAAATGGGGAGGTGCCCCATTTTCAAACTCTTCCTGATTGTTTGATACAATTTGTCTTATTCGAGGTTCAATTTCAGTTTCTAAAAGATTTCTGTAAAGAACTCCTGTAAGATTGCCTCTGATGAAAATCGGTCCAAGAACGCGATTGCCCAAAATCCCCGCCCAAACATTCACCTTTTTAGGAAACTGGGTATGTCCCTCTCTAAAAATATATCTATTAGTATCGCTCCAATATCGTACATTCTGTTTGTTGACTTTTCCATTAAGAAAAAAACTTGCATTCGTCTGCGAAACATACACGTTTTAGGAAGCCCCGTTCTCCTTCAATTGTTCTTGAACTATTCACAGAATGCAACCCTCCGGCCTGGATCATCCTCTGTGAGAGCATGCTGGATTTTCATTTTATAGGGATGAAACTTTCCTTTTTTTAGGACTCTTTAGACACTTTTTGAACTCAATCCACAGGATTCAGCAACTGCAGACGTCGACTGATTACCATTTCAGCAACAATTTCTACCTTTTTTTCTTCTGAAAAAGGCGGTCTTCCTCGCATCTTGGAGCATCTTTCAGCGTACCAGTTGCTTGGAGCTTATTTAAAAGTTTGCGCAAATATGACCTCTAAATAGGATTCTCGGGAAATCTATCATTAAACATATATGGACTGCTAGATGATAATTTCTTCCAGCTTCTCCAAATATCAAAACTTCTTCAACTTTATCGTCTAAACTACGAGCTATGATCACACTTTTCATAAAAGGATTTAGGCGCTCAACGGACTATTTAGCAGTTCAGTTTGACAGTAAACAAGATGTTACCGCGACAACGATTTTTTCCAATGCAAACTTGATTGAAAGCAACATTAGCGTTTTTGGTTGTGTTTGAAATGACCAAAATATCACTTTTCAAACGTTGATATTTCGAAAACAATTGAATGAATTTAGGAGTAAAGTGTATTAGAAAAAACTGTTGAGAATAATGAGCAGATTTCGAAAATGGAATATAAACGTGGTGTTCTATTTAAAAAAATTATTTAAAGATGGCGCTCAGCCGCCATTTCAAAACTTTCAGATGTGATTTTTTCATGAAAAAGTACGTTTTTATCTCCTTTGTAAGCCCTCCAAATTTCGTTGTGATATACCAGGTGGTTCAAAAATTAGTAGGGGGGGAACGGACTTTAGACGAGCACTGTATATGTTGATCATATGGAATGGCACTTTCTAATGCGTTCACCACCAAGGGTTTTTGTTTTTCCCTCCAGTACCCTATTTTGTAAACACACATTATTTTTAAAGTGGTTGTATGATCTATTCTTTTGATTATAATTGTTGATGCTAACCATTGTCTTTTGTGTTCCAGACTCATTTCCCCTGTCTCCCCCAACAACGCGTTGATTGGGGTGGATCTCATCGTGCCTGTTAAAACTCTCATAGCTTGATTATGTGTCTTATTAATTTTGTCTAGACTTTTTTTGGTTTGTATAGTATGCTTCCGTAATCTAAGTGTGATTTAACTATTCCGCTCATGGCCATTGTCATGGTTTTGGGGACTGACTTTATTCAGTAATCCTTCTGCCATATGATTTTCCAGGGATCTGTTTTGACAAAACACCCTATTTTTATTCGAAAAATGTTTTATCATACCCAAGACATAAGATGAATTTTGTTGAATTTTGAAACCAAGCCTTTTCTTTTTATTCTGAAAGAGGGTGTCTTTACACCTGTAAAAGTTTGGAAAAAACTTGACGACACTGGGCTGCATGATAAAAAAGGCTTGACCAGAATTTCAAATAGCGCCGATGTCGTTTCTAGGTATAATCAGTAGATAGCAGTGCTGCCGTTTCCTAAATGACAGATTTGAAGGAGAAAATGTACTAATAAATCGAGTTAAATTATATGTATTCTTCTGCGATTGACTTTGAGAAAATTCTAGACTCGGCATAGTTGGAGAGAGGAGAACACTCATATGGCAACATTGAAAATCAGAGGAATCGCTCCTTAGATCATATATGCTACGCTAGATACGGCATTCTGTATTGTGTGTTTGGTATTAGAGGGGTACAGATGAGATGGGGTGAAGGGGACGTTGGCGTACTATACGAATAGCCAGTACCGCGTGTTACTGTCAATGGCTTGAGTACTCTGATCCCCCCGGACCTACCAAAACAATAACCTAGGTGCCGTATCTAGCGTAGCATATATGATCTAAGAATTGCTCTGATCAACGATGACTTTACATTGTGTGAAAAATATACAAGCAAATTTTATTGGAGACGCAATTTGACGCGCGCCTTTGTCGGCTAATTTTCAAGCTGCCTAAGATAAGAACAACAACGATGATAGAGCTCGTCCAATATTGAAACGACGTCCACTTTGGCCTTCCCCTACCTAACAACCAATTCTTTTCGAAGATGCCCGAACTGTGGCTATCAATAGAAATTCCATAGGTGTACCAAATTATTTGGTATAGGCGATACACGAGACATAGAGAACTTACACTCCTATAACTTCTGAATGGAAAAAATATTTTTCGACAAATCTGCCAGAGGGATATAGATATATTTTTATAAGAAGTGTCAAAATCTAAAATGACCGTCCGGTTTAACCTATTTCTTAATCAAACAAACCTAACCTTTCAAACGCTGCATGCCAAGACACTGGTGAAGATTCGACGTAGCATAAGCTGCTACAGCAAATCGTGTCCACTCGTGTTTCCCCCTCTCTACCTACCAAACGCTCGTTTCAATATTGGACGAGCTCTACGATGAGTTCAAATGGCATCTCATGTTCATCAAGTACTGTTTTCTGATTGGTTGCTGAGTAAGAACTTGTTGAGTTCGAAACAATCGAATGAACGAGACGTCACCTGAAGATGGCAAATGTGAATTTGCCGAAACGTCGTAAAATCGGACCTTTTCAGGACCAAGAACACAGAACGCGGACAGAAGCCCGAGAAACTATCTCAACACATTATACCCGCGAAAATCTACGAAGGAACATATATATATACCCATTTTTTTGACATATCAAATCTTAACTATAGAAGAATTACAGCAGTAATGTTGTTCACCTGTCACATGATAAAATACACATTAGACATATCTCATTAAATATTGCAAGTTTTTCCCTATTGCTCAGGTCAATAGAATATAACGTCCTCTGTTGGCATTAAAAATCACGAATATATAATATGGTATTAAGAAGATAATTTCTTACCCTTACTTGTCATGTAATAATTACTATTCTAACCTCAATGCTCCCAAAAATTGGGCAGAGTTAATAAATTACGTAATTGGACGGTTATACCCCTTTTTCATTACAATTTCCATACCAAAATGAGTAAGGCATCGTATACTGGTGGCGTAAAGCCTATGTCCATCGCTGGACGATATGTAGAAGAGCGCGAACGGCTCCTTGGAATGACCGATGCTGAAAGAGCATTTCGTAACCAATGGCTGAAAGATCAAGAACTGTCTCACAATGAACCGAAGAAAGTACCTGAAATTTATAAAGCTACTTATAATCCAATAAGAAGAGCATATAGGTGGCCATTGGATCAATTAGCGAAGGCCCTAGAACCTGCCTTAGGTGCTCAAAGAGCTTATGTCATCCGATACTTTACTGGCAAAGCCTTGTTGGGACTCGCTGGTGTATATTGGTTTACTTACTATTTCAAATATAACAAATCCGACTGGACTCGCAAAGGAGGGTGGAGAATAATCGAATCCAGAACAGCAGTCCATGAAGGAGATCCGCAGTATCCCAAAACTTCTGATAAATCAAAAGGATCAGATTATGCAAATAGAGGTTTTGGTGAATTCAAATTGAATTTATAATGAATGGTGATGATCAGGTTGGTCAGCAATGAAGATTTCTTGTCAGCTCGTTATGTAGTGGAATTATTCAGTGTACATTAAAGGTTTTTTTCCATCTTTTTTTGTTGTTTTCGCATCGAGTTTCAGCCTGAAATAATATTCAATGGAGTTCATCAGAGAAAATAAATACGAAAACTTTCTGGATTATCAGTGCACAATTAATGTAGATGGACCTTTCATTTGTGAGAAATCTTTATTAGAACTTTGGTAGTTGAAAATAAAATGTTAAACTATGAATGTTGTGTCCAAGGACATATTTATGAAAGCCCCAACCCTGAATGGAAGCTAACTTTTACTGAGGAAGTCAAATATCTGGGTGTTATAATCAACCAAAGACTAACATGGAACAGTCATATCAATAACATTCTTTCCAATGGTACAGTGGCAACCTGGACGTGCCACAGAGTTTGTGGCAAGTCACGGTATTTGAAGCCGAAAATGATACTGGTCATATCAAACCCATGGTCACCTATGTCTCATTAGTTTGGTGGCCTCATTAGTATGGTGCCTCATTCCTATGGTGGCAGAAAGTGCAGCTGTTAGCCTGTTTATTCAATATTCACATGCCCCACTGCATCATTAAAGGTAATGCTGAATCTTCCGCCACTGCACTTGTATAAAATGAAGGAAGCGGCAAAGAGTGCTTCCAGATTGCACCACGCATCAAGCTGGAAATCTGAAGATTTTGGAAAATATTTCCCTAGAATCCGGTACAAGCCATCAGATTTTATGCCAGGTAGGCACGACTTTGAAGTGAATTATGAAGTGGTTATAAACAACCATTCACAAAGAAAGGGCCTCAACTAGAAGGGAATGCATCAGTATGGTATACTGACGGTTCCAAGATGGACAAAACGGCTGGTGTGGGAGTAACAGGTCCTAATTTCAGGCTCTCAAAACCCCTAGGCAAAGCCCCAACAATTTTTCAAGCAGAAACCCATGCTAAAGAAATTTGTGCCCAATATTGCCTTGAAAGAGGCTCCAGGGGGGCAAAGATCTATATCCTATCAGCATTTATTTTTTTCCCACCAAACAAAAATTTTTTTTTTCATATATTTAATATTTCAGAGATCCTATTGCAGATGTCATGAAATGAATTCTATTAGAAAAATACATATTATCTGCCAGATAATATGGCGTCTTGCCTAAAGCGATTCTGTATTCAACTGTAATTTTCCAACACTTATTGTTTTTTCTTTCACATGCACGTTACAACGAAAGGCGGACTTCACACACATAAAAAAAAATCGGCATATGCACGTTGGGGGGAACGGCGGACTTCACTCACATAAACAAATTTCTGTATATACACGTTACAACGAACGGCGGACTTCACACACATTAACAAATTTCAGTATATGCACTTTACAAAGAACGGCTGACTTTTCATCTTCCACGTTGCCTCTTCACGAGACACACTTTCAACGTGTGTTCGCTGTCACGTCGGAGACGGAAGTTAGAAGACATGCTCTTACTACATTCAAAATAATTTGCTCATAGGTATACTGAGAAAAAATATAAAATAAGTCGCAATTTTTAGGCTGAAATATTTTCGTAGTGAAATCAGGGAAATTTGATTATATTGAGAGTGTGCACCTTTTTTGTTAATGCAATCAATATATTTACAATATAAATTTATCATTTCATTGAATTTGTCTGGTGATCAAGATATTATGGGCACAGTTTAGATTCTAGTATAGCACTAAACTGTATTATGGGGGATTACTTTCAATATATCAACAAATTTGCCTCACCTAGTCTAATGCCCCTATGTATTGCTCAAAATTAATTTTTTAGAGGAATTTGGATATTACATATTTCTACAACTTGAAAACCATCCAGAAAATCTATGCAAATGTGTAATGAACTACAGTAGTTGCCTTTTAATCAGGCGAGAAGGTTGGATGCGCACAACACTGATTTCATATGGTTAACACCCACTCCGCTGTAGACAGCGGCGTGTATGTTAATTTTATTTGTGCTCTGGTGCGATAAACTGATAATTGCAAATAAATCCAAATAATATACACGCCTATGGTCATAACAACGAACCAATAGAATCAACCGGGTCTAATGGATGACTTTGGAATTAGAGGTACCCCATTAAATTTATTGAGGTCCTACCTTGAAAATAGGTTTCAAGCAGTTGCGATTATGCAAGAGGGTAGGTTATTCACATCAGAAAAAACATTAATTAAGCGAGGCGTACCACAGGGATCAATCCTGGGCCCCCTTCTTTTTCTCTTGTACATTAACTCTCTACCATCTGTCCTCTCCAGTTCAAACTGCCAAACTTTTCAATTTGCTGATGATACATCCGTTATTATAAACAACACCAATATTAAGGACCTTGCTGATTCGGCATCAAATGTGGCAAAGAAATTAGACAAGTGGTGTACAGAGAACTCCCTGAAATTAAATTCTGATAAAACTGGACTTATAATGTTCAACCTGACCAAAAATATATTTGAATCACCATATGTTAGATTGAATGAAAAATCAGTGCCGGTGCTGCCATCTATAAAATTCTTGGGGGTGTTTATTGACTCTAATATGAGCTGGGAACTACATGTGGATACCTTGGCAAACAGACTGGCTTCGGTCTGTGGTGTAATTAGATATCTGAGAGAACGGGTGTCAGAATATGGAATGAAATTGTATTATTATGGACATGTTCAGTCAATCATCGCATATGGAATACTTTTTTGGGGTTCCAGTTCAAACTCAAATAAAATATTCATATTGCAAAAACGAATATTAAGATGTATTCTTGGTCTTGATTATAATACCTCCTGCAGGTCATATTTTTCAAAACATGGGTTATTGACAGTACCTTCTTTGTACTTTTTATCTCTGGTTATTTTCGTAAAGAAACACCAATACTTGTTCTCTACAAATGCAGATGAATATTCAACTGAAATGAATATGTTAACTCGGGCTGACCTCAGGATTCCACATCACAAAACTGCCTTTTTTAAACGGAGTACTGAATACAGAGCAAGGAAGGCTTATAACAGGCTGCCAAATCAGTTGAAAGATATCAGCAATATTCAGAAATTCAGTCATTGATTACTTGAAGGAAAAAGTATTCTGTAAGTTTGATTTTTGTGAATGATTATTACCCTTTCCTGTCTATTGAGAAAAGTTTTTATATTTACTTGTTGAGTTCCTGAGGTGCGTATCTTTGTAATGTTTTACTCATTATGTTATGTGCTCAGTGTACTTTATTCTTTTTTTGACGTCCATGTCCTTGATGATTTTATGACAATAAAGATATTATATTATTATTAAAAATGACAGTTTGCACTGACTTTTGCCAGGATAAATGAATATTACTGTACTAGAGTATACCCTGATTAGTTAAACAATATGAGTATTCTGTAGATCAATTTATGAATTTTTTTGTTTTTCATAGTTTATTCAAAAAATATTGATAAAAACAAAATAAAACAACATTAATGTGAGATAACAATTTATAAAAACAACAAAAGCAATCTTCACAAAAAACACTAGATGAATACTCCCAATCTCTTTTTATTGCAGAAGAGATAATTTGGCCTCAAAATGAAGGATGCCTTTCCTTCATTTGCTATTATGTTCATAATGTATGTAATGTAATAATCTGATAATGTTGATAAATGGCTAAGCCTTATTTAGTAAAAACATATATTGGTGTGTTTTGTTCATTTGAATAGCAGATTTTCATCACACTTCTATTAAAGAAAATACAAAATTATTGGTATTAAAAATATGACCCTTGCCTTTTTCAATAAGTCTGTTTTTTAAAGGTTGATTCGAAAGGATCTACATGATTACCTGAACTTAATGACTAGATAGAGTACAAAGAATATAAAAATTGAAAATAAAAATAAATACAAAATATAGTAGTTGTGTGATCCTCTGGACAACCTCAAAACTTTAGTCATAGTGGTTCCTAAAAATCCGCTTGTCCTTTCCATATCATCATCAACGTCTCCTAGTAGTCTATCTTGATTTTTAACTTCATTTCCTATATCGATAGTAAGGGATTTCAGGACTCCAATTTTCTCTTGCAGATCATATGTTAGTCGATCATTTTCATCTTCGATTTCGTTGGAATTTTGAGATAGTGGCTCATAATAGTTACCAGCATGGGCTCTTCTCATCTTAGGTAATGCCAGCTTTGAAAAGTAATTGTAATTCAACTTCTGAAAGACGTAAACACAATTATTGTTTTCTAATCAACGTTGACGTGTATTGAAATGAATAGTAAATGAAATGTCAATAAAAAAAGTTAGGTTATTGGCAAATGACAACTTTCAAGGCCAAAGAAGTGACTAGGTTTCCGAGAAATGGAACACCTCAACGAGATATTAGCGACACCAATTTTATTTTCATCACGGGATTCTAACCTGAATAGGGAAGTCTCGTCAAGTTGCCAACTTGTGTCCTCTCTCTAGAATATTTTGATTTGCACATAAAGATTACCACCTAGAGAGCTTAGCAACAATCTTGAAAATTAAAAAATGTTCAATGTTTTTCATAACCTGAAATTGAAATGCCAATTTTTTCATCACATACAAAAACGTACTCCTAGCGCCTCTGATGGACGTATGCATCGTTACTTCACACAGTTCAATTTTTTACCGCTAGTTGCTTCGAACTGTCAACTGTAATTTCATCTGCCTTGGTTTATATGTTGTACCATTGTTTATAAAGAAAGGAGCCTCTATAAACAATGGTTGAACATATATTCTCATCATCATAGTATTTCAATTGTTACTGAAACTTTACATTAAAAGTGAGCTTGAATTTATATAGTATTGACCATAGAGAAACTAAAAATAAAGAGAGTTGTCGAAACTGCAGTAAAAGTTGGCACCACGTTTAAACAGTGGCGACATATCTCGCAACTGGCCGAACTAAATACAGTTGGTAGAACCGATTGAGATAAGGCGGGTTTTTCAAATGTGTTACTTTTATATGATTGATATGGTATATATTTTATAAGTGATCGATTTGCCATTCTTCTATTCCATATGAATGGTTGTATCATATGAAATACAGGAATGGCAAATCGATCACTAATAAAATATATACAGTAATCGATTCGTAGAATCTGTTAGTTCGTTCGTGGTTAAAATAAAATTTCAAAGTAATATGATATCAAGAACAAAATCAAAGATCTTATAAAACAAGAATAAGTTGAACACTATAAAAACACATTTTATTGTATCTAAGACAAGGCACAACTACAGACAAAACAATAATAAAACTCCAAAAAACAACAAAATTGAAAATATTCTTCAGTCTTATCATCAAATCAACCAAAATAAAAACAAATTACATTTACAACAAACCTTCAATAATTTTGTTCATTCATTAGCACAAAGGAGAACGAGTAGGTATACTTAACAAATACTCCAGTTTGATGATAATCTTCGTACTTCCTCAAATGGTGATAGAAAATGGAAACTGATGGACGGAAATAAGTATCAGTTTGTGAAAAAATGGAAATAAGTATCAGTTTGTGGAAAGCAGCTTATATTTTACCTTGTGAAAGAATATTTCAAGGAATTTCAGCGTCAACTCGAATAATAAAACATTCCATTTTCGACGTTGGGTTCACAATTCAAGTCCATTAGTATAATTTCTATAATTAATTTTTCGATGACAATTAACAGTAGAATTATTCTGAAATTATTACGTTGTTTGTCATTTCCTGACAAATGTCGAAATTGAAAAATTATCATGTCAGTCGACTGTTGATTGCGGGCAGCGCCTCCATGCGCGACTGGCCGTACCAAAAACTTGGTGGTCAAGATCGCCAATGTTTCAAACAGTCTCTTTATTTTTAATTTGTCTATGGTATTGACATTGTTTAAAAAAAGTCTTCTCTATCTCTTTAAACAATGTCACTACTCTCCAAGTTGAATGCAATCCAATCTTCTGTAAAAAGTTATATTCTGTTTACCTAGCTAAGATGGACAACTTGTTTATTTATATAAATTACTACCGTTTTTCATTTGTGAAATAATAAAAAATGGATAGATAGGAATTCATGTAGAGGCCCATGATTAAAATAAAATTGGTGTCCCTAGAGACGAATTTCAAAGAGAACATTGACCTTTGAAAATGATCCGACAATTCCACTCCTAAAATTATCCTAATGGAACTACATTATATATATATATATATATATATATATATATATATATATATATATATATATACAGTGTAGTCAAAAGTCCCCTCCCCCCCTCGTATCTTTTGAACGGGTATACTTATAATAATGAAATTTGGAGGGTGGAAATAAACGGATGTAGGCTTCTCAACTGGTCATAACAGGTGACGCAATAGTCATAAATGACGTCACAAGGCCACTGTGACCAATAATTTTAAATGGGACCCTATGGCAAGTGACAGCTCGTTTGAAAGGTATTAAAAATACCTATTCAGTCATACCAATTTTGTTTGGGTTTCGGCTGATTTTGATTGATAAATTGAAGAAATACGAAAATTATAGTTTCGCATTTAATTAATAAAGATTTAAGAACCAGTTCTTATAATAAGTGTTCAAAATGTGCTCCATCTACTTCCTGGCAGTAATGCATCCTATTGCTAAACTCTTGTCGTACTCGTCCCAGTGTGTCAGCGGAAATTGCCCTACATTCTTCAACAATTCGTTGTTTCAGAATGCAATACTTCAGGTGCTGTAGCGTAAACCTTAGATTTCAAGTACCCTATAGAAAAAAATCTAATGGTGTAAGGTCCGGTGACCGAGCTGGCCATTCGATCGAACCTCGTCGTCAATCCATCTACGATATTCTTCATCTAGGTAACGTCTTACTGCACCGTAATAGTGTGCAGGAGCACCATCTTGTTGAAACGTTATTTCCAAGTTGTCGAATTCATCTGGATTATCTTCTAAAAATTTCAAGAATTAACGCCTCAATATCATTTTGTAACATCTCCAGATACAATTCACCGGTTAAGTTAGCATTGAGAAAAAGAGGCCCAACTATGTGGTTTCCCAAAATACCTGCCCAAACATTTTACTTTTCTGGAAATTGAGTATGTTTTCACGAGAGATGTGAGGTTGTGTCACTCCAATACCTCACATTTTGAGTGTTAACATTTCCATTGAGAAAGAAAGTACTTTCGTCACTAAAACAAATTGTCTGTATGTAGCCTGGTTGTTGGTTCATTTTATTGGACATAAATTCACAGAATTCTAGTCTTCGGTCGGGGTCATCATCTGAAAGTTGGTGCACCATTTTTAATTTGTATGGATGAAATTTGTTTTTAGCCAACACCATAGAGAAACTAAAAATAAAGAGAGTGGTCAAACCTGCAGTAAAAGTTGGCAACACGTTTATACAGTGGCGACATATCTCGCAACTGGCCGAACTAAATACAGTTGGTAGGACCGATTGAAATAAGGCGGGTTTTTCAAATGTGTTACTTTCATATGATTGATATGGTATATATTTTATAAGTGATCGATTTGTTATTCTTGTATTCCATGAATGGTTGTATCATATGAAATACAGGAATGCAAATCGATCACAATAAATATATACAGTAATCGATTCGTAGAATCTGTTAGTTCGTTCGTGGTTAAATCTTTATTTAATGATATCAAGAACAAAATTAAAGATTTTATAAAACAAGACTAATAACTATAAAAACACATTTTATTGTATCTAGGACAAGGTACAATTACAGACAAAACAATAATAAAACTCCGAAAAACAACAAAATTTAAAATATTCTTCAGTCTTATCATCAAATCAACCAAAATAAAAACATATTACATTCACAACAAACCTTAAATAATTTTGTTCATTGATTAGCACAAAGGAGAACGAGTAGGTATACCTAACAAATGCTCCAGTTTGATGATAATCTTCGTACTTCCTCAAATGGTGATAGGAAATGGAAAATGATGGACGGAAATATATCAGTTTGTGAAAAAATGTCTGCAACTGATGGATGGATATAAGTATCAGTTTGTGAAAAGCAGCTTATATTTTACCTTGTGAAAGAATATTCCGAGGAATTTCAGCGTCAACTCGAATAACTAAACATTCCATTTTCGACGTTGGGTTCATAATTCAAGTCCATAGTATGATTTCTATAATTAATTTTTCGATGACAATTAACAGTAGAATTATTCTGAAATTATTACGTGGTTTGTCATTTTCTGACAAATGTCGAAATTGGAAAATTATCATGTCAGTCGTCTGTTGATTGCGGGCAGCGCCTCCATGCGCGACTGGCCGTACCAAAAACTTGGTGGTCAAGATCGCCAATGTTTCAAACAGTCTCTTTATTTTTAATTTGTCTATGGCCAACACCCTATGTACTGTCCTTTGACTGACTTCACAGATAGACGCAACTTGGGCTGTGGAAGAAGTAGGGTTTACTACCATTTCTCCAATTATGTCAATTTTTTTGTCATCACTAATTGTTGGTCGACCAGATCGTTTGGCATCTTGAACACTACCTGATGCTTCAAACTTCCGAAGAAGCTCCCTCAAATAAGCCCTCGATATAGGGCGATCGGGGTACCTCTCATTAAACAGTCGTTCCGCTGCATGGAAATTGTTTCTACATTCACCAATTATTAAGATAGCTGCTACTTTGTCGGCTACAGTACGTACCATTTTGCCTATGTAAACACTTAAACGTCTCGTTAAACAATAGCTTAGGTAAATTTTCAAGGTATAAACACTTTTGACAAGTAGAGAATTCAAAAACGTCAACCTTTTTGACAATTAACCAGAGGCGTACTTTAAAATCTTTATTAATTAATTTTCGTATTTCTTCAATTTATCAATCAAAATCAGCCGTAACCCAAACAAAATTGGTATGACTGAATAGGTATTTTCAATACCTTTCAAACGAGCTGTCACTTGCCATAGGGTCCCATTTGAAATTATTGGTCACAGTGGCCTTGTGACGTCATTTATGACTATTGCGTCACCTGTTATGACCAGTTGAGAAGCCTACATCCGTTTATTTCCACCCTCCAAATTTCATTATTATAAGTATACCCGTTCAAAAGATACGAGGGGGGGAGGGGACTTTTGACTAGCACTGTATATATATACGAGCTGACGAGATTGCGCAATAATAGGCGGCTTAATGCAATGTTTCGCCACAAAGCGCGATGATATTTGTGTCATCCATTTGTATTTATTTGCTCATTTAACGATTCACTATGCTATGCGTTTGGTTGTAAGAATGAAGGGGTTTATTCATTCTCTAGAGAAAAAAAGATTACAAAGTGGTAAAAAGTTGCTGTATGGCGCGAGAACTTGAAATATTCAAAACTCTCTTTGGCTCACTTCAAACCTGAAGATTATGAAAAGTTGGATATTACTAAGATTTGTCCAAATATATTTATCGCAATGAGATAATTTTCCTTAAGCAGGTAATTGTTTGTTTTGGCCCTACGAAAGGTTGCGTTTAATGTATTGATACAGCTTATTCCTGAATACATTTATCTGAAGTTAGATCCATTTAAATGTCAAGAAAGAGTCATTTTCAAACAACAATTCTACCACAAAGACCCCTCAAATACCTTTATTTTTTTCATTATCACCAAATTATATAGAAACGTAATTTTTCCTCGGTCATACCTACACCAACATATTTTATGGGGAAAAGTATTGGAAATGGTTGAATGGGTGTATGTACATTGTGGTTTTATTTCGAAAAAATAAGGGAACATTATACTTTTCCAAATATTTATATAAGTTATCATTGCTAAGGATGACAAATGTGAGTCTGCATTCAAATATTTGAATTTCCAAAATGAATAAATCTCCTGATCTTTTTTAAGCGAGATCCCTCCTTGTAGTAAATGTAGTAAGCTATAAAAAAGGAGCCATAATCGAGTGACGCTATGGGTATGTTTTCAAGAAAAGTAAATAAATCTGCATTCGAATCGGTATAAAAAATTGGAGTTCTCTTCAAATTCTGAGATTTTTACACGACTCCTCGAGTTGTAATATGCATGTGCTGATTGAAATATTCCAATGTAGAATACATGCGGTGTTTCCATTGCATGAACCAATGGCAGAGAAGTAGAAATAAAAATATTTTGAATCTTTCCAGGCTGAATAAGGCGAGGGATATATGACTGGACCTTCGGGATATCGATATGCTATATGGCAACTACATATTTTCTCTCACGAGCCGTAATCATTATCACCAAGTTTTCCACTTATAATCAATTTTGGTGATTTTCCGCAGGAATAACTTAATTAAATTTTGAAATAGCTGCATAATGGCAGAAGTTTCGATAACTGATATATTTACTCAATTTTCTATTGAAATTTGAATGAAGAACTGGTGTGATTTTCCAGACTGGTAGAAATCATTTTGGGAATGTGTATTACTATATATTCATTTACTATGAAAGTGTTTCTTGTACCTGATACAATGTGGGTTGCAATCTTGCAGTCTCTAGGAATAAAGCAATTATTGCAGTCAAAAAATTACTGATATTCCGTCTTATAGCTCGTCCAGTATTGAAACGACCACTTTGGCCTTCCCCTACCTAACAACCAATTTTTCTCGAAGATACCCGAACCATTGTCTAACTGTGGCTATTGATAGAAATTCCATAGGCGTACCAAATTATTTGGTATAGGCGAAACACGAGACGTGATTGTGATTATGGTCCGATTCGATTCAAAATTGGTATATGGGGGTTTTCGGGTTCGGAGATTGAATAAATAACTGCACTACCTATTTATTAATCAAACAAACCTAACCTTTCAAACGCTGCATGACATGACACTGGTGAAGATTCGCCGTAGCATAAGCAGCCACATCAAATCGTGTCCACTCGTGTTTTCCCCCTCTCTACCTACCAAACGGTCGTTTCAATACTGGACCAGCTCTACATATTTTCTTGATTCTGAAATTAAATACAGGTGTAAATAATAATGGGGAACACGCATGTGTCCCTTTTAGAACATATTTTGATTTGCACATAAAAATTACCACCTAGAAGCTCAGCAACGAACTTGGGAATTGAAAAAAAGTTCAATGTTTTTCATAATTCAAAATTGAAAAAGCCAATGTTTTCATCACATTCAAAAACATACTCCCAGCGCCTCCGATGGACGTGTGCATCGTTACTTCACACAGTTCAAACTTTTACCGCTAGTTGCTTCGAAGTTCAATTATAATTTCATCTGTCTTCGTTTATATCCTGCACACATATTTTTATTATTATAGTATTTCCAATTGTTACTGGAAAATCAAATCGAAAGGTAGGTTGAGTTTATGTTTGAGAAATAGAAGTGCCTATCAATATTCTTGAAACAATCACAATTGGCGCTAGTGTTTGAGAGAAGTTATTCGAGTGAAGTTCAAATCCAGTTTGAATGAGCATTTTTCCTGAGAATAGTGTGGCAAATTTGTGACGAGAGGCAGCACTTGTGGTAGGAACAAACATCAAACCTTCTCCATTTAAGATAGTGGTATTTAAGTGATACAGTTGAATTATTTAAAATTATTAGGTAAATATTTTTTTTATAACCACAATGCCAAAAAAACATCGAAGTTTTGCGAACTCTACTTCGGATAATCGATATCCAGAGAAAAGCGTGTTTTTTAGACCATATCCGAAATATATTGACTTTCTCCTTCTTCAAGAGGTATAATTTTTAGGTGCCGTTTTCTCACACAAATATCGCTCACAATGCCTCCTTCTTTTTACCAGCTTTAACTACAAACAACAAATCACTAATTTTCGGTACAACTTTGCACAAAATATTGCCGGTTTTATCGAAAAAAAACTAAATTTTCACCTTTGACAGATGAAATTTAGTAAATGTTAGGTTAGGTGTAAATGTTGAAGAAGGAGTATTTTTTCGATAAAACCGGCTACATTTTGTGCAAAGTTGTACCGAAAATGAGTGATTTAGTGTATGTAGTTCAAGCTGGTGAAAAGAAGGAGGCATTGTGAGGGATTTTTGTGCGCGAAAACGGTGCCTAAAAATGACCTCTTGAATCATATTCGCTGTAATTAATTCATTTTTTTTTCGGAAATTTTTAAGATCATCCTTCACATTTGCAAATTTTAATTTGGCTCCTGGAACGTCGTCTTCTGTCGATTTTTTTCAATGTTTATTTTTACATCTATTTTAATGTGAGTTAGGTATTGTTTGTCCCTACCGGACTACTAGCGCTGCTAGTGGGGAATTTTTCGTACTTGAGAAAAAAAAGTTGAGAGGTGTCAAGGGACACCCGGATGGAACGAAGTTCCTTTCGATTAATTAGTGAAGGAATTGTAATGATTTTTTTATTTTTTTTTAGTTATAATAATATTTTTTTTATCATTAACAAATATAATGTAATATAAACTTAATCAGTAGGCTCAATTTTAGTACATACGCATTGATATTGTAATATTAAAATATAATTTGCTTTTAAATTTATTAAAGTTATGACGCGTACACTTGCTAAACACACAATAATGGAGAGATTATAACGCGTATGACTTGGTTAGCACAATAGTAAAGAGAGGTTATAATGCGTACTTGCTAAAAATACATAAGCATTTATTATTGTCTGTATAAAATCTCTACTTACCTAACTCCATCAGCAATATCCGGAACTTGTGCAGGAACACTGTCAGGATTCATTATTGTTATTATTTTTTATTATTTATTATGTACAAAAAATCTGTATACACTCAACAAAAATAATCGTCGCGACACCACACTGTTCAATGCGCAATAGAAAGACGAAACGAAAATAACTGGCTTGCTTTCTATGAGAGAGAGATAGAGAGAGAGACACAGACAGAGAAACACGCGCACGCCGCACGGCTTACAACTACAGCAAAAAGTGTCGTTACAACTTTTGGTCTTAATTTATTCCGTCTAGCCCCCTTTCGCAACGCGCGATAAGGAACTTCGCTCCAAAAGCTCATTGAGGAGCTCCTTTGAATTTGAAAATTTCGAAAGAATTTTGGGATTTGAGGGGTTATTTTCAAAAAATATTATATTTGAGGACTAAATTGATGCAATGAAATCATGTGTGTTCCCCTTTTATGTGATACGGATATGTGCCATCTAGTGAAAATGTCAGTCCCCAAACAATTATGTTAAAAAATAAGAAGATTAGTTTGCTGGAGGTGTTGTTTTCTGAGGTTATGTTGAAGTTTGTACACTGCACCACATTTCTTGTTTATATTATTGTTTACAGTTTTTTTTTGACTATAGAGGATGTGCAAAAGTTTTGTTTCAAGAAATTTTCAATACAGTTATGCTGTTCAACTGTGAATTCCATTCGTGGTTAACAACGACGCACCACAAAGTAAGTAAAGCAATATGAATGTAATAACAGACTCTTTAAATTATTTATTTTCGGTTTAGTCTTCAGTAGCCAAGTTCTTACATGCCCCTCGAAATACTATTTTATTTGATATCTGAAAATTCATACTGTTATGTTTAAAAAAGACAAACAAAATTGTTCTATTAATGAAAAAATAGCATACCACTGTTTACTGTACATTTGATTACATTAAATTAATTCTTGCTTCATCAGAACATCTAGGAATTTTGTTTACTCATATAAACATACCTACATACTCATAAAATGGGTATAGGAATAAATACAACTGAATCATTTGTTGAAAGGGGATTAATTCTTAATTGAATATTAATAAGTTTTTTTTAATCTCCAATAAAAACCAAACTGTTCTTTGGTGATGTCTAACAGAAAACAATACTTTCCCGGCTAAGTTTTTTTTTTCATTCAAATTCAATGAAAACTTTTTAACAAAAATTAAACCGACGAAAAAATCAACTGAAAAGCAAAAAATAAAATAAACCTTGTTAGTCTAAATGATAATTGAGCTCCTAAACTAATGTAAGTAACTGATTTTGAGTCGGCGCCAAACAAACAATTATCGAAGATCATTATCTATGAAAGAAGTCATCAAAACGCAGCCGTGCATCTCGCTGCCATCATTTTACACTTCACCTAATTCAATTGCTAGTTTGTTTGGCGCCGACTTAAAATCAGTTACTTACATTAGTTTAGAGTTCAATTATCATTTAGACTAGAAGGTTTATTTTATTTTGCTTCAATGATTTAATCGTTAATTTGTTAAAAGTTTTATTTAAATTTTTGTGGCTAAAATCTACCAATTACTACCTCTTGTTTTTTGATTACTTCCAAAATACTTACTTACCCACCTTACTTCAACTATTACCAGTTAAATAATATGATTATCTACTTTTACTATTTGTTGTAATATAAATTATTTTCGTTGTTCTGGTTAGTTTATTTCATTACTTTGTATATCATTCCATCCTCTCATAAAATATACTGATTTTGACGGAACAAGAATAATGTCAGTCGTAATTGTCAACTACGTATGTGTGTGCTAATGTTCACTAGTGAAAAATCAATTATTCACTATTTTTCTACCCGTAAGGGTGGCTAATTCCTTTCGAAATCCAAATATAAGGTATAGCCTATCTATTAAAAAAAGAATCATCCAAATCGAAGAACCCAGTACAAAGTTATGCCTGATAGAATCGGTTAACGGACCAGAATTCAGAGGGTGAGTGATCAATATTCTTCATTTCGCTACCCTTAGGGGTGGATTTCATCTTTTAAATTCAAATGGGACCAAAGTCGAAGTACATCCTATCCACTGAAAAAAGAATTATCGGAATCGGATGCCTCAGTAAAAAGTTATGCGTGATCATACATAAAAAAATATGATGGAAAAACATAAAATATACGGGTCGAATAGAGAACCTCCTCCTTTTTGGTTTCGTCGGTTAAAAAATACAAAATATAATGAAATAAAAAAATATATACATATACTTATAAGTAGGTACAAAAACAAAGATTTCTTTCGTTAAAATAAAAATGAAAATCGCAAAATTAAATCCAGTATCCTGTGTTTCTTATTTGCAAACTTTTAAAACATTTAAAACATTTATTTGCACATCTCTATGAACATGAAGTAGACCTAATCCAACCAACCGCTCCTGTTGATCGTTGATCGCAGCCACCACCACCACACTAACTGGCAATGTATTAAAATATGAAGACACTTTTTTATCAAGGGAAATATGTTAGCGTCACAAGATTTAAAAAGAAAAAGAATTTAAAAATTCAAAAAATGAGAGTATCAGCTGAACACTTGAAAGAATGTAATTTCATTGGAAAATATGTTTTTTATTAAATTTTGATAATGTTAATTGAGTAATTTTTTTGAAACCGCCGATTTTATTAAAAACTGAATAATTAATTGTTCACAGAATGACTCCATAATTTTTTTGTTTTCTGGAGCACATTTTACATGTGTACTCAATAATATCACGCTATAAAACTGTTTCAAAGTTGATTATTTTGTTAAAAAAATTTCTAAGTTAAAAAAACGAGAAATCGAGTAAATATTGACAATTTTTTTTTATATTTCACATTATTATCAGTTTTGTCTGACAAAGGCATTTTACAACGATTCAAAAAAATTACGCAATTTGTTTATAAAATATTTAAAACAAATGGATAAATTGAATATTTTTCAAAAATTGTTTTTTTCGCATCAGGTTGCCAAGAGTTTATTAAGATTTAAAAAAATCCTTTTTTTTATTTGTTTATTTTTTTATTATTTAAATAATATATTCAGATTTTTTTTTCTTTAAAATTAATAATTTGTTATTCTTTGCCTTATGAGGAAAAAATTGTTTTATCAATAAGTAATTGTTTATTTACTTAACAATTAAACAAACTTTGATTGGCATTATATTTTTATTGAATAGAACAAAAAATAACAAAAACAACCAGATATGAAAAATTGTAAAAAAAATAATTTTTTTTTGTTTTTTTACCATTCAAAAATATAATGCCAATCAAAGTTTGTTTAATTGTTAAGTAAATAAATGAATACATTATACACAAAAATAAAAATAAAATCTTAATATATTATTTAAATAATAAAAAAAATTAAAAAACTATTATAAACAATAAAAACAAAAAATAAGAATTTTATGGCGTGATATTATTGAGTACACATGTAAAATGTGCTCCAGGAAGCAAAAAAAATATGGAGTCATTCTGTGAACAATGCGGTTTTTAATAAAATTAGCGAGTCCAAAAAAACTATTCAATTAACAATAGCCTCACATTATCAAAATTCAATGAAAACATTTTTTTCTAACGAAATTACATTCTTTCAAGTATTCAGATGATACTATAAATTTTTTGAATTTTTAAACTCATATTTAATAGTATAAAAAATATATTTTATCTCCTGCATTAACGCCCACGCGGTGCCCTATTTTCAACGTTGAATTAAAATTATAAATAATTGAGATAGAGTCCCGGGAGTAGGGGCTTTTTCATGTGAAATTTTCCCCTCTTCAAGAACCTGTTTTTTATTTTCTCATTCATCAATAGTTTTTGAGCTATTGCCGAAAAACCTCGCAAAAAACTAAGGCCTTTTCAATTTTTTTTGTTTTAATAAATAGCAAATTTTCTTCGGCGGAAAAAATCGAAAAATATATCTTTCTCAAAATGACATCCCGAATCGAAGGAGCCATCGCTCATATTTTTAGAAGCTTGGAACGATATTTCGCAGGAAACTCACATCTCGACTAGACTAGTGAGAACATGCCTAGCGGCAACGACGTTTTAGATTTGAGTACTTGTGGATGTGGCTAACTTCACACCCGTTAATATGTCACATGTTCGGCGGCAAATAAAAAATAAATAATGATAAAAATCTGCGACCGTGGAGAATCCTTAATTATTATTTTTTACTACATACCTGCTCTGAAACATCGTGTGGGTTGAGTTTGTACTGGCTTCTCCTGAAGAAGCTATTGAATAACGAAACATTGTCGTGATTTTGTAAACCCAATGTAGTGAAAATCATACATACATTTGTTACTCTCGAGATTTGTAGGCTTAAAAGTAACCTTACTCCTGGTAATATCCACTATTGCAAAGTTTTATCCCTCCTTTTCTGATGTGTGTTGTTTTTGCGTTTTTATGACCCTCCTTGCACCTGTATCGCCTAGGTATGTGATGAAACAGTCTCCAGTTATTCCTTTGTTTATTATTTCATAAATGTCATCATTTTCGCGTTGCTGGAAAACTATACAGGGTGAGTCAACAGGATTCCCGTGGTTCATTGCTCCTTAATGTATCACTATTTCGATTTCTCATATTTTTTTTGTCAAAGGGACTATCTAAGACCACCTTCCAAAATAATTTGTATTCATGCAGAGTGCATCATTGATGCGTGGCTAACCAAAGTTGTTCTTTTTCAAATGAACCACCCGGTATATTTTCATATATTCCGATCGGCTGTTCCATTGGCTGCTCAACGATTTTTTCAATTTTGAATTTCTTTGCGGCGTTGCCGAGTTATTTAAAATAATCTATTTTGTAGACTTCTTTTCGAAAAATTACCTATTTCACATTTCGAAATATTTAGTAAAGATAATTGGGGAATCGTTGGTGGATATGATGATGTTCATTGAGAATATCAATAATTTGGAATAACTTGTACAGGATGTTCGATACAACAACACAAACTTAGCCATTTTCAAACATCGGTATTTTGATTTTTTCAAATGGAACATCCTGTATATTTTCATTTAAATCAACTCCTTTTTAATAACTCTACACTTTTCATTCTCCATGTCATGTACCTAAAACAACTCGTTTCCGAGATATTCTACATCCAAAAGAATTATATTTTTCCACAGAAAATATTGACAATGTTCGCCTTTGGTATCATATTTGGAATCACTTTGAATAAAAATCATTTTTATTCGAATCTAACAGAAAATAACAATAATTAATGCAGCAAATGTTCAATGTGCCAGCCATTTTCACCAATACACACTCTCAATCTGTTTCGGAAATTAGTATCCACATGTGCCAGCATGTCCTCTGAAATTTCCCTGAAAGCAGTACGAATTCTTGCTTTCATATTTTCAGGAGTTGTAGGCGGAGTTTGATAGACAACCCATTTAATGTATCCCCATAAAAATCGATTTTTGTAAGGTCCGGTGACCTTGGAGGCCACTGAACTCCTCTACCTATCCATTTTTCACCGAATTCATTATCAATGTATTCCCGCACATCAGTGTGGTAATGTGCAGGCGCGCCATCTTGTTGTAGCCACATTCTCTGCCTTATTGCCAATGGAATATCATCTGATAAATTTGATAACTGACTTCGCAGAAATCTTAGATATTTTCTTCCATTGAGATGACCGTTAAAAAAAAGGGCCGTCCAATGATACCTCCCCAAACATTCAGTGACCAACGTTGTTGGTGATTGTCATATCTAACAAAATGAGGATTTTCAGTTGCATAATAGTGCATATTATGCCGATTCACATGGCCATTGTTGTGAAACGTGGCTTCGTCCGAAAATAAAACATACTCAAAAAAATCAGGTTCTTGGTTGATTTTATCTACACCCCATTGGCAAAACCGCATTCGCTTTGGAAAATCTCTTTCAGTCAGCTCCTGCATTAACTGCATATGACATGGATGGTAATTGCATTTTCTCACCATCCGAGAAACACTACTTTGAGATATTCCCTACTCAAAATACGTGTACTCACATGGGGATTCTCGGTAATATGCAATGCAATATCAAGAGTATTTTCATCATTCGTTACAGGACAAGCACGTTCAAACTTTTTGTAAAATACTTTTCGGGTTTCCTCAAATCTTGTTTTGAGGTCTCGATTTTTTTTTTTTTTATGTTCTGGTTCCCACGAAAAGGGATATCCTGTAATGTTCAGAGAACATCGTGGGAACCAAGGGAAAGAAGGTAGGAGTTGGTGTTCTTCTTAAATTTCTGGAGATTGTATGCCTCGGGGAACACCTCCCTAGGCAATGAGTTCCAAAGCCTCGCTGTTCGTTGGATGAACGAGTCTTTGGAAAGTGATGTTCTGCAGGTCTCCAAAGTGACCACGAAGGGGTGTGATGACTGAACTTGACGGGTTAGTCTCGAAGAGACTGCCAAAGCAGGAACGATTGTTGATAATTCAGAAGAGCATCGCCCATGAAAATATCTATAAAATAGAGACAAATCGCCAACTTTTCTACGGTGTTCCAGACAAGTGAGCGAGTTTGTAAGCGAGGCATCACCGACGAGACGAATTGCCCTTTTTTGGACAGAATCCAATAGCCTCAGGATATGTTTAGGTGCCGCGCTCCAAATATGGGAACAGTATTCCAGGACAGGTCGGATCTGTGCCTTATAGATCATAAGCAGCTGAGTGGGGGTGAAATAGCTCTTGGCACGAAACAAAAAACCAAGTTTTTGGGATGCACTTTTGGCAATGGACCTCACGTGATTTTCCCAGGAAAGGTTATTGCTGATAGTAATACCAAGCATCGATATGGATGACTTCAGTGGTATGGTTACTCCTGACAAAGTTATGTTAGGCACAGTGAGATCGGCTTTTCTGGAGATAAGACATGCTTGTGTTTTGTTTGCATTGAATTCTACCAAGTTATTAGATCCCCACTCGAGAATTGTTGCTAAGTCCATATTTATATTATTAACATTTCTTCCTCGTTCATTTCTGGTTTCACGGGCTGATATAGGGGCCCTGGAAGAGAAAGCGGTATGGTTGGATGTCTTCTCTCAGGAAACTTTTGTTCGTATAATCTAGATGCCAGTAAGCAGTTACCATCACTTGCCCCCAAAGCATACACCATTTTAACCATGTCCTCTAAACGATAATTCATAATGCCACAATAATTTTCAACACAACTGGATTGTAGTTTGACAGTTCCCTCTATTTACAAATTCCGATAGTCATTTTTTCAGCGGTTGTCATGGATAACTAAACTAGAAAAAATAGTTACATTTGAAAATTTCTTTTGCTATGCTAATTATTCATGAGTTGCCAAGAATGCTTTTAAAGATGGAAAAAAATAATTGAAACATCATTCAGTATCAGTATTTTCTATGAACAAACATGTAGATAAAAAAATCTATAGAATTGTTGATTTGATATTGAACAATTCCTTTAAACCAGAATATCTCGGAAACAGGTTGTTTAAGGTACATGACGTCGGGGATGAAAAGTGTAGAGTTATTGAAAAGGAGTTGATTTAAATGAAGATATACAGGGTGTTCCATTTGAAAAAATCAAAATACCGATGTTTGAAAATGGCTAAGTTTGTGTTGTTGTATCGAACATCCTGTACAATTTATTCCAAATTATTGGTATTCCTAATGAACATCATCATATCGACCAACGATTCCCAAATTATCTTTACTAAATATTTCAAAATGTGAAATAGGTAATTTTTCGAAAAGAATTCTACAAAATAGATTTCTTTTGAATAACTCGGCAACGCCGCATCGGAATTCAAAATTGAAAAAATCGTTGAGCAGCCGATAGAACAGCCGATCGGAATATATGAAAATATACCCGGTGTTTCATTTGAAAAAGAACAACTTTGGTTAGCCACGCATCAATGATGCACCCTGTATGAATGAAAATTATTTTGGAAGGTGGTCTTAGATGGTCCCTTAATATAAGAAATCGAAATAGGGATACATTAAGGAGCAATGAACCACGGGAATCCTGTTGACTCATCCTGTATATAATTAGTTGTCTACTAGGATATTAAAGTTGAAAACTAATCGATATACAAGCAATTTATTTTCAGTGACCTTCAGTTTGTTGATAGTAGTAAAATGCCTTTTTGCTTGATATTATACACATGTTCATATTTTTCCCGAGATTCCATCGATAAACACTTTCAAGGACATAATTTCAATGAAAACAACTTTTCAATAATGTAACAATAACATCTGGATTTGGAAAAGCATGAATCCCATATTTTGAGCAGAATCGATGTGAAGTTCGCGTCGGTTTTTATCTGGTGGCCCATTCCCAAAGGCGTCGGTTGGTTAAATTCGGAAATTCTTCGAAATTTCTGCCGAATTGAGGGCAATGACGGGACTGAGGACTTGGAATAGCAATTAGGATTCAATTTAAAAAATGCAAAAATAAAAACATAAGAGATATTTAGACTGCATTTCAATCCAATCTCAATTTTTTTAGCAATGTTGATATACGTGCTACTGAAAGGCATTATAATGATACAAAATTAAGAACCGAGGAGTAACAGCAGCGGTGCAGAAATGAAACAATTGAAAAATATTACCGGAAACACAAAAAAATATAGAATTTAGAATAAAACGATAAGAGTAAGACTCCAAACAGGTATTGTTAGGAAAATAAATACAATGCGCCCCTGCGTTGTTTATCACACGCCACACGATGTAACGGTCGCTTATTCAGATGGAATTCCAGGAATGTGGCGACTGATTGGTTGATGATGTCACGCTGGCTTTTCCATTGAATGATCTAGACGTTTCTACGAACTGCTAAGTTTCTGGAATCTAAGGTAACGGATATATACAGTGCTCGTCTAAAGTCTGTTCCCCCCTACTAATTTTTGAACCACCTGGTATATCGCAACGAAATAGGAGATAAAAACCTACTTTTCCATGAAAAAATCACAGCTAAAAGTTTTAAAATGGCGGCTGAGCGCCATCTTCAATAAATTTTTTAAATAGATCACCCCGTATATTATTCCATTTTCGAAATCTGCTCATAATTCACACTTTTCTCTAATACACTTTACTCCTGAATTCAACAATTGTTTTCGAAATATTAACGTTTGAAAAGTGACATTCCGGTTAAAAATGAAGTATGGATTTTGGTCACTTCCGGTAAAACATTTTTCTAACTAAACGTTGTTATTAATTTGCAGTTCAATCTCTTAATGAATTCGACTAATAAGAGGCGTAAACAGAGTTTATTAAGGATAAACAGTACCGCTCACCGGAAAATCTCGAAGCCTACGAATGTGTTCTGTAAATTCACAATCAAAATAAGTTAGCTAAAAAATTATTATTTATTTTTGAATAACACATTTATTTAACCTCAACAATTATTTCATCAAGTGTTCAATGTGGCCCCCTCCTAAATCTTGACAATGATGTGCCCTATTATAAATAGCTTCTCTCACGTTGATGGAAGTCTGTTCATCTATTTCTTCACATGTATCTATTATTCTGCCTTCCAACTCTTCTATTGTTTGGCATTCAGTGGCGTAGATTTTTGACTTCAGATACCCCCAAAGGAAAACATCTAGAGGTGTAAGATCCGAAGATCTTGGTGGCCATTCTGTACTTCCCCTGCGACCTATCCATCGCCCAAGAAAGTTTGTATCGAGGAACTCTCTAGCCATGCGATCGAAATGGGGAGGTGCCCCATCCTGCTAAAATATGATTTCACGATTTTCAAACTCTCCCCGATTGTTCAATACAATTTGTCTTATTCGATGTTCAATTTCAGTTTCTGAAAGATTTCTGTAAAGAACTCCTGTAAGATTGCTTCTGATGAAAATCGGTCCAACAACGCGATTGCCCAAAATTCCCGCCCAAACATTCACCTTTTTAGGAAACTGGGTATGTCCGTCTCTAAAAAAATGCGGATTAGTATCGCTCCAGTATCGTACATTCTGTTTGTTGACTTTTCCATTAAGAAAAAACGTGTATTCGTCTGCGAAACATACACGTTTGAGGAAGCCCCGTTCTCCTTCAATTGTTCTTGCTAACCACTCACAAAATTCAACCCTCCGGTCTGGATCATCCTCCGTGAGAGCATGCAGGATTTTCATTTTATAGGGATGAACATTTTCTTTTTTTAATACTCTTTGGACACTTTTTGAACTTACTCCATAGGATTCAGCAACTGCAGACGTCAACTGAGTCGGATTGATTACAATTTCAGCAACAATTTCTACCTTTTTTTCTTCTGAAAGAGGCGGTCTTCCTGATCTTGGAGCATCTTTCAGCGTACCAGTTGCTTGGAGCTTATTTGAAAGTTTGCGCAAATATGACCTCGAAATAGTTTTCTCGGGAAATCTATCATTAAACATACGGACTGCTAGATGATAATTTCTTCCAGCTTCTCCAAATATCAAAACTGCTTCAAATTTATCGTCTAATCTACGAGCCATGATCCCATTTTTCATAAAAGGATTTAGGCGCTCAACGGACTATTTGACAGTTAGCAGTTCAGTTTGACAGTAAACAAGATGTTACCGCGACAACGATTTTTTCCAATGCAAACTTGATTGAAAGCAACATTAGTGTTTTTGGTTGGGTTTGAAATGGCCAAAATGTCACTTTTCAAACGTTAATATTTCGAAAACAATTGAATTTAGGAGTAAAGTGTATTAGAGAGAACTGTTGAGAATTATGAGCAGATTTCAAAAATGGAATAATATACGGGTGTTCTATTTGAAAAAAATATTGAATATGGGGCTCAGCCGCCATTTCAAAACTTTTAACTGCGATTTTTTCATGAAAAAGTAGGTTTTTATCTCCTATTTAAGCTCTCCAAATTTCATTGCGATATACCAGGTGGTTCAAAAATTAGTAGGGGGGGAACGGACTTTAGACGAGAACTGTATATGGTATGTAGCACCCTGTATATTTAAAAATAATATCAAAATTTAGCTCCTATAAAATCTTCACCCCCATAAAGCTAGCAGAACCATCTTGGGATTTTCAATTTTTTTTTCTGGCCATAATTTTAGGTTAATTTATTTTTACCCTATTTTTTGCTCTTTAATTATGGGAGATATCGCGGGACAATAATTTTGGGCTCTATTCATGTGAATTTATTACCCTATTTGAAAATTTTTTGCTCACTCATGGAAAATATCGACACTATTTGCATTCTGTCAGATTCCACATTACTACCACTGGAATCCACTGATAACTTGTTATGCATTTAGATCATCCACCTTTCCCTTTTCGATTTTCTCAAAATGTTCCCGAAGTTGCTATTTTGTTTTCCCAAGTCGAGTGGATGTCTGGAATTGGTTTAAAATCGACTCAAAATTTTACTTAAATGTAGAGAGAATTCAGTACTGAGACAGCACATTGGTAGGTAGAGAGGGGGAAAACACGAGTGGGCACGATTGTCATCGTGTGAAGCAGTGTCAGGACATGCAGCGGTTGAAAGGTTACTTTTGTTAGGTTAAAAAGTGGGTATCTAGTGTGGTTTATTCAATTTTGTTTACTGTTACCTTGCAAAAATGCTCTGGGGTGTGGGGTAAGTACTTTTCAGTAGCGGAAGAAGAAATTTTAGCGAATGCTATCAAATTCATGATTCGTCTTGTGTATCGCTTTTACTAAATCATTTGGAAGGCCTATGGAATTTCTCGTAAAAGCTTCGCTTCGGAAACCTTCGGGAGGAACTGTTCATTAAGTGGGGGAAGGACAAACATGCTGTCTCAATAGTGAATGCACTCTACATATATACTACTTTTTCACTGGAAGTGGCTGCAGAAGGACTGCGACTATTGGAAGAAGAAGGATAATTATTTTACAAGCTTTTTAACTTGCCCTGTTAGTTAGTATGTATGTATGTATCTACCTATACTTGAATGAAATTTAATTTCGAACAACTCCCAGTCACTCAATTGACTTGAAATTTGCTAGGTGTTTGTCATTCGGGTAACAATGCATCATGACATTTTGATAAGAAAAAAAAGATGGCGGATGGGCTTATGATTCATTGTCCGATTAAAAATTGGTATTTGCGTTTTTTTGAGTACATCATGATTTTTTTAATGAAATTTGAAAATTTAAAATGGCGGATTGATAATAATGGCGGACGAGTTTTGTTATTTATAGTACGATTCAAATGAGAACTCGGTATGAAGAAAAAAAACTATTTTGAGAAAATTGAATAGGGAAAGGTAAATGATATAAATTCATAACAAGTTATCAGTGGATTCCCGTGGTAGTAATATGGAATCCGATAGAATGCAAATAGTGTCCTTATTTTCCCTGAGTGAGCAAACCATTTTCAAATAGGGTAATAAATTCACATGAATAGAGCCTAAAATTATTGTCCTAGAGGATTTGTTCGGAGGTGTTTTTTTGAAGTTGGGTTCTGCTAGCTTTACGGTAAAGCTAGCAGAACCCATAATTTTTTTTTAAACCTATATAGGCATAATTGGTAGTGGGTTCAAACGTGAGCCTAAAATGAGCCTAAAATTATGGTGTGATCAGATTTTTGATAAACATTCGATTAGCTCTTTTAGGCCAGTAGATATAGACAATCAATCAACATTAATTCCAGAAGTTTTCAAACTTCAATGGTATGTTAGTGATTCAATGAAAACAAACTAAAAAATTTTGCAGAAAACGTTTTCATGCTTTATTATTGCACTAAAAATTGCAAAAGTTCTGCAAACCAGGCATTCCTATAGTAATGGTGTTTTACAACATGCATTAAGTTTGCAACCTTGTAAAAGTTACGAAACCTTGTTTTTTGTCATTTGTTTAGGTTTTTCATTGTAATTTGTTTAAAAAAATTACAAAAGTTCTGCAAATTGGATAAGTGAACGGAAAAAAGATTAAAATATTCACGTACATTTGCAACCATTTCTGAAAAACGCATCATTTATTTATTAATTTTTTTTATCGACGCTCCCATTTTCAATACACACAAGCATTGAAATAATTACAAAAGTTTTTTTATTGTGGTTGCAAATAAAGAGAATATCGGTCTTAGTGTATATGTAACTTTGCAACCTCATACTAAAAACGGAACTATTTATCCACCAATATATTTTTTTCATTTTTACAACTTCTGAATTAATTGCAAGAGTTATGCAAATTGCAAATTTTTGTATAATTGATTTGTTTTTTTATAATTTGGCCATAAATTGCAAACATTGTGCAAATAGGTTCAATATATATATATATATATTAGACCGACATATCTACAGTGGTCCAGTTAAATATTTGATTATCCATCGCGTATATCTGTTATATTTTGTACTGGTTGATTGAAATTTCAACCGAAGAATAATACGGTTACGTAGTTAACAATTTTTTTTTATTAACTAATTATTGATCTTGGAAGCAATCACTGTTTCCGACTAATCAGCGAAATAAATTTAATCTAATATTTTCGAATGCAACAATCGAAAGAATACAAAATTTTGCTAAATTCTGCTAAAAGACTATTGGAAGACATTAATTTTTTTATCGCATTAGAAATGACATGCAACATTCTTCATTTAAAATTTTCACTTGTCACAAGTTGACTTTATAGCAATCGACGAGATTTTAAAATGAATAATCGATACTCTATTGAAGTAAGGATATCAAAACGCTATCGATTGTACAAATTTTCATCATCAAACAGAAACGTTGCTGAAAAAGAAAAATTTGTGAAATCGATATTACATCTCAAATTTAATTTTTACAGGTATGTATTTTTTGACTCGACTCGAGTTTCTTACTCCAATCGACACGTAAGAATCATTTTCTTGATTTATAAAAAAAATTAAAAATAAAGAGGAAAAAACATGTTGGTAGGCAATTCTATTTCAGTTGTAGCTCCAGGACTAGTATGTGCATTGTTTTTGGCTAGTTAATAAGTTGTCTGTCATAAAAATACAATTGTCATTACTCTGTAAACAGAACACTGGGACGTAACTCAGTTGTAGGTTACTAATGTACAACTGTACGAGTGTTTTTTAAATCCCAATATTTCCTGCATTTTTTAATGAATCAAGAACATTATGAAAACTTGTCGAGAGATTCTCGATCCTCCATCAAACGTACTCGTACGTATTTTTTTATGCAAATTCCTTATGATGTTTTGAATTCAACATTCGTTAGCTTTCAACATTGAATGATTTCACCTAACGTTGAAGAGCTTCTTCTTGGTCGATAGTTAACTTGGTAACACAACGAATTATTAGGTATATAAAAATCTTTATTATTCAGATAACACAGGTTTTGCAAAAATAAATATTTTTTTAATTCCTAATGTTCCGCATTGTAACATAGTTTGCAAATTATCATACTGCCACCAATTGGAAAAATGAGTTGTCTGCCCGATTCGCAAAACTTTTCCTTTTTTTGGTAGAATACAAATACAAAAATATTTTTCTTTTGATTTTACCCCCATTTTCGTGTTAAAGACGAGGTTGCAAATGAATGACATTCTACGTCAGGACATCTCCACTTGCAACCATTATTTGAAACTTTTGTAATAATTTGGATACTTATTTCAATAAAAAAAAACAATTTAATGAAAAAATATATTTTCCGTTTGACGCAAGAGGTTGCAAATTAAAACTCGTGTCAGAAACATTATTTTAGTTATTTTTTCGAGTTTGCAGAACTTTTGGAATTTTCACTTATAATTGCACGAGAGGTTTCTATTTTATCGGGTAAATTTGGGTTGTTTAATGAGAAACTGGTGCCTAGCAATTAGACGAAGGTGTAGAGTTCTTAGGTTGACAGTTTTTCGAGTTAAATTGCTAAAGGAAACAGTTTAGAATTTGAACAACACAAATTTACCCGATATCAATACAAACATCGAGTGTAATTCGGCAGGACAATTTAATGAATACGAAATTTAGAAACATATCAATGCAAACTTTATTTATTTTGGCAACCAAAACCGCGATAATTGATAAACAAATGAATAAGTGAAAAAACCACTAGAGCATTTGTTGCTGTAAAATTGCAGCTAACTTTTGCCGTTGTCAAATTGACAATTGCACTGTGGCATATGCGATTTTTTATATATGAGTTGAATTGTCATCGAAAAATTAGGACTAAGAACAATTTTTTTTCGATAAAAAAGACATTTCTGTTTTGTATGAGTGGTTGCAAATTTATCAGAGGATGTAAATTGCTATTTTCCAAAACTTCGAAAGTTTGCAGAACTTTTGCAAATTTTTCCGCGCTAACAATGTGAAAATTAATTAAATCCTGATTTTCATCTTCCGTTAAGAAAAAAGGGTTGCAAAATCAGAATACATATCATACGAAAGTCCTCTTCACTCCACTGAAGTTTTGAAACTATTTGGTTCTGCTAGCTAGCAGAACCCGCGATATCATAATTGAAGATCAAAAAATTTGTCAATAGGGCGAAAACAAATCGAAAATCCAAAGGTGGTTCTGCTAGCTTTACGGGGGTAAATCTTTTGTGGAAAACATTTTCATGAGTCCTTCAGAAAGCCTATCAAATTGAATGCACCTGACAGTTGTACGTTTTGTATCAGATTCGGAACTTTAGCCCACATTCGCCCTCCTACCCCTGTAGTCAAAACGTGGTAGGGGAAGAAGAGTTCCCATGAATGAGACAGAGGAAACAGGTCGAGAGTTCTATCGATTTTTCGTTAGACCTCAGCTGCTTGAGTTTGGCTACAGAGAAGTCGCTGAACAAAACACTGTCAGCTGAAAGTTCACCAAAACAAACGTGTGGTGTTTTTCCCCGATTGATTTAACGTAAGTGTAGGCATTTTCATTTGAATCTGTCGGCCGGACTTGAAATAACCCTTGAAAATTGAACAAAGGTTTGTGATTACGCAACTATTATTGAACATCAAGGTATTTATAGAAGGGGTGTAACTCGATAATGAAAAACTCATTACCAGTTCTTTTATTGATACAATTTTTGTCTTGTGATAATTTTAGATAAGTTGCTCTGAATATTTTCATGTTTTTAATATATTTAATTTAAAGAATGACATACCAACGAACTGAATACAGTGTCCGACAAAAGTGTGAGAGAGTGGAAAAAACGTTTATTCTTCCATACGCAATTTGACAAAACAAAAGTTTTGCAAATGGGGATACAAAATAACCGGAAATTAAGGTAGATCCAAGCACTACACACTTTAAACTATTGTTATTTTATTCATCCTGGGACATGCGTTTTTTTTGTATTGTGAAGAAAATATATTCACTTTTTATTTCAAAGTTGGTGCCAAAACTAAAACAAGTACCTTGCTGTTATTATATGTCTGAGAAATTCAAACGATCTCAAAAAATATTAGAAATCTATTTACTTCTCCAAATATTTAGTCATGTTTATGTTAATATATTCTCCTCCTATATAACATTTCCCACGTTCACAGGAAATACTATATATTAAACATGAATCTGATCTTATATTTTAACTGCGTGAATAATTTTCCTGTAGTTTTCAAATTGTGAAAATCAGCTGATAAACATTTATTAATTTTATATGAGAAATTTAAAATAGTAACACATTTCTTTGTGAAACATTTCTTGCCTATCCGTTATTCGACGTTCATTAACATTACTGTCAATTAATTTTGAGGGGGTAGTTGTTGTTTTTCAATAAGTTCTTCGCCTTAACTAAATTTTCCGAATGTCACTTGAAATTATGTGAGAGGCTGAATTAACCTTTTGGCTGAAAAAGTGTACTGATAAGTATTTAAAAATTATCCCCGAATTGGTATAAAGGTTACATAAACCGATTGCTGGCAATTTCCCATTATTATCTCTTATGATCTGTAGATTTGTCAGCTGGAATATCAAGAATGCAATCATCTACATAATATTCCATGAAAGTTCTATCAAAATGTAATCCCGATGTTATTTTTGTAATTATATAATTAACTATATTCGCTAACACAGGACTGTACCATGTAATGTACCATGTGACACGTGAATTATATTCTCAAATTTGTATTCAGTTAATTCTTTTTCACAAGAATATTCCGCGAATAGCTGATATTTTTTTATTAATCGGGTTCCAAGCAACTTCAATGGTTAGATTTACTAAGTAGGGTTAGATTGTGTTAACTTTTCTATATCTGACACCGATCAAATTGCAAATAATTGGTCATATACCTTAACGACATACAGTCGTATTATGGGCAAACATATTCTCTCAAGATTGTTCTCTGATCCAAAACGACATGAACATATTTTTTAAGTGTCTAATCTATAAAGTCCACCTAGATAAATGCTGTTTCATATCTTTCACTCGAAACCACATTTTCTCATACGATTACTATTTTGATAATAATACTCGTATAGAGGTTAACGAAATGAAAGAAGGAAAAAAGTAATAAAATATTAAGATGCATCCTCTGACAATGTAGAAACATCACCTCTATTCATGCCATGAACCTTATTTTACTCCCTTGTACACAGCAAACTGAATTTCGCAAATGTCATCTGGCGTCCGCTATACGCTATATACAATACTAGGTTGGAAATAGTACAAAACACATTTTTAAATATTTCGAATACCGAAACAGTGGGGAATACAATATTACTATTAGTACAGCTTTGATTTGTTGAAAATATAAACAGGATGTTCATAAAATCAGATGTGGAATCATCTGCGACTGAAAGATAAACCTTAGTCACTATCTTCCATCGTCAAGATAACCTCTTGTGGGGTATTCATGTTGAAAAGGGAAACATTCTCAATTGAATATTGATAGAAAGATTTTTTTGTGAATTGAAAAATCCACGATTAAAATGAAGTTATTTTTTGTGAATGTCTAACAGAAAACAACTACTTCCCCGGCTAAGCCACGCTGGACATTGAACTACATCTGATAGACTATCTTCCATCGTCAAGATAACCTCTTGTGGTTCTGAAAGGCCCTAACTCAAAGAAAAATCTGAAATTGAAAATTTGCATTTTCATTCAGATAGTTATTTGATTTTTTATTCCAGTCTTAATTAAGAACTCATAAAGATGAATGAGGCAAAGAAGAATGTTTTCCAAAAGAGAGTGCTCACCAGAAATCATTCGTAACATTGACGCAGGGGAGACATCGCATTCACTGGGTCTTCAATACATTTTTGTCGACGAAAATCTATTTCACGCTTCCACGATCATCAGGAAGACCGGAAGAAATGGGTAACACATTTTCAAGAAGCAATCTCACTTTGCAAAGATGGAAAAGTTAGAATCATTTCTTTTGGAGAGACACTTTGAAATAAGTGTTTTCTGACATTTAAACCTGTCATGGGGTATGATAGATTGATTTGTTGAAAATATAAACAGGATGTTCATAAAATCAGATGTGGAATCATCTGCGACTGAAAGATAAACCTTAGTCACTATCTTCCATCGTCAAGATAACCTCTTGTGGGTGTTCATGTTGAAAAGGAAACATTCTCAATTGAATATTGATAGAAGATTTTTTGTGAATTGAAAAATCCACGATTAAAATGAAGTTATGTTTTGTGAATGTCTAACAGAAAACAACTACTTCCCCGGCTAAAGCCACGCTGGACATTGAACTACATCTGATAGATATTCTGAAAAGGCCCTAACTCAAAAGAAAAAATCTGAAATTGAAAATTTGCATTTTCATTCAGATAGTTATTTGATTTTTTATTCCAGTCTTAATTAAGAACTCATAAAGATGAATGAGGCAAAGAAGAATGTTTTCCAAAAGAGAGTGCTCACCAGAAATCATTCGTAACATTGACGCAGGGGAGACATCGCATTCACTAGGTCTTCAATACATCTTTGTCGACGAAAATCTATTTCACGCTTCCACGATCATCAGGAAGACCGGAAGAAATGGGTAACACATTTTCAAGAAGCAATCTCACTTTGCAAAGATGGAAAAGTTAGAATCATTTCTTTGGAGACACTTTGAAATAAGTGTTTTCTGACATTAAACCTGTCATGGGTATGATAGTTGATTTGTTGAAAATATAAACAGGATGTTCATAAAATCAGATGTGGAATCATCTGCGACTGAAAGATAAACCTTAGCCTCTTCCATCGTCAAGATAACCTCTTGTGGGTATTCATGTTGAAAGGAAACATTCTCAATTGAATATTTATAGAAAAATTTTTTGTGAATTGAAAAATCCACGATTAAAATGAAGTTATTTTTGTGAATGTCAACAGAAACAACTACTTCCCCGGCTAAAGCCACGCTGGACATTGAACTACATCGATAGATATTCTGAAAAGGCCCTAACTCAAAGAAAAAAATCTGAAATTGAAAATTTGCATTTTCATTCAGATAGTTATTTGATTTTTATTCCAGTCTTAATTAAGAACTCATAAAGATGAATGAGGCAAAGAAGAATGTTTTCCAAAGAGTGCTCACCAGAAATCATTCGTAACATTGACCAGGGAGACATCCATTCACTAGGTCTTCAATACATCTTTGTCGACGAAAATCTATTTCACGCTTCCACGATCATCAGGAAGACCGGAAGAAATGGGTAACACATTTTCAAGAAGCAATCTCACTTTGCAAAGATGGAAAAAGTTAGAATCATTTCTTTTGGAGGGACACTTTGAAATAAGTGTTTTCTGACATTTAAACCTGTCATGGGGTATGATAGATTGATTTGTTGAAAATATAAACAGGATGTTCATAAAATCAGATGTGGAATCATCTGCGACTGAAAGATAAACCTTAGTAGTTGTTTTCTGTTAGACATTCACAAAAAATCAAGAGGTTATCTTGACGATGGAAGATAGTGACTAAGGTTTATCTTTCAGTCGCAGATGATTCCACATCTGATTTTATGAACATCCTGTTTATATTTTCAACAAATCAATCTATCATACCCCATGACAGGTTTAAATGTCAGAAAATACTTATTTCAAAGTGTCTCTCCAAAAGAAATGATTCTAACTTTTCCATCTTTGCAAAGTGAGATTGCTTCTTGAAAATGTGTTACCCATTTCTTCCGGTCTTCCTGATGATCGTGGAAGCGTGAAATAGATTTTCGTCGACAAAGATGTATTGAAGACCTAGTGAATGCGATGTCTCCCCTGCGTCAATGTTACGAATGATTTCTGGTGAGCACTCTCTTTTGGAAAACATTCTTCTTTGCCTCATTCATCTTTATGAGTTCTTAATTAAGACTGGAATAAAAAATCAAATAACTATCTGAATAAAAATGCAAATTTTCAATTTCAGATTTTTTCTTTTGAGTTAGGGCCTTTTCAGAATATCTATCAGATGTAGTTCAATGTCCAGCGTGGCTTTAGCCGGGGAAGTAGTTGTTTTCTGTTAGACATTCACAAAAATAACTTCATTTTAATCGTGGATTTTTCAATTCACAAAAAATCTTTCTATCAATATTCAATTGAGAATGTTTCCCTTTTCAACATGAATACCCCACAAGAGGTTATCTTGACGATGGAAGATAGTGACTAAGGTTTATCTTTCAGTCGCAGATGATTCCACATCTGATTTTATGAACATCCTGTTTATATTTTCAACAAATCAATCTATCATACCCCATGACAGGTTTAAATGTCAGAAAACACTTATTTCAAAGTGTCTCTCCAAAAGAAATGATTCTAACTTTTCCATCTTTGCAAAGTGAGATTGCTTCTTGAAAATGTGTTACCCATTTCTTCCGGTCTTCCTGATGATCGTGGAAGCGTGAAATAGATTTTCGTCGACAAAGATGTATTGAAGACCTAGTGAATCGATGTCTCCCCTGCGTCAATGTTACGAATGATTTCTGGTGAGCACTCTCTTTTGGAAAACATTCTTCTTTGCCTCATTCATCTTTATGAGTTCTTAATTAAGACTGGAATAAAAAATCAAATAACTATCTGAATGAAAATGCAAATTTTCAATTTCAGATTTTTTCTTTTGAGTTAGGGCCTTTTCAGAATATCTATCAGATGTAGTTCAATGTCCAGCGTGGCTTTAGCCGGGGAAGTAGTTGTTTTCTGTTAGACATTCACAAAAATAACTTCATTTTAATCGTGGATTTTCAATTCACAAAAATCTTTCTATCAATATTCAATTGAGAATGTTTCCCTTTTCAACATGAATACCCACAAGAGGTTATCTTGACGATGGCAGCTAGTGACTAAGGTTTATCTTTCAGTCGCAGCTGCATTCCACATCTGATTTTATGAACATCCTGTTTATATTTTCAACAAATCAATCTATCATACCCCATGACAGGTTTAAATGTCAGAAAACACTTATTTCAAAGTGTCTCTCCAAAAGAAATGATTCTAACTTTTTCCATCTTTGCAAAGTGAGATTGCTTCTTGAAAATGTGTTACCCATTTCTTCCGGTCTTCCTGATGATCGTGGAAGCGTGAAATAGATTTTCGTCGACAAAGATGTATTGAAGACCTAGTGAATGCGATGTCTCCCCTGCGTCAATGTTACGAATGATTTCTGGTGAGCACTCTCTTTTGGAAAACATTCTTCTTTGCCTCATTCATCTTTATGAGTTCTTAATTAAGACTGGAATAAAAAATCAAATAACTATCTGAATGAAAATGCAAATTTTCAATTTCAGATTTTTTCTTTTGAGTTAGGGCCTTTTCAGAATATCTATCAGATGTAGTTCAATGTCCAGCGTGGCTTTAGCCGGGGAAGTAGTTGTTTTCTGTTAGACATTCACAAAAAATAACTTCATTTTAATCGTGGATTTTTCAATTCACAAAAAAATCTTTCTATCAATATTCAATTGAGAATGTTTCCCTTTTCAACAGTACAGCTTTCCTATGAAACAAATTTTAAATGCTCACACTAGAGGCAGGGCGCAAAAATATCATGATATTTTATATAAATAACAAAATATCGGATATATTTGATATATATATCCAAATGTGATATTTATATGATATTTTCGAAAAAACTTACAAAATGGAAAACAAAAAGCCGAAATAGTAAGTTTATTCAAAACTAAATTAAAAAAAACATGTAAAATTAAATAATAAATTAAGTATGCTAGTAAAATGTGAAATGATATTACGTTAAAGCGAAAAACCATATAATGCTAATAGATAAATAACGACTAAAAAAATAACCTTTTAAACAAAAACATAAATTCCTTCTTAAATAAATTAATATACTCTTCAGTCTTCAATATATCAACATGAAAATAGAAAAGCATTAACGTTATTATTATAAAATAACATTAAAATAAATAATAGTTTAAAAAAACTAAAAAACACGCTTTTATAGAAAACCAAACTAAAAAAATAGAAAATAAGAAAAAAAAAATTATCTAAAAAAAAGCGTGGGGTGCATGGTATCAATAATCATATAGTACATTACACACCTAGAGCAGTAAAGTAAGAAATGTCTCAGATCACAGGTAATTGTTGGCCAAGGCGATACAATGCACCCCACGTTTTTTTTAAATAAAATAATTTTTTTTCTATTTTTTATTTTTTTAGTTTGGTTTTCTATAAAAGCGTGTTTTTTAGTTTTTTAAACTATTATTTATTTCCTACTTTTTAGTTTGGTTTATTTATAAAAGCGTGTTTTTTTTATTTTTTTTAAACTATTATTTTTATTATTTTTTTGCAAATTAAAAAATGGAATAATCTTATCAAATTAGTGTATTGTCATCGGTCCTCGATAAATCTACAAAGTTTGAATGAAAACTGACCGTTTAAAGTGGGTCAAAATCGCGCCCAAAGAGTCCGTTACAAACAAACATACATGTGAGTCGGTTACAAACAAACATACAAGTGAAGCTAATGTAAAGTGTGTAAAAAAAATAGTTCTCGTCAAACTCGTCAATGTCAATTGTCAATAGAAGAGAGTCTAGACTCTTCAGTTTTTTTATTTTGGGATTCGCAAATAATCCATTTGAAATCATGTTTTCGTTTGGAATCGTTATTTAAATATTTAAATAAAAATACTAGTTTGCTAGCCTTTTCCGTTCCTAGATTATTTCTTAATTTGGAATGCACAAGTCCAAAGCTGGAAAAACATCGCTCAATTCCAGCTGTGGAGGCTATTGCTGTGAATAATTGATTACAGAGGTCAAGAAAACGTTTCTTATCAAGCCAATCTGATTCAGGTATTGTAATTGATTTCCTCCAAATTAGAGGATGGGTTTTTCTAAAACTTGACCCAAACAGGAATTTAGGAAATGGCTTAATGCCATTACAAAGGGAGTGAAATCTGCATTAATAGATATTAAATATTCATATGCCTTTTCTTTGTCTTCATTAGTGAGTCTTTGTCCCAAAAATCGATGGTCTAACATGTTTGCCAAAAAATGATGCGAGCCTAGAGCCATATTCCTTCTTTTATAATACAAGTTTTTGATGCGTCTTGGTTGGTCTTTTAGGTCCATCTCCAGTTGAATCCAAATTTCCACTGAAACTGGATGTAACCTTGCCAAAAAGTCCTTAGCGTTTACTACTATATGATTGTTATTTATTATGTTACAAATGTCAACGTCGACTTTGTCTTTTTTGTCTTGGCACACTTGTACTAGTATGCCCCTGTTTTCTGAATAACACCTAATGCAATCACTCATCGTGTTCCATCTGACTTCTTGAGGTAGGATAAGTTTTTTTTCACCTGCATGTTTATAAATAGCTGATGGCAAATGTTTATTACGGAAATATTTGACAACTTGTAATATATGCTCTGTGATTCCAGGGATTTTCATATCCTCAGCTAACAAATTTAAAATATGTGCTGAACAACCATATTCTATAATATCAGTTTTATCACTGGCAAGTTCTCTTCGCATTTTTTTTTACATTTCCCGTATTATCGGTTACAAAACTATTCACCTTAACTTCGAATTTTTCTTCCACTTTATAGTTTCAATTGCGATTTGCTTCAGGTATTCAGCAGTATGAGAGTTTCCTGAGGTATCTATACTATCAACTAATATTGACTCGCAATTTTGTGTGAACAGCACACAATCGGTTCGTTTTTGACATTGGACCAGCCATCTAGTGACATCATGGACGTATAAATAAAGATACATATATATTTATACGCCCATGAGTGACATTGAAACTGTTTCCCCTCGAATTTTATCTTCACATTCTTGTACACTACTACTTGTATTCTTGTACTATTGTTTATCGAACTTACTGCCTCGCGTCGATTTAAAAAATACAACCCCCAATACCAAACGAGCAATCGGCGCGGTTGCCGGTTCATTGATAAGCCTCGGGTTGCAAGTCGGAAATGTAGGAAATACAATATTGATATATATATCTTGATATTTATTTGATAAATATCCGGATATATATCAAGATATATATCAGGATATATATATCGGTGGATATATATCTTTGCGCCCTGACTAGAGGCTCGTCGAGAACAACCCGACATAATATTTTCATTCAAAAGTGTTAATAACTTCATAGACTCTTCAGAAATCTTATCAATATTGTTTAATGTCCCATCTCTTTCTCTCAGGAATACTCATCTCCTGTCTGAAATGTTATGTCGGACAAATCTAGGTAGAAACTCACCCCTGCATAGAATGGCGAACCTATACAACAATAAATTTAAAGATATTGATTTATTCAATCATACACTACAAGTATTCAAATCTAATCGTTTTTTTTTATATTTCAATTGTTTAAATAATTAGTTAAGAAATTATTTTATTCTTAAAAATCATCATTGACCTTTTTCAATGAATTAACAGAGAAATATTTTTTTTTTATAAATAATTTCATTGTTTATTAACTTAACAATTTATTATAAACAAATTTTTTTTTAAAATTAAAAAATAAAAAAAAACTATAAAAAATATAAAATTTTTTTTTTTGTATTTTTTATTATTTATTATTATTATAATTATTTTTATTTTTTTCTATACTTTGTTATACATAGTTGTTTTTGTTATTTTTTGAAGTTTTCGAAAAAAAATATTTCTCTTTTAATTCATTGAAAAAGGTCAATAATGATTTTTAAGAATAAAATAATTTCTTAACTAATTATTTAAACAATTGAAATATAAAAAAAACATTTAAAATAAAAAAAAATTTTTAGGATTTTTTTTTTTAAATCATAATTTTACCTATGCAATAAGATAGTAAAAAATGTTTTTCTAAAAATCTCAAAATAGTCTGTTTATAAACAATTTCTTAACAAATGACGTAAACATTTTTTTTCCAATGTTAATTAATACCTATATTAGATGCAAAAACAGCAATACTAAGATATTATTAAAAAAAATATTTTTGATAAATTTTTTAGAAATTTAATTTTTTGTTAATTTAAAAAAATTATAATTAACAAAATAATAGACTTTAATAAAAAAAAAACGCATTGCTTTATCGAGTACCTAAATGAAAAGAGCTCCACGAAGCGAACATTTTATAGACCAATTATTTAAACTTTTATGTCGTAATTTATTGAGATTGGAAAAAAATTCGTTAATTAACAATGGTGTAACTTTTTGATAAAACGACATGAACATTTTTTTTTTACCGAGGTGTCTAGATTACACCATAATTTATTCAAATTTTTAAATTGTTATTTAATACTATAAAAAAATTATTTTAGGTGATATAACGGCTTTTTAGACGGTGCGCCTATGCCGTAGCGACCTCGCGGAGCCCTATTTTCAGCGTTAAAAAAAAAAAAATAATAGAAATAGAGTTCAGAGTTCAGGATCTTTTTTCATAATTCCTTAAATATCATTATTTTAGAAATTATTAACGAAAAACGAAATACCTTCTTTTTTTATTCTTATTTTGTTAATAACAATCGCAATTTTTTGCGTGCTAATAAACCCTTAAAAAACATTTTTCTAGACGTCATTCCGAATCGAATGAGCTATCGCTCATATTTTTAGGAGCTTTATATCTATTTAACACGTTTTTGAACTTGTTGATTAGACTATGACGCAGTTCATAGTACGGAACCCTTGGTGCGCGAGTCAAAGTAGCACTTCACCTATTTTTCCTTCCCATTAAGCACTCTTGTACTAAACTAACTAAGAGATCCGGAGTCCGGAGGTATGCTGATCATATAATCAGTTTCTTCAAGGGGTTTTTTCAAGTTCGGAGCTTATCGCAGTTTACTAACCATAAAATGTAAATATTTACCTTTAGTGGCGGGAGTTTTCGGTATCTCCGTTGAGCGACTCGCTTCTTGTGAACAACCTGCTGGATTTCTTTATGGCTCATGTGTACTTCCTATATTGATTCAACCATGAGATGCCCTGATATCTGAGATATGATAAGGAATATTTAGACGCTCGTTGAGGACTCCACTATACATGTTCTGCTGCTCCAGACTGTGAGTATTTTCAGAACCTTATAATAAAATATACTTATCTATGTATTCTGTTTTTACGTCCAGAGATGATATTTTTCTTGTTCAGAAGTCACGACCAAGTGTACTAGTACATTACTTAAATTGTGCACTTTTACCGCCAACGTTTCGGCGAAATGAACGCCTTCTTAAGGGCTACAATAAAAAGTGTGCAATATTACAAAATCATCAAGTTACAGACATATACGACTAATAAATGATTGAATTGCTAAACATGGAATAAATAAAATTGTAAAGATTAAAATATAAGTGAAATACCTACTGGAGAACCCAAACATATGCCAGAATCATTTCAAATGTGACAATTTTTCTACTCACCCCAAATGTAATTCAAGTAATGATGTTGAAATTATCAAATTGTGATTTTTCCTAACAAATCATAAAATACATTGAAAATAGATGTACGGTTCGAATCAATAATTTTATCAGTAGTAATATTGGATCAATACACTACAGAATTCCTGTTTGAGATCATACCCAACGACTGGTTTATCTGGAATGAATTCGAGTTATAGTTTTTTCGTTATTAAAGACAGTGTGACCGTATCAAGATGAAGTTTTTTCTTTTTTCTTCCGAGTGATAAGGCACTTTCAATAATTATTTCAAAGCCAATACCATTCATTTTCCTCACTACAGTGATAACTTGTTACTTTTTCAATACATAAAGAAACATGCCAATATATATATATATATATATATATATATATATATATATATTAATTTTTTTTTTTATATTTTTTTTATTTTCATTTTTTTAAATAGTTCCTTTTTTAATATTCATTTGATATGTATTGATAAATAAATACCCATATAAATATTCAATATCTCCGGCTATGTACTTTACCTCCTTTCTTTTACCTTATTTCCTTCCTCAGCTAACTCAATCGGTACGCCTATGGAATCTCAGAAGTTGGTTCTACTGTGGAGCCCTCTAGTGGTTTCTTGGTGACAATTTCAGAAAAAAGCAATTCATTGTCGCTCAAACATTCAAAATAATGCAGAATTTCATCAAAATAATAATTTCCTTTATTCAGGAAAAGCTTATTACTACCTAGTCTGCGATAAATAAACTAATTAGTGCTTCAAAGCAAGTATATACAGCAAATGTGAAATTATGTGATAATAAAGTGAAATCAACCTAGTTTTGTAGGTTATGTGTTTCTTTATAGTAAGTCGTGAAAAGTTTTATGAACATTCTTTAAAAGTTTAGTTTTTTATTGCATTGTGGTAACTTTTATGGTTTCAACAAATACCTGGAACTTCTTGTACCAAAATGTTCAGTGTTTCGGATTCTCTCCCTTTCCTGGAAACTGCTGCTCCTCTCGTCGACTGGGACTTCTCCTCGCATTGGTAAATCTCCAATGAAGAAAGGTAATGTTAACTCTGCATTTGGGATTTTTTTTATCTGGTATTGTTCTTCATATTTTTCTCATGTTCTCTTGGCTAATAACTGAATTTCTATTCCAAATTGTTTGATTTTTCCAAATTTTTTTTTAACATGGTTCTTCCAAAAATTATTTTTTTCTCTATCTTTCTCGCTTGTTGATTCTTCTCCCTTGATACCAACACATTTTGTTTTCGTTCTCGAATTTTCGATTTTCACGCACCTTTTGTAGCACTTTTTATTAATTTTACCTTTTTGACAGTTTTTATTCACAAAACATTTCTAACTACCTTATACAAGACATGTAAAAATCATTCTTTTGACGTTTCTGCTTTTCTATATTTTCAAATTTCCTAATTTTGCCTCAAGATCTCTCCTGGCGTCTCATTGGCTGTTGTGTTAAGATCCAATTCTATATACAGGATGTTCGAACTTTTAATATTTTGTTATCTGATTGTGATCAAAAATATATTCGTAAATTTTTATTTAATTTTTTTTTTAATTATGCCAATTGCTTGTATTGTTGAAAACATGTTTATTTCAAACATAGGTATCGATTAATATTCTACAAGGTTTCAGAAAAACGGTAGAATCTTCAACAAAACTGTAAAATAATATATCACAGATTATCAAATACGAATATTTTTTTATTTATGGGTTTTTTCTTTATTTATATTAATATTTCAACTCTTTAAACATTTAACATACTTCTAAACATAACAATATATATAAATAATAATAATAATAATAATAATAATAATAATAATAATAATAATAATAATAATAATAATAATAATAATAATAATAATAATAATAATAATAATAATAATAATAATAATAATAATAATAATAATAATAATAATAATAATAATAATAATAATAATAATAATAATAATAATAATAATGTTTATTTGTACAATACAGAAAAATAATAACATAAATAATCGGACAAATAAACAAAAGGAAACCGCAAAGCCTAATTGGCTGTCTGCAGATAGTGTATACAATAAAGAAAAGTGTTTACAAGTGTTTATCATAATATTATTTTAAAACATATCAAGATTGTTCAGCACAATATATATATATATATATATATATATATATATATATATATATATATATATATATATATATATATATATTATATATACATTTATTTAACCGCTTATACAGACCAATTTCGCCATACCCAGCCTACGTTACCAGACCAAAATCGACGTTACCAGACCATGCAAAGGGTCTGGTTGGACCATATACAGATGTTCAGAATGGTAAAGGGATACAAAAAACAAAATTTCAGCTTGGCCAGAAAAATCGGTGCAACATGTCCAACATATTCAGATTTAGTTGGACCCTATTCTCTCAGATGGCGCCCGCATCTTATACAGATTCAGTATAAAATAATTTTTATTATTGCCATATGTAATCTACGTCGTCAGGCCAAAAATATGGCAACACTGTAAATTACACATTTTACTGATTTTATTCATTTCTAGGTAGAGAATAAATAATATCTTTCAGCATTATTCAAGCGTTAATCAACACTTTTTTTATCGTTTCGTAACAATACTTGAATGTGGTTGTGAATATGAAAAATAGGGACAGCAAACAAACAGTTCCTAAAAATGGGCATTGAAACAATGGAATTCATGTTTTACCAGCTTTTATTTAAATTGCTTCGTTCATATGTCTGTCTGTCTGCCTGTTCTGGTTCAAAATTTGTAAGCTATTTTTCAAGCACTTTCTGGCATCTTATTGAGCTGATTCATATTTCTGGTGACAAAACAATATTAACTTTTTGAAGACAGACTTCTATTCGAATGAACTAAAAACGAAAAAGTAATTTATTTAGATGTGTGACGTAGGTTATTCTCTGAGCTCGTCTCGCAGGAATAATTTATTTTTTTGGTATTCAAACTGAAAACATTGCGCCGCAAGCGTTTGAATATGTTACTCATAAAATAACCTACGTCACATTTCTAAAGAAATTGTCTTCAAAAAGTGTTTTTAATCATTTTTATTCTACAAGCTCATATTTATTGTTAGTGTTAGTGTCTAGGTCAAATCTTGCAAATCAAATTTGAACCACTTTCAGTCATCCAATCGACTTGATATTTGGCTGGTATTCATCATTCGGGTGACAATGCAGTATTATATTATATGAAAAAAAAACGAGATGGCTGATCCAAAATGGCGGATGAGTTTTGTGATTCAAAATAATAATAATAATATGTCTTTATTTATATTTCCATAATGTAACAAGAGTTCGGTATCGAAAAATTGAGAAATGGTAAGTAAGTTAGGTAAGTTGTCCTTATTCGTTCTATCAATTAATATACCTCATAGAGGTGTAGAACATGTCAAATAAATAATCTTAAATATTACATGAGGGTAAAATGACTTGAGTAAGTATTTATATTGTATGTTGTTTCACACTGCTTGTCATAATAATACATATAATATATTTAAAAAATTATTATGAGATTCACCCGCAAATTAATTCTAGTTATCCAGAATAAATTGCAGGATGAATAAATACATTAAGATTAAAACACTCACATATTAAAACTAATACATTTTTTGTATCATAGTCTTTCCATATTATGTTGAAAATATCCTTCAATGTTATAAAATACATTTTTACTAAAAAAAAATTTTAGTCTTTTTTTAATAATTCCATTTTCCATTAACCTAATGTTATTTGGCAGCTTATTCCATATGTTCACCAAACTATACTGCACATTTTTTTGGATATACGTATATTTAACTTTATCATTTACTTCGCGTATTGTGCTTATGAGATACTACCCTGTCATTAAACAAGTATTTCAGAATTAATTGATTCATATATATATATATATATATATATATATATATTTTTGGATATATATATTAAGATAACTGTCAATATATTATTTTCTCTAAATAGGGGTTTGCAACTTTCGCGACGGGTAACTTTAAAAATTTTCCTCGCACATTTTTTCTGAAGAATAAGTACTCTCTGTATGCGGGAAGAGTTTCCCCAAAATATTATTCCATAACGGAGTTTGGACTGTACATATGCGTGATACGACATAAGAGCAGCATTCACATTAATATTTTCAGAGAGTACCTACATATAAGGCATATGTATATTTTGTTAGATCTCGAGTCAACTGATCTATATGAGATTTCCAATCTAGACGATGATCTATTATCACCCCCAAAAAAGACATATTGCTGGATGTTTCAACTATTGCATTGTCGATTACTATGTTTAATGCGTTGGTTTTTCTATCAAAATGCATAATTTGGGTTTTATTTACATTTAATAAAAGATTATTGTCTGAGAACCATCCATTTAACTTTTGTAAATTTTCATTGACCGTTGCAACAGCCGACAATGAGTTATCTTCATTGATAATCAAGGATGTATCATCTGCATACAATATAACAGCTTGCTTAACTATTTCTGGAAGTTCATTTGTGTATAAAATGTACAAAAGTGGGCCTAAAATTGAACCCTGTGGTACCCCTCTTTTAATTATAGCCATTTCTGATTTAATGAGGTTTCCGGTTTCATCCTTTTCTACCACAAATTGATGTCTGTTACATAGATAAGATGCAAGCAGTCTATACGCCACTCCACGAATTCCATATTTTTCCATTTTGTCCAGTAAAGTAATATCTCATATTCCACACGGAATTCAGTCGCCCCTATCCGCAGATAATGGTGATTGCTTTTTTAAAGTGCGGCTTTTTATAGTGCCCTCCAGCCCTGTTAACTTTTGAACGGTTAGACATAGAACAATGGGACTAAAACTGTTTTGAATGATATCACCGATACTATTTTTTGAAATTAATACACACAATACACATTAAAAATTTCAAATAGCATGGGGTCAGACATCTGAACATGGACAAACTTTTAAGATTCATCTTTTCGATATTTTGTTCAAACTCTTTTTCACAATATGCATTTTGAAATGTCAGTTATAAGTGCGGATCTGAATGGTACCCTTACCTCGACAACTTTTAGGTGGTTTAATGTGAAACAATGAGACATGAAATATATTGAATGGTATTACCGGTCCTACTTTTCAATCAATCAATCAATTTATTTATTTGCTTATTATCAGTACATTAGATTTAGCATCGTCAAGGTAAGTAAATACAATACAAAACAGACACATTGAAAAGGCAAAGTATTATACAGTACAAAACAGACACATTAAAAAAGCAAAGTATTAAAACTTGCAGTTGAGAAATTCACTAACGTGAGATCAACCAGCAGCCCTTTTATACTTTTTTTGAATTTATTCATATGTAAATTCCTCATATATGGTGGTAGATGGTTGAAGAGCCTTATCGCCACAGTAAGGAAGCTTTTATGAGTAATTGCCAGTCGATGCTGTGGCATAAGATTGTGGCCATTTCTTAGCGTTTTTCGGTGATTGGATGTTTGTAAGTTATGTTTATTTCACAACGAAGACACGTGCATAATCATTAATTAATTCATTTCATTAACACGAATGCGTCGTTTTGCTTGGAAAAGTTATTTTTAGTATAATTGAGTAAATCTTGATCAGTACTCGGTACTTGAAACCAAATCCTTGTGCAAAAATACCTACCAGTAGTTCTTGAAATGCCAATGCACTATTCCTTTGTTGTCAGTGTACGCCGGGCAAGACTGCACGGCATGAAATGCTCATGCGTCTAGATTGCATTATTTACCAAAACAGCTGACGATCGCCTCGCATTCACTCGCAGCGTTGTCTAATCTACAAACACATTTTGCTCGTCCCAATAAACCTACCTCATGTTTGTATCCCTCGGTGATTTCGAAATTTAAAATATCTCAGTTCTGCAGTGGCGTAGATATGCCATTTGCAGATATACAGTTTTTATGTTACAAAACATAACATTTTTTTATCAGAAATCTTGTTGAACAATTAAATATTGAAATTAATCGATTTTGGGTTGGATTCTCCAGTAGGTTTTTTTTTTTCATTTCGTGTTATATAGTGATTGGGTTGGGAGCAACTTGAATAACTAAATTAGCTAGGTTAAGTTGATGGAGTGTATTTTCCAAGAGTAAATGGTACTGAGATGCTGAGATACTAAGCATGGAATTACACAAGCTAATTTGATTGCATTGTATATGCAATATAGTTATTTATATGGTTATTTCCATAATATTCAATTACCTCATGAAAATGGGAAATGTTACTACCAAAACATTGATAGTTGTTTGTTTTTTCACTTAATTTTTATATTCAACAAAAATGACAGTACTGGAAATTAGTTTTCGTTTCATCCGGTATGTTTATTTATTTATTTAACCAACGGGTAAACCTTTTTTTTTTAACCGACGAAACCAAAAAGGTGGAGGTTCTCTATTCGGCCCGTATATTTTATGTTTTTCCATCATATTTTTTTATGTATGATCACGCATAACTTTTTACTGAGGCGTCCGATTCCGATAATTCTTTTTTCAGTGGATAGGGTGTACTTCGACTTTGGCTCCATTTGAATTTAAAAAATGAAATCCACCCCTGAGGGTAGCGAAATGAAGGATATTGATCACTCACCCTCTGAATTCTGGTCCGTTAACCGATTCTATCAGGCATAACTTTGTACTGGGTTCTTCGATTTGGATGATTCTTTTTTAATAGATAGGGTATACCTTATATTTGGATTTCGAAAGGAATGAGCCACCCTTACGGGTAGAAAAATAGGGAATAATTGATTTTTCACTAGTGAACATTAGCACACACATACGTAGTTGACAATGACAGATCGCTACTGACATTATTCTTGTTTCACATCCGTCAAAATCAGTATATTTTTTTTATTGGTGCCCCTTTTTACCCATTTAAAGCACGCCTCAGCGTGTTTAAATCGAACTTTAAAAAACGCGCGTTTTTTAAAGGTAACCATGACAACATCAACAAATCGAGAAACGTGAAGTCTAAATGACAAATTTTTGATTATTGATCTGACAGGAGTACCTTGTAACGTCAAATAATATATTACTCACAATTCGTTCATTTATATGTGCTCCTCCATCCATTTGATGAACTTTTCATATTCTTTTTTATATATATCACTGGATTTTCGCAGTATTAACCGCGATTCTGCCTCACTATTCAAAAAATCGATATTAGAATCATTCATTTTTGAGCTCTGGTGACAACAAATATTGATCTTTGGTAACAAATTGCAAATGAATGTTTTTCTCATTTCCATGACAACGAAAGGTATACTGATGTCACATCACGAATTCAACCTTCTTGCATTATTAGTTCTTATTTCTATTTTTTGTAGTAATAATACCAGTATATATGATTTCAAAGTGCACCAATAAAAAAAAATAACGTAAAGTATTCGTGGATAACTGGTCTTAAAAACACTTGCTCTATTTCGAGCACTCCGGCTGCGCCGTCGTGCTCGAAAAATCGCGCGTGTTTTAAAGCCCTTTTTATCCACTTATACTTTAATATACTATTATGAGAGGATGGAATGATATACAAAGTAATGAAATAAACTAACCAGAACAACGAAAATAATTTATATTACAACAAATAGTAAAAGTAGATAATCATATTATTTAACTGGTAATAGTTGAAGTAAGGTGGGTAAGTATTTTGGAAGTAATAAAAAAACAAGTAGGTAGTAATTGGTAGATTTTAGCCACAACAAAATTGAAAAATAAAAACTTTTTAACAAAAAATAAACCGACGAAATACGGAACTAAAAAGTAAAAAATAAAAACTTTTTAACAAAAAATTAAACCGACGAAAAAATCAACTGAAAAGCAAAAAATAAAATAAACCTTCTTAGTCTAAATGATAATTGAGCTCCTAAAATAATGTAAGTATCTGATTTTGAGTCGGCGCCAAACAAACTAGCAATTGAATTAGGTGAAGCGTAAAATGATGGCAGCGAGATGCACGGCTGCGTTTTGATGACTTCTTTCATAGATAATGATCTTCGATAATTGTTTGTTTGGCGCCGACTCAAAATCAGTTACTTACATTAGTTTAGGAGCTCAATTATCATTTAGACTAAGAAGGTTTATTTTATTTTTTGCTTTTCAGTTGATTTTTTCGTCGGTTTAATTTTTTGTTAAAACGTTTTTATACATGATAAGATAAAAAACGTGAGCCTTGACTTAATCTACTTACAGCTAAACTAAATAATATAAAATAAATTAAAATAAAATAAGTTAGTTAGACAAAATATACAATAAATGTAAGTAAAAGTGGAGCTTACAGACATTAAAATCATTAAAGCCGCGAAAGATGATTCAAACAAGTCCTCCGTTTAAAAAATGCTATCAATTTATGGTAACTGTTATCCACGTGTTTTTTGATTTTCAATCCAGCTTTCATTATAGAGAATTTAGACCACAGCGTTGATAACTTCCATAACTTCGATTTTTCTTTGAAATGAACTAGTAAAAAGTGCGCTTTCAGTGAAATTGCCTTCAACTTTCTTCATTTGATACCATTCGATGAATCCATTATGGGCAATTTCATATTATTGCCGCGATTTTTAAGGCAACAGATTCAAAGTTGCTCCATTTGCAGCGTCTCACACACAAAATAAAATTCCACTTTTAACACCTGTATCATAAATAACTATTTCATTACGCGATATTTTTCCCAATTTATTTCAGCATTTTAGGTTTGGTTTGGTCTTCTGACTTACTGTTTTATAAGTTGGTGAAAATGAATACACATTCATTTCCTGATCATATGAGGTTATAATTGGGTATATACTTACTTATTAATTTTGTTTGTATAGTATTTCCAAAGTCAGTTGAATATGCTTATTCTCAACTCAAAATATAGGGTTCGTTCACATTTGTATATGATAATGTCAAATAATGAAGGAGAACGGGAAGTTAAATAAATATAAAGTGTAGTATATAGTAGAACAAATTAAGTGAAAACCATTCGCCGCGTAAAAACCCATGAGTAACTTTCCTGACCGCTTGTTGCATACATTACCATGAAACACCAGACATAATTTGTATTGCTGTTCAGGCGTTTGTGGTGAACAGAACAGTAGTGTGGTGTGTGTAGACTACTCGAAAAACAGTTATTTCTTTCAGTTTAAAAAAAAAAATTTTTTTTGGGTTTCTATTCAAGTCGATAAATTTTGATTAATTACATCGAATAATAACTATAATTTTCATTTATAACTTATAAAGTTTGTTTTTGTCTTTTTTACGTTGATGCAGAAGTCTTGAAGTTTTTGTTGATAACCAGCAGATAGAATGTATTGATGCATCCATGGCATATAAAATTGGGTCTTGGTAAAAATTCTGAAGCTTTACAATATTTGTTTTTTTCCAAAATTATCCTGAGCAAATTTGAGAGTGGGTATTTTCGTTGGACCAAAAATAAACAAGATAATGTCAAGTAACGAATTTACATAGTTATTCAATACTTGCGAAAAAAAGCCTGGAACTGCTTTAAAGCAGTAGTTGATGGTTTTATGGGGAACAATAGAGCTGATAATTGTACAGTTAAAACTATGCTTAAAAACTTTAAACTCATGTGCTGCAGAATGTTACATGCTCACTTGGACAAATTTAAAGATAATATGGGTGCCTATTCAGAGGAGCAAGGAGAACGTTTTCATTGTGATGGACTTTGAACGACGTCATCAGGTGCAGTATAATGAGAACATGTTGGGAGAATACGTTTGGGAAATTTACTGAAACATACGAAAAAATAAGTAATGAAAAACCTTTTTAAAAACAAGCTTTTATTCAAATGCACTAAAAAGTAAAAAATAATTGCTTTGGATGTGTGACGTAGGTTATTCCGTGAGTTATAGATTCAAAAGCTTGTCGCACAATGTTTTCAGTTCGAATACAAAAGCGACAAGCTTTTGAATCTATAACTCACGGAATAACCTACGTCACACATCCAAAGCAATTATTTTTTACTTTTTAGTGCATTTGAATAAAAGCGTGTCTTTGAAAAGGTTTTTTATTAATTATTTTATTTTGTGCTCTTTAGTACCTAAGTATGCCTTAATCTATGCATTTTTGTTAAAACAACATTATAATGAGGCCTTTTTCCTGTAAGTTCTGAGCTATCATCCGCCATCTTGGAGTTGCCATGTTCATTTCATGAATTTTATCTAAAAATCAATAATCTTCGACTAAATTCGTGAACTCCGACCCCAAAACACTGGCATACCAATTTTGAATCGAATCGGGCATAACAAAACTCGTCCGCCATCTTGAATCTGTGAATTTTGAAGAAAAATTCATAATCTTCGACTCTGAAAACCCCCACATACCAATTTTGAATCGAATCGGACCATAAACCTTAATCTCGTCTGCCATCTTGGAGCGCCATTTTGATTTTTTCTATAACAAAAATTCCATGAGCCGCCATTTCAATTTCATACATTTTGACACAACATTTATAATCTCCGACTCCGAAAACCCCCACATACAAATTTTGAATAGAATCGGACCATAATCACAAAACTCCTCCGCTATTTTGGAGCCGCCATATTGAATTTATAGATTTTGACAAAAAATCCATAATCTCCGACCCTGAAAACCCCCACATACCAATTTTGAATCGAATCGGACCATAATCACAAAACATGTCCGCCATCTTGGAGCTGCCATTTTGTTTTTTCTTTAACAAATAATGCATTGTCACCGGAATTATGAACACCTGCAAAATTTCAGCTCAATCGGGTGTCGGCAAGTGCTCCAAAAATGGATTACAAATTTTGAAACGGAAAGAAAGACAGAATGACATACGTACGGAGCAAGTTAAATAAAAGCTTGTAAAAAATACGAAAAATTTTTATACGTTTTTCATCAACTTTTCTATATTTTTAGTATATTACTACTTTTGATTTTTTAATAAAAGTGATAGACCAGGGTCGATAATTTTTGAAACCAAAAAAAATTATAGTAGAATGAAACTCATTGGAAAAGGAAGAGAATATAACAAAAATTAAAGGAAAAATAATTTACGGGTGATCTGAGGTCGATATGGAAAATAGTTAAATGGCAAAGTTGTAGGTAATAAAAATATCTACAACTTTGGTATTCACACTTTTTTCACATAATCTCAAAATTTATGTGAAAAATTCAAATAACCAAGTTTTTGGTTTTTTATTTTTACCTTTTACAAAAAAAAAAAAATTCTACGAAATTTTGTGAAAACTTACTTTTTTATGTCCCAAACACACTGTAATTTTTTTTATTTAAAATATTTATTTTTCCACCTTCTTTTGACTTAATATCGAAAAAGCACCCTAATTTTCAATCAGAAATTCTCCCGTCAAAATATCAGGTTTTTTAAAAAAGTCGGTGGGCTTTTTGTTCGTTGAATCTCTACTTTCTGATAGTGTAAAAAAAAATATACATTACTATGGTAAATGTTCTCAGAAAATGCAAAGATGCCCAGACCCTCCTAGCCCCTTCCCCACTTCTCTATGAAATACCTTTTGATGGGCTAAAATTTTCCGTAGGTCACTCAGGTATATAAGTTATCTTGAAATAGCAATAAATAGGCATCTATGCATATAATTTAAAGAAGATTCTACAACTTTCTCAAAATATTGTAGATGTACTTTTTTTATACCATCAGAAAGTAGAGATTTCAACGAACAAAAAGCCCACCGACTTTTTCAAAAAAGCTGATATTTTGACGGGAGAACTTTCGATTGAAAATTAGGGTGCTTTTTCGATATTAAGTCGAAATAAGGTGAAAAAATAAATATTCTAAATCAAAAAAATTACAGTGTGTTTGGAACATAAAAAGGGAGGTTTTCACCAAATTTCGTGGAAAAAAAAATGTTGTAGAAGATAAAAATAAAAAACCAAAAACTTGGTTATTTGAATTTTTTACATACAATTTGGGGTTATGTGAAAAAAGTGTGAATACAAAAGTTGTAGATCTTTTTATTACCTACAACTTTGCCATTCAAGTTTTTTTCCATAGGACTTGTAGTTTTGCCGGAAATCGGGATAAACCGTTTTTACCCTTAAAAACTCACCCCCTTCCACTTCCCGACCTCAGATCGCCCGTAAATTATTTTTCCTTTCATTTTTGTTATATTCTCTTCCTTTTCCAATGGGTTTCATCCAACTATTATTTTTTTTCACTTTTTACCATTTTTAAAGGCTTCAGCACTGGTCTATGATTTAAATGCGAAACTTTAATAAACTATTTTTTATAATAAATATTAGAAAAAAATAGGTAATTTTTCTTAAACTCTGACATATTGTTCTGGTTCCTACAAAAGCAAACTTTATCTATTTAAACTATCTTTTTTCGTTAGTTACGTGTAAGAAATAAAAATTTGATATCGAGAACCGAGACCCAAAATTCGTGATGACCTGTAATGAATAGATATTAACCCTCTGCTTTGGGATGAATGATTTTACCAGAAGCGATAGCTCATAATTTTCCCATCATGTCAGTTGGGAAAATCTTTACTTTGTGGCAGACTTGGCAACACTACTTGGATGGCAGGTCGCCTTTCTACGAACGGTTCAGCATGAACTTAGGCTAGTTAGTTGGTAGTGTTTGTACGCGATTTCTGAAAGGTGTTAGGTGAGCTCGGAAAATAATTTCATAGGCACATGAACATGAAATATCGTGACTATTGAAAATTAATGAGTCCTATTTGAACGTACATTGTTTGGCACTGGATACTATGGATGGACTTCGGTTGGCCATACAGTAAGTGTCGATTTACCTTCCTGAGGATTTATTTATATATTTTTGTCATAATTAAAATTTACATTTAGAGAATAAGGATTAATTTATCTTTTGAATTGTTGCTATAATTAATATAGAACATCTTTTGGCACCCTTGAAGTCAACTTTATAGCTATTTATTTGCTGAAATTTTAATGAATGGAAAATTGTATAGGAAAATATGCAAATTAGCATAAACAATTCGTTGAAACACGTGTTACCTTGTCAAAACATCAACATAACGATACACCTGGTTTGTTGATGTCTTACTTAAATACGTAATAATTCGCTTTTTATTGCTTTTTGAATAATTAGTATCTAAAATTAGGATGAATATGCGGACTCTGGGGCAGAACCCGAAATAAAAATAAATTTGAAACAAATTATGCATTTACGAGTTGAGAACAGAAAATGACTTTAGACTCGTTTATAGAATAGGTATACACAGTGCCTTTCAATGAAAAGTCTACACAAAATCTAACATGCCCTACTTACTAACTTAATATCGTTTTCAAGTTGTAAACGGATTTATTATCTTTCAAATTTTAACTGTTCAGTAAATACGCTAAAAATAAGAATTTGTTTTTACTGACGAATTTGTACGCAACCTTTTAAATCGATTTTGATAAATATGCAGATACAGGGTGACCTATAGGGGTACGTGCAAGCTTCATAACTTTTTTTCTATCCATGCTATCGCCTTGATTTTTTTAACGATAGGTCCGACAATGAGGCAGATTCTAAAAATATTGCTATTTATACAGGGTGAGTCAAGCTGAACGCCTCGGACTCTCGTTGCCAAATGGTATTTTTTTTCAGGAAACGGTCTGGGGAAGTATATGTATGTCGATCTGAACTACAGTTTAAAAATAATGATTTTTATACTAGGTAGGTATTTGAAAAGAGCGTGACATCAAAGTAATATTTTTTTAAATGGAACACCCTGTATTTTCTTGCATTTTTGAATTCTTTGAAAAAAAATTAGCTGACTTTGCTAAAGTATCCCTATACCTAACTCTCTCCGTTTGTGAGATATTCAACTTTTTCACAAAATGTAACGTTGTCAAAGAAATTCAATATCATTGGACTTAGCCACGGCAGGTGTACGAAATTTTGACCGGTCATTCAAATCCCTTTCAGCTAGTTACTGTGGCTGATCAATAGTATACAGTGTGTTTTATATTATCAGGAACACTTACCGCATATTTGAACTCCAATAACTTACAGTGTGTTTTATATTATCAGGAACACTTACCGCATATTTGAACTCCAATAACTTTGTTATTTCAAATGGAACACCCTATATTTTTCCACGTAACAAGATTCACCTTTTCATTTCCTTTCGAACCATATAATATTTCCCTATACCTAAATGAGGTGCTTCAGGAGTTATCGAAGCCTTTTCGAAATCCGATGAATTTTTTGAATAAACATTATTTCATCTATTAGTCTGATGTCGAATACTGAGGAATAGTTCTTCAATATTATTAGCAAATTGAATTTGAACACTCAACTTACAGTTGATTTTCTTTAGAGCATTGTTATATCGGTCCACCTGTATCTACTATTTTTGGGGTTACTGGTTTTTATTAAAAAAAACTATATTGAAAGATTGATGTTTAAGGGAAAATCAAAAAAAATTATAATGCATGTTCGACATGACCACCATCTACTTCAATACAGCATCTAATTCTTTTTTCGAATGAGCTTCTGGCATTTTTCAACATATTTGGAGTTACTGTTTGGAAGGCATTTCTAATCCTCACTTTTATATCATCAGGAGTAGTGGGTGGAGTACTGTATACAATATCCTTGATATATCCCCATAAAAGAAGTCCAAGGGTGTAAGATCAGGCGATCTCGTTGGTCAGTTATAAGGACCACCTCTCCCTATCCATTCATCTGTAAATTTTCTGTCCAGATAGTTCCTGACAACACGTTTAAATGTGCCGGAGCACCATCTAATTGTAGCCACATCTTCTGTCTCACATTCAAAGGAATATTTTCCAGAAGATTCCAAAAATCTGTTTTCATGAATCTTAAAAATGTCCTTCCATCCAGAAATAAGGACCAATTATGGTGTCTCCTATGATTCCACCGTATGAGTTAACACTCCACTGGTTCTGGCGATCGACGGTTCGACATAAATGTCTGTTTTCGGTGTCATAATAATGAAAGTTATGTCGATTCACCAGACCAGTGTTATGGAAGGCTGATTCGTCTGTGAATGAAATATGTTCATAAAAGTTCATCTCTTCGCCAACTCGTTCAAGATATCATAAACAGAAATCTAGGCTGCGTTCAAATTCCCTTCCATACAGATGTTGATGCAGCTGAATGTGGTATGGATGATATTTGTGTTTTCTAATAATTCTGCTAACACTTGATTGACTTATACCTGTTGAATTAGCAATGGCTCTGGTACTGGTACTGAGATTTTCAATCACATATTGCAAAACTTCGAAATTCACTGGTTTCGATATCTCTCGAACAATGTACTCGATACTATAGAATTTCTAATCCCAATTGGACCGACATAAAAGTTTCGAGAAGGAATTCTCTTCCACACGACAGAACTTTTTTATGATTGTACCAGGAACGCTTTGAAAGTAAAAAGTATATTAACACTCCTCGTAGTGCTCTTATTTTTATTGCCGTTTCAATTGGGATTAGAATAACTATACCTGTTCCTCGAAATCTGGCAAATAATCTCTCAAATACATTTTTATCAGGATGCTCTTGATCTGCGTACTTTTAATAAGCAATTTTCATAACACTTTCCAATGCTTAAAATCATGTTGATTCTTTCTTCAAGTGCGAAACTTTCCATTTTACTTCTCAAATCTGAGAACACGAGAGCAAGACGAATTCAACACAAACTTATGACAAAATATTACGCTATTTGACAGGAGTCTGCTTGGAGCAACAATTGAACACAGTTCAGATTTCAGATTTTTATTCCGAGTAAAAGTGTACATAACATGGTATACAGTGATTTATCTTAAAGTTTCTAATTGGACCACAAATCTGCACCTAAGCATACTGAATGCTTCTGTTGTGCTTATCTGCAATCCTCCAGAAACATTGAGATTGTACAGAAATTCATTGATGGTGATAGTTTTTTTTTGATAAGTACAAGACATTTATATACAATATATTAGGTACATGAAGGCAAGATTAACTTATTGTTGAGTGAGATGTTCTTAAGAATAGGTGGGTACTGAGTAACACATCGACTAAATTAATATTTGATAGATTTTTGTTTGATTTTTTTGAACGAAAAGTGTTGTTTGTTTTTTATATTTATGGAGTTTTGTTATTGTCTCCATTTCAGGAGGTAGAATATTATAGAGTTTCGGCCCAAAGAAGAACATAAATCTTTGTGTATGACTCTTTTTGAACATTGGTATATATATTTTAAGTTTGTCTAGTGATCTGGTATTTTTTTAACTTCCATGGGACGACTGAAAAGACTTACTTACGTTGTGGAACATCCATTCCAGGCATTGATAGGCATATAAGCTTCTAATGTCTCGTATCTGCAACTGCTCATACAGTTGTACAGTAGAATGTAGTTTAGGTTTTTTAAATATGATTTTTAGAATTTTGTTTTGCATTGACTGAGTTGTATTAAATTATTGTGGAATAGCCCGCCCCATACCTTAATACAATAACCTAACATGGATTCAGCCAAGGAATGGTAGATTATTCTCAGTGTTTTATTATTCAGAATATCTCTCAATTCATACATTTTTCGAGTCAGCTGTCTAATCCTGTTTGTCAATGATACCACATGCTTTTCCCACCTTAAATGTTCGTCTATCATGACACCTACATATTTGATGCTATTACATTTTTCTATTTTCGGGCAATAGCATGTTGAACGATTTTGGCAATCATTTTCGTATACAAGAATACTACTTTTATCTGTCGGTTGATCACTTGCTGTTAAAGAAAATGAGATGTACCTACTTTGTTTTCTTAACATTCAAGCTCAGTAAGTTTTGGTCTAACCATTTCTTAACTTGTCCTAGTCCATTATTTGCATTATTTATAACTTCGTCCCAAGTTTTTGCAGAAAAAATCAAAGTAGTGTCATCGGCATAGGAGATTATATGGCCTTTACAGTTTTCCAGATATCCGATACTATTTATGTAAATAAGGAACAGGATTGGACCCAAGACTGTTCCTTGTGGTACACCAATTGTTATTTCTAATGGGTTGCTATTATATTCTCCAAGCTTTACTCTCTGTGATCTCTTGATAGATAATTTTGTAGAATATTCTTAATAGGCCCTCTAATCCCATAATTATAAAGCTTCTCCAAAAGTAATTCGTGAGATATAGTATCAAACGCCTTGGCAAGATCAAGAAAGATAGCGAGACATTTGTCTGATTTATCCAAGGCGTTTACGGTTTTTTCCACAAAATCAAGAACTGCTTTTTCTGTATTAGAGTTACTCAAAAATCCATATTGTCTTTCAGTAATAACGTTATTTTGGTTTGAAACGGTTATCAGTTTTTTTTTATGCTGTGTTCAACATTTTTTGCAGAAATGTCGATCACAGAGATTGGTCGATAATTTGCGGTAAGTTTCCGTTCGCCAGATTTATAAACAGGAGTAATTAGGCTGGCTTTTTTTCCACTCATGTGGAATTTCACCGCTTTCATAACAGATGTTTATGATATGAACCAGTGGATCTACTAGATAGTTATGAAATTGTTTAATGAGTTTTGCTGAAATTTTGTCTGGACCTGGTAAACAATTGCATTTGAGCGTAGATATAATATTGATGATCTCATTTCTTGTTGTAGGCTCAAGAACCATTGTGGATGGTACTGTTGGGTCATTTGAGAGTCTTTGAGGATGTTCGAGCAGGGTTTTATTTATATTATTTTGCATCTTTAATCCTATTTCAACAAAATATTTGTTAAATATGTTTGATTTTTGTTCATTGTCTGAAATAGCAATGTTATCGGTATCTGTTATTGGTACGCTTGTTAAGGAATATTTTATATAAATTTTTTAATTTTTTTTTTTTTTTTAAGTTATTTATTCATTTCTATAAATTTTATACTCTCTGTCATTTTCTGGTGATTGACTGTGCAATAATCTTTTCTTAAGGATGTCTAATGGATGTCTAATGGATGTTATTAAGCCTTCTGTTATCCAAGGTTTGATTTTATATTCATTCTGTTTAAAATTCCTAGTTGAACGTGTTACTCAAGTATATGACATCAGACTACTAGATGAAAGCATGTTAATTAAAAAAATTCATCGGATTTCGAAAAGGCTTCGATAACTCCTGAAGCACCACGTTTAGGTATAGGGAAATATTATATGGTTCAAAAGGAAATGAAAAGGTGAATCTTGATACGTGGAAAAATATAGGGTGTTCCATTTGAAATAACATGGTTATTGGAGTACAAATATGCGGTAAGTGATCCTGATAATATAAAACACACTGTATACTATTGATAGTCTACTCAAGCCACAGTAACTAGCTGAAAGGGATTTGAGTAACCGGTCAAAATTTCGTACACTGACGTGGCTAATTCTAATGATATTGAATTTCTTTGACAACGTTACATTTTGTGAAAAAGTTGAATATCTCACAAACGGAGAGAGTTAGGTATAGGGATACTTAGCAAAGTCAGCTTATTTTTTCTCAAATCATTTAAAAATGTAAGAAAATACAGGGTGTTCCATTTAAAAAAATATAACTTTGATAGGTCACGCTCTTTTCAAATACCTTGTATAAAAATCATTATTTTTAAAATGTAGTTCAGATCGTCATACATATACTTCTCCATACCGTTTACTGAAAAAAAATACCATTTGGCCACGAGAGTACGAGGCGTTCAGCTTGACTCACCCTTTCTACAAGATGCCCCAAAATATGATACAGAACCAAGGTCTCTTTTATTTAATGGTAACTCCCCATTTTTGGTTAATTTTTTTATTAGTCGATATAACGCACCCGGGTTTCTTAGACTTATCTGCAATAGTTTTTGACTTATGTCAATTTACGTGTCAAAATACCCACAGAAAAATTCATAACTTCGGAACCATTCAAGATAACTCAACCAACTTGTTTCCAGTCGATTCCATAGCGCATGTTTTGAGATGCAGGCGAAATCGGAGTCGATGTTCCATCGCCTACTACGATTTATTTATTTATTCCAATATGGTCATTTACATAACATGTGGACAAGTCACTAATACTAATACATACTAAAATTTACTAACATTAAGAAACGATTAAAAAAAGAGTATATATTTACATATGAGTTAACAATGATTTAAACATATTTATATTGAAGATTAATATCGAGTATAACGAGTGCTGCAATAGCAGTTTTTTTATGTTTGAAGGTTTTGACATCTGTCACATTTTTCAGTACATTTGGTAAGTGGTTATATAATTTTAAAGGCATTACAGTACTATTTTCCGCCGTTAAGGTAAGTCTGTGCAGGGGTAGTCTGATTACCGACTTAGATCTCATATTGTAATTGACAAAATCCCCCGATACATTAAACTTAGAGATATTTTTTTTAACAAATACTACACATTTGAATATGTAAAGTGATATGACAGAATGCCTAGGTCCTTAAATATGTTTCTGCACGAGTACCTTCGGTCAATCAATTGTTCTCAATACTTTTTTTTGTAATATTAAGAGACACTCAATTTTCTTTGAGTTTCCCCATGCGGTTATTGCACAAGATTATGTAGAATTGACATTGACTGGTAATACATTAGTAAAATATTTCTGTCTACAAATTTTCTCAGTATCCATAATACAAAGCAGAGAGATGAAACTTTTTTGGCCACATATTCGGTATGAGTGTACCACTTTATAAATGCTAGTCCATATTCACTCCAAGAAATTTAACAACATTTGATTGGCAAGGAGAACAATTATCAGATCTCACTAGTAGGCTGTATTCCAGATTTGAGGCAGAAAATTCTAATAGATCAGTTTTCAGGATATTCAGTACAAGATACTGTAATCATTAGAAGCTCTTACAATATCAGTAGAAGCTAGACTAAGGTTGCTGATCGAGGTACCAGATGCAACTACTGAGAGATCACCAGCAAAAAGAGTAGATTTACTGTTGGTTGGTTGAAAGCTGACGAGCCAGAGACAGGGTTGGCACTTAGCTTCCCTTGACACTGCGACCAGCTGGGGTCTATTGTATCACTCTGTCGTCAGTGGTTCCTCATTCAAACAGGTTTGTGCCTTTAATTAGGTTAAGAAGCCTGTTGATAAGGTTCTTCGGATTCATCCTGTTTCCGGGATGATCTCTCCAAAGGTTCTGTGTCGCCTACTGCTTAGGGCGTCACAGTCGAAGATAATATGAGAGGCTGTTTCCTCCTCTTCATCACACAGCCTACACTCCACGGTTTCCCTGCGTACTCCCATGGTGTTTAGGTGTTTTCTTAGGCCGCAGTGTCCAGTCAACAGACCTATTATTATACGAGCCTTCGTTCTGTTCAGGTTCAGAAGGTCAGCCGTCAGGGTCCGGTTTGGATGCCCTACCATGACTTTGCTGTGTATTCGCCCGACCGTTTGATCCCAATATTGTTGGTGTCTTCTTTTTATCCACTCGTCGATCAGGGTCCTGCATCGGTTTTTACTAATCCCATGTGCAGGTTCTGGCCCTGTGAATAGCGCTTCAGATGCTTGTCTAGCTAGCTGGTCCGCTTTGACGTTGCCTTCAATGTCTCTATGACCTGGCACCCACATCAAGGTGACCTTGTTGTGTTTTGCCAGCTCGATGAGGTTCTGAAGGCAGTCCCAGACCAGTTTGGACTTTATCTGTATAGAGTTGAGTGCTTTGATAGCACTTTGACAGTCAGATAGAATGTAGATGTGTTTTTTCCCATAACCACTTTCTAGATTTACTGTTACTAAAATAGTTTGGTAAATCGTTCACAAAAATAATGAAAAGTAGGGGTCCCAGAATGCTTCCCTGTAGGACTCCTGTCTGTATACATTCAGTTGTTGAGTAATAGTTAGCATCATGATTCCTTAGTTGCACCCTCTGGGTCCTGTTAGCTAAGTATGATTTCAACCAGCTATAAGGTTGTCCTCTGATTCCATAGAAGTATAACTTTTTCAGTAGTAGTTCGTGATTTACATGATCGAACGCTCGAGAAAAATCAAAGAACAGCCCTGTAACTAGTTGATGTTGTCCAGTTTCATGTACACTGTGTTCAGAAAGTGAACAATTGCATCCTTTGTATTCATCTCTCTCCGAAAGCCAAATTGAGAGTTGCTAAGTGTCTTAAAACAGGCCAAGAAATTAATTAGGCGATTATGGTATAGTTTCTCGTAGATCTTGGAGAAAACAGGCAAAATTGAGATGGGCCTGTAGTTTGACATTTCTGATAAACTATTTTTAAGTGCCAATTTTAATTTGAATGGGAATACCCCTTCTCTGAAGGATTCATTTACTAGGTAGGTTAGTAACAATAGAAACCAATGAGCAAGGAATCTCGTCCTCACCTGCAGATTTTTCCTTGGTAACTAGCATAATTATTTCTAAAACCTCAGTTTCAGTAACTGGAGTCAAGAAGAATGAATCTTTGACAGAAAAATTCAGTGCACTATCAATGAAATTGTCTTTCGCTGATTTTGCCAGCAAACTCACAGATACAAGGAAATAATCATTGAATCCTTCAGCAATACCCTGCGGCTCAGATATATTTTTGTTATCTAGAAGAGTTATGGAATACCTTTTATGTCCAGACTGTGAAGTTTCACTCTTTATTATTTTCCAAGCAGACTTACTAAAGTTATTTGAATCTTGAAAAAAATTATTGTAGTGGATTTGTTTTCTATTTCGAATTTCATTTTTATGATTTCTCAGTTTATCTTTATATTGGGCTTGAAGTTCCCTACTTCCAGAGCACTTTCCCAGTTTGGACAAAAAACATAGATCATTTTTTATTGGGTAAATTATTATGTCATTGTATGGTATTTATTAAGAGCTTTTTGTCGATATAGTGTTTGTGGGGTATACTTTTCAAAGTTTGCGAAATTTGCTATAAAATAATAAATTTTGATGTTTTTTTCGAAAAAAAGGAATCGAGTAGGCTGCTGTTGTAAAATTTCACACATCCGTGTACTTTCAATAATTGTACACATCTAATTGTTAATAATGAATTTCACTCGCGAAGAATTAGTGAATATGGTCTACTGTATTGGCAAAGCTGACAAAAATCCTTCATTAGCAAGCAGAATCATAAAAAATATCCTGAAAAAAAAGCACTCCACGGGTTTCTTCATTCCAAAAGTAACGAGACTGGTGTTGTGTCTTATACCAAAAAGGAAATAGTTGGGGGTCGGATCAATGAGGATAATGAGTTGCAAGTTTTATGATGCTACAGGAAAAGCCTCACTTAAGCACTAGGGAAATAGCAGCTCAAACGGATATTTCACAAAGTAGTGTGAACAGAATAAGATTGAAACATAAGTTCCACCGTTATCATCTGAAACTACATCAATAATTGTATGGTAATTATTTTGCAAATAGAGTTGCGTTTTGTATTCAAATTAATGGAAAGATTAACGAGGATTATAATACTTTACTTACGACCACTGTAGAAAATAGGAAAAAAACACACGACACACAGCCTCAGTAAATATCTTATTATGCACGGTAAACAAATCGCACAGTTTTCGTAAACAAAACGCACAGTTTGAATATATTAAAATGTATACGTAAAAGTAAGCGGAACATTGAATAATTCCGCAAGTAGGTCAAGATCGCGCAATCGCCCGTCAACAGCGTAGTCATAGCAACTGTCAAAATCAAAATAATACAAACAAACATTTTTGAAAGACAAATAAGTTCTAGTTAATAATTATAAGATACTTCCTGTTTAAAAAAGAATACCTACATTTTCAATATGTCAAGTGATAGTGAGAACGAAAATTGAACTCCACCCAACGTCATGGCAATGGCAAAAATGGCAACGAATGATTTACTGCCAAGTAAATCCCGCGAACGCTACGGAAATTGTTACAGTAGATTCATGGACTGGAAACTGAAAAATAAGGTGAATTCTTTCTCCGAAAATAGCCGCTCTCGATTGGCGTTTGGTTCTGGTAGCGGTTGACGTTAAAATGACATCGTTGTTTCCTGATTGGCTGGTAGTTGACAACTCAGCCAATCCAAAAACAACAATATCATCTTAACGTCAACAGCTAATCGAACCAAACGCCAATCGAGAGCGGCTAATGTTTTGGAAGCATTTTCAACACCTATCGGAAAAAATTAAACCTAGCTGTCTATGGGCCTTTTACTCAATGCTTAGAACGACTCTAAACATAAAAAAAAACAACATAAATATAGAAGCCTATTTTAAGTTAATAGTGCTATTAAAAAGGAAATCGGATGGCTTTCGAAGCACAAAATCTAAAATTTTGACGGACAAAAATATCCAAAATTTCCTCGAAACGGCTCCTGACAATCAGTACTTGTTTATGGAGGTAAAAATGTCCACTAGTACTATTTCCACAATTACAATAATTTTTATTTGTAGACTGTTCTTATAATTGGCGTGGTGCATGCCGAAAACAGGAACTGAGAGATATGAAAATTGAAGATGTTGAGGCCACAGGAAAATCCTTCATTATTAAAATTCCAAATACAAAAACCAAAATTGAACGTTCTTTTATGATCTCTGACCATTTTTATTCTAGAATAAAAAAATATTACACTGTACGCAAGACAATACTTAATGAAAATTTACCTTTTTTTTTAATATACAGGGTGTTAGTGAATAAGTGCGACAAACTTCAGGGGGTGATTCTGCATGAAAAAATAATGACAGTTTGCTATGTAACTTTTGTCCGCAAATGCTTCGTTTTCCTAGATACGAGGTGTTAAAGTTTTTCTTAAAAACTGACTATTTATTTATTGCTCTGAAACCGGTCGAGATATGCGAATGAAATTTGGTGAGTTCCAAGAGATAGTTATTGCGCATTTTTTGACATGCAATTAAGAATTTTATGTTCATCATTGGCGCGCATCGGGTAATGATCTCAATTTGAAAAAAAAAAATGGTACGCCACTGAGATATTTCAAATTAAATCATTTTTGAATTCCTCGTTCAATTTGTGACAAAAAATCTCTTTTGCCTTTTTTTCGTATAAGGCGCCGTTTTTATGTAAAAAAATAAAACATCTTAACGAGTATTTGTCATTACTTTAATACATTATCTAGTAGCGATGCTAGTAGGCTACTGTCAACATTCTGTTAAATTCGAATATTTCAAAGAAATGTCAAATTAGCGTTTCTTCATTTTTATGCTTTTAGTTTGGTATAACATTAATGATAATAAGTAATACATTTTTCTTTTATCGAAGAGAATGGAAAATTATACAAATGCGGAATTGTCAGACATGCATTTTGTCTATGGTCGAAGTAATGGAAATGGTCGGCAAGCTCGACGATTGTATGCTGAGTTGTATTCAGGACGTAGGGTACCCCATCACACTAACGGCTGACTGCGGGCGCCCTCGAGAAGTACGAACTGTGCAACTAGAAGAAGCAGTTCTCGAGTTAATTGCGGAGTCACCTGAAACAAGTACTCGAAAAATTGCCAACATACTGAATGTATGCAACTCCACTGTATTTAAAATTCTTAAAGAACAGCGATTGTATCATATTCAACGTGTGCAAGCTCTACTACCTAGAGACTTTTTTCCGTGCCTAGTTTTTTGCCATTGAATTCATCGAATCGCTCAAATTCCTAATTTTTGAAATGGCGTTTGTTTACTGACGAGGCTAATTTTGGACGACAGTGTATACGAAATTTCCATAAAATCACCTCTGGGCTGAGGAAAATCCACATGGAATCTTTGAAGCTCATTTTCAGCATAAGTTTTCAGTAAATGTATGGCTTGGGGTACTTGATGATCATTTAATCGGTCCATATTTCCTCCCACAACGACTAACAGGCGACTCTTACCTTAATTTCCTACAGGAAGAGTTACCTGTTCTTCTCGAAGAAATTCCTCTACAGCTGAGACAACACTTCTGGTTCATGCATGATGGTGCACCAGTCCATTTTAGCATTATTGTACGTAATCACTTAGATATCCAAATCGTTGGATAGGTAGGGGAGGTACGGAACTTTGGCCTGCTCGATCTCCGGATTTAAATCCTCTAGATTTTTGCATCTGGGGTTTTCTTAAGTCATTAGTTTATTCCACTCCCGTCGAAAATGTTGAAGATCTGAGGAATCGAAATATAGCCGGCTGTGAGACAATAAGAAATACACCAGGAATATTTGCCCGAATACGACAATCAATGAGGCGAAGAGTTGAATCTTTTATCACGTCTGAGATAGGTCATTTTGAACATTTGTTGTAGCTTTGCACCTATTTATTTATTAGTGTTATTTTCTGTTATTGTTCTGGTTTAACGTTATTGTATTAGATAGTTCTTGATAATGTAGTATTAAAGAAATGGAAAATACGCGTTAAGATGTTTAATTTTTTTTGCATAAAAACGGCGCCCCATACGAAAAAAAGGCAAAATAGATTTTTTGCCACAAATTGAACGAGGAATTCAAAAATTTTTAAATATCTCAGTGGCCTTTAAAAAAATTGAGATCATTACCCGTATGCGCGCCAATGATGAACATAAAATTCTTAATTGCATGTCAAAAAATACGTAAAACTACCTCTTAAAACTTACCAAATTTCATTTGCATATCTCGACCGGTTTCAGAGCAATAAATAAATAGTCAGTTTTTAAAAAAACTTCAACACCCCGTATCTCGGAAAACGAAGTGGACAAAAGTTATGAAGCAAACTGTCATTATTTTTTCATGCAGAATCACCCCCTGAAGTTTGTCGTACTTATTCACTAACACCCTGTATAAGTAGAAAATGGACCAAACAACCCGTTGGGGTAAACAAATTAGGCTGTGTAACCAAAAGATATTACAAAATTTCTTAAACTAGAAAATCCTAATCGCTACACAGGACTAATTTTATAATATTTATTAATGTTTATATTAACATTTCCTAGAGTAGCTAATTTAAAAAAATAACTTCAAAAATAGTTTTTTTTATAATTTCCAAAATTTGCCAGAATTGTTTCAAAATATTGAATGAATGTGGTTTTCTGTGGAGAAACAACGTTTCTTGACATGTTTTTGTATAGATTTTCCTGATTATATTTTCATTTTCAGACTGTGGAAGGTTACCCAAAAAACATGTTTCAAAATACTTATAATAGTATAAAAAAGATAAAAATAAAGTATTAGCTTTTAAAAAAATACTTCAACATCATTGTGTACAAGACGCTAAGCGTCGCGACGACACAGAGACCGCAAAGCCACGGCCAGAATCGCCATTTCGTTTTCAGCACAAATTAAACTAACGAATAAATATTATTGCAAGTTTGAAAAAATCACCTCTAAAAAATGCATGTGATCTCCAGGGCTATTAGTTAAATGCCTAACGAAAATTCCATAGGCATTTTTGGTTTCTTCAAGCGTTTTCGCGTACTAAATGTGAATTCCTAAAAAAATATTTAGATAATAACACAACGGTAGTGAGATGTTTTAATACTCTTCCAAAAATGCCGAGACATGAGGAAAGAGGTATATGTCTGTTTCATGGACTACGAAAAAGCCTTCGACCGAGTTAATCACACCGTCCTCCTACATGAGAAAGGGTTAGACAAACAAGACATCGAGTTTATTAAAAATCTTTATTGGAACCAAGAAGCAACGGTTAGATGTGGACAAACGTTATCGTAAACGGTGTGTATAGAAAAGGGAGTACGACAAGGTTGTGTTCTGTCATCAATACTGTTTAATATGTACTCTGAGCACATATTTAACCAAGCAATAGGCGATGACGAGGATGGAATAAAAATTAACGGCAGGACATTAAACAACATACGTTATGCAGACGACACGGTTATCATTGCAGACAATCCAGAAGCCCTTCAGCGCCTAATCAACAAAGTTGTAGAAGTGGGAGATCAATTAGGCATGAAAATTAATGTAACAAAAACAAAAGTATGGCCCTAACAAGATTTCCAAACCCCCAACTGAACATAAACATCTACGACACCGCAATAGAGAAAGTAGAATTTAAATATCTTGGCAGCAACATAACGACAAATGTAGACCCTGACGTCGAAGTAAGATCACATATAGAACAAGCTAGAGCCAAATTCCTAAAGATGAAAAACCTATTATGTAACGCAACCCTGAACTTAAACTTAAGATACCGTTTTGTAAAGGCATACGTGCACTCAGTTCTCTTGTATGGAGCAGAAGCATGGACATTAAAAGTGGACACCATGAACAGAATTGAGGCGTTTGAAATGTGGATCTTCCGCAGACTACTAAAAATATCATGGACTCAACATATACCTAACGATGAAGTGCTTAGACGTATGGGAAGGGAGAGAGAGAGTTACTTACAACAATAAAGCGAAGAAACCGCTTATCTGGGCCACATATACCGTAATAACAAGTATAATATACTGAAATTAATAATAGAAGGAAAAATCGAAGGAAAACGTGGTCCTGGACGAAGACAACATTCATGGTTAAAAAACATACGCGACTGGACCGGTATGAACACTTCATCTTTAATTCGTACCACTCAGGACCGCAATAAGTATGCCGAAATTGTCGCCAACCTTCATTAAATGGAGATGGCACCTGCAGAAGAAGAAGTGAGATGTTGGTAGAGTTTTCCTATCTCACGTTATATTTTATCTTCATTTTCATAGATATCAATTGTACACCACTCATTGAACCTGAAATATAAAAGACAAAATTGTCTGTCCTTGTTTGTCTCTGTCTCTGCATGCTCTACATGACTTTTTTATATTTTGTTATCCCAAGATGGGTCTACATATCACAAAAAAACTCGAATAACAAGATCTTCTACAAACATGGATCTCGATATCCAACCCTTCAAAAAAATACCAACACAAAAAGTTCGTTTTTCTTTTTCGGTCCTAAATTCTATAACTCTATGCCAAAAAATCTAAAACAAATTTTAAACCAGGAAAAATTCAAAGAACTATATTCTACATTTTCCAGAAACATTTTACGATATCTTAAAAAATCAACATCAATTTAAATCATATCGATAATGAAAAAAAAAACAATACCCGTACCTCCAAAGTAAAACATCCAAGGAAGTATAGTCCATCCATAATCAATTGCAGAAGCATAAAAAACAACTTATCCAGTCTTCCGGCGGAATCCTTTGAACAGCAGAGGCGGAGATAACTAATTTTATTTAGATATTTAAATATTTTAAAAATACCATAAAATAAAAAAATAGACCATAAACGAGGAAGTATGTATTAATAGGCAATCGGATCATCATAATTTCATTTTTCCATGGTCGAAAAAAGCCATATTTTCCATCAAAACATAACACAGCTGAAGAATATTTTAAAACCTATTTCGACCCCGGCTCTGAGACGCTACTGGCTTTCATTTACTCAGACCTCCTGAAACTGCTGATTTATTAGTCTCAACGTATAGACACACCTACAAGCATTATCATTGGCTTGCGGTCACTCAAACAGCTGTCACTCAAACCCACGTTAACTATCGGCTCTTTTGATCTTTGGTTCGGAGAATGTTCACGAGTAGTACACTTTATTTTTCTTTCTGTTTCTTCGCATATACGCTCGTATTAGCGAAGTGAGTTTTTGATTTGCTCCCTATAGAAACAGCTTCTGCAATTGAAAATGGTTAAACTATATGTACTTTATATACAGTGCTTCTCAAAACTCCCCTCCCCCCCTCTTATTTTTGGAACGATTATACATAAACAAGTGAAATTTGGAAACTGAATATTAAAGGTTGTAAACTTCCCTACTAGTGATGATAGATGACGAAATCGTCAAAGATGACGTCACAAGGCCATTGTGACCAATACTTTTAAATGGAACCCTACGGCAAGCGACACCTCTTTTAAAAGGTATCGAAAAAACCTATTCAATGATACTAATTTTGTTTGTGTTTATGGCAGTTTTAATGGCTCATTAGTAAACATTAAAATTTAAATTCCATTCAGTATGATTTTAATTACAGATTTAAGAATCAGTATCTACTTAAAGGAATTGCTCGAAGTGACCTCCATTTACTTCCTGACAGTGAAATATCCTATTTTTAAACTCTTCTCGTACTTTTGCAAATATGTCTGCGGAAACAGCCCCACATTCTGCAACAATATGTTGTTTTAAAACGTCAATATTGTCAGGTTCAGTGGCGTAAATCTTCGATTTAAGGTACCCCCACAGCAAAAAATACCAAGGTGATCGAGCTGGCCATTCCGTTAAACCTCGTCGTCCAATCCGTCTACCACGATACTCCTCATCCAAATACCGTCGTACTGCACCCTAATAGTGTGGAGGAGCACCATCCTGTTGGAATGTTATATCCAAATTGCCGAATTCATCTGGATTATCTTCCAAAATTTCAAGGATTAACGGTTCTATTGCGTTTTGCAACAGCTCCAGATAAACCTCACCAGTTAAATTAGTATTCAAAAAAGAGGCCCAACGATGTGGTTTCCCAGGATACCTGCCCAAACATTCATCTTCTGGGGAAATTGGGTATGTGTTTCACGAAACAGGTGAGGATTTGCGTCACTCCAATACCTCACATTCTGTGTATTCACATTTCCATTTAGATAGAAAGTACTTTCGTCACTAAAACAAATTGTTTTGACATAGTCTGGCTGTTGGTTAATTTTAGTTTCCATATTTTCACAAAATTCTAGTCTTTGGTCTGGGTCGTCGTCTGAGAGTTGATGAATCATTTTTGATTTGTATGGATGAAATTAGTTTTTTTTCAACACCCTGTGTACTGACTTCACAGGTAGATGCAACGTGAGTTGTTGAAGAAGTAGGATTAACTATTACTTCTGCCAGTATATCAATTTTTTTCTCATCAGAAATTTGTGGTCTGCCAGATCGTTTCGCATCATTAATACTACCCGTTGTTTCAAACTTACGAAGAAGCTCCCTCAAATAAGTCCTCGAAACGGGGCGATCGGGAAACCTCTCATTAAAAATGCGTTCTGCTGCATGAATATTTTGTCCAGTTTCACCAAGAATTAGGATCGCTGCTACTTTATCACCTAAAGCACGTACCATTTCGCTTCTTGAAGCACTTAAACATTCGGCTCACAACAGTTCAACAAATTATTAAAATGTACAAAAATATTAAAAGTACCAAAAGCTGCTAAAACAGTTAAACGTTCGATCAACAATACACAAATTATTAAATGTACAAAAACTTGGACAATTACAGGGTTACTATATATATATATATATATATATATATATATATACTGACAGGGTTACGGCATAAAACAGCTTTAGGAGAGTTCGGGTGGCCAGACGTAAGGTGAGGAAAGTGTGCCACTGCTGCCAACATATACTAATTATTTAGGTTTTTATTGTATTCATCCTTGTTCATCTTGAATGTTCATCCTTGTTACTCTTCGAAATTTGAAAATAAGTTCTATAAAGTTGGCGATTCTGGCACACATCAGACGTCATCAAAATGGAGGTTTCGCCGTAACCCTGTCAGTATTATATATATAATAACCCTGGACAATTACAAAAACGTCGAATTAGGGAGACTAACAAAAACGTCAGCTTATTTGACAACTATCCAGTGGCGGAGCTTGAATTTGGAAATTTAGTATTAACTGATTTAATTCATCACAGCTTCGCGTTTTTTAAAAGCGAGTTGCCAAAACTGCCATAAACACAAACAAAATTAGTATCATTGAATAGGTTTTTTCGATACCTTTTAAAAGAGGTGTCGCTTGCTGTAGGGTTCCATTTAAAATTATTGGTCAAAATGGCCTTGTGGCGTCATCTTTGACGATTTCATCATCTATCATCCCTTGTAGGGAAGTTTACAACCTTTAATATTCAGTTTCCAAATTTCACTTGTAAATGTATAATCGTTCCAAAAATAAGAGGGCGGGGGAGGGGACTTTTGAGAAGCACTGTATGTATTTATATTTTTCCTTTTTTTAGTTTCATAAACCTCTCTACCCACCTACTCAAACAAATAAACAACAAAATATACGCTTTGCTGGAAAGTATTCAAACCGAGAACATAGCAAGACAGGCAATCTTTGCCTAGGCTAAAGCGCTCGATCTGGAAACTTTATTTTATTAATGAATGTATACAGTGCGTTCATAAAGTGTGGAAATGCTTGATTATCTTACGAGTTAATTATTTTCGGAGGTAAAACTCGTACAGGTCGATTTTTAATTTTAGTTTTCTACTTTTTTTAACAAAAAAATAATTTTTACCCCCACTATCTTACAAGATATGACGTCATCGATATTTTGTTATAAAGGAAAGGGTATATTTTCGTATCAAATACTGAAAGAATTTTTCTGAGTTCAACCATACCACATACGTCATATGTAACATTTTAAGTTACAGTATACTGAGTATAAAAGAAAAAGGTGCTCATATTTCTTAATATTTATTTTATCATTTATTTTGCAATGAATACCTGACAATTACTCAGTAGTTAGTTCGAGTATATTTCCAAACCTCAAGTAGGCTATGAAAACATCTGAAGGCCTTAGCAACCAGTTAGTCCAGTCTTAGTTAAATTGATTTGTTGTGTAGCATATCGATTTATAAGTCTTCAATATCTTTCTGGAAAATATTATTTGAAATTACGATATATGTACTGTCAGAAAAATAGCGAATAGAAGTTTTGATGATCTTAGGTTACGGCGATCGTAAAAGAAGTATTGCGCAATAACATTCTTTGAAAATAAAATCCAACGTTGTTATATTCATTATTATGAGGTCCAACAAAGGATAAACAAATTTAACCCAGAGATTCGTAATTATATTGGCGGGCTTGGCAACGTGCCAGTTGGGTTGTCCTGTGAAGGTGAAATAAGGAAATCCTCGTTACGGTTTTTACGGCGAATATATTATTCCAGCGCCAGCGGCAGAGGAATCCTTATTGGATTTTTAATTTTTATGTTCTTCTAGTGAATGTTTTGACAATCTCGCATTGTCAACCGGGCATATATTAGTTTTGAATCCCAGGTTCATATGTATTTTGATTGCGACTTTTTGTTAGTTTGTTTGAATAAGTCGTTGGGAATGAACCGATTTTTATGAAATCAATGAATAATCTGTGGATGACATAATTCACTGATTGAAGATTGGAAGTTGCAGCTAATAATTTCAGAGAAAAAAATTATAAAAGTAATATTTTCTCAACAAAACTGCTTAAATTTCACAAAATTCCAATATCTGTGGCATTTTTACGGTTCATTCTGAACGACTTGAATATTTGTCTTCCTTAATATTGGAGGAAATAATCAGACAACGATCTCTAATGGATGAACAATGTTACGACCCTCCGTGGATAGGAGATGCTGTAGAATCAAAAATAGAAAGAAATAAATGATATTTTTTTACGTCCTATATGTTGTTGGCTGAATTTTTTTTGTAAAATCAGTATTCATAGAGTTATTCTTATAAATCGCGTGTGATTTTCAGTAGTTATATCACAAGTGATGGATATTTTGGTGAGTATACTTTTTGTGACAATATTGTTGTAGACATTCACGAAACCAAATTTTTTTAAAAGACATTTTGTCGAGTGGTATTTCTGCATCAATATTGGCGGAAAAATATCAAAGTAAACTCTACCCAAAATATCTATCACGAGTGGTATATGACCAGATTATATATCGAGCTACTAGCTATTACAAACATACCTACACTTGAAAAACTATGTTTTTCTACGTTTTTTTCGAATTTCTTCTCAGGAAAGTGTTTCCGAAACGGTCGGACATCATTTTTTAATATGACAGATATTTTTGGTATAAACAATGGTAAATGACTATTTGTTTTATAGCAAACAGAGTGTGTATTCGCGGATATACTATCAACATGGTGTATATTAGCTGATATTGGTATTTGATTGGTTAGAAAATGCATTTGATTAGCTGAATTCATTTCGAGGTGTATAAGCACCAATATAAGACTACAATAATTTACCTACATCACATATCTGAAGAAAAAAATACTTCTATGGAAAAATGTGTACTACGCGCCTTCAAAACCTCCAAGAAACCATATTTCGTTCCAATACTTCAAAAGCGAATTGTTACAGTTCATTATTGTGTTCAATGCTTACAAGCATTGTACAGAGAGTAATGTTTAATGCAACACATATTTGCCTTTTAAAAGAAGTTTATTGGAGCTGCCATTCTGAATGTTTTTGATTTTGACAACAAAATCATGATCTCCGACTCCAAAAACCGGGACTATAAATCACAAAACCCATTCCCCTAAAAACCCTAAATATCAAGGCGCAAAAATACCTATTTTGTATTCGCGGCAAGCTTATGAATCTGTTATTCAGAGTATAACCTAAGTCAAACAATTAAAGAAATATGTTTTATCTTTTTAGCGCATTTATATAAAAACTTGTCTTTAATAATATTTTTCTATTTATTTCTAATTTTTCCTCTGTATTGCATTTGTATAAAAGCTTATCTTTATTTTTTTATCATTTTCATTTAATTATTTCTAGTCATTCATAAAATCCGTCGTTTTATTAAATTCTGACAAAAAAATGATAATCTTCGACCCCAAAAACCCCCTTATACCAATTTTGAATAGAATCGGGCCATAATCCCAAAACTCGTCATCTCAAATTCATGAATTTTGACAAAAATATCTTAATCTTCGACCTCAAAAACTCCGACTCACCAATTTTGAATAGAATTGGACCATAGTCGCAAAACTCGTTCGCCATCTTGGAGCCGCCATCTTAAATCGATGAATTTTGACAAAAAATTAGATATCTTCGACCCAATGAACACCCACATACCAGTTTTGAATAGAAGCGACCCATAATCACAAAACTCGGCCGCCATTTTGTTTTTTTCTGTAACAAAAATTTCATATTAGTTAATCGGATGGCTAGAAGTGGATCAAAATTCATTTGCAACATTTCACCCGAACGTACAATTCGAGAAATAAATAATAATCACAGAGAAACAAACAAGGCAAGTTGGATAAAGCTTGTAAAAATATCAGCGTTTAGTGGAAAAACACAATTTTCGAAATATTGAATACATTAACTGGGAAAGAGGTGCACTACCCTCAGAAGGACGTTTAGAAAAATCATTTCTTGTGTGCCTATTTTCAGTCAGGAAAATAATAATAATAATAAATGTATTTATTAAAAGCTTCGTTATACTATGTAGATTGAACCTTCGGACCCCTCCATTTCTCTATCTTGCTACTTCTAAAGGCGTTATTAGAATTACATTCTACATTTCCATTGTATTTTTTATGATGAATAAAGGATATTCTATTCCTATTTCATTATAATATAGTAGGCCCTGGATGAATGCAATTTACCCCTCCATTTATTGTTGATTTTCTCTATCTTACTACTTCTAAAGACGTTATAAAAATTACATTCCTATTTCATTATAGTATAGTAGGCCCTGGATGAATGCAATTTACAATGGCGCTCTCTATCCAAAAATGGCTGTACTAAGAAATCAGTAAGAATGTTGATAAAGTAGGAACTATTTCTCACTATATGTTTGAATTTGGCTATTCGCCGCCCATTTCGTATTACAAGTTAAAGCCAAACGGAATTGTCTGGAGAATCGCTTTTAATCGGAAGTTGAACTATTTTCATGGGTCTTTCGTTTGAAATAAAAAATAGCATGTATTGACTTATTTCCTTCAATTTTCGACAAAAATAATCTCAATTTTGGAAAAGAATTCAATCTCAATATTTTCAATTAGTACTCTACCTTTCAGAGTTTACCTACTATATTTGAGTTCTCAAAGTGTAACCGTTTCTCGATGCAACTTGAAATACACTACATTGAACGCCCGCCTTAAGTGGGTTTAGAAGTTTTAATGATTTTTTTTGCTCCATTGATTCGACTTTATTCACTGTAATTGAGCAGCCAATCAGAAAACAGGGCGCCGTAAGCTGAAACACCAAAAGCTGCTATGTGAACTAGGCATAACATTTGAAGGTCGTCAACTGTCATGTGTCACGTAGGCACTCCATTCCTGTTTCCTGTCAATGTTTAATGTTTACTTGAGAAATTATGAGAGCATACCCATATATTTTGTAGAGAATTTCACGCAACTGTCAAAAACCCAATGAAATTGCTCCTAATGATAAAACATATCCAATGAGGTTGAAGCTTTGTTGATTATTCTCTCCTGCAGCGAATTAATATACGATAATACCACGAGCTCGATATCCATGGTAACAGATATTCTGACGCATAACTGACGTTTGAATATCGTTTCGCTTTCGAAATATTAGTCGGTGATTCCAACAAGAAATGGAATCCAATAGATGGGGAACTGCTACAAATGAGCAAACAAATTCGAAAATAGTATTTCAGAACTGTTCATTCAATGTTCAAAATTTCAGTTGTAATGAATTGTAATTTTTTATGTATCTGAATGAATTGAAATAAATAATTCTAGTTCCAATTATTAGTACGGAAAAAAAAACAAAAATTGTGAAATTTTCATACAAAATACAATTCGTGTCGATAAAATTGTCACTTATAATCTCCCTAGAGCATGAATTATTGCCGAAAATTTTTTGAGTACATGAATTTTCTTTAAAAATTCATGTACAAGACAAATTTCCCGCAATTAATTCAAGCACGTGGGTTTCAGGGAAATGACAATATTGATTAAAAATGAAAGTGGATGTTCGTATTGCGGGATATATTTTTTTAATTTTTCCCGTGCCCTAGCAAAATAAAATTTATATTATCAGATACATTATTATATAAAAATAATTGATTTCATATAATTTTCTCACTAGGTTTCAGGGAAATGTCAATATTGACTATTGACTACAAACAAATGTGATATACAGCAAAAAATATATAACTATACCTATACATATATACTTAAATATTTTTCATATTCTTTTAGGTGTAATTCTAAGAAAAATTAATATTAGCGGTAATAATTTATTTTTCAAATAATTCAGGAAATCGGGATATTTTATTCTTTATTCTAAATAGAATGTTGTTGGCGTATGTTGCCGGTTAAAAAAATATTTTGTAAAGTTAGCCATGGATTTGACATTCACTACTCCTGTCAATCAATATTTTATTTGTGGCATTATACGTTCCTCATAACATTGTATACAATCATAAGTTAGTAAAAAAGTTATAATAATGAACTTTCAATCGTATGAATTGTGTTCCTTTTGCAAAGAATCACAGCACATTAAAATGTACCAAAAAAATGTAAAATATCTAACATACATAACATGGAAGAATCTGGATTAAATCCTGAGCAAGAAAACTTATTTAAAGAGATTGGCAACATTCTGCGTGATATTGTGCCTTCTTTTGGACACAAATCTAATACTCAAAGAAATAAACTGGTATCTCAGTATTATTTTTATTTTATGAAACACAGGCATATTGTTAAAAAAAACACCGGTTCCGTGTTTTATTCACCACTTAGGAAAGAGGAGGTAGAAGTGGAATTTTTGAAGAATTTAAAATTAATTAATGATATTATAGAATGTACACCTTAATAAATTGTTGTAATATTTCCAACTTTTAAAGTGAGTAAATAAAAAATATTGTCAATATTATTTCAATATTATTTTTGTCTAATTATATGATAGCTGTCATGTGCCGGAAAATTTCCACTTATTAATTTTACGTCTACATGCTAATGTAGATGAAAAATTTTCAGAAAATTTGCTGGTTACCATAGTGACAATGTCGAAATAAAGCATCTGATTGGTTGAAAATAACTGGTATAAAATTTTCCTGAATATTCTTCTCCTTCACAATTACACGTTATCATAAAATTTTATGATAACTCGTTAAGTGAAGTCGAAGAATAATCGGCAATTTTATCGGCACTTGTTATATTATACATGATTATTGTATATACTTGTCAAGAGATCTGTCGAATATATGTCTAGAAATTGTCATTCTTCTATGTTACTGAAAGTGTATTAAATAAATCTATCTTCGATAAGTATTTTGTCTCAAAAAAAAACAAGGGAAAACATTTGCCACGTGTTTATTAATCCCACTGAATAAAATCTAATATATCTGAACTATAGGATTCAATTTTCAAATGCGACCATTGACACTCCAGAACAAAGGCAATGTTTCTCCTTTTAGTCGTTATTGTTCACGTGGACTCCGCAAGTGGTCAACGAGTAATAAAATATAATTGAAAAGGTGGCCATCGACATCACCAAGTCAAAACAAAGGAGCAACTGACTGTTCCATGCGTTCTTACTCTCTTTAACCTTGGATTGACTCTGAACGTAGTAAGCTATAATTTGATTACAAACATTGTAAATGGGGAATATGGCTCTTCGAGATCGCTTAGCTAACGGATGATTTTAATCGATTATTTATGAGTTGGATAAATAATGATTATAAAGCAGCATTCACATTCCAAAATCCACACTTCAATGATTCTTCTGTAAATCCAGGAGATCCATGAATTGATCGATAGCATTTTAATATGGTATCTGGATGCGGCAAACAGTTTTTGAATTTTTCTCTAACATACTGATAACTTTTCGTTCCATAAAAGCTCAAAGTTAGAGCAAAGGCTCTGAGTTCTGGTGGATATTGCTTTTTGGAATTCTCTTCATAATCTCTTTAGAACCTTGAGGAACTGCAGCCTGCAATAAAAATCAAGGTATTAAATACCTCCTTAAATATTGAGAATTCTGAAATACACTCAAACACAACAATGAAACAACAACAAATGTTCTTAGAAGAAAAGTTGCAGAAGTTGAATCTCTGCAACTTCTGAAATTCACGAAATCAATTTGGGCAATGTATTTTTCTTAGATTCAGCTCGAGTGTTCTCACATCAATCATTTGCCTGGGCACTAGTACTGAGAAAGTTATTTTTCTTGAGATGAATCATTGCTTCCCTGTAAGTAGCCAGTCTTGATTTCAAACTAGTGATTTGTGTCTTTTGATTGCTAATGACTTATCTTCGATTCATAAGAAGTTTTTGGTCTGTTTTCATTTCATCGTATATGTTTGATACCTATCCATCTTTTTTTCAATTTTAATGTGTTCCCTCTCAGTTTCTGAATCTGTTGAAGTGCATGATGCAGGGAAATCATTTGGAGAAATCATTTTGAATATTTTCAAATGAAGATGAATCTTCTCTTCAATTGGTCTTCTGAAAAAAAGAATAAATGAAATGTAAATCCATCATTTCTAAAGAATTTTCTTCTGATACCAAATTAAAGCAAATACAAAAATACACTTCACAATGATTTTCACAATGGATTTTTATGTGAAAATCATTGTGAAGTGTATTTTGCTTTAATTTGGATTTCCATCGAATTGTCCAATGAATACTTTTTTATCCTGTGTGCGTTAGCAAGTTCAAGTTTTTTTTTCATAAAATTCTATAACCCTAATGAATCACTAAATTGAATATAATTCATCCTTAAATGTACCTCTCGGTTTGTTTTTATAATCCACATTCCAATGGCATATAGTTTTTTTTTCGATTTCCGATGCAATTGAAGGGTTGAGTGATATTTCATCGGATGAAATACTTTTATAAGGAACTGACTCAATGGTTGATTTGTTCCTGCAGAAAAGGTATTACTTCAATGTTAAGTTGAAAGTATTGAAAAGAGTTATTCATCATACCTTTCAATATTCATTGGTAGCAATACTGAAACAGCAATTGGTATAGCCCCATCTACTAGAGATCTCTTGCCGTCTGGTGAATTTCGGATACTTTCTGGATAAATGTAATCGGAGCACAAAACTTCATAGAAAGGTATATTTCTGGTAATACTCAAAACCTCATACCAACTTTTTTTTGTTCAATATTCTTGGGAAACCTGTAAAATAAAATACTTTTTAATATTGCTTTGTAAGAAATATTATGGCCGTGTTTCATGCAATCTGTAAACGAAATGCCGAAAGAAACGGCAATTTATCCAAGACATTTATCCAAGTATTCATAATTTACTTTTAGTTCTTATTCTTACGACCTGTCCTATCCAACAGCACGCCTATGGAATATATACATATGAAAAGATTTCGCAGAACCTTTTTCAAATTTGTTGTTGCACACTAAACAAGACTTTGTCATTTTGATGAGAAATGCGACCACTGTTCTTCAAACTAATTGTCCACAAAACTATAAAAATACACAATAATTCGAAAACAATACACAATATCTGATATTTGTCATTTGTCACCTACCAAACAAATAACCTAGGCGGTATCTAGCGTAGCAATATATGATCTAAGATCCAAACTGATGATAAAGTCAAAACTAATTGACTTCATACTCTGCTTTGAGGCACTTAAAGGGAAACATTCGCAATTGAATATTATTTTAAAAATAATATCGCGACCATTGTAGTGATTCAGAACTTGTGAACTGAACACTGTTGTCAAGCAAGATTCCCACATTACGAACGAAAGTTTGTTAGATTCTACTAGTGTTTTCTGATGGCTGGTGAATGAAAGATCCTAATTAGCAACCAATCAGAAAACAGTACGGATGTGCAGGATAATTAATTTGAAATTATTGTCTTTGTCTTTTGCTGGCTCTTAAAACTAAACACCGAGCTGTTCCGTGCGTATTTTGAAGAGTAGAAGACAAGATGAATCACTCGTCGCATTTATGAATGAAGTAGTAAATTTCAATTCTGGTTGGATTCTGGAGTCGCCAATCACTGTGCGGGCGTTTTCGTACTAGAAATATTAATATAATATAAATTATTTTTTGATAGAATGTTCAAATTAATTCTCGTGCACATTGCGTACTGTTTTCTGATCCGCTGTTAATTAAGATCTTTCATTCACCAGCCAATCAGAAGACACCAGTAGAATCTAACAAACTTTCGTTCGTAGACAGCTTTGTATACCGTGCATGCGAGAATCTTGGTTGGGAACAGTGTTCCGTTAACGTTTTCTGAATCACTACAATGGTGGCGATATTATTTTTCAAACAATATTCAATTGCGAATGTTTTTTGTTTCTCGATACTGTTAGTGTCGTTTGTTTCTTACAAGTGACTGCGATAATTATGACAATTTCTTTCATCTGTCACAACTGACATTCCAACAATAAACTGACATGTTTTAATTGTTCATTTGAACTAATCAGAATGTGCACTAGTGCACGATTATCGGATAATTGCACAGTACAGGGTGCCCCAAAAGTATCAATCTTGTGAAATTGAAGAGAGCTTCTCTTTTGATGTACACTTGTCCAGAATATACTGTTTTTCAGCAAGGAAGTCTTGAAATTGTCTCCAAATCGAAGCTTTAGACCTCTTGGTGTTTTTTGGGGTAAGGATTTCAATGTTTTGATCAATCTCTTCTAGCGTTAATACTCCAAATCGCGACATATTTTACAAAATTCCAAAAAATACGCGAGCGTTCAAAATTGTTTGTGTTTGTATCGCTGTATCTATTTTCATGGAGACATCCAGGACAACGAGAGGTGATTACTTCATTTTAAAAAAAAATGACATTTTTTCGATACTGACATTTTATAATTACTTACGAGGGTATACAAAAAAAAAAAAAAATTTTGATTCATGAAATCCTCTCATAAAATAAAATTCGTGCAATACATCTCTAATTTTTGTCAAATTTGCACTTATGCATTTTTAATTGAAAAAGAGCACGAGTGCACGTAGTGCATGAGTGCCTTTTTTTCCCAAAAATTATCGATAATTTCCATTGCACTCGTTATATTCCTATTGATAAGTGCCTCAAAGCAGAGTATGAAGTCAACTAGTTCTGACTCTATCACCAGTTTGGATATAACAAGGTTAGTTGTTTTCTTCACTCATATGTATCTCAGGCAGATACGTGTACGTTTACCACACAATCAGTTCAACATTCTACATTATTCAAATGTCGAGATAAATGTTTATTGCATTCGGCAATAGGCGAGATCACAAACTCACAAATTTGCTTCATATGTGCTTGAAGTTGAAATATAGTGATAAAATATTATGTAGGCATAGTTTTTCCTAAAATAGATTGTGCAATATTCAAATAAACGCTGCTCTGAAACCCTCAAATTCAGTGAGACATTCAAACACAGCGTTATTGCCGCCTCTTTTGACGTCATAAGTCCATTGATTTGACATTTTTCTGAGTTGCCAGTGTCACTATTTTGCGGAACTTCTGAGAAAATATGATTCTGTTTCATCCTATGAATAAAACAGAACTTGCGTCAGCATGTGTTATATTGAAATGTAGACTTCGTATTTGATAGCTGTTCTTGATTTAGTTATTCTTGAATAATATATATGTATATCGAGTGCTGTCATTATTTTTTCGGTCTTCTCATGTTGTAAAGAAGTATCATGAATAACGCTCGGCAACCCTGTAATTCCTTGCACAATTGGCGAGTTGCCAGTGTCACTATTTTGCGGAACTTCTGAGGAAATATTATTCTGTTTCATCCTATGATTAAAACATTATTTGTGTCAGCATGTGTTGAATGCAACCACTTTTCTCACCGTTTTGGACATTGTGGTATTTTTTCCAGAAATTAGTGATCTCGCCTATTGCCAAAGTTTTCTTCTGACCAGGTCACCTGAAATTAGGCGGGAGGCGCTATCCAAAATTTTGTCGAATTTTACATGGTTTCCATTTTTTTTTCCAGATTTTCAACCACTGTAATTTGTTATAAAATGGTATGGTGGAGTTTGTTGAAGACTTCCATGAAACCTCATTATTCATATGTTTAGGAAACAATTGGCAACCACGCCAATACGAGATCTTCGGTAGTAGATTTAGAAAGATAAACACACTCGAGATCGAATATAGAAGATACAAATATTCTGTGTTCTATTTCTGGATATCGGAAAACATTCGATGAATTCGTAACTGCAATCAACTTTTGCCAAATGACGTGGTTTCAACGATATCCTTTTTTAATTCATTCCACGAAATGTTCTTACTAAAATACACGCTTGTCAGTGAATATGTTGATAAAATTGTTTTTATTATCTCAATTAATGAAATACATTCATTCACTCATTTTACATATAAATACATTGAGAGAGTATACACTATATAAATTACGATATCTGCAATGTGAGAAACGGTGTTAACCCTAACCCTCTCTATTTTATACCTATTTCTTGATTTCAAACCTTATACAATCAATTTCAAGACTTTTTTAAATGGCTATATTTTTGCAGAATGACCACACTTGCATTATCTCGTAGAGTTTTCTCAATGATTCATCTGACGGTGCATTCTGAAGAAAGAGGGGTTTTTCCTAGTTTAAATCATAGAGTAGTATCGAAAGTGATGATTCTGATGCAGTGAAAAGTTATTACATATTTTTTCTAAAGAGTGGGACATTATAAAAGGAACGGCTTTTCGTGACATTCAACATTCAAGTTGAAAAATCACTATTCATTAATTCAATCAAAAGGTAATTCAGTTTGTTTGAAGCTTGTAGACGATGTGGTAACTTGATTACTCTAGTTTCGGACGTCCATCGTCTTAATTGATTTAAAAGGTTTTCACGACGTTTCGAATGCTTGTATCGTCTTCAGACGATTGCAGATACAAGCATTCGAAACGTCGTGAAAAACTTTTAAATCCAATAAGACGATGGACATCCGAAACGAGAGTAATCAAGTAATTTAGTTTATCTCAGCTGAAACAAGTATTTCCTACTCAAAATGAAAAACAATTTGAAAGTTATATTTTGGTCATCCTACTGATATAAAATCTATTTTCTTGCGTAAAAACAACATTGGTTTCAGATTCCAATACCAAAGAACTTCATGAGATGGTTTATAATGGTATTTTTTTCTGATTTGTCGACATGTTTTGTGTCACGTTGACACATCTTCAGGACATTGAGATAAAAAAACTAAAAACATTTTGCTGATATTTATCATAAAAGCATGAATAAAAAAACACTTATTGGATTACAAATTTTACAAATGAAAATGAACTAAAATCCCGAGTGGGAAACAACTATCCAAAATATGTTCACCATAATTAAATATCTGATAAAGAACAATATTTAAAATATATTTAAAAAAACGTATTAATGAAATATTTAAAATATATTTAGGATAATGATAGTATTTAATGTACTGAAAATGTATTTAAATAATTAAAGTATACTGAATCTATTTAGAGATACTAGATATGTATTGAAAATAATTGAAATATACCGATAGTATTGAAAACACTGGAACTTTACTTATGTTTGAAATGTAATGAACGAACATAAATGGAACATAGTGAATATAATACTTTGGGTAATTAAGGTAATAAAAACGTGATGGAACTATTGAACAACGATTTTGGTATAATTTAGCCCGTGTTTTTACAAAAGTACCTAAAATGTATATCTGTTGGTGATAAATTAAAATAAAAGTTTTTGGGACATCAGTGAAAATAACTGAAAAATTAAAAGTATTCCAAAATGAATATTTAATAATAAATAAAATAAAGAACACAATGAATAAACTTGTTGATTGTTGTTATGTAAATGAACAAAACCGCGTTACTAGGTTACCGAAATCCTACACAGGTATCTGCCCTGAATTTTTTTGAATTTCCAACTTTGTAAATCTTTTATATCTATGATTATTTGCTTATAAGTACTAACACAAAATGAGAAAAAATAGTATATACAAACTCGTAAGAAAAGCAGTTTTACTTAACTCGTATAGCTTCTAAGTACTTAAAAGCTTGTTGTTCAATATAATAGTATTGAGAAAAGTAATGGAATCTGATGAGACTTATTTTTTGTTACGCCATAAGTAAAGTTCTAACGGGCGTACATAGGTACACTCCGATTTTTTTCTAATAAAAACTAGCTGTCCAGTTGCAAGAATAATGATATTACATTCATGTTGTGAATATTCTTGGGCACATTTTTGTACTTGATACTTTTTCACCTATATTATCAACAATCTTTTAAAAAAATACTTTCATTCAAGTCGATACTGTACTAGTCTTAGAATTATGGATAATTAACTTTTCCATTTCAAAAACAAGGAATGGATGTTTTTTTTTAATTTTTCAGTGTCATTTATCTGAGGTTGCCTTAAAATTTCAAGACACAATCTTGTAAAAAAAAACAATATATTGAAAAAATATCTGGTTATACCGTTTTTTAACCGACGAAATAAAAAAAAAGGAGGTTCTCTTGTCGACGCGTGTATTTTTTTTATGTATGGTCACGCATAACTTTTCACAGAGCAGTTCGATTCCGATGATTCATAAGATAGGGTGCACTTCGAAGTTGGTCCCATTTGAATTTGAACAAAAAAATCCAACCCTAAGGGTAGCAAAATGGAGGATAATTGCTCGTTCACCCTCTGAATTTTAGTCCGTTAACCGATTCTATCAGGCACAACTTTGTAGTGGGTTTTCCGATTTGGATGATTCTTTTTTTATTAGATAGGGTATACCTCATAATTGATCAAATTTCAATTTGGAATGAAATAATCCACTCATATGGGTAGAAAAATAGGGGATGATTGATTTTTCACTTGTGAACATTGGCACATATATGTAGTTGACATTGACAGATCCTCCTACATCCGTCACAATAATTACATTCTATGAAAGGATGGAATTATATACAAAGTGATGAAATCAACTTACCAGAACTTTCTAAAATAATTTATATTATATAACAATAAATAGTAGATAATCATATTATTTAACAGTTAATAGTTGAAGTAAGCTAGGTAAGTAAGTATTTTGGAAGTAATCAGAAATTAAGTAGGTAGTAATTAGTAGATTTCAGCCACAAAAAATTGAAAAATAAAAACTTTTTAACAAAAAATTATACCGGCGGAAAAATCAACTGAAAAGCAAAAAATAATATAAACCCTTAGTCTTAATGATAATTGAGCTACTAAACTAATGTGAGTGACTAATTTTGAGTCGGCGCCAAACAAACTAGCAATTGAATTAGGTAAAGCATAAAATGATGGCAGGGAGATGCACAGCGGCATTTTGATTACGTCTTCAAAGTAATATAATGATCTTCGATAATTGTTTGTTTGGCGCCGACTCAAAATTAGTTAATCTCATTAGTTTAAGAGTTCAATAGGCCAGTAGATATAGACAATCAATTAACATTAATTCCAAAGGTTTTCAAACTTCAATGGTATGTTAGTGCATCAATGAAAACAAACTATAAAAATTTGCAGAAGTCTGCGATTAACGGAACATTGTTTTAATTGCAAAATTAAACTAGGCATACCTAAAGTACCAATGGAGTTTTACAACATGCATTAAGTTTGCAACCTTATAAAAGTTACAAACCTTGTTTTTTGTCATTTGTTTAAATTTTTCATTGTTATTTTTGTTATTTGTTTAAAAAAATTACAAAAGTTCTGCAAATTGGATAAGTGAACGGAAAAAAAAGTTTAAAATATTCACGTACATTTGCAACCATTTCTGAAAAAAATCAACATTAATTTATTAAACTTTTTTATCGACGCTCCCATTTTCAATACACACAAGCATTGAAATAATTACAAAAGTTTTTTATTGTGGTTGCAAATAAAGAGAATATCGGCAGTGCTAGTCAAAATTATGGAACAAATTCGATATTTCGCAAGCCATGTGCTTTTGGCAAAAATCCTGAAATAGGTCGATTTTTATTTTAAAATGCCGATTTTTTATGTATATTCTAAAGAGGTTATGTCACTGGTTTTGACATGGTGACGTAATCGGTAATTTTTTTAAATTGGAATAGATGTCTTGTGATACCTCATCTGAAAGGCCTTTCAATACTGCATTCAATGATAATAATTAATTAGATTTTTTTTGTACAGGGTGAACAAAAATTAATTCTTTATTTCAATAAGAGAATAACTTTATATCCAACAAAATAGAACAGTTAAATAAGATGTTCGAAATGCCATCCACTCTTGATAATAAGCAAATCTACGGACACATTCCTCTTGCACATTGCGAATAATTTCCGGAGTAATTCTGTTAATTTCGATCCTAATTCGATTTTTCAACGCTTGTAGATTTTGCGGCCTATCTACATAGACCTTCGATTTCAAATAACCCCACAAGAAAAAATCCAGGGGCGTAAGATCTGGAGATCTTGGGGGCCACTCTATCGGTCCGCGTCTACCAATCCACCTCCTAGGAAAACAGTTATTCAAAAACTCGCGAACATCACGTGCATAGTGCGGGGGTGCACCTTCTTGTTGCAACCAAATACTTTTATTTGGTGAGTTAGGATTGTTGGCGTTTGGAAAAATATCGGCAAGGCTAGGTATGAGTTCATTTCTTAAAAATTCCAAGTAACGCTCCCCTGTGAGATTTACTTCGAAAAAATACGGGCCAATAATCCTGTCGTTTATTATCCCTGCCCAAACATTGACTTTCTGAGGGTATTGAGTATGCCCGTCCATCATCCAGTGAGGATTATCCCTACTCCAATATCTGCAATTCTGACGATTTACTGAACCATTTAGGCAAAACGTAGCCTCATCGGAAAACAGAATTTGTTTTATAAAACGTGGATTGCGGTTACACAAATCCTGCATTATTTCACAGAACTCCACACGGCGATCGGGATCATCATCATTGAGTTGTTGATGTAGCTGTACTTTGTATGGATGGTACTTTTCTGCTTTTAGAATACGTGATACAGAACTTTGGGATATGTCAAGGTCTGCTGCAATTTGCCGTGAAGTATCGTGAGGATTATTCTCTACACCCAATAGCACATCAAGTTTCACGTTTTCTTCTATTTTAGGACGTCCAGCATTCGGAATATGTTTGACATGACCAGTTTCTCTAAATTTTTTCTCAATCTTACTGACTGTTGAACGACTGATAGTTCTATTTGGATACTTCGCATCGAACAAGTCGCATACCTCTTGCCGAGTTCTGGTTTTATCTCCGCATCCAATAAAAATTAAAATTTCCATGCGTTGGGTTTCACTTAAAGTAGCCATAGTTTACTTTTAGAACCTTTTCACTTAGAATTTGTGAAGAATATTTGTTGATATTTCAACTGACATTTATTTGACACTAACTTGCCTATTATGGCATTAATTTGTGATTGTAATTTGTCTTTTGTTTCCATTTTAGACTAGGAAATAGCTAACTATTAATATTTGGAAAGGATCCATTGGTGTAGTAGAGCACTGACTCACTAGTCTGCCAGGGCAGTCTGAGGGATTAGAGCCTTGGCTCAAAAAAGTAAAATTTTGCATTTTTTAACACGCTTTTATTATCTTTACTTGTAACTAAATAACTCACAATGTAATAAAATCTTGGAAGTAAATATTCACCCACTTCCAATCTTCCGAATAATCTGAAATTTGTCACACATATCAAGGACCGATGACAATACAAGAATTTCATAATCATAATGTAATAATAATAAAAATATATTTTTCCAAACGCCAACAATCCTAACTCACCAAATGAAAGTATTTGGTTGCAACAAGATGGTGCACCCCCGCACTATGCACGTGATGTTCGCAAGTTTTGAATAACTGTTTTCCTAGGAGGTGGATTGGTAGACGCGGACCGATAGAGTGGCCCCTAAGATCTCCAGATCTTACGCCCCTGGATTTTTTCTTGTGGGGTTATTTGAAATCGAAGGTCTATGTAGATAGGCCGCAAAATCTACAAGAGTTGAAAAATCGAATTAGGATCGAAATTAACAGAATTACTCCGGAAGTTATTCGCAATGTGCAAGAGGAATGTGTCCGTAGATTTGCTTATTGTCAAGAGACTGGTGGATGGCATTTTGAACATCTTATTTAACTGTTTTATTTTGTTGGATATAAAGTTATTCTCTTATTGAAATAAAATATTAATTTTTGTTCACCCTGTACAAAAAAAAATCTTATTAATTATTATCATTGAATGCAGTATTGAAAGGCCTTTCAGATGAGGTATCACAAGACATCTATTCCAATTTAAAAAAATTACCGATTACGTCACCATGTCAAAACCAGTGACATAACCTCTTTAGAATATACATAAAAAAATCGGCATTTTAAAATAAAAATCGACCTATTTTAGGATTTTTGTCAAAAGTACATGGCTTGCGAAATATCGAATTTGTTCCATAATTTTGACGCGCACTGTACCTATATTAGACCGACATATCTACATTGGTCCAGTTAAATACTTGATTATCCATCGGGTATATCTGTTATATTTTGTACTGGTTGATTGAAATTGCATCCGAAAAATAATACGGTTACCTAGTTAACCATTACAAAATTTGAAACTAATTATTGATCTCGGAAGCAATCACTGTTTTTGACTAATCAGCGAAATAAATTTAATCTAATATTTTCGAAGGCTAAAAGACCATTGGAAGACCATCATTTTTTATCGCATTAGAAATGACATGCAATCATTCTTCATTTGAAATTTTCACTTGTGACAAGATGACTTTATAGCAATCGACGAGATTTTAAAATGAATAATCGATGCTCTATGATAAGTAAGGATATCAAAACGTTATCGATTGTATATCTCGCAAGTACATAATTTTCATTATCAAACAGAAACGTTGCTGAGAAATAATAATTTGTGAATTCGATATTACATCTGAAATTTAACTTTTACAGGTATGTATTTTTCGAAATGAATAAAATTATAATTTACCTTCCCACTCGAATTTCTTACTCCAATTGTGGTTTCAGATGAAACATTCTATTGAATCCGAATGGAGGACTGCAATGTAATCGACACGTAATAATCATTTTCTTGATTTATTAAAATTTATAAAAAAAAGAGGGAAAAACATGTTGGTAGGCAATACTATTTCAGTTGTAGCTCCAGGTCAATTAGATAAATATGCATTGTTTTTGGTTAGTTAAATAGTTGTCAGTCTTCTGTTATTCTGGTAATAAATATGTTACTAAACTGCTGTGCATTCATTACTCTGTAAACAGAACACTGTGACGTAACACAGTTGTAGGTTAATCGTACTAATGTACAAATGTACGAGTGTTTTTTAAATCTCAATATTTCCTGCATTTTTTAATGAATTCTTCTTTTAAAATTTTCACTTGTGACAAGATGACTTTATAGCAATCGACGATATTTTAAAATGAATAATCGATGCTCTATGATAAGTAAGGATATCAAAACGTTATCGATTGTATATCTCGCAAGTACATAATATTCATTATCAAACAGAAACGTTGCTGAAAAATAAAAATTTGTGAATTCGATATTATATCTGAAATTTAACTTTTACAGGTATGTATTTTTCGAAATGAATAAAATTATAATTTACCTTCCCACTCGACTTTCTTACTCCAATTGTGGTTTCAGATGAAACATTCTATTGAATCCGAATGGAGGACTGAAATGTAATCGACACGTAATAATCATTTTCTTGATTTATTAAAATTTATAAAAAAAAAGGGAAAAACATGTTGGTAGGCAATACTATTTCAGTTGTAGTTCCAGGTCAATTAGATGAATATGCATTGTTTTTGGTTAGTTAAATAGTTGTCAGTCTTCTGTTATTCTGGTAATAAATCATGTTACTAAACTGCTGTGCATTCATTACTCTGTAAACAGAACACTGTGACGTAACACAGTTGTAGGTTAATCGTACTAGTGTACAACTGTACGAGTGTTTTTTAAATTTCAATATTTCCTGCATTTTTCAATGAATCAAGAAAATCATGAAAACGTGTCGAGAGATTCTCGATTCTTCATCAAACGTACTCGTACGTATTTTTTTATGCAAATTCCTAATTGTAATATGATGTTTCGAATGCATATCGAAAACGTTAGCTTTCAACATTGAATGATTTCATCTACCTTTGACGAGCTTCTTCTTGGTCGATAGTTAACTTAGTAACACTATGAATGTCATTTATTAGGTATATAAAAATCTTTATTAATCAGATAACACAAGGGTTGCAAAAATAAATCTTTTTTTAATTCCTAATGTTCCGCATTGTAACATAGTTTGCAAATTATTATACTGCCATCAATTGGTGAAATTAGTTGTCTGCCCGATTCGCAAAACTTTTGCTATTTTTGGTAGAGTACAAATACGAAAATATTTTTCTTTTGATTTTACCTCATATCCGTGTTACAGACGAGGTTGCAAATTAATGAAAACATTCTACGTGAGGACATCTCCACTTGCAACCATTATTTAAAACTTTTGTAATAATTTCGATACTTATTTCAATAAAAAAAACAATTTAATGAAAAAAAATCTTTTCCGTTTGTCGCAAGAGGTTGCAAATTAAAACTCTTGCCACAAACATTATTTTAGTTATTTTTTCGAGTCTTCCAGAACTTTTGGAATTTTAATCGAAAAATTAGGACTAACAACAATTTTTTTTCGATAAAACAGACATTTCCGTTTTGTATGAGTGGTTGCAAATTTATCAGAGGATGTAAATTGCTATTTTTCAAAACTTCGAAAGTTTGCAGAACTTTTGTAATTATTATTAAATTTTGGAAAAATCATGTCTATCTCTACTGGCCTATTAGTTTAGGAGCTCAATTAGCATTAAGACTAAGAAGGTTTATTTAATTTTTTGCTTTTCAGTTGATTTTTCCGTCGGTTTAATTTTTTGTTAAAAAGTTTTTTGTTCATTGGTTAAAGTATTCAACGTGAGGCTTGGAGGGTTCCATAAATAATCGATCGAGTTTTTCGAACACAGTATGAATCCTGTTATCAATTGAAGGCAACAGCGGAAATTCTCAAAATATTAACTTCTTAGTACTCAATGCAAAACATCCATGCATGATTTTTCCTTTTTCTATACTAACTCCATTTCACTAATGAGACACTGACGCATATTCCTTTCTCTATGGCGTTCATAGAATTTCTTTTGTTGCAACAAATTGGAATGTCAGAAAAGTTTGTCTTCAGATTGTTAACCCTGAATCGGATTATATTCGTCCTTCCTGTTACCTTTAACGGAACATAAACAAAGAAACCTGTTAGAATTTTCTTATGGCTCGGCTGACGACATCTCTATTCATATATATGTGTCTTTTGTAACATCGATTGTGCTCTTGCATTGTTAACCGTGAGAAATCAAAGAAACGATTGATGTGTTGGGAAGTTTCTAGGATTATTCAAAGAAAAAAATTCTCTCACTAATTCTAAACAATTACTTCTCAAAAGAAATAAAACAACTTTGGTGTCTAGGAAGCGGAACAGGCATAGAAATGAATCCTCCACAAGATATTTTATTCCGTTTCATCAGGTTCCAAGATGTGTGATAAAAATAATGTTTAGTTTTTACTGCGGCTCTCGTATTTAAACTCTTTTCCGGTTCTGTTGTAATCTAGTTACTGAACCCAAAGCGTAATACACTATTCTGCATCTAAATCCAGACGAAGTAGGTCACAATTTTCAAATTATATCCCAGTTATGCACACATTGCAACAGCGATGTCATCTGATTACGTTGAAATTCGGTATATAACATTTTCATGCGTACTCAAGCATATAAAGTCTGTTGAATTGATGGCATGAAATTACACAGTTCTCTCAGGTGTGTATCACTGCAGCATTGTACTAATACAATGAAAGGACTGGACAAACCTTTCACGTTTGTACACTTTTGTCGACCTATTAATCAGTTTACAGCATCATTATAATGAAATGAATTATGTAATTATTTCTATGTCGATTTATTTTCGCTCACCACTCCTAGAAGTTGAACGAGGCTTACAATACAAGGATTTTAATAAAATATTTTTGTGTATTTCGGGTTCGCAGAGCGTTTTAAGCCTAGAAGGTCTTCATCAGTGTTAGCCTGAAAAGTAAGACTATGTCCTAATTGGACATCCATCGCGCGAGTGAGCGTCTGGCGATGGTCGGACTCATGGCGTGTTGATCGCGCGATGAAATGGGTGTCCTAATAGCGAACGCCTATTCGTGCGACCAATCGTCGTCGGGCCGATCAACACACCATCGCGCGACCACAGTTGTTTTTTTCCAAGTTCCTGTTTCCATACTGAAATGTCTTGCTAGAAAATGTGTATTTTTCGTCGAAAAAAATAAACATTATCCATCGATTACGAGTAGTGGCTATAAATTATAGTTGTAATGAAGAACTATCGGGTTTTTTAGATCATTGCTTAAATTAAAATACGAAACAAAATGAATCAAACAATCGCTTGAATTTTTTTGCTACAATGAAAAATATATTGAAACTAGCGGACCCGACAGACGTTGTCCTGTCCAAATTTCTATGTTCCCTAAAATGTTTTTCCCGAAAACTCTCGTCCGCGTAGAATTTCTTTTTTTCTGTTTTCCTTTATGTTGTTCCATCTAGATTATGCTTTTGACTCTTTCCGCTTCCTGTTGTCCCGTTATCTCGTTTTCCCGTTATCCCCTTATCCCATTTTCCTGTTACCCCTTTTTTCTTTATCCCGTTTTTCCGTTATCCCCTTATCCTGTCATCCCGTTTTTTCATTATCCCGTTATCTCATTATCCCGTTATCCCATTATCCTGTTTTCCTATTATCCCATTTTTTTCTTATCCCGTTTTCCCCTTATCCTGTCATCCCGTTATCCCGTTTTTTCGTTATCCCATTACTCCAGTTATCCCGTTTTCTTGTTATCCCATTTTTTCTTTATCCCGTTATCTCGTTTTCCCCTTATCCCCTTATCATGTCATCACGTTATCCTGTTTTTTCGTTATCCCGTTATTCCCGTTATCGCGTTATCCCGTTTTCCTGTTATCCCGTTTTTCTATAAAAAAAAATAAAAATAGTGGTTGATCGTAGAAGGGTGAAATTTAAGAGTAATATGATTTTTTTTTTGACAAAATAAAAATAAAAATCTTAAAAAAAAAATAGGGGTTGATCGTAGAAGGGTGGAAACTTAGGGTTGTATGTTTTTTTGAATGCTGTATCATAAAAAAAGAAAAACAAATTTTTTTTATGAAAAAAAAATAAATTAAGGGGTGGACCACCCTTAACATTTAGGGGGATGATTTGTGAATCTAAACCATCCAGGGCGCCACCCAAACGCATACAAAAAAATTCATTCAAATCGGTCCAGCCGTTTATGATACCGACTGCAGCGCCATCTGCCGGGCTGATTTGTGAATCTAAACCATCCAGGGCGCCACCCAAACGCATACAAAAAAAAATTCATTCAAATCGGTCCAGCCGTTTAGGAGGAGTTCAGTGCCACACACGTACAGTAGAATTATACAGTGTCCGGCATAAAGTTCGCAGCATATGGAAAACTTTTTTATTATTGATTTCTCAAAAAAAATCATTCGTGATAAAAACCTCTGCTTCATCCCAAACCTGAAATGCAAACACCAAAATTGAATTTTATACGATCCTATACGAGGGGGATAGAAAAGCGTACTTTGTTTTTAAAATAATATGATCCCATCACTTTATTTCTCACGGTAGAATTCAAATTCATTGGGAAATATTGTTCAAAATCGAATGTTGATCCAGAAATTCGAATCATAGCCACCTATGACCAATTTCATATTTCAACTTTTTTTCCCATTTTTTCCTCATCGCCCTGTACAACATAAGGAATATTATGCTAGACGAATGGTATATTGTTAGATATGATGATATCACTCTCTGAATGTTTTCTCATTTCTTCCTCCCATCGGAAAATCACATTAATTGAATTATGTGACGGAATTTCACAAAATCTTGCTGCAAATAGTAAATAAAACTGAATTGTCTCCTAGGTATGATTCCAGAATGAAAATGAATTTATTTTCACACTACGAATAATATTTTTTATGACAATCAGGAATTGTAAAATATTACCATTTTTGAATAGTTTTTTTTTCAAGTAAGACATCAGAATGCATCTACAATATTTTATTGAATCTTTTGCAGCATTCAACTTACAAAATTAAGGTTTTAATCCACTCGAAAAATGTATTCACTTATTATTTATGAATTTCGAAATATCGAAGGTTGTTACATTCGACTTCGATAGCAATAACCAGCTTCTTTGAATTTTACTGTAAATGATTGAGATACAGAACATTTGCCGATCACAGTTGGCTTTGAAAACAAATTAATTTCTAATTGTAAACAAACCATTTTTGACGCATCAAGAATAACTCACAAATCTGTAGAGTAAGTAATTTCAGTAGTTTTCAATTCAATCATGGCTGCTCGACTAAGTATACAGTAGAGAGTGGAGATTGTAATGATACATGGTGACAATTATCATACTTGTAGAGACACTGCCAATATTTTTAATGAAAGGCATCCAGGTAAAAACGTTCATCATTCGACAATTAAAAGAATTTTGAAAACATTCAGGGAATCTGGATCGGTTTTGAAAAAATACAAAGTGACACATAAACGACCGATAACTGAAAATGAAGGAACTGTTAATAATATTATGCTGTCTACGATTGAAAATCCAAGAATGTCATTATCGCAAAGAGGAGAAAATCTTGGTATATCCGATCGATCAATGAGAAGAGTTCTAGGTAATAATAAATTCAAACCGTATAAACCAAAATTAATACACACTTTGAAACCGAGAGATCCGGATAAACGCTTAGTTTTCTGTTTCTGGTTTCAGTCTATGATGGAAGATAATAAACAGTTTTCGAAATCAAATGGGGTTGTCAGCTCCCAGAATTGCAGGTGGTGGGCAGATAATAATGCCCATTTTAGGATACAATGTAGAGACCAATATCACCAAGTTAACGTCTGATGCGGAATTCTTAATGACATTATTGTTGGACCAGTATTTTTCAGACAACCACTGAATTCTGCAAGATACTTAGAAATGCTGCAGACATTCCTCTCCGATTATTTAGATGATATTCCTCTGGACATGAGAGCTGGAATGTATTTTCAACAAGTCGGTGCAACCGTTCATTCTACGCTAGAAGTGAGAAGGTGGTTAAACGGAACATTTCCAAATCGATTAATTGGAAGATATTCCAATAACGCTTGGCCCGCCCGGTCACCGGACCTCACTCCTTTGGATTTTATTTATGGGGATATCTCAAACAGAAGGTATATTCAAGAAGACCATTTCAAAATAAACGTCATTTGGAGAATACCATCAGGGATTGTATTCGGGGAATAGCTCCCCAGATACTAAGAAATGTTAATGATGCAATGCACCGCCGTACTATGCAGTGTATTGAGAATGGAGGACTCCACGTAGAATAAAGCATAGGACATATTTGTTCCAAAAAATATTATTTGTATTGAGAAAATAAATTAATTGGCATTCTGGCATCATACCTTGGAGACAATTCAGTTTTATTCACTATTTGCAGCAAGATTTTGTGAAATTCCGTCACATAATTCAATTAATTTGATTTTCCGATGGGAGGGAGAAATGAGAAAACATTCAGAGAGTGATATCATCATACCTAACAATATACCATTCGTCCAGCATAATATTCCTTATGTTGTACAGGGCGATGAGGAAAAAATGGGGAAAAAAGTTGAAATATGAAATTGGTCAAGAAATGCAGATAAGTTACTAATCAGCAAGAAAAATACTGAAAAAGCGCGGATATCGAGCATTTAATTATCAGTTACATCAACATTTGTATGCTGACGATGGCGATGACGGGTAGGGTTTTGTGATTGGCTGCTTCAAAATCATAGAGTTAACCCAAATTTTATCAACTTTATTCTATTTTCCGAAAAATCACGATTTACAAAACATGGTATGTTCAATATGCAAAATACTCGGTACTGGGCCCATCAAAATCAACGTGCAATGAGTAAGGGGAATTTTCAAGAAAGGTTTGGCATCAATGTCTGGGCTGGTATCGTTGAAAACAGAATAATTGGGCCAATATTGTTTCAAGGTTCGTTAACACATCGGTTTTTTTCAAAATGAAATCGAGGATCATCTTAATAATCTACCTTTTGCAGTTTTACTGCAAATTTACTTCCAACAAGATGGAGCACCCCCTCATAATACCAGAGAAGTTCTTAATTACTTAATAGATCTCACTGTACTCGATTTCTTTATTTGGGGATATGTTAAAGAAAAGGTTTACTATGCAACAGCCCCAGACACTCTTGAAATCTCAGACGAAATAATTCTACGGTCATTTAGAAGTATAACGCCTCAAATGTTACGAAACGTGTTGAGAGAAACAATTGAACGAGCTGAAATGTGTCTTGAACAAAGAGGAATGCACTTTGAAAATTTACTACAGTGAAAGTATATAAATTATTATCCATGGCACACTTGACAAGAGTAAGTAAATTATTATCCAGTATTTTCCTTACCAATATTAAATTTATGTTCTTATTTTTAATCCAATGAAAAATAAATTAGTATCGTTAGATTCGTCAAAAATTCCTCTTTTCGGAAAGTGCTTGTCAAAAAATGGTCGCCATTTGAAAAATAATAGTTATACACGAAAATGTAATTTTGCCAACTTGTCTTATTCCTATCTATCATACTAGTCACTAAAACTTTGCGATTGTAATTTTCTGACTACAGATTCAGAAGTTTATTCAATCTCAGAAAATAGACATGGCATTTAGTTACATATAAATGAACAAACATGTAAAAACAATACCACAGAAGTAGTGGAAACTACTTGTATGTGGAGTATTGATTTTATCATGGTAGACTCACTCACATTATAGTGTCTAAAATGGTCTGCAGAAAAATTCCATTGTATAAAACTTATTTTAGTATAAAAGTAATAATTATAAAATTTAAAATACGATATGGAAGTAGTTACAGTATGTGTATATAAAAAAGAGTGTACGAGATATGTATGTATATAAAACTTAAATTAAATAACTATCATATAAATGTGTATATAAAAAGAATGTACGAGGAGATATGTATGTACTATCCTATAAATGTATATATAAAATGAAAAAGAAAAGGAAGTACATTGGTATACACATGAAAAGGAGTAAGAAAAGACTACAGTACCGAAAGATACACTAATCCTATCAATTGAATGATGATATAAATTCCTGAACAAATCAGTACACTAAAAATACATACATAAAAAAGGTAGGCACAAGAAGGTATATATAAATATGAAACATTGAGTAAAAAAATTAAAATATTGGTATGAGTAAGAGCTAGAGCACAATAGATATACGAATCATATTCAAACCACATTAAAGATGAACAGATTGAATTGAATGCTTGAACGGAAGTGATAAAATAATTTCGGGTGATAAATAGTATGAAGGTAAAATATTTCATAGGGAACAACATCCTAGATTAAAAGGAGCTGCGAAATAATTGTATTCGCTTGCAGCCAATGCTTAATTTTTTTTTGAACATTGCAGGTGAATTTATTTTACGGATTTCTAAGGGTATTTTGTTGTATAATCTTGGACCAAGTTAATTTAGGAAATGTACGGCAAGAGGCTGATTTCTTGTGGAGTACTTATTCTTTGTAGGATTTTTGTTTTTGGTGAATTTTTCTTTGTTTATTATACACTGTAAGTAGAGTTCTTTGATATCGAGGACTCGCGAAAGGTCGAAGAGTTCTACTGTGGAGAATTTTCTGTCTTTCCCATAAATGATTTTCAAAATCCATTTTGGTAAAATTTTGATTGGGGATAGACAATGATTATATGCACCACCCCATGCTATCAATCCATACCTTAGTTGTGATTCCACCAAGGCGTAGTAGATAGCCTTTAACTGGTCAATATTTACCATCGTTTTGAAATGCCTGAATAGGTAGAGCAAACTCCTTAGTTTCCCAGCTAGTTTTGTTATATGATGATCCCATTTCAGGTTGCAGTCGATAGTTAAACCCAAGTAACTAGTTGAAGTGGCTGGTGGTATTGAAAATGATATTGTTGGGGTTGTTTGCGAAATTGGGGGAAAGTTATCGAAATTAATTTTTTGTATACTGAAGGGCACGTAATGTGTTTTATCAAAGTTGATGGTCAGAAGCCTGGAGTCAAACCATTCTTTTATTTTTGAAAAATCTGTTTGGGTCTTATTGAATAAGTTGGTCAGATTAGTTTACGTCCGATCATGGCCACCTAGATGTAATATTAAAAGTGACTCTAAAAAATGAAGTAGGTGTAAAAACTTTTTAAAATGTCACATTTTGATCCAGAATTGTCTCAGAAATCCAAAAATGTTACAATATACAGGGTGTTCCATTTAAACATTCAAAACCGGAGCCACTTCCGGTTTCACCGGAAAGTGAAAAATATGCGAAAACTCACCTCTTCACATACCATTTACCTATACCAAATATCATTTTGATACACCTAATATTCTAGAAGTTATGACTTGTCTAATAGATTCGTTGAATAACCACATTTTCATCATGTTTCGAAGCATCTGTGAAAGTTTCATGAAAATCCGGCGTTGCCCAATTTTCGCCACCTTAATCTGGAAAATATAAGAAAATTCAATATTTTGCACTGTGTTGTTAATTTTCGTGTTTTCAGGGGCTCAGATGGTAAATATCCTCGATTTTCTCCATACTTCCATTTCCCATACATACAGAGTGGGCCATTGAAAACGAAACAGCGGCTCTGTAGGTCGGCAGAACCAAATTATATAAAAACGCTCGGACACGTCAACTACATTTTCGAGGGGGACATCGTTCGCGAAGAAAATCACCCGAAATACATTTCATCCCTCGGAGCTGTGACCGCCACCCCTAAATTTTTAAATGGCAACATATGGCAAGTGATACCTCATTTGAAAGGGATTTTCCTTCTTAATATCAAACAACAAAAATAAATTAATTATAACGATTCGTTTTCGAGATACAGGAACTTGAAGTTGGGAAATCACTTTTTATTCACTCAATCAATAAAAACGATATCTGATAAGGCAACTGTTATCATTGTCGAGGAATTAAATGATCTAAGTGTTCACCAACAAATAACATGCAATTCCGTTTAACATTTTTATTTCATCCTCATTTACTTGATCGAAAAAAATTTTAGGTTCTTAAGAATCGATAAAAAGACGTTTTCTCGAATTCGACTCAAATGCGAGTACAAAAAAACATGTATGAGATAATTTTTTTCGCCAAATCGCAATTGTGGACGTCTTTCAGTGTCAAACTGATCTTTGATTGAACGACATTAGAGTGAATTACTTGACTAAAGCTGCTGAATATCTTTCCCAATAATGGTGTATACGATCGCGGAAAGAGTTGAAATAATAACAATTTTTTTTAAGAATGATGAGTGCGGTAACCGTTCAGCTAATTTGTTCAATGAAACGCATCCAGATAAACTTGTTGCTAGAAAATACTTTCTAGAATTAGTGCAAAATTTTCGTCAAACTGGATCAGTAGCCAACAAGAAACGAGACCCAGAACGTGAATTTCCGTTGAGAAATGAAGCTGTTGAAGTTGCACTTTTAGGATAACTTAATGCAGACCCAACATTGAGCACAAGGAAATTGGCTAGTGTTACCAATATCAGTAGAACCAGTATCCGCCGAATCCTGAAACATCATAAATTCCACCCCTACAAAATACATTTGGTACACCAATTGAATGAAGATGATTTTGATAGGCGACAGGAATTTTCAGGGCCGGATTAAAAGGTGTGGAGGCCCTGGGGCAACAAAGGAGTGGAGGCCCCTAATTATATTTCAAACAAGTTTTTTTTTATTTATTGCGGAACAAATCAAATTATTTCGACACGAGCATATGTAGGTATAATAAAATACAAGAAATAAATTAAATTACAGCGTGAACGAATGGATTCTAGCGAGCTTTTTTCAACGAAAAATCATTGATGATTTCGGTCAAATCCAGCATCCGGAGAAAATCATTCTCAATGCTAAGAAGCGATAACTTCGATAGGCGGCTTTGTCTCATCGTAGTTCGCCTATTTTTTTCATTTTGGAAAATGAGCGCTTTCCAGTGCAATTTGACATCATCACATTCTCAGTTGTAATATCACAAGAGAGTGAAAATAATTCGACAGATTTTCGAAAACTTGTTGCCAGGCAATAGACAAGAGAGACCAACTGGCTCGAGTGGCTATTGCCAACAAGTTTGAGAAAGAAATCTAGATCATTATTTTCTACTATATCGAACTCTCGTGTGGTAATCTTTAGATTATTTTTTGATGTTACGATCATAAACACATTTCCATGCAAAATTATATAATGTACTAAACCGGTTTTGATTCATTTCACACTTTTCATGCGAATTGATGACAGACGTCAAATTAAAAATATAGGTTGTCAGACAATAAAAACAAAATACCTCAAATTATTCCCGCGACAATTTTCTAGGTAGAATATTCCTACTATTGATTGGCCAAAACGTATATGATTATTTGAATTGAACGTTTCCATTGGTTTCTAGCAATGTCAAAAAATAATCACTGTAATTTCAATGTTTGATAATGTAGCTCTGAAATTTTGGTTTTCAAGAATTTGATAGTAGAACATCTTAGACTGGTCTTTTTGATAGTCCTTTTTCAGAAGGATTTACATTTGTTGCGGAATGTCATCCTTCTCTTAGACTCACACTTTCAGATTTCGGGGATTTCTCTGTTACAAGCGCGCCACTCAGCGGACACTTGTCAACGCCAATAAATAGGAAAAACAGCTATAGACGGGCAAAGTGTTTGTAGAATCAGCAGAAAAATAGTCAACAGAATTTGAACTTTTGTTCTATTATGGAATGCGCACAGGGCTCTTATAAATAATTTGATGCAATCATATTCATAAATTGAAATATCGTTTTCTTCTGCTTATGATTATTAAATTTCATTGTGTATCTAGATCGCTTGTGTCATTCGAAGAATACATCGACAGAAAATCCTTCATTTAATAAAAAAAAATATTATATTTTTTTAAATTCAATTGTTTTTGTTTTTACAGCTAATTTCGATACGATATAATATTTTGTACAATAGTATGATGTTTTACTTGGTGATTGTTTCTCGCATATACACATGATTCATCAGATCGAAGATTAATATTAACCATGGATTTTGACAGGAATACGAAACATGTTTTTGAATGTTTAAAACGAAAAATGAGAGGAAAAAGTGGGAGAACTGCTCTTTCGTTGTCAGATTTTTTATATATAATTTTGCATATCCTTCGGTATTTGTTAGGAAATTTTACCTAAAAATTTATATTGTGGAGGCTCCTCTCTTGTGGAGGCCCCGGGGCTGCAGCCCGTTTGCCCCCCTCTAAATCCGGCTCTGGGAATTTTGTGAAATTATGACTACGAGAATAGATGCTGAAGAGAATTTCCTTTTCAACATCTGCTTTTCTGATGAGTCTACATTCTTTTTGAATTCGACTGTGAGTCGTCATAATTGTCGTTATTGGTCAGATGCCAATCCACATTTTTTCCACGAAGTCCATACTCAAACTCCCCAAAAACTCAATGTCTGGGCCGGTATTTTTGGGGACCGTTTGGTTGGACCAGTATTTCTCGACGGTAACCTGACAGGAGAAACTTATTTGGAATTATTGAATGAACTTGTTTATCCACAATTAGTAGACATCATTGAAAATGACCATCGTTACCATGAAGACCACTTGATATTTCAACAAGACGGGGCACGTCCACATTATGCACAGCCTGTTAGTGCGTTTTTGGATAGAATGTTTCCTGGAAGTTGGATTGGAAGAAGATGCTTTATAGAGTGGCCAGCCAGATCTCCAGATTTAACCCCACTCGACTTTTATCTGTGGGGTCACTTGAAAAACAAAATATTTGCAACCGAACCAGAATCTCTGGAAGATTTACGAAGGAGAATTATTGAGGAATGCCGTCGAATAACGCCGGAAATGCTACGAAATGTGAGGTCTCGTTTTGAACAGAACTTGTATGGAAATGGGTGGTAGACAGTTTGAACATTTAGTTCATTGGCAATAATTATTGCAACACTTGCTTTATCAGATATTGTCTTGATTGATTAAAAAGTTATTTCCCAACTTCAAGTTCCTATATCTCGAAAACGAACCGATAGAATTAATTTATTCGATAATAAGAAGGAAAATACCTTTCAAATGAGGTATCACTTGCCATATGTTGCCATTTATAAATGTAGGGGTGGCGGTCACAGCTCCGAGGGATGAAATGTATTTCGGGTGAATTTCATCGCGAACGATGTCTCCCTCGAAAATAGTTGACGTGTCCGAGCGTTTTTATATAATTGTGTTCCGCCGACCTACAGAGCGGCTGTTTCGTTTTCAATGGCCCACTCTGTATAGTAATATTCGACATTTTGAAATATATTGGTTAGTTCGTTGAATATTGCTGTGCATCTCCCAAAGCTACATGTCGTGTATAAGGGATAATTAGGATTTGATTAGATCATATCAACAAATAGATGGTTTTAATGGGCTCGAATTCTGAATTGATAATAAAAAATGTAATGCTCAAACTTATTATCATGTTTGTTCGAAAAATCTGACGTAAAACCGCTGCAAATCGAAGATGATCTAAATCACTTCCTTCCTCGATTATGGAGGCAAAACCAAGACATTCCTAGTTTGTTCAGTCACCGTAATAAAACGTGAGAAATGGAATGTTCATTGCTAGCCACGCTGAGTTTCCAGTTACCTTTGAATGGCACTCCATTTTCTCTTTACATTATGAAATTGAACAATTGTTCTCTCTGAATGCTGCCATGAGAACTCGTGTTACACCGAATGATGAATATTCAATTACATACCAAGTGAGTCAGCTACAGTTGTTTCTTATGTTCATTTTCAGGCTGCTTCAGAAAAATAATATGTAGTGATGAATTGTAATAGACATGAATGCTGATAATATATCAAGGAATCATTTTGGGATTTCGCATCTCAAAAGGAAATACAAAAAACCAGCTAGCGCGGCCAGTCTGAAAGGTAGATTTTAAAATGTATTTATTGATTCTTGAATTGTCATCAATCAAGTTCACATATCATTGGACATATTTTCATTGGAAAACACCAACATAATTTATATTTTTAACCGACGAAAAAAAGAAGGAGGTTCTCTAGTCGACGCTGGTATATTTTTTTAACGTATGACCACGCATAACTTTTTACAGAGTAGTCAGATTTCTATGATTATTTTTTAATTGCATAGGGTATACCTCAAGTTGGTCCCATTTGAATTTGAAAAAAAAACACCCTTAAGGTTAGGAAAATAGGAGATGATTGATTTTTCACCCACTGAATTTTTAGCTGTTGACCGATTCTACCACGCATAACTAGTCTAATCAACAAGTTCAAAAACGTGTTAAATAGATATAAAGCTCCTAAAAATATGAGCAATAGCTCATTCGATTCGGAATGACGCCTATAAAAATGTTTTTAAGTGTTTATTAGCACGTGAAAAATTGCGATTGTTATTAACAAAATAAGATTAAAAAAAGAAGGTATTTTGTTTTTTGTTAATAATTTCTAAAATAATGATATTTAAGGAATTATGAAAAAAGATCCTGAAAGAGGAGGAAATTTCCAATAAAAAAGTCCTGCCTCCCGGAACTCTATCTCTATTGATTTGTTGATAATATAAACAGGATGTTCATAAAATCAGATGTGGAATCATCTGCGACTGAAAGATAAACTTTAGTCACTATCTTCCATTGTCAAGATAACCTCTTGTGGGGTATTAATGTTGAAAAGGGAAACATTCTCAATTGAATATTAATAGAAAGATTTTTCTGTGAATTGAAAAATCCACGATTAAAATGAAGTTATTTTTTGTGAATGTCTAACAGAAAACAACTACTTCCCCGGCTAAAGCCACGCTGGACATTGAACTACATCTGATAGATATTCTGAGAAGGCCCTAACTCAAAAGAAAAAATCTGAAATTGAAAATTTGTATTTTCATTCAGATAGTTATTTGATTTTCTATTCCAGTCTTAATTAAGAACTCATAAAGATAAATGAGGCAGAGAAGAATGTTTTCCAAAGAGAGTACTCACCAGAAATCATTCGTAACATTGACGCAGGAGGGACATCGCATTCACTAGGTCTTCAATACATTTTTGTCGACGAAAATCTATTTCACGCTTCCACGATCATCAGGAAGACCGGAAGAAATGGGAAACACATTTTCAAGAAGCAATCTCACTTTGCAAAGATGGAAAAAGTTAGAATCATTTCTTTTGGAGAGACACTTTGAAATTAGTGTTTTCTGACATTAAAACCTGTCATGGGGTATGATAGACTGATTTGTTGAAAATATAAACAGGATGTTCATAAAATCAGATGTGGAATCATCTGCAACTGAAAGATAAACTTTAGTCACTATCTTCCATCGTCAAGATAACCTCTTGTGGGGTATTAATGTTGAAAAGGGAAACATTCTCAATTGAATATTAATAGAAAGATTTTTTGTGAATTGAAAAATCCACGATTAAAATGAAGTTATTTTTTGTGAATGTCTAACAGAAAACAATTTTTTTTTAACGCTGAAAATAGGGCTCCGCGAGGTGGTTACGGCATAGGCGCACCGTCTAAAATAATTTTTTTATAGTACTAAATAACAATTAAAAAATTTGAATAAATCATGGTGTAATCTAGACACTTAAACGAAAAAAACCTCGGTAAAAAAAATTTTCATGTCGATTTTTCAAAATGTTACACCATTGTTAGTTAACTAATTTTTTTCCAATCTCTGTTTTTATAAATTACGACATAAAAGTTTAAATAATTGGCCTATAAAATTTTCGCTTCGTGGAGCTCTTTTCATTTAGGTACTTAATAAAGCAATGCAATTTTTTTTATTAAAGTTTATTATTTTGTTAATTATAATTTTTTTAAATTAACAAAAAATGAAATTTCTAAAAAATGTTATCAAAAATTTTTTTTTTAGTAATATCTTATTATTGCTGTTTTTGCATCTAATATAGGTATTAATTAACATTGGAAAAAAAATTTTACGTCATTTGTTAAGAAATTTTTTAAAATTTATTTTTTAATAATTAATAATTATTAAGAAATTATTTTATTCTTAAAAATCATCATTGACCTTTTTCAATGAATTAACAGAAATAATTTTTTTTTATAAATAATTTTATTGTTTATTAACTTAACAATTTGTTATAAACAAATAATATTAACCGTTATATTTTTTTTCGAAAACTATGTATAACAAAGTATAGAAAAAAATGTTTTTGTATTTTTTACATCATTGTTACATATTATATGATAATGAAATTACAGCCGTTCCATAATTTGTCAAGTTATAAATTGTTATAACTTTTGAACTATAAGAGATACGGTAAAGAACATTCAAGTCATTTTTATAAAAGTATTATTTATCTTTAAAATGAATTCAAAATCGATTCTGTAACCATTGTTTATCAGTTGTTATAAGCATTTGTTTATAAAAAAATTATATTTTTTTAATATTTTTTGAAATTTTATAGCTTATAACTTGTTAAATAATATAGATACAGCTACGGACTCAAGAACTTTTTTGTTCTATGATAAAATATCTTTCTAATTACGTATAAATTATAGCAATATAGATTTTTGTTTAAATAAAATACTAGTTTAAATTTATACTTACCTAATTTACATTCTGCTATTGATCATTTTCATTCATTTATCACTAGAATTATTAATATTCTGCTAAAGTTTAATTATTTATTTACTAAAATAATATTTACTAAAATAATAATTGAATTTATTTTCTAATTTTTATATTTTTTTCAAGTATATTTTCCAAGTTATTTTATTTTTATTATTTTTATTGTTAGAAACTTAACAACTATAACGTACGGATAAAAGGAAATTATTAATTACACATTATTTTGTTTAAAGAACATTTCAAAATATATTTTCATAAACAATACAGTAGTTTCTAAATTTTACGAGTTCTCCGTTTTTTAACGGGTGGAAGTTCTGAACAGCTCGGTGCATCATCAATGTTTGGATTTTTATAAACAAATGCTTATAACAACTGATAAACAATGGTTACAGAATCGATTTTGAATTCATTTTAAAGATAAATAAATTTTTTATAAAAATGACTTGAATGTCCTTTACCGTATCTCTTATAGTTCAAAAGTTATAACAATTTATAACTTGACAAATTATGGAACGGCTGTAATTTCATTATCATATAATATGTAACAATGCTGTAAAAAATACAAAAAACATTTTTTCTATACTTTGTTATACATAGTTGTTTTTGTTATTTTTTGAAGTTTTCGAAAAAAAATATAACGGTTAATATTATTTGTTTATAACAAATTGGTGAGTTAATAAACAATGAAATTATTTATAAAAAAAAATATTTCTCTGTTAATTCATTGAAAAAGGTCAATGATGATTTTTAAGAATAAAATAATTTCTTAACTAATTATTTAAACAATTGAAATATAAAAAAACGATTATAAACAATAAACAAAATTATTCAAGAAAACATTTTTTTTTAAATCATAATTTTACCTATGCAATAAGATGGTAAAAAAAATTGTAAAAAAATCCCAAAATAGTCTGTTTGTTTATAAACAATTTCTTAACAAATGACGTAATTTTTTTTTTCCAATGTTAATTAATACCTATATTAGATGAAAGAACAGCAATAATAAGATATTAGTAAAAAAAAATTTTTTGTTAACATTTTTTGGAAATTTCATTTTTTGTTAATTTAAAAAAATTATAATTAACAAAATAATAAACTTTAATAAATTTTGCATTGCTTTATTAAGTAGCTAAATGAAAAGAGCTCCACGAAGCGAAAATTGTATAGACCAATTATTTAAACTTTTATGTCGTAATTTATAAAAACAGAGATTGGAAAAAAATTTGTTAATTAACAATGGTGTAACTTTTTGAAAAATCGACGTGAAAATTTTTCTTCACCGAGGTTTTTTTCGTTCATTTGTCAAGATTACACCATAATTTATTCAAATTTTTTAATTGTTATTTAATACTATAAAAAATTTATTTTACGTGATATAACGGCGTTTTAGACGGTGCGCCTATGCCGTCACGACCTCGCGGAGCCCTATTTTCAGCGTTAAAAAAAATTTATAAATAATAGAGATAGAGTTCCGGTTTTTATTGGAAATTTCCTCCTCTTTCAGGATCTTTTTTCATAATTCCTTAAATATCATTTTTTTAGAAATTATTAACGAAAAGCGAAATACCTTTTTTTTTAATCTTATTTTGTTAATAACAATCGAATTTTTTACGTGCTAATAAACCCTCAGAAAACATTTTTCTAGACGTCATTCCGAATCGAATGAGCTATCGCTCATATTTTTAGGAGCTTTATATCTATTTAACACGTTTTTGAACTTGTTGATTAGACTAATCGTTGTACTGGGTTATCCGATTTAGATGTTGGTCATATTCGAATTTGGAGAGGAATAATCCATCCCTGAGGATGGAAAATAGGGGGTGATTGATTTTTCTCTTGTGAACTGATTCGGTTGAAACTTGGCACACATATGTAGTTCTGATGACACTACAACATAATGGAGACCGGAATTAATCTGATGATGGAAACGAAAGACAGTCGAGGGATCTTCTCAACGGTTCACAGCAGCTACCTCGTATTTGGGCTTATTATTTGCTTCCAACCTTTTTTTCCATTATTAGATTCTAGCTAAATATCGTTTTCTCATTGGAACATCATGTTTTGCAGGTCTTCCCAATTTGATATAAAAATATTTTTGTTTTATTGGTATTTATATTATATATATAATTAATAGTTAAAGTAGGTTATTATATTATACAGTGCGGCTTTTAATAGTATCCCCCCCCCTGTTAACTTTTGAACGGTTCGACGTAGAACAATGAAAAAAAAACGTATTGAATGATATCACCGATGCTACTTTTTGAAATGGAAGACATCGTGATTGCCCGATAGATGTCGCGGGGGATATCAACTGGAAAATTTGGCACATCGTTGAAATTATAACTCAATTTTCTTTTCAACGATTTAGTTTTTTTCAATTTCGTTAATACGTTTTTTAACAATATGCATTTGAAATGTCAAGTGTAACAAAATTTAAAATACATATTTTGAAAAAAAAATTGACAAAATTCAAAAAAATTAGATGGTTGAAAAGAGAATTGAATTATCTTTTCAACGATGTGCCTCTTGACCCACAATGCAATTTGAAATTTTTTAGTTGATATGCCCCCCCGCGCCATCTATCGAGCAATCACAATGTCTTCTATTTCAAAGAGTAGTGGTGATATCATTCAAAATAGTTTTGGTCCCTTTGTTCTATGTCGAAGCGTTTGAAGTAAACAGTGAGGGGTGAAGGGGGGAGGCTATAAAAAGTGGCACTCGCAATTGTGATTCCGTAGAACAACCATAGTTGAAAGACAAAAATGAATTACCTTTTCAACGATGTGCAAATCGACCTCTATGCCTTTCGAAATTTTCAAGTTGATGTGCCCCCAACGCCCTCTGTCGAGTAATTGTAATGTATATTCTCTCAAAAAGATATATTTCATGTCTCATTGTTTCAAATCAAACCGTTCAAAAGTTATTGAGGTAACGGTACAATTCAGATCGGCACTTATATTTGACATTTCAAATGCATATTGTGAAAAATGTTTGAACGAAATTCAAAAAAAATAGGATGGTTGAAAAGAGAATTGAATTATCTTCTCAATGATGTGCCACTTGACCCCCCCCGCTATTTGAAATTTTCAAGTTGATGTGCCCCCCGCGCCATCTATCGGGCAATCACAATTACTTTTATTTCAAAAAGTAGTATCGGTCATATCATTTAATACTTCTTTTTTCATTGTTCTACGTCGAACCGTTCAAAAGTAATCGGGAGACTATTAAAAGCCGCACTGTATAACAGTTAATAGTTTAAAGTAAGGTAGGTAAGTAATCATTTTTAAAAGTAATAAAATTACGCTAAACCAGTAGTGCCAAACGACAGGCAGACAGATTCCAGCATAGTAGCAGCAAGAGCATTAACTAACTTTATCTGGTAATTTATTTTAGTAATTACACACTAAATATCTAAATAAATGCATGAAAATGAATTTCGTTTTTTCTTTGACAAACTCTATTATGTGTTTTTAACTTGGCTAATTTAGAAAACTTATCAATGCGTTTTCATAATTCGATCATGTTTTTATATTATTATTATTCAGTCGGAATTATTTGAGAGATTAGAATGGTACACGAATTTAACAACTCACGCATAAATTAAAACTGAATACAGGGTGGAAGCTAAGTTAGAGCCGTTCAATTTAGTTTTCAAGTTATATTTTTCAAGGGAAATATAACCCTCTGTATGGTTAATTCTATAACTTACTGCTACAACTTGGTAAGGACAAAATAGTGGGCAGGACAAAATTTCCTTATATTACATATATATTGTTACGAAACTGGAGTTCGTCTCTATTAAAATACTCAACTAATTATTTTCTGTTTTTTACACTCCACAATTACAACCCAATAATGTACTGAATCAATTAAATTAATCAGTCACAGTTCACCCCTAAGATATAACGCACGATTCTGAATTACTTTTGTTTTCTTCACGATTAATAACACTGTAATAACTCTTATATAGGTCAATAACGACGAGAACATTCGTAACGGTCGTTCGTCGGCCTTTCTCGAAGTCGCTAGATGTGTCCTGTTTGTTCCAGATAGTTTTCTTGGGATTTTAACGTCACGCTAGGTAAACATGCGGTGGCGTATTGTATTCGGCAGTAGCGCTCGGTATTTTATTTCGCAGGTAGCTATAGCTGCCTCCGTGGTGACGTTGGTTGTTGCCCTGGAATTCAGGGTCTGCTGACCGAAATCACAAATGAGCGGCTGGCTTCTGTTTGTTGACTTCCTTGCACTTCTCCACCGTACTGATGAGGGCCGAGAGCCCGAAACACGTGTCTACGGTTAGAACTTTTCTCAGAGGGCTACGTCCATTAAATTCCTTCCATATATATATATATATATATATATATATATATATATATATATATATATATATATATATATATATATATATATATATATATATATATATAGATATATATATATATATATATATATATATATATATATATATATATATATATATATATATATATATATATATATATATATATATATATATATATATATATATATATATATATATAGATATTAAAAACATTTGAACTGGTATTTTTGAGTTCTGACTACCATGATCGGCGAAGGTATACCAAAGTCTTAAAGTGGTGACGTCCGCAATTGGTGATATTTCTGTAAAATCTACCTTAAAACCGGAATCCTTTTGACATCACCCATGTGTCCGTATGTCTGTCTGTGTACCCCTACGTCTGTCCGTTGTTTTTCTCAGAGACTGTGTAAAAAGTCAAAATTTGCCATGGGGCTAGTAATAAGGAGATCAAACCTTTAGATATATAAATATTTATACAATTTTTAGTTCTAAGTAACATTTATTATTTCTTTTTGCTCTATAATTATAATTGAGAATTATATATTTTTTCTGATCTCGCTGTACATTTTATCTTAAATTTCAATAGTCCTATATAATTTTTTCAGCAAGCAGAACTCTTTTAAGCACTAACTTTTTACGTATAATTAATTGTAAAGAAGTTCGCCATCTCTAGAACTTAAGTAGGCACACTGGAGAAGGCCACCCTGTATATTCTGTTAGATTGTATGAGAAAACCTCTCCAGCTTTATCAGAGCTAATGCAGAGTGATTCTGATAACTTTTTCATTTGCCACATCCTCGCTGTGAGAAAGCTTACACCTATATTAGAACTGGAGAATAGACGAACAGAATATAAATTAACCATAATTGGTTCATTAAAATACAATGTTATATTTTCGTTATCATTTAAATGCAAAGTAGGCCTTATCATTAGAGGGGTAATAACCAAAAAATTCAACAACCTTTCAAAGATCCATTGTAAAATATGTACTGAGTGAATCAAAAGCATACAATTTTGCAACTCTATTGAATGTTTCGAAAGTCGGCAGTATTGATAAAATCCTCGACCATAAATTTTTTAACATAGCTGCAAATTTGATATAACTCGTATTTCAATATTCAGAATTCGAAGCATTATTTGCAATCACTTGTTAAATAACATTATTTGATTTTATTTTGCGACCATAATAAACATGCTTGCAAAATGTTTGGGTACTCGCTGAAATTTCACTAGATGATTATGCAAATTTGCAATTCTCTCCGAACGGTATGATTTTTTTTATAATTTACCACAAAATTGTAATATATATATATATATATATATATATATATATATATATGTAATATTATTTTTGCGACGTCGCCGTATAGATGAAATCTGCAATATCAATATTTTGTAATTTTTCAACATCAAAGTAATATTAACATTTCAGCAAATTCTATGTTGAATTCGATTAATCCTGGAAAATGTTCATTAAAATTTGCAACTTTCTACGAAAGTGGCTAATTATCGTATACATTTTTAGGTAAATTTTATTTAAAAAATCTGGTGAGGGAAACTGTGGTACTCGATTTATCTCTCTTTAGTCGGTCTTGTGACGTATCATTTCGGAAGGTTCCAAAACAAAAATATATCTGAGAATGATAGCTGGAAGAAGTTCATGAGACATTATTGGAAGCTGATATCAATATTTCTACTTTGTCCATATAGCGGTATTGCTTCACTAGTCTCTAGTGATTGTGGAGATTCTTTACAATAAAGGTGATATAGACAATAACATACTCGATGGATTTCTTCAGTAGAATTTCAGAAATTTCATCACGACAATATGATGAAATTCCGATCTTTCTACTGAAAAAATACTTGTCTCTTACTCTGCAATTCTTTTGGTACAATATCATTCAGTTGATGGTGATTCGTATTTCTACGAAATAAATTGAATACCGCCTGTCCATCTCTAAAGCAATTACGCTGAATCACATAAAATCACACACGGTTGATTTACTGTCAGAAAGGTCTCCGGTTCAATAAGATGTGGTTCTTTCTAGTGTGAATTAGATTATAATTTCGAGGTCTATCTTTCCTGATTGGTCCATTTGGCCGGTGCTCTTTCTTTTTGCTCGATCCATTACTTAGTTGCAGTTGTAGTGGGGTAACGAGTCTTATTTCCCAAGTTAACTAACTTGTTTTCGACAAAAATATATACAGTGTACGCCATAACATTGGCAGCAAATGGGAATCTTTTTTATTATCATTTACCAGAATATTTTATACCACATAAAAATATGGCATCATCTCAAACTACACGCATCAATCCAAACTGAATTACCTCCGATTATATTGAAGGCATATTGAAAAATGTGAAATTTTGTAAAGAATCGAAAATTTATTTCGGATCTTGAATCACAGCCACAGTTATATTATGGATTATGACGAAATTATACTATGGAAGTTGTCTTCCTCTTTTCCTTTCACCTAAAATAACATTTATCGAAAATTAAAAGGAAATTTCTATCTCTCTTGTTGCAGAGAGTGAGAAAATACCTACGAGGTATAATTGGGAATTCAAAATTAGATGCCAGCGCCAGAGTGGCAAAAATTCAAATCAGACATACTTACATTGTTTGTCAGTTTTCTCAGAGGTTATACACTTGTGTTTTGTTGAGTTTTTCGAAAAATATTTCCATTTGGTATAATTTTCCAGTTTTTTTGTGTAGTGTTATTCATTTCAAGACTCTAGTGAAGTGGTGTATTTAAATCTTGAGACAATATCATTTGCGAAAACTCTCTTTGAAGGAGACAAAGTATGCTCTAAATTGCTTGCAATAAAAATATTTTTCGAAGTTTCTGGACAGCTCAGTGAAGTCATCGTGAATTATTATGAATTATTTTGAAAAAATGTTACACATTATTATTTGTGAATGTTCGAATTAAAAATAAAACTAATTTTTTTTTTTTAAAAAAACAATGGTGTGAAAATGTTCCTTATCACCTAGGTAAATATATAGCCACTCTTTTTCCATACTGTATGAATAATATTCGGTATGTCGAATAATATCTCTTTTTTCTTCTTAAGTCTCTTTTTTTCTTCTCAACTCTCTTCGAAGGTTCTCTTTTTCACTTTTTTTCTTGGCCACACACGATACAGGAACATTTTGGGAAGGAACTGTATTCTTCTTCAAGATCCCAAGAGCCCGTCGTCTGTCTATAGACTCACTCAATCCTAGATTAGTCTGCACCAGTAGGTTACATTCATTTTCTCACGGAAAATGATAAAAACTCATTCCAGTACAACGGGATCGTTTTGTCCAAGAGTCACATTGAGGTACACAACACTAATGATTTGAACTAGAATCACTAATTTTTTCACTCGAGGACGTACAATAGTCAACAGAATATTTACCAGGTAAACCAGAATTTCATTGAATGTCAAAATCACAAGAATTCGACAAGTTTCAAGTGTACAATGGCTAAATCATATAAACATTAATGTTTAAAAAAACAATTATAGTCACTCTTTTTCCATACTGTATGAATAATTTTCGGTATGTTGAATAATATCTCTTTTTTCTCTTCTTAACTCTCTTTTCTTTCCTCACAACTCTCTTTGAAGGTTCTCTTTTTCACTTTTATCTTGGCCACAGACGATACAGGAGGATTTTGGGAAGGGACTGGATTCTTCTTCAAGAGCCCATCGTCTGTCTATAAACTCGCTCAATCCTAGATTAGTCTGCACCAGAACGTTACGTTCATTTTCTCATGGAAAATGATGAAAACTTATCCAGTACAACGGGATCGTTTTGCCCAAGAGTCACATTGAGGTACACAACAATAATGATTTGAACTTGAATCACTCATTTTTTTACTCTAGGACAAACAATTGTCAACAGATAAACAAGAATTTCATTAAATGTCAACAATCACAAGAGATTCGACAAGTTTTAGGTATACAATGGCTAAAATCATATTATAAACATTAATGTTTGGAAAAGTAAACAATGTAAGTATGTATAGTTTCCAAAATCGACACCAGAGGGAGTATCCCTTATTTTGAATTCCCAATAATAAATAACCCCCAATAGCTAACACTTACGACATTTTTGAATGAAGCCCTTTGTTTTCCATACTTTTATACAAAAGGTATAATATTAACCCCAAGGCACTGCATTGTGCACACCTACATTGAAGTCTTTGAGTTCACAACACATCTTCCTACTTAATTCTGAGAGTTAGGTTTTATATATAAATATATATATATATATATATATATATATATATATACATATATATATTGTTTTTCGTCAATTTCTATGCTTTTACATTCGTAAAATGTGAAAGCAGAAATATAAATAGAATATTTTTGTTTTAAACCTGAAGATGACAAATACCATGTCGAAACGTCTTTAAAAAAATATACAAATTTTCCTTTATTCCGAGAAATTGAAGAAAATATATATATATGGGGACTTCAACTGGAACTAGACTCTCAGGATAAAAGATGTGGATAAAATGCAAAAACATGTCAATTGTGATTTTTTGTACGCTTTCCAGTAATATCCCTAATCCCACTTATTTTTTTCAAATGGGACGATACTACTTGTGGCACCTTGTTTAAAAAGACAAATTGACATTAAAAAAAATGGATGGTCAATTTTCTTTTTAAAAGAGCTTTCCAACAAGGTGCCACAAGTAGTATAATCCGATTTAAAAAAAAAAGTGGGGTTAGGTTTCACCCATTGAAAGGGATCTTTTTTTTGTTTTTGATATGACTGGAAAGCCTACAAAAAATCTCAATTGATATATTTTTGCGTTTTATCCACATATTTTATCCTGAGGCTCTAACAAATTAGTTCCAGTTAAAGTCCCCACCCTGTATATATATACATATATATATAAATGGAACTATAAAAACATTTGTTTTAGTGATGAATTTACTTTCTTTCTGAATCTTGAATGAAGAATAGGCTACGTTACAACAACAACCGTTGGATTGGAAGAAGAGGACCTCCAAGATCTCCAGATTTGACATCCTTAGGTTTTTTCATCTGGAATCTGCAGTTCGTAAAATTCAAGTAGCCTCAATTGAAGCACTTACGATCGCATTAGTCGAGAATGCCGAAATATTTCCCTTGAAAATTTCGCGAATGTGAGACAATATTTTGAAAACAGCTTCTATTATTATTTGGAGAATAACGGAAAATATTCTGAGCATTTACGGTGAATTGGAAAAATCTTTACTTTTACTTTTTGGGTCATTCAAATTTATATTGTCCAAATTTGACCTGTTAATGTAAAAATAATGTACTGGACCAAACTGGCCTGAATTCAGAACATATTCATTCAGTGTAGTTTTTGAAATAACACTTTCTACACATTTTTCACTGCAACAGGTGCTCATTTCGAAATCATTCCATTGATCAGCATATTAGGTTTTTATTTTTCTGTTTAAAAAAATTATAATTATTTCAAAAACTACACTGAATGAACATATTTTTGAGATAAATAAATGATAAAGTTGGACGACGAAAATGAGAATAACAAGTGCGCAAACATTATTTTGAGATGAAACCGTAACGGTATAAAAAAAATGTTTATTTTGAAACTTTTCCAAATCTGGATAATGCAAAACACAAGAATATATTATGCATTTTGGTGTGCTCAAGGTATTATTTTCACCGTAGCGGTTTTGCCTATTTTTGTAAACATTTTAGTTGTTTTATTGAAACGGAAAAAAAACGTACCTCGTTAGACGTTGAATCCAAACTGTCTGATATAATCACATAATCGTCCGCATGTTATTTTACAGTCTTCTTATTTTTTTTGCTTTCAGTTTCGTCTTGCAGAGCTTTGCCAGAAATATGATTATGTGGTAACGTCATTAGTCTCGTTATCGCCCACTTTCACCATTGCTGTTTAATTCCGATACAAGTACTTTGGTAGTTGGACATCCAGACCTTTTTTCTTGCAATATTTCTCTATTAAACGCTTGTCCTTAAAGCTACACCAGCATTTATGGCACACTAAAAAAAACTAGTTCAGAATTTTGTACACATTTATTTCAAATTTGCGTCCCAAACCAATTTTTTTACAGTTCTTGTTTTCCAGGAAAAGGGCGTGGGCTAGCTTTTGATTCAAGCTGCACCCACACTCTGTATTTTTGAAAATATGCAATATATAGTGATCGGACGGGTGCCAGAGTTTCTTACACATTTATTACACATCACTGACGTGTAGAAAATTCCAAAATGTTGATCCCCAAGTGGTTAAATACTCCTAAATTTTGAATTATGCCTATTAAATATACATCAAAACAGGGACGGTAACATACTTTTTCACAAAACTTCTTACACATCTATCACAAACAAATGACATTATGGAAATTGCATAATGAGGGTTCCCAAGTGGTCAAACACGTCCAACTCTTCAAACTTTGAATTTGTGTAATCAAAATAGTCCATGCGCACCTAGAAACTCGCAATAGAAGGTTTTTAAAAAATTCCTTAAATTCTGAATTTTTATAGCGAAATATCCACGCGCATCTAAATGCTCGTGATATAAGGTTGTGGGCTGCTGTAATAAATTTAAAACTCAATAAAAAATTGTTAATGTCGCATATTTCTGTCATAATACCTTTCAAAAATTTATTAACACATCCCACTCTTCAAATGTTCAATTTTCGCAATCAAAATAGTCCATGCGCACCTACAAACTAGCCTACTATTGATTTAGTACAATACCTATGCCTAATGTATTAGTTCAGCTTTCCTCAAATTATTGATACCTTCTCTAAAAGCATGTTTCAGTTGAGTTTTGCAGAATTTAAAACGAAAATTTTTTGTCCTGCTTTCTGTTTTATTATTGAATAAATAATTTTGATACTTTAAAACTTGATTCGGTTCACTTCGTTTTTATCGGCTATGGAAGAATGCTACTGCATAACTTGAAACTGAATTTTTAATTTTCTGTTATTTTCGAATACACTTATAACCTACACTTAAATAAATGATTTAAAGAGAATACAATTTACAAATCCAGTGGCATAGTCAGATTTTTATTACAAAAGTCACTCACACTGCCATACTTTCAGTTTTTTTTTTATTTTTTTTTTTTTTTTTTTTGTACAGCACCCAACAGAAATCCATTTACAGGGTGGGAAAATCACAGGTACTAAAACAAAAAAACATAAATAATTTGAGAATCAGTAAAGATACAACAATAGTGTAGAAATGAGACATGATACAAAAACTAGAGAAAAGGAAAATTAATATCAAAAACTGATTTTTTTCAATGAAGCAATGCTGCAAGAGAAAATGTCACAACGGTCATTGACAGCATTGAAGTTGTTGCGAATTCTGAATAAGGGTGAGTTTTTCTGTACATTTGTTCTAGAGAATTCGAGGTAAAATAGAGTAAAATAGAGAATGTAGAACGGAATGAGCTATTGACTTCGGATTTTCGCTGTACAAATTCACTGGTGTTCTACTTTGTATCGGCAGTGTTGCCAGATTTTAAATATGTCTATAATCTAAATAAAAATTATAATCGAATACTTTGTTTCCAAAATTAAAGTTGTTGTAACTTCGTTGTAAACCAATATTTTTTTATGAAATTATGATGGTTATCATTTATAACGACTACGAATCCAGTGGTGTAGTCAAATTTAAAAACAAAAACTGCCTAATAAACTTTTGCCGTTTTTGACAAAGAAAAAAAACCATAGAGTGCCTTGGAAATGAAACTAAAGTTATGAAAATTTGTGTCTAGATACAGTTTTTGATGCTTAATATTGAAAAATTTATTTTTTGAGATTGACTGAAAAATGCGTATTCTACAGGGGTGGTTCCATTTTAAATGGGTCACACAGTATATGTAACAGGAATTTTGCGATGTTTGGGGGTGTTTAACTCCTTGGGAACCATCATTATGCAATTTCCATAACGTCAATTGGTTGTAATAGATGTGTAGTTTTGTGAAAAATTCTGTTACCGTCCACGTTTTGATGTATATTTAATAGGGATTATTCAATATTTAGGGGTATTTAACCCCTTGGGGATCAACATATTGGATTTTTCAACACGTTAATGATCTGTAATAAATGTGTAAGAAATTCCGGCACCCGTTCAATCACTATATATTGCACATTTTCAAAAATACAGCCCACGCCCTTTTCCTGGAAAACGGGAACTGTAAAAAAATTGGTTTGGGGCGCAAATTTGTAATAAATGTGTACAACATTCTGAACTAGTTGTTTGGCTGGTGTAGCTTTAGCGACATATTAAACGCTCTCGTAATCGATAAATCAGATGAAAACTTCTGCTGATCTCGACATTTCTGAAGTAAAACGGAGAATCATCTAGATTAATTTTACATTTTCGATATATGCGTTGGTGTATGATTTTAAGAAGTATTTTTAATATTTGGATCATTAAGCTTATTAGTCTGACTACCTTTAAACATTTCAATAAACATGTTTGTTCAAACTGCCAAATTGCGATATGGATTTTGTCGTTACCTAGAGCTCTTCCGGTTTTACTGTTTTTGATTGTTTCAATGTGTCTGGTTCTAAATTTCTTATTGAAGCTATTTAGATCGTGAACTGAAAGCAAAATTACAATGTAGTGAGCTCTATGTTTGCTATTGTCTTCTACTATTTTGTTCTATACGTCCTTTTTTGTTTGTCCTGGCATTTTTTGTGAATTGCAAAGAGCTCGTGTTTTTGTTGTAGAATTTCGGGTTCCTTAAATATCTAATTCCATCCAGTGTTCTTTCGATTCCATGAATTTCTGCCTTGTTTATTGTTTTGTCCTTCTTGTTTTTTTTTAGGTGTATTTCGTTCATTATTCTGAGATTTCTTCATCCCTGTTTACTACTAGAAGCATCTCCTATTCTGTTATATTAATGTGATTTTCATTGATAGATTTACAAAAGTTTTTAAATATTAAGTTGGAGATCGTATAACATATTCGAAGCTTCCAAATTCTTTTTTGGTATCAGCAGAATAACATCACGTTGATACAAACTGTGTTCATTTATTAACGATGCATTCTGGTCCAACCAAGTATTCATGTTAACAAAACATAAGCAATTCAGTTTCAACATCAGTTGCATGCATAATGCATTAGTTAACATATACGAAAAAATCGACGTTATTGTCAAACAAGATTCCATTCATTTTCCACGGCTATGATTGCCTCGTTTATAATTCAATATGGTATTTCATGAGATTTATGGCATTGTTATTTCAATTCAATCTATTCCTGGTGAAGAGACCAAGTATTTCAGCTTATAGTAATATTAGTGTAGTAGAAGAAAATTAATAATATATATGTGGGTAGAGATAATCGGAGTAACAAAAACGCTCGGACACTCCAGTTTCGAGGGGGACATCGTTCGCGATGAAAGGCACCACCATTAATTCCTTGTTGCTGTGACCGCCAATCCTAAAAATTTAAATGGCAACATATGGCAAGTGATACCTCATGTGAAAGATAGTTTTCCCCCGAACATCAAGCAACAAATAAACTTTTTAACAAAAAATTAAACCGACGAAAAAATCAACTGAAAAGCAAAAAATAAAATAAACCTCCTTAGTCTAATGATGATTTCCTAAACTATGTAGTAACTGATTTTGAGTCGGCGCCAAACAAACAATTATCGAAGATCATTATCTATGAAAGTCATCAAAACGCAGCCGTGCATCTCGCTGCCATCATTTTACGCTTCCCCTAATTCAATTGCTAGTTTGTTTGGCGCCGACTCAAAATCAGTTACTTACATTAGTTTAGGAGCTCAATTATCATTTAGACTAAGAAGGTTTATTTTATTTTTTCTTTTCAGTTGATTTTTTCGTCGGTTTAATTTTTTGTTAAAAAGTTTTTATTTCTAAATTTTTTGTGGCCAAAATCTACCAATTACTACCTACTTGTTTTTTGATTACTTCCAAAATACTTACTTACCCACCTTACTTCAACAATTACCAGTTAAATAATATGATTATCTACTTTTACTATTTGTTGTAATATAAATTATTTTCGTTGTTCTGGTTAGTTTATTTCATTACTTTGTATATCATTCCATCCTCTCATAAAATATACTGATTTTGACGGAACAAGAATAATGTCAGTAGCGATCTGTCATTGTCAACTACGTATGTGTGTGCCAATGTTCACTAGTGAAAAATCAATTATCCCCTATTTTTCTACCCGTAACGGTGGCTAATTCCTTTCGAAATCCAAATATAAGGTATACCCTATCTATTAAAAAAAGAATAATCCAAATCGAAGAACCCAGTACAAAGTTATGCCTGATAGAATCGGTTAACGGACCAGAATTCAGAGGGTGAGTGATCAATATCCTTCATTTCGATACCCTTAGGGGTGGATTTCATCTTTTAGGGGTGCAAAGTTCAGAATTTTATCTAGGAAGGAATTGAATGAAATTGATGTATATTGAAAAACAGATTCAAAGAGAAAATATTGAAATCAGGATTTAAATTTTGTTAAATCATTTCTTGATACGCCCTAGCCCTGCAATGAAATCATCATTCAAAATTTAATCAACCTCTTGCGATGTGACAATTTGCCGATATTTTCAATTCGAAAGTTCCATAGATAAAAATATTCAAATATTCAGGGGGTAACTTTTTTCATATTTGACAATTTTGGTCAATATTACTATTGATCAAAAAATTCATTCCAGCCGTACTCCTCTTTTCGACGAATTTTATGTGTTACGAAATACACAATTTGATAATTTCAACATGATTACATTTGTTACATTTGAAATGATTCCCCAGTATTTTACTTGTATTTCAATCTATACAACATTTTATCACACACAATTTATTTATACAGTTTTAGCCATTCAATTATTTATATGTTGTATATGTCTGTAACTTGATGATTTTGTAATTATGAACACTTTTTCTTATATCCCTGAAGAAGGCCAACATTTCGCCGAAACGTTGGCAGTACAACCGAAAAATTTGAGTAATGCGTTTTACTAGTCCACTTGCTAGTGATCTGTGAACAAGAAAAATATCGTCTTGTGAAAACAGAGTACATCCAAATAGCTGTTTTAGATTGAATTGTATTTGGGATCTGGATTTTTATTTTGGATTAAATCGGATGATGAAAAATCAAGGAAAATAAGAGAAAGGAAATGCATTTGGGGAGTTTAGTTGATTTAATATATTTTTGAATGCAACCCTTAATTCCACGATTGTGTACTGATAATTAAATTTGTTTCAGAACTAGGCTGGGGGAGAGGATGGTGAGCATGAATTCAACTCTAGTTGAAACAGTCAGTATTAATTATGAGGATTTCAACGAAAGTTTTCTTACATGTGGAACATGTTTATGTAAGTATTTTTTTTAATTATTTTTTTGTGGTAAAGTAATATAGTTTATATTATATCAGAATTTCCATGTATCGCAGATGTTATTGTATGCACGAAATCTGGATGTTTGTTTATCTTTTTGAGAAAGCATGTTTTAACGTACCTAAGGAGTCAACTGTAAAAACCGGGTGTCTGCGACATAGGCATATTGGACGAATATACTCACCCTAGTCACACTTTGACAGTCCGCTGACCACGGAGGCCTATCTGAATACCCTTCAATCAAGTATCCAGCGAAAATATGAGTCAACGCTTTCAATAACTCATCGTAATAGGCTTGAACGGCCCACAGACGATGCAATTTGTTGTACAACAAGTTGTACAATCTTAGTTGGTCCAACCGTTTGAACGACAATTGCAACGTGTGTGGCGTTATCGTTCAATCAATCGTACAACGCGGTCGAGTCGTATGAAAGTTTAGCATCTTTAAAAATCTGTCGTACAACTCGGTTAGATATACAAGTTTGAACGTGTGTATCTATTTGGTGACTTGTTGATACGATTTCATTTCAAAAATTAACATTGTGTAGTGAGATTGTCCGCTAAAATAGTGTCCATCGTCGTCCATTCGTAGATAATTCTTAAAATCTGTTGGTTCTGTGGAGCGCAGTTCGAAGTAATTTCATGTGTGAATACATATGTCTGTGCAGCAATCATTTTTTACACCACACTTTTTTCTTTTTTTTCACATTATTATTGGTCTCATCCGAGAACAACGCGACAACTACAGCAGCTATTTCCTTTTTTTGAAACAGTTGGTGCCATGGTGAACAATTAAAATATACAAGATTAGTTGTACAACCGATCGCTTGAATTCTTTTCACGTCTGTGGGCAAAACTCTCTACGATCTGTACGATTTATAGTGCAACCTATTGTACGATCGGTTGTACAACAAATTACATCGTCTGTTGGCCCTTTATAAGAGCTGGCTGCAGAAAACCTGGCCAATCGGGTAACATAATGAAATGTTTTCAAAATGTTAGTACTTACAGCAAACATAAGATAAATCATATGCTGCCTGGGCAAAAGTTGTGCATAAGTTTTTTACGGCCTTTTTTCTACCAATGTAGTAACAGATTGGAAATACTTTTGACATCTAGTATCTCTCGAGTTGGCCGATCTAGTTCTCGACAGGTAAGGGGTTCGAACCCTACACCTGACTGTTTTTTTTAAATTTTCCCTTCGAAATTGACAAATGATTTGTTTTGCGACCAATATTCGTCCCAAATAAGATTTTATTAATTTCATTGTGAGTTTTTTTTAATTGTATTATGTATCTATTCCTCCAAGCGGAGGTCTATGTAATCCTTCAATGCGTGAAGGAAAACAATAGTAGAGGAACAGATCCACATTCTCTTAGACTGCCAGGCGGCACTGATGGCTCTAAGTAGCCAGGAAGTGGCATCCCAACTGGTATGGAACGCAAAGAGAAACTGACAATTGTAGCAGAACAAAACCGCGTCAATCTGATTTGGGTGCCAGGACATCAGGGATTTGCAGGGAATGAAAAAGCCGCAAACTCGCCATAAGAGGATCGGAAAACGAATCAGGGCCAGGACTGACCCTCGGGGTACCAAAGCGTACGGTACGATTGTCAGTAGAAGACTGGATCCCGGAAAAACACAAACAATACTGGAAATATATTCCAGGAAACAGACACGGGAAACATTACATCAAAGGCTCGTGTCGGAAAAAAACAGCCGACCTGTTAACTCTTAACAGGGAACAACTGAAAATTGTTTCCTAGGAAACTGAACAATGGCCTCCCGCAGGGTTCGGTGCTCGCCCCACTCCTATTCAATCTCTACACAGCTGACCTACCTGAAACGAGGCGTAGAAAATTTGCATATGCAGATGACTTAGCGATTTTCTATCAGCACAAACTCAAATTACCAACTGAACATGCTTTGAATGAAGACCTCGCCAAGCTTAATGATTACTTCAAAAAATGGAGGCTGTGCCCAAGTCCGTCTAAAACAGAAGTCTGCTGCTTCCATCTATCGAACAGGCAAGCAAATGATACCCTGCGAGTGGAATTTGATGGCAGGATCCTTAACCATAGCAAAACTCCAAAGTACTTAGGCGTGACGTTCGATCGATCACTAACATTCAATATACATCTTAGAAACGTGGCTGGTAAACTGAGAACGCGCAATAACATCATAGCCAAACTTGCTGGAACAACATGGGGGAGAAACGGCGGCAACACTTCGAACAGCAGCTCTGGCCTTGGTATACTCTGTCGCAGAATATTGCTGTCCTGTTTGGATCGCTACAAAAGTAGATGTGCAACTAAACCAAACAATGAGACTGATTACTGGAACTATACGGTCAACACCAACGCGCTGGCTCCCAGTGCTCAGTAATATCACACCACCGGATATCCGACGAACTACGGCTCTCATTAGAGAATATAGGAAAATCATGGCTAACGCAGACCTACCAATCCATACCGATATCTCATACCTAGCAGGACAATATCATCGGCTCAAATCAAGACATCCAGCCATCCGATCAGCATTAGAATCGAATGAAAACTTTCATGCGACTAATAAATGGATTACCATATGGACAGAAACTGCAGGAGACCACTACATTCAACTAGATGACCCAACGCAGTGTTTCAACGGATCTGACCTGCCACGCCTGCCACGCCGAGTTAGAACAGGTTGCGGGAAATGTGCTGATTCTTTACACAAATGGGGCAGGGCAGAATCCCCACAATGTGATTGTGGATCTCCGCGACAAACTATCCGCCACATCATATCAGAATGTCCTAACCGTTCCTACGATTATGACCTTGAAGATGTTATGAAAGCCACACCAGAGGCAATTGAATGGCTACGCAATTTGGATGTAGATATATAGTTTGTCATAATAATTATGTTTGTCCTTATATGCTCCTGAGATCCTAGAAAAAACTACTCAACACATTGCAATGAAATTTTCACCAATGATTTTACATATCACAAAAACCTTAAATTATTTTTTTAAGATTTTTCTTATATACCGTTTTTGAAAAAAAATGTGTCCAACCAGATGGACATTTGACCTTAGTCAAGTCAAAACTATAACAAAGAAAAATGAAATAAGGTGGTTTAAAACTAAATATAATGTTAAAATTCAAAGATATATATAAAAATCAGAAAAACAGTTGCGCTCAATGGTAACACAAAAATATGCACTACACTTTTCGCAAAAAAAATTAAATCTTTTTTTTACAATTTTTGTACTTGCACCTCATAGAATTCCCAACTTTGGCTACTTGAGGCAAATGTAATTTATATCGTGAAGAAATTGGAGTGGACTTCGGTGACTGGGTATAACCCTCAGGGTTATTCCTTGTAGTGAGTCGTTAGGTTAAGACCGTGTTTTCGTCATTTGTATGATCATCAGTGAAGAAGGAATCTACAACTTCAAGCTCAAATGCGTGAAATTTCAAAATATCCTTTGGAGCATCACCCAATTTCTTCCTCACGTTATAATATCCAGGAGTTTGCTATTGCTAGATCAATCAAGTGAGAAATGGTTTTGACAGTCCACTTTTACGTTCTTGCAGACATTCGATAATAGCTTATCATTCGGTTATTGAGTCAATACCGCCCATTGAGTAGTCGTTGTAGCATTTTACAATGCAGGGGCGAGAAACAAGCATGTACTTGGAATCTTTTTTGGACCATCTTTCACAGTTATCGGTAGGATGTTGTCCTAATGCTGTTGAAGCTAGTAATATTGGTTTCTGGTCAAACCATTGTATAACATCTACTTTTCCATCATTTCTAACTTTGTTCTGTAAAACCTCTGGGATTTTTTTCATAACTTTCTCCGCTGTGATTCCATAATTGACCCGGTGCAAACTATACCTTTTGTTGGTAAATATTCTAGACGAGGTATTGTCGTAAAGAAACGATCAACAAATACCTGGGTTCCAGGTTTCAATGACCTTGTTAATCGTATCACAGCAGCTGTCTTCAGTCCTAGATTCACGTCACAATTCTCCAGTAATGTGCCTTTCCCTTGGTTATTCTCAAAATCTAGAATTGAACCCTCTGACGTGGCACACACAAAATTTTTCAAACTATGTGCCGTCGCTCTAACGACAAACAGGAGTTTTATTTGATCAGCAAGTGGTTTGATCTTCCAAAGTTCATATTTTTTTCGTATTTCCTCCGATACATCTCTGTCTACCACCACTTTCAGATGACTTCTAATACTAAAAAATCTTTTGCGGGTCATACTTTTAGAGATTTTTGACACTCGGGTGAGGCTAATCCAATACATTTTAATCTTTCATGGTCTTCGTCAAACCGCAATTACTTTTTGTTGCCAAACATTGCTAAACAAAACAAAGAAATAATTTTCAGGTTATCATGATATTGTTGTAATTTAGATTTCATGTCCATCACAATGGACACGAAAATATTTCGTCTCCAGAAAGAGAATTTCACTACAAATCAACATGAATTCAATTGAATAATAAGTTTAGACCTTCCTTATACTAGTTCCGATTTTTCTATTTTAAATTTCAAAAGGTTTGATAAAAACTTACACTCAATCGTTTGCTTTCCAAAGGCACTCATGATCATATCACTTTACTTGTTTACACAAATATATTACGTCAACTGAACTTGCTTGATAAATGCATAGAAGACAGCACAGATATGTCCACTGCGTTGGACAACTGGCTTTCACAGCAAACGAGGGGTAATTTAGTTTTCAATACGAAAATAAAGAGGTGTCCATAAAAATGGACGTTGGATCTCAGGAGGATATATTTAAAATTTCCCTGTTTATATTTAAAATTTATATGTTTATACGTATTGTGTATTTTATATTCTTTCTATCATGTACATTGCAGTGTAACCCCATACGCTAAATAAATAAACTGAAAATTGTTACGGGGCTAATGACTGGACATATGCCAGTAAAATGGCGACCTAACATGCAGATTATGCGGCAAGGAACCAGAAACAGGATGACACATACTGTGCAACTGCTGAGCTCTGGACCGCAGAAGACAGTCAGTTATCGGGCAACCAATTGGTGAACCGAGACTGTACAGCACACATTCAGCAAAGGACCTGTACAAAATTACTGGAATGGGTGCTGTAGAAGGGAACACCATACTAGATACAATGGGCCAGAGGGTCAAAGTGTCGTTCGGAAGTATTGGGTGTTTTTTTTTAGAGGGCATCGCGGAGGAAATGGGCCATAGGAACCCGAAAACTCAGAGGGAGAGCCCCACACTTTGTTAAAAAAAAATTATCTATACCTTGCAAAATATCAGTAAAAATTATTTTTTTTATATTTATAATTGTTTTGAACCAACTCATTAAAATAAGATTTAGCGACGCAATAAAATATACTATTTTGTACCGTGTAAATACTAAATTTTAAGAGTAATTCCAAACTGTTGCTACATTGGTATGGTTGCAGTACGAATAATGTTCCGAAGAGAGAGCATACAAAACTTGTGAACAAATTCTACCCAGGCACTAAATTATTTTTCTTATGGTGTCTGTGAGTGCTAACATATTAAAACTATTTCACTCTGTTATTCGATCGCTCAGGTTTTCTGCAGAAAAATTAATTGTTTCGGGACGAATATTGGTCCCAAAACAAATCATTTCTCAATTTCGAAGAGAAAAATGAAAAAAAAAACAACTGTCAGGTGTGGGATTTGAACCCGTACCTGTCGAAAACCAGAGCGTAAATCTGGCGCCTCAGAGCGCTCAGTCAACTCGAGAGATAGTAGATGTCAAAAGTATTTCCAACCAAAAATGTAAAAAATTATAATAAACAAAATTAACAACTTTTATAACGTGATCTTGTCAAGTATATATATAAGAAGGGCTCCAAGGCGCGAACAATTTTTAGAGCAGTTATTTAAACATTTATGCCGTTTTTTATGAAAACCGAGGTCCGAAAAATAAGGACTAATTAACAAATGCCTAACTTAAGAAATACAATGCATAAAGCACACAAAGTAGTCTTCACAAAAGGTTCAATATAAATTGAAACACAATTGGTAGACCGAGGCAAAAAACAACTACTTTCCTAGCAAATACCACGCAGAACGTTGAATGATATTCACCTGACATTCATGAAACTTCCATATAATCGATATTGTTCAATGTTTCTTTCTGATAGCTCGATTATGTTTAAATTCATGTCGTGTCCCTAACAATCCGCATATGGTTTCAGGCTTTTGGTCATCAGTAGGTGTACCAGCCAGAGATCCGAGTTGCGAAGCGAGACACAATATAAATAAAATCATCAATGAGCTCAAAACATCTTTAGGTGCGTCGGAAAAGATAACTTTTAACCGGCGGCACCTAGTGACAGAAAGAAACACTCCATGATGATTTTATTTATGTTGTGTCTCGCTTCGGCTAGAGCTCTCCGGATCTCTGGCTGGTGACTACTCCGTACTGATGAGGGCCAAAAAGCCTGATACCGGTATGCGGATTGTTAGGCGGATACGACATGAATTTAAACATAATCGAGCTTATCAGAAAGAAACATTTGCGAACAATATCCATTTATATGGAAGTTTGCATGGATTGTCAGGTGAATATCATTCAACGTTCTGCGTGGTATTTGCTAGGAAAGTAGTTGTTTTCCGCCTGTCGGTCTACCAATTGTGCTTCAATTTATATTGAACCTTTTGTGAAGACGACTTTGTGTGCTTTATGCATTTCATTTCTTATTTTCTCTCCCTTCATATGGCTTTTTCTTTCATTATATGCCTAACTTGTTGAAAAATGAACTTAAATGTTTTTCCAACGGGACCTTGTTCTTTCAAGTATTAAAAACATACCATAATTTATTCAAATTTTTAAATTGATATTTAATACTATAAAAAAAAACTTTTATGTGGTGTACTCTCTTTAGAGACGGCGCGCGCATGCCGCAGCGGTCGCGCGCCCTATTTTCAGCGTTAAATTGAAATTATAAATAATGGAGATAGAGTTCCATGGGTTGAAACTTTTTTATTCGAAATTTCCTTGTTTTAAAAATATCCGATTTTCGCTATCGCTCATACTTTTTGAGTTATTTAAAAAAAAACTGGACCCAGTTTTTTTGTTAATAACAATTGCAATTTTCGTCAGCAAAAAAAACAAAAAAAGTATTTCCCAGAATTGCATCTCAAATCGAATGAGCTATCGCTCATATTTTTTTGAGACTATTTTTCGCACTTCTCGACTTGACTAGTAGGTTTAGTAACCAAAGCGGCTTCCTTCCTCTCAATTATATAAACACAATACGAATATGAAGTTTTTGCTATGTGCGTTCGTAGAGGCCAGGTTTTTATTCTATAGGTAGCAGATAGGATAGAAGAATAATAAAGTCATTTTGAAACTGTCTTACACGTTGAAAAAATATTTTCAATCCAAATTGAGCTAAACTAATTCATATATTTTAAAAACACCTATTTTATCAAATTGTTTTGGTCTTTGCTCTATTTTTTCCGAGGTATCTATCTCTACAGTAATAATCAGTTACAATGAAATGTGTCTCATTACATTTTTGTTGTTTTTTAATGATTCACATCAACATCCCCTTATCTTGAACTTCAATTCAGTAACGCAATATTTTTTTCCAACACAATAATTTTTTAATATTAAACAAAAACATTTTCGTTGTTACAGATCGCATATGGAATGGTGCGTTTTTTTGTTTTCCACTATTTGCATGTTCTGTGATAACTACACTTTATTTGTTTGTTATTTTCTCACGAGTTAATAGTAGCTTTTACTAAAACTAGCATTAAGGTAGTTCTAGCATAACACTGTGCATTTCTCATAACATCTTACAATAATCGGTAATGGTTATCGAACGAAAATATTCGATAGTGGAGGATCGTAATGGTCTCATCTCGGAACTGGTAAAGAGGATATGGATTTTGAAGTATTTTCGAGAAATTCTAAACGAATGGAAAATTGTATAGCACGTCCACTTTGGCCTTCCCCTACCTAAAAACCAATTTTTCACGAAGATGCCCGAACCATTGTCTAACTGTGGCTATTGATAGAAATTCCATAGGCGTACCAAATTATTTGGTATAGGCGAAACACGAGACGTAGTTTTTGGCGGACGAATTTTGTGATTATGGTCTGATTCGATTCAAAATTGGTATAGGGGGTTTTAATTAAATTTTAAAATTCATAAATTTAATATGGCGGCTTCAAGATGAAGGACACACATTGTGATTATGGTCCAATTCGATTCAAAATTGGTATGTGGGGGTTTTCGGAGTCGAAGATTATGAACTTTTTGTCAAAATTCATAAATTTAAGATGGCGGCTTCAAGATGGAGGACAAACATTGTGATTATGGTCCAATTCGATTCAAAATTGGTGTGTGGGGGTTTTTGGGGTCGGAGATTATGAATTCATAAATTCGAGATGGCGGCACCAAGATGAAGGACGAGTTTTCTGATTATGGTCGTATTTCATTCAAAATTGGTATATGTGTGTTGTAATAAAATTAATACTTCGACAAGTTGTCTACTTTCATGAATACTTTGTAAAAATCAAATACTTTGACAAGTTCTTTCTTACCAACTAATCACTGCCCAATCAAATTAATTGGTACCTACTTTTATGGACACTTCGTGCGACAAGCTTTTTGAAACCAAATAATTCAACAAAAAATAATTAAATCATTGTCAGCGATGACTTAAATTTATTTTATACATTTTAGTACACGGCTTAAATAAAAGCTTGTCTTTAAAAAGTTTTTTTATTAGTAATTTTTTTAAATCAAAATTAAAGAACTAAAAATGTTGGACAAATAACTATTGTGGTTTATATTTCGAATAGATTTAATATTGTGTCTACGGAGATCGGAGATTATGAATATATATATATATTATATATATATATATACAGTGTCACACATAAAGTTCGCAACATATGGAAGTTTTTTTTATTAATAGATATAATGAAAATTTTACTTCGCAGTTAGTTTGTGCTTGAAAAATGAGTAAAAAACAACCTCTTTCTTTTTGTCATGTGCTACTCTAAACCTGTCAAATTTGACATTTTTTTCAAAAATACTCAAAAAATCAGTTTTTTTTGGAAATTTCGAAAAATGCCAAAAAAAAAGTTGCTCGGTTTCCAATTTTATACCTTTGCTCCAAATTTTTTTGCGGCGTCATTAGCATGGAGAAAATATCCATAAAAAATATGGAAAGAGCATTAAAAGAGACTCAAAGATATTTCACCCTTGAGTGCACGGGTTGGGTCTGACATACACAGCCTATCACGTTCGAGCGCTCCCCTCTCAAGCGCGGCTCACTCGATTGCCGTCTTCTACAGTACCTTCCTATCTTCAGTAGAGCTATATATCCTGAGAAGTTTGTTTCGATTGCACTTTTAATTCCCGCTAATTCAGACGATCCGTGTATATCAGACCCAACCCGTGCCTTTGTGGTAAGATTTTTTTCAAACTGATTTCGATGAAATGTATTGAAATGCCTATTTCACAGCCTTCAAAATGAATGATCCTTACGAAAGATAGATACGAGAGTTGCAAGCTATGTTTGATGAAGTTTTGAGTGATGAAGAAGTCAAATCTGATGATGATTCTGAGACGCATGATATGGAGATGATGGAGGATGGAACAGACATTATGAGTAGTCATGATACAGATTCAGAACAGGTGCTGAATATGGACGATGAAGAGGAGGAAATGATTGTAGATATGGATCAACGTCGTGGTACACATCGTCACCTGTCTTATTATGGAAAAGATGGTTTTCGATGGAATAAATGCTGCTTTCCAAAAAATGTTAGAACTAGGCAACATAATCTGATCAAAAAACTACCAGGTGTTATTGGCGGAGCAAAAAACTCAAAAACTGCACTGGAAACCTGGGAACTATTCTTTTCGGATAACATACTACAGAAAATAGTTGAATATACCAATCAATTCATTGACAAAGTAGCTCATTTATATAAAGATAAATACGACGTACGTAACACTGATATAACGGAAATCAAAGCACTAATCCACCAGAATTCCTAACAGTGCCGAGACCTGCTAAAACTAGTATGTTTGCTTTCACTAAAGACATGACTTTAGTATCTTATAAACCGAAAAAAAAAAAAACAGTTGTATCACTGTCAACCATGCATCATGAGGATAAGATCGACGAAAGTACTGGAGACGAAAATAAGCCAGAAATGATCACCCTGTATAATCTGACAAAAGCGGGGGTAGATTGTGTGGATCAATTGGTGGCATCATACGATGTATCAAGAAACACCAGGAGATGGCCAATGACAATATTTTATTCCTTGCTAAACATCAGTGCAATAAATTCGTTCATAATATATAGGACCAACAATAAGAAAATGGTTATCACAAAAACAGAAAGGAGGAAATACCTGAAAGAACTAGGAATGAGTTTAGTTACGGAACAGCTTAAGAGAAGAGCTATTGACAAACATATATCGAGAGATGTAAGGCTAAAAGCTGCGAAGTTTAGTGGACAGAGTTTGGTTGAGCAAGCAGAACCACCAGAAGGAACATATCGAAGATGTGCCTTTTGCCGAAATCGCAAAACAAGATTTTTCTGCCACATTTGCAAAAAAATTATTTGTATGGAGCATTCCAAGCATACGTGTCCAGACTGCGCTCGAAATTAACGTTCTGAATCCTTGAAAGACATAATTTTCTTCAACCTTGTATATATTTATGATTTTTTTTATATTACATTTTCTATTTATATATATAACATGAGATATTTCGAAATACTTGTTTTGGTTAATAGTGAGAGTTACAATAAACATAATTTTGCAATTGAATTGATAATTTATTGAAAAAAGAAAAAATATATCAAAAAATGTGTGTATCTCAGACCCAACCCGTCCTTTCTAGGTATATTTTTTCAGCCGTTCACTCAAGGGTTAAAAGAAAAAACTGAAAAAGAAAAGCAGGCACAACTTCTAAAAAATTTCGTACCCCGAAAAAGATGACGAACCAGTGCCGAAGAAGCATCCCAGTGCCAAGGAAGTACTTTTTCCTCAAAAGAAAAAAAAACAAGCGGGGAAAACTCCAACTGAAGAAAAGGAAAAAGGAGCTCCCCAGAAAACCACCAGGAAAACACTTATAAAAGCGAAACCATCCGAGGAATTATCGACCACCAAAAAATTGGAAAAACACCTAACCAGTCCAGAGTACCAAGTGGCCGGTACCAGTCTCGCTGGACCAAAGGTATCTGAGGGGGTGGGGGGTCCCACACCGGTAACTGAAGTTTTTAACCACCAGGGACGGCGCCAACGGCAAAGAAATAGGAGACGGCGCCAATGATGTCTTCAATGCCAGTGTAGTAAATTTATGTATTTAAAAAATTGCATTTCTTTTGTAGTGTAGGGAATTTAAGTTTCTGTGTTGGAAAGACCTGAAAATTTTTTTGGTGTATGGAAAAAAAAAAATTAAAGTCAACCAGACAATTTACCAATCATATAAGACCGGGGTGGGTTCGGTTACACCTGGAATCTGCAGGATACCCAACTCCCCACCAACTCCCCACCAACTTACAGCAGAGGTATCGTATTTGGGCTAATTGGAATGGTTTCAATGAATAGGTCATAGATAGATGGTGATCAGGGTCTGATGATGGAGCACGAAAGAGAAATGAGGATACATTCGTGAGGGATTCTAAGCCACTTTCACTCGTTCAATCGATATTAAATTTTGGTATACGATTTAGTATCGTTTGTGGCGAATTGGTGTATGAATGTTTAAGTGAATGAAAGTATGAATGAGGGAAGGAAAGATCTCATCCCGCAATATCGTGTTTCCTCCCGGAAAGTATTTGTGTATGCAGGGATAGAGTGTCGATTGTAGCCTGTCTACTAGTAATATATAAAGTTTAAAAAGCATAAAATAAAACTCAAATAAAAAAATTAAAAAACCCCCGACACAAAAAAATCTCTAAAAAGTAAAAAAATAAATAAATAATATGTCTTTGTTTTGATTGAGGTATGAATGAATCCACCTTATGTCGGAAAATCGTCAAAGGCTTTCACCTCACCTTTTCTTCGTCCTTTTGGATGTCCGGGTACAGGGGATGCATCCACCCAATCACTGGAGGAGATAGTGGACTGTATGGGTTGTAATTAGAGAACACTCGTTAAATTCGGCACAAAACTCGGTGTTTTGCATTCGCACTTCTCGACTTATGAGAACGCGCCGACAGTATACCGGGTGCAGCAAAGATGCGGATTGATTATTTAGTATATGCTAAATACAAATGGGGCTTAACTTATTTGAATTAACTTCGTTTAACTATAACTATAACTAAGAATTGTATTCAGACGGGGATTTATCCGAGGATTTAACATAATAAATAATAAATTTAATATAAGTAGTAATATTTTTATCCAAGCGTCGTCGCGTCGGGGGATCCCTAAGTAAATAAAATAAAAACAGATTATAACAAAAATGGTAAAGTATGAAATTTAACTACTAGTAAGCTACCTAGGCAACGTAAATGAATATCAAAAAACAATATCAAATCGTTGAGCCTAAGTCTTAATCAATTTACTTCGAAAAATAGACACACCCATCAACGACGTCTGCCCTCACGCGTCTGCCCCTTGTGCTTGTATCAACATATTACTACTTATATTAAATTTAAAGGGCCAAATGTTTTACTTTTTAGAGGTTTTTTCTGTCGTTTTTTTTATTTTTTTTATTGAGATCAACATGTATCTGTGAATGGACTATACCAGCCTTTTAAGTGGAACATAGGGGCTATCGAAAATCTCTTCACAGCTAGTTTTGAGATAATGAGCAGGTCACATCAGTTCTCGAAAAATAGAGACAATTTGTCAAATATAATTTTTAAAAAATGCATTGGTACACATATTAGGTGAAAAATGCTTATAAATGCAGTTTTTGTAGATAGAAGGGAGCAATTAATCAATTTTGGTTTTTTTCCAATTATGAAAAAGTCCATTGATATCATTCGTTTGCCTCCATTAATGTTTATTTCGAATAAGGAGGACTTTTAATTTGCGTCTGCTGCCTCCACCTCCAATTTTAATGAATTTTGGGAAGCCTATATATTTTGTGCTCTCCAATACTTTCCGAGTTATGGCCCTTTGAAGGTCAATAAGGGTAATTTTTTAAACTCATTCCCAGTGAAAATAGTTTTATTCACATTTTGTTAATTATTTGAAAGAAGGTAGATTTTGGCATAGATAACCTTTTTAGCAACTCCTGCTTTGAAAGTTAAATTTTCCAGCGCTGTGTATCGTGTCAAAAGCGCTCAATATATTCAGCCTTTGACTATACGCAGTGGCGTATCTAGGAATTATGAATGACATAAAAAAGTTATATACCTCTACTTATAGGTACAAAAAACATAGGTTATTTTTTTCATTCAAATTCAAACAAAAATACAAAGTGTAATAAAATGAAAAAAATATATAGATTTATACTTATACTTATAAGTAGCAAAAAAAAAGATTTCTTTCGTTAAAATAATAATAAATATCACAAAATGAAATCCAGTACCCCGTGTTTCTTATCTGCAAACATTTCAATAATATTTAAAACATCTATTTGCACATCTCTATGAACATGAAGTAGACCTAATCCAACCAACCCCTTCTGTTGCATCGTTGATCGCAGCCAATTTTTCAATCGCTTCAACACAAAAAAAAACTTTGTTCAGCCACACTAGCAATGTATTAAAAATTTTTTATCAATATGTTAGCGTCACAAGATTTGAAAAGAAAAATAATTTAAAAATTCAAAAAAGTTATAGTATCAGCTGAACACTTGAAATAATGTAATTTTGTTAGAAAGTAATGTTTTCATTTAATTTTGATAATGTGAGGCTATTGTTAATCAAGTAATTTTTTTGAAAACACTCACATCGACTCACCCAAAAGATTGTCAAATAACTGTGCGTCCAAAATGCCTGCAATTTTGGTGAGTACCTTCCAAAAGATGCACAAACACATTTCCTAGCTATTGTTGACGAGTGCTGCCATCTTCATTATCGGGTCGGAAACTTTTCAGACACTCGTATGCACAGTTTTTCCTAGAAGAAATGTTATATTCGCTTCTTGTGAAGTCATAAGTTCTCTGTTTTGCATATTCCTGATTTGCCAGTTGCCACTATTTTTCGGAAGTTTCATCCTATGAATGAAACAGAAATTGTGTCAGCATGTATTCTACTGAAATGAAGACTTCGTATTGATTTAGTTATTCTTAAATAATATACTGAGTCATTATTTTTACGGTCTTCTCATATATGAAGTCTCCTAGAGTAAAACACTCCGGAAGCAAAATACCTCTCCATTCGGATTTCCGGGCGAGAGGTACTCGAGGGGACTCAACATTAAAGATTAATTTTTGCAACATCCACGGACTCAACAAGAACATCAATGACGTCCACCATCACCTACAGACGAAAAAACCGGATATTCTGGCTCTAACAGAAACACAAGTAAACTCGTCCACCAACAAGGTCCATATGCTTTGTCCTGGTTACGAACTCCATTCTCGATTCAGGTTCAAAGGTGGAGTCTGCCTTTACGCTAAGGCTAACCTTTCATGCCAGCGTGAAGAGAGTTTGGAACCGAAAGACTTTGATGTGATGTGGTTCAAGCTATCTGATACCAAACTGACTAAGTTCCTCTGCTGCCTTTACCTATCACCTAATGAACCTTCATATAACGACCTCTTTGAGTTTTTATCACTCAAACTGGACTACATTCAGGAGAACCATCCAACAGCTGAAACCATAATCATGGGAGACTTTAATGTACATAACGCTGCCTGGCTCAAATTCTCTAACAAAACAGATGATGCGGGTCGTCAAGCCGAGGCCTTCGCCATCACTCATGGTCTAGAACAACTGGTCGAGCTACCAACCCGCATCCCTGATGTCAACAACCAGTCTGCCAATACACTAGATCTTTTCCTCACCACCAATCCTGACCCGTATAGAATAGAAGTTTGTGCCCCACTTGGAAACTCTGATCACACCCTCATCTCCACAACATGCTCTTTCCATTTACCATCGAGCTGCACAATACCACCCCGTCTCATGTGGCATTACAATTCGGCCGACTGGGAAGGTCTTCGTATGTTTTTCTCAGCGTTTCCATGGAAGAGAGTTTGTTTCTCTTCAGTAGATCCAACACGATGTGCTGAGACAATTTCTGAAATCATCATGTTGGGGATGCAAACCTACATACCGAATACCGAAAGAAGAACATCATCCGATAAGACCTGGTTTAACAGAAACTGCTCTAGAGCTGTGGCTTCCAAACAGGCAGCATACCATCATGGACCGAATACCGAAAGAAGAACATCATCCGATAAGACCTGGTGATCCCGCAGGCTAGAGGCATATGCAAAGAGACAATAGAATGCTCAAAAGATGCCCACAATGCCAAAATAAGATCAAAACTTGCTGAATGTCCTAACGGATCCCGTTCATTTTGGTCTTTCGCCAAAGCTGTGGGAAGAAACTTCACTTCCAGCTCATTTCCTCCTCTAACCAAAGAAGATGGAACACTAACAACGACTGCCCAGGAAAAAGCCAATATCTTTGCGCACCTATTTGCTGGAAATTCCACTCTGGATTCATCGGGAAAACAACCCCGAACATTACACCTATTGACAGTCACATGCCCGAGATCACCTTTCGCCAACGTACTATCAGAAAGATTTTGCTGGGTCTCAACACCAACAAAGCCTGTGGATCTGACGGAATCCCGCCGATTGTTCTCAAGAAATGTGCCCCCGAACTAACACCTGTTCTTTGCAAGTTGTTCAACCACTCTTACAATTTGGGGGTATTTCCGTTCAATTGGAAAATTGCAAGAGTACAGCCAGTCCCTAAAAAAGGCAAAAAGGCCCTACCTAGCAACTACAGACCTATCGCACTGCTATCTATTATTTCAAAGGTCATGGAAAAAGCCATCAACATCGAGCTCATGAAATATCTGGAAGACTCAGGAATTGTCAACGATAGGCAATATGGCTTCCGCCATCATAGATCAACTGGTGACCTGCTCGCTACGTCTCACATATATGGCAGCTATCTATTGAAAAGTATGGAGAAACTTTAGCTGTGGCATTAGATATCTCCAAGTCGATCGAGTTTGGCACCAGGGACTCCTCGCCAAGCTTCCGCTTATGGCTTGCCCCTCAGCTGTGTTCTCTGCTTGCTAGTTTTCTCTCAAACAGGTCTCTCCATGTAGTGGTCGATGGAGTTTCATCTGACACTCTACTCATAAATGCTGGTGTTCCGCAAGGATCTATTCTCGCACCAACACTATTTCTACTTCACATCAACGACCTGTTGAAAGCAACTTCATGTCCAGTACACAGCTTTGCCGATGATAGTACCCTCCATACCGCTTTCTCTTCCAGGGCCCCTATATCAGCCCGTGAAACCAGAAATGAACGAGGAAGAAATGTTAATAATATAAATATGGACTTGGCAACAATTCTCGAGTGGGGATCTAATAACTTGGTAGAATTCAATGCAAACAAAACACAAGCATGTCTTTTCTCTAGAAAAGTCGATCTCACTGTGCCTAACATAACTTTGTCAGGAGTAACCATACCACTGAAGTCATCCATATCGATGCTTGGTATTACTATCAGCAATAACCTTTCCTGGGAAAATCACGTGAGGTCCATTGCCAAAAGTGCATCCCAAAAACTTGGTTTTTTGTTTCGTGCCAAGAGCTATTTCACCCCCACCCAGCTGCTTATGATCTATAAGGCACAGATCCGACCTGTCCTGGAATACTGTTCCCATATTTGGAGCCCGGCACCTAAACATATCCTGAGGCTATTGGATTCTGTCCAAAAAAGGGCAATTCGTCTCGTCGGTGATGCCTCGCTTACAAACTCGCTCCTTTGTCTGGAACACCGTAGAAAAGTTGGCGATTTGTCTCTATTTTATAGATATTTTCATGGGCGATGCTCTTCTGAAATATCAACAATCGTTCCTGCTTTGGCAGTCTCTTCGAGACTAACCCGTCAAGTTCAGTCATCACATCCCTTCGTGGTCACTTTGGAGACCTGCAGAACATCACTTTCCAAAGACTCGTTCATCCAACGAACAGCGAGGCTTTGGAACTCTTTGCCTAGGGAGGTGTTCCCCGAGGCATACAACCTCCAGAAATTTAAGAAGAACACCAACTCCTACCTTCTTTCCCTTGGTTCCCACGATGTTCTCTGAACATTACAGGATATCCCTTTTCGTGGGAACCAGAACATAAAAAAAAAAAATATTGTAGAGAAATATTATTAAAAACGCTTGGCGACGCTGTAAAACATTATTCTGGTGTCGACAACGTGCCATAGTTTTCTATCTCGCATGCTCTCACTAATCAATCAATTCAGAACATGTTACGTTACATCCCGGCGCGGTTTTCGCGTTCAAAAGCCGGGATCCAACGGCGCGTGGAGTGGCAATCCTTGATTGAGGGTTGAGTGTCAAGGTTGGCTCAAAGAAATGTGTCGCGCCGTTCCCACGGCGCATGTAGGATCGCGGTTTCAGACGTGGACACGCAGCGGTTGTAGTCTGTTGTACGCCGGCAGTGTTGGTGGTAAACAATTTTCAATTCTGCCATTAAATATTTTATACTCATTTGCTCTTCGATTCGCTTTCAGGCATCATGAATTAAATTTCTGCTTTTATGGTTTGGATCCCGTGGGTTCCAAATAATCGGCTCGGCTTCATAGAGGGATAAACATTTTAACACCACTTCGTGTGAAAGTTACCACGGCACTGACAGTACCACGCGCCTAGCCGCGTCGTTGGAGCGGTATACACATGTTGAGCGCCATCGTCCGAGCTCCTTTGAACCGTGTTCATTTACCGACAGACGACGGGACTCACCGCGCCGACCGAAGATTACGAAGCCTGCCCTATCTGACAGCACGTGAACTGGCACGTTTGGCGCGAGGAGTGCCACTCCAGGCGCTGTTGGATCCCTTCTAAACACGAACATTTCTTTGGGAATTTATTTTGGAAAAACTGAAAGAAAATCCAACCACTTTTTTTATCGTTCTGGAGATTGTGGTATTGTTTCCAGAAATTAGTGATATCGCCTATTTTCATCTTGCAAAATAGACATGCTAGATATCAAAATCTTTCCGAATGTTCTACAGAGTTCTGTTCGATTTCAGGTATGTACGATGGCCAGGAACACACTCCGAAACTACTTCAATGTTCTCATACGGTGTGCTTGCATTGTCTCACCCGAATAGCTGCCTCCCAGACCAGAGACACAGGTTCGTTTCGATGTCCAATATGCAGGGAACTGATCAACATACCGAGAGGGGGTGTGTCAGCATTACCCCCTTCCTTTCTAGTCAATCAACTTTTGGATTTGATGTCCAGACAGAGGAGAGAGGTCATACCGAAGTGCTCTGTTCATATCAATCAGGTAAATTTCATTAATAACCAATATTATAATCAGGCGCGGATCCAGTATTTCGTTCAGGGGGGGGGGGCGTCATTTTTGTGTGATATGATAACTTATCTTTCAGAAAATTTGTTCTAAAAAATATTGAAACCAATAGTGCAGTTGCTGAGAAATACAGTTGAATTTCAATAGTGCGCCGTCTTTAGAAATATGAAATAAAAACGCATGGGTATAGACATTATAAAAACAATTTAAATTGAAGTAATGTAGGTAGCTAGATATTTTAATATTATTATAATAGTTGATTTGTTTGATAACATGAACAGGATATGGATTAAATCAGATATGGAATCATCTGCGACTGAAAGATAAACTTCCCTCGTTAAAGATAACCTCTTGGGAGGTATTCATGTTGAAAAGGGAAACATTCTCAATGGAATATTGAATAGAAATATTTTTCTGAAAATTGAAAAATTTACGACAATAATGAAGTTATTTTTTGTAAATATCTAACAGAGAACAACTACTTCCCCGGCTAAAGCCACGCTGGACATTGAACTACATCTGATAGATATTGGGAATGTTTCCTTTTTCAACATGTGTACCTCCCAAGAGGTTATCTTGATCGATTATGGAAGATAGTGACTGAAGTTCATCTTTCAGTCGCAGATGATTCCAAATCTGATTTCATGAACATCCTGTTCATGTTATCAAACAAATTAATCCCCCATGACTGGTTCTAATATAAAAAACACTGATTTCAAAGTGTCACTTTAGATAAAATGTTTCTAATATTTTTTCCATCATTGAAAACCCTTTCCTATAGGAGTAAGGCATATACAATACGTTTTATTCGGAGGGTTTGGTTCAGTTTTGTGTGGTGGGAAGCGAAAAATTGTAGACATGATCTCGGAAAATGATGTTATGTTAATAGGACTGGCAGTTGCTCTATTGCCTGAAACACTGGCGGGTCTAAGGAGTTTTTCAGGGGGAGGGGGCATGGGGGGGCATGAGTTAATGGAAATTTGTAACCAAAGTTATAAAATCCATAGGAATAAAATGAAATATATATATTTTTTTATTTGAAACAACTGAACAATAATATAAATAAGATGGAAAAAATATTGCAAAACAAACAAAAACACAATTTGACAATTATTTTAAATGATAAACTCTCAAAAATATAACATGCGAAAAAAAAACTTATTATTATTATTATTGTTCATAAAACAAAATATTTATGCCTTTGGCCACTGTTTGCAAATATACTGAAAACAACTGAAACCAGTGAACAATAATACAAATAAATTAAACAGCTCAGTTCAAATCTCCAGATCAAATAGAAAGTTTCAATATGCTTTTTTTTCACCATGACCAAAAATACAAGCATAAAAATAACTTTTTTAGTTGGAACTTAAATGATTCTCGAGAATGTATTGAAGAATTTTCCGGGGCTCTAAATAGTTTTGTTTATGCGAGTAATTATAATTGTATACTTATACACTGTTTATCGGTTTTCCAAAATATGCAAAAATCAAACCCGTTAATAATGTCAGTGTTGGCACTTACCATTTTTTACGATAAATTCAATTTCACTTGCCACTATTTCTATTTCAATGAAAAAGAGCTATAACTATAAACTGAACTTTAAACTCACTGATTGAAGAACAAATGTGAAATGATAAATGACCCTTTCTTTCAAAAATAAGTGGAATATAATAATTTTTCATTTATGTGCGGTTTCCGACTTCCGACAAAAAAACAACTATTTTCTGCTTACTCCTTTGTTTTTTATTCTTACCGCTCACAGCTTACCACTAAGATGCCTTTTACTATGAGCACAGTCCCCAAAAACAAATATTTTCCCTCTATCGTTTTATCGTTATCTGTTTTGCCGCACTTAGATTTAGCCGCCTTTGTTTTTTTGCATATATTCGCACCGCATAGAAGAATATGGCATGTCCCCCCCTCAGATCCGCCAGTGGCCTAAACGCGCAAACTTTCGAAAAGGGTAAAAGAGTGTTTAATAATTTCGCAAGTGTATTCACATATGCACCTAATGAACGAATTACAGCTGTAACCTGAAGATTATCAAAATTATTGCTGTCCTTACTTTTTTTAGTTCTTTACGGTATGAACTACACATATTAATTTTTTTAACCACCATATCTTTTGTAGCTGTTGGATCTACTGTCTTTAATTTGTCCACCAACTTATTGTAGTCCTCTAACTTCAAAAGTTTATTTAAATATTGCTTGCTTTTTATGTCATACAAACAAGGTAGCGACCTATATAGCTGAATAAATTGTTCTATAGAGTCGTGAGACCACGTTCTCATACATCCAAGGAGGGAAATAGTCAACACAAATTCTGTAATAAATGGTAAATATGAACATCGCGTGAAGGGTGTAGCCTACTTATATCAAAATATAGAAAAATACAAGGTCTAATGTTTGGTCATTTTCAAATGTAGTTTGCAACCCTGTATCAAATATAAATATATATTTAATACAGATCAGATTCGTTTAATATATTTGATATCATTTAAAACACTGTTGATATTTATTTCAGGAATTGTTATTCTGTGAGACATGTGACACTGTTTTTTGTACATTATGTACAGGAGGTTCCCACAATGACACTGCCAGCAGTTGCGAACATACAATTATACCCTTCTCGATAGCCATCAAGCGAATGTCAGAGATTTTATTGTATAAGGCTAATGACTGTATATCTAAGGTGAGTTATATTCACAGTATTGAAAGTTTTATTTTTACAATTAAAAAAAAATGAGTACGTGTTGAAGTAAAACTTTTTTGACGTTGTGGCAGATATTAGGGTTGAATTAAAAATAAATAAGTCATGTTAGAATTCAATAGTATATATCGACAATATCATTTACAGTGATCAACAGAAAGTCAAACACTTATTTACATCGAACATTACAAATAAATTATTACAATTTAAATATGAAAATATAGGTTTATGAGGACTAAAATGAGAAAGATGAACTCTGTTTTTCGAATTTTTATAATTTCTTCAGAAAACTGCTGCATGAATTGTTAGTGGAGAATTAGTCATTATTAAATTCAACTTTTCCATCAAACAATCAATTTATGAAAGATTTTTATATTTTGCTAGGAAAGTAGTTGTTTTTTACCTGTCGGTCTACCAATTGTGTTTCAATTTATATTGAACCTTTTGTGAAGACGACTTTGTGTGCTTTATGCATTTCATTTCTTATAATCAATTTATGGTTGAGATTCTTCTAAGCGGAAATTAACATCAAAATCTCCAGCAAGAATCATTGGTAACTCATGGTAATTGCTATTTAAAAGACCCGAACCTTCAATAGTAAAGTGGAGTAATAGCTGATGAGTACATTTTATAAAGTTTTGATACAGTTTTATTTGGAGAAATGTAAAGAACTACGATAATCAAAGGTTAATCATGTATGTTAATACACCAAACAACGGAAATGTCATATTTTTTATTATAATTATTTTGAAGATATACTTTTATGGCAATTTAAAAACGTTTATTAAAAACTATTTTCTATATCTAACCTTATTTCAATAATGCATATTATTATTTGCATAACTATTAGTTAGATATAGTGTATTGAGAACTGGTTTTTGTGAAGGTGAATTATGGTCATATAGAATTTGTGATGAATTTATTTGTTTAGAGCATTCAAAAACATTTGTAGAGTTTGCGCACAAATGATATAGTTGGATACACTTTCATTTTATACCAACAACCAAGTTTATGTTATGTACACTTCTAATTTTTTATGTTTCATATATAGAGGTGTTGTTATAGAGTAAGTAAGAATAGTATTGCTGCTTCGATCGATATAAACCACAACAACCCAACAGTTTTTTTTACGCCAATGTAACTGGTGTCTCTTAGACACCATGCGACCATTGATGCCTCGAAAATTGGTGGGCATTACGGAGGGTTAATTGGGACAAATTACTTGAAAAAATGTGAGATTCAAGTTATTGTATACAGTTTATAAAAAAAAATTTAATGTTGTTTATCAAATAAATAGAAATTTACGTTTCTTAGGCGGCAAAACATCATTAGATGGTTGATTTTTCCGTTTATTTTTATTTATACACTCACATGCAAAAAACGCAACAAGTTAATATTTGATAAAATTTTAGGTCTTGTAATTTTTTTATTTTTAGTTCAATTTTCATGAACTTTTTAGCAAAGTGATAAAATGACTAATTTTCACTTGCAAATTAACTCTTATGTTAAATGCTGCCGTATTAGTTATTTTACAGGGTTAATTAAAAGGTTGTTATACAAGCATAATTTTAAATCACTCTGTGGAACAATTTCGTAGCCAAATTCCTTAAATACCAATTTTTGTTAAGAACTATTCCTTTCCTACATTTTGTTTTTTTGGTTCCTGTCTCTAGGTGCACTTGTCAATGAACTTGTCACCAACAGTTTACTTTAAGAAATGTTATTTTTTCACTAGTTGACTTTGCTCGTTGTTGCCCTGTCAGTTTGTCAGCTCAGTTTATAAGTCTAGCAATGAAAAGGCCACAATATATTGTTTAGTTTTAATAAGCATTTATTGCAACTTATACAATAAGAAAAAAAATATGCAAAGTTCAATTCAACTTCAAAATCAAACTTCAAAACAAACCAATTCAACTGTAACACAACTAACCTAAAGAAACGTACTTTTCAACAAATTTGGCTTAACATTTTGTATTCCACCTTTAGTTCTTATAACTGCTTGCATACTTTGTCAATAAGGAATATTTTGCCATCCCTGCTGAAGGGCTAAGCGAAGCTTATTTACTGTTGCCGGAACTACTTCACGATCTCTGACTCGCCTACCAAGCAAGTTCCATACATGCTCCATGGTTGATATCAGGCGATCATGCTGGCCACACATGGCTGTGTGTGGCCGTGCATTATCTTGCAGTCAAAAGATCATCCACATACATATCTCTTAAAATGACCTCAGAAGCTTCTGCAAAAGAATGCTTGTTCTGATGTGCCAATTCTTGAACACATCGTATCACTAAGAAACTAGCTGATGATGTCCCATAACTTAAAGTATTGAGTTGGAATACATCAACTGGTTCGGTAGGAAAACTTCTCCACAGTATTTGCTGAAGCGACCGCTGACTGGATTCAACCATAATTTGTCTGTACATTTTGCAAATGTCGGCAGATGCTACATACCTACATTATCTGAACCGGAGTAGTATTGACAGCAAATCATTTTGAATTTGGGGACTGATCATTTGTATATCATTAACTGACAAACCTGAGGTAGTAGGACATAAATCCACTAAAAGGTACAACGTAATTGCTATCTCCTCAATATATCGGTGGCCCGTCAAGGATCCAAACTCCTTCAATCTTCGGAAAAACTGTCCACACACTAATATTTGTATCTCGGACCTCTCGGAGTTGAATGCTTGGCTGCACTGATGCTGAATAACGATACCGCGGAGTTAAGTGAATAAATTTGTCATCAAGATCAATAGTTTTCCGTTTTCTGCCACTACCTGCCCTACGCTTATTTCTGCCAGTTTGTCTAAAACGTTCTTTTGATGGTAGATCGATGAACATGAAGGATTCTTGCAACATATTTATAATTACTTCCATCTTCAACAAGAAGAAGATGTTTTGCTCAATTTTCCGCACTTAAAACCATGGTATAGGTATAGGTGTTGCATAAAAAAAATCGCTATCAAACTGACATTAGGGCAACAACGAGCAAAGCCACCTCGTCAAAAAATAACATTTCTTAAAGTAAACTGTGACAAGTTCATTTCGCTCTTGAAAATGAACCAGTGCACCTAAAGACTTGAACCAAAAATCAAAATGAGGAAAGGATGGTTCTTAAGGTAGTTATCGTACTACAAACAGTGTCAAAAATTAGGCTCGATTGTAGCGCGACGCGATACATGTTCAAACGCTGAATTAGAGGGATCTTTTTTAAGGGAACTGTACACTCATAAACGCAACTAGCATGCGTGATACAGCAAATAAGTCATAACTGGACTATTGGCAACGATAGCTCGCATTTAATTGATCAAGATTACAGTGCAGTTTGCTCTGAAAACATTGGCAGGGTATCGTTATTGAAATAAAAAAATATAAAATTTGGAACCAGGTAGTCAAACAGCTACATATGCTCAAAGATACGATTCTGGTAAGAAAAAAAGAAGATGATGTTAACATCAAGAGTTGGAATTAACGAATCAAGAGCATCATCACTAATATTGAAAAAAATCGAATAAATATCAATAAGTATTCCATAGTTTATTTTTATTTAGAAACATCTGAATTCTGCATGACTGATGCCATTTTACAAATCGCTGCCAAATGTGAAAATAGAGAATTTAATATATATGTTGGCCCTACGAAGCAGATCAATCCTGTGGCGACAAAAGTTACGGGATTAAGTACAATTTCTGGTCAATTATATTTGAATGATGTACAAGTCTATTCTCTAAACTTTGTAGATTGTTTGGGCAGCATTTAAATAATTTTTATATTTATCTACAACTCCAAATTTACTTATTGCGCATAATGCGAGAATCGATGTGTCTAGATTACTAAGAGAAATGATAATTTAATAGAAGTTTTCAATATGATAGCACGTTTGTGGATAGCTTAATTATTTCTAGAAAAACGTTCCCAGATCGAAAAGGGCCAGGAATGTTCCAGCTATCAAAATTAGCCAAAGATTCAATACCAAATGAAACATCAGGTAATTTCCACAAAGCGATGTATGGTGTACAAATTTTGCAAAAATTAGTTCGATTCATTAGTAAAGAGTCAGAATTATCAATATACATGAAATCATATAAATAATGTATTTCAGAGCGACTTGAGAACAAAATAATATCTTTTAATTTACCTAATTTAAATGCCTTAAAAAATGTTATATCACGGGATTTATTGAAAAAATATAACATTCGATTTTCTGAAACAAATGTATCACGATGAAGTAGAAGAAGCTGTGATTAATCACCTAACTGAAAAATTGGAGAATGGAAAACCTAAAGTTACTAAAAATAGGAAAGCATTAACTAAAATCATTAATAATTTAAAAATAAATGTTTAGTTAAACAAGTGATTATTTAGTATAATAGTTAAAAATAAATAATATTACATTCATTGTTGTTTATATTGTTAGAAATCTGAATCATTTTTGTTTATGCTGAAAAATATTCGAATTATGTTATACGTACATGTGTTGTACAAATGTATAAATAAAATAAAGTTTATGCACTGTTGTTTGCAATTACTAGCTAAAACTACATTTTGTTTTATATCTATTCCTATTGTAATTTGTTTAAAATGCATCAGTATATATTAACGCAATTATTCACAATTATTATTCATAAATATGTGCATTCAAAAACACAGTTCAATTCAAAACAAGACCCTCGCGCTCTCGCTTATTTGAATCATGAGCGCTGGCGTGAGACGTTGCCATGATTCTCAGCCTTTCCTCTCTTACACTTCTCATACGCAATAATTTAGAAATTTCTTATGGCAATAAATAAATACCTGTATGGCTACGCGTGTTTAATTTTTTTTATGAAATTTGTTTCTTACCTTTTATTAATATACTAGTTTTTCAAAAAGATCTGAATGGAGGATTTTTAGTTATGCCTTAAAATGTGGTCTCCACAGTAGCTCACTATAGGGATTACGTGCTAAACGTTGCAGCTTTAAAGCCTTATATCTCGCTTTCGGTGTGGTAAATCATTCTAAAAATTTAATATGATACAGGTAATGATATTAACTAAAAGTGGTATGAATATAAACGCAATCTGATTGGAAGTGGATTTCACGACAACTACGTTAAAACAAACGTTGGTATTTTGAAAGAATTTGGCTACAAAATTATTCCAAAGAATGTTTTAAAATTAGGGTTATACAGCCTTTTAATTATCCCTGTATTATGACTAATACACCAGCATTTAACAAAAAACTGGGTATGCAAATGGAAATTAGTCATTTTATCTACAGTTTGCTAACGAATGTATGAAAATTGAACTAAAAATAAAAAAAATATTAGACTTTAAATTTGTTCAAATATTAACTTGTGGTTTTTTTGCCTGTGATTGTTGATGAAAGTCGAAATGCTCTTGTGATTCAGCCATTTCAATTCGATCCAGCACTATTCTGTAATGATTTTATGATATAGTTTTTTTTAAATCACTTTCAGTTTTGGAAGATATTCATTCACAAATTAAATATCGAAAATAACACTTTATGAGCACCTGGCAATAAAATGTAAGTTTATAATATCATGAGCCAGCTGCACATTATTCATGTAAATAATACAGTCCACTCATTTCATGCTTGTTCACTTCCGTTACACTTACGTCATCCAAAGCATTCAGTTGCCCTGTAGTGTGCCCAAAGAAGTTCTACTTGAAAAATACTTTTGTTTCCAGTTAACCCAAGCTCAAGAAGGGGTGAGCGCAGAGTTGGGTAGGTTAGATTCAGCAAAGATAGTTTGTTTGGAAAAAATCAATGATACATTCCAACAAATGCAGGCTCTCTTAGACCAAAGGAAACAAGAACTCATAGAAAACGTGAACACAATGTACACAGACAAAAAACGAGTATTGGAGGAACAACATTCTCTCATAGAAAACGAGAAAAATAAGGTAATAATATCAATTTATGTTCAACTTTCCATCAATTCACTGAATTGTTTCTAGGTCGAACAAGAATGTCAAGGTCTCCAATATCAGGTGGAAGTCCGAAACATAACGCAACGAATAGAAATTTTATCAGAAAAGTTGGATTCAACTTTAACACTGGGCGAACCGCGAGAGAATGCCTTCCTAACGTGTAATTTTGACCTCAACGACAGCCTAGAACAGATTCAGCAGCACTTGAGTGTCTTAGGAAAGGTTAGAACCAGCACAACGTTTCCCAGTCTTTGCACTGCTAAGTTAGAAGAAAACATAGTGGCTGGTATCGAAAGTTACGTAACACTTACTACGGTGGACTACCATGGAAACGTTCGTAAGACTGGTGGGGATCCGGTCCAAGCGGAACTTCTTCTAGTCACCCCGGATGAATCAAGCCAGAGCTTCCCCGTTCGAGTCGTTGACTGTGATGACGGTACTTACAAAACTTATTTCCGAGCACCAAAAGCTGGGCGCTACGGAATCCAGATATCTGTGATCAATAGACCGATAAAGGATAACCCGTTATATTTTGATGTATCCGAGCATAATAACCCTATTCTTACGTATGGAACAAGAGGCAGTGGAAAGGATGAATTTATGCAGCCGGTAGCTGTTGCTATAGATGAGAGAGATCAGACTATTTATGTGCTTGATACAGGGAATTCGAGGATCAAAGTACTGAATGATAATTTTGAATTTTCCAAGCATATCACCAATGAAGGACTCCTGGGTAGAAGTTGTACAGGTAGGTTCACTCAGTGTTTTTAATTGTGCTTGAGTTTTTAATGGAAAGTTTGAAACAATAATAATCTAAAAACTTTTTAACAAAAAATTAAACCGACGAAATACGGACTGAAAAGTATAAAATAAAATAAACCTTCTTAGTCTCAATAACTAAGCTCCTAAACTAATGTAAGTAACTAATTTTGAGTTGGCACTAAACAAACAAGCAAATGAATTAGGTAAGGCGTAAAATGATGGCATCGAGTTGCGCGGTGACATTCTGATAATTTTTTTGAAGTAATTTAATGATCTTCGTTGATTGTTCGTTTGGCGCCGACTCAAAATTAGTACTTACATTAGTTTAGGAGCCTAGTTATTGAGACTAAGAAATTTTATTTTTTACTTTTCAGTTCCGTATTTCGTCGGTTTTTATTTTTCAATTTTTTGTGGCTGAAATCTACTAATTACTTCCTATTTGTTTTTTGATTACTTCCAAAATACTTACTTACGCACCTTACTTCAACTATTACCAGTTAAATAATATGATTATCTATTTTTACTATTTGTTGTAATATAAATTATTTTTGTTGTTCTGCTTAGTTTATTTCATTATTTTGTATATCATTCCATCCTCTCATAGAATAAAATTATTGTGACGGATGTGGAATAATGACAGTAGCGATCTGTCATTGTCAACTACATATGTGTGTGCGCCAATGTTCACAAGTGAAAAATCAATTATCCCCTATTTTTCTACCCGTAAGGGTGGATGATTTCATTCGAAATCCAAATATGAGGTATACCCTATCTATTAAAAAAGAATCATCCAAATCGAAGACCCCAGTACAAAGTTATGCCTGATAGTATCGGTTAACGGACCAGAATTCCGAGAGTGAGTGATCAATATCCTTCATTTTGCTACCCTTAGGGGTGGATTTCATCTTTTAAATTCAAATGGGGCCAACTTCGAAGTACACCCTATCCACTGAAAAAAGAATGATCGGAATCGGACGTCTCAGTAAAAAGTTATGCGTGATCATACAAAAAAAATAAAAATATACGCGTCGACTAGAGAACCTCCTCCTTTTTGGTTTCGTTGGTTAAAAATATATCAATAATAACAATAAAATAATACTAGTGAAAGAACATATTGATGACTAAGTACCTAGGTATTTAGGTAATATATAATCATTTTGTCATATTGTCATAACAAACAATTAAAAACTAAAAAACTTTTTAACAAAAAATTAAACCGACGAAAAAATCAACTGAAAAGCAAAAAATAAAATAAACCTTCTTAGTCTAAATGATAATTGAGCTCCTAAACTAATGTAAGTAACTGATTTTGAGTCGGTGCCAAACAAACAATTATCGAAGATCATTATCTATGAAAGAAGTCATCAAAAGGCAGCCGTGCATCTCGCTGCCATCATTTTATGCTTCACCTAATTCAATTGCTAGTTTGTTTGCGCGACTCAAAATCAGTTACTTACATGTTAGGAGCTCAATATCATTAGACTAAGAAGGTTTATTTTATTCTTTGCTTTTCAGTTTATTTTTTCGTCGGTTTAATTTTTAGTTAAAAAGTTTTTATTTTTTACTTTTCAGTTCCGTATTTTGTCGGTTTCATTTTTTGTTAAAAAGTTTTTATTTTTAAATTTTTTGTGGCTAAAACCTACCAATTACTACCTACTTGTTTTTTGATTACTTCCAAAATACTTACTTACCCACCTTACTTCAACTATTACCAGTTAAATAATATGATTACCTACTTTTACTATTTGTTGTAATGTAAATTATTTTCGTTGTTCTGGTTAGTTTATTTCATTACTTTGTATATCATTCCATCCTCTCATAAAATATACTGATTTTGACGGATGTGAAACAAGAATAATGTCAGTAGCGATCTGTTATTGTGTGTGTGTGCCAATGTTCACTAGTGAAAAATCAAGTATCCCCTATTTTTCTACCCGTAAGGGTAGCTAATTCCTTTCGAAATCCAAATATAAGGTATACCCTATCTATTAAAAAAAGAATCATCCAAATCAAAGAACCCAGTACAAAGTTATGCCTGATAGAATCGGTTAACGAACCAGAATTCAGAGGGTGAGTGATCAATATCCTTCATTTCGCTACCCTTAGGGGTGGATTTCATCTTTTAAATTCAAATGGGACCAAATTTGAAGTACACCCTATCCACTGAAAAAAGAATTATCGGAATCGGACGCCTCAGTAAAAAGTTATGCGTGATCATACATAAAAAAATATGATGGAAAAACATAAAATATATTCGTCCGTTAAAAATTGGAAAGTTCTTCCACACAAAAAGGCAATTTATTTTTAAGGGCATGTCTATTTATTTTTTACTTTCATCATAAGTCAAAATATATTTTTTCTCAGGTCAAATCCAATTAAGTGCTTTTTTTACGAAGTTTCATTTGGTAGTTAGATAACCATTTATACAGTGTCCGTCATAAAGTTGGCTACATATGGGATACAAATTTGTTATTGAAATTTCTGAAAAACTCTAATGGTGGTTCGTTACTGCATGTCTGACAACTAAAACATCCGTTGCATGACCTCAGATTTGGCGGGAATTTTAAAAAAGTAGTCTGTGGTGCCAAAAAATGGGTCAAATTGACAAGATATCGAAAAATGTTATTGAAAAATGTGTTTGAAATCCAACGAGGACCCCATTTTTCGATATCTTGTCAATTTGACCCATTTTTCGGCACCACAGACAATTTTTTTCAAATTCCCGCCAAATCTGAGTCATCAACGATAGTTCGCATCAACATCACCATAAATTTCAAAATTTCAATAACTTTCCCCATATGTAGCCAACTTTATGAGACACTGTATATATATCTTATGTTGAAAGGAAACATTCTCAATTGAATATTGATAGAAAGATTTTTCTGTGAATTGAAAAATCGACGATTAAAATGAAGTTATTTTTTGTGAATGTCTAACAGAAAACAACTACTTCCCCGGCTAGAGCCACGCTGGACATTGAACTACATCTGATAGATATTCCTAAAAGGCCCTAATTCAAAAGAAAAAATCTGAAATTGAAAATTTGCATTTTCATTCAGATAGTTATTTGATTTTCTATTCCAGTCTTAATTAAGACTGGAATAGAGTCTTAATTAAGAATAGAGTCTTAATTAAGACTGGAATGAAAATCAAATAACTATCTGAATGAAAATCAATTTCAATTTCAATTTCTTTGAATAGACTTTAGAATATCTATCGAATATAGTCACGAATAATATTTTTTCTGTAGACATTCACAAAATAACTTCTTATCGTCGATTTTCAATCACAAAAATCTTCTATCAATATTCAATGAAATGTTCCTTAACATGAACTCCACAAGAGGTTATCTTGACGATGGAAGATAGTGACTAAAGTTTATCTTTCAGTCGCAGATGATTCCACATCTGATTTTATGAACATCCTGTTCATATTTTCAACAAATCAATAATCTTATGTATTCTCAATTCCAATTGTGGATGCATTTTTTTGTTTTAGAGCTTTTACATAGTGAATGAAAATGTTTTATTTTTCAGGTATTGATATAACCAATGATGGTGTAATTGTGGTCAATTGGAGAACTAAGTATATTACGGAAATGACAACAGATGGTGAAACTATGAAGTCATTCACCTACAATGCATTCCAGGAACCAATTGATGTGGCAGTGGATAAAAACTATGGCCACATTCTAGTTGCAGATAATGGAATGAGTTGTGTGTTTGTCTTTGATGCCGAAGGAAAAATATTATTCCAGGTAAACATATGAAGATGTTAGCATATGTATAAATTATTCATAACTGTTCATTCAAACGCGTAAACGTAATATTTCTGAAATGACCATAAACAAAAAAATTTCACTATATGAATTCAATTAGTGGAATTGAAGGTTTATATTATAGCCTTAAAAATACATTAACTGAGAATAATAAAATCTGTTGAAAAATAAAATCTCATTGACCAAAACTTTCTTAAAATAAATAATAGTTTAAAAAAACTAAAAAACACGCTTTTTATAAAAAAACGAACTAAAAAATAAATAAATAATAGTTTAAAAAACTAAAAAACACGCTTTTATAGAAAACCAAACTAAAAAAATATAAAATAAATTTTAATAAATTTGAATTAAGAATAATGTATATTAATAATAATGTAAATAAGAAAAAACAAATTATAAAAAAAAAGCGTGGGGTGCTTTTTAAGATTCAGATTAAGCACCCCACGCTTTTTTTTAAATAAAATAACATTTTTTCTTATTTACATTATTATTAATTTATATTTATTAAATATTTTTACACTATTCTTAATTAAAATTTATTAAAATTTATTTTCAATTTTTTTAGTTTGGTTTTCTATAAAAGCTTGTTTTTTTAGTTGTTTTAAACTATTATTTATTTATTTTTTAGTTCGGTTTTTTATAAAAAGCGTGTTTTGAATAGAATCGGACCATAATCACAAAACTCGTCCACCATTTTGGAGCCGCCATCTTGAATTTTTCAATTTTCACGAAATAATCATAATATTCGACTCTAAAAACCCCCACATACCCATTTTGAATAGTATCGGACCATAATCACAAAACTCGTCCGCCATTTTGGTTTTTTTTTCACACAAAAATTTATTAATGCATTGTCACCGGAATTATGTACACCTGCCGAATTTAAAATCATTCGGACGTCTGGAAGTGGGTGAAAATCAAGTCCAAAGGAGTCGGTTACAAACATACAAGTGAAGCTAATATAAAGCGTGTAAAAAAGAGATTTTTTTTAAACCAAATCATCAGTTTTGAGTATAAAAGGTGAAATCATGTGAGGCTTTATCAAGAGTGGTCTGCAAGGGTCGCGTATACCGGATAGCCCTTTTTTGAATAACAAACACCCTTTCACATAATTGTTTCTGGAAACTCCCCAGAAACTGATCCCATATCTCATGTCTGCATCAAGGAAAGCAAAATAGAGTGTTCTGGCAGAACTTGTACGTATTTCTTTCGATACTGTTCTGATAACATATCACCCAGTCGCCAGTTTCTCATTTAGATGGAACATTTGTTCCTCAAATTTGAGTTTATTGTCAATGTGTAGTCCCAAAATTGTTTTGTCGGATTTGTAACAAAATCATTAGAATTTAGTATTATGACTGACATATCACACCTGAAAAAATTTTTTTTTTTCATTTAAATTTAAGGAAAGGAGGTTTGAATGACACCAAAGTTTCACTTTTTGCATTTCATTTCATGCAACTCTACAAGATCTCCATGCCATAATAGCATCGTATAATTCGCGAACAGTGTGATTTTAGCACTAATTTTTAACTGAGTGATATCAGGTATGACTTGATCCATTTAACTCTCGTGTTACTAAAATATAAATATTATTAACTTCTAGAAGCCGCCCACTGAAATAAAAAATGGCTGTATTTTTTTTGTGGACAGTTTTTTAGGCTATTTTCATTCCAATTGGGGCTAAATTTGTAATGACACCCAAGAACAACAAATATATTGCTCAACTCAATATTCGACTTTTTCTCATGGTTTGGACTTTCTATGCCCTAAAAAATATTCCAAAATAGGTCAGTAGTTCGGTAGTAACAAGACTAGAGTTCATTGGGATGTTTTCTTATTATGTGGTTTGAAAATTTTCTGTGTTTGGAAAAATTTCTTGTCTCATAGTAGCTGTGTTTTATACGTATGATAATGCCACCAGTGGGAGCTAAATGATGTTTTGTTTTATTATGGTGGGATGAACTTTTTTCAACTCTTCTGATTCGATGTTTGGAGACTGAATTGTTAGAATGGGATCTGGAATGTGACATTTGTTATTGTAATCTGTTGTACCGTTTCATTGGAGAAAATCATCTTCCACAAAATCACAATAAAATTATGCACTAATTTCAAATTTTTGGATCTCTTCAATGTGATATATGAGTATTAAAATAAAATAGTTAATAAAAAAAACCTTTTTAAAAACAAGCTTTTATTCGAATACCCTAAAAAGTACAAAATCATTGCTTTGGACGTGTGACGTAGGTTATTCCGTGAGTTCTATATTCAAGAGCTTGTCGCGCAAAGTTTTCATTTCGAATACAGATGCGACAAGCTTTTGAATCTATAACTCACGGAATAACTATCAATCATCACTAATTATTTTGTACCTTTTAGGGTATTTGAATAAAAGCTTGTTTTTAAAAAGGTATTTTTTATTAATTATTTTATTTTGTGCCTTTTAGTAAGTACCCCTAACACCCACATACCAATTTTGAATCGAATCGGATCATAATTACAAAACTCGTTCGCCATCTTGGAGCCGCCATCTTGAATTTGTGAATTCATAATCTCCGACCCAGAAAACCCCCACATACCAATTTTGAATCTAATCGGACCATAAACACAAATCTCATCCGCCATCTTGGAGCCGCCGTTTTGTTTTTTTTTCTCTAACAAATGCATAATGCATTGTCACGGGAACTATGAACACCTGCCAAATTTCACGTTAATCGAACTACTAGAAGTGGGTCAAATTTAACTTGCAAGATTTGATGACAAACATCGGGACAGGTGAAACTAAATAAAAGCTTGTAAAAAAGGTTTATTTGCAACACAAATAAATATAATACTTCTCCTAGAAATGTATTTTTTCGATTAATTAGAGATGGTCATTTTTCTTTTATAATAGTTTCTATTGACAAAAACGACAGCCAAACTTCTCAAATTGCTGTCAATTAACAACGTCAACAATAAGCATTGTTTTCAGCGTCTCAATCATAGAACAAAAGTTGAAATTTCAGAGTGTAATGTTTTCATCATTAGGATTGGGTTAGGTTAGGTTAGGTTCTTTCCAATGAAACCTTTTCAGATCTATTGTAGATTTTTCAATTTTCAGAAAAATCTTTCTATTCAATATTCAATTGAGAATATTTAATTTTTCAACAAGAATACCTCCCAAAAGGTTATCTTGAACAATGGAAGGTAGTGAGTGAAGTTTATCTTTCAGTCGCAGAATATTTCACATCTGATTTTATGAACATCCTGTTCATATTTTCAAACAAATCAATACACAAGATGTGACATTCTGTGCTCTCTGCCAGACCAATTTTATGAAGAAGTCTACAGTGGCCTGTCAGTAGTGTGGTTATGATCCTTAGGTTTTCCCTATTCATTTCTAATAGGGCTGTAATTTTTTTTAAGGGTTTGGTATGAATGCTTTTGAGTAGACTTGTTCCATTGTTTCATACAAGTACCATTTTTTTTCGATTGGTCCAGTCTGAGAACACTTCTTTGGCTATGCTCTTTGATATTCTGAAGAAGGGCTCTGGGCTGAACTCTTTCATGTTGCCTTCTTTTGCCAGAAGGTTGCTATTCTCATTTCCTCCAAAGCCTTTGTATCGAGGGACCAATAGCAGTGTTATTCTGTTGTCCCTATCTAGGCTTTGAAAGGCCGTCAGACAGTTCCATACTAACCAATGCTGCTTGACTGTCAGACATGCTTATCTCTGGAGTTTGTTGAGCTTTTTTGTGCACTTTTCTGTTCTTCATCATTAAGGCTGAGACTAAAACAGTTGTATAAATTCTTAGATTAAACTTTCTTTTGTGACTAAAGTTGAGACACTAAAGCAAGACTATACTAGATACATTGGGCCATGATAAATCACATTTTTCTTATATCTCAATTAGGGAAGTTCATCCACTAAATCCGTCTTTAGTGCTTTAACCAATGTAAAATTTCAAATAGATTGTTGAGGACAAGTATTACATGTATATTTCTTTTTCAGGTGGGAAAAAAAGGAACTTTTAGTTTTATCTCATCTGTAGCTGTTGGCCCACTTGGAGAAATAGTTGTAGCAGATTCAAGAGTTCAAATGTTTTCAGCTAAAGGTGATTTTATGGAGGTCATCTATGATGAAGGAAAAGGTGAGATAATTTTTATTTATTGGTACACATCCATATTTTCATCTATTCATTTATTTAAAAGACAAATTTTTCATTACAAGCTTTTATTTTATTTATTTGGGGCCGAAGCGCCAAGCTTTTCTACAAAGTTTCCATGAACTTAACTTTGTGAGACATATACATTTCACTAATAGGTTATCATTCATTTACAGTAGTTCGTTCTTTTGTAGAATTTCGTTGATAGCGATTTTGTTGTATTCAGAATCAATAGATGTAAATTCATTGATAACTATGTTGAGTTATGTTCATAAATCATCCATTGTGGGTGCGGCGATTGTAATAGTGGTGTTATTTGCAAACATGGTTATATGACAATCCTTCACATATCCAGACAAATTGTCGACAAACAAAATAAACAATAATGGTCATATATATTTCATCATCAAATAGCCGTAATTCAGTGAGTTTTTAGTTATGAGTTGGTATTTAAAATTATTAGTCAATCTCTAGAATCAAATGGTTTTTCCTTATAAAAATTAAATAATTACAAATGAAACATTGTTTTAATTTTTTACAGGTAAAGGACGTTATGGTGGAATATCAGTGGATGCCGAGAACAAAATCCTTCTAACAAGAACGGAACAAAAAGGAAGATCTTATGTACAACTCCTCTCTCTGACTGAAAACTCTCTAAACCAGTGTATAGATTCGCACGATGCTAGGCTTAAACGGCCCAGTGGGTTGGCCGTCACAAACGATAATCATGTTGTAGTTGTTGATTTGGGGAACAACTGCATTAAGAAATATCGATACTGGTGAATATTCTTGGCATGATCTTTCACATACTCGCGGAAGAATTGCAAAACTTCTACGGCAGTGTAGAGGCGCTCGAAATAATATGAATGAATGCATTTCTTACTTGTTCGAATTGAGATAAAAAGGGTTTAACTTGGTTCTACGCTTCGTTAAAACATTCTTTAGGAAAACCGTCAACTCGTGAGCTAACAGAAAGATGTGACTGACATATATACCGTATATAAATTCTTGGGATTTATAATCATAATGGAGCACATTTTAATGTATCTGAATTCAGTTTACCTGAAAATATATTTTGCTTGTGCACCTATCACTGACATGACATGATTTCAACTAATTCAACACCATGATTGTAATTGCCACTGTTGAATGTATGAACATTTTTTACTACACAATATTTAAATCATATTGATTGTAAACTCAGATGCTTATTTCTTTTACTTTATCGAATATTTGGGTAGAAGAATATTTTTCATTGCTAGCGTGCTGTGTACTTAGGCATTGTTTGTTTTAATTTTATTGTAAATTTTTCATATGAATCGACCTTTGTCTAGTCATTAGTCTGTATTTTTGTATACGCTGTACTTGATTATTTATTGTAAATACCATGAAATACAAACAAAACTTGTTTTTTTTACCATTTCCTATGAAAACAAGGTCATTTGATTATGAACTAGTAATACTGCTATTCATCAAAAAGTAGTTCTATCGGCAAATATTTTCCTTAAATTAACATAGGGTTAACTTAACATGTTGATGGACAGCAACAGCTATAGTAGTAAATTAAAGACGATGTAACGGGTCACCCACTGTTACAGCAGTAAACATTCAGCCCTCTGTATGGTCATCTCTGCTAAAGCAATATAAAACTAATCATCCTAGCTTTTTGCATTAATCCAGCCTGTATGTTAATATCTGGAAAACACAATCAAAGTACGTCACATCTGCAAGCAAACGAACTTGTTAAGCATTGATTTTCAATGCTAAGAAAATGAAAAGCCCAAGTAAGTAGTTCCCTTGCAGATCGAAGCATTCCAAAATATTCAATAGTTTCTCAATACGTGTTTTTTTAAAATTTTCTATTCCATACAACTGTTCTATCGTGGAATGCTTTTATTTGTGAAAGAGTGTTTTTTTTTTCGTTTATTATAATTTTTTTTACAGTGAGATTTTTTTACATTCTCTAAATAAGAACATATTGTGTAACAGTTATTTCATAAGCAATGCGAGTCTTCATGTCCAGCATGTGAATTAAAAACTATTTAAACTATTTAGAAACCAGTTTTAGCTATTGAAAAAATGGGAGCCGATTGCGTAGCGCAAAATCCAATCATTCTTGAGATGCCATTGTCCGTAGAAACGTGCAGTAGGATACCATCGTCTTTACAGTCTGTAAGAAAAAAGAATTGGCAATGAAACAACTTACAGAGATGTATTTGTAACGCATCTCGCTATTTATATATAACAAAATATTTGTTGTTTTCAACGAATTGTTAACTGCATTAAAATGTTGCTGCCCAATATACATAGAGTTCTGTAACTGGTTTTTATATATTTTTTCTTCATTTCACCCACGAAAAATATAGTAGACATTTAGAGAAGTATGTTAGTATCAATTAAAAGCATGAGGTAATATGTACGAGCAATTATATGACAGATATTCAGACTATTGCACATAGAAAAGACTTCCAGCCATTCCAGTTTTTACAAATAATTCCCAAACGGTTCGTGATATTCTGTATTGTTATGGAAACGAATACACTACGCCAGTGCATCTTGGTTCATGTCTGGTCAACGTAAGATTCAGACGGCGCTGGAGCATTCGAGGTATTCCGAGAACTGACCGTTGGAAAGATTCTGGGTGCTAATGACCTTTAAAAAAAATTGCTTAAACTAGGGTAGGGCAGTTCATTGAGAATTGAGGAAAACGAATTAGATTAAGATTCAATGAAATTTGTGACATATTGCCAGTGAATTTCTTTTACGTTATTAATATTCAGAGTTCATTATTGTTTTGTACTGTGAAGTACAAGTGAACAGTGAATAATTAGCTCAGTATTTTAATAGTCACAAACCGCAAATTTGTAAAAGTTTGTATCAGAAGCGAGGATATTACTGGCTCATTTGAGAAAAAGTCTTGGTAAAAATACCTAAGTTGTATTGATGCCATAATGGAAGTAATCTAACAGCAGATCGCCGAATAGGAGAAACGAAGAGGGAGAGATAGAAACAAGAAGAAGAGGAATGTAGATAGAAAAGTATGTTGATATCAATTAAAAGTAAGAGGTAATACATGCGAGCAGAGATTCAGACTATTGTACATAGAAAAGACAACCAGCCATTCCAGTTTTCGGTTCGTGATATTCTGTATTGTTATGAAAACGAATACACTACGCCACTGCATATTGGTTCGTGTCTAGTCAACATAAGATTCAGACAGCGCTGGACCATTCGAGGTATTCCGAGAATGTACGAGAAGTGACCATTAGGAAGGTTCTGGGTGCTGATGACCTTTATAAAAGACAGCGTGCGCTAGGGTAGGGCAGTTCATAGAGAATTGGGGAAAACGAATTAGATTAAGATTCAATGAAGTTTGTGGCGTATGGCCAGTGAATTTCTTTTACGTTATACAGTGGCGGATTTACAGTCTTGGCCGCCCTGGCCTTGTAGTACCAGCCACCCCCTTCTCAACTCATCGTTTACTGAGACGTATAATATGTAATATGAATTTACTTTCCCTCCAGCTTTTTTTGCCACAACACACATTTTAAATAACATTTTAATACTTTATATGCTTTAGTGTACTGTTATTAAGTGTCATCACATGTTCACATTAGTATATTTTATTTTTTAGCACGATTAGCCGCCCCTAATATCTGGCCCTAGGTTTGGGCCTAGTCGGCCTTATGGAAAATCCGTTACTGACGTTATATAATATTCAGAGCTCATAGTTGTTTTGTACTGTGAAGTTTGAATAAACAGTGAATAAGCAGCACATTATTTTAATGACCACAAACCGCAGATTTGTAAAAGTTTGTATCAGAAGCGAGGATATTAGTGACTCATTTGAGAAAAATCTTGGTAAAAACACCTAAGTTGATATAGATGCCATAATGGAAATAATCGAACAGCAGATCGCCGAAAAGGAAAAATGAAGAGAGAGAGAGAGATAAACAAGAGAAGAAGAATGTAGATAGAAGAAGGCGTCGGCAGAACGAGGAGGATCAAAGTGAGAGGGAGAGAGAGATAAAAAACAAGAGGAGAATGAAGGGAGGGATTTTCCGATCAGATCTTCCTGAAAACGTTTTACTGCCTTCTTTGTCAAATTCACCAGTGGCGCCGATATTTCCTCTGAATTTGTAATAAATCTTCGGTACCAATTCACGATCCCCATAAAAGCTCTTACCCCTTTGACATTCTTGAGTATGGGGAATTTTTGTATTGACTCTATTGTTTCTGGATCCGGAAGTACCCCTTCTTGCATAATCATATGCCCTAAATATTTGCCTTTCTTCAATAGCAAATTACATTTCTTCGACTGTAATTAAATATTCACTTCCCTCAATCTCTCGAAAATTTTCTCCATTTTCTTTATATGATCCTCTTCTCCGCTGGCGTTAAAGATAATGATAATGCCCAAATATAACATAAAAATATGTCCTGTCGATCCTCATAGCGTGATATTCATGAAACGGTGAAATGTGCACGGTGCATTCACCAAACCAAAAGGCATCTTCAGGTCAATCAATCAATCAATTTATTTGATTATATCAGTACAATAGATTTAGCATCGTCGAGGTAAGTAAATACAGTACAAAACAGACACATTAAAAAGGCAAAGTATTAAAACTTGCAGTTGAGAAATTCACTAACGTCATAAGGGCAGAGATCAACCATCAGCCCTTTTATACTTTTTTGAATTTATTCATGTGTAAATTCCTCATATATGGTGGTAGATGGTTGAAGAGCCTTATCGCCACAGTAAGGAAGCTTTTATGAGTAATTGCCAGTCGATGCTGTGACTTAAGAAGATTGTGTCTGGTCAGATATTCGTGATTGCGATTAACTTTAGGGGTGTTATTTTGTGTTTTGATATAGACAAGACATTGAAATATGTAAAGAGCTGCAATGGTTAATATATTAAATTTTTTAAATAGAGGTCTTCAGCTGTCAGTCCGTTTTGCCCTTCCCAGGATTCTAATAGCCGTTTTTTGTAGAATAAATATCCTTTCCCAATCAGTTGAAAGTCCCCAGAAAACCAATCCGTATGACAGCTTAGACTGAAATAATCCCATGTAAGCAGCTCTCGAAACATAAAAAGGAACAAATTCATTGATTCTACGAAGCAGGTAAAGAGCTTAGTAGAGAGATCTTTGATGTGGTCTTTCCAATTAAGTTTTTGATCCAGTATTACCCCCAAAAACTTAATGGATATTTGACTGTCCTTTAGCTCTTTTAGTGTGAAAGTAATTGTGTTAGTTTTTTTGACGTTCAAACATAACTTATTGGCTGCAAAAAAAAAACGATGTTGTCAGTCAGTTGCTTTGGATATTCATGTTCAGGGTGACTCTCATAAAAAGTAGTATCATCGGCATACTGAATGGCATTGAGAGGGTTCATATGGTGTGGAAGATCATTAACATATATTAGGAATAGTAGGGGTCCCAAAATTGACCCCTGGGGCACATCTGCTGTTACACTCACTGCTGGAGATATCACACTACTTCGCTCCACAACCTGCTTTCGTTCGGATAGGTAAGAATCAATCAAATCAGCTATTTTCCCCCTAATTCCATAGTACGTAAGTTTTTCGAGTAGAATCGAGTGCGACACACAGTCGAGAGGTCACAGAATACGGCTGTGAGTGCTTCCCCCCTCTCGAAGGAGTCCACCGTGGCTCGCACCAGTTCAGATATGGCATGTGATGTAGATAGATTTTGTCTGAATCCAAACTGGGACTTTGAGAGCAAGTCGTTCGAATCCACAAATTGTATTATTCTATTATTCATTGCAGCTTCAATGGGTTTTGATAAAGTTGGGATTATTGAGATAGGACGATAATTTTCTATCTCATTTTTGTCTCCTTTTTTGAATACAGGGGTCACTTTACTTTACTTTACTGAATTTGAGCTTCTCGGGATACACACCTGTCTCAAAGCATTTGTTTATTATTTTGGTGAGAGGTTCTACTAATCCCTCTTTCATGTTCTTCAACATCTTGTTACTTAATCCATACACATCAAGAGCGGTACTATCCGAGAGATTCGCAATAATATGTCCAACTTCTGTGGAGTCTATACAGGCGTGAAGAAAATACTTTTATGGAATTGTATGAAGTAAGTTTCGCTGGATCAACCGGAGTATTCTCCAGCTGTTTTAAAATATTGCTACTAATGTTCACAAAATAATCATTCAATTCATTAGACGAGAACCGGGTGTCCTGTGAGGACTCTTTGGAGAGGGGCTGCTTGATAATCTGCCAAATGACCCAAGGTTTGTTTACGGATTGTTCTATCTTGCTCGAGTATTATTTTTTCTTTTGGTTGATAATCTTATGTTTATAGTTTTTTTTGCAAGTATTATTTCCGGTGTCAAATCAACGTTCTGGTTACTCTTGTTATATTCGATCAGAAAATTCAGGTTCTCTTTGTAGTTTCTTAAGTCTGCATTGAACCATTTTTTTTCCATATTGCTTTTTTGAACAGTTTTTGTTTTTTTTGGAAAACATTCGTTCATTACATGTAGGAGTGTTTCCAGGAAACAATCAAACATATCATTTGTGTTAGTAAATTCGAGCAAAACATCCCAATTGATATTTTTCAAAATTGAATTACATCTAGTCATTGTTATGTCGCAAAAAGGACTTTATTCTATAATTTGGGTAATTTTGAATTTCCCTGAATTTTCCAATCGAAAATGTTTGTTCTCGATTGCTATATGGTCTGATAAATAAAAATCCATTTGTGAAGCAACACAATCGTTAGGGGCATTAGTGATGCAGTTATCTAGACAGCTGGTAAGCCTTGTGGGTTTATTGTTTAGAAATTCACAACCAAAAGATTTGACCAGATTTTTAAACTCCCGGGCAGGTAGGTCATCCTCCATCAAGTTAATATTGAAATCACCATATATGAAAAATGATTTTTTCTGGTAAAATAAAATTTCAAGGACACTCTTGAGACTTTCAAAAAATCTTTCTAGTTGACCGCTGGGAGATCTGTAAATACAAACTATCATTATATTAATATTCATTATTTCAACACCCGTGATCTCAAAGTCTTTTTCTTGGAGGTGGATATTTAAGTTATCTAATTTCTTAGAAGTATATGTATCTTTAATATAGATCATTACGCCACCTCCCTTGTACGTTTTACGGCAGAAGTGGTTCGCTATTGTATAGTTTTCCAAATTATGGGAGTTGATTGCTAGATCATTTAGCCAGTGTTCACATAGGCAGATAAAATCATAGTTTCGTTCTCCTATGCTCAGTTCTAATCCGTCCATTTTGTTAGGAAGGCTCCTGATGTTTAGAAACAGTGTGGTGGTGATAGCTCTTTGTAGGCAGGCATTAGGGCTGCTATTACAGTTATCATCTAATTGGGTTGTATCTTGGCGTTTATTTGGGTAGATTCTTGTGGGCGAGGATCCATCAGTACTGTGGGTGGCATCCTCTTCTGGGCAAAAAAGAGACTAATGCTCCATTCGGCCAGACCTCGAGTCTCCATGCGTTTTTTAAATCTTCTCGCTTAATTGTGATTCTCATTGAAGAATAAATGTCAGGTCTTTTTGAAGTGTGGGGTTCGCATTGAATATCAGGAAGACTTTTTTCCAGGAATTTTTTCAGTCCATTGGGTTTTGTGTTCGGTTTTAACCTAGTGACGTGAAGGGTAACCATCTTTGGAACAGTTTCAATTTCTCCTGCTTGTTCGGATTGACCAACCAAGTACTTGCGCCTTTTGTTGTATTTAACTTGGGTCCAGCCATCGTTTCCAGGGACTTCTTGATTGTCGAGCTGTTGTAAATTTCTCATAGTTGAGTTTGTCTTAGCTTCTAAAATAGCAGCGTTAACTTACGATCACTTTCATCTTTTTTGTTTTGGTATTCTTTTTTATTATTATTGCTTCGAAATTGTTTATGCATTTTCTCCGTGTGCGTAGCCACTCCCGACGTGCTTGGAGCAGCTAAGTTTCTAGGACCTTGATCAGTCATCAGGTATTCGTAGTGTCCTTGGAATGTGCTGAACGGTATATCCTTTTCTTCCATGTCTATCTGATGATAGGCTTCCGCTACATCGATGGCCGAAAATGAAACCTTATTTCCTGTGCTATATCCCTGTATCACGTCCAATATGTTAGGTAACGGGTAATACTCCTTTTTCGTTACGGCATTGATTTGCCTATAAGAGCGCGGGACTAAAAGAAAATGTCGATAAAATCGATGCCGAACTCAACACATTCTAGGAGACGATGAAAGAAATTGAGATGTGTAGTGTAAATGAACGATGTATTGGTTCAGTATTTTAATAGCCACGCACCCCAGAATCCTAACAATATCTTGAGTCATAATTATATTGTTTGTCAAAATACCCAACTTTTGATTTATTTTTCTCCGTGCTGATTTATGGCCTTCCAAGGTTTGATCTTATTTTTTTATCTTGACAAAGTGTTGAATGAAACTATATTCTTCAGTTCTTTGTTTCAAAATGTGCATTTTTTTATATTTCGAAGATGACTCAAGAATAGATACAAAGTAACGTGCATGAACTACGTAAATGAAGGTATTTATTACAATCTTCAATGGAAACTAATGACTGAACGAGTTAAAAAATTATAAATAGGAGATTTTTCTTTGAACAAGCTATGTAATATAGGCTCATATTTTTTTGAGAACTTCGACAATACTCACAGCCAGCCATGTAAGAAGATCGATCCTCAGAATCCCACATGCTATTATGGTTAGGTCTGTTTTACTTCCAATCATTATCATCATTACTTCTTTTGCATGTTTTGGATGTTCATACCATTTGCTGGAGAAAATACTATCAGTGACTTTTTCTGCCTACAGGAAAAAATATTGTTTGATTAATAAATATTCGAGTCGAGGAGTGAAAAAACATATCTGTAGCAATAATATTTCCTGGCTTCGTACTGGAAAACGCAGAATAACCAAATGTTCCTATTTTGTATGTATAAAAAATAATGAAATGATAAATTTATCATCTTCGGATGGTCACATTAGGGAAGAAAAAAGAGTTGTTTATCATAATTCTCCTGAATAAGATTTCAAATCAAAATGAGCGTTAATCCTGTCATTGGCCAAAATCAACCTTTTCCGAGTGCTGTTCCTCAGTTTGTCTACACAGTCCTCCACTTCTACCTTTTAGATGCTAGATGATACGAACACCAAGTCGCAGGGCATTCAGAGTTCCCTCCCAAAGATAATAGTAGCCAGGATGAATATGGTTGAATTCATGGACAACTGCTCTTTATGCCATCAGAAATAGTGGAAGGTGTCTGCCCCATTCTCCTTGATATTTTTTTATTACATTGGGAATATGTTCTTCCATTTCCATAATTCGGTTGAATTTTTCAACCATGTCATCCGACTGAGGGTGGAACACAATAGTTCTGGTCTTGCTAATACCCATCAGCTCAAAAACTTTCTTGAATGAAGGTGCATTTAGTCAACATCACTTTTAAATTGTGCTTAAATATATGTTAAAGTCGACAGTTGGACCTGTTATATAAAATGGCACTATTTATGCAACAATATTAAGTTTATGCTAAAAACATGTGACCTTGAAAATCCCAACTTTAAGAAACTTACAATTATGCTAAAAATACAGAATACATGTTCTAATTGGAGTAAATGATCGTACATCTCTTTGGACATTCTCATAAATTTGAAATGTTGATCGGAATCTGCCTCCAAGGTTCTCATATCTTTAAGCACTGCCGCAAAAAATCCATTGTGATCCCTGTTTCTGTTCATAGGTCTCACCTTGAACCTTCTGATACGCTACTTCTTTTTAGCAATAATCAAACTACTAATGCAGACCTGCAGTGCAACCGAAGCTGTAGCAATCAAAACAGTTTTGTTTTTCTCCAATTCCATAATTACAAAAAATAACAATGATATGACGGATTGTCAATATTGTCATTTGTCCCTTTCAGTATAGTTATTCTAATCCCAATTGGAACGACAATAAAAATAAGAGCACTACGAGAAGTGTTTATATGCACTGCCCGGCAAATGGAAAATGTATATACTACTAGTGTTTTTACTTTCAAAGCGTTCCTGGTAAAAACATAAAAAAGTTTTGTCCTGTGGAAGAGAATTCCTTCTCGAAACTTTTTATGTCCGTTTAATTGGGATTAGAAATACTATAACTGTCATTCTTAAGTTTATGCTAACAAACTTGTATAAATTAGGTTTTATACATAATTATTTTTACGCTTATGTTTATGACAATGCTTGTGCTAAAGTTACGTTTATGTTGACTAAATGCACCTTAACTCTACATTCCTTTCTTGGTCCAAATGTGATTTTATGGGTATACCGAATCTTGAGAACATATGTTGTCCACCAATAATCTTGATATTGTAGATGCCTCTTGGTCTGGAATGACTTAGGCGGCCACCCATTCACTGAAATAGTCCATGGAAACGAGGATGTATTTGTTACCACCATCCGTCACAGGAAAATAATCAATAATAGCAATCCGTTCGAATGAAGCATCTACGTCTGGACCATACCCCTGGACTTTGTTTTCCTTCAGTTGCTCCGAACTCTGAACATCTTTTCCACCAGCTTTCCACATCATCTTGACATTGAACCCGAATAATCTATACTTGATTTTGTCCAGTCTCATTGACTCCCAGATGTCCTGATTTTTTCTCACTAATTTATTTTGAGACCCAATTCTTGGAAAAAGCCAGTTGGGAAATTGACGACCACCCATTAGCAGACTCTCATTCCACTCTGCTCACATTGCCTTGAAGATGGGATCTCTGTCCGAAATATCTCTCCCAATTCAGAATGTCTCCAATGTTTGGATCGGTTTCTTCCACCTGTCTTTTGTGTGCGGTAGTCCTTGTCCAATCGTCTTCAGTTGATGGTCTCGTTTTTCTGCCAGAAAACTCACTGGAGGACCCAGTTCTCGTAGGTGGATCGGAACGTGGAGGTATCCTCGCAGGTGATGACAAACGTGATAGCAGCTGCTTTTCTTGGATGTCATTCTGCTAAGCATGTGTTTGATACTGTCACTTTGTAGTTCTTCAATCGACACCGTCCTCACTTTTGGCCTTGAGGTGTCCGAAGCCGCATCTACTCTCAGGGTATTTTGTAATTCAATATCTCTCAATCCATCAATGAATAACTGCACTGTTCTGTGAAATCCACTGGATTATCTGGGTAGGCAAGCTGAATAAGTATCTCTACGTCTGCTCCAAATTCCTGCAGTCTTTAATCCGATTGCTGCACTCGTTATTCCAGCTATATTCGGTACAGCTGTTCTTCTCAATGTTGGTCGCCGGACCTCTGTCAATCAAGTCTCCACAGTTGCGATGCGGGTCTTCCGGGATGGACTACAACATTGCCAAAGTAGGTCTCATCTCATCATGGCCATCATAAATGCAGAAGTCTTTTTTTCATCGTTCCATCCTTTTTCTGTGAGTGTCCATCGAATGTCGGAATTGTTCGATGTGGCAACCCTGTAGCCGTGGTCTTGGATCTTCAATGATGTCACTTGCCGCATTGTTTTCCCATTCACTTATTGCATCGCCTATACTTATTTCTTTTGCTTCTCCTATGGAACTAACCTCTTTCAGGATCTCATAGACTGAGAGCTGGCTACGTAAATTAAAAATGATAAGGTACAAGGGAAATTTTACATAGAAACCTTCCTCACCTTCTGGCAAGTGTGAAGCTCTGTAGGCATTCAGTTCCGGGGCTGAAAGCGGGGGCGGGCGATCAAAGATTCTTCCAGAGCGCAGCCTGGTGCTCACATAACTCCAAACACTTAATCATTTATCAAGGTCTGGTAGCCGCTTTGAATAAACGCTCGCGTTCAAAGGGAAAGGACCGGGGTTCAATCCCGAGTTGGGCCACTCAATTTTTTTATTTTTGTTTATTTACTATTACACTCAAATCAACCACAAAACTTCTACAAGTCACTAAAGTATATTACCTCAGAACATTCACCCTCGCAACCCCTCAAGACAGAAACAACATTTTCACAGAACATGACTTGCTCCACAGCGGCCGAAGGCTGCTGAAAATTTCTCCGAACCTGGTTTTTGGCGTAACTTCTCCAGGAAATTGCTCCAATTTGTTTAACGGAAGTATTATCCGTAAATTTCAATTGTTCTATCATGATCAAATTACATATCTTTCTCATAAGCGAATCGCAGGAAGAGAAATAAAGCTTTATTTGACTTAAAATAATTTATTGGAACGAAGTTCCTTATCGCGCGTTGCGAAAGGGGGCTAGACGGAATAAATTAAGACCAAAAGTTGTAACGACACTTTTTGCTATAGTGGTAAGCCGTGCGGCGTGCGCGTGTTTCTCTGTCTGTCTCTCTCTCTCTCTCTCTCATAGAAAGCAAGCCAGTTATTTTCGTTTCGTCTTTCTATTTCGCATTGAACAGTGTGGTGTCGCGACGATTATACAGGTTTTTTGTACATAATAAATAATAAAAAATAATAATAATGAATCCTGACAGTGTTTCTGCACAAGTTCCGGATATTGCTTAGGTAAGTAGAGATTTTATACAGACAATAATAAATGCTTATGTATTTTTAGCAAGTACGCATTATAACCTCTCTTTACTATTGTGCTAACCAAGTCATACGCGTTATAATCTCTCCATTATTGTGTGTTTAGCAAGTGTACGCGTCATAACTTTAATAAATTTAAAAGCAAATTATATTTTAATATTACAATATCAATGCGTATGTACTAAAATTGAGCCTACTGATTAAGTTTATATTACATTATATTTGTTAATAATAAAAAAAATATTATTATAACTTAAAAAAAATATTATTATAACTTAAAAAAAAAAAAATGATTACAATTCCTCCACTAATTAATCGAAAGGAACTTCGTTCCATCCGGGTGTCCCTTGACACCTCTCAACTTTTTATTACATAGGGTATCGCAAAACATCACGAGGCGACCTCCCACTGCCTTTTGAACAATTGAAATTTACGGATAATACTTTCGTTGAACAAATTAGAGCTATTTCCTGGAAAAGGTACGCCGAAAAACCAGGTTCAGAGAAATTTTCAGCAGCCTTCGGCCGCTGTGGAGCAAGTCATGCTCTGTGAAAATGCTGTTTCTGTCTTGAGGGGTTGGAGGGTGAATGTTCTGAGGTATATATTTTGTTGACTTGTAGAAGTTTTGTGGTTGATTTGAGTGTAATAGTAAATAAAAAAATTGCGTGACCCAGCTCGGGATCGAACCCCGGTCCTTTCACTTTGAACGCGAGCGTTTATTCGACGTGGCTACCAAGCCTTGATAAATATCACGCTATAAAATTGTTTAAAAGTTGATTATTATGGTAATTATACATTTCTGAAGTTAACAAAAAGAAATCGAGTAAATAATGTTATTTTTTTAAATTTATAAATCACATTATTATCAGTTTTATGTCTGACAAAGGCATTTTACAACGTTTAAAAAAATACGTTTATGTTTATAAAATATTTATAAACAAATGGATAAGTTGAATATTTAAAAAAATGTTTTTTTTTGCATTACATACAAAATTTTTATTTAATCTGACGGATTGCTAATTTTTATGGGAAAAGTGCCTTATTCCTCTGATTCTATCGGACTTATAGGGCCAAAGGAATCATAAAACCAAGAGGATAACGCCTCTCCGTTTTATATAATTACTTTGGTATTATTACTTGTGTAAATGGAACGAAATTCTTAAATTGTCTCTAATGGTTATGTTATGTTGCTAGGTTCATTTTAATATTTTCTTCGTGAAATCCGATTCAATCACATTTGTACATTTGTGGGTACATGATGGTACATCAGAAATAGTCAATTGGACAAACATTACTCTGATGAGCACCCAAAAAAGTATCATTTATGATTAGTATATATAAACTTGTTTGCTGTTTATTGAATTACATTTTAAAAATGCCAGTTGCGTAGACCAGGTTTAAAACACTAAATATCAATTTTTTGAAAAAACTTTTTACCGAATTATCATAATTTATCAGAACTTTCCTCAAGTAAATTTCATTTAGGTAACAAGTAAATATTTTTCAAAAATATGCAACAGCCTATTTCGAAATTGTCGATTGCCTTGGACTATATTATGAGTAAAAATTATACGGAAGTTTACAATGAAGACGGAAATTTTTATAAACGAGCGGTTGTCTAGTAAATAATTTACCTCTTCCACGAGACTATGGGCTGGTAGACAATAAACAGCGCCAAATACGCACACACCTGCCATTGAAACAAAAATACTCTGTATAAACATGGATGGAGAGGTCCTGCAAAAAATGTTATTAATGAAGATATCAAAATTGTTATTGGTTACATAATGACTTACAATACAGAAGACAGGTACATTTCCACACACATGTGTAAAACTATGACCACAACGTACACAAAGATGCCCTCTGAAAATATATTTCCTATTCTTTTCCCAATACTGAAAATAAAACAAAAAACTCAATTTAGAATGAGATTTTTTTTTGCTGAAGGAGTAATTATGGAAAAATCCTCTGAAATATACATTTAGATTATACGTTAAAAATAGAATACATTCATTTCATTTGATTCAATCAAAATAATTATTTTTGGAAACCCTGAGTCAAGTCCGGAGAAGAAAAACTAAAGCTGGAATGTGTTGGGAAATAGAAAAGTGGGGAAAAAGTTGTCCCAAATATTTTTCAACTATAAAAAGTGTTTGAACATATCTTTCTCAAGCCGCAATATGCATAATAATATTTTTTGTTTGCAGAAAACTCTTAGTCATACTCCACAATGTTTATTACCCTATTAAATAGGAATGGTCTCTGTTTCGGACCTATAAAGGTCCATCATCAGCCAAAAATGGAAGTAGAACAAAATAAAAAAGTTTAAAAACTTCAAGAACGTTAAAATCAGTTTACGTTCATTATGTTGTGTATCACACTCCAACTGCCATACTGTTAGAGCAGAAATTCATGATACTCCAAAAATAAGTGATCACTCAATTATATCAATAAGCTGCGGTGGCCATTCAAAGTTTCTATTGCCCAAAAAATATTGCAAATAAGAAAAATAAATACTGCTTCATATGTCAATTTCAGTAAAGAATTAATACGTTCAAATTTCAATTCGAATTCAATAGATGTAGATTTAATTTTAGATGATATTTTGTGTACGACTGAGAGTATAGTAAATGAATTTGCACCATTAACAACAATAGTGATAAAATCAAACTACAATGATTTGAAAAGTAAAGCAAAAGAAAAATATCACGAATATAAAATTTTATTCATTACTAGGACAATTTCCGAAACCGGGGCTCAATTTCATTCAAAGGTTATACATGCCGAATCACAAACGCAATCGCAGTTTTCACGATTGTAACAAACAAATTCAAACCTATTTATTAAAGATAATAAGCGCTATCTGGAGTAATTTGCCCGATTCCGCCACTGCGGCGCCTGTTAAGGTGCTTCAAGTCCATAACTTGTTGATGAGAAACATAAGACTCCAAACTGAATACTAGGATTTCTTTAGAATGACTGCAAGTGATTTTGAATCTTTACTTCTGGACAACGTGTATAGACTGAAGGCTACTGTGATTGCCCATGGCACAAGATGCGGCACATGTGTCCCATGTGTCCCACAGTCCCACAGTCGCCTGGCACATTTTTGTCGCCGGCACTTGTGCCGCAACATATAGGCCAGTAGAGATAGACATGATTTTCCCAATCTAATAATAATTACAAAAGTTGTGAAACTTCAGTAGAGTGAAGAGTACGTTCAAATGATATTTAGTCTAATTTTGCAACCCTTTCTCTGAACGGAAGATATTGAAAATCAGGATTTAATGAATTTTCACATTATTAGATCGGAAAAATTTGCAAAAGTTCTGCAAACTTTCTAGGTTTCGAAAAATAGCAATTTACATTCTCTGACGAATTTGCAACCATTCAAACAAAACGGAAATGTTTTTTTCATCGAAGAAAAATTGTTGTTATTCCTTTTTTTGATGAAAATTCCAAAAGTTCTGCAAACTCGAAAAAATCACTAAAATAATGTTTTGAGAAGAGTTTCAATTTGCAACCTCTTGCGTCAAACGGAAAATATATTTTTTCATTAAATTGTTTTTTTTTTATTAAAATAAGTATCGGAATTATTACAAAAGTTCCAAATAACGGTTGCAAGTGGAGAGGTCCTGACGGACAATGTTTTCATTAATTTGCAACCTCGTCTGCAACACGGAAATGGGGGTAAAATAAAAAAAAATCGTATTTATACTCTACCAAAAAAAGCAAAAGTTCTGCAAATCGGGCAGAAAGCTCATTTTACCAATTGGTGGCGGTATAATAATTTGCATACTATGTTACAATGCGGAACATTGGGAATTAAAAAAATATTTATTTTGCAACACCCGTGTTATCTGAATAATAAATATTTTTATATACCTAATAAATGACATTCATTGTGTTACCAAATTAACTATCGACCAAAAAGAAGCTCGTCAATGGTAGGTGAAATAATTCAATATTGAAAGCTAACGTTTTCGATATGAATTCATAACATCATATTACAATTTTAGGAATTTGCACAAAAAAATCCTCTGAGTACGTTTGATGGAGGATCGAGAATCTTTCGACACATTTTCATAATTTTCTTGATTCATTAAAGAATGGAAGAAATATTGAGATTTAAAAACATTAGTATGATTAACCTACAACTGTGTTACGTCACAGTGTTTTACCCCTATTTAATTTCAATATTTTTTCAAATCAAGAAAATTATTCTTACGTGTCGATAACATTTCAGTCCTCCATTCGGATTCAATGGAATTTTTCACTCTAAACCACAATTGTAGTAAGAAAGTCGAGTGAAAAGGTAAATTACAATTTTATTAAATTCAAGAAATACATACCTTTAAAAATTAAATTTGAGATGTAATATCGATTTCACAAATTTTTATTTTTCAGCAACGTTTCTTACTTCCATAGAGCATCGATTGTTCATTTTAAAATCTCTTCGATTGCTATAAAGTCATGTGACAAGTGAACATTTTGAATGAAGAATGATTGCATGTTGTTTCTAATGCGATAAAAAATTAATCCAATAGTCTTTTAGCAGAATTTAGCAAAATTTTTTACTTTTTCGATTGTTGCATTCGAAAATGTTAAATTAAATTTATTTCGCTGATAAGTCGAAAACAGTGATTGTTTGTGAGTTTGCTGCTATTATGTACTTTTCTCTGATATGATTGAATATGAAAACTGAAGAAAAAAATGAATTTATGACTCACTTGTCAATTTTTATTCATGTTTTTTAGAGGGTCGCTTAGCTACTAGAATAAAAAAGAAAACAACAACTTACATGGCCAATTTGGTGCGAAAAGCAAACAGGCAAATACATTGCGACAAAACAAAATAATTTGCTTCTAATATTAATAATAAGTTTCAAATTTCGTAGTACCGTATTATTCTTCGGATGCATGTTCAATTAACCAGTACAAAATATAACGATGGATAATCAAGTATTTAAGTGGACCACTGTAGACATATGTCGTCTAATATATAGTGCTTCTCAAAAGTCCCTTCCCCCTCTCTTATTTTTGGAACGATTATACATAAACAAGTGAAATTTGGAAACTGAATATTAAAGGTTATAAACTTCCCTACTAGTGATGATAGATGACGAAATCGTCAAAGATGACGTCACAAGGCCATTGTGACCAATAATTTTAAATGGAACCCTACGGCAAGCGACACCTCTTTTAAATGGTATCAAAAAAACCTATTCAATGATACTAATTTTGTTTATGGCAGTTTTAATGGCTCATTAGTAAACATTAAAATTTAAATTCCATTCCGTATGATATTAATTACAGATTTAAGAATCAGTATCTACTTAAAGAAATTGCTCGAAGTGACCTCCATTTACTTCCTGACAGTGAAATATCCTATTTTTGAACTCTTCTCGTACTTTTGCAAATGTGTCTGCGGAAACAGCCTCACATTCTGCAACAATACGTTGTTTTAAATCGTCAATATTGTCAGGTTCAGTGGCGTAAACCTTCGATTTAAGGTACCCCCACAGAAAAAAATCCAAAGGTGTGAGGTCCGGTGATCAAGCTGGCCATTCCGTTGAACCTCGTCGTCCAATCCATCTACCACGATACTCCTCATCCAAATACCGTCTTACTGCACCGTAATAGTGTGGAGGAGCACCATCCTGTTGGAAAGTTATTTCCAAATTGCCGAATTCATCTGGATTATCTTCCAAAATTTCAAGGATTAACGGTACTATTGCGTTTTGCAACAACTCCAGATAAACCTCACCAGTTAAATTAGTATTTGAAAAAAGAGGCCCAACGATGTGGTTTCCCAGGATACCTGCCCAAACATTCACCTTCTGGGGAAATTGGGTATGTGTTTCACGAAACAGGTGAGGATTTGCGTCACTCCAATACCTCACATTCTGTGTATTTACATTTCCATTTAGATAGAAAGTACTTTCGTCACTAAAACAAATTGTTTTGACATAGTCTGGCTGTTGGTTAACTTTATATTTTCACAAAATTCTAGTCTTCGTTCTGGGTCGTCGTCTGAGAGTTGATGAACTATTTTTAATTTGTATGGATGAAATTTGTTTTTTTTAACACCCTGTGTACTGTACTTCGACTGACTTCACAGGTAGATGCAACGTGAGTTGTTGAAGAAGTAGGATTAACTATTACTTCTGCCAGTATATTAATTTTTTTCTCATCAGAAATTTGTGGTCTGCCAGATCGTTTCGCATCATTAATGCTACCCGTTTTTTCAAACTCACGAAGAAGCTCCCTTAAATAAGTTCTCGAAACGGAGCGATCGGGAAACCTCTCATTAAAAATGAATATTTTGTCCAGTTTCACCAAGAATTAGGATCGCTGCTACTTTATCACCTAAAGCACGTACCATTTCGCTTCTTGAAGCACTTAAACGTTCGGCTCACAACAGTTTAACAAATTATTAAAATGTACAAAAATATTAAAAGTAACAAAAGCTGCTAAAACAGTTAAACGTTCGATCAGTATTAACTGATTTAATTCATCACAGCTTTGCGTTTTTTAAAAGCGAGTTGCCAAAACTGCCATAAACACAAACAAAATTAGTATCATTGAATAGGTTTTTTCGATATCTTTTGAATGAGGTGTCGCTTGCCGTAGGGTTCCATTTAAAATTATTGGTCACAATGGCCTTGTGACGTCATCTTTGACGATTTCGTCATCTATCATCACTAGTAGGGAAGTTTACAACCTTTAATATTCAGTTTCCAAATTTCACTTGTTTATGTATTATCGTTCCAAAAATAAGAGGGGGGGAGGGAACTTTTGAGAAGCACTGTATATCGTAAACCTACTTGCACAATTTTTACAATTTATTACCAAATTATTGAAAAAAAAAACAAATCAATTATATAAAATGGGTACCGATGGCTGGTCAGGTTGATGAGAGTCTCATCGATATCTGAAGCCAAGCATCGTCGGGCGTGGTTAGTACTTGAATGAGTGACCACTGGACAATTACCGCGTTAAATGCCCTAACAACTGTAGCTTAGTAGCATATTCGCAGCTGCAATGAGCACGAGATAAGACGATAGATATGCCGTCCTTCGGAGGGGACGTTAAGTTGGCGGTCCCGAGTTCATAGATGTTGAGCTCGTTAAAGAACCCTACCTCTGAAACAACAGAGGATTCGGCAAAATTTCCGGTTGGGAGGGGTGTGCTCACCGGCGTCGGTGTTTAGCCTTGGTAGCAAAAATAGGCCGACGTTAAATAACGCAAGAAAAAAAATATATAAAAAAGTGTTCTGTTGAACAATGACGGTTGCAAATCTCTTGCGTCACGTAAAATATTAGTCGTAATTATAACTCCAATTTGCAGAACTTTTGCAATTATTTCAGCAGTTGTAAAAATGTAAAAAATGTATAAAAGTGAATAAATAGGTTCCGTTTTTCATATGAGGTTGCAAAGTTACATATCCACTGAGACCGATATCATCTTTATTCGCAACCACAATAAAAAACTTTTGTAATAATTTCAATGTTTGTGTGTATTGAAAATGCTAGCGTCAATAAAAAAGTTTGATAAATAAATGATGCCTTTTTCAGAAATGTGCAAATTTACTATTGATTTTTTTTTCGTTCACTTCAATTTGCAGAACTTTTGAAATTTTTTTAAAAAATTAAAAAAATTAAAAAATGACAAAGAACAAGGTTACGTAACTTTTACAAGGTTGCAAACGTAATGCATGTTGTGAAACATCATTACTATCGGTATGCCTAGTTTGCAGAACTTTTGTAATTTTCATTGCAAAAATAAAGCAGATAAACGTTTTTTGCATTTACAACAATGTTCCGTTCATCGCAGACTTCTGCAAAATTTTATAGTTTGTTTTCATTAATGTACTAACTAAGGATCGCTCTCTTTACTTCCGTGTCGAGCACAAGCTCTTTTACTTCCCTTCCGGGATCGAGCCCTTTTGGCTTCCGTTCCGAGAACAAGTTTGTTATTCTCCAGAACAAGTGATTGAAATCGTTCTGCGGGTCGCGAGTCAAAGAAAATAGTTTTCCGTAGAGTATAAGCATTCATGCAAAAGTTTGATTTGAGTAGTGAGGTAACCGTAAGTACCGCGCAGTTACGATCTAATTTAATGTGAAGGGAGGAATTTCTTATGTTTGAAGTCACCGCTTAAGGCGATTCATCTGTTGAGACATACTATAAAATTAGTTAGGAATGTCTGAAAATATAATTATTGACTCTTTTGGGTGTGCCGGTGCAAGTGATAGTGACTTGATATTTTACGAGATGTTACATTCTTTTGAACTCATACCGTTTTATTATTTAAATGCGGAAGAAAATGAAACAGTCGTTTCCTTTTTATGACGACATTCTTCATATGGATACAAAAAAATAATTGATTGATCGGGGTCATCACAACTTTATGTCGTGGGGTATTTTTGTTTAACAAAGAATATATATTAATGATTTCATTTCTGCCTCTGACAGGTATTTAGAGTTTAATAGTATTCCCAGCGTCCTGGTACTCGATCGAAATAAATTGTGAATTTGACATTTCGCATCTATTTTGCTGCTGTGGAATTTCAATGTCCTATAGCACGAGATCGATGAACCATTCAAACTCATAGTATGATCTCAGGTTCCGTCGAGGGTCACGATATGTCAGTTTTTCTAGCTGCTCAAGTTGTGATGCATGGCCGAACGAGAGCAGTAACATTTTTTTGTTTTCCTCAAGATACTTGCAGAGTCTTGTTTTTTATCTTAAATTGACAAAAAGACTAATATACAGATATTAGGGCTTTTTAATTTAGAATAAAGTTCCTGAAGATGGTTTTATAAGACACTCGAATTTTTTATGTGAAAGTAATCATGAATCTAGTAAGAAATACACGTTGATGTCTCGTACGCAGAATCCTAGCCATATGGCTAGGATTCTGGGTGGAAGCAGTTATATAACTGCTTCCTGCTAAGTTGGTACTTAGCTAGGGGTAGATCAGGAGTGTGAGAACACCATAGTTTGGGCTTTGACAAAGGGTGGGTCGAGATATCAAAGTGGTTCTTTCCTCGAAGCTCAAAGTAAATATTACGAGTAGCCCGTGAAATTTTGTTTTCACATTGAGACGAGTTTATAAAGTCATAAAATCAAAGTTGACTCATTTAAAAATCACTTTCTGAACTTAGATTGTAAAGATAGGAAAATTGGTCTCCGGGGTGACAAAGTGAGATATCTCACAAAGATTTTAGTAATTATATTTTGTAAGAGGTGTTCTAGTTTAGGTTCATTGTTGGAACTTATAAACTGATCAATTTCGTTTCAGCTGTTCAATTTATTGCATAAAATATATTGTTGAAGTTCTCATAATATTGTGTAATAAATTCAAATTGTGAAAATTGCATAAGTTAAAGTTTAAATAAAATTGTTATATTGTGGTTACATTTGGAAACTTCTATGGAAAGTACCTTTCCCTTTTCAAGCCTATAAGCTATAGGATCAGACCAGTGTTTGAGTTAAGATAAAGACAGGTCTGTCTGACTGTCTGTGCAACCGGAGTCCAGTGCCAAGGGCTGTAATTGAAGCCTACAGACCTTTGGAAATTTCAATTAAGTCAAGAAACCAGACCCCTGGACAATACATTTCTCCATCTGTTGCTACCCCTGGTAAGTGGAGTGAACCACTATAAAATCTAGCGCCCGAGGGAAAAGTTTAAAAATAGTTCGAAAAAGTGTCTTGGCATCATAAATGAAGTAACGATTCTAGGGATAATAGTTATCATTCCCGACCCAAGAAAATCGCTTTACAAAACTCATTGCAGTTTCATTAAATTAGGTGCTGCGGGTGGCATGGTTCTAGACCCTGTGTTGTTTGTTTCCAACCCCATTCTTTAGGGTCTAAGCTCATTCCAAGCCATGTTTGACTTTGATGATAAGTTCGGAGAGTGTGTAGTCCGGCTACGGCGTACGTCGGTGGTAGAGAGGATGTAGTCTTCGTTGCTGATTTTGCGAATTTTCAACGTACGGAAATGACTTGTTTACACCAAGTGTCAAAGTAGAATGAAGTCAGCAAATGGCGGCCCAAGCACTTCCGTAAGGCTCTTTACAGCTGCTACAATATGGCATCACTACCCCCCACACAACGTCAATTTAGCTGTTACGTGCATCTCATTATATGTGAAGAATTTTCGTTTGGCTGAGAAATTCCATATGCGTACCAAATGAATAAGTAAAAGCGATACACAAGACGCATCATTAATTTGATAGCATTCGCCAAAATTTCTTCTTCCGCTACTTCCGTTACAGGGCATTTTTGCAAGGTAACAGTAAACAAAATTGAATAAACCACACTAGATACCCACTTTTTAACCTAACAAACGTAACCTTTCAACCGCTGCATGTCCTGACACTGCTACACACGATGACAATCGTGCCCACTCGTGTTTTCCCCCTCTCTACCTACCACTGTGCTGTCTCAATACTGAATTCTCTTAAAATTTAAGTAAAATCAATCAATTTTAAACCAATTCCAGACATCCACTCGACTTGGGAAAACAAAATAGCGACTTCGGGAAAATTTTGAGAAAATCGAAAAGGAAAAGGTGGATGACTTAAATTCATAACAAGTTATCAGAGGATTCCAGTGGTAGTAATGTGGAATCCGACAGAATGCAAATAGTGTCCATATTTTCCATGAGTGAACAAAAACTTTTCAAATTGCGTAATAAATTCACATGAATACAGCCTAAAATTACTGTCCAAGAGGATTTGTTCGGAGGTGTTTTTTTAAAGTTAGGTTCTGCTAGCTTTACGGTAAAGCTAGCAGAAACCATGATTTTTTTCAACCTATATAAGGAAAATCGGTAGTGGGTTCACACGTGAACCTAAAATTATGGTATGATCAGATTTTTGATAAACATTCGAATAGCTCTTTCGTTCTGTTAGCTTAACGTTAAGCTAGCAGAACCCGCGATATCTCCCATAATCAAAGAGCAAAAATTTTCAATAGGGTAAAAATAAATTAACCTAAAATTATGGCCAGAAAAAAAACGAAAATCCAAGGTGGTTCTGCTAGCTTTACGGGGGTAAATATTTTATAGAAGCTAAATTTTGATATAATTTTCAAATATACAGGGTGTTTGGTGTAGGTGCTACAGATCAATTTTTTTTTCAATAGGACACCTGACCATATATATCTTTTTCCTTAGATTCCAGAATCTTAGCAGTTCGTAGAAACTCAACCAGTCAGTCGCCACAATCCTGAACTTCCATCTGTATAAGCATCCGTTACATCGTGTGCAAGATAAACAACGCTGGGGCGCATTGTATTTAATTTCCTAACAATACCTGTTTGGAGTCTTACTCCCATCGTTTTATTCTTAACTCCATATTTTTTTGTTTTTCCGGTAATATTTTTCAATTGTTTCATTTCTACATCGCTGCTGTTACTCCTCGGCTTAATTTCATTATAATGCCTTTCAGTAGCACGTATATCAACATTGCTAAAAAAATTGAGATTGGATTGAAATGCAGTCTAAATATCTCTTATATCTTTTTATTTTTGGATTTTTCAATTGAATGTTAATTGCTATTCCAAGTCCTCAGTCCCGTCATTGCCCCTCAATTCGGCTGAAATTTTGAAGAATTTCCGAATTTAACCATCCGGCGCCTTTGGTGAATGCGCCACCAGATAAAAACGGACGCTAACTTCATATCGGTGAGGAGTCGGCCATGGCTACTCGGTTTTGCTCAAAATATGGGAGTCATGCTTTTCCAAATCCAGATGTTATTGTTACATTATTATTTTCTATTGAAAAGTTTTTTCATTGAAATTATGTCCCTGAAAGTGTTTATCGATGGAATCTCAGGAAAAATATGAACATCAAGCAAAAATACATTCTACTACTATCAACAAACTGAAGGTCACTGCAAATAAATTGCTAGTATATCGATTAGTTTTCAACTTTAATATCCTAGTAGACAACTAATTATATATAGTTTTCCAGCAATGCGAAAATGACGACATTTATGAAATAATAAATAAAGGAATAAGTATCTGGCGAACGTTTCATCACATATGCGATACAGGTGCATGGAGGGTCATAAAAAACGCAAAAACAACACACATCAGAAAAGGAGGGGTAAAACTTTGCAATAGTGGATATTACCAGGAGTAAGGTTACTTTTAAGCATACAAATCTCGAGAGTAATAAATGTATGTATGATTTTCACTACATTGGGTTTACAAAATCACGACACGTGTTTCGCTATTCAATAGCTTCTTCAGGAGGAGCTAGTACAAACTCAACAAACACGATGTTTCATGTTGAATAAGCAGAGCAGGTAGGTAGTAAAAAATAATAATTAAGGATTCTCCACGCTCGCAGATTTTTATCATTGCTTATTTTTTATTTACCGCCGAACATGTGACATATGATCGGGTGTGAAGTTAGCCACATCCACAAGTACACTGAGAAAAATAAAATCTCTATTATTTTATTTTCTGTTTATCCGTATTTTTACATGGAGTTTTATTCATTTAGGGGCGTGAACACACAGAGATTTCCAGTTTCAACTGAAGGGGATTTTTTTTATCTGACTGGTGAATAAAGTTCGATTTAAAACATTGGAATTGTGGTGAAGTTATTTAAAAAATGGCTTTGTACACATTTCTGCTTAAAATAAATAATAATATCTACTGTGCGAAAACTATTGTAGGTAGGAAAGAAATTTAGAACAACATTTTCAGACAATTTGTTGCTCTACAACTTTCAATATAACTATTTTTCACGTAGGACAAATTATTTTTGAGTTATTCGCAGAAAAAGCATGCGTTCCAACTTTGACTCGAAAACTCGCATAAATATCGATTTTACAGAAAAAATTATCGAAAAATAATGTAACGAACCTAGGCCGGACCTGTCGCCTCACGCGTTGCCATCGACAACGATGATGTCATCCCGGAGATATTCGAGAACAATCCAGTCGCGCTGCCGCGGAAAACAACGGTCAATATTGGAAACAACTGGAACATGCTGTTCGCCAACCGCCAGAATTGGAAACATCGAGAATTCTGTAACGGAGATAAATAGGCAACCCTCAAGAGGGAGTCTCAGTCTCAGTCTCAGAGCCGATAGCATCGATCGATACAGTGGCGTAGTTAGTAATATGAATTAGTTGTGAATTTAAGAGTGAAATAAATTAGTAAAACCAAGTTAAGTTTATTTACGTTACAATTGGTGTCGGAAGCGAGATTTTGAAAATAAACAAGTGATCGTGGATGGATAGTCAGAAAAATAAATTGATAGACCTTTTTTTACGCCCAAAATAGACACTGACCCGGTTTTCGCGAAGTGGACAATTGTGCGTGGGAATATAAACTGATACACTGTTCGCGTGAAACAGACTGATACCTCGTCAAAGACAAAATGTGTTCAAGAAAAGTGCGCCTTGCGGATTTGAAGGTAGCGGAATTGAAACAGGAATTGGAGGAAAGGGAACGGAAACACGGGTAAAAAGCAAGTACTCCAGGAAAGACTTGCAGAAGGCTTATACAAGAAGGTGAGGACCCCGAAACATTTTTATTCGAAGTTCCCGGAGGTGATTTAAGTTTGGTAATGAATAAACTCGAAGAAACTACTAAATCCTTGAAAGAAGAACTGCAACAAAATTCGAGGACTTTGGAAGAAAATGCTAGAAATCTGGAAGAGAAGCTTCAAGAAAATTCTAGAAATCTGGAAGAGAAGCTTCAAGAAAATTCTAGAAATCTGGAAGAGAAGCTTCAAGAAAATTCTAGAAATCTGGAAGAGAAGCTTCTAGAAAATTCAAGAAGCCTGGAAGATAAGCTCCTAGAAAACACAGAAGGCCTAAAAAAAGAACTCTGTGGTGTGGCGAATCGTCTAGAAAAAAGAATAGGAACCGTCGAGGCAGAGATGGACAAGATGAAGGAAATAATCAGCGATGAAATCAAAGACGGAATCGAGGCAGAAATGGACAAAATAAAGGAAACGATCAGTAAGCTGGAAAACCGAATTGATAGTGCGCCTTCCACAGAGATGGTTAACAAAAATGCAATGCTGGACTTGAGTTTGAACTTGGATAAAGTTCAAGGGGGTATACAAGATGTCAAGGTCATTTCTGAAATAGGGAAGCTTTCCATGAAGCCGCCTCAAACAGCGTTTGAAGCAGCGGCCAAAGCAAATGGATGGAATGCAGGGGAAAGAGCTGTAGCACTAACACTTGCATTACGTGGAGAAGCGACGAATATTCTACAAACTCTTACCGCCCAAGAACAGGAGGACTATGATCAGCTGATTAAACATCTAGAATTACGATATGGCCAGGCCCATTTGGAACACGTATACCACTCCCAACTGAAAAATCGCTGCCAGAAATCGGGCGAATCCTTACAAGAATTCGAAGCTGACATTGCACGCTTGGTTCGTCTCGCATATTCAGCCACACCGGAAAATGTAATGGAGCGATTAGCGGTTCAGGCATTCTTGGATGGACTCCGTGACCAAGAAACCAGACAAGCGTTGACACTAGCTCGTCCAACACATCTCGTAGACGCACTGGCACGCGCTTTGGAATTTGAGGCAGCAAAACAATCCTGCAAAAACCAAAGTAAAGTTCGAGGTATTGAAGGAGACTCACAGGAGCATGCTGACTTGGAAGCTGCCATAAGAAAAGTGATGAAGGAAGTTTTGCCTGAGAAAAGACAGATAAGATGCTGGAATTGTGGCAAAATTGGACATGTGCGTAGCAAATGTCCAACATTCGAAAACACGACTCCGATGCAGGAAAACTAAAGAAGGTCGACGAGAAGGGGCAATCGTCGGCCTGTGTCCAGCAAGCCCCGGTTATCAACGCATATGTCGCTATCCTGCAACGACAGAACAGAGGTGTTTTCGTAGACGGTCTCATCAATAACGAGCCTTGCACCATGCTGCTAGATACAGGTGCGACTAGGGCAATTCTCGGGCCTTCCTTTGCCAGAACACCGGAACGAATTGAACCGACAACTTGGAAGCTACGCACAGCAACAAGGGAGCCAGCTACTGTATATGGCGAGCTACCGATTGCACTAATTTTGGGCATCACTAAAGTGAAACATCAGGCACTTAGCGGACATCGAAGACGATGCAATCATCGGAATGGACATCATGAATTCCAGAGGGTTTGAATTGGATTTCAAAGACGGCGTCCTACGTGTCAACGGAGAAGAGCTGGTGCTTCATGGGAGAAGTGAGAGTTGATCCGTGTGTTGTTGGCTGAAGATGTAAGCGTACCTGAGAGGCTGAAACCATTCTGGAGGCTCGCCTGGACGGGAGTACGAGCAGTGGAAACGTGGTGATGTTCGAGCCCAAACTTCATGATGAGAAAATTGACGGGGATTGCACTAGGGAAGACCTTGTTGCGTGCTGACAAATTTGTGCCGGTAAGGGTCATGAATGTCAATTATTTTCCAGTGACCTTGAAGAAAGGAACAATATTGGGGCACTGCTCGTCAGTTTCCTCAGTGATCCGGAGTGTACGAGGTACGATTAGCCAACCCAACAACTTGCCCACAGAACTAGAAAAATTAGTTGCCATCTCTTCCAAAGACATAAAACCAGCTCAACAGCCCAAACTAAGAGATTTAGTCAAAAAGTACCAAGACATCTTCGATACCGGACAAGGAAAAGGGGGTCGAACTAATGTGGTCCAGCACAAGATTGATACTGAGGGTGCCCGACCGATCCGGCAATCAGCAAGAAGACTTCCTCTTGCCAAGAAGGAAGAGGCTGACAAAATAGTCAGCGATATGGGAAGAGAAGGAGTTATCGAACCATCTGACAGTCCCTGGTCCTCTCCAGTCGTACTGGTGAAGAAAAAGGATGGATCGACACGCTTTTGTGTAGACTATCGCCAACTTAATAATGTCACGAAGAAGGACAGTTACCCTCTCCCGAGAATAGATGACACATTAGACACGTTGGCTGGTTCCACGATTTTCTCGACCTTGATCTGAAGAGTGGATACTGGCAAGTAGAACTGGCTCAGGAAGATCGAGAAAAGACTGCTTTTACCATCGGCTCAGGATTGTGGCAGTTTACCGTTATGCCATTCGGGCTCTGTAATGCTCCCGCCACATTCGAAAGATTGATGGAAACAGTACTGAAGGGACTCTCATGGAACACGTGTCTAGTGTATCTCGACGACATAATTGTGGTCGGCAGATCGTTCGAGGACCACGTGAAAAACTTGGAGGAAGTATTCCTGCGACTGAGGAATTCCGGATTGAAGCTGAGCCCTGAGAAATGCCATCTGTTCCAAAAAGAAGTACGATACCTCGGCCACGTTGTCTCTGGGGAAGGAGTAGTAGTGGATGACCAGAAGATCAAAGCTGTTAAGGATTGGCCCATCCCAAAAGACATTCACCAACTTCGAAGTTTCCTTGGTTTATGCACATACTATCGCCGATATGTGCTGGGATTCGCCAACATCGCTAAACCACTGACCAGGCTCACGGAAGGCCAAACAAAGTTCCAGTGGTCCGAAGAATGTCAAGACTCATTCAGGAAGCTGGAAGGGGCTTTGATCAACGCACCTATACTGAGCTATCCCCTACCCAAAGGGAAATTCATTTTGGATACGGACGCCAGCAACGTGGGACTTGGAGCTGTCCTAGCTCAGATCCAGGAGGGACAGGAGAAGGTCATTGGTTATTTCAGCAAGACGCTTAGCAAACCAGAGCGCAATTACTGTGTCACCAGGCGAGAGCTGTTAGCTGTTGTAAAGGGAGTGGAGCACTTCTACAAGTACGTGTATGGAAGAAGATTCCTGTTGAGAACTGACCATGCAGCTCTCAAATGGCTCTTACAGTTCAAAAATCCTGAGGGTCAAGTAGCACGTTGGATCGTTAGACTCCAAGAATTCGATTTCGAGATCGAACATCGAGCCGGAACTAGCCATAAGAATGCAAATGCCTTGTCGCGAAGACCATGTCCAGATGATTGCTCACATTGCCGACGAGCAGAAGAGAAAGAAGCAACACTTTGTAGAACCGCGGCAATGGATGACAACTGGAATGACAGCAAGATCCAGAAAGACCAAGAGAAAGACCCCCACCTTGGCTTAGTCGTCAGCTGGAAGAAGGGCAATCGAAGACCATCATGGCAGGAAGTCGCAGGTTACTCGCCGGCTGTTAAGTCCTATTGGGCACAATGGAACTCTCTTATTCTGGACAATGGGATCCTGAAACGTGTGTTGGAGGCCGATATTGGTGGGGAAGACAGACGCCAAATAATTGTTCCCAGGAACAGAAGAGAGGAAGTGCTGCGGGAAATCCATGATGGAGTCGCTGGAGGACATCTGGGAGTGACGAAGACCCTGCAGAAAGTGAAGCAACGGTTTTACTGGACCAATTGTCAAGCTGACGTTCAGGACTGGTGCAGAAAGTGCGCTGTATGCGCTGCTAGCAATGGACCTCGAATACGACCCAAGGCCCCGATGCGTCAGTACAACGTAGGCAGCCCGTTCGAGAGAATCGCCATTGACATCGCCGGCCCGTTTCCCGTATCCGACCACGGGAATAAATACATCCTTGTGGCAATGGACTACTTCAGTAAGTGGGCGGAAGCCTATGCCCTGCCCAACCAGGAAGCCATCACCGTCGCCGACGTCTTGGTGAAAGAGTGGATATGTCGATTTGGTATTCCAATGGAGCTGCACTCGGATCGAGGCAGAAATTTCGAATCCAACCTGTTCCAAGAAATATGTTTACTGCTGAACATCCGCAAGACAAGAACCACGGCCCTACATCCGCAGTCCGATGGAATGGTGGAACGGATGAACAGAACGATCAACCGCCACTTGTCCAAGGTTGTCTCTGACCATCAAAGAGACTGGGACCAGTATCTTCATTTGTTCCTGATGGCCTATCGATCCGCAGTACACGAGTCAACAGGTCAAACTCCTGCTAGTATTATAATGGGCCGAGAACTGCGACTGCCTTGTGACCTGAAGTTTGGGATACCGCCAGGACAAGACACTGCGGGAGAGGACTACGTCAGCAAACTTCGGCAGAGAATGGACGATATCCACGAACGAGTCCGGTTGAACATCCAGAGTGCCAGCGATAAAATGAAGAAGACCTATGACATCGAAGCCGACGCTGGAGGGTTTAAGGTTGATGACCTGGTTTGGCTGTACAACCCCAAACGTCGTCGTGGACTATCACGACCTTGTGTACCGAATCTATAAGCCACCCCGAGGGAAATCAAGGGTCATCCATTTCAACAGGTTGGCCCCTTACGCTGGAAACCATGACCAAGTTCGCACCCTCAAGCCACCGGAGGATGATATGACGTTCGAGAAGTTCATGTCCTTGTATTCAAACGGGCAGAAAGTTCTACATGGGGTTACTAGAGAGGAGTCACGAGACCTTTTCGAGGTGCCTGCTGACTACGCACTGTGTGGCAGAAGATCTTCGAATGTCCAGGGGCATCGCCGTAGTGTTTTCCAAGAAATTTGGTCAACTCCAAACACTGCGGGAGCAGAATCCAGAAGTTGGTGGGGTGCTACAGTTGAAGAAAGGCCAGAGAAACATCTACTACCTAGTTACCAAGAGGCATTCCCAAGATAAACCGTCCTATGAAGATGTCTGGAAGAGTCTCACCAAACTAAGAGATACTATGGTGGACCAGAATCTGGTGGATCTAGCAATTCCAAAATTGTCCTGTGGTATTGATGGGTTGGACTGGAGAGTCATAAGAAGTATGCTGGAGGTGATATTCAGATCCAGCGGCGTCAAGATTTTGGTTTGCTGTAACCCTCTTCCACGACCGGTCATGAAGACCGTGGAGTGTTACTTCCATCGAACTTCACGGTGCAAATATGGGGAGTCATGCAGATATCGTCACACTCCAAGGATGACATTTCGGGACGAAATGTCTTTAAGAAGGGGGCAATGTAACGAACCTAGGCCGGACATGCTGTTCGCCAACCGCCAGAATTGGAAACATCGAGAATTCTGTAACGGAGATAAATAGGCAGCCCTCAAGAGGGAGTCTCAGTCTCAGTCTCAGAGCCGATAGCATCGATCGATACAGTGGCGTAGTTAGTAATATGAATTAGTGTTAAATTTAAGAGTGAAATAAATTAGTAAAACCAAGTTAAGTTTATTTACGTTACAATAATGAAAGAACATTTAATTATCTAATAATAGTATATTATTTAACGAGCGGTAATGTAGGTCATAACTCACGCAGATGAAGTTTGCAGCACGAGCCGCAGGCGAGTGTTGTAATTCATCAAGTGAGTTATGACCATTACCGCAAGTTGAATACTATACTTTATCTACGACTATAACAATAAATACTAAGATACAAGTACAGAGAAAGAACTTCATTCACAAATCTTAATAGTTACCTATAACAATGCTATAAAAATTTTAATTGTAATTACTCATTCTTTTTATTAATAAAATTAACTGTAAAGTTTGAACAACCAGTAAACTGAATATGTGGGACTGAATTATGCAAGTTTATTGTTTCATTTTGGGTTTGTTGCATATATGTTGCTGATGTACTAACTGGTTGAGGTGTTACCCCTTAGCCACAGTAGTTGATCGCCAACCGCCATGACGTTTCAGTGCCGTTATATCCCCTCCAGCATCTACTAAGAAAGTTGCCGACGAGCGGCGAAACAATGCCCTGTATATAAATTTCAGTGTGGTAATTTTGAAAATGTAGCAATGTCTTTCCCCATTGCTCCAAATTTATTAATGCCAATTCTTTGTGAGTGATATTTTCTATTTTGAAATTTAAAGAATAATATTGTTTGCGATATTCAGTAGGACGAAGATTTAAATATTTCTTAACTATGGTATAAAAATATCCCGTAACAGTGAATTTTCTGGCAATTTTTGTTTTTGTATTTGGTACACTGACCATAAAAATAGATCCATGATCTTCTTAATCTGTAATTTGCATAGAGTGCAATTCTGCTGCACGACAAGCACCCATAATGCCCATTATTAAAGCAACCTATAATAAATTATGTAATTGACTAGATGATAAACACGATTGAATATTGTGAGATCTACTACCTTTGTCGCCAGATATTTCTCATCAGGAGCTTCATTTATGAAATTATTGAGTTGTTCTGGCCTAAAAGTTTTTGCCTTTTTAGCTACATGATTCTCTAATTGACGTTTAAGAAACGCGCGTAATTTCAAATAATTCTCTATATTGATTCCATTATTTATATTGAGTGTGCATGGAGTAGAAAGTCCATAGGGATGATGCTTTATATTTTGTGCTAAGTTCACTAAAATATGCCAAAAGTACATTTTCTGTGAACGATGACTTAATGTTCTTGCTGCTACACCAATCTTGAAAATTTTTGTATACACCTTTATATTTGTTTTGTGATTTTTCCGGCAATAAATTCTGTATGGTAACATTAGCAATTTGTCTTATTTCTGGAGGTGTACATAATAATTCGTCTTCACTATCTGAATTCATCTTTATCAGCACAAAATTCAGAATAATTAGGTATTAACTTAATAGGCCTTTTCATTTACCTAGATGATTTTTTAAGGCGCATGCGCTCGTTTTGAGACCCAAAGTCTGATTGGCTATTGGAAAAGTGAATAGCCATTGGTTAGTTTTGAAATAACAATTTGAGATTGGCTTAGTTCAAAATTAGCGGTATTTTCACATTATGTCAACAGTCAACTTCATGACAAATGCACCTGCATACATTGGCGTTCGTAACTTTCTTTGTAGGTTAAGTACTTATTATCTATTTTATACCGCCAAAAGCCTTTCATTCGTAGATAAAATAATGTACACGAATATTTTCTAATGGTGAGTTTTCTTCTCCATTAAATTCAAGTCAACTATCCATAGGAAAACTCGGAAATATTTTATTTCCTTTAAAAAAAAATTCGGTCAATGCCGTTGGGTCTGACAGGTAAACAAAGTTAGTCATTTGTCATCTAAATGAAAAAGCCTATTTGAAAACGTCAAAATTATTCAAGTGACATTACTCCCCTCAATAACAATAATGGACTTTCCCTTTCGGCCAAACGGCTTGTACAGAAGAACAGAGCCACCTTGATATTCGGTTCGTAAATAATTCCAAGAATCTTTTCCGATTTATCATATTGAGTTATTATAACTCACGTTGTTTGTTTATAGATACTAGTAATTGCTCAAAAGCAGTTGAATAATCGATATATAATTTAATAGGAGTAGATAGAAAGATATCCTGTACTTTTCGCGTCTGACAAACCATTTAGGAGATATATAACAAAACGCGTTTTCCAAGATGGCCGCTAACGCACACCCCTCCGTGCCGCGCCAACTCAGAGTTATACTCAGGATAAACCTCCCTATCATGAGGAAAAAAAATCGCCTCTGTAGCCTCATGTTTTACGGCGGTCATTTTTTTCCCTGCCGACTGAACTATTACTTTCAGCACGAATCGCCACAATGAATTTATTGATATTTACAATTCCAATTCGATGTAACAAAAGGTTTTCAAAAAAAAGGAGTAGGTGAACTGAGGCAAGGGGGGGGTAAGAAAAAAATGGAGCAGGTGAACTGAGGCAAGGTGTACCCGGGGGGGGGGGGTTAGGGGAGGCCGAAATCTGTAAAATATATCTGGAATAAGGTGGAAAAAAAGTGTGCTTAATAAAATTTGGTAAAATGTACATTACATTATTTACTTAGAGCCACAACCCCCCCAAATTTTAGACGTTATTGTACTGAAAGCGGTGAATGTATACTCACTCTAGTAAAAAAATATGTTGGCGAATGCAGCGCCTTAATCTTCTCTTGGTGACTTTTTCGAAATCATCGTCGAAAATTCTCTTCATTTCTTGATTGAGTAGTTTGAATTGGAGATGAGTGAGTTTGAGAAGAGCCATGAAGAACATATCGGTACCGAAAACAGAACAAAACGTTTGAGGGACAACTAAACTCTGATATATCGCTAAGTATTTTACTGGTATCCAATTCGGCCTGTAACAAGGAAACGGTAGAGAGTTCCCCCCTAGGACTGTCATGATGACATTAGAAGTAGGGCACAATACACAGATGACAAAAAAAATGTAAAAAGCCCTCTTAAGATTCGACAGGGTGGTTTTCAGTTTCAGTTGTTCTTTCTCATCTCCAGCACTCTTCATTTCCCAGAAACCATTCTTCATTCTGAGGAGTAGCTCCTTTATTGAAGATATTCTAAAGAACATAAGGGATGCCTTCACGATTACCTTGAAGAGAATAATAAAATTAATGTGGAGATTTTTCAACCAGACCCGCGCCGTACATGAAGACAATATCGTACGTTACACGAGCGTCATCTAACAATTATCAGAGGAAGTTGGGACAGCGGGAAAAATTATAATAAAAATTATTCGGAATTTCAGGAAATTAGGATTTTTTCACGTTTATTTGGCGTCTCATTGACAAATTGCTTGACACCTATATTCTATAAGAATTGTGGTCTGAATGAAATTGTATCTTTGCTTGAGTATTAAAAAGTAAAATTTATTGAGAATAATACATGGATATAAAAATCTTGATTGTAGCCCGGGACTCGAAGTGATGGCGCATTTGCTGTTTCAGTTGAAGGAAAACCCGGAAAAACCCACAACAAAATCAGAATTCAGATCATCAACTTTCTCATAGAAAAGGACACATGCTCCCTGGGAGATGAGAGAATCAATCTTGGAAAATACACGGGAGTCATCGAAGAGGTGCCAACAATTAGAATAAGGGTGTTTGCAATATGCAATAGAGTCCATTGGAAATGCTGCCGCTATGATTAGATATGGCGTAGATATTATAAAGAGTATTCATTCCATCCTGAGCAGAATATTGGTCCAAATTCAAATTCTGTATGGGAAAATTAATCACATTGTCCTATTTACTACCATCAGTCGAAAAAAACACGTTTTAAATGTATGACAATTTTTTTTTTGAAATGTTTGTATACGAATCATCTTTTTGAATTCCCTTTTCATTCCACAATTTGAACAGTATGGGCTCGCATCGTCAGTCAAAGTCTCCTCTTCTGTCAACAGTTCAATACATTGAGTTAAATTCACGACGTCGTTTGGCAAGTCTGGAATAGGGATTGAAAGTACACAGAAAGGTTCTAAAGTAACGGAGCAGTAATTACAAAAAGTACATCTCAATATAGACTTCAGCTGACCGGCAAATGTATCCACAGTGTTGGAATTATGAGTAGACAGATATCTTGTCCAAGAAATGGAAGCTTTCTGATTATCATTCATGATAACAAAATCGTTTGATAATGGATGATTCTCTGCACTCGCCTTGTTTAAATCCTCATGTAAACCTACCAGAAGGTATCTTATAAACTCTTCCGAATCTGCTGGGCCGTTATGATCAAAGGAAGGAGCAAAATTTCTGAATAGATGGACGAAATGTGAAGTATCCACCATTTTCCATCAAAGATATAAAAGGTTTCACTAGATTTAGTTTCATTTTTGATGTAGTGGTATTTAAATCCTCCATATAAAAACCATTCTTGAAAAATTCCAACAAAACCTTGGTGTTCGAAAGACACTAGATCATGCTATTCATAAAACAGGTATTTCCTACATTCTTCAATCCTCCTAGGCCAAATGTAGAAATGGAGTATCTTGTTTTTATGGCATGCTAACTTAATTCTAACCAAGAATCCATAGGTTCATTGTTCCTGTAATTCAAAGAAGGTGATAGAGAAACTGATATGTATCGTAGGAAAATTGGGACGATAAAATAGTTCATCCAGTGGATGCGTTGGAGGAATTGTACCCATTACAGAAGAAACATTGCCACTTTGAATTGCTTAACAAATCTCTTCGAATCAAAAGTGACGTTGAACATTTATCTTTTGTAGGGCGGCCCAATCTCCTTCCAATTCCAAAGACACCAAAAGTTTCGACAGCTATCTGATGGAAAAGATAATTATGTCCAATATTTTGATATTTCTTTCTTTTCAATTTCTCGCTGGATATTGCTGCAGCACCTGCGGTCTAAGAAGTATTTGCTAAATGAGACGATGCAACTGTGTCAGCACACCAAAGGTTTGCCACATTTCCAAGATATCAGGGTCATACCATCAGGACGTTTACCATCATCTCGCCTAGTGCCAAGAGGTTCTTACACAACTGGAATACTTGCGATAATGTCTGGATAAACGACCTGCACTTTTATAACAGCTCAAACCATGGGTTCCTTTTTGGTTCACTTCACTACCGCATATACATTCATGAGGAATACAAATATTTAAACCCAGTCGCAGTCCAATAGATCCTTACTCGTCATCTAAAAGGTAAAACATTCAGTTATATTTCAGGTGTGTCTCATTGACTAATTGCTTGACACCTATAACCTATAAGAATCAAAGTGAAAAACAAATATTTCACAAATAGCAATACTATAGTGGATCTTCTTTTACGCCGTTATATTCTCTAAGGGGTAGAAGGACAAGTAATGCCACGGCCATCTAATACTTGTAGCGGGCAAAGCTTCGTCACTGGTCTACGGTAAGTACCAGTCGTTGTTTTAATTTCTGCAACTCTTAGACGACCATCGCCATCGGTACCAGACATAGGCCAATCATTAGAGATTTTTTCGTGTCAAAAATAGTACCAGGAAACCGACTGTGCAGTCATACGAAAAACGGTACAATCATTTTTGAAACAAAAAAAATTCTTAGCTGTATGTGGATGGTCGGAAAATTTTGGGTAAATTATAAGTGAATTAAGAAAAATCAAGACGACTCAGTAAAAGTTCCCGAAGGGGGGTGGGGTTAGCTAAATATACGTTTTCAAGGTTGGATATTGTTTTTTTGCGATTTGTGGCTGAAATATGCATCCTATTGATTTAAAAGTTGTAGATAATTGAAAAATATGAAACTTTTGTATGAATCATTTTTCAACATAACCCCAAAATTAACGAGAAAAATGCTAAAAACAGTTATTTTTGTTTTTAATTTTTATCTCCCGCAAAAAAATATTTTTTTCTGAGATGGGAAAAAGTTTGATATTTTATCTCTGTTGACAGGTAACAAAATATCACTTCTTATGAAATTACTTTTTTCCCGGGAAAAAAGTGAGTACTTTTTTCCCGGATATATACAGTGCTCGTCTAAAGTCCGTTCCCCCCTACTAATTTTTGAACCCCCTGGTATATCGCAACGAAATTTGAAGGGCTTACATAGGAGATAAAAAACTACTTTTTCATGAGAACATCACAGCTAAAAGTTTCAAAATGGCGGCTGAGCGCCATCTTCAATAATTTTTTTAAATAGAACACCCCGTATGTTATTCAATTTTCGAAATCTGCTCATAATTCTCAAAAGTTTTCTCTAATACACTTTACTCCTAAATTCAATTGTTTTCGAAATATTAAAGTTTGAAAAGTGAGATTCCGGTTTGAAATGAAGTATGGATTTTGGTCACTTCCGGTAAAACATTTTGCTAACTAAACGTTATTATTAATTTGTAGTTAAATCTCTCAATGAATTCGACTGATAAGAGCCGTAAAGAGAGTTTATTAAGGATAAACAGTACCGCTTACCGGAAAATCTCGAATCCTACGAATGTGTTCTGTAAATTCACAATCAAAATAAATTAGTTAGCTAAAAAAATATAATTTATTTTTGAATACCACTTTTATTTAACCCCAACAATTATTTCATCAAGTGTTCATGTGGTCCCCTCCTAAACTTCAATAAAGTCCCTATTATAAATAGCTTCTCACACGTTGATGAAATCTGTTCATCTATTTCTTCACATGTATCTATTATTCTGCGTTCCAACTCTTCTATTGTTTGTCATTCAGTGGCGTAGATTTTTGACTTCAGACACCCCCAAAGGAAAAATCCAGAGGTGTAAGATCCGGAGATCTTGGTGGCCATTCTGTACTTCCCCTGCGACCTATCCATCGCCCAGGAAAGTTTGTATCGAGGAACTCTCTAGCCATGCGATCGAAATGGGGAGGTGCCCCATTCTGCTGATATATGATTTCACGATTTTCAAACTCTTCCCTTTTGTGCATTCTTCTTATTCGAGGTTCAATTTCAGTTTCTACAAGATTTCTTTAAAGAACTCCTGTAAGATTGACTCTGATGAAAATCGGTCCAACAACGCGATTGCCCAAAATCCCCGCCCAAACATTCACCTTTTTATGAAACTGGGTATGTCCCTCTATAAAAATATGCGGATTAGTATCGCTCCAGTATCGTACATTATGTTTGTTGACTTTTCCATTAAGAAAAAACGTGCATTCGTCTGCGAAACATGCACGTTTTAGGAAGCCCCATTCTCCTTTAATTGTTCTTGTTGACCACTCACAAAATTCAACCCTCCGGTCTGGATCATCCTCCGTGAGGACATGCAGGATTTTCATTTTATAGGAATGAAACTTTTCTTTTTTCAGGACTCTTTGGATACTTTTTGAACTTACTCCACAGGATTCTGCAACTGCAGACGTCGACTGAGTCGGATTGATTACCATTTCAGCAACAATTTCTACCTTTTTTCTTCTGAATGAGGCGGTCTTCGTGATCTTGGAGCATCTTCTAACGTACCAGTGGCTTGGAGCTTATCTAAAAGTTTGCGCAAATATGACCTCGAAATAGGATTCTCAGGAAATCTATCATCAAACATACGGACTGCTAGATGATAATTTCTTCCAGCTTCTGCAAATATCAAAACTGCTTCAAATTTATCTTCTAAACTACGAGCCATGATCACACTTTTCATAAAAGGATGTAGGCGATCAACGGACTATTTGACAGTTAGCAGTTCAGTTCGATAAAAAACAAGATGTTACCGCGACAACGATTTTTTCCAATGTAAACTTGATTGAAAGCAACATTAGTGTTTTTGGTTGGGTTTGAAATGACCAAAATGTCACTGTTTAAACGTTAATATTTCGAAAACCATTGAATTTAAGAGTAAAGTGTATAAGAGAAAACTGTTGAGAATTATGAGCAGATTTCGAAAATTGACATACGGGGGTGTTCTATTTAAAAAAATTATTGAAGATGGCGATCAGCTGCCATTTTAACTTTTAGCTGTGATTTTTTCCATTAAAAAGCAGGTTTTTATCTCTTTTTTAAGCCCTCCAAATTTCGTTGCGATATACCAGGTGGTTCAAAAATTAGTAGGGGGGAACGGACTTTAGACGAGCACTGTATACACATAAAAAGATTAATTTCCATGTAATATAATGACATTTACATTCATTGGGAGATGCCTGGCAATGTTTGCGCCTGGCCTCATCCTTAAGAAAGAAGTTAGGTAGTTCCTTCGCAAGTACATCCGTTCGCACATAACTGATCCATCTCAATTATAATATCAAATAAAACTAGCCAGAGAAGTGAATTAATACAAAAGGTCCAATTTGATTTTCAAGGAAAACGAAAGGTTTTTCGTTTGCAAAAAGTGTGGCACTAATATTGTTTAATGTAGTGTAGGAAACAAAGGTAGAAGATTCATTTGTCAGCATTTAACAGAGATGAATTATTTCTTTTCAGTTTAGCTCGGTTCCACACTTTCCATGCAACAAAAGAACTCAAACTTTCAGGGTACTTTCAGACAGGTATGCGGAATGCAAAGTCCTGAAATGTCAAGTCGAAATTTCTAGCCAATCATAACACACTATTTAAGATTTGCAATGGTATGATTGGCCTGAAAATTCGACGTTGATGTTTCTGTGTTCAGCACGGTGTGAAAACTTCCTTTTTCAGGACGTGCGATTAACTGTCGATGGATTTGAAATTACCAGAAATATTGTTTAAGCATGGCTTGAGATGCACAAATTTGTGCTCTTATTGTTATGGTTCTGAGATCTGCTCAAATGCTGAAAAACCGTCGTACGAAAAAATTATTGATTCCGTGCACATCGAAGACGAAGGCAGTACACACTGTCCAATGAATTTAAATCAAAATAATACTGAACTAGCGAATCTAGAACTGAAAGAAATCGAAGAGTTAGAAGATGCATTAGTTCTGATGATAAAGAGCGACCTACAAAAAAAAACTATTTCGACATTTATTTTTCTATATTTGACTGTAATAAAACAATTTTATATTTAAATTTAAAAAAGTGACGAGTACATTATTTATAGTTTATGTATGAAAATAAAAAAAAAATCTGAATAAATAGCCTTTGTTTTTTTGAAGTTTTATTCGATTATTGTTCAAACAATGTTTTCGGTAATTTCAAAATCATTAACAAATAATTGAATGTAAATTATATTATATTACATGAAAATTAATCTTTTTCATCAATTTCAACGCTTATTTGTAATAAAAAATAAGAAATTCTCAAGATTACTGAAAAATCAATTATAAAAAAGTTGTTTTTTTGGTTTCTTGCATTTTTAATGATATTTTTCCATACTAACAATATATTTTGAAATTTTAAAAAAAAAAAAATTAAAAATTGAAAATTTGTAAACCAACTTTTTCGATTAAAAAGTTTTTTAAATTTAAATTCGTATACAATCGAAAAATAAATATTTTGCTTTGAAAAACACAGCTTATTCAGAACACAAAAAAGAACGTTTTCACCATGTTTCATAAAAAAACAATATTTTTTTGCTGGAAATGACTATTAAAAACAAAAAAAACTGTTTTTAGCGCATTTCTACTTAATTTTGAGGTAATGTTGAAAAATGATCGATACAAAAGTTTAAGATTTTTTAATTATCTAGAACTTTTCCATCTAACTTTTCCGATGGGATGCATATTTCAGCCTCAAAGAGTAAAAAACCAATATGCAAACCTCAAAACGTATATTCCGAAACTTTTACTGAGTCGTCTTGATTTTTCTTAATTCACTTATAATTTACCATAAATCTTCCGACCACCCACATACTGCTAAGAATTTTCCATTCGGGTATTTAAAAGCGGTTTGGCCCTGGTCTATATATCTTGTTATGTTTCCTACTCACCTATCATTGCAAGCAATTATATTGAATTACCAAAATCGTAGATGCATGTTTATGATGTGAAATATAGGGTTTTCTAGTTGTGAGTGATGAATTGTACGTTAAATCTGTTCGTCTTTGTATTACTATCAAGCCATTTTCATCCAACATAGGTAATAGTTTGTGGAGATTAATATGAATATAATTTTGATCAAAAGGGAAACATTCTCAATTGCATATCAAAGAGGAAGATTTTTCTGTAAATTGAAAAATTCTCGATAAAAATGAAGTTATTTTGGGCAAATATCTAACAGAAAACAAGCCCAAGAGGTTGAACGATGGAAGATAATGACTGAAGTTTATCTTTCAGTCGCAGATGATTCCACATCTGATTTTATGAACACCCTGTTCATATTTTCAAATAAATCAATATATCGTTTGTTATTTTTATACTAACATTCCGATTGGAGTAAACAACACTATTATTTTTTGCCAGATTAGTACATGTTCGTAGTTTGATTCGAGTCATATATTTTTTTAAATTATTTTTCCAACCGATGTACAAAAGATTAATGTCCAAATGGTGGTTTCCTGCAAAATTAAAATGAAAACATAAATTTGCTTATCAACTCTCCGCTTTTAGTAACGAGAGTTTTATCGATATATGAGCCAAGCAGCACCGGGCGCGTTTAGTACTTGGATGGGTGACCACCTGCCAAGGAAGGTGCGCGTTAAAATGCCCCGAACAACTGCAGCGTAGTAGCATATTCGCAGCTGCAGGCATCATATCAATGAGCACGATAGATATGCCGTCCTTCGAAGGGGACGTTAAGATGGATGCTGAGATCGTTAAGGACCCAACAGAAAATTTGGCAAAATTTCCGGTTGGGGGAAGTTTGCTCACCGGCGTTGGTGATTAGCATTGGTCGCAGAAATAGGACGACGTTAAATTAATAAATTTAAAAAAATTAGAACTTAGTACGTTTCAACATCTGATAAAGAACTTGTTTCGGAAAATGAGCATTGAAAAAAGTGTACAGTTCCATTTTTTTTTCAAGAAAAGCTGGAAATAGGTAGTGCCTTTATTCAAAAATACATACTTCTCTCTTCCATATATGGCTTCATTCAACGAAACGAATTCAGAAAAAATATTTAAATCAACAGCAATATAATATTGGTAATAAAGCACTCAGTTTCTTTCTAAGATCCATTGAAATCTAATTAGATATTTTATTAAAATCAATACCAAAATGCATTAGGTGGCCAAAAATAGAGTCATTATTGAATGAAGTATAATCTCTGAAGGGTAAAAGTTATTTTAATTTTTTTTGAATACTTAAATATGAAAGTGTTTCTTATTACAAAAAACTCATACTTAATAAGCACAGACTAAATTATAAATATATTGAGTTCATAAAATTATTATCCACGCTTCAGTTGCTTTCTTGCTCAAAGTCGGTGAAATGCCAAATTATTCACGATTTTTTTAACACGACATCTCAATTTTCAATTGTATGAATACATTTTATCGAAGTTAGGATAAGCAAAAAGTACTTACGTGGATAAATGTGAAAGAGCCAACTAAAGCCTTTGGAACATCATCTGCAAAAAGTGATCCCCCATTGAAAATCACCAGGAGTAAAGACAAAACAGCGAAGCTCAATCCATTACATACTGTTGTAGCGAACAACAATATTTGTGATTTCGTGAACCCCTTTTCGGGGTTGGCACCGATGACATTTAATACTTTCATACACTTGTCTATGATGATAAAGTACATGTTGGATATGACTCTAGACAGATCTAATAATCATTTGAGACTTATTTTCCGAGAGATGTTCATTTGTAGGTGAAAATTGCCACGTCAAGTACTGAAATATTCAGCAATATTGTGAAGAAGACATACTTTAATTTGTTGCATATACATAATAGACCGATTTGCACTGTAATTCAAACTCACTATATGCAGAATATATGATTAGGTATGTATTTTTAATTAAACTTACTCTTGAAGTGATGGGTAAAAACAAATGACATGCACATTGGTAATCAGAACATCAAAGTACGGGCTTTCAATATTACATGACCGCCTGGTTTGTGTTGAAGCACTAATAACTGATAGAGGTTTTATGTAGTATTTTTCTCTGTTTATTTATACGAACCGATTATAGAGTGAAATGATCAATAAGATTCACTAATAACTATTTTATTTCATAGTTGGTGATGGAAAAATAATATTGAAATAGGACAAAGAAACATATTTCAGTCTCACAATATTATTTCATATTTCTTGATTTTGTTTTAACATTCCCCTTTCTAGTAGCTGCCTCACGCGATAACATTTGCAGGAAATTTTGTTATAATTATACGAGAGAAATAATTATATAATTTTATGAGCAGTTAAGATGTGGCTCATTCTTTATGATATCCGCAAGACGAGCGCATATCGAGTTAACTACAAGATATTTCCAATTCTGATAAAAACTTATAATATATTTGTACTTCTAATTTATATAAATAATGTCGAACGCACTCTTTCGTTCTTACCAAGTTGTGAGAGTAGGTTATAGAGTGAAATATAAAGAAGGTTATATTTTCCTTGGAAAATATAACTTGAAAACTCAATTGAGCGGCTAACTTAGCGTCCACCCTGTATTCGGTTTCTCAATTTATACGTGAATTATTAAATTTGTGTACTATTCTAATCTCTTCAAATAATTCCGACTATTAATAATAGAATAAAAACATGACAAAATTATAAAAACGCATTGATAAGTCTACATAAAGTATATTCAATAGCCATATTGAAAAAAACACTCAATGAAATTTGTCAAATAATAAGAAATCCATTTTCATGGATCATATAGACACATAGGGTTTTAATTACTAAAAGAATCAATTGACAGGTATTGTTTGATACAACATTACTTATTGCTCGTGCTGCTACTATGCTGGAATCTGTATGTTTGTTCTTTTGGCACACAATTGTTTAGCGTAATTTATAGTGTTATTAACCGCACTGGTAATTCATGTAAGACTTTCATTATTTTTTTAAATATAGTGGAAAAAATTGTTCTTTCAATTTATCAGGGTGGATAGCGGGTTTAGAACGAAAGAAAACAAACTTTTTGCTTTTTTTAAATCGCCGACGTTTTGATCTTTATTTTAGATCTTTCTCAAGGCTACAAATACAAGAAAAAGTCTCACAATAGGAACAATTACTTAAAACAATAAAAACAAAAGGTAAATTTAGTTTCGTGTAAAACAAATAATTAGATATAAGCTGTTAATGAAATCATAACAAGATTGGTTAAGTTACATAAAGATTATTGGAGGAAAACGGAAAATGTATTACAAAACGCAGAGTTTCAATTGATTACATAAATTTTGGAAATCGTAGAAGTCTATGGTAGTACAAATTTTTGATGTCATATCCATCACAATATAGGAACAAACACGTTTACAATCAACATGGGGCAAATGAACAAATAAATACGAACAGTGACAATGTTTCGCTCTTTCCTGATTTCACATATGAACGGAATAATCGAGCTGAAGTAGAAGGATGTGGGTTTGAGTTAATGTATAACTTTTTTAACTTTTTTAAGGCTCTTATCGCTAATGGTTTTTATACATGAAAAGTATGTTGTTATTATTATCAAGGCCCTGTATGTCGGTTCTGCAGTTTATAGTATCATTACGGGAAATTAAAATCATCTCGCTTGAACCCATTTTTTTGATATGCGGTTCCCTATCCAAAACCTGTACTGACGAAAAGTTAAAATTGTGGCCAGTGGTAAAATGATTACTCAATGCTGTTTTTCCTGGCTTCTACTTATTAATTTCATAATCATAATGGTGTTGATTCATCCTTGTCACAATTGAGTAGCACAAGGTTCCACCATGAGATTGATACTACAGATTTCAACTATGAAAAAATATCCAAGGTCATTAGTAAATAGGATAATTATTGAATATAAACATAACCATAACCGCAATATTGATAAAAATAAAATATATTTCCCAGGCATTTCTGAAAAAAATTAACAAATTATAAGTAAGAGGGTCCCACAATGCAAATTGGCTTTTTATAATGTTAATGTGGTTGGTTCAATTTTTTCTAAAATCAAAGATCCTGTACCTGAAGATCCGTGGTCTAATGTAATAAAGTTCCTTGCTTTAACTGGACAAAGAGGACAATACTTTAAAAAAGGATGAATCAACACCAAAATTATTTTCGAGAAATTTATAAGCAGAAGCCAGAAACAACAGCATTGAGTAATCATCATTTTACCACTGGCCATATATCCCAAAAAGGGGTTTAAGCGAGATGATTTTCATTACCTTTAATGATACTATAAACTGCAGAACCGACGTACAGAGCCTCAATTCACAATATAACATACTTTTCATGTATAAAAACCAGTAGCCATAAAAACTATGCATGAGAAAGCTCTCCGCGCGTTGGGTGCCGCGTTTGTTTTCGTCAGACCAAAAACGTGTTCACATGAATATGTCCAACGCTCTTTTGTCGCAGTTCTGTCGCAATAAATTGGCGATTAATTACTGTAGATGGAACTTAAAAACACCATAATACCTCAGGAAGTAAAATACAGTCATAACAGTAGACTGTGGAGGGGAAATCGGCTCCAAAGAAAGCAAAAACTGTTTTTTCGGCTGGGAAAGTGATGGCGACTGTTTTTTGGGATAGTTATGGAGTTATCTTAATCGATTATCTTAAGAAAGAAAAAACCATTACAGGAGCATACTACAAACAAAAAAAATATCTTGGATCAAGCATTAAATAATTTGTATGTATATAACGAAAGAGATTATTTTCTTGTTTCAGAAAAGTCATTTATTCTACATATTTCTTGACAGAATACGAAGATATGCATGAATGAAAACGTTAATCATGTTGAATTAATAATGAAATTTGAGAAAATAATATATTTGTTTCAAATAAGCATTGTTTGATTTAGAAATCAATGTATGTGAAAAACACAATTTTCTTGATTTAAAACTATGAATTCAATCAATAATTCATTCAATCCAAGAAAAATACTTTATGTTAAATATTGAATACTTCGAATGGAAAAAGTAATATTAATGATCTAAATGTATGAATGATTCATAATGAAACATTTGTCCATTCCCTGCATCAAAACCAATTGTTTGTTGATGTACAAACAGGGACATAATGCGTGATAATTCAAATTGTAGTTTTATTCAAAATGATTGAAACAAGAGTTTCTATGGAAAAGTTTTAACAAACATAATAGTATAAAGACAAAATTCTGTCATAAAACAACTAAACAATACAATTCTTTGGTTAACAATATTTTTTCTAACATACGATACAATGTTTTTATTTATAGAATTTGAAGAAAAAATAAAAACTGTTATTTAATACCATGAGATCACAGATAGATAAAAACAACTTTTAAAGGAACAATTCAGTTTTTTTTGTGTAAATCAAAAACATAACATAAGTCACTGGTCAAGAAAAAAAAATACCGGAACATTAAAGCAAGCAAGCATTTAAAATCAAAATGTTACCACAATGACCTGAAATCATAAAAACACTCTGGAGTTAACCAACTTAAACGAATAGATCCATGGAAATGGTAAACTTATTCCTGGCATTCCTCTGCTTAAAATTTCCAAGTTTTATTATTCAGTTTCACTCTACCCCTAGGTGGAATCATTTGAGGTAGAAGCAAAATATGTTTTACATCTGAAAAAATATATAATGTTATTGACAAAATCAAATTAAACTATTCCAAATTTCACCATTACCATATTAGGTTCATAAATTAGTTTTCAATTAATGGTATAAAATGTTTCTTCTGGAAAAAATATCCTGATGAAATATTTTCTTTTGGAATGAACACACCTTTTAAGCAAAAAAATTATAAATATGTCATTGTTCTTCAGTCATGAATTTAATGTGATTTTCTTTGAATTCAAACGCATGCAGAATATTCCAAACTCAAGATCAATTGAAAAAATATTTCTTTCGTTCAATGAAATGCATATTCATAGTTTTAAACCAAGAATATGACAATTTTAAATAGTCGGTGCTCGTTTTTTGACCTTTTACAGTATTTCCTTACATTAAAGGAAATGAAAAAAAATACATCAATAGGAGGAATTATTTTTCAAAATCGTACGAGTTGATAACTAACTACAAAAAAATACTTTCGGTAATGCTTTGTAATACTTACCAAGGAAATTAAATATGGTTCCATCATCTACCTTTCCACAAGTTGAGAAGTTGTTGGATATCCATGTTAACGTTTTTTTTTATAACACAACACAATTTACAAAGTTTACTGTTGCAGCGTGGCACACGTGGCTATAGGAAGAAATGAAAGATAAACTGAGCTGAGAAAGTACTTGGCCTGGCACCTGACACGGCGGCGTCACAAGTCGCAGGTCACATGATAATATATAAACGTTGCCACGTGTATTATTATTCATCACGAGGCTATTGCATGAATTTCGAAATGTCGGCTTGTCAGAGATCTGCTTCATATAGACATACACTGTGAGGCGTATGGCTTATGAATTTCCCGCCGGACTGCATATAAAAACCGCTTGGGTAATATTAATAATATCAGGCGTTTTATGTTTTGCTGCAGTTTGGCAATAATCATCTCAAGTACCCATAATTTTAATTTAAAAACAATATTTTCTTTCTTTGTATACCTAGGTTCTGAAATGTATTACATACCTAGCTGCTTCTTGTCCAATTTATAGGTCAGTTTTTGCTACAAAACGTGGCGTAACCTGCTTGCAGAAACAGTTTTTTCAACTTGTCCTTTTCGCCTTTTCTTTCCCTGTACCCTTCATATTCAGAGCCGGATTAAGAGGGGGACAAACGGGGCTGCAGCCCCGGGGCCTCCACAAGAGAGGGGCCTCCACAATATGAATTTTTACGTAAAATTTCCTAACAAATACCGAAGGATATGCAAAATTATATATAAAAAATCTGACAACGAAAGAGCAGTTCTCCCACTTTTTCCTCTCATTTTTCGTTTTAAACATTCAAAAACATGTTTCGTATTCTTGTCAAAATCCATGTAAATCCTTCTGAAAAGGACTATATATAAAAAAATCTGACAACGAAAGAGCAGTTCTCCCACTTTTTCCTCTCATTTTTCGTTTTAAACATTCAAAAACATGTTTCGTATTCTTGTCAAAATCCATGTAAATCCTTCTGAAAAGGACTATCTATCTATCTATCTATCTAAGATGTTCTACTATCAAATTCTTGAAAACCAAAATTTCAGAGCTACATTCTCAAACATTGAAATTACAGTGATTATTTTTTAACATTGCTAGAAACCAATGGAAACGTTCAATTCAAATAATTCATATACGTTTTGGCCAATCAATAGCGGGAATATTCTACCTAGAAAATTGTCGCGGGAATAATTTGAGGTATTTTGTTTTTATTGTCTGACAACCTATATTTTTAATTTGACGTCTGTCATCAATTCGCATGGAAAGTGTGAGATGAATCAAATCCGGTTTAGTACATTATATAATTTTGCAAGGAAATGTGTTTATGATCGTAACATCAAAAAATAATCTAAAGAATACTACACGAGAGTTCGATGTAGTAGAAAATAATTATCTAGATTTTTTTCTCAAACTCGAGCCAGTTGGTGTCTCTTGTCTATTGCCTGGCAACAAGTTTTCGAAAATCTGTCGAATTATTTTCACTCTCTTGTGACATTACAACTGAGAATGTGATGGTGTCAAATTGCACTGGAAAGCGTTCATTTTCCAAAATGAAAAAAATAGGCGAATTACGATGAGACAAAGCCGCCTATCAAAGTTATCGCTTCTTAGCATTGAGAATGATTTTCTCCGGATGCTGGGAAAAGCTCGCAAGAATCCCTTTGTTTACGCTGTAATTTAATTTATTATACCTACATATGCTCGTGGCGAAATAATTTGATTTGTTCCGCAATAAATAAAAAAAAAACTTGTTTGAAAAATCATTAGGGGCCTCCACTCCTTTGTTGCCCCAGGGCCTCTACACCTTTCGATCCGGCCCTGTTCATATTGAAAAAATAAATGTGGCATCATCGCCTAACTACCAATTCTCAAGAGATCGGCATTCTTGAAATGATATAAAGGAAATGGAGATGGTGATTCATTACAATGGAGTTTTATTTCAAAGAAATCCTTTTTAAAGAGAAAACAAATTCAAGGATAATACTAATTTAATAACACAAAACATAGAAAGTTGCCAATGTTTCAAAAATATTTGAAAATTCACCTCGAAAAAATGTTTCCAGGAAGTTTCTGTAAATGTGAAATCGATTAATATCTAAACGAACCCAGAAGTTACACCCACTATTATGGTGGGAAAAAACATGAAAGTGTTGTATCCTTGCTTATTCATTTCATTTTTGAAATGTATAAAGAAGTGAACGGTATTTTGTATTCGAACATTATTTTTTGAAGGATTTTCTTCTCGCTTATTGCAGAGCAATCCCCAATGACTTTCAGGCAGCCTCGACTTTTGAGGCGTTATAAATAAAATACAATCTGAATAGTCAAAATGCATATAACTAGTCTTGGATTAAGGAAATATAGTATTGGAGAAATATTAGGTTTCTCAATTCGAAAAACTGATAAATTACAATTTTGAGTAATTAGATTTCTTTTCGAAAACAACTTGAAGACATTACATTTCTTGTTTAATAGAAGAAATTCATATTTAACTTCTTGTATCAAGGAAAGAAAGTATTCAGAGGCTTTTCAATCCAAAAAAATTGTTAATATCAACCTGAAGAAACAATTTTTTTAAATTAAAAAAATATCAACTTGAAGAAATAACATTTTGTTAATTAAAGAAATGCATATTCAAATTGTAGGATCAAGGAAAGGAAGTATTCAATGAAAATATTAGGTTTATTATTTCGAAAAAAAATTAAATATTAAATTAACAAATATTGGTTGATTTTCAAAGTGTTCCAAATTCTCCAATAATATTAATCCAATAAACTCGTCCATTTTGAACGAAATATAGAATTATAACCTAAGTTTACTCCTATAACAATAGAATTGCGGGCTCAACAACACGAGTAAAATCATTCTTTATATCACGAATTCTTTTCCTTCCAAAACTTCTTGCATTCTTACGAACATGTACGATAATGGCAAAGAGAAGGGTAAAAATCAGGCCCCAGGCGACTGTATCAAGAGCGCTTTCCAAATCAGGCAATCCATACCACGTGACCCAATATGACGGTTGTTGGCACACAAACTGATAATCGCCATAAGAACATCATTTTCAGTGTGCACTTTTGGCTTGTAATAGTGTATTTTTGGTTATTTTCGGAGCTTTTGTGTTGTTAATTAATAATATACGGATGGAGAGTGATTACCTGAAGACACTATTGTTGAAAAGCAGAGGCTTTGATGAACGGTATGCTTGAAAATACATCCCCATCTTCATTTTTATTAATGTATTTGTTACAGGTATAAAATGAAGTTGAAGATTGATCAGTGAAGATTTTTACACTGAATTGTTCAATTGTTGGTGCTCCTCCTGTTACGAATATGGATATTATATCGTATTTGCTTTCTACTCAGCTTTCCCAAATGCAGATGAAGCCCTATACAAGTTTAGAATCCATACATATTTTGAATCTGGCTTCGTTGTGGAGGTAAGAACAAAAATTCAGAATCATTCATATATTTTAGTTAGTATGTTTTCTCCTAGGCAGCAGGTTTTTTCTAATGGGTACATGTACATATGCAAATCTTGAGTCATCGAAGTGAATAATAGGAATAATAAGCAATTTATAACTTCTGATCTGATCTATTATGTTTATTGCCACATTTGTTTATTATAAGAGACATTGATTTGATATTTAAGAATTACTTCTCAACTTCCATAATAGTTCTTTCTAATCAACATAACTTTTTTCCAGGTCAAGTATTCACAAAAGGCGAATTAAAAACCTTTAGATGTTTGGTACATAATTGAAAAGGATGAAAGCATTTGTACTGCTCACTGTACTTGTATGGCCGGAAACAGTGAAGTAGGTGGTCATATTGGTACTATATTAGAGGCAATGCCACGCACAGATTTGGCCGATGCCATCCAGTCAAAAAATGTATCGGACGACTTGCCTCTTGCTCAGTTGTTTTAAAAAATCAAATGTTTCAAATGAATATATATAAATAAATGTTTGTTTATTTGTTGTTTCACTGATTCAGTTGATTACTCTTAATTTAATACCAATTATAAAAAAATGACACAATATTGATATTTGTATATAGTACAATTTCGATAAATATCACGATATATCCAATTTTTACTGTTAATAAATTACAATACCCTTTGAAGGTTGTAGACGATGTGGTAACTTGATTACTCTCGTTTCGGACGTCCATCATCTTAATGTTCTTGAAAAGGTTTTCACGATGTTTCGAATGTTTGTATCTGCAATCGTCTGAATACAGTATTCACATTCGAAACATCGTGAAAACCTTTTCAAATACATTAAGACGATGGACGTCCAAACGAAGTAATCAAATCAACACCCTTCACAAGACTTGATCGAGGCTTTCGATAATTGCCTGAAATATCTAAAATGGGAAGGTTGAGATTGAAAGACATATTTCTAAATATTTTTATTTATTGAGTCACCAGAATCCTAAAGAAAATTTGTATTCCAGTAATTCAATAAAAATATCTATAAGAATGTTTTTTGAGGAGGTAGTATATATGAACATTCATTTGGAGTTTTCTCTACTTTTGAAGTGGAAAATATATCAATTATCTATATATATATATATAAATATAAATATATATATATATATATATATATATATATATAATAACTTTATTTGATATGGGACCTCCTAATGTACAATAGTTCAGAGATATACAAGTAGGCAAAATCATACAAGTAGGAACAAATCAAATCACAAAAGTCTGGAGTTATAGGTATCCATGACGGAATGAAGGATATTATCACGAATGTGCACACAGGGTATGTCTGCTGCAGCCTCTCTGATACTTGATTTTCGAATCCGTAAGCTCTTCTAAGTTGATTGCAGCTAACCATAGAGCTCTTCTCCTCCTCGATAAGTCATTTTAACTGGTCAAAAACTTATGATTTGAAACTGTAGACACCGAGTGAAACCCGACTCTATCCCTGTCGTGACGTGACGTTAACTACAATGCAAATAAGGGGCATTTTTCTTCAGTTGAAGCACGAATTATAATCTAAAATTGAAAAACTACTCAAATTCGCACAGAAAATCACAAAATAAACACTTTCACCACTATGGTCGCTTATGACGAATTACAATTTGTGCCAGCAGCCACCATATTGATTTCGTTTTGCCTAATAGAACGATTCCCGATGCTCGAACGATTTCAAGCACTCACAGGTTATGTGAAACAGGAAGTTTTGAGCCAAATAATCAGCACATCAGACTGAAAGAACTCCAGCAATTGAGGTAGCTGTTTCAATTCAGTTAAATCCCCAAACAAGTACGGGGAAAGTTGCCAATAATTTAAATATCGTCCATATTCTAGTATGAGGGATTCTTTGTGATTATTTATTTTAACCCTATCACATTAAAGGGGTTCAGGCTCTAGTAGGTTGTTTTTTGTTGAAAGTTCTTAAAACTAGAAAATGTATATTTATGCGTACTTATTACTAAAACTTCATAATAGTTACTATAAAAAAATAATAAAAACCTTTTTAAAGACCAGCTGTGTGCTGAAAAGTGAAAAATTATTGCTTTGGATGAGTGACGTAGGTTATTCCCTGAGTTATAGATTCAAGAGATTGTCGCGCTAAATTTTCATTCGAATACAAAAGCGACACATCCATAGCAAATATTTTTTATTTTTAGCGCATTTGAATAAAAGTTTGTCTTCAAAAACGTTTTTAATTAATTATTTTATTTTGTGCTTTTTAGTAAGTACGCCTTTAGTAAGTTCTGAGCTATCTAATTCTTCAATGAGGAGATCATCTAAAGATTAACTCGTCCGCCATACTCGAGCTGCCATCTTCAATTTATGAATTTTGACAAAAAATCAATAATCTTCGACTAAAGTTTAGTTGCTACCAATATCAGTTATGAGTTATTCTTGTGAGGAGACTAGCAAATATTACTTGTATGTGGTTCCATACATTTGTATAGTGTTTATATTGAATCCAGTGTAGTGTAAGTTGTCTGATCGTTTTGGATATTAAGTGGAATCATATTACAAAGCTGATGCATTAATTTCAGTCTGATAGGAGATGGAGAACCTGAAAAATAGAGTTATTTGATATTTTCCGAGTTCTAAGGTTTTTGGTTATGGTACAATCGTCCTGTCGAAATGACCACTACCTTTGTTATGCCAAATCTTTCAACTACTTACCTCAAATCTGTCCTAAGATCTAATCTGTCCATCGTCCCCTGGGATTGTATTTGTTTTGACTATCATGGATTTATAATTTGCTCTCATGACAAATAAACAAATGTCATCTGGCATTCTAAATCTAAATAGTTCGTTAGTTTGACATACGCCACGCTAATTCGTTCTATAGTACTTTGTTGTTGTACGTAAAACTTGCCACGTCACAGCGACTACGTCACAACTTTTTAATGTATGATGTTTTCGAAACACTCGTAGACTATTCTATGATAGTACATACAGGAGTAATAACAACTTTTCGACACTAGTAGGAGGGCATCCATATTCTTCGTTCGATTGATACAACATCATGGTAGCCATATTGGAACACAAATGTTTAAAATGAAAAATTTGGGACTCTGGGAACTATATCAATTTTAAAATCATTAAAGATGAGCAAATGAAGTACTTTGGAATGACTGGGATTTGTCAATATGATTTAACAAAACAAGGTTACCTGGACAATTTCCTGAATAAAAGTACTCGTTTGATGAAAGTTTTTGTTGGACGCATCCAACCTGAGATGTCTACCATTATTCGAAAAGATTAATTTGTAATGAAAATAGAAATGATAGGTACAATGTTCATAACGAATTTTTATCATGCAAACACGTTTACCTTACAAAACTCATGGTGTAAATAATCAATCGCAAGCCTTAAGAGCAAACAGAAATGCAAAATCCGCTACAAAAACTGCTCGATATGACCCCCGTCTCTCTCAATACATTTTCTTAGTCGCCGCAAACACCCTCTCTGCACTTGAAATAGCATGCCAGGGTCGTTTCGTATGGCTTCACAATGTAATGTAATTCTATTGAACAAGGCATCTGTGGTGTGAATAGGTGTAGCGTAAACGAGGCTTTTTAGATGCCCCCACAAAAAGAAATCCAATGGATTTAAATCCGGAGACCGCGGTGGCCATGAATATGGCCCACCTCTACAATCCATCTATTGGGAAAATCTGGTACAGATGGTCCCTTCATTCAAATCGTTCTGAATGAACTCCAAATAATGTTCTCCATTCAATCGGTCATGTAGAACGAATGGAAAGATGGTTTCCTATGATACCAGCCCAAACATTCACGTTGAATTTCCGTTGGTGTTTGGTTTGCAATATCCCATGGGGATTTTCTTCGGCCCATATGTGGAGATTATGAGAGTTGATTACTCCATCTCCACCGAAACCTGCTTCATCAGTGAATAAAACTCGAGTAATAAAAGTCATATCCTCTCTTTCCTTATCCAGGAACCAATTGGCATATTCCAGTCGTGCTGGGAAATCTTCAGGTGTCATGGCATGTACCTTCTGGATGTGATATGGGTAGAGCAGTTGTTCCCTAATTATTCTATGAATAGTAGACTTGGATGTATGGAACTGTTCTGATAGGTTTCTGATGCTCATTGAAGGATCATCAGCGACAGCTTCCAAAATATTTTCCTCCAATACAACGGTACGCACAGCCCTAGGAGCGCCCTCACCACCTCGTTTTGGCAATACTGAACCTACAATAATATCGAAATAAAACAACAGGCTCCAATTAATTATCCATTAGACATACCTGTCTTCCTCAAGCTGCGATCGACACGCTCGAACGTTTCCCTTGCCGGTAACGTTCGATTGGGAAAATGCTTGGCATACAGACGACGGGCATTACCAAATGCTCGTCCATACAATGCATGCATATCTGCATATTCGTTGAATGTAAACATATCAAAACACTTCAAACTGTCCTATTAGAATATTGACAATACAATGACAACGCACCACTCAACAAAACAAAATCGCATTCCAGTTGTCATTTTTTATCCACACTAATTTTATTTCTTTCTACAAGGTGTTTTTGTCAACATCTGTGGAAGGAATGGAACATAAATTTATTCACCGGATATTTTTCTCCTATTCATGTGCAGCCGTTTCTGTAGTTTATTCGGTTGCTTTTTATTAGTTATGTCTTCCGATGTGCGTTTTTTCAGCTGAATTTATCTTCGGGTTAAATATTTTCTCCCATGAAATTATACTTATCAGTGAATCTCCTCAACATTTAAGCTGTGAATACGAATTTGCAACATCCAAATGTTGAGTTTCATGAGATTCAGATAACACAACACGAAACGTGCTTATTCCACGCGTACATACAAAATATGGACTGAATTCGATATTTCATAGTGGAGTAGCGTGTTAGTTCAAAAACACCACGAATCTACAAAACTTGATATTTCATTCGAAAAAATATCTACATTGTGAATGAAACTTTCAACGAGGTACTGTACTTTTTGTTTACGACTTTATTTTAGCATATTTTGTATTATTCCTGTTATAAATGTTGTTGAATTAACGTTAGCATTAGTACTTCTACTGTGAAAATTTTTCATTTCAAATAATGGTGGACGATCGAGTTTGATGTCGTCGAGTAAAACTGCATTTTTATTAAGAATCGTTGCTCCGATCGACTTTCCACACGAGTACTTTTATTCAGAAAATTGTCTACGTAACCTTATTTTGTTGAAAACTATTGAAAATTATCTGTCATTTCAAAGTTTTGGGTGTGGACCATCGGGGGTAGTCCGTTCCTGACTTTGTAGCAAAACAACTGACTCCTGCATGAAAGCTCATCGAAAGAATTCATTTGTTTAGTCAATCACCAAAATTTAGATGATTTTGAAAATTCACTTTGAAAGTTATCAAAGAAAAACATTTTTCATTTTGTAACTTTGAGGGCCCGTAACTTGGTAACGAAGGCTTTTAGGAACAAAAGTTATATGAAGTACTGGTGATATTTTGACCACATCTATACATCCTCGAGAGGAAAAGAGGAAGTCCAGGGACTCCCTGTATATTATAATAATATTATATGGAAACATATTAGTATGGATAATGATATAATGACTACACGAAGACCAGAACGACGTAATAATATTATTGAATTCCAACCCTTTTGCGACTGGCTTATATGAGTCTATATTGGCAAGTCATTAACATTACTTTATAACGTCGATGTGACGTCATGAAAGTGTGCCTTTTTGTCGTGTCGTGCATACATACCGACGTCTGAACATATTACAAGACATAAGTCACTGACTTTTGCGAAATGTTTTGTAGACGTCTGTATAACCGAACTATGACCTCTGTGAGCTACTTGGGAATGCTTTTTAACGACTATTACAAATTTACTGACCCCTTTAGGGGTTGAACACGATTCATATATCTGTAACAGAGAGCCAAAACCCCAATTTGCAGGACCCTAACTTCCCAAATTTTCCCCCCTTTCCCCTTTAATTTTTCCAAAAAAAAAATTTTTTTGGTAACAAAAACCCAAATACCAATTTTTGTGACCCCCTTTACCCCTAACAGAAGCCCCATACGAATTTCACCTCCCATTTCACCCCTTTAGGGGTTTGAATTTTTAAAAACACTTTAACACGTATTTTTTTATTTGTAACAAAGGCCTCAAATACCAAGCATTATAACACTAACGGTACTCCTAGTATACAAACTTCCAACTCCTTTAGGGTAGAATATTCAAAAACCCCAAATAGGTGGTTCTTTGATTGAAAAAAAGCCCGAATACCAATTTCCATGACTCTAACTTCAAAACTAACGTTACTTTCACTTTCACCCCCCTTCCCGCCCTCTTTTCACCCCTTTAAGGATGTAATATCAAAAAACCTCAGTAGTTATCCTGGTCATCATAGGAATACATTGCCAAATTTAGGTCCAGCGGTTTTGTCAGGGCGTTGATCGTATGTCAATGTAGGTTCTTGCACAAACCAATAGACAGGACGAGCGAGCAATATGCCTCGTCCATGAAATATTTTACCTCTCTCTCTAGGTTTATGGTCCTTGCTTCCTGTTGGCGCATTTGACCAGCAAAATATTTTACCTAGAAGAGGTTCGATTGTTGTCGGCAAAGCGAAAGCCCGACCGTCAGAAGGCGTGCTGGAAGATAAGTGCGTGGGCGGTCGATCAAACCTGTAAATTGCCCGACAAAACAAATTGTCTATCGGCACGTCTGAAAATTTACATAGCTATCGAGAGCTGAAAAAAAAACATGGAAAACATTGTCAGAAGAGTAAGTGGAAGATAGGGTTGTCAGAAGAGAAGAACTTCCGACAATTTGCATTTGTATTGTTAACGTATAGATTAAACTATGTGCAAAGTGTCAGAAGGCAAAGTGGAAGAGTGATTATGAGAATTCGTGTGCAAAGTGCGAGAGCGTCTTTTGGTGCGCGACGCAGCGCCCAGCGACCGATCGCGCTTTTCTCACTAAACATACTTTATAGCACTTCTGACAATTTTTCAAATATTCATGAAGGACTGAATTAAATTGTCAGAAGCGAGATCAGAATCAATTGAAAAGAATTAATAAATGTAATTAATGTTTTATCGTATCGTTAACAACATTTTGCGTGATTTCTATTATATTTGATGAAAGCATATCAAAATTTTTGAAATGTGATTGAAAAATTATTTTATGAATTTTCGAGTTCGAAAAATAAATAGACAAAGAGATAGTTTATGACGGCTTATAAAGAGCTGTGAATATCAATGTCGTTCGTCCGTTGAACATCTTTCTTGTTCTTTGCTGTTAGGCCAACCAATGGAAAAAAAGCTTTCTTCATACTTAAATAAAGATGCAAATAACCTGTACTACCTTTCAAAAGATAGTTCGTAGATGATGCCCCAGCAAAATCGCTTTGTGTAGTTTTTTTACAAGAAGTATTGTGAAAACTGACAATGTTTTTGTTTTTTTACATTTATCTTATAAAGTATAGAAGGAATCATTTCACACTCAATGAAACGTTTGTAGAGAATTCAAAAACCTACAAAATGGTTTTGTGGATCGGTGCCTTTTCCATTGAGAAAATTCGGGAATACCTCTAGAAAGAGACCATTTTTCAAAAATTCATTATTTTTATAAATTTGAAGCTGAACAAACAATCTGGCAAGAAATGATAGATAATACCATGTAGTTTAACTGTGCGTAAGATGGTGTCTGTCCGATGTGTAGTTTTTGCACAATTTAATGGCTTACCTTGCTTAATGCGCCGATTTAAGGAAAATAGTCAGATTCAAATTCTGTGAACGGCATCTGGAAGTAGAGGTCAATATCTACAATTTGTTTATTTTGGATTTCCTCCTGAGAGATGGAAAATGTGTTGAAAATGTCATTGAAAGTTGCTCCAAACGCTTGAAAGTGCGCTCGAAGCAGAGTCTAGTAGCGGTAGTGGGGAATTGAATTGAACCCTCCCAAACTGATGTGTTCTCGACTTCGAGCGCTTCTTCTTTAAAACTCGCAAAATATTATAACTTACTGTAATAAAAATTGTATGCTACTACATGAAAATAATCATTGATTATTCCAATTAACAAAACAAAAAATACAACTAACATCATTGATATGAGTTCTGTAGAGTTATAATCGCTCGTAACATAAGACATTGAAGAGTAATTGTCTTTATAGGCACCATTTACTATTATTAAAGTAATCTTATATCTTTTAATTTCTTTATGTGTATCATATTTAACTGATGCAAGTTTAACATAATACAAAAATGTTACAAGTGATGATTAATCGACTGTATTAATCATTCTGAACTGTTAGATATTTTAGAATGCTCTGGTATAAGGAGAATGGCACTTTCGTGGATATCTTCATTTTTAAACAACAACAATCAATCAACAATCGTTCCTGCTTTGGCAGTCTCTTCGAGACTAACCCGTCAAGTTCAGTCATCACACCCCTTCGTGGTCACTTTGGAGACCTACAGAACATCACTTTCCAAAGACTCGTTCATCCAACGAACAGCGAGGCTTTGGAACTCATTGCCTAGGGAGGTGTTCCCCGAGGCATACAACCTCCAGAAATTTAAGGAGAACACCAACTCCTACCTTCTTTCCCTTGGTTCCCACGATGTTCTCTGAACATTACAGGATATCCCTTTTCGTGGGAACCAGAAAAAAAAAAAAAAAAAAAAATAATAGAAAACAATGCATTTCACCATGGTAACTCGACTTCTCTCTCCAATTAGGAAATGAGCGTGCCCCAGGGATCTATCCTGGGCCCAGTTCTCTTTCTGCTTTATATAAATGATATAGATAGAAAAATATCCACTTATTTCAATAGGCAAGATTTATTTTGTAATGCAAATAAAACTCAGGTAATTCGTTTCCATAATTACCAGAACAAAATTGAACCATTCCAATTGTAAATCAATAACACCAATATACATAGTACCCATAATACACTTAAATTCTTAGGTATGCAAATGGACGAACATCTCAATTGGAATGCTCATTGTGACCAATTAGTATCAAAACTGAGCACATTAACATATCTATTCAGAAACTTGCGAGTTGTTCTTAATGAAAGCCAAATTATGAGCATTTATTATGCTCAAGTGGAAGCAAGGCTACGTTACGGTGTTTTCTTGTGAGGTAACTCAACAAAGAGCAGGCATGTTTTCATTCAACAAAAAGCTATTGTACGTTGTATGTTCAATACTTCCAGACGAAGAAGAAATGAAGTACTCTGAATCATCTCTCTTGCATATCCCTTGAAATATAAAATTTTAACATTAACTAGCTTATTCATATTCGATTTAGCACTCTATGTATCCACCAACATAAACAATTTCTGTCTTAACGAGGATATCCATAAGAAAAATACGCGACAAAAGCAAATGATTCACATAAAAAACGCCTAGATGTAATATTAGTCAAAATGCTCCAAACAGCATTGGACCCAACATTTTCAATTGCCTTCCAGCAAACATCAAGATAAGCGAAAACCTAATGGTATGGTAAAAAACGCCTTTTGTTGGATAATTGTTTTTATACTCTCGATGCGTTTTTATCTGCCCAACTGTAATTTATTACATGTATGTAGCGTCTTCCGGGGGTCTATTCTCGAATGTCGACTAAAATTTGTCGAATTCGACATTTGTCGATGGAAATTGTCACACAACTTGAAATTGTGGTATTCTCTATTGGTTCCGACATCCAAGTCGTATGAGACAAAAATTGTCGAATAGTTTGAGCTGGCAACACCAAATTAACGATTCTGGAATGTGTTCTGTGCCTATGTGGTTTTGATATGAATTTGAACACGGTTAGGAGTTTCGCTTTACAGTTTACAGTTTTACGCAAACAACATTTCAAATAATATTTCAAATATCAAATGAATAATGGCTGTCAAAGAAAGAAACATTGTACTCAATCACAGAAACAATCCCTGATAAATTTGATGGAGGAAAAGGAAAATGAGCCACTTCTATCAGCCAAATTTTCTCAAACCTTCACATTCCAAGTGGCAGAATATAGCTTCAATTCTGAATTCGGCCAAGAGATCCAAAGATTGGAAGCAGTGGAAAAAGGTAATAAACAACCTATCCAACGTTAATGGATTAGTTATTTTCTTTTTTGCAGTCCTGGCAAGATCTAAGATCGATAACAAAAAAGAAGAAGTCGGAACAAATTGAACATGCTAGAGGTGCCAGCGGCGGTGGTCCTCCACTCTCATCTAAATTTGGTATTACAGATGAACTCATATTGAGCACTATAGCACCCACATCGATCACAGGTGATACCAATATAAGTGAAACCCACATAGATTTTGACTTCACATTCAATGATATAATGAAGGATCACCCAGTTGCAGTACAAAGTGTAGATTATGTCATACCAAATGAAGGAAATGCGGTAGTTTTGAATGATCATATATACTCCAAAGAAGATATTATCCCTTCCTCAACCACTGCTTCAAAAAAGAAAAGGCCGTTTGCCAGTGCCATTTCCAACCTATGAAATTGCTAAAGAAAATCTTCAAATATGTCATCTCGCATTCGACATGAAATTGTCGACTGCTCCAGACCACTCTAAATTTGACCATCGAAAATTTTCGAATGCGACATTTGAGAATGAAAGATTGCGTTTTTCGTTCGACAATGTAAAAATCTCGCATGCGACACAATATGTCACCGTTTGAGAATCTCTCTTTTTTCTGTAGTAGTTAGAAGTTAGTGATAGTGACTATTCCTATACATTTTGAGGCAAATAAAGAACTTGATTCGATTTGAAATACAAAAATATGCATTAATATCCTTTAAACAGCTTATTTCTATGGCATTAAATTAATCGAGTAGATGCAAAATTTAATGAATGAAAATAGGAGCTTTAATCTTTTTCGAATACGGTTCAAAATGTCATATCAACATTCTCATTCATGTTTTTTTTTGTAAAAATAATTATAAATGAGTATATTGCATTGTTATGTATTGATAAAAACGTTTTACATTCATTTATAAATGAACGAAATGTACGAATATGTATAAAACGGAAAAAACCGAAGAGTTTTTAAAAAAAGATAATTACTTTAACCAATAAAAGTACTTATCAACGAATACGTATACTTACTTTTCAATACTAGCCACACTATTAACTAATGTAATATAATAGTTAATAAAAATAACTAAATCAATAAATAACTAAAAACGTATGCAAAAATACGCTAATAACTTATATGCACTGATTTAATATGCACCAACGTATAAGCAACCCGCCGCGCGGTGGTACACTCTCCTCCGCCGGCTCGTTCCGCCACTACCGCTACTCTGCCTCGAGCGCACTTTCAAGCATTTGGAGCAACTTTCAGTGATATTTTCAACACATTTCCCACTGCTCAGGTGAAAATCCAAAATATACAAATTGTAGATATTGATCTCTACTTCCAGATGCCGTTTACAGAGTTTGAATACGACAATTTCCCTTAAATTGGCGCATTTTGCAAGATAAGCCCTTAAAAATTGTTTATAACGTGATTGTGCAAAAACTACACATCGGACAAAAACCATCTTGCGCACAGTTGGATAACATGTTATTATCTCTCATTTCCCGCAAGATTGTTTGTCCAGCTTTGAATTTATAAAAATTATGAGTTTTTGAAAAATGGTCTCTTTTTAGAGATGTTCCCGGATTCGGTCGCGCAAAAAACCATTTTGTAGGTTTTTGAATTCTCTACAAAAGTTTTTTTGAGTATGAAACGCTTCCTTCAATACTTTCCAAGATATCTGTAAAAAAAAACAAAAAAGTGGTCATTTTTAACAATATTTCTTGTTAAAAAAAATCCACAAAGCGAATTTGCTGGGGCCGACACAGTTTCATCTACAAACTATCTTTTGAAAGGTAGTATAGGCTATTTGCGTCTTTATTTAAGTGTGAAAAAAACCTGTATTGGTTGGCCTATGTCTCTTTTCTTCTCGCTCTCGTTTGCTCTAAATAAACTTTTGATATTTGAAAAAATAAACTATGGGGAAAGACCCTTTCGAATTGATCGAAAAGGCGGTTTGGCTTGTAACTACGAAGCAACGGTTAGCTACGAGATTCCATTTTCACTTTTATTTTGTATTTCTGAACAACAAAATGAGTTCGGAGCTATATTATAAGTGTAGAGCTGAAACTGTGAAATTTACCGGAGAAAATTTACAAGAGTGCCTCGAAAAACTTTGTATCCGTGTTGCTTTGAACATGAATACAAAGACACTATTTTCCCTGACTGCGTGGACAATGTTAATGGATATCACTCCGCTGGCCCGCAATTTATTTTTTGGGATCCGGAAAATGTACATTGAAAAATACGAAGAAATTCAAAACAAATTTTCTACAAGAAATGCTCATCACACTTCATTTGCAAGTGTCTCAGGTAGTTTGAATTTAAATATTAATAGTAACAGTTATAGCATGCTTGAACTATTTTGTCTATTTTTTTTAACACTATAAATAAGTCTGATATTTATATTTTGACAGTTCTTGTAGGAGTTTTAATAACGGTTGTTATACGTGAAAAAATTCATATTTTTTTAAATCTTGTATTTACAGATAGCGTCAATATTGAACGTGAAACGGAATCACAGCAAACTGCGTCCACGTCCGTTAACCGTATTATACAGTGCTTCTCAAAAGTCCGCTCCCCCCCTTTTATTATTGGAACGATTATACATAAACAAGTGAAATTTGGAAACTGAATATTAAAGATTGTAAACTTCCCTACTAGTGATGCTAGATGACGAAATCGTCAAAAATGACGTCACAAGGCCATTGTGACCAATAATTTCAAATGGAACCCTACGGCAAGCGACACCTCTTTTGAAAGGTATCGAAAAAACCTATTCAATGATACTAATTTTGTTTGTGTTTATGGCAGTTTTAATGGCTCATTAGTAAACATCAAAATTTTAATTCCATTCAGTATGATATTAATTACATATTTAAGAATCAGTATCTACTTGAAGAAATTGCTCGAAGTGGCCTCCATTCACTTCCTGACAGTGAAATATCCTATTTTTAAACTCTTCTCGTACTTTTGCAAATGTGTCTGCGGAAACAGCCTCACATTCTGCAACAATACGTTGTTTTAAAACGTCAATATTGTCAGGTTCAGTGGCGTAAACCTTCGATTTAAGGTACCCCCACAGAAAAAAATCCAAAGGTGTGAGGTCCGGTGATCGAACTGGCTCTTCCGTTGAACCTAGTCGTCCAATCCATCTACCACGATACTCCTCATCCAAATACCGTCTTACTGCACTGTAATGGTGTGGAGGAGCACCATCCTGTTGGAATGTTATTTCCAAATTGCCGAATTCATCTGGATTATCTTCCAAAATTTCAAGGATTAACGGTTTTATTGCGTTTTGCAACAGCTCCAGATAAACCTCACCAGTTAATAAGTATTTGAAAAAAAGGCCCAACGATGTGGTTTCCCAGGATACCTGCCCATACATTCACCTTCTGGGGAAATTGGGTATGTGTTTCACGAAGCAGGTGAGGATTTGCGTCACTCCAATACCTCACATTCTGTGTATTTACATTTCCATTCAGATAGAAAGTACTTTCGTCACTAAAACAAATTGTTTTGACATAGTCTGGCTGTTGGTTAATTTTAGTTTCCATATTTTCACAAAATTCTAGTCTTCGGTCTGGGTCGTCGTCTGAGAGTTGATGAACCATTTTTAATTTGTATGGATGAAATTATTTTTTTTTTCAACACCCTGTGTACTGTACTTCGACTGACTTCACAGGTAGATGCAACGTGAGTTGTTGAAGAAGTAGGATTAACTATTACTTCTGCCAGGATATAAATTTTTTTCTCATCAGAAATTTGTGGTCTGCCAGATCGTTTGGCATCATTAATACTTCCCGTTGTTCCAAACTCACGAAGAAGCTCCCTTAAATGAGTCCTCGAAACGGGGCGATCGGGAAACCTCTCATTAAAAATGCGTTCTGCTGCATGTATATTTTGTCCAGTTTCACTAAGAATTAGGATCGCTGCTACTTTATCACCTAAAGCACGTACCATTTCGCTTCTTGAAGCACTTGAACGTTCGGCTCACAACAGTTTAACAAATTATTAAAATGTACAAAAATATTAAAAGTACCAAAAGCTGCTAAAACAGTTAAAGGTTCGATCAACAATACACAAATTATTAAATGTACAAAAACTTGGACAATTACAAAAACGTCGAATTAGGGAGACTAACAAAAACGTCAGCTTATTTGACAACTATCCAGAGGCGGAGCTTGAATTTGAAATTTCAGTATTAACTGATTTAATTCAACACAGCTTTGCATTTTTTGAAAGCGAGTTGCTAAAACTGCCATAAACACAAACAAAATTAGTATCATTGAATAGGTTTTCTCGACACCTTTTAAAAGAGGTGTCGCTTGCCGTAGGGTTCCATTTAAAATTATTGGTCACAATGGCCTTGTGACGTCATTTTGACGATTTCGTCATCTATCATCACTAGTAGGGAAGTTTACAACCTTTAATATTCAGTTTCCAAATTTCACTTGTTTATGTATAATCGTTCCAAAAATAGAGGGGGGGAGGGGACTTTTGAGAAGCACTGTAGATAAAAATAGTAAATAAAATTATGACGATTTTTTGTAGCACTTAATTCAAATTATGTAGGTACTCATGATTTCATGGTTTTATTTACCATTTTCATCTATAATATTAAAGACACAATGAAGCAAAACAATCATCTTTTTAAATATTTACAATAACAGTTCATAGCATATTCAAATAATTTTGTTTTAAAATTAATTGTATTTTTTTATAACGTTTCAAACAATTGGCATATTGATATTTTAGCGATACTGTAAAAGATTCAATAACGGTTTTTATACATGAAAAAATTATTATTTTTAATTTTGTATTCAAAGATAGCGGTAATAGTGAAATAGAAATGGAATCACCGCAAACTTCGCCCATGTCTGTTGATCTTGAAGAGGACAAAGCAAGTGGCAAGCAGGAACCCAGTGTTTTTGAGGAATCGAGTGACGACGAGGAAGCGAGTGGCAATGATAGTACATTATGAGGAAAGTTGTGAACAAATCTGTTTTTTTTTGCAATAAAAATGGGAGTTTATAATTATCGTGAGTCACCCCTTACTCATCGGCGGAAGACAAATTGCTCAAAGATATTTTTGCAGTTGCGAATGCCTGTCGGGATGGTGATATTGATGTTAGATGCTTTAGTTGTAAATAGTAAAATTTATTATCATAACCCATGCAAAAATACATATCTTAGGAAAAATATTATCAAATCATGCGGAAATCAGCGGATTTGTTGAGAAAAACATAATTTATAAGAAATAATGTCATTTATTGCAATTTCTCAGCATGTCAGGTATGATTCGATTAAAAAAACGATAACGTTAGGTATCAAATGTACCTAATATGAATGTATGAAATCCAGAATACCGAAAATGAAGTTTTTTTTGTAAACTTCGACATTTCCTTCTTGCCACCTCGCTCCATAGAGCTTCTGCAACAAATAAGCAGATCACACTATATCTCGCACTTGTGGATTAATGCAACATTATCGGATCCAATCGATTCCAAGCCCGAACCTTCAGGATGGACATTAACTGGAATAAATATGTTTTTTATGTTTGAAGGCTTTCAGATGCCACCATCAGACAATGTTTTCCCTGTTTTTTTTTATCCTGGATACCTACGTAAATTTTCAGCAGTGCCGATCGACAGTTTGTTCTGACGGGAAATTTACAGTTTTGATCGCCCGCCCCTGCACTTATCTTCCAGCATACCTTCTGACAATCGAACTTTTTCCAGGTTAACCTTAGACCGAGGCATATTGCTCGTCCTGTAGCCAGCTCTTAGACTACCAGGCAATACAATTGAATAGGCAGGATAAGGAATGTTAAGGAATCTCACCCTTTCTGCTCTAAAATTTCATCTTTTCGTACTCTGCTTGTACCTCGATTTACTTTATTTAGAATTGACAAGACAAGTTGCGCTCGTGTGATATTTTTAATGGTCACTTTTACGTTCAAAATACAAGATAATCAAAATAAACCATATATATGTGCCCCTAACATGATCTCTATGTGTTTTTCTTACATATTACTGTTCTATCACCTTTTTTTTTCGTTTATATAATTTTGAATTTCTTAACAGTAGGAGTACAGGTCTACTAGATTTGACTTTGTGTTGAATCTTCTTGGTATCCTAGTTGTTATTTTTGCTACTATACTAAATCTATTCGAAATATTTATTTTAACGTTCATTAGGTAAATTTGTATTGCTCTTGTATCAAACGAAAAAAAAACCTTGTGTAATTGTTATTCCATGAGCAATGCAATCTTTGTAGCCAGCATGTGAATTAAAAACTATTTAAAAAGGCAGTTTAAGCTATTCAAAATGTGGGGTCCGATTACGTAGCAATGAAAGCAGGAAATCAAGTCATTCTTGAGATGCCATGGTCCGTAGAAACATGCTGTAGGATACCATCGTCTTTACAGTCTGAAAAAAAAAGAATTGTCTATGAAATAACGCATAGAGACGTATTTGTACCTCATCTGGGTACATATTTATTGACAAAAAAATATTTGTTGATTGTTTCAACGAATTGTTAACTGAATATGAATTTTCCAGCACAATCTACATATAGTTCCACAGTGTTCCGTTTCCCTAGCTGGTTTTTATTTTATATTTTTTTCTGTATTTCACCCGAGAAAAATATAGTAGAAATTTCGAAAGGTTGTTAATATGTTAATATTAATTATACGACGAAGTATGAGGTTATACTCATGAGCAATCATATGTTCAGATATTCAGACCATTGTACATAGAAAGCAGTTATCCGTACAGAACACGTCTTCTTTCTTGCATAGACACCTATTGTTTCTGCAACATGCATCTGAAGATCTATTATGTTCCTGACCTTGACAAGAATTTGCGTCTGACTCATAAATATTGGAATAAAAACATTGTCACCTCTTTTGCCTCTTTTTTACCATATAGGTATAATAATGAAATGAACGCCACCCAAGACTTTTGAAAATAAATAACCAAGCGTAAAGACAACAAAATGTCGAATACTATCCATCACAAACAAAATCCTCAGATAACACAAAACACTTTACATTTGTTGGTAGACACTAGAACAATACTCATATATACCATGGAATGGCGGGTGAATACTACCATAACTGCATAAAAACGTTTTAGCGGTGGCGAACCGAAAAGCCATGCGGTCCTCGAATTCGTTATGTTCAAATTGCTAGAGCCAATTTATTATCGAGAAAATAATTATACATAATCGACATAAAATGCTGCTTGGAAAATCGCGCAGTTTTTGGTGAAAAAAGAATTTTAGTCGGATGAATTATGGGTGACTTTGAGCGTGCTGAAAAAATAAAATTTTATTGAAAATTAGTCTCGGCCCAAATTAATTCACATTTTTGGAAAATGAATGAATTTTTTAGGAATTTTTGATGACCCATTTTAAAGTACGTGAATAGGCCTTTCGAACAGTGAAAGCCATTTCAGTTTTTCGAAATAATTCTTTAACGGTTCGTAATATTCCGTATTGTTATGAAAACGAATACACTACGCCACTGCATCTTGATTCGTGTCTAGCTGACGCGGCATACGATTCTAGGAAATACTCTGAGAAGGCGCTGGAAGATTCGAGGGATTCCGAGAATGCACGAGAAACGACCGTTAAGAATGTTCTGGGTGCTAATGACCTTAGGAAAACAGATGAGATGAAAAGTCAATGAAGTTTGAGGCATATTGCCAGTGAATTTCTTTCTGTTGGTATCAGTGGCTGATTTATGAAAAATTCTTGGTGAATACGAGAAATACACCCTAGAAGGAGGCGTCGGCAAAAGGAGGAGAAACAACAAGAGAGAGAGGGAGAAACAAGAGGAGAGTGAACGAAGAGAAAGATAAAAATAAGAGGAAGATGAGCGACGAGAGCAACAAAAATCAGTTTTCGAACATATGTTCCAGAAAACTTAGGGGCAGAGTGTGAGGCTAAAAGAAAATGTTGATCAAATCGGTGGCTGAACTCAATTTATTTATTTATTTATTTAGCGTATGGATTCTTTACAATACGATGATAGGGAACTAAAAGTAAAAACAGAAATGTAAACAATCTCTGTAACGACTTAATATATATATATCATATCATACTCAATACAGTCTGGAAATGATGGAAGAATTGGACAGTGTTGTGAAGTTTAAATAAACCGTGAATCAGTTCAGTATTTCCCCAACCAGCCACAAACCACGGATCCTCAACAGTATCTTGAATAATAATTATTTTGTTTGATAAAATACGCAACTTTTGATTTATTTTTATCCGCGCTGATTTGTGGTCTTTTTTATCTATAAAGTGTTGAATGTAACAATTTTTTTGGTTTTTCATTTTCAAATGTGCATTTTTTTATATTTTGAAAATGCCTGAAAAATATATGAAGTAACGTACAGTGAACTACGTCAATGAAGGTATAGTTTAACTATTTTCATTTGCAGAAGCTGTTTCTATGAGGAGTGAATCAAAAACTCACTTCACTAACACGAGCGAAGTAACGGAACGAAAAATAATGTTTACTACTCGCAAACATTCTCCGTCGGCAAACGGAAGATCAAAAGAGACGACAGTCAAGGTGGGTTTGAGTGGCTGCTGTCTAGTTCTACAGCATATTCGCCTGAGCCAAGCAAAACGGACCGCAAGCCAATGATAATGCTTGTAGGTGTGTCGATACGTTATATATGTGTTTTACGAGTTATATATGTGTTTGGAGAGGTCTGAATGAATAAAAGCCAGTAGCGTCTCCGGTCTGGGATCGAAAAAGGTTCTAAAATATTTTATAGTTCTGTTGTGTTTTGTTGGAGAATATGGCTATTTTTCGACCATGGGAAAATAAAATTATGATGATCCGATTGCCTATTAACTCATACTTCCTCGCTTATGGCATATTTTTTATTTTAACTTCAAAAAAATATTTAAATACCTAAAGGAAATCAGTTATGTCCGCCTATGCTGCTCAAAGGATACCGCCGCAAGACTGCGAAACTTGTTTTTTATGCTTCTGCAATTGTAAATGGTTTAACTTTTATATGTTAAACCATTTACAATTGCAGAATCATAAAAAACAAGTTTCGCAGTCTTGGAGCGGTATTCTCTGAGCAGCAGTGGTGGAGATAACTAATTTTATTTAGATATTTAAATCTTTTAAAAATACGTTGAAATAAAAAAAATATGCCATAATCGAGGAAGTATGTATTAATAGGCAATAGGATCATTATAATTCCATTTTCCTATGGGCGAAAAAAAGCCATATTTTCCAACAAAACACAACAGAACTATATAATATTTTAAAACCTATTTCGATCCCAGACCAGAGACGCTAATGGCTTTTATTTATTCAGACCTCTTCAAACACAAATATAACTCATGATTCATTAGTTTTCTCGGCCTCTCAACGTATGGACACACCTACAAGCATTATCATTGGCTTGCGGTCCGTTTTGATTGGCTCAGGCGAAACTACTGACACTCAAACCCACGTTGACTGTCGGTTCTTTTGATCTTCTTTTGATCTTCCTTTCGGCGACGGAAAATGTTTACGAGTAGTATATATTATTATTTGTTCCGTTACTTCGCATATACGCTCGTGTAAGCGAAGTGAGGTTTTTATTTGCTCCTTATAAAACAGCTTCTGCAATTGAAAATGGTTAAACTATATATATATATATTTCAATCTTCAATGGAAACTAATAACTCTGACCGATTTAAAAAATTATAAATGTGGGAAAAACTCTTTGAACAAACTATGTAGGCTCACAATTTTTTGAGTACTTTGTCGATAATACTCACAGACAGGCATGTTACAAGGTCGATATTCAGAATCCCACATGCTTTTATGGTCAGGTTTGTTTTACTTCCAATCATTATCATCATTATTTCTTTTGCATATTTTGGATGTTCATACCATTTGCTGGAGAAAATACTATAACTGACTTTTTCTGCCTGTAACGAAAATTATGGTTGAATTAACAAATATTTGAATCACGACAGAAGTGAAAAAACATATTTCTAGCAATAATTATTCCTGACTTCCTACTAAAAAACGAAAATACCGAAAATTCCCATTTTGTATGGATAAATTTTTTTTTAAGGATTAGAGAAAATTTTGGCTTTCTACTTCCCCATATGAAAAATTTAAAATCCTATTCGAAAATTTGCTAAAACTCTTTCAGATGTGGAAATCTGAAACATAAGTAACTTCCAGATACAAAATGATTTTTTCGTTTTCATTCATGTTTCATTCGTTTTCATTCATGTTTGTTTTATATTAAGATGTATTTCATTGGAAGTTCCCACATTTTGAAAAAATGGGGTTTTGATACAAAGTTTTTTTACTCACCAGGAATTTCGTTCTTAGCTCAGATCCTTACTACAGTGTCGTAGTAATAATAATACACTTATTATCCACATAATATAAAACAATGTTACAAGTGAGGTTATTACAATATTTGGCATATGGATATATTACAACTGGTTCAGATGTGGCGCATCCACCCCTGTTCTTCCACCAGTGCCAGTGAACAAATTAGTAACTAAATTTGAGTAGCAAATGATATCTTGAGGATATACGGACAATATTGTCCTCTAAAAGGCATACTGAGTAGAATCGTATCTCAAAATCTGTCACTATCCCACGGTCTAAAACGTTCCATGGCAAGAAGGAAAATAGTAGGTTCACCAAATCAACCAATAACTGAAAAAGTAACTGATAAGAATCCAGGTCAACTCAACAACATCGCAAGGTACCTCCTCCGGGTTATTCACTATAAATCTCCCACCCCTTATCACCGTTATCATTGCCATGGAAAAAAAAGTTAAATATAAAAGTTGTGTGGTTATGACTGAATTTTATGATAAAATGCTGTGAAAAATATAGTAGAGTGCAGATTTCGGAATGATCTTTTCAGTGTAGAAGTCCATGACTCAAAGAGAAGTGGAATTTTTCATAAATGAATGAAAGTCAAAGTCATCTCCACGTGTTTATAATTGAGGTTAGTTAGGTGAAATACGTTGAATCGAAACATGCTTCGGCTTTAGATATATCCCATCTTCAGTCGAAGTACAAAACAATAGTACATAATGAAATTAAAATTATATACCAAATCGTGTATGGGACCATCTAACAAGTACGAGAATACTTACAGGTGTGGAGATTTGGAACAATATATCGTTCCAAATCTCCACATCTGAAGTGGGCTACTGAGCATTCAAAGATGTTTTGTAGGGTGTTGATGTCACTGAAGTTTGCCTTAATTCTCTGTTCGCCAACATTTCTCTCATGTTGTGCTAAAACTAATGCATTACCTTTCATCACAGTTTGAGTTTGGAAACATTTGGGAATCTAGGGCAAAACGGGGTAATTGGGCATAACGGGGTACCGCCCCTTCACTGCAATAGACGCAGCACGAATCGGGCGAACGTTAGTTTGACCTTGTCCGGCATAGAGTTATAAACGCCGTACCACAGTTTATAGCTAAAGAAGCAAAGGTTAGCTCACTTGGCCCAAATGCATGTTCAGGTAACATTCCTATTCCAGTGCAAAGAATTCAGGATGCGTAGAAGACTGACGCGATTATCGCTCTTCAAGTTAGCTGAAAATGTCTATTAGTAACACCGGTATGGCATAGGGATAAAATCAGAGTTGCGCAGTGTACAAACGGGAACATAAAGATCAAAGTGCCGACGCCAAGTGAGCGAACTGTTTCTTTATCTATAAACTGTGGCCGTACGTTGTAAAACTGGATCATATATTTCCTCGAGGTACGTAAATTTTTCGAAAAGTTATTGATGTTTTGTTTATGCTATATCGTTATTGCCTTTATATAGTCTACCCTATCAAACGCATGGCTTCAAAAACACTTTTACACTGATTTTTTTCTTCTTGGGGCAAAATGGGGTTTTGATGATGGGGCATAACGGGGTCCCGTTTCACCCCGTCCTTGGATTTATTATGTTTTCCTATTGGTTTCAGATGGTACGAAAATACGCAAGAAAGACAACTCGTCAAAATTGGTCTAAAGAGTCAATGAAAGAAGCAGTACAGGCGATTATTGAGGGTACCATGGGTTATAAAAAAGCAGCGCAGCAATTGAGGTGCCTCAAACCACATTAGGACCTTATTAACGTTATGTTGCAAAAAAAAGAGATGTGGGGTCAAAGTTTAACAACGCAATTGATCGCCAGAAATGTTTACCGAAGCTCAAGGTTAGAGATGTGAAATATGTAAAGACTGGAATCAAGATAGAGAGTTAAGAAAAAATTTGTTTATCAATTGGCGTCGTAAACGTATCGAAACAGTTTAGTAAACACTTAGATGGCCGGTCCTGACTGGATGGAACATTTTCTTCGAAAACCCTGCCATGCCCTTAAAACCAGAACCAATCAGGAGCAGAGCAATGGGCTCAATAAGGTTGCTTGAATCAGTTCTTGGTTTGCTACAGATATCGATAAGTATCACTAACGCAGAGATTTTACATTTGAGACAGGTATCACTGTGAATCAAAGGGACATTCGAGGAATTAGCACTTAGGAGAAAAGCCCATAGGAGTTCCACTCTGCAAGAGGGATCCATAAAAATAGAGTAGAGACAACTCCGCCTTCACGTGTGCCAATGAAAAACATCAACAATGATTCTTCGCCATTACCACAATGTTCGTGGATGCCTGATGCCCCTCCAACTCGTGAAAAAACACCGAATAAGGTAGTTCTACAAGAGCCAAATATATTTCCTCTTTCATCGCCGCAAGATTTGCAGGCAATTCCTAAAGTAACTTCTGTTGCAAAACGCCCTCAGCGAAAACGAGGAAAAACATCAATTTTAACATCCACTCCTTACAAAATGGAATTGGAAATATCTATTCAAGAAAAAAATGAGAAAGCTAATGGTGTCAAAAGAAAAATAGGCAGTGTAGGGAAAAAGGAAAAAGCAGTTCCTACATTAACAAAAAAAGCAGTATTGAAAGACAAAAATAATGAAGATTCCTCAAGAGACGAAGACGATGCGATATGTCTTTATTGCAAAGAATTTTATAGTACTTCCACCGAAGGATGGATTTCATGTTGTCTTTGTCACGAATGGGCTCATAATTCCTGCGCCGGTATTGACAGCAATGACGATGAGACTACGTTCCGATGTGAATTTTGTTCCTAGCTAACTTTGTATATCAACTAAGAGTTTTTATATTAATACATTATTTTCGTTCACCTACACGTACCTCATATAGTAAACCCATTTTACTCCAGATACAATTCCCATTTTGCCCCGTATACGGGGCAAAACGGGGAGAAGCCTTATTTTTAAAAAATATATGAAAAAACTACGTAAAAATTCCAAGTTGGTTATTAAGTTGTTTAAAGTCTAAAGGTAATATATTTAGTAATAAAAGCACAGTTAAGTTAATTCGTTTTATAAAAAAATCAGGTCCTTAAAGTTAGGTACCCCGTTTTGCCCTAGATTCCCCTATGTTTTATCCTTTCAAATCCTGTTCTCATTATAATATCCATTTGTTCAACTTACAAATTAAATTGCACTTAGGTATCGACAATGTTACACATTTCTTCAAGTTTTCCACTTGCTAGAAATTACCAAAACATGGCTTATCATCTAACTGTCAAATAACTCACGAGCTAGGCGGCGCCATTTTCGTGCACATAGCCAATATCATAGACAGTTTGAAGCTGCTGGCTTTCAACAACTCAAGGCCGAAAGCGAGAGCCATATCGGTTGAACAGCCACCACAGTACACACATTAACACATAGCCAATAAACACCATAGAATTTGTTTGATTCCTATTGAATTACATTTTCAAAATGTTAGTCGCGTAAACCAGGTTTAAAACACAAAATATCAATTCTTTGAAAAAACTTTTTAACGAATTATCATAATTTGTCAGAACTTTCCTCTAGCGAATTTTATTTAGGTAATAATATGCAGCAACATTTCGAAATTGTCAATTGCCTTTAACTATATTATACATAATTTGTCTAGTAAATAATTTACCTCGTCCACGAGACTATGGGCTGGGATACAATAAACAAAGCCAAATATGTACACACCCGCCATGGAAATGAAAATACTCTGTATGTACATGAACGGAGAGGTCCTGCAAAAAATTTAATTAATGAAGTATTTAAAAATTGTTATTGGTTACATAATGGCTCACAATACAGAAGACAGGTACATTTCCACACACATGTGTAAAACTAGGACCACAACGTACACAAAGATGCCCACTGAAAATATATTTCCTATTCGTTTTCCAAAGCTGAAAATGAAACAAAAAGTTATTTATAGTGAGAATTATTTTGCTGAAGAAATAATTATGGAAAAATCACTGAAAGATACATTTAGACTATACGTGAAAATTTAAATTCGATTGGGTTGGGACATGTACGAAGGCGTAGAAGTGCCACACTTTTTTTATTTTACAATTCCGACTTGTTAGTCGGATTTCCGAGATACAAGTCGGAATTCCGAGATACAAGTCGGAATTCCGACTTACAAGTCGGAATTCTGACATACAAGTCGTAATTCCGACTTACAAGTCGGAATTCCGAGATACAAGTCGGAATTCCGACTTACAAGTACAAGTAAGATAAGAAAGCAGTGAAAGCTATGTTTCAAAAATAACTTTCAGCATACAGGGTGTTCGATAAATGTGTGACTCATCAAAGTTATGTTACCTCTTTTGTCAAGCTTTGAATGAAAAAATCGTTTTTGCTGTTATGATGACTTTTTCATACTTTCCTCAAGAATTAGATACACTTGCGATGGAAATTGAGTAGGCAAACACTACATTTTCTGCAAACACATAGTGGTATTTATAGGCTGCTCCATTTGAAAAAACTGAGAAAAAAGTGATCTCGAGTTTGGTTACCCCTGCATGGAAAAAGCGATATTCGGCAAAATTATGAATAGGAAATGAAAATACACTATTTTCAAGAATATTGTGTGGAAAAATTATCTTATTGCAAATTATTGATTTTTATATATTTGGTGTCGAATGAATCCATTTTGTAACAAAAATTGCAACATAACTCCCTAATCACCTGGTATAAATCCATACCACCCTTTTTGAGAAACACTCTTCCAAAGGGATTCAATCGAGTGATATTTCATTTAAAAAAACATAACACATTTATCGAACACCCTGTATGCTGAAAGTTATTTTTGAAACATAGCTTTCAGTGCTTTCTATAACTTTTATTTGAGTTATTTTTTCTTATCTCAAATAGGGAAGCAGCTATCGTCCACCCACGTTGATACATCCTGTATATATATATATATATATATATATATGTGTATATATATATATATATATGTGTATATGTATATGTATATGTATATTGTTATGTTATAAAAAACCAGTTATATATATTAAAAGGAAAAAACTTAATTACTTAATAGCTATTAGTTTCAAGAGATTGTTTTTATATAATTTTTGAAGTTCTATTTCCTTTATTGAGCCTCTGTATAATATGAATAGATAAAAATATCCAAATCCAATAAAACAATCAATTTCATACACTGTCATAATGATTACAACCCATAATTGTTCAAAAGACAACAAAAAGTCTAGATTTACAAAATCATCCTGAATAAAATGTGATCCACAAAATTATAAGCGTGAAACATACAGTATATGAAATTGTATCTAACTAAAAGTAGCCAATGGGAGAACAGCAAACTTCTTGATGACAATAGCCAATCAGGGAACAGTATGGTCAAATGTAAGATTGGAAATTGTGAGAAAATAAGAACGAGAAAGTGTCAGAGACAATTATCACTGAAATTGTATATAGTTTATAAGAAAGTAAAAATAGTTCTATTTATAAGTTTTGACAAATAACCCCAAACAGTAAAAATGTGAGAACATAGTGCGCGAATTCAAAAATTCAAATCAAAAGGAAGGAGGAAAAATGGTATCCAAATAACGGAAAACAAAGTCACTAAGGAGACTGAAAATAATTTAAAAACAAATGCCACGTTTTGTTGGGAGAGAAAGAAAAATTCATTAATTTCAACATAATAAGCAGAAAACCAACATTACCTTATTTGTACACCATATACAAGTATTCAAAGCTGATTGCTGAATTTGTAGGTTCATTCTTTTTGGTATTGGAGTTCCTGAGAGCATTGGAGTGAAAAGGAATCCAAATCCTGGTGTGTATTGAACAGCGACAGGTATAAACTTTCCTAGTGCACATCACGAACTGAACAACTTCACTAAAGCTCATATTCCATCAGAAGAACTTTATTTCATTTGAATTCGAACTATTAAAGAAATTTTCACTTTCAAGGTAAAAGTGAGGTTGTGTATATTTTACCCATGAACTTTTCTCATGATTATCCATGAATATTTGTAGATTCACCATAGAATAATTTATCTATCGTAGGCCAGGTAAATTTAAGTTTTCCTGAATAAAGGAAATAATTGTTTTTGATACTTTGTTGCTTATTTTCCACAATTATCAGCAATCGTATTTATAAACACTGAATAGAAAATGACATCAAGCAGTGGCTAGTGGCTAAATTGCCTGAACCGGCTATCTGAGACAAGAGGCGTACCAACTGTGCTTAGCTGTGGTAAGAAAAGTGATAACAATTGGCAGCAACGTGATGAGAGAACAGTGACGTTAGCTAGCAATTATTATTACATCATCATACAAAATATTATACAGGGCGAAAATACTTATCTATATCATAACAATTTGGCTCACAAAGAATAGCGGAAATTATTAGCTATCTTCAATTGATAACAACAATTTATATTTGCAAATTATCATTATATTACAATGGCACCCAAAACGTGGGGCGAAATAATAACAAAATAATTTGTTAAATCATAAATACATAACAATATATATATATATATATATGTATATTTATATGGTTATATATATATATATATATATATATATATATGTTATAATGATCTCATTTTTTCAATGTTTTTTCATTGTTATGTCGGAATTCCGAGATACAAGTCGGAATTCCGACTTGTATCTCGGAATTCCGACTGGTAAGTCGGAATTCCGACTTGTAAGTCGGAATTCCGACAAACAAGTCGGAATTCCGACTTGTAAATCGGAATTCCGAGATACAAGTCGGAATTCCGAGATAAAGTCGGAATTCCGACTTACAAGTCGGAATTGTGAAATAAAAAAAGTGTGGCACTTCTACGCCTTCGTAGACATGATATGGAAAATCAATATAAAACCACTTTTATTACAGAGATTGGTCACTAAAAACAATAATAACGTTGAAAAAAACTATTTTCGCCATCAATTTTCCGAGGGTGATATCATATGTGCTAGGGGTTTTATCGCTCAAATCGGTTTCCTGGTAGTATTTTTGTCACGAAAACATTTGTATTGATTGGTCTAATGGTTTAATTCTTCTCTGTGTGGATCATCCTTAATTTATATAATTTTCTGCTAAAAATAGTACATTCATTCAGTAATAAGCGAGGTAATAACTATTATAAGTTTTATAATTTTCAATATACCATATAACTCGCTCTATACGTATATTGTGTATTTGAATTATACCTATAAAAACAAATGGATAATTATCATCTATATTTTCCCGTGTATACAAATTGTCAATTATATCGGACAAAGATGTGTATACCTATATATTTTGTAGGTGATTATAAAACAATTAAATATATTTCAAAATCTTACGGTTATGCATTCCTAATGTAATGTTATTGAGTTACTCAAAAAACACTGAAGAAATGCAAGTTCTCGTTTTAATAATTTCAAAGCATAATTATTTTTGGTGGTTGGCTGTATGGCTCACCCTGTATTAAAAGTTATCATAGCGAAATAATTCTGCAACAAAATAATTGCTCTGTGGCGCAACTGTAGAATTATTGAGTGTTTGCAGAAACCTATTCTGATTTATTCGCGAATCATCCTGTAATAGTAACTATTTTTAGCTGTACCTTTTTATGTACATCTAACCAAAGCTTATATTAAACTTATATACGCAATCCAGCTTTTGAATTCTCCACTTTAACTCACTATATCTCGAAAACTGGTTATAGGATCGGATATAAAATGCATGCCTCTTAAGACGTTATCAAAATTATTATATACTGAGGAAATTATTACATTTGACGAGGGAAATTTCAGAATTCAGGGTGTTATTGCTTTTCGTACTTTTCTTAACATGGAATACCTTCCGACAAATAAACCACTTTGTATATTTTGAAGCAATGTGTTGCTCTCTATACCGGGTGACACAGGATATAGGGCCACCCCTGTAACTTCTGCATTCGTCAACGGATTCTTCTGAAATTCGGTACAGTTATATAAGCAACCATTTCGGATTTGATCACATCACAATCCAATATGGCGGACTTCCGGTTTTTCTGGAAATTCCAGTAACTTTGTTGTTTCAAATGGAACACCCTGTATATTTTTACATATTCAAGTTCAACAGGTCAAAACAAGCCCAAACCTCATCTCAAATGTAATTTTTTTGAAACAATCGAAATTAAAATTGTTTTTTTATTTTACCTCGTGGATAAATGAGATTTGGTCAAGGCTATTCACAATGAGTCGCACACAACAGAGAAACATATTTATTTTTTTAAATTATTGTTTGTGTCATTTATTGATGAATCAATTCAGTCACATCACATTTTGATCAAAAATTAATTTTTTTCAAATGAAACCCCTATGGGCCACCTACCTGTCTCTCTAGAACATTCATTAAGGAAAAACATATCATTTTTGTATTTCGGTGCAGTAACAAATTGTATACATTCAAAAATCTACAACTAGTTCATGAGTTTCCTTGCAGTTCGAATAATTTTTCAACTTAGTAATCTGTGGAAAACAACATTTCTGAATCTTGTCAAACTAATTGTGTTTCGCTGTCATCTCAACTCTCAAAATTAGTTGACTTCCGAGAATTAGTTTAGTAGAAATGTAAAATCAAAATTATAGGTTCACAAGAAGTGAACAGGTTGATGTTATTAATTTACGGAGAATGTCTTTAAACAGTGTCGCCGCTTGTCCGTTATACGCTGAACCACAGAAAAGAACCCAACAATGGAGATGATCGTAAGTTAGGAGACAGAAATGAACGTTTTGCTTTGCTTGCTTATAACTTACACAATTAGTTGACAGGATTCAGAAATGTTGTTTTCCACAGCTTACTAAGTTGAAAAATTATTCGAACTGCAAGGAAACTCATGAAATAGTTGTAGATTTTTGAATTTATACAAAAATTATATGTAATTTTTTTTCTTAATGTATGTTCTTGAGAGACAGGTAGGTGGCCCATAGGGGTTCCATTTGAAAAAAATGAATTTTTGATCGAAATGTGATGTGACTGAATTGATTAACCAGTAACTGACACAAAAAACAATTTTTCAGAAAAAATCAAGTTGTTCTGTTATTTGCGACTCATTGTGAATAGCTTCGACCAAATCTCATTTATCCACAGGTAAAATAAAAAAACAATTTTAATTTCAATTGTTTTGAAAAAATGACATTTGACATAAGGTTTGGACATGTTTTGACCTGTTGAAATTGAATATGTAAAAATATACAGGGTGTTCCATTTGAAAAACAAAGTTACTGGCATTTCCAGAAAAACCGGAAGTCCGCCATATTGGATTGTAATGTGATCAAATCCGAAATGTTGCTTATATAACTGTACCAAATTTCAGAAAAATCCGTTCACGAATGCAGAAGTTACAGGGGTGGCCCGATATCCTGTGTCAACCGGTATGTAAGTGGTATTACCTTTTCCAAAAATCAATCAATAAGTACAGGGTTTTGAATTAATCCTTAAAAAAAATATGTTGTGGTTCTCTCTATGAAACACCCTGTATTAGAAATGTGTACCGTGCAATATTTCATCGTCAAAATACTATATTGAGGAATACCTTTCGAAAATATGTTTCCCTGACGTCACAGTAGAAAAAGTGAGATTTTGCAAAAAACTAGCGTTATATATTTGTGAATCACCCTCTAAATATAGATATTTTTACTTGTACGTATTTGCTGAAACATGTAGTGAACGTGTGTATGCAACAGAAATTCAATCTAGCTCGTGATTTACAAAAAAAATCCGAAAAACTGGTCAATTTTCAAATTTAACACCCCGTATCTAGAAAACTAGTTGGGCTCATTGACACTCCTGGTTACTAGGTCGGGTACATCAGCATACCAGAGTTTTAGAAAATTCAACCGGTCGCCACTTTACATAAAAAATTTACGGGGTCCTCTATACTTACTCTAGTAAAAACAAATGATGGCGAATGCAACGACTCAACCTTCTCTTGGTGACTTCTTCAAAATCATCGTCGTTAATCTCATCGAAAATTGTCTTCATTTCTTGATTGAGTAGTTTGAATTGGATTTGAGTGAGTTTGACAAGACCCAAGAAGAGCATATCGCTACCCAATAGGGAAAGAACGGTTTGAGGGGCAATTAGACCCTGATATATGGCTAGGTATTTCACTGGTATCCAATTCGGCCTGTAACAAGGGAACGGTAAAGAATTTCCCTCTAGGATGGGCATGATGATGATACTGGGAATAGGGCAGAATAAACAGATGACTTCAATGTAAAAAGTCCTCTTGAGATTCGACAGGTCGGTTTTCAGTTCGAGTTGTTCTTTCTCGTCTCCAGCACTCTTCATTTCCCAGAAACCATTCTTCATTCTGAGGAGTAGCTCCTTTATTGGAGATATTCTGAAGAATATGTTGGATGCCTTCACGAAAGCCTTGAAAATAATAATGAAATTAATGTGTAGATTATTAAATCAGGCCCGCGCCGTACATAAGGACAATATCGTGCACGAGCGTCTTTTAACTATGAGTGGAGGTTGGAGTAGCAGGAGAAATCACAATAAAAAGTAGTCTGAATTTCAGGACATTTTGACGTTTATTTGGCGTCTTTCTGATGCTTGTGATAAAAAGTCCCATACAGATTCCTAACCCCATAAAAATTATACTGATTATTTTTTGACATTTCTAGAAACCAATGGAAACTTTCAATTCAAATCGTTGATGTGCGTTTGCCGCGGGAATAATTTGAAGTATTTTGTTTTTATTGTCTGACAACGTATATTTTTGATTTGAAATTAATCGAAACCGGCTCAGTACATTGTATCAATGTGCGAGGAAATGTGTTGATGATCGTAATATCAAAAAATTATCACTTATAATCTCCCTAAAGCATGAATTATTGCCGCAAATTTTGAGTACATGAATTTTCTTTAAAAATTCATGTACGAGACAAATTTCCCGCAATTAATTCAAGCACGTGGGGGATTCGGTAAGAAAATTTTATACCGGAATTATATTTAAATAGAAAACATTAAGTAAATATTTATTTTGACGTTATTCACAAATAAATAGAAGGCTGTGTGTAATGGGAGTTTTGGGGAGATTTTTTTCTGATTTTCCCCGTTCCCTAGTAAAATAAAATATATAATATCAGATAAACTATTATGTAAAATTAATTGATTTCATACAATTTTCTTACTAGATTTCAGGGAAATGTTATTATTGACTGAAATTGAAAGTGGATACGTTCGTATTGCGGGAGATATTTTTTGATTTTCCCCGTGCCCTAGTAGAATAAATAGAAGGCTGTGTGTAATGGGAGTTTTGGGGAGATTTTTTCTGATTTTCCCCGTGCCCTAGTAAAATAAAATTTATAATATCAGATACATTATTATATAAAAATAATTGATTTCATATAATGTTCTTATTAGGTTTCAGGGAAATGTCAATATTGACTACAAACAAAGGTGATATACAGCAAAAAATATATACCTATACCTATACATAAATACTTAAATATTTTTCATATTCTTTTAGGTTTAATTCTAAGAAAAATTAATATTAGCGGTAATAATTTGTTTTTCAAATAATTCAGGAAATCGGGATATTTTATTCTTTATTCTAAATAGAATGTTGTTGGCGTATGTTGCCGGTTAAAAAAATATTTTGTAAAGTTAGCCATGGATTTGACATTCACTACTCCTGTCAATCAATATTTTATTTATGGCATTATAAGTTCCTCATAACATTGTGTACAATCATAAGTTAGTAAAAAAGTTATAATAAAATGAACTTTCAATCGTATGAATTGTGTTCCTTTTGCAAAGAATCTAACATACCTAGTGGAAGAATCTGGATTAAATCCTGAGCAAGAAAACTTATTTGAAGAGATTGGCAACATTCTGCGTGATATTGTGCCTTCTTTTGGACACAAATCTATTACTCAAAGAAATAAACTGGTGTCTCAGTATTATTTTCATTTTATGAAACACAGGCATATTGTTAAAAAAAATACCGGTTCTGTGTTTTATTCACCACTTAGGAAAGAGGAGGTAGAAGTGGAATTTTTGAAGAATTTAAAATTAATTAATGATATTATAGAATGTACACCTTAATAAATTGTTGTAATATTTCCAACTTATAAAGTAAGTAAATAAAAAATATTGTCAATATTATTTCAATATTATTTTTGTCTAATTATATGATAGCTGTCATGTGCCGGGAAATTTCCACTAATTGATTTTACGTCTACATGCTAATGTGGATGAAAAATTTGCTGGTTACCATAGTAACAATGTGGAAATAAAGCATCTAGTTGGTTGAAAATGACTGGTATAAAATTTTCATTAGAATACCACACGAGAGTTCGATAATGTAGAAAATAATTCTCCAGATTTCTTCCTCAAACTTGTTGTCATTTGGCAATAGCCACTCGAGCCCGTTGGGCTCTCGTGTCTATTGCCTGGCAACAAGTTTTCGAAAATATGTCGAATTATTTTCACTTTATTCTCACTCTCTTGTGATATTACAACTAAAAATTTGTGATACTAATTTTTAATAACTATGAAAATACTCATTAACAGTTTTATTGCACTGCAAATGATATGAACTGTTGTGTGAGTTTTGTCAACGACAGCTACTCCCTACACTCCTTACTATTATCTATTGCATGCGCCCAACGTCACAAGTATTTTCATAAGTATTAAAAATTCGCAACCACAAATTTTCCAAACAATCTGTTTAAGGTTAGGAATTTGTATGGCGTTATAAATCTGTATGGGGCTGTAGGAGAAATTATTCTATACTTTTTAGTTCATTATAAAAACGTGGTATACTCAAATGATAATTAAGTTGGGACGTGATGTGGAAAATCAGTATAAAACCACTTTTATTACAGATATTGATCACTAAAAACAATAATTCCGTTGAGAAAAAAGCATATTCGCCATAAATTTTTCGTTAAAAATAACTTTAAAAAACTTTTTAACAAAAATGTAAGCCGACGAAATACGGAACTGAAAAGTAAAAAATAAAATAAACGTTCTTATTCTCAATAACTAAGCTCCTAAACTATTGCGAGTAACTAATTTTGAGTCGGCGCCAAACAAACAAGCGAATGAATTAGATAAGGCGTAAAAATGATGGCATCGAGTTGCGCGGTTACATTCTGATAATTTTGTTGAAGTAATTTAATGATCTTCGTTGATTGTTCGTTTGGCGCCGACTCAAAATTAGTTACTTACATTAGTTTAGGAGCTTAGTTATTGAGAATAAGAAGGATTATTTTATTTTTTACTTTTTAGTTCCGTTTTTTGTCGGTTTAATTTTTTTTAAAAAGTTTTATTTTTTCAATTTTTTGTGGCTGAAATCTACTAATTACTACCTACTTGTTTTTTGATTACTTCCAAAATACTTACTTACCCACCTTACTTCAACTATTACCAGTTAAATAATATGATTATCTACTTTTACTATTTGTTGTAATATAAATTATTTTTGTTGTTCTGGTTAGTTTATTTCATTACTTTGTACATCATTCCATCCTCTCATAGAATAATATGATTGTGACGGATGTAGGAGAACAAAAATAATGACATTAGCGATCTGTCATTGTCAACCACATATGTGTGTCAATGTTCACAAGTAAAAACTCAATTATTCCCTATTTTTCTATGGGTAAGGATGGATAATTCCATCCGAAATCCAAATATGAACAACTATGAGGTATACCGTATCTAATAAAAAAAGAATCATCCAAATCGAAGAACCCAGTACAAAGTTATGCCTGATAGAATCAGTTAACGGACCAGAATTCAGAGGGTGAGTGATCAATATCCTTCATTTTGCTACCCTTAGGGGTGGATTTCATCTCCTAAATTCAAATGGGACCAACTTCGAAGTACACCCTATCCACTGAAAAAAGAATAATCGGAATCGGACGTCTCAGTAAAAAGTTATGCGTGATCATACATAAAAAAAAATACGCGACGACTATGAACCTCCTCCTTTTTGGTTTCGTCGATTAAAAATCGTTAAATTCTCCGTGGCATTTCGGTAGCGTGACGTCACCATACTGTTGGGCCTCGGACCGGCAACATGCATATGGAGGAAATAATAGTCGATGATGAAGATGCCATTCAAAACAATTCCTGTTTGGATTGTGTAGCTGCGAAAGGTAAAAATATAAGACGAATCGATAGTAATGGGAATAATATTATTAAAATCGAGAGAATCAGGATATTTTATAGATTTTTTCATTGGGAAAATCCCTGTTTGTTTATGATGGAACTATGCAAAAATACATCAATATAACAAAAATTGAGTTATTTTCAATATTCGTAGAGTGAAGTACATTTATATTTATTTATTCACGTAATTTTGGGAACTAGAAATGTATTGCATTACTCTTTTTTTACCCTGTCGGAAACCACCTGAAAATTCATAGAACTTGTCGGTAATTTTTGTAGCAACATTTATTGAACAACTGTTACCAAAGTACTGTGCTATTGGAAAAATCCGTTTTATCTACAGTAGGAACAACAAAAACTTTCATAAAAGTCTTATCTGAATTCGATAATTCCGCTGTTGTTTCTGATGCGAAAAAATACTTTAATGCAAATTTTTAGTATAGCTCGGAAAAAAAATTTACATGCAGTTTACTCGATATTATTATAATATTAAAGAGCGTGAAATCATGTGTTTGTTTATTCATCAAATCGTGATAGAATACAAAAAATTAAATCAAACTTCCGCTGATGAATTTATAATTTTTGCGAGCGATCTCAAAACGACTCTCCATTGTGGCATGAGTTGCGATATGGTCGAGTTACGGCCTAAAATTTACATAAAGCTGCTCATTGTATACTACTACCAGACATCTAATATACTCATTATAAATGGTAATCCGATACTGTAATCATGGCCTATAGTTCGAGGTGTGAAATTCGGGCTGGGAATTCCATATAAATGCTCATTGAAAATGTGGGGCAGAACATATTTTTTTCAATTTTCTTGCAATACCCGTTAATGAATACTGTATGTAGTTTTCCATATCATCCTTCAAAGTGAAATGATCCTCGCAGCAAAACAATTGTGTTTTTGTTGGTATGTACTTGCGACGAGCAACACAAAACCACTTTGTTTTCAGTTTTACTTCGATGGGCACCCAAAAAAATAATTTTGATGGTGTTTTTCTTGTTTAATTCTCACAACCAGGCACACAACACCAAGGATAACTCGTTTTTAGAGTAGGCATTTTGGAAATTATAGTATGCATATTGAAGCGAACAATGAACACTTCACAATATAAGAGGCAGCAACACGTGCTCGTTGCCTATTGCAGAACAGTATTGTGACGTCACACTCTTTCCAAGGTCATGGAGGCGTTTTGAAACTCGGCGTTTTCAAAACGCTGTAACATTCTCAAAAATTGTTTTAGAAACGTAGGATAAAAAATCGTCGTATGCGCGGATTCCAAATATTCAATAAAAAAATTAATGTCCCAACCTAATTTGCTGCCTTTTAGCAAGTAAATATTGCATTATTATCAAGTTCTGAGTTTCAAATTTCGAATCTTAGTTATCGTTAAGTTAGTTTAAAATCGATTGCAAATTTTTACCGAACAGACAGACAGACAAAAAGGCAGGCAAAAAGCGATTAATATACATTGTCATGAGGTACTCTAGCTCATAAGGAAGTTGATTTATAATCGATTGCAAAATTTGCACCGAACAGACAGATATACAAGAAGGCAGACAAACGGAGAGACAAGAAAACGAGGTAATATTGCAATTCTTCTGAGCTATGTTTGAAGTTTCAAGTATCTATCTCATCGGTAAGTTTATTGAAACATTTATACAGAACAGACAGATAGGCAAGAAAACGAGTTAATATTGCATTGTAATTCTTCTGAGCTATGTTTGAAGTTTCAAGTCTCTAGCTCATCGGGAAGTTAGTTTAAAATCGATTGCAACATTTATACCGAACAGACAGACAGAGTAGAAGACACATAGACAAGAAAACGGGTTAATATTTTCATCCACTCATGTTCGAAGTTTCAAGTCTCTAGTTCATCGGAAAGTTGGTTTATAATAGATTGCAAAATTTGTACCTATCGAACAGGCAGGAAAGAAAGCGAGTTAGTAAAAACGTTTTGAAATTACTTTGAATCTAACCAATTTTTTTGCGATTATTTGAATGGAGTTATACTAAAATTATTGTTATTTTGCCAAATCGGAGGAATTTGCAAATGAAATTATTGACATATCCATCATCTTGAATCAAATAAATTAAGTTGGCTCTTGAGTCTATGAGAGCTATTGTTGTCTCAATGGCCATATGCCCTATTGTTACAGAAACACAGGTTTATCTGACCGACGACAAAATTCTAGAAAAGAAGGAATTACAGGAATTTCGAAATAATTCGAGAAACGATCGTCTAGTATGTTCCAGTGGTTTCTAAACTTGTCTCTTGACTATATTATAAACAGTCACGCTTCGCGTAATAGGCCAGTAGAGATTGACATGATTTTTCCAAAATTTAATAATAATTACAAAAGTTTCAAAATTTCAGTAGAGTGAATATCATATGTAGTCTGATTTTGCAACCCTTTTTTCTGAACGGAAGATGCTAAAAATCAGGATTTAATGAATTTTCACATTATTATCGCGGAAAAAATTTGCAAAAGTTCTGCAAACTTTCGAAGTTTTGAAAAATAGCAATTTACATCCTCTGATGAATTTGCAACCATTCATACAAAACGGAAATGTCTGATTTATCGAAAAAAAATTGTTGTTAGTCCTAATTTTTCGATGAAAATTCCAAAAGTTCTGCAAACTCGAAAACATAACTAAAATCATGTTTTTGACAAGAGTTTTAATTTGCAACCTCCTGCGTCAAACGGAAATTATATTTTTTTATTGAAATAAGTATCGAAATTATTACAAAAGTTTCAAATAATGGTTGCAAGTGGAGATGTCCTGAAGTACGTTTTCATCAATTTGCAACCTCGTCCGTAACACCAAAATGAGGTGTTGCGTCTTGACGCATTTGTTTTTTTTCTTGTTATTATAATTATAATTAATTTTGCCAAGGGATTTTATATGTATATTGTATATTTCTCTTTCGACCTTATTTTGCGCGTGAGGTATCACACAGACTGATATAGTCACTTGTGGGAGTGGGAAAATGAGACGGAAGAGGAGAAATGTGAAGATAGACATTGAGTTCCTAGATCTTATGGAAAGAACATAGCATTTTAGTTTTTTCTCGAGTTTGTGTTTTCTCATTGATATAACGCTTATTACTCAAGATATTCCTCATCCTTAGAATTAGTGTAAATGTGATTAGCGGCGGTACCGCCAGGAAGACTAGACGAAGTATCTATTGGCTGAAGATCAGATTCCCCGACGGAGGCACATGGGTGAGTGACACTTTGATCAGTTCTGTGTGTTTGCGAATTTACCACAAAATAATATTTATACAGTCCACTGAACGAACATTTTTTGATCCTTGCGAAGCCGGATTCACTTTGGTTTATTTCGCAACAAGTGAAAGATTCAAATTTGAAATAATTTCGTCAAGTCCCTTGGCAGCCATTGATTTATAATATCTTCATAGCCATTCATAAATAAGTAGCGCATACTCCCCTACCTTCCTTAAGTACCGTATAGTATTGTCATATGCACATAAATTAGCGCACCTACGTCACGTATTATTTACCCCTCTTGGGCCACACCGACTTCGACACCTGGGAACGACCTTGAGCTTCTCAGCTGACCGAAATAAGTAGGTCAGTACGATTCCAATATATTTCTTCTGTTAACTCGATTTGGAATTATTATAATTTGCTGATTGGGTAAAATTTTAATGATTATTGCGCGGTTGTTCTCGCATCTCACTTAATTGCAATTTTAACTCGCTCTGAACAATTTGAACTCTCATCTCTTATAATGTCTGCAGAAGCTAGGAAATTGAAATCTTTCATTGCTCAAAGAGAAACAGAACTCATAAAACTTAGTGAATTGAAAAGGGTGGCGGATCAAGCATTGATCGATAATTCAATTCATAATAACTTTAAATGCCGCTATAAACACATAGAAGTGTTGTGTAGTAATTTTAATAGCATTCATTCGAATATTTTGAGTCAGGTTTCTGGTCAAGACAATGCTGATTTAACCTCTCACAATCAAATACTGAAAGACTTCGATGGGGATTATTATCATATTCAGGCAATTTATACCCAATTATTCGAGAATGATCCAGTTTCAGGTGCTAGTTCAACCAGAAATTGTAACATTAAACTTCCTAAACTTGAACTTCCCATTTTCGATGGGGATATGAAAGAATGGCAAACTTTCATTGATATGTATGATTCGATGATACATACTAACGATTCTCTATCTAACATTGATAAATATAACTACTTAATATCTTCATTGAAGGGTAACCCGCTTTCAATTGTAAATGTAATTCCACTTGTGGGACAAAACTATATTGTTGCCTACGATTCGTTGAAAAAAGGTACGAAAATAAAAGATTAATAGCAGCATCCACTGGCATTCGATTGAAAGCACAAAAAAAAATTCTTCAGAAAACCTCATGGCTTTGCGGCATCTTCTGGATACCTTTTCTGAAAACCTCGCGATACTTGAAAATTTAAGTTTTCCCGTGAAACAATGGGATTTTGTATTATTCAATATGCTGTTTGATCGTCTGGATACTGATGCTCAAAAGGATTTGAACTCGAATGTTCCTCAAGTTTACAAGTGAACAATTACTATGTAACCTTGAAAGATTTTTTAGAAAAACAATGTAATGCGATGGATAACGTTGCTTTATCGAATCCCAAAATCAATAAAAAAAATTTATAAGTCAAATTTCAAGACGATATCCCCTATTTTCAATAAGGTGATGAAATCGAAAGCCAGTGCTAGTTTTATTGTTAATTCTTCTTAAACCCCAATACTTGTCAGTTGTGTAACAAAGATCACCACATTTATAATTGCCCAACATTCTTATCAAGTTCTCCAAAGGAAAGGTACAATCTGGTAAGGAGTAGAAGGTGGTGTACAAATTGTTTGGGAACTAAACATACTGTCTCTCATTGTACCTCTAATTCTCTGTGCCGAAAATGTTCACTTTCTCATCATACTTACTTACATTTCGATTTTAAAAACTCTCAAAGGACCCTGTCGATGATATGAACTCTGATTCTAACAACCCGGTCCATGCAATTCCAAATAATCCTGTACCAAACCCAAACTGTCTCTCAGGTGAATTTATTTTCGAACATTAAAAGTACAGTTTTACTCTCAACTGCCATGATTGAAGTGTTAGATTCTCGTGGAAAATACCAACCTGTTCGCGTTCTTTTAGATAGTGCAAGTCAGTGCTCCTTCATTGCAGAAAAAAATGTTGCGATAAACTAGGGCTCACTTGTATGGAAATGTCTATTGATATTAGGTGTTGGACAAATACATTCTTATGCAAATCAAGGGGTTTCGTGTACCATTAAACCTAGGGTGAAATTCAACCTATTTTACCTGTAGATCTTGTAGTGCTTCCTCAAATCTGCTCGAATATGCCTTGTACAAATATATCAATTGACAAATTCAGTAATTTTGCGAATCTTAAACTTGCTGACCCAAATTTTAATATTTCACGCCCCGTGGAGATGTTGTTGGGAGCAGATGTTTTCCACATTATTATGGGTGGGAGCCCGCAATTTCAATAAATGAACCTGTAGCCCTCGACACGATATTTGGGTGGATAATTATGGGAAAGGTCAATTTTCCATCGGCAGAGGTCAACACATTCTTTACTAGTTGCGATAGTAATTTAGAAAACTTAGTTAAACGATTATGGGAACTTGAAAAACTTCCGTCAGCTGCCGTATCGTCACCTGATGATATCTTAGCTGAAACAATATATAACCAAACCTTATCGCGAACCGATTCTGGCAGATATATAGTTGCTCTCCCGTTTCGGTATTCTGAACCAATTTTCGAAGATTCTCGAGATATTGCTTTGAAACGTTTTCAATCTCTGGAGCGCCGTCTTCTGAAATCTCCTGAACTTTATGCCCAATATTCTGAATTCATGGAAGATTACATCTCTTCTAATCACATGGAATTGATTTCTGGAAATGCAATGTGTTCTCGCTCTTATTATATTCCCCACCATTGCGTCTTGAAACCAGAAAGTTCCACTACTAAATTGAGGGTGGTGTTTGACGCCTCTTCAAAATGTTCAAATGGTTTGTCCTTGAATGACACTCTCTTACGAGGGCCCAAATTGCAGCCCGACCTAGTTAATATTCTCCTGAGATTTCGCTTCACCCTATTTGTTTTACAAGTGATATAAAACAAATGTATCGACAAATTCTTGTCACTAAGAATCACCAGGACTATCAAAGAATTCTATGGAGGTTTTCTCCTTCGGAACCTATTCAAGATTATCGACTCAAAACAGTGACGTATGGTCTGACTCCTTCTCCTTACCTCGCAATAAATACGATTGACAATTAGCAAAGGAATATAGGTATGAAAGTCCGCCCGTTGCTGGAATTCTGGAGAATGATATATTTGTTGACGATGTTGTATCAGGAAGTCATTCGCTACCAGAGGCACTCAAACTTCAAACAGATCTGATTCGAATTCTCGATAGGGGTTTTGAATTACGCAAGTGGGCGAGCAACAGTCCCGAATTGCTCTCTCATTTACCAGCTTCCTTTTACAGTTACAACCCTAGGGCTTGATTTAGAACCCTGATTCGGTCATAAAAATTTTAGGTCTTCAATGGAACCCAGTTTCTGATTCATTTACATACGAAGTTAAACCCCAATAAACCCTGTACGAAAAGATCTATATTGTCCGAATTAGCAAGAATTTACGATCCGTTAGGATTTCTTAGTCCTGTTGTGCTTTTCATAAAGAATCTCATCCAGATTTTATGGACTATTGGTATAGATTGGGATAGTGCTCCCCCTGAAGGCATAGTTAAACTTTGGTCTCAGCTTAAATCTGAATTTGGTGTTCTGTCTTCAATCCAAGTTCCCCGCCTTATTATGTCATATTGTTTTTCATCTTGCCAATTGCATGGGTTTGCCGATAAGTCAGAAGGGCTATGCGGCTGTGATTTACATCAGGATTGTGCACAGCGATCATCATATTACTACACACCTCATATGTGCCAAGTCTAGAGTATCACCTACAAAGAGAATATCTATACCTCGTCTCGAGCTGTGTGGTGCCTTGTTGTTATCTGATTTGATTTGTTACGCTCAAAGTTTTTCAAAGAAAACTCGAATTTTCTCAAGTTTTTGTCTATACCGATTCCACAGCTCTAGCATGGATACAAAGTAGTCCTCATAAATGGACATGTTTTGTCTCCAATCGTGTCACTAAAATTCAAGACAATGTCCCTCCGATCCATTGGCACCATGTGTCTTCGGAAGATAACCCGGCGGATCCAGCATCCAGGGTTTGCTTCCATCGGAACTTCTCACTAATTCCTTGTGGTGGCGGGGCCATCTTGGCTAAGAGAGCCTGAGGACGGTTGGCCCTCGGCCATTCTCCAGAGTTCACACTTCTTTGATACCAAAAAGAAACACAAAAAATGTTTGCATTGCCATGGTGCAGACAGAACCCCCTTTAAAAGTTATTAGAAAATTCTCATCTTTAACCAAAATCAAACGAATTCTATCGTACGTTTTACGTTTTATTCATAATATTCGATTTTCAATAATCATAAAATGGTGCTCTCACTATTGCTGATTTTGAGCTAGCTGAGTTGTATTTGTTAAGGTTTGCTCAGATTGATTCCTTCTCTCATGAACTTGCCCTCATTCGAAAAGAGAAACCCTTCCCAAATGTCTGCAAAACTAACACCCTTTGTTGATGAAAAAGGTGTATTGAGAGTTGGGGGCGCTTAGTCTTTTCAAAATTGTCTTTCAACAAAAACATCCAGCTCTCCTCGCTAGCAATCATAAGTTTACTGAATTAGTTATTCAGCACACATAATAAATATCTGCATCCAGGATATCAAACATTGCATCACTTACTTATTCAGAGATACTGATATTAAGTCCCAAACGAACCATTCGTAGAATTCTGTCGAAGTGTTTTAGATGTTTTCGTGTCAACCTCGTCCGCTCCACAGCCTATCATGGGTAATATTCCTCACTATAGGATTTCTCAAATAAAACCATTTTCCAAGGCTGGAGTAGACTATGGTGGTCCATTTTCCATTACGTTGGGACGAACTCGTGGTTCCAAAGTACACAAGGCCTATATATGCCTTTTGTATGCATGGCAACCAAGGCTATTCACTTAGAGTTGGCGTCCGACCTTCGAGTGATGCCTTCCTTGGAGCGTTGCGGCGCTTCGTTTCTCGTCGTGGTTCCTGTAGTCATATATATAGTGATCAGGGAACAAATTTTGTGGTGCTGCCAGACAAATATCTGACCTGATGGAAACCGCTGTTGAGACTGAAGGTTTCCAGTTCCACAGAATCCTCCGTTTTCCCCCTAATTTTGGAGGTTTATGGGAGGCGGGAATAAAATCGGTTAAGGGCACCCTCATTCGCGTGGTTGGAGAACAACTTCTACGTATGAGGAGTTTTATACAGTTTTGACACAAATCGAAGCAATTTTGAACTCAAGGCCATTAGGACCCATTAGCTCTGATCCGAATGACGTTTCAGCACTAACTCCCGGTCATTTTCTGACCCTAGCCCCTCTAAACTCCTTGCCAGATGAGGACCGTACTGATATCAAAATGGGACGTTTAGGACGATGGCAGATCGTTCAGAAAATTCAACAATCATTCTGGTTGAAATGGCACAGGAATACCTCCATACTCTCCTTCAACGATCAAAATGGACAGATCCATCTGTTCCTATTAGAACCGGGATTTGGTTCTTCTCAAAGATTACCTTTCACCCCATTGAAGTGGCATTTAGCTCGAGTAGTTGAGGAACACGGTGGTATAGATGGTATTACACGAGTTGTTACTGTCAAAACTGCTAAAGGGACACTCAAGCGTCCTGTTACGAAGGTATGTCCCTTACCTTCTATAGAACATTAGAATTTTGTTAGACTCTTGGCTTATTTTTTGGGTAAACTTTCTCGCGTAATTTTAGGTGAGCGGTTATGTTGCGTCTTGACGCATTTGTTTTTTTTCTTGTTATTATAATTATAATTAATTTTTGCCAAGGGATTTTATATGTATATTGTATATTTCAAATGGGAATTTTTCATTTGCATGATTCAACTCTTTCGACCTTATTTTGCGCGTGAGGTATCACACAGACTGATATAGTCACTTGTGGGAGTGGGAAAATGAGACGGAAGAGGAGAAATGTGAAGATAGACATTGAGTTCCTAGATCTTATGGAAAAAACATAGCATTTTAGTTTTTTCTCGAGTTTGTGTTTTCTCATTGATATAACGCTTATTACTCAAGATATTCCTCATCCTTAGAATTAGTGTAAATGTGATTAGCGGCGGTACCGCCAGGAAGACTAGACGAAGTATCTATTGGCTGAAGATCAGATTCCCCGACGGAGGCACATGGGTGAGTGACACTTTGATCAGTTCTGTGTGTTTGCGAATTTACCACAAAATAATATTTATACAGTCCACTGAACGAACATGAGGGTAAAATCAAAAGAAAAATATTTTCGTATTTGTACTCTACCAAAAAAAGCGAAAGATTTGCGACTCGGGCAGACTCTCATTTTACCAATTGGTGGAGGTATAATAATTTACAAACTATGTTACAATGCGGAACATTAGGAATTGAAGAAGTATTTATTTTTGCAACACCTGTGTTATCTGAATAATAAAGATTTTTATTTAGGTACCTAATAAATTACATTTATTGTGTTACCCGTGTTAACTATCGACCAAGAAAAGGTGAAATCATTCAATGTTGAAAGCTAACGTTTTCGATATGAATTCAAAACATCACATTACAATTAGGAATTTGCATAAAAAAATATGTTTGAATGGAGGATCGAGAATCTCTTTCATCATTTTCTCGATTCATTGAAAAATGCAGGAAATATTGAGATTTAAAAAACACTAGTACAGTTGTACATTAGTACGATTAACCTACAACTGTGTTACGTCACAGTGTTCTGTTTATAGAGTAATGAATGCACAGCAGTTTAGTAACATGATTTATTACCAGAACAACAGAAGACTGACAATTGTATTTTTATGACAGATGACAGATTTAACTAACCAAAAACAATGCACATTCATCTAATAGTCCTGGAGCTACAACTAAAATAGAATTGCCTACAAACATGTTTTTCCCTCTTTATTTAAAAAAAAAATATAAATCAAGAAAATGGTTCTTACGTATCGATTATATTTCAGTCCTCCATTCGAATTCAATAGTATTTTTCATGCGAAACCACGATTGAAGTAAGAAAGTCGAGTGGAAAGGTAAATTATAATTTCATTCAATTAAAAAAATACGTACCTGTGAAAATTAAATTTGAGATGTAATATCGATTTCACAAATTTTAATTTTTCAGCAACGTTTCTGTTTGATGATGAAAATTATGTACTTGCGAGATATATAATCGATATCGTTTTGATATCCTTACTTCCATAGAGAATCGATTATTCATTTTAAAATATCGTCGATTTTTATAAAGTCATCTTGACAAGTGAAAATTTTAAATGAAGAATGATTGCATGTCATTTCTAATGCGATAAAAAAATAATGTCTTCCAATAGTCTTTTAGCAGAATTTAGCAAAATTTTTTATTCTTTCGATTGTTGCATTCGAAAATATTAGATTATTGCTTCCGAGATCAATAATTAGTTTAAAATTTTTTGATGGTTAACTACGGCACCATATTATTCTTCGGATGCAATTTCAATCAACCAGTATTTAACTGGACCACTGTAGATATGTATATATATATATATATATATATATATATATATATATATATATATATACATATATATATGTTGTTATGTTATGTTATGCCAGTTGTAAATATTAAAAGACTAAAAACCCACAAAAAGAATAATTACTAGATGGTTAATGGTTTCAAGAGTTTGTTTGTGAATAACTTTTGAAATTCTATGTATATTGTGAGCCTAGGTAGAATATGGATAGATAAAAATGTCAAAATACTATAAAACAATCAATTTCATACACTGTCAAAATTATTATAACCCATAATTGCTCAAAAGACAATAAAAAGTCTAAATTTACAAAATTTTCAGGAATAAAAAGTAATCAACACATTTATAAATTTGAAACATACAGTATATGAAATTGTAGCTAACTAAAAGTAGCCAATGATAGAACATCAAATGTCTTAAAAAACCAAGGGAAGGGGTAAAATTAAATTTGGGAACAATGAGAGGACAAAGCAATTATTATTGAAATTTGTAAATAATGATAAGAGCGGAAAAATAATTGTATATATACATTATGCAATATAAATATAAACAGTGAAAAGTAACAATTTAGTGCGCGAATTCAAAAATTCAAATGAAAAAAACAAGGAGAAAAAGATGTATCTAGGCCATAGAAAACAAAGCTTCAAAAGAGATCGAAAATAAATTTCCAAGCGGATGCCACGCAAAAATTTTACTAAAAGAAAATTGGAATAATCCCATCATTTGGTAAACAAAACCAATAATACCTTAATGATAACATATCCACGGATCCAAATGCTGATTTCCGCATCTATATAGTTCCTGATTCATGGTATTGCAGTCCTGACAGCGATTGGAGAGAGGAGACATCCTGATTCATGGTATTGTAACGAACCTAGGCCGGACCTGTTGCCTAACGCGTTGCCATCGACAGCGATGAGATCATCCCCGGAGATATTCGAGAACCATCCAGTCGCTCTTCCGCGGAAAACAACGGTCAATATTGGAAACAATTGGAACATGCCGTCGCCAACTGCCGGAATTCGAAAGATCGGGAATTCTGTGACGGAGATAAATAGGTAGCCCTCAAGATGGCACAGAACAGTCTGAACGAGCCCATACGATCGAGCTATACAGTGGAGTAGTAATATAAATTAAGTTGTAGATTAAGTGTGAAATAAATTAGTAGAACCAAGTTAAGTTTATTTACGTTACAATTGGTGTCGGAAGTGAGATTTTGAAAATAAACAAGTGATCGTGGAGTGGATAGTCAGAAAAATAAATTGATAGACCTTTCTGTACGCCCAAAATAGACAGTGGCCCGGTTTTCGCGAAGTGGACAATTGTGCGTGGAATATAAACTGATACGCTGTTGGCGTGAAACAGAAAATAGACAGTGGCCCGGTTTTCGCGAAGTGGACAATTGTGCGTGGGAATATAAACTGATACACTCTTCGCGTGAAACAGACAATAGACTGGTGGCCCGTGGAAAAGAATTCGCGAAGTGAATTTTAACAAACTGATAACTTTTCGTGTAAAACAGACTGATACCTCGTCAAAGACAAAATGTGTTCAAGAAAAGAGCCTTGCGGATTTGAAGGTAGCGGAATTGAAACAGGAATTGGAGGAAAGGGAACTGGAAACAACAGGTAAAAAGCAAGTACTCCAGGAAAGACTTGCAGAAGGACTATACAAGAAGGTGAGGACCCCGAAACATTTTTATTCAAGTTCCGGAGGTGATTTAAGTTTGGTAATGAATAAACTCGAAGAAACTACTAAATCCGTGAAAGAAGAACTGCAACAAAATTCTAGAAATCTGAAGAGAAACTTCAGGAAAATTCTATAAATCTGAAGAGAAGCTTTAGAAATCTGGAAGAGAAGCTTCAAGAAAATTCTAGAAATCTGGAAGAGAAGCTTCTAGAACATTCAAGAAGCCTGGAAGAAAATGCTAGAAATCTGGAAGAAAATGCTAGAAATCTGGAAGAGAAGCTTGAAGAAAATTCTAGAAATCTGGAAGAGAAGCTTCAAGAAAATTCTAGAAATCTGGAAGAGAAGCTTCTAGAAAATTCAAGAAGCCTGGAAGAGAAGTTCCTGGAAAACACAGAGGGCCTAAAAAAAGAATTGTGTGGTGTGGCTAATTTCCTAGAAGAAAGAATGGGAACCGTTGAGACAGAGATAGATAAAATTAGGGAGCAAATGAACACGGAGGTAGGTAAAATCAAAGATGGGGTCGAGGCAGAGATGGACAAGATGAAGGAAATAATCAGCGATGGAATCAAAGACGGAATCGAGGCAGAAATGGACAAAATAAAGGAAACGATCAGTAAGCTGGAAAAACAAATTAATAGTGCGTCCTCCACAGAGATGGTTAACGAAAATGCAATGCTGGACTTGAGTTTGAACGTGGATAAAGTTCAAGAGGGTATAAAAGATGTCAAGGTCATTTCAGAAATAGGGAAGCTTTCCATGAAGCCGCCTCAGTTCGACGGAAAAACTCCATGGGCAAATTACCGCCGGCAGTTTGAAGCAGCGGCCAAAGCAAACGGATGGAATGCAGGGGAAAGAGCTGTAGCACTGACACTTGCATTACGTGGAGAAGCGACAAATATTCTACAAACTCTCACCGCCCAAGAACAGGAGGACTATGATCAGCTGATTAAACATCTAGAATTACGATATGGCCAGGCCCATTTGGAACACGTATACCACTCCCAGCTGAAAATTGCCCCAGAAATCGGGCGAATCCTTACAAGAATTTGAAACTGACATTGCACGCTTGGTTCGTCTCGCATATCCAGCCATACCGGAAAATGTAATAGAGCGATTAGCGGTTCAGGCATTCTTGGATGGACTCCGTGACCAAGAAACCAGACAAGCGTTGATATTAGCTCGTCCAACACATCTCGTAGACGCACTGGCACGCGCTTTGGAATTCGAAGCAGCAAAACAATGCTGCAAAAGCCAAAGTAAAGTTCAAACGATTGAGGAAGACTCACAGGAGCCTGCTAACTTGGAAGCTGCCATAAGAAAAGTGATGAAGGAAGTGTTGCCTGAGAAAAGACAGATAAGATGCCGGAATTGTGGCAAAATTGGACATGTGCGTAGCAAATGTCCAACATTCATCGACTCCGATGCAGGAAAACTAAAAAAAGTCGACGAGAAGGGGCAATCGTCGGCATGTGTCCGGCGAACCCCGGTTAACAACGCATATGTCGCCATCCTTCAACGACAGAACAAAGGTGTCTTCGTAGACGGTCTCATCAATAACGAGCCTTGCACCATGCTGCTAGATACAGGTGCGACTAGGACAATTCTCGGGCCTTCCTTTGCCAGAACACCAGCTACTGTATATGGCGAGCTACCGATTGAAATAATTTTGGGCAGCACTAAAGTGAAACATCAGGCACTTGTAGCGGACATCGAAGACGATGCAATCATCGGAATGGACATCATGAATTCCAGAGGGTTTGAATTGGATTTCAAAGACGGCGTCCTACGTGTCAACGGAGAAGAGCTGGTGCTTCATGGGAGAAGGAGGGGTTGATCCGTGTGTTGTTGGCTGAAGATGTAAGCGTACCTGAGAGGGCTGAAACCATTCTGGAGGCTCGCCTGACGGGAGTACGAGCAGTGGAAACGTGGTGATGTTCGAGCCCAAACTTCATGATGAGAAAATTGGACGAGGGATTGCACTAGGGAAGACCTTGTTGCGTGCTGACAAATTTGTGCCGGTAAGGGTCATGAATGTCAATTATTTTCCAGTGACCTTGAAGAAAGGAACAATATTGGGGCACTGCTCGTCAGTTTCCTCAGTGATCCGGAGTGTACGAGGTACGATTAGCCAACCCAACAACTTGCCCACAGAACTAGAAGAATTAGTTGCCATCTCTTCCAAAGACATAAAACCACCTCAACAGCCCAAACTAAGAGATTTAGTCAAAAAGTACCAAGACATCTTCGATACCGGACAAGGAAAAGGAGGTCGAACTAATGTGGTCCAGCACAAGATTGATACTGGGGGTGCCCGACCGATCCGGCAATCAGCAAGAAGACTTCCTCTTGCCGAAAAGGAAGAGGCTGACAAAATAGTCAGCGATATGGGAAAAGAAGGAGTTATCGAACCATCTGACAGTCCCTGGTCCTCTCCAGTCGTACTGGTGAAGAAAAAGGATGGATCGACACGCTTTTGTGTAGACTATCGCCAACTTAATAATGTCACGAAGAAGGACAGTTACCCTCTCCCGAGAATAGATGACACCCTAGACACGTTGGCTGGTTCCACGATTTTCTCGACCCTTGATCTGAAGAGTGGATATTGGCAAGTAGAACTGGCTCAGGAAGATCGAGAAAAGACTGCTTTACCATCGGCTCAGGATTGTGGCAGTTCACCGTTATGCCATTCGGGCTCTGTAATGCCCCGCCACATTCGAAAGATTGATGGAGACAGTGCTGAAGGGACTCTCATGGAACACGTGTCTAGTGTATCTCGACGACATAATTGTGGTCGGCAGATCGTTCGAGGACCACGTGAAAAACTTGGAGGAAGTATTCCTGCGACTGAGGAACTCCGGATTGAAGCTGAGCCCTAAGAAATGCCATCTGTTCCAAAAAGAAGTACGATACCTCGGCCACGTTGTCTCTGGGGAAGGAGTAGCAGTGGACGACCAGAAGATCAAAGCTGTTAAGGATTGGCCCATCCCAAAAGACATTCACCAACTTCGAAGTTTCCTTGGTTTATGCACATACTATCGCCAATATGTGCTGGGATTCGCCAACATCGCTAAACCACTGACCAAGCTCACGGAAGGCCAAACAAAGTTCCAGTGGTCCGAAGAATGTCAAGATTCATTCAGGAAGCTGAAAGGAGCTTTGATCAACGCACCTATACTGAGCTATCCCCTACCCAAAGGGAAATTCATTTTGATACGGACGCCAGCAACGTGGGACTTGAGCTGTCCTATCTCAGATCCAGGAGGGACAGGAGAAGGTCATTGGTTATTTCAGCAAGACGCTTAGCAAAACCAGAGCGCAATTACTGTGTCACCAGGCGAGAGCTGTTAGCTGTTGTAAAGGGAGTGGAACACTTCTACAAGTACGTGTATGGAAGAAGATTCCTGTTGAGAACTGACCATGCAGCTCTCAAATGGCTCTTACAGTTCAAAAATCCTGAGGGTCAAGTAGCACGTTGGATCGAGAGACTCCAAGAATTCGATTTCGAGATCGAACATCGAGCCGGAACTAGCCATAAGAATGCAGATGCCTTGTCGCGAAGACCATGTCCAGATGATTGCTCACATTGCCGACGAGCAGAAGAGAAAGAAGCAACACTTTGTAGAACCGCGGCAATGGATGACAACTGGAATGACAGCAAGATCCAGAAAGACCAAGGGAGCCCCCCTTAACAGCCATGATGCTCCGTGCCGCGGCATGAAGGAATGACAGTATGACCTTGGCTTAGTCGTCAGCTGGAAGAAGGGCAATCGAAGACCATCATGGCAGGAAGTCGCAGGTTGTTAAGTCCCTATTGGCACAATGGACCTTGGCTTAGTCGTCAGCTGGACGAATGGGCAATCGTAGACCATCATGGCAGTGTAGTTGCAGGCCGATATTGGTGGGGAAGACAGACGCCAAATAATTGTTCCCAGGAACAGAAGAGAGGAAGTGCTGCGGGAAATCCATGATGGAGTCGCCGGAGGACATCTGGGAGTGACGAAGACCCTGCAGAAAGTGAGGCAACGGTTTTACTGGGCCAATTGTCGCTTTACGTCCAGGACTGGTGCAGGAAGTGCGCTGTATGCGCTGCTAGCAATGGACCTCGAATACGACCCAAGGCCCCGATGCGTCAGTACAACGTAGGCAGCCCGTTCGAGAGAATCGCCATTGACATCGCCGGCCCGTTTCCCGTATCCGACCACGGGAATAAATACATCCTTGTGGCAATGGACTACTTCAGTAAGTGGGCGGAAGCCTATGCCCTGCCCAACCAGGAAGCCATCACCGTCGCCGACGTCTTGGTGAAAGAGTGGATATGTCGATTCGGTATTCCAATGGAGCTGCACTCGGATCAAGGCAGAAATTTCGAATCCAACCTTTTCCAAGAAATATGTCTACTGCTGAACATCCGCAAGACAAGAACCACGGCCCTACATCCGCAGTCCGATGGAATGGTGGAACGGATGAACAGGACGATCAACCGCCACTTGTCCAAGGTTGTCTCTGACCATCAAAGAGACTGGGACCAGTATCTTCATTTGTTCCTGATGGCCTATCGATCCGCAGTACACGAGTCAACCGGTCAAACTCCTGCTAGTATTATAATGGGCCGAGAACTGCGACTGCCTTGTGACCTGAAGTTTGGGATACCGCCGGGACAAGACACTGCGGGAGAGGACTACGTCAGCAAACTTCGGCAGAGAATGGACGACATCCACGAACGAGTCCGGTGAACATCCAGAGTACCAGCGATAAAATGAAGAAGACCTATGACATCACGGCCGACGCAGGAGGATTTAAGGTTGACGACCTGGTTTGGCTGTACAACCCCAAACGTCGTCGTGGACTATCACCAAAGTTGCGGAACTCGTGGAAGGCCCGTATAAAATCGTGAAAAGGATAAACGACCTTGTGTACCGAATCCATAAGCCACCCCGAGGGAAACCAAGGGTCGTCCATTTCAACAGGTTGGCCCCTTACGCTGGAAACCATGACCAAGTTCGCACCCTCAAGCCACCGGAGGATGATATGACGTTCGAGAAGTTTATGTCCTTGTATTCAAACGGGCAGAAAGTTCTACATGGGGTTACTAGAGAGGAGTCACGAGACCTTTCGAGGTGCCTGCTGACTACGCACTAGCGCACTGTGTGGCAGAAGATCTTCGAATGTCCAGGGCATCGCCGTAGTGTTCTCCAAGAAATTTGGTCAACTCCAAACACTGCGGGAGCAGAATCCAGAAGTTGGTGGGTGCTACAGTTGAAGAAAGGCCAGAGAAACATCTACTACCTAGTTACCAAGAGGCATTCCCAAGATAAACCGTCCTATGAAGATGTTCTGGAAGAGTCTCACCAAACTAAGAGATACTATGGTGGACCAGAATCTGGTGGATCTAGCAATTCCAAAATTATCCTGTGGTATTGATGGGTTGGACTGGAGAGTCATAAGAAGTATGCTGGAGGCGATATTCAGATCCAGCGGCGTCAAGATTTTGGTTTGCTGTAACCCTCTTCCACGACCGATCATGAAGACCGTGGAGTGTTACTTCCATCGAACTTCACGGTGCAGATATGGGGAGTCATGCAGATATCGTCACACTCCAAGGATGAAATTTCGGGACGAAATGTCTTTAAGAAGGGGGCAATGTAACGAACCTAGGCCGGACCTGTCGCCTAACGCGTTGCCATCGACAGCGATGAGATCATCCCCGGAGATATTCGAGAACCATCCAGTCGCTCTTCCGCGGAAAACAACGGTCAATATTGGAAACAATTGGAACATGCCGTCGCCAACTGCCGGAATTCGAAAGATCGGGAATTCTGTGACGGAGATAAATAGGTAGCCCTCAAGATGGCACGAACAGTCTGAACGAGCCCATACGATCGAGCTATACAGTGGAGTAGTAATATAAATTAAGTTGTAGATTAAGTGTGAAATAAATTAGTAGAACCAAGTTAAGTTTATTTACGTTACAGTATAATTAGAACACCAACAGTTCCAACCAGGTATAAAACTTCAATAGTGCTCTTCCGGTCCTGAACTATTTCACAAATAACATATTTCACATTCGAAGAACTTTATGTCACCCTATTTTGAACAATAACAGAAAACGTCACTCTCACGGAAAAAGTGAGGTTCTGTTTATCTATCCATGATCTGATTTATTATTATCCGTGAATATTTGTTTGATTCACCCTAGTATAAGTTATTTCTCGTAGGCCAGGTATTATTAAGTCTTCCTGAATAAAGGAGATAATTGCTTTTTGATATTTTGTTGTTTTGTTTTCTCACAATGATCAATAACATACCAAAGACCATTCAATAAACTGAAGTTAGCCAGCAGTGGCAGTGTCTCTATTGCCTTGAACCGGCCACCTTGAGATAAGGGCGTACCAACTGTTGCTTAGCCGTGGTGAGGAAAATAATAATTGTTGGTAGCGTGACGAGAAAACCGTGACGAGAAAACAGTGACGTTCGCTGGCAATTATTATTACAGCATACAATACAGGGGCAGAAATATCTATTTATATCATATCAATTTGGCTCTTAAAGAATAACTGAAGATTATTAGCTATATCATTATTATATAAAACTAACTTATATTTTTCAATTCATCAAAACATATCAAATAGCGCCCAACGCGGTGCAAAAATATAATTATAATAATAATAAAAAAAAAATATATTTCCAAAATTCTCAAATCATAACAATATATATATATATATATATATATATATATATCCTAACCATATTTGCACAATGCTTGCAATTTATGGCAGAATTATAAAATAAAAACAATTGTACAAAAAAAAATGTTCCGTTGAACAATGACGGTTGCAAATCTCTTGCCTCACGTAAAATACTAGACGTTATTTTAATTGCAATTTGCATAACTTTTGCAATTATTTCAGAAGTTGTAGAAATGCAAAAAAAATATTGGTGGATAAATAGGTTCCGTTTGTCGTATGAGGTTGCAAACATATCCACTAAGACCGATATTCTCTTCATTTGCAACCACAATTAAAAACTTTTGTAATTATTCCAATGCTTGTGTGTATTGAAAATGGGAGCGTCGATAAAAAAGTTAAATAAAAAAATTATGCGTTTTTCAGAAATGGTTGCAGATGTACCTGAATATTTTGAACTTTTTTTCTGTTCACTTACCCAATTTGCAAAACTTTTGTAATTTTTTTAAACAAATTACTGTGAAAAACTTGAACAAATGACAAAAAATAAGGTTCCATAACTTTTACAAGGTTGCAAACTTAATGCATGTCGTAAAACACCATTACTATAGGTATGCCTAGTTTGCAGAACTTTAGCAATTTTCAGTGCAATAATAAAGCATGAAAACGTTTTTTGCAATTAAAACAATGTTCCGTTCATCGCAGACTTCTGCAAAATTTTATAGTTTGTTTTCATTGAATCACTAACATACCATTGAAGTTTAAAAACTTTTGGAATTAATGTTGATTGATTGTCTATATCTACTGGCCTATAATTTCATTGCATTCAGAATTACAGGTTGACAATTCTCGCTTGGCCTCTGAGATCATGGACGTATATTTATTTATTTATACGTTCATGTCTGAGATGCGTCGAAGAAAGGGTGAGAGAGTCACTGTGGAACAGGGACAGAGAACGGAAAGTTCCTTGAATGTACATGTATAGTTCATCCATTATCAATTGGATCATCTTTATAATCTACCTCTAGCAGTTTTACGGCGAATTTACTTCCAACAAGATGGACCACCCGCTCTTAATACCAGAGAAGTTCTCAATTACTTAATAGAGCATTTTAATACTAAAGTTATTGCAACCAATGGCCCGGTACTGTGGCCTGCCCGCTCAATGAATCTCCCTGTGCTCGATTTCTTCATTTGGGGATATGTTTGAGAAAAGATTTACTAGGCAAGAGCCCCAGCCACTCTTGAAATCTTAGAAGAAAGAATTATACTGGCATTCAGAAGTATAACGCCTCAAATGTTATGGAACGTGTTGAGATAAATGATTGAACCAGCTGAAATGTGTCTTGAACAAGGAAGAATGCACTTTGAAAATTTACTACAGTGAAAGTAAATAAATTATTATCCATGGCACACTTGCAAAAGTAAGAATCGCGAAGAAAAGTAAGAATCGCAGAATCCGCCAGGAACAAGAGAGGAGCATCAGAAGAAATGAATCGAATAGCAGGGAGAACACGGACTCCACAAACCAGCAGCGAAGGTAAGAAAACCATTATTAATATCTCAACTAAACCACTTAGAGGAGTAGAGGAGTCCCTGCTCGAAAAGGGATTGAACTTTGCAGTTGCACCTAAAACAATACCTATCCTGGACATTGTAAGCTCCGTAGAGTCAACCAGCAGCAGAATGAATCCCATCCAGGCAGAAGAATTCAGATGGAAACTGAGAGAGACACTCGAGAAGGAGAGAAATCCCCGGAGTAACATCACTGCAGGGGAACAGAGGGCCCTAAAAATCCTACAAAAGGATTCATCCATGAAGATTCTTCCAGCCGATAAAGGAGTCATTACTCCACACAGGGAACTATAAACTCTTGAGGAAGGATCCGACACCCACTATAGAAAGGAAGATCTACAACACTCGTAGGAAATTTAAACATTTCATTCCAGACAACGAACGATCACATCTAACGCAACACTATAGCAAACCACCGCATCTCTACGGGCTTCCGAAAATCCACAAACCAGACATGCCACTGAGACCGATCACCAGCTCGCGGAACTCACCAACCTACAAGTTATCGAAATACCTCCTACCGATACTACAACCCTCACAAGGAAATAACAGTTCATACGTCAAGAATTCCAAGCACTTCGTTGACACCATCACAGATGTTGAACTTGGACCAGAAGATCGTTTCATCAGCTGGACGTGGGGAGCCTTTACACCAATGTCCCTATAGAGGAATCCCTCAGTATCATCAAAAGGAAATTCGAAGAGGATAACCAGCTGCACGAGAGGACTGACCTTCCTACCCAAGCAATATTGGAATTACTGCAGTGCTGCCTACAGAACTCATATTTCCAGGAAAAGGACCGATTCTTCTCTCAAGTCGACGGACTCCCGATGGGATCTTCCCTTTCTCCAATCATCGCCAACATATACATAGAGTGGTTCGAAGAATTGGCTATACGGGAGGCAGAATACAAACCAAAGCTGTGGTTGAGGTACGTGGATGACACCTTCATTATATGGAATCACGGAAATAAACATCTCCAGGATTTCTTTCAAGAATAACAGAATCAGGGATTCGATCAAATTCACGATGGAAATGGAAACCAACAGTGCCTTCCTCGATGTGAACGTTGAGAAAATAGGCAATGAAATCCGCACCTCTGTCTACAGAAAGGAGACACATACAGGGCAGTACCTCAGTTACAGCTCCAACCATCCGAGTTCGACAGTGAGAGGGATCGTGAGAACATTGGTAGAGAGAGCGACGCACATATGCAACGACGAGGAGTCACTAGATGCCGAATTAGACCACATCAGAGAGGACCTTCACCGGAATGGATATCCCAAGAAACTCCTAGGAGAAGTATTGAAACAACTCCAGAGAACGAAGACATCTGAAGAGCAACAACAAAGCAGAGTGATCTGCCTTCCGTACATCAGAGGTGTCTCCGAGAAGATCAGAAGGATCGGAAACAAGTTCAACATCAGGAGCTGCTTTCAATCCGTTAGTACTTTACGGAGTTTCCTGACCAAGACCAAACCTGACAACAAAAAATAAATCAGTAAGAATTGCATTCATGTGAATGCGGAGATTCCTACATTGGAGAGACAAAGAGGCCGTAATCGGTACGATTGGATGAGCACAAGAAATGGACTCAACGTGGAGAAACGTCAAAATCAGGAATCGCTGACCACGCCTGGACTGAGCACCATCGAGTTCTATGGGACGACGCGAGTGTTCTACATAGAGAGGAGCATTGGTTCAAACGACAGTTCAAAGAGGCCGTCTACATCGAAGCCAATAACGCCTTTAGTCAACCAAGCGTTGAGATCAAGAACGTATGGAAACCACTGATTGCTCTTTCTGGCGGGCTGCAGAGGCGCGAAACTTCACGCACCACCACACCGCGCGAAATTACACGCACCACTGCACATGGCGGGATTTCACGCATCATCAACATCAACTTAAAAATTTCAAATTGCATAGGGGGTCAAGAGGCACATCGTTGAAAATATAATTCAATTCTCTTTCCAACCATCAATTTTTTTGAATTTTGTCAATTCTTTTTTTCACAATATGCATTTAAAATTTTGTTATAGTTGACATTTCAAATGCATATTGTGTCAAAACGTATTAACGAAATTGAAAAGAAACTAGATTGTTGAAAAGAGAATTGAGTTATCTTTTCAACAATGTGCCACCTGCCCCCATGCTAAGTTTCATTTCAAAAAGTAGTATCGGTGATATTATTCAATACATTTGTTTTTCCATTGTTCTACGTCGAACCGTTCAAAAGTTAACAGGAGGGGGGGTCTATTAAAAGCCGCACTGTAGAATACCCCACGAGAGTTCGATAAAGTAGAAAATAATTCTCCAGATGTCTTTCTCAAACTTGTTGCCATTTGACAATAGCCACTCGAGCCCGTTGGGACAAGTCTTTTTCATTCTTCTTTTAATATTCAAACTATATTTCTTATAATAGGAAAATTCATATGTAATACCGACTAAATATTGAGTTCATTCAATTATAGCTCAGTTGTTTTTTTATTTAAAGTCGCTGGAATATTAAATTTTTCGCGTATTTTATTGAAAGCGATATTTATATTTTTACCCGCCTTCGCGACGCAAAGGAAGGTAGTGTGTTTATCAGCCTATGTATGTATGTTTGTTCCTTTGTGGTGCTCTAGAGACCAAACGCGTGGGCCGATTTGGATGATTCTTACGTCAATCGAATTGTCTCAATCTTGCGAGTGTCACTAATGACAGTAATCGAGATGAATAAAGACATGACAGTAATAATCAAAATTCAATTTGGCGACAACCAGACGCCATATTGTGAATAACTAAAAAGTGTAAAATAAAAAAATTTCATTTAAAAAATCAAAAACCCAACTGCGTAAAAAAGTATGGAAACAAGATGACCAGAAAATATTGTCAGAAAATTGCGGGGAATAAACATTAGGGGTTTCGATAAGTGCGAAGCACTTGTTTCGAAAAATTTATTGACAATTTAGATCGTACATTATAAATATAATGGGATAAAATATCGGTATAAAATATCACTAAAAACTACTTAATATAGAATATTTGCTAATCAATATACACATATACATGTTCAGACATAAACCTACATATACGCGTACATACATACATGCATATAATATATATATATATATATATATATATATATATATATATATATATTGTTATGATTGGTTAGAATATAATAATTTTTATTTATACTTATACTTAATAATTGCCCACATTACTTCGCTCCGCGTTGGAAGCTAATTGTTATTATATGTTATGGGTTGTTTTGTTTTGAGGTTTATTTCAATGAAATTTGTAAAATTATTTCTTCCACCCAATACCATAACAAATTTACTAAATATTTGTAAAATTTTAATTATTTTTACTCTTTGTAATTCCCTTTGAAATTATTCTTATTTTTCTCCCTGCTTTTTATTTCCTTTCTTACAACGACTAAACTCAGTTGGAACGCCTATGCCTCAGGAGTCGGTACTGGCAACAGAGCCACTCTGCCTTTCTTGATGTCAATAGAACTATTTCAGTTCAGTGTTTATAGGTGAAAGAACAGCATATCATTGTGAAAAGTAAACCAGAGATTATCAAAAACAATTATTTCCTTTATTCAGGAAAACTTATATTGACCTGGCCTGCGATATATAACTTAAACTATGAGCAATTGACAAATTTTCACAGAAAATTATGAAAAACGTATAGGTACTATAAATATAACCTCACTTTTTCTTTTAAGTTGAAAAATTGTTTTATAGTTCAATACCAAAATTAAACAAAGTTCTTCAGATATAAGAGTTATTTTGCAAAGTGATTCAGTTTGTGATGTGCTCTCAAAAAGTTTTAACTGGAGTTGGATTGTCGCTGATGTATTGCCTGGTGATTCTCTGTAATCCTGCTTCATCTACTCCTCTCAGGAACTCTCTATTGCAGCAGAACTCTCCAAAATCCTTGAAATCAGCTTGGATAAGTTTTCATGTGGAAAACAAAAAGTAATCTTCTTTTATTATTTTTTTGTCGAAATTTTCCAGAGGTAAATTGATTGTTATTGTTAGAAATTTTCTTGTTACAGTGAAAATCGGAATTTTTTTCACTCAAATTTTCAACAACTTTTTTTTTAAATTTTTTTTTTCTTCTCGCCTTGTTTTTTCCTCACCTGGATACCATTTCTGTTTTGTCATTCTATTTGAATTTTTGAAAATCGCGCATTTCCTTGTCGCACTTTCACTAATTTGGTGTTATTTGAGAAAACTTATCAACTAACATATTTTACATTCCTTATAAACTAAATACAAGATTCTATCGTAATTATCTTTGACGTTTCTGTGTTCTTACTTTTCCACAATTTCAAATCTTCCATCAACCCATCTCTGTTCCCTGATTGGCTATTTTCATCAAGAAGTTTCTTGTTCTCCCATTGGCTATTTTAGTTTTAGTTAGATGCAATTCCATATACTGTATTGTAACGTAAATAAACTTAACTTGGTTTAAATAATTTATTTCACACTGAATCTACAACTTAATTTATATTACTACGCCACTGTATAGCTCGATGGTATGGGCTCGTTCAGACTGTTTACTCCCTCTTGAGGGCGGTCTATTTATCTCCGATACAGCATTCTCGATGTTTCGAATTCTTCCAGTTGGCGACGGCATGTTCCAATTGTTTCCAATATTGACCGTTGCATTACGCGGAAGAGGGACTGGATGGTTCTCGAATATCTCCGGGGATGATCTCATCGCTGTCGATGGCGACGCGGGAGGCGACAGGTCCGGCCTAGGTTCGTTACATTGCCCCTTCTTAAAGACATTTCGTCCCGAAATTTCATCCTTGGAGTGTGACGATATCTGCATGACTCCCCATATCTGCACCGTGAAGTTCGATGGAAGTAACACTCCACGGTCTTCATGATCGGTCGTGGAATAGGGTTACAGCAAACCAAAATCTTGACGCCGCTGGATCTGAATATCGCCTCCAGCATATCTTATGACTCTCCAGTCCAACCCATCAATACCACAGGATAATTTTGAATTGCTAGATCCACCGATTCTGGTCCACCATAGTATCTCTTAGTTTGGTGAGACTCTTCCAGACATCTTCATAAGACGGTTTATCTTGGGAATGCCTCTTGGTGACTAGGTAGTAGATGTTTCTCTGGCCTTTCTTCAACTGTAGCACCCCACCAACTTCTGGATTCTGCTCCCGCAGTGTTTGGAGTTGACCAAATTTCTTGGAGAACACTACGGCGATGCCCCTGGACATTCGAAGATCTTCTGCCACACAGTGCGCTAGTGCGTAGTCAGCAGGCACCTCGAAAAGGTCCGCTGAAATAACCAATGACCTTCTCCTGTCCCTCCTGGATCTGAGATAGGACAGCTCCAAGTCCCACGTTGCTGGCGTCCGTATCCAAAATGAATTTCCCTTTGGGTAGGGGATAGCTCAGTATAGGTGCGTTGATCAAAGCTCCTTTCAGCTTCCTGAATGAATCTTGACATTCTTCGGACCACTGGAACTTTGTTTGGCCTTCCGTGAGCCTGGTCAGTGGTTTAGCGATGTTGGCGAATCCCAGCACATATCGGCGATAGTATGTGCATAAACCAAGGAAACTTCGAAGTTGGTGAATGTCTTTTGGGATGGGCCAATCCTTAACAGCTTTGATCTTCTGGTCATCCACTGCTTCTCCTTCCCAGAGACAACGTGGCCGAGGTATCGTACTTCTTTTTGGAACAGATGGCATTTCTAGGGCTCAGCTTCAATCCGGAGTTCCTCAGTCGCAGGAATACTTCCTCCAAGTTTTTCACGTGGTCCTCGAACGATCTGCCGACCACAATTATGTCGTCGAGATACACTAGACACGTGTTCCATGAGAGTCCCTTCAGCACTGTCTCCATCAATCTTTCGAATGTGGCGGGAGCATTACAGAGCCCGAATGGCATAACGGTGAACTGCCACAATCCTGAGCCGATGGTAAAAGCAGTCTTTTCTCGATCTTCCTGAGCGAGTTCTACTTGCCAGTATCCACTCTTCAGATCAAGGGTCAGAAAATCGTGGAACCAGCCAACGTGTCTAGGGTGTCATCTATTCTCGGGAGAGGGTAACTGTCCTTCTTCGTGACATTATTAAGTTGGCGATAGTCTACACAAAAGCGTGTCGATCCATCCTTTTCTTCACCAGTACGACTGGAGAGGACCAGGGACTGTCAGATGGTTCGATAACTCCTTCTTTTCCCATATCGCTGACTATTTTGTCAGCCTCTTCCTTCTTGGCAAGAGGAAGTCTTCTTGCTGATTGCCGGATCGGTCGGGCACCCCCAGTATCAATCTTGTGCTGGACCACATTAGTTCGACCTCCTTTTCCTTGTCCGGTATCGAAGATATCTTGGTACTTTTTGGCTAAATCTCTTAGTTTGGGCTGTTGAGCTGGTTTTATATCTTTGGAAGAGATGGCAACTAATTTTTTCTAGTTCTGTGGGCAAGTTGTTGGTTGGCTAATCGTACCTCGTAGCCCCGGATCACAGATGAAACTGACGAGCAGTGCCCTAAAATTGTTCCTTTCTTTAAGGTCACTGGAAAGTAATTGACATTCATGACCCTTACCGGTACCAATTTTTTCAGCACGTAACAGGGTTTTCCCTAGGGCAATCCCTCGTCCAATTTTCTCATCATGAAGTTTGGGCTCGAACATCACCACGTCTCCACTGCTCGCACTCCCGTCCAGGCGAGCCTCCAGGATGGTTTCAGCCCTCTCAGGTACGCTTACATCCTCAGCCAACAGCACACGGATCAACTCTTCACTTCTCCCATGAAGTACCAGCTCTTCTCCGTTGACACGTAGGACGCCGTCTTTGAAATCCAATTCAAACCCTCTGGAATTCATGATGTCCATTCCGATGATTGCATCGTCTTCGATGTCCGCTACAAGTGCCTGATGTTTCACTTTAGTGCTGCCCAAAATTATTTCAATCGGTAGCTCGCCATATACAGTAGCTGGCTCCCCTGTTGCTGTGCGTAGCTTCCAAGTTGTCGGTTCAATTCGTTCCGGTGTTCTGGCAAAGGAAGGCCGAGAATTGTCCTAGTCGCACCTGTATCTAGCGGCATGGTGTAAGGTTCGTTATTGATGAGACCGTCTACGAAAACACCTCTGTTCTGTCGTTGCAGGATAGGGGACATATGCGTTGTTAACCGGGGCTTGCTGGACACAGGCCGACGATTGCCCTTCTCGTCGACCTTCTTTAGTTTTTCCTGCATCGGAGTCGTGTTTCGAATGTTGGACTTTTGCTACGCACATGTCCAATTTTGCCACAATTCCAGCATCTTATCTGTCTTTTCTCAGGCAAAACTTCCTTAATCACTTTCCTTATGGCAGCTTCAAATTAGCAGGCTCCTGTGAGTCTTCCTCAATCATTCGGACTTTACTCTGGCTTTTGCAAGATTGTTTCGCTGCCTCGAATTCCAAAGCGCGTGCCAGTGCGTCTACGAGATGTGTTGGACGGGCTAGTGTCAACGCTTGTCTGGTTTCTTGGTCACGGAGTCCATCCAGGAATGCTTGAACCGCTAGTCGCTCCATTACATTTTCTGGTGTGGCTGGATATGCGAGACGAACCAAGCGTGCAATGTCAGTTTCGAATTCTTGTAAGGATTCGCCCGATTTTTGGCAGCGATTTTTCAGCTGGGAGTGGTATACGTGTTCCAAATGGGCGTGGCCATATCGTAATTCTAGATGTTTAATCAGCTGATCATAGTCCTCCTGTTCTTGGGCGGTGAGGGTTTGTAGAATATTTGTCGCTTCTCCACGTAATGCAAGTGTCAGTGCTCAGCTCTTTCCCCTGCATTCCATCCGTTTGCTTTGGCCGCTGCTTCAAACTGCCGGCGGTAATTGGCCCATGGAGTTTTTCCATCGAACTGAGGCGGCTTCATGGAAAGCTTCCCTATTTCTGAAATGACCTTGACATCTTTTATTCCCTCTTGAACTTTATCCAAGTTCAAACTCAAGTCCAGCATTGCATTTTCGTTAACCATCTCTGTGGAGGGCGCACTATTAATTCGTTTTTCCAGCTTACTGATCGTTTCCTTCATTTTGTCCATTTCTGCCTCGCCCCATCTTTGATTTTACCACCTCCGTGTTCATTTGCTCCCTAATTTTTCTATCTCTGTCTCAACGGTTCCCTTCGCCTCGACCCCATCTTTGATTTTATCCACCTCCGTGTTCATTTGCTCCCTAATTTTTTTTATCTATTTCCATCCCATTATTTTTTCCAGGAACTTCTCTTCCAGGCTTCTTGAATTTTCTAGAAGCTTCTCTTCCAGATTTCTAGAATTTTCTTGAAGCTTCTCTTCCAGATTTCTAGCATTTTCTTCCAGGCTTTTGAATTTTCTAGAAGTTCTCTTCAGATTTCTAGAATTTTCTTCCAGGCTTCTTGAATTTTCTAGAAGCTTCTCTTCCAGATTTCTAGAATTTTCTTGAAGCTTCTCTTCCAGATTTCTAGCATTTTCTTCCAAAGTCCTCGAATTTTGTTGCAGCTCTTCTTTCAAGGATTCTATTATCGGACTCAAATCACCTCCGGGAACTTTGAATAAAAATGTTTCGGGGTCCTCACCTTCTTGGATAAGTCCTTCTGCAAGTCTTTCCTGGAGTACTTGCTTTTTACCCGTTGTTTCCAGTTCCCTTTCCTCCAATTCCTGTTTCAATTCCGCTACCTTCAAGTCCGCAAGACGCACTTTTCTTGAACACATTTTGTCTTTGACGAGGTATCAGTCTGTTTCACACGAAAAAGTTTATCAGTTTGTTAAAAATTCACTTCGCGAATTCTTTTCCACGGGCCACCAGTCTATTGTCTGTTTCACGCGAAGAGTGTAACAGTTTATATTCCCACGCACAATTGTCCACTTCGCGAAAACCGGGCCACTGTCTATTTTCTGTTTCACGCGAAGAGTGTATCAGTTTATATTCCCACGCACAATTGTCCACTTCCTTTTCCACGGGCCACCAGTCTATTGTCTGTTTCACGCGAAGAGTGTAACAGTTTATATTCCCACGCACAATTGTCCACTTCGCGAAAACCGGGCCACTGTCTATTTTCTGTTTCACGCGAAGAGTCTATCAATTTATTTTTCTGACTATCCACTCCACGATCACTTGTTTATTTTCAAAATCTCACTTCCGACACCAATTGTAACGTAAATAAACTTAACTTGGTTTAAATAATTTATTTCACACTGAATCTACAACTTAATTTATATTACTACGCCACTGTACAGCTCGATGGTATGGGCTCGTTCAGACTGTTTACTCCCTCTTGAGGGCGGTCTATTTATCTCCGATACAGCATTCTCGATGTTTCGAATTCTTCCAGTTGGCGACGGCATGTTCCAATTGTTTCCAATATTGACCGTTGCATTACGCGGAAGAGGGACTGGATGGTTCTCGAATATCTCCGGGGATGATCTCATCGCTGTCGATGGCGACGCGGGAGGCGACAGGTCCGGCCTAGGTTCGTTACAGTATGTTTCAACATTATAATTTTGTTGATCACATTTAATCCAGAATAATTTTGTAAAACTAGACTTTTTGTTGTATTTCAAACAATTATATGTTCGAATCATGAAAATGAAAGAAAATTACTGCATTATAGTATTTGCATATATATATATATATATATTATATATATATATATATATATATATATATATATATATATATATAAATATATATATATATATATTTTTTTTTTCCGTAGTTTCTTGGGTTATTGGATTCCACAATTATTGATACATTTATATTTTAAAGAGTTTCGTCCCGGGCCTGGGACTTAGTTTTATTTCATGTTAGGTATATAATTCTGAGTGACATGTTAAAGAGTTTCGTCCCGGGCCTGGGACTATTTCTTGTTCTATAAGGAACCGACTTCCTTATAGAACAAGAAACATTTGATAAACCTCCCTTATATGAAAAATTCAAAGAAATCATATATAAATTGACTCACTATCACTCAAATATCGATGCTAGTCAAAAGTCCCCTCCCCCCCTCGTATCTTTTGAACGGGTATACTTATAATGATGAAATTTGGAGGGTGGAAATAAACGGATGTAGGCTTCTCAACTGGTCATAACAGGTGACGCAATAGTCATAAATGACGTCACAAGGCCACTGTGACCAATAATTTTAAATGGGACCCTATGGCAAGTGATAGCTCCTTTGGCAGGTATTGAAAATACCTATTCAGTCATACCAATTTTGTTTGGGTTTCGGCTGATTTTGATTGATAAATTGAAGAAATACGAAAATTATAGTTTCGCATTTAATTAATAAAGATTTAAGAACCAGTTCTTATAATAAGTGTTCAAAATGTGCTCCATCTACTTCCTGGCAGTAATGCATCCTATTGCTAAACTCTTGTCGTACTCGTCCCAGTGTGTCAGCGGAAATTGCCCTACATTCTTCAACAATTCGTTGTTTCAGAATGGCAATACTGTCAGATGCTGTAGCGTAAACCTTAGATTTCAGCCCCCATAGAAAAAATCTAATGGTGTAAGGTCCGGTGACCGAGCTGGCCATTCGATCGAACCTCGTCATCAATCCATCTACCACGATATTCTTCATCTAGGTAACGTCTTACTGCACCGTAATAGTGTGCAGGAGCACCATCTTGTTGAAACGTTATTTCCAAGTTGTCGAATTCATCTGGATTATCTTCTAGAATTTCAAGAATTAACGCCTCAATATCATTTTGTAACATCTCAGATACAATTCACCGGTTAAGTTAGCATTGAGAAAAAAGAGGCCCAACTATGTGGTTTCCAAAATACCTGCCCAAACATTTACTTTTTTCTGGAAATTGAGTATGTTTTTCACGAAAGATTTGCGGATTTTTGTCACTCCAATACCTCACATTTTGAGTGTTAATATTTGCATTGATAAAGAAAGTACTTTCGTCACTAATAACAAATTGTCTTTATGTTGCCTGGTTGTTGGTTCATTTTATTGGACATAGTTTCACAGAATTCTAGTCTTCGGTCGAGGTCATCATCTGAAAGTTGGTGCACCATTTTTAATTTGTATGGATGAAATTTGTTTTAGCCAACACCCTATGTACTGTCCTTTGACTGACTTCACAGATAGACGCAACTTGGGCTGTGGAAGAGTAGGGTTTACTACCATTTCTCCAATTATGTCAATTTTTTTGTCATCACTAATTGTTGGTCGACCAGATCGTTTGGCATCTTGAACACTACCTGATGCTTCAAACTTCCGAAGAAGCTCCCTCAAATAAACCCTCGATATAGGGCGATCGGGGTACCTCTCATTAAACAGTCGTTCCGCTGCATGGAAATTGTATCTACATTCACCAATTATTAAGATAGCTGCTACTTTGTCGGCTACAGTACGTACCATTTTGCCTATGTAAACACTTAAACGTCTCGTTAAACAATAGCTTAGGTAAATTTTCAAGGTATAAACACTTTTGACAAGTAGAGAATTCAAAAACGTCAACCTTTTTGACAATTAACCAGAGGCGTACTTTAAAATATTTATTAATTAAATGCGAAACTATAATTTTCGTATTTCTTCAATTTATCAATCAAAATCAGCCGAAACCCAAACAAAATTGGTATGACTGAATAGGTATTTTCAATACCTTTCAAACGAGCTGTCACTTGCCATAGGGTCCCTTTTAAAATTATTGGTCACAGTGGCCTTGTGACGTCATTTATGACTATTGCGTCACCTGTTATGACCAATTGAGAAGCCTACATCCGTTTATTTCCACCCTCCAAATTTCATTATTATAAGTATACCCGTTCAAAAGATACGAGGGGGGGAGCGGACTTTTGACTAGCACTGTATACCTAACATGAAATAAAACTGAAGAAGTCCCAGGCCCGGGAAGAAATGTCTTTAACAATATAAATGTATCAATAATTGTGGAATCCAATAACCCAAGAACCTACGCAAAAAAAAATATACAGGAAGGATTCAAGAAAACTATTTCAAATATATATATATATATATATATATATATATATATACTTATATAAAGACAATGCACACACACACATATAATATATATTTTTGTGAGTTGTAAGAATTTTCAGGAATGGATAACACTAAGACATGGAGGAAAGTTTCGAGCAATAAAATATAAGGAAAGGGTTGAAGTGAGGTATGAGGTATACTGTAAACAATCTCATGCAATCAGAGGCAATAATATATATTTATTGTTATATTAAAGAATATGCCTCCGACTGCGTGGGATTGTTTACAGTATTAAGCTTAATAGTTAACCTCTTAAAACATAATTTTCTGACAATATTTTCTGGTCATCTTATTTCCATCTTTTTTAAAGTTCACTTTTTACGCAGTCGGGATTTTTTATTTTTTAAAAAAACTTTTTTTATTTTATTAATGGTTTGAATATATTTGATCGAAGTTAGGGAAATTAAAAAATACTTACGTGAATAAATATGAATGTGTCAACTATAGCTTTCGGATCATCTTTTGCAAAAAGTGACCCTCCATTGGAAATCACCAGAAGCACAGACAAAACAGCAATGCTCAACTCATTAAATACTGTGGTAGCGAACAAAAATATTTGATATTTCGTGAACCCTTTTTCGGGGTTGGCACCGATAACATTGAATAATTTCAAACACTGGTCTATGATGAAAAAGGACATGTTAGATATGAACCAGTGACTCTGGACAGATCTAATGATCATGTATGACTTCTTTTCCCAGACGTGTTCATTTGTAGGTGAAAATTGCCACGTCAAGTACTAAAATATTCAGCAATATGGTAAAAAAACACAGTTTAATTTGTTGCATATGCATAATAGACCGATTGTCACTGTAATTCAAACTCACTGTCTATGATTAGGAATGTATTTTTAATTAAACTTACTCTTGAAGTGATGGGTAAAAACAAATGACATACACATTGGTAATGAAGACATCAAAGTACGGGCTTTCAATATTATATGACCTCCTGGTCTAATGATTGATAGGGGTTTTATGTGGTATTTTTCTGTTACTGTTTTATAATGTATAAACCGATTATTGATTGATATAACTCATAAAATTCATTATCAACCAATAATTTCATAGTTAATGTTATGCGGTAATTTCCATCAAATTATATAATGTAAAAAGCCCATTCTGTGGGATATTCTCACTACAAGCATACTAAATTGAATAAAAGGGTTCCATGAGCGAATGTATTTTATTTTTCCCCAATACTGTGAAACCCAAAATAATTACTATATAGTTTCACTGTTAAGTTCTGGTAAACTTCTAGGAATCCGGTGTTTTCCACAATTTTCATTGAAAAAATGGACGAATAGTGAAAGTCCACGATATCAAAAATTGCTACAAATGTAGCAATGAAGGGTCCAGCCTACGGTGGGACCTGTAACTTCTGTAATATTGAATTTATTTGAAAAAAAAAATATTTTCTGACAAAAATGTACGTAGAATGAATGAATTTTCGGGATCCTGTTGATCATATGAATAAAATTTGATTTCTCGTATCTCGCTGGAAAACAATATTTCAATAGGCAATGAATGAACAATGGCATACTGAGTTAGAAACTAACAATTTCAGCCTCAAAACTGACAGAGGAGTTATGGCAAATGTTCTCATATCTTTGCACATGAAGATTGGCTAGACGCTGTGGTTTCACCCAATCACAAAATTGTACAAGTAACCCCTTCACTACACTTATTAACATCACACATGTATGCGCATTCGGATAAGTAAGTTATCATCATCAGTAGGTTAACTACACTAAATAAATTGTAACATTACCTTACAGTTTATACCTGCTGTTTCTAATTGGGATACTTCATACTAATTACTGCTCCTCAAGTCACTAATCGATCTTGATGGTTCTATGGGGATCAAAGAAAACAGAGTTGAATACATAATCCCATTATCCTCATTAAGTAAATTTTTATTATGATTTTTGCGGATAACTATACTCTCCAGGCAGTCTAATTTTATAGTGTCCTCAACCAATTTGATCATTTTCAAATTATGAATGTTAATTTTGTCACAATATTCTATCATATGGTCAGCCACAGTTGACTTATTCTCCCTTCGGTAAGTAGCATGGGCCAAATGTTCGTGGAACCTTTTGGAAATTGAACGTTTTGTCTGACCATAATAGACTTTGTCACAATTTTGACAACTAATTTCATAAATTCCCGAATTATATAATATGTCAGTTTTGTTCTTCGGATTTCCTAATAACGTTGGCAAGTTACGGAGATTTACATCCCGAAATATAGTGTTGAGACCTCTCGTGAGGTTTGGATGGAGGGAGATTCTTACGAATCGTTTGTTGAACGTGAACGTGAGAAACGCTTCTTTCTCAAGAGATTATCAATAATGTCTTGTGTATATCGATTAATTATTGCTATTTCCTTGATCTTCTTGATTTCATTTTGAAAACGATCAGCATTTAATGGGAAGTTTACGGCTCTGTGTATAAGAAAATTGGATCTAGCCATTTTGTGTTGAATGTGTTGTTTGGAATCGGCTGTGATGAACCTGTTCGTTTGGGTGTAGATATCTATTTCCAAACGCTCTTTATTTCTGATGACGAGAGTGTCAAGGAAAGGTAATCGTCCGTCAACTTTTACCGTGAAGTTAATTCTTTCGAACACTGAATTCATGGATGTTAGGAAATCGTCTATGTTCTGATTTGTCGTGTCAAAAGTACAAAACACATCATCCACATACCTGAGCCAAATTTTTGGAAGATATTGACTTTGGAGTTTTAGATTCGTTTCGAATTTACTCATAAACAGGTTTGCTATGAATGGTGATAGACAATTGCCCATGGCAGTGCCTTCCTTCTGTTGGTAGAATTTATCTTGGAATATGAAATAGTTCTGATCCATGTATAAGGATGTCAATCTCAAAAATTCTTCGACTCTTTCTGTTTCAAACTTGTTCAACTCTAGAAGTTCTTTCAAGTACTGCAAGGTTTCAGGAATAGGTACACTTGGAAACTGAGAGCTTACATCGAACGAAACCAAAATTTCACCTTCCACCAAATTTAAGTTTTTAATTCTATCGATGAACTCATAAGAATTCTCGATAGAGGAACTATTTGGCTGGATAGGTAAATTATTGAACTCGTCCGATAGCAATTTTGACAGGTTATAGTTGGAGAATTGATACCTGATACAATTGGTCTCATACACTATTACCGGGTTTATGAATTTTTGGCAAACTGTATAATTTTGGAACTGTTGGGATAGATATGCGCAACTTGAATTTCAAACGATCATTCAATAGTATTTGCAGTTATCCACAGTTGGATTATAGTTGCGTATCATCTTGCCATGGGCAATTGTCACCATTCATGACAAACCTTTGTATGAGTTAATTCGAAACGAATCTGAAACTGCAAAGTCAGTATTTTCCAAAAATTTGGCTCAGGTATGTGGATGATGTGTTTTGTATTTTTGACACGAAAAATCAAAACATAGACGTTTCCCCAACATCCATGAATTCGGTGTGCGAACGAATTAATTTCACGGTAGAAATGGAAGTTGACGGACGATTACCTTTCCTTGACACTCTCGTCATCAGAAATAAAGAGCGTTTGGAAATAGACATCTACAGAAAGCCCAACCATACGAACAGGTTCATCACAGCCGATTCAAAACACCACATTCAACACAAAATTGCTAGTTTCAACTTTCTTATACACAGAGCCGTAAACTTCCCATTGAATGCTGATCGTTTTCAAAATGAAATCAAGAATATCAAGGAAATAGCAATAATTAATCGATTTACACCAGACATTATTGATAATCTCTTGAGAAAGAAGCGTTTCACACGTTTAGTGAATGAAACCACGACTCTAAGAAAAACGACGGAAAGCAAAAGATTCGTAAGAATCATTCTTTAACCAAACCCACGAGAGGTGTCAACACTATATTCCAGGATGTAAATCTCCAAGCAGTTTATAGTGATAGAAATAACTTGCAAACGTTATTAGGAAACCCGAAGGACAAAACTGACATATTCGATTAGTCGGGAATTTATGAAATTAGTTGTCAAAATTGTGATAAAGTCTATTATGGTCCGACAAAATGTTTAATTTCCAAAAGGTTCCACGAACATTTGGCCCATGCTACTTACCGAAGGAAGAATAAATCAAGTGTGGCTGACCATATGATAGAATGTTGTCACAAAATTATCATTCTTAATTTGAAAATGATCAAATCGGTCAACGATACAGAAAATTAGACTGCCTGGAGGGTATAGTTATCCACAAAAACCAGAATAAAAATTTACTCAATGAGGATAAAGGGCCTATGTATTCAACTGTGTTTTCTTTGATCTACATAAAACCATCAAGATCCCAGTAGGCACTTGAGGAGCAGTAAATAGTATAAAATATCCCAATTAGAAACAGCACGTATACATTGTAAGATAATGTTACAATTTATTGTGTAGTTAACCTACTGATGATGATAACTTAGTTATCGAAATGAGCATATAGGTGTGAAGTGAATAAGTGTGGTGAAGGGGTTACTTGTGCAATTTTGTGACCTTTGCACATCTTCTGAGTTTCTACAGTTTTCTGAAGACATAATAATCAATGCTCGCAACTTCATTCCTATTCAGGAAATATTCTCAATGTAGTTTGTCGGTGCAAATTCCATGCACAAATAAATACAATTAGGATTTATATGTAGTTATATCGATCTGAAAAAGAAGCCAGTAATTTATCCTATTAGAAAAGTTGCAATACCGTCGATAGAGAGTTTGTGCCAAAGTTTGAATGAACTTTAGGAATTGGAAAAACCTTATGATTCCAAGACCTCTTCCCTGTAAGTAAGCTGAAAGAAATCATGATCTCCGATCCCAGAAACTCCCACATACCAATTTTGAATAGAATCTGACCATAATCACAAAACTCGTCCGCCATCTTGAAACTGCCATTGTGTTTTTTCCCTAACAAATCACAAAACTCGGCCGCCATCTTGAATTCATGAATTAAAAAAAATAAATTATAATCTCCGATCGCGAAAACCCACACATACCAATTTTGAATCAAATTGGATCATAATTACAAATCTCCTTCGCCATCTTGGAGCCGCCATTTTTTTTTCTCTGAGAAAAACTGTATATGCATTGTCACCGGAATTATGAACAGCAGCCAAATTTGAAATCAATCGGATGACTAGAAGTTTGTCAAAATTCACTTGCAAGATTTGACCCTAACAAACTTACGAACAACGATCTGACGAACTAAAACTAACGATGAACGTAATAACGTATAACGAACTAACGAACTAACGAACTAACGAACTAACGAACTAACGAACTAACGAACTAACGAACTAACGAACTAACGAACTAACGAACTAACGAACTAACGAACTAACGAACTAACGAACTAACGAACTAACGAACTAACGAACTAACGAACTAACGAACTAACGAACTAACGAACTAACGAACTAACGAACTAACGAACTAACGAACTAACGAACTAACGAACTAACGAACTAACGAACTAACGAACTAACGAACTAACGAACTAACGAACTAACGAACTAACGAACTAACGAACTAACGAACTAACGACTGAACTAACGAACTAACGAACTAACGAACTAACGAACTAACGAACTAACGAACTAACGAACCAACGAACTAACGAACTAACGAACTAACGAACTAACGAACTAACTGAACTAACGAACTAACGAACTAACGAACTAACGAACTAACGAACTAACGAACTAACGAACTAACGAACTAACGAACTAACGAACTAACGAACTAACGAACTAACGAACTAACGAACTAACGAACTAACGAACTAACGAACTAACGAACTAACGAACTAACGAACTAACGAACTAACGAACTAACGAACTAACGAACTAACGAACTAACGAACTAACGAACTAACGAACTAACGAACTAACGAACTAACGAACTAACGAACTAACGAACTAACGAACTAACGAACTAACGAACTAACGAACTAACGAACTAACGAACTAACGAACTAACGAACTAACGAACTAACGAACTAACGAACTAACGAACTAACGAACTAACGAACTAACGCAACTAACGAACTAACGAACTAACGAACTAACGAACTAACGAACTAACGAACTAACAGAACTAACGAACTAACGAACTAACGAACTAACGAACTAACGAACTAACGAACTAACGAACTAACGAACTAACGAACTAACGAACTAACGAACTAACGAACTAACGAACTAACGAACTAACGAACTAACGAACTATCGAACTACCGAACTATCTAACTAACAGTATTAACGAACTAACGAACTAACGAACTAACGAACTAACGAACTAACCAACTAACGAACTAACGAACTAACGAACTAACGAACTAACGAACTAACGAACTAACGAACTAACGAACTAACGAACTAACGAACTAACGAACTAACGAACTAACGAACTACAACGAACTAACGAACTAACGAACTAACGAACTAACGAACTAACGAACTAACGAACTAACGATCTAACGAACTAACGAACTAACGAACTAACGAACTAACGAACTAACGAACTAACGAACTAACGAACTAACGAACTAACGAACTAACGAACTAACGAACTAACGAACTAACGAACTAACGAACTAACGAACTAACGAACTAACGAACTAACGAACTAACGAACTAACGAACTAACGAACTAACGAACTAACGAACTAACGAACTAACGAACTAACGATCTAACGAACTCACGAACTAACGAACTAACGAACTAACGAACTAACGAACTAACGAACTAACGAACTAACGAACTAACGAACTAACGAACTAACGAACTAACGAACTAACGAACTAACGAACTATAACGAACTAACGAACTAACGAACTAACGAACTAACGAAGTAACGAAGTAACGAAGTAACGAATTAACGAAGTAACGAACTAACGAACTAACGAACTAACGAACGAACTAACAAGTGAAACTAAATAAAAGCTTGTAAAAAGGTGGTAATTCGGTTTCCAGTTACAAAATAGCTTGTTGGAACCACATGCCCACCAAACTAACAACAAATTGATCATGAAAACCCTTTAACAAAAATACAGAAAAGTAATGATTCCACAGGCGAGATTAGCGAAGTCTGCGGCGCACAAGAGTTCCCCGTATATCTCAATTATTGATGGCTTTTATCTTCGATGAATTGATCTCAGAAAATATAATTCAAAACATTATAGCCACGTCAACATTTTTCATTCATTATTGAACTGTTGAAAACTATTTTCCACAAGGAATTATATACTAGACAAATAAAATTCGCGATCGTATATTTGAAAAAAATACTTCGAATCATTCAATTCATTTCATACAAACCAAACATAATGACACCTTTTCCAAATGTATGGTTTCTTACAATCTTTCCCATTGAAGTCATTAAAAATCTATAAGATTTACTTTTACAAGCGGTCGAAATTACAGTGTATTCCTAGTTATTTTCTGTTTAGAGTGGACATTGCCACATGTTTATACATAACAATGGTCCTGACAGTACATAAATATGACAATCGAGTTTCCATAACAGTTTAAGTTGAGTGCTCGGGATAAAGAGAGTACGAAAGGCTCACATAGTCTCACATCGATGAGGTAAGGTGATGATAAAGTTATCATTATGTTTTGTGTACACACTTTTCCATTTTTCGATTAAAAAGTTGAAAATATTTTCTACAATGGATAAAATAAATTTTCAGTTGCATGACACTTTGTTAAAATATATCATAGAGCCATATACTCAATTCAATTCCTTTCATTGCAATTTAGACAACTGAAACTATTTCTCTACAATTTTATTCCGTTAGACAAACAGTTGAGGCAACAATTATGCAATGAATGTTTATTTATCGTATTTTAGGTAGATTCCAATAGAAATACTACCTATTGGTCCCGCCATTACAACAAAACTTTCAATTGATTTTGATATACTTCACCGATCATGGTCCCTAGAACACAAAAATACCATCAGTTCAAATGTTTAATATATATATATATATATATATATATATATATATATATATATATATATATACGTGTAACCCAGACTCATGGTACACCCTCTTTTCTCCTTCGTTTTTCTAGCTATATTTCTGAAATATGCTCCCTTTTTGACATATTTGAAAAAAAAAACTTCTGGTTTTCCCGGAAATGACATAAACTTTCGATTTTCAAATGGGACACCCTGTATATTATTACATTTTTTGAATCTTCGTAATTATCTGAATCCAATGATACCTCATAGTTGATATATCATTTGTCAGAACACCCATTTTAATTTTCGCTCTAAAGAGCCATGAACTCCCTAAAATTATTCCAAATAATCAAAATAATGCTACACTATCGCATTTTCGATTAAAATAGTATTGTGGTTCGAAATAAGTGCCAAAAAGTAAAACAAAATATTTATTTACTCGAAATTCAATTTTTTCAAATGGTACCATAATGGTACTCTGACGTCATTCGAAAGTACCGTCGGTGGAGTATCCATCCATATTAACTCTTTTTGTGTATAACTAACATGACCATATATTTTTTCCCATTAAATTTTTTCCGTTTTGTTTACCAGTCCCCTCGATATTCTTCCCTTTCATATATATATATATATATATATATATATATATATATATATATATATATATATATATATATTTCTGTATTTTTTTTTTGGGTTTTGGTTCACTTATAGGAATAAAACGTGGATGCAAATTTGGTACTATTTCATATTGCAATTTATTTTTTTATATAGAAAATATAACGTTTCGCTTAAGTACTTAAGCTCCATCAGATATTGTATCTAAAAAGGGTGAGAGGTGTTAGATCGTTTTTCTTGTGAAATAAGATTATGCGTTATTACCTGTCAGCACAAATTCGGTTGGGTTAGGTTCGATGTGCTGACACGTAATAACACATAATCTTTTTTCACAAGAAAAACGATCTAACACCTCTCACCCTTTTAGATACAATATCTGATGAAGCTTAAGTACTCAAGCGAAACGTTATATTTTCTATATAAAAAAATAAATTGCAATATGAAATAGTACCAAATTTGCATCCACGTTTAATTCCTATAAGTGAACCAACACCCAAAAAAAAAATTACAGAAATATAATATATATGGTTCAAGAATACAAGAAGAAAAAAAAATATATATATATATATATATATATATATATATATATATATATATATATATGTATATATATATATATATATACAGGGTGTCCCTGGACTTCCTCTTTTCCTCTCGGGAATGTATAGATGGGGTCAAAATATCACCAGTACTTCATATAACTTTTGTTCCTAAAAGCCTTCGTTACCAAGTTACGGGCCCTCAAAGTTACAAAATGAAAAATGTATTTCTTTGATAACTTTCAAAGTGAATATTCAGAATCATCTAAATTCTGGTGATTGACTAAAATGAATTCCTTTGATGAGCTTTCATGCAGGAGTCAGTTGTTTTGCTACAAAGTCAGGAACGGACTACCCCCGATGGTCCACACCCCAAAACTTGGAAATGACTGGGATTTGTCAATATGTTTTAACAAAACAAGGTTACCTGGACAATTTCCTGAATAAAAGTACTCGTGTGGAGAATCGATCGGAACAACGATTTTTGATAAAAATTAATTTTTGTTCGACGACATCCAACCTGTCCTTGTAATGAAAGTAGAAATGATAGGAACAATGTTCATAACGAATTTTTATCATGCAAACACGTTTACCTTACAAAACTCATGGTGTAAATAATCAATCACAAGCCTCAAGAGCAAACATAAATGCAAAATCCGCTACAAAAACTGCTCGATATGACCCCCGTCTCTCTCAATACATTTTCTTAGTCGGCGCAAACACCCTCTCTGCATGCCAGGGTCGTTTCGTATGGCTTCACAATGTAATGTAATTCTATTCAACAAGGCATCTTTAGTGTGAATAGGTGTAGCGTAAACGAGGCTTTTCAGATGCCCCCACAGAAAGAAATCCAATGGATTTAAATCCGGAGACCGCGGTGGCCATGAATATGGCCCACCTCTACCAATCCATCTATTGGGAAAAATCTGGTTCAGATGGTCCCGCACAATCAAACTTAAATGAGGAGGAGCGTTATCATGCATAAACCACATATCTCTTCGGGTTTGCAATGCAAACTCCAAATAACGTTCTCCATTCAATCGGTCATGTAGAACGAATGGTCCTATAAGATTGTTTCCTATGATACCAGCCCAAACATTCACGTTGAATTTCCGTTGATATTTGGTTTGCAATATCCCATGGGGATTTTCTTCGGCCCATATGTGGAGATTATGAGAGTTGATTACTCCATCTCTACTGAAACCTGCTTCATCAGTGGATAAAACTCGAGTAATAAAAGTTATATCCTCTCTTTGCTTACCCAGAAACCAATTGGCATATTCCATTCGTGCTGGAAAATATTCAGGTGTCATGGCATGTACCTTCTGGATGTGATATGGGTGGAGCAGTTGTTCCCTAATTATTCTATGAATAGTGGACTTGGATGTATGGAACTGTTCTGATAGGTTTCTGATGCTCATTGAAGGATTAACAGCGACAGCTTCCAAAATATTTTCCTCCAATACAACGGTTCGCACAGCCCTAGGAGCGCACTCACCACCTCGTTTTGGCAAAACTGAACCTACAATAATATCAAAATAAAACAACAGGCTTCGATTAATTATCCATTAGACATACCTGTCTCCCTCAAGCTGCGATCGACACGCTCGAACGTTTCTCTTGCCGGTAACGTTCGATTGGGAAAATGCTCGGCATAGAGACGACGGGCTTCTGCAGCATTACGGAATGCTCGTCCGTACAATGCATGCATATCTGCATATTCGTTGAATGTAAACTGTTCGGCCATATCAAAACACATCAAACTGTCCTATTAGAATATTGACAATACAATGACAACGCACCACTCAACAAAACAAAATGGCATTCCAGTTGTCATTTTTTATCCACACTAATTTTATTTTTTTCTACAATGTGTTTTTGTCAACATCTGTGGAAGAAATGGAACATAAATTTATTCACCCGATATTTTTCACCTATTCATGTGCAGCCGTTTTTGTAGTGTATTCGTTTGCTTTTTATTAGTTATGTCTTCCGATGTGCGTTTTTTCAGCTAAATTTATCTTCGGGTTAGAGATTTTCTCCCATGAAATTATACTTATCAGTGAAACTCCTCAACATTCAAGGTGTGAATATGAATTTGCAACATCCAGATGTTGAGTTTCATGAGATTCAGATAATACAACACGAAACGTGCTCATTCCACGCGTACATACAAAATATGGACTGAATTCGATATTTCATAGTGGAGTAGCTTGTTAGTTCAAAAACACCAGGAATCTACATAACTTGATATTTCATTTGAAAAAATATCTACATTGTGAATGAAACTTTCAACTAGGTACTGTACTTTTTGTTTACGACTTCATTTTAGCATATTTTGTATTATCCCTGTTATAAATGTTGTTGAATTAACGTTAGCATTAGTATTTCTACTGTGAAAATTTTTCATTTCAAATAATGGTGGACGATCGGGTTTGATGTCGTCGAGTAAAACTGCATTTTTATTAAGAATCGTTGCTCCGATCGACTTTCCACACGATGTACTTTTATTCAGAAAATTTTATACGTAACCTTATTTTGTTGAAAACTATTGAAAAATTATCTGTCATTTCAAAGTTTTAGGGTGTGGACCATCGGGGGTAGTCCATTCCTGACTTTGTAGCATGAAAGCTCATCGAAGGAATTAATTTGTTCAGTCAATCCAAAATTTATGATTTTGTATTCACTTTGAAAGTTATAAAGAAAAACATTTTTATTTTGTAACTTTGAGGGCCCGTAACTTGGTAACGAAGGCTTTTAGGAACAAAAGTTATATGAAGTACTGGTGATATTTTGATCCCATCTATACATTCCCGAGAGGAAAAGAGGAAGTCCAGGGACACCCTGTATATATATATATATATATATATATATATATATATATATATATATATATATATATATATATATATATATATATATATATATATTAAACAGGAAAGCCAAACTGAGAAGTGTAATATTAGAAAAACGGACTTAAAGTCTCTCCACAAAATCAAATATAAATTGAAACAAGTGGTACACTACAAGCAGGAAACAACTAATTTCCTGGTAAAAACCACGCAGAACATTGAATGATATCCGCCTGAAAATCTATGCAAACTTCCATTATCAATGAGAATTGATTGCAAATGTTCCTTTCTGATAAATGTTATTTTTAAATTGTGTCAGGTTCGCCTAATAATCAGGCCCTCGTACGGAGTAGTCACCAGTCAGAAATCCGAAGACCTCTGGCGGAAGCGGAACCAAACACAACTGAATACAAAATCAAGGTTAATCACCTGTAGGTACGCATTTAAAAGTAACTTTGAAATTGCGTTACCTAGTGACTCGTGCTGTTTCAGTTCGGCTAAGTATTTCTGCGCTCTTCCTATTTTTCTTGTCGCCATCAGTTGGATATCCATCTAAAACAACCATCATTAAAAAAACGAGGGGTGGTCTATACCTGCTCTATGAAAAGGCTGTTACAAAACCTATGGAACGAAACTTGAAAAATCCACACATTAATATTGATAATACTTTGTTTGAATTGATGACACAGTAGAATTCCGAGATAGACGACGGAATTGTAAAAAAATGCCAAACGATCTGGTCGACCAACAATTAGTGATGACAAAAAAATTGACATAATTGGAGAAATGGTAGTAAACCCTACTTCTTCCACAGCCCAAGTTGCGTCTATCTGTGAAGTCAGTCAAAGGACAGTACATAGGGTGTTGGCTAAAAACAAATTTCATCCATACAAATTAAAAATGGTGCACCAACTTTCAGATGATGACCCCGACCGAAGACTAGAATTCTGTGAAACTAAGTCCAATAAAATGAACCAACAACCAGGCTACATACAGACAATTTGTTTTAGTGACGAAAGTACTTTCTTTCTCAATGGAAATGTTAACACTCAAAATGTGAGGTATTGGAGTGACACAAATCCTCACATCTTTCGTGAAAAACATACTCAATTTCAGAAAAGTAAATGTTTGGGCAGGTATTTTGGGAAACCACATAGTTGGGCCTCTTTTTCTCAATGCTAACTTAACCGGTGAATTGTATCTGGAGATGTTACAAAATGATATTGAGGCGTTAATTCTTGAAATTCTAGAAGATAATCCAGATGAATTCGACAACTTGGAAATAACGTTTCAACAAGATGGTGCTCCTGCACACTATTACGGTGCAGTAAGACGTTACCTAGATGAAGAATATCGTGGTAGATGGATTGGACGACGAGGTTCGATCGAATGGCCAGCTCGGTCACTGGACCTTACACCATTAGATTTTTTTCTATGGGGGTACTTGCTACAGCACCTTACAGTATTCTGAAACAACGAATTGTTGAAGAATGTAGGGCAATTTCCGCTGACACACTGGGACGAGTACGACAAGAGTTTAGCAATAGGATGCATTACTGCCAGGAAGTAGATGGAGCACATTTTGAACACTTATTATAAGAACTGGTTCTTAAATCTTTATTAATTAAATGCGAAACTATAATTTTCGTATTTCTTCAATTTATCAATCAAAATCAGCCGAAACCCAAACAAAATTGGTATGACTGAATAGGTATTTTCAATACCTTTCAAACGAGCTGTCACTTGCTATAGGGTCCCATTTAAAATTATTGGTCACAGTGGCCTTGTGACGTCATTTATGACTATTGCATCACCTGTTATGACCAGTTGAGAAGCCTACATCCGTTTATTTCCACCCTCCAAATTTCATTATTATAAGTATACCCGTTCAAAAGATACGAAGGGGGGAGGGGACTTTTGACTAGCACTGTATAAGTAACAAAAAAATATCAATTCAATTTGTAGTAAACTTCGCTATATAATGTTATTGTGATGATAAATAACATTGTTGAAATTATCATTAATGATTGAAAATTATAATTTTTACAATTATTATACCGGGTGATTCTCCAATGTGGCTCACCCCTATAACTTTTTTATTATTGAAGATAGAAAAACGAAATTTGGGGGTTGTGTATTATAGCATTTTTTCTGGTTCATTTCGCATTTTCCTTTCCAGTTTTGGAAAATAATGCAGAGTGGGATGGCGACGATTAGGGAATCTCTGAGCATAAATTCGAGCTGCATCAGTTGCATACTTTTTTGCTTCTCCGTAAATTAGCAACATGTCAATTTTCTCGTTTCTAGTATAATTTTCCATATCAAATTATAAACTACGCAACAAATGAATTTTTAAAAGTGACAACATATTTATTAGCGTATTTGTTTAGGTAGTCCTAGCAACAGCTTCAATTGTTTGTCACGGATAACTAGAATATCAGTACTTAGTGCATAAGTATACCGAATTGTTATTAGGTATGATCGCTTCTTGCAATTATTCAGAAAAATAGTGAAAATACAGTAAAAGTGTGTGGTAATAAATGATTCGTAAGAAAATGATCTTTCATAAAAAGCCGACGAGCCACCCCCTTTCTATTTTGAAACAATCAAGTTAACTGGAAAAATTCATATTTGCGACTTTTAAATAATTCTTAAAACGACTGTGAAGTCATAATAAGCCTCAAAGTCGTATTTTTCCCATGTTACTTGATCAAGAATGAAGCGATTCACACGATCCATGGCATTCTACATCGAATAATAAAAATTGGAATAAAAATGACTTTATTTGTCAAATATTGACAAGTGAGGTGTTGTTGGATTTAGAATGTCATTCTCGATCGAAATAAGTAAAAATATATAGGATGTCCCATTTAAAAATCGAAAGTTGGGGTTATTTCCGGTCAAACCGGAAGTACGCAAAGCAAGAAAATATGTCCAAAAATTATTGAAATTGAACTAAAATACACAACTCCCCAATTTCATTTTTCTATCTTCAATAATAAAAAAGTTATAGAAGCGAGCCACTTTAGAGAACCACCCGGTTTACAAATATTTTAAGGGCATATCCCTGGGGTCAAAATAATACTTTTTTCCATGAACATGTGTTCTAAAATACACCCCCTTCAAGCTACAGACACCACAATTTGCGTGAAAAAAATCGTAAATTTTGAATTGTAGCTACAATTTTGCATCAATTGTTCAAGTTTTGTTCAAGTTTGAAGACACAGTTCAAATTAATTTACATAGTGAATTATTTACTATCCTTCTTTTGTTTTTTCTTAGTCGGCTCCAATCAAATTGATTTTGCTTCACTTTCAGACTCATGAATGACATAGCCACTCGTTTTCTCCCAACTCTGTTTACGAGAGTTGCCGAATCTATTATCAGAATCAATATGGAATTATACTCCTCAGACGTTATGTAAGTTGTCATAACATTTCTCTTCTGATTGAACTTAGGTGTATTTGATTTCAGATCGAAGTCACTTCATATAACAACTTTTCCATTACGCAAGATTCTTGAGCATGTTCTTCATCATTATTGCTCTCAATATTGGGAAGAAGAGGTGAGTCTATTTTCTTTCCGGGATGATTTCACAATTAGTTTGCTGATTATTACTTATAATCTCCCTAGCAGCAGAATGATAACCGATAATTTTTTTCAAGGTCACGAATGTTTTTGTTGATAAAAAATTATCCCGAGTCGAAGACGAGGGAAATTTTCTATCAAGAAAAACATGAGCCAAACCGAGAAAAAAATTATCGGGAATTAATTCTGCTTCGTGGGAGATTCGGTAAGAAAATTTCATAAATTGGAGTTGCTTTCAATATGATGAGAAGATGAACCCTACGACCTATTCTGCGTAGATGTCAAATTTTTTATGGGTAAAACTTTACGACTTAATTTTAATTCAAATGTCAAGTCATTTCGAAGTGACAGGTGAGACAGACCAGCAAGTAACAATCAGTTTTTTAGTCGTACCCGTGATATTTATTGTTACAATAATATTCTGTAAACAATGATTCGTTTTGGTAATGAATCAAGTTCGATTGCTAAAGAAATTGAGCAGTTAGTACCTAATAATACAAGAAGATCAAAAATTAGTGTGTGGAAACAATTTATGCAATTCTATGTTGAAAAATCTTATAAGGTGAGCGATCCCTCAACATCCATAGCAAATTCAGCATCAATATTAAAAGATTGGGCTTTCAACATGAAAAAATAAAATTCTGAAGATTACAAAGAAAATGTTATTAAACTAATGTGGAATTCCACAGCGAAACAGCTTCAAGAATATTATTTTACCACATATAAAATTAAGTTTGATCCATTTAAAGATATAGAGTTTTTGGAAGCTAGAGCGGCAAGAGATGCAAAACGTCGTAAATTGCAGATGGATGTTTCCAAACGAAAGAAAAGTTCTTCAGCATTATCGACTGCTGATTATAGTAAAGTGCATTTATGGGATGAAGATACACCTGACGGTCTTCAAAAAAAGTTTTTCTTTATTGTTGCTCATGAGCTCGCATGGAGAGGCGGTGAAGGAGTAAGCTACTGCATTCAATACTTTATTGAAGAAATGCCTAGAGGATACTCTACTGGCCGGATTGAATATAACCCTGTTTTTTCAAAAACCACTCAAGGAGGGTCTAAAAACTTGCAGATAGCAAGTTCCTTATAAAAAATTTTGCTAATCCTGAAATGTGCCCCGTAAGATTATTTAAGGAATTGATGGAAAAACGTAGTATGTGTTTAATAACAACAGACCTTCTCTTTTCAACACCAAATTTAAAATGGAAGGTGTCCAACAAATGGTACAAAAATTCTCCAGTAGGCAAAAACACAATCTCTACATAGTTCAAACAGTCAGCAGCAAAGATTGGGATCGATACTAAAAGAATAAAAGTGACAAATCATTCAGCCAGAGCCACAGCAGTCACTAGCCTAGCACAGTTTGGAGTTGAAGAACAACAACTCATTAAAATAACAGGCCATTCCAGTAGTCAATCTATCAAGCCTTACCTACAAATGAATAGTTCTCACCACAAAATGATTATTGAGTCTATGAGGCAAATTCAGGCAAGTGAAACTACAACGTCTGCCTTTGTAGAGCAATCGAATAATGCCAGTATTTCCGACACTTCTTCTAGAGTTGTCTACAACAACTGCGTGTTTAATATTAATACAAAAATTAGTTATAATTTTAAAGTTTTACGTTGAATCACTTTAATAAGTAGTGTTATACTAAATAGGCAATAAAAAGTTGATCTATCATGAATGTTTTAGCTTTTCTTTCCTGCTTTATTTCTGAAATATACATTGTTGGACATAATATATAATTTTTTCTTATTGTAATTTTTTTGCTAAAATGCTACAAAAACATATTTCCGGCGGCTTTAGTTAATTGTAACTAATTAGAGTTCTAGAAATGAAGTTCATTTTAGCCGTTAGTAACTCGTTTTTATTACTAAAATGTGAGAAACATTAAATAACAAATTTGTTATCTGAAATCCAATGTCTTTATAGTTTTAAATTCAAATAAAAAAACTTTAAAAAAATATTTCCGATGAGTTTAGTTTAAAATGCCGCATAGTTTCAAATAAAACATATTTCCGAAGAGTTTAGTTAAATATGACGCGCTATATTTTTACAATAGAAGTAGATTTTACTTGTTAGTAACTAAGGTTTATTACTAAAATTTCAGCAACATTAAAACATTAACTCTTTCAACCATAAAAAAATTTCCGTATTTTAGAAAAATATTACATATTGTATTTTCACAAGAATTTTTTTTTTAGTAACACTTTTTTGATACTATAATGTGACGGACATTAAAAAATATTATTAATTGTACAAATGAGGAGAAATTGATAATACGTTTTTATTTAGATATTATTCATATAATATAAACGAGTAAATAGTTGGCTTAACATTTGTTGACGTTTGTCATTTGGCAGTTATTGTCTCGGTGATTTGGCATTCAATATTATTAATTATTGTCAAATCATTGTAAAATTTTAGTAAATAATAAACAACTTCAAAACAAATATCTACAATGAACTGTATAAGTTATAAATTATGTACTATGTGCCAGAAGATAAGTGACGTAAGCCAAAACCACAGAGACTTGAAATTATTACCATTTTTATTGGACCAGTTTATGGACGAAAATATTCTTGAAGATAAGAAATTATTTTACAAAGTTGATATGGAATTAAAATCAATTTTAGAAAGCACAAGATGTCCAAAGCCCAACGGAATAAACGAGTGTCAAAATATTACATATATTTGTTGAAACACTGACAATTTTTAATGATAGAATCACCAAGTTTTTCGCCCATTAAAAAAGATGCAGTGCAAGAATTTCATAATATTTTAAATCTTTTCAAAATTTTTGATGTGTCTCTTTTAGCCCCGGTGTTCGATATGTAAAGCAAATTGGTATCAATAAAAATTATAGGTTAGCAACAAAATGTATTTTGATTTTATTCTGAGTGACTTTTGTCAATAGATATAAGGAGCTTCATTTTTGACAGAAAAATTATCACTTATTAATTCCATTAAGTTAATAGGAACTAACAAAATTATCGCGATACTCTCCCGTTGCTATAAGCAACGTAAACAAAAAGGAGCCTTCTAATTGGTTGAAAATAAATTTATGAAATTTTCAATTCTTCTTAGTTTTGATAATAAACTTAAAAAAACGTTGTCCTCAAAAGACACACACTGTAATAACTGCATTTTCTAGGAAGAGAGAGAAGGTAGGTATGGGAATTTATCCACTAGGACCGACGTCTCTGAGACTTCAACAACACAATATGTATGTGTGGAGGAATACTAATTCTTGACCCTTTTTTGGGATTATAACCTTAAAAAATCTGAAAATAAAATAAATAATGGATCATGGAATCTGTACAAGTGTCGAAGAGCAACAAATTATTTTGCCCCGATAAGTTACTGCGTACTTCAATTTTTTTTTCACGACCGAAAAAATATTCAATTATTTAGTCGTATTCTAAGTATTGCCTATCAGAAAACAATATTGAATTAAAAGATATTTCTCTATGCACTCTTATCTTGTAGGCCAAATTATTTATTGAAGGTTATCTATGTACGAAATCACTACGATTCAAATGCAGTCGTTGTTTTCGATGGATCTCCATCTGATGGTGACAAGAAAAACCAGACTAGATGATGATTAACGGTAAAAATGCGTTTGAATTTCCACGCATATTGGATATTCTTGGTTTCTTTCAATCTCTCTCTCTCTCTCTCTCTCTCAAATGCTAAATATGTTATCGTGTTTGTCATCCTTCATTTTATTTTTCCAAGCTTTTATTTAGTTCCACTTGTTAGTTCGTTCGTTAGTTACTTTGAGTCAAATCTTGCAAGTCAATTTTGACCTACTTCTAGTTGTCCGATTGATTTGAAATTTGGCAGGTTTCCATAATTGCGGTGACAATGCATTATGGATTTTTTGTTAGAGGAAAAAACAAAATGGCGGCTCTAAGATGGCGGACGAGAATCGTAATTATGGTTCGATTTAATTCAAAATTAGTATGTGGGGGCTTTCAGAGAAGGAGAATATGAATCTTTTGTCAAAATTCATTAATCCAAAATGGCGGCGGACGAGCTTTGTGATTATGATCCGACTCGATTCAACATTGCTATGTGGGGGTTTTCGGGGTCGGAGATTATGAATTTTTTGTCAAAATTCATAAATTCAAGATGGCGGCCCCAAGATGGAGGACATGTTTTCTGATTATGGCCATATTTTATTCAAAATTGATATGTGGCGGTTTTCAGGATCGTAGATTATGAATTTGTCAAAATCTATAAATTCAAGATCGGAGATCATGATTTCTCCCAGCTCAAAACTGACAGGAAAGAGACCTTGTAATAACGATGCTCTATTAGAAATGAACAGATTAAGGCGAACTAACTGAAAAGCAAAAAAAATAAAATAACTAATAAAAAACCTTTTTAAAGACAAGCTTTATTTGAACCGTGAACTAAAACGTATACAATAAGTTAAAGTCATCGCTGACCATGATTTAATTATTTTTTGTTAAATTATATGGTTTCAAAAAGCTTGTCGCGTGAATTGTGATAAAATTAATACTTCGACAAGTTGTTACTTACCAACCAATCATTGTCCAATGAAATTAATTGGGACCTACTTTTATTAATACTTTGTAAAAATTAAATAGTTTGACAAGCTCTTACTTACCAACCAATCACTGCCCAATCAAATTAATTGGTACCCACTTATATGAACCCTTCGCGCGACAAGCTTTTTGAAACCAAATAATTCTACAAAAAATAATGAAATCAATGTCAGCGATGACTTAAACTCATTTTATACGTTTTAATACACGGCTTGAATAAAAGCTTGTCTTTAAAAAGGTTTTTTATTAGTTATTTTATTATAATTTCATACCTAATTTGAATTTTATTTAATTAGGTAATTTTTATGTAGCATTGTTGCTAAATTAGTACATTATTATTATTCTTCAGAACACTGAATAAACAGTGATGCTTGTTTTTTTTATCCTACATTTTCCTGATACTTTTTCTATCTCAGATTTTAGATCGCATAGTGATAATATCTGGCAGTCCCAAACCCGAAAAAAAAGAGAATTTGATGGAAAATCAAAACAACAAACTATTAGAAATTAAGTTCTATTATAATTTTTTCGGCACATTCAACTGATTCGAAAAAACATATTTAAACAAAAATAGGCAAAGTTACATTTGAAGTAGAAGAATAAATTTCCGCCTATGGTCAAAGCGGCAAATCCTATCATGTTTTGCTCGGGTTCATCAGCCCATCCACTGAGAATGTAAATAATATATATGAATGATCTACATGTTCATGTCTCCTAAAAATACTCTAAGTCTTCTTGTTTCAATGTTTTGAATCAAATTGTGCTGTTGAAAGCATACCACTTAATGGTTAGTTTTCTACATATGTCATTTCTACCAATACTCTAGGTACTTCTATCTAATTTCTGTTATATGTGAAAAATTTTACAACAGAAAACAATTGTTTTTGAATAAATCGATACATTCTCCTCTTTTCCAGGTCTTCGTTACATTATGGAACCGTCTTCTAGTACAGTTTGTCGACTTTTTCCTGAATTTGATGACGAGTCCACTCATCTAAGTATTGCACTTTGACTGACCGCATGAAGTAACTGCATACACAACCCAATACACGGTCCTCTACGACTTCCTGGAAATCTGCTCATTGTATGACTGTCATCAATTTGGAAATATAGTTGCTTCTAGACTCCATTTAATTGCCACCTCTTTTTGAAACGAACTGCACTGAAATGAATTCAATTTCAAGTGACACACTTATGTCCTCTGCCTGTGAGGTTTCAATGGTTGAAAAGTTATTGTCCATTCACACCTGACGTAAATATGATTCGATATACAAAATAATTCAAGAATTCCATTTAAAATAAGCCTCTGTTCGTAATGGCCGCTTTTTGCAGATTTCAAACAATAGTCTACTCGACAAGTTGAAAATGGTCTAAAATAGAGATACTGCTCTTAACATTATGTGTGATAGCTCATTGGATTCGGAATAACGCCTAGAAAAATGTGCCAAAAGCGTGTATTAGCACATAAAAAATTGCAAAAGTTATAAACAATTGAAGATGAAAAACTATTAATATTTAAGAAATTTAAAAACAATATTCTGAAAGAGGAGAAAATTTCCAATGAAAAACTCCCAGCTCCCGGAACTCTATCCCCATTATTTATAATTTTAATTTAACGCTGAAAATGGGTCTCCGAGCGACATTTTTAGGCTGCGCGCGCGGCGTCAAAAGCGAGTACGACACATTAATTAATTTATTTAAGGTATTACATTTTTATTTTAATTTGAAAAAATTATGGTTTATTCCGAACACTATAAATGATTTATTCCCGTTGGAAATTTTACTTAAAGTTAATTTTTCAACAAGTTAAACGATTGTTAACTAACAAAATTTTCTCGAACTTCTGTCTTAATTGTAAATGAAAAGAAAAGTTTAAATAATTGTCGTAAAAATTTTTCGCTTCGTAGAGCCTTTCTTATATACATACTTAACAAGATCACGCCATAAAAGTTAAAAAAATATTCATACTTTGTTTATAATAATTTTTGTACTTGAACAAAAACTAAAAAATCCAAGTAATGTTATTAAAAAAAATGTTTTTTTCCTAATCATCATATTATCGTTCTTTTATTGTACAAGATATGAATTGATTTGCAAAAAAAATGTTTCCTGTCATTTGTTGATACATTTTTTATAAACAAATTGATTATTTCAATATTTTTGAAAAAAATGTTTTCACAACTTCATTATATTACAAATATTATGAAATAACTTTTTAATTTTTTAATGTTTTTTATATTTCTATTGTTTAAATAATTAGTTGAAAATTATTTTTTCCTAAAATCAATTGACATTCCTCTATGAAGTAATAAAAAAACTTTTTTTTTTATCAACAATTCCATTGTTTATTAACTTACCAATTTGTTATAAATAAATTTTTAAGTTTGTTAAAACGAAATTCTGAATCTTCTAAAATTTACAAAAACAACCATATATAACAAAGTATAGAAAAAACATTTTTCCAATTTTTTATTGTACTTTGGGAATTGGAAATTTTTTTAAAAAAATTAATAAAGTAAAAAAAAAGTTTATAGCAAATTGGTAAGTTAATAAACAATGAAATTGTTGATAAAAAAAAATGTTTTTCTGTTATTTCATAGACGACTGTCAATTATGATTTTCAGAAAAAAAAAATTCCCAACTAATCATTTAAACAATAGAAATATAAAAAAACGATTATAAACAATTAAAAATTGTTATTAGGAAAATTTTTTTTTTAAAAATCATAATATTTGTATATAATGAAGTTGTGGAAAAAATATTTCAAAAATATTGAAATAATCAATTTGTTTATAAAAAATTGATCAACAAATGGCGGTTTTTTTTTTAAACAATTTATATCTTGTACTAATAAAAAAACGATAATATGATGATTAAGAGAAAAAAATTTTTTTTTAACAACATTACTTGGATTTTTTTGTTTTTGTTCAAGTACAAAAATTAGTATAAACAAAGTATGGATATTTTTTCAACTTTTATGGCTGATCTTGTTGAGTATGTATATGGAAGGCTCTACGAAGCAAACAAATTTTACAATTATTTAAAAAAAAAAACATTTACAATTGAGACAGAAGTTCGAGAAAATTTTGTTAGTTAACAATCGTTTAACTTGTTGAAAAATTAACTTTAAGTGAAATTTCTAACGGGAATAAATTATTCATAGTGTTCCAAATACACCATGATTTTTTCAAATTTGAAAAAACATATTTAATACCTTAAATTAATTAATTAATGTGTCGTACTCGCTTTTGACGCCGCGCGCGCAACCTAAAAATGTCGCTCGGAGACCCATTTTCAGCGTTAAATTAAAATTATAAATAATGGAGATAGAGTTCCGGGAGCTGAGAGTTTTTTATTGGAAATTTCCTCTCCTTTCAGAATCTTTTTTGAAATTTCTTAAATATCAATAGTTTATGAAATATTGGCAAACAACGAAATGCCATTTTTTTTTTCTTCTTCAATTGTTTATAACTTTTGTAATTTTTTATGTGCTAACACACGCTTTCGGCACATTTTTCTAGGCGTTATTCTGGATCCAATGAGCTATCACACATAATTTTAAGAGAAGTATCTCTATTTTAGACCATTTTCAACTTGTCGAGTAGACTACAAGTACTTTCTCATTAACCATATAAAATACGAAAGAAAAGCAGCACGAGAGCGCAGCTCGTGTATCTATGAATGAATCAATGAATCTTTGAAATTAATTTTCCAGATGTCCGAATTATTTGAAATTGAGAACCGATGACATGGCTATAACCTGGTATTCTCACCGAGATCGCCAGAAAAAAATTAACATTACAAAGATTTGGTGAATGCGCTGGCTGGTCTCATCACATTGACCAAATGTTAGTTTCATTTCTACACCATCATGAGATAGAGTAAACGACTTGTTTTTGATTCTGGTACCCGCAGTAGGTCTTATCCACAGATTTTGGTTTTTGTAAATGACTATGGCTCGTATTACGTAATTTAGTATCTTCGTCTCTCTTTGGAGAAATTACAATTAGCTCAGTGATAGTAGGTAAACAGGCAATAGGTGCAATACTTCGTGTTATTTCCAGGAGCAAAACATATTCTTGGAAAGGCAAAATGAAACTTGTTGATAGCCTAGTTAGTCCATTGAAATGTTACATGAGCTTTGCATTTTTTAGAGGACGAAATTTTATTTTTGGGACATGTGTGAGGGGTCAATAGAAGCTTAACCTCAAGTTTGTGGGGTCGCCACCCTTGTCCCCCGGCCGCCATCTTGGAAAAAGGGGTGAAAACACTTTTTTCGCGATATTTCGGAAACTATGCGTCTTACAAAAAATTTGGGATCATAATTTGTAGCAAATTGTTTTGCCTACAAATATGTTTATATAACTTTCTGCCCTAAATTGAAAATTAAAGAAGTTATAAGCAAAAAAGTAAGGAAATTTCTGTAAAAATTTTCTTTTTTGCTCTATAACTTTTTTTTTATACATTTTACAAAAATATTACCTCAGACCAATCTTGTAGATGATCTTTTGAGGAAAATTTTTCCCCCATAATTTTTTTTAGTTTCATTCATTCAAAACGCTGTTACAGCGCTCCAAAGTTGACCTCATGCTCATGAGAATCCGGTCGAAACGAAATGTTTAACTTATTTTTGTTTTTTTTTATTGTAAATATATTCTTACAAAATTTTTGTTAAATTCGAACAACTCTACTTATTCATTCCTAACTTTTTTCCTCGCCACCTATGAGGTAGAGTCTGTAAGCGCGTTTTTTTTAACGTGGTATCCCCAGTAGGCCAACTCCACGGACATCTTGCTTATAAGGTAATCCTCGTCATCTAATATTTTTAATCACTTATCTTCGACTTTTCTTCGATGGTCCAGGCTGTGACTCAGAATCAAAATCAACGTCAAATGTGAAAGTGTGAGGAATGACAGGAGTTAGAATTGGAGTCATAGTTGGAAGTTCATCTTCAAATTCATTTTCTTCCATTAACTTTGATATTTCCATAATGTTGCTGCATGTTTCGCCAGAATAATGGAGGCATACTGTAGAGCATTTCAGGCCTGCTTTTCTGCAGCCACACATGCTTCCACAGTTTCCTTTGCATCTGCAGAAAATTAATTTCATGAGATCGGGGGGTGCTGGAGGCTTGGAAGCTTGTATTGGCATCCAAATGTTTGCATGCTTCTTCCAGCCCCAATCTTCAGGATTTTGAAATCTTCCAAACCACGACTGGACCTGGTGATATACTCGGAGACTGTGAAAACGAGCAGCATCTTGTGTTGGAGGCAACGATGATAAATTAAATGAATTTTTAGTTACTGTCTTGGCAAATCGTTTGTATCGCAAGCCGTCTAGTGAGTCGTCTTTATTACCGCCGTATAAAGCTATGAAAAAACGTTCGCCAACAAGAGTGAGCAAAGTTGGATCGACTTTCTCACTCAGGAATAGCGCGGTACCACCAGCTAATTCAGGATGTTTCTCCATTATTTTTATAAATTTTAATTTCCCCATATTATAGGCTGCTGATGTTGTATCACATCCTGGAAAAGCATGAAGAAACAGCAAATTCTGTGTTATGAGATCTCCATACATAAAACTTGAAGGGCTATATAACTGAGCAACTGTGCGCCCTTTTGAAGGTTTTGAAAAATAAATGTTAGGCTGTCTTGTACCTAATGCCGTGAGCAATACAAGAATGTCAATGTCCTCTGCCACAATAATAACAGATTCATGAGATCGGGATGCAGTAAGCGCAGCAGAGACGATGATTGAATCTGCATCTGATTCAGCTTGGTTGACAGAAAAACCAACCTCTGAAAGAACAGTTTTGAGAAGATCTATCAAGTTTGATTTGTTTTTTTCATTACCAAGAAATTTTTCTTGAGATATTGTTAGTACGGTACTCTTATCAAACTTAATTTCAGTACATTGGTGTTTTTTCGTGCGACGCATACGTTCCCATGACTTTGTTCCTGCTATATCAGGATTTTCGGAGTAACCATCAAATATTATTGTTGCAGATAGTCCATAATGTTCTTGCACATACCGGACATACTTCTCAAGGATGTTGTTTAATGACGAATTCCGATCCCAAATCACTTTATGCAATAGAAAACCACCATCGATAACAAAATGACTTCTGTGAATGTTTTCAAAGGATTGGTCCAGTGGTGTAAAAACATTAAACAAAGACGACTTAGTACCTTTCCTCATGCCATCCCCAGCGAATAATGCCAATGGAAAAGGTGCTAATTCATACGCCATATATTGTTTAATATCACCAACTGTTTGTTTCGAAATACACATCCGTTGAAATAAAAGTAAGGGATTGATGACGACAGGAGATTTTTCTACTTCAATAGTGCTCGTCATAGCACTAAAGGGAAGAACCTTTGATTTGCGACTAAATGACAGTCCTTGAAAATTAGATCCAATGATGTTAGTTATTAAGCCTTCTCCTATTTCAAAAGCACGATGACAATTGACGAACCAGGTCAACTTTGGAGTGCTGTAACAGCATTTTAAATTAATGAAATATAAAAAAAATTATAGGGAAAAATTTTTCTCAAAAAATCATGTACAAGATTGGTCTGCGGTAATTTTTTTGTAAAATGTATAAAAAAAAGTTATAGAGCAAAAAAGAAAATTTTTATAGAAATTTTCTCACTTTTTTGCTTATAACTTCTTTAATTTTCAATTTAGGGCAGAAAGTTATGTAAACATATTTAAACATACCGAATACCGAAAGAAGAACATCATCCGATAAGACCTGGTTTAACAGAAACTGCTCTAGAGCTGTGGCTTCCAAACAGGCAGCATACCATCGATGGCTAAAAAATCCGGGCCCTGAGACCAGAGCAGCATATGTCGAGGCTAGAGGCATATGCAAAGAGACAATAGAATGCTCAAAAGATGCCCACAAACAAAATAAGATCAAAACTTGCTGAATGTCCTAACGGATCTCGTTCGTTTTGGTCTTTCGCCAAAGCTGTGGGAAGAAACTTCACTTCCAGCTCATTTCCTCCTCTAACCAAAGAAGATGGAACACTAGCAACGACTGCCCAGGATAAAGCTAATATCTTTGCGCACCTATTTGCTGGAAATTCCACTCTGGATTCATCGGGAAAACAACCCCCGAACATTACACCTATTGACAGTCACATGCCCGAGATCACCTTTCGCCAACGTACTATCAGAAAGATTTTGCTGGGTCTCAACACCAACAAAGCCTGTGGATCTGACGGAATCCCGCCGATTGTTCTCAAGAAATGTGCCCCCGAACTAACACCTGTTCTTTGCAAGTTGTTCAACCACTCTTACAATTTGGGGGTATTTCCGTCCAATTGGAAAATTGCAAGAGTACAGCCAGTCCCTAAAAAAGGCAAAAAGGCCCTACCTAGCAACTATAGACCTATCGCACTGCTATCTATTATTTCAAAAGTCATGGAAAAAGCCATCAACATCGAGCTCATGAAATACCTGGAAGACTCAGGAATTGTCAACGATAGGCAATATGGCTTCCGCCATCAGAGATCAACTGGTGACCTGCTCGCTTACGTCTCACATATATGGCAGCTATCTATTGAAAAGTATGGAGAAACTTCAGCTGTGGCATTAGATATCTCCAAGGCGTTCGATCGAGTTTGGCACCAGGGACTCCTCGCCAAGCTTCCGTCTTATGGCTTGCCCCCTCAGCTGTGTTCTCTGCTTGCTAGTTTTCTCTCAAACAGGTCTCTCCATGTAGTGGTCGATGGAGTTTCATCTGACACTCTACTTATAAATGCTGGTGTTCCGCAAGGATCTATTCTCGCACCAACACTATTTCTACTCCACATCAACGACCTGTTGAAAGCAACTTCATGTCCAGTACACAGCTTTGCCGATGATAGTACCCCCCATACCGCTTTCTCTTCCAGGGCCCCTATATCAGCCCGTGAAACCAGAAATGAACGAGGAAGAAATGTTAATAATATAAATATGGACTTAGCAACAATTCTCGAGTGGGGATCTAATAACTTGGTAGAATTCAATGCAAACAAAACACAAGCATGTCTTTTCTCTAGAAAAGCCGATCTCACTGTGCCTAACATAACTTTGTCAGGAGTAACCATACCACTGAAGTCATCCATATCGATGCTTGGTATTACTATCAGCAATAACCTTTCCTGGGAAAATCACGTGAGGTCCATTGCCAAAGTGCATCCCAAAACTTGGTTTTTGTTTCGTGCCAAGAGCTATTTCACCCCACTCAGCTGCTTATGATCTATAAGGCACAGATCCGACCTGTCCTGGAATACTGTTCCCATATTTGGAGCGCGGCACCTAAACATATCCTGAGGCTATTGGATTCTGTCCAAAAAAGGGGAATTCGTCTCGTCGGTGATGCCTCGCTTACAAACTCGCTCACTTGTCTGGAACACCGTAGAAAAGTTGGCGATTTGTTTCTATTTTATAGATATTTTCATGGGCGATGCTCTTCTGAAATATCAACAATCGTTCCTGCTTTGGCAGTCTCTTCGAGACTAACCCGTCAAGTTCAGTCATCACACCCCTTCGTGGTCACTTTGGAAACCTGCAGAACATCACTTTCCAAAGACTCGTTCATATAACGAACAGCGAGGCTTTGGAACTCATTGCCTAGGGAAGTGTTTCCCGAGGCATACAACCTCCAGAAATTCAAGAAGAACACCAACTCCTACCTTCTTTTCCTTGGTTCCCACGATGTTCTCTGAACATTACAGGATATCCCTTTTCGTGGGAACCAGAACATGAAAAAAAAAAAGGCAAAACAATTTGCTACAAATTATGATTCCACAAATTTCCGCATAGTTTCCGAGATATCGCGAAAAAAGTGTTTTCACCCCTTTTTCCAAGATGGCGGCCGGGGGACAAGGGTGGCGACCCCACAAACTTGAGGTTAAGCTTCTATTGACCCCCACACATGTCCCAAAAATAAAATTGCGTCCTCTAAAAAATGCAATATTGGGTCCTTAAATTGTAACATTTCAATGGACTAAGTAGTGAGCGTCATGTTCAATTGTGTTGCTCTTTCGGGTCTCAGATATGCTGAAATGTTGGAGCGTGTACAGATGGTTTTCCTCAAAAAAATCTCACTTCTGCCTATTGCGTCACCTGACTATGTTATCAGACTAGAAATTAGGAGAGTAACATTGATTTACAATGTTCTCAAACTCTGTACGAATGTTATGGCCCGGACTACGGGGTGTTGTGAATTAATACACCACACCTGTAATACCAGACCTTATTCTTTAGATTGGAAAAAACGGTATTAAAAGCATCGACTATCTGAAAAGTGTCGAACCGGAAATGAATCTATGGAGCGGTCGACATAAATAAATTTCCTTTCTTTCAATACCGGAACCTGGGTTGTTTATCCAGGAAGTACTACCGTTCAGAGGAATTTAAAAAATAATTAACCATGAAATAATGAAAATGCACTCATAAATGTTAGAATGTACTTATATATTTAGTAAATGTTACACAATCATTTTCTGCAATACATCGTACCAATAAGAGTGTAGCATTAGCAGTTGATTTTACAGTTGGCTACAAACCGAAATAGACTATACTGAACATAAATCTTGACATCAATTGCCACAAACGGCTAGAAATAATTTCTTTTGAGATCTTTGTAACTTGAAACTATGGGATATTTCTACAGACAATCCCATAGAAAAAGGTTGGATTGCATGAAACATAAATATAGAACAACTTCATATCTCACCTGTTTCACACTTATTCATATGGAGTGTGTTTTAACGACAATTAGTTTGATTTTATTATCATTTCGATTAATTCCGCGTCAATTGGTTATTTTATTTTATTCGCCCGGTATATTAGTATAGCGCGATATGGCTATGGTTTTTCTAAGAAATCGTGAGCTATCGAATTGCGGACTCCCGTTGTTGTATCTCTGTTCTGGAAGCGATGACAAAAATATGCAATTTTTGGAAAAAAACTACTGTTCACTAGTACGTTTACTTGGAGCTTCAATACTTAATTTGAAACTTTCATCATTATTGTACGATACTGTGATTTGATGGACTTCTGAACCTCACTTTTGAGAGGGACATTTTACCGTGTAACAACGATGATATGACTGGCTTGGCTACTGAACACCGAATGAATGTACTGGATATGATAACTCGCCCTTTTATAAGATATTTAGATCGCGGTATTCAGGAGGGGTGGTCTATAAAATGAGATAAAATTTTGTTTTGTTCGCATTTAATTGTTTTTCTTGTCAAAATGAATTATTGTCGTAAAAATAATGACTTTGTTTTTCTCATTGATAAATACAATGAAATTTTTAATGAGTGAATTTTAATGGCTGTCAATTATTCTCTAGATTTATTGCGTATGTCCGTTGTTACGATTCAATAATATCGCGACTCAATGTCAACATTTTTAGGAGTTATGATTGTGTTTACCAAGTATATTGATCTGCGGACGTTAATAGCCATATAAATAAACTGTTTTATTAGGACATTTTTTAATTTCCCTTCCCATCTTGGAAATAATGGTTTTGTTTACCTCGTAATTTTGATAAATTATGGGGGTCGGCGGATGTACGAGTTATCTTACTTTTCTTTAATTGTTTTCGGATAACGACACATTTTTAACAGGAATGTGCTTATCAGCGTTTGTCGCTTATTTGAAGTTGGAACTTATGTTCAAAGTAAAGCATATTGTGTAGCCCCTTCAGAAATGCGGATTTTCTGTAATCATGGATCACGACACGAATTGGATAACCAAAATACTGAGCATAGATGAAACCCAATTACCTAAGATATGTCTCACAAGACAACTTGCACTTGGCAACTGCCACGAAAAGTACAACTGGACACTGTGGCTGAAAAGTCTCTTCAACGCTCTAAACCTACCCGAAATTTGGTCTCAAATCAAACGTGGTTCTATCACTACCAATAAAAAATTATATTACTCAAATTCCAGGAGAAGCTTTTCCAAGGTTATGTTTAACTTTCAAGTCGTGCTACGTTTCTTTCTCTTCAATGTTTTTTCAAAGTCAGCAGGTCAAACTAAGATTTTTTAAGCCTCAATATACCCATTCAAGTAGAAAGAATAATTGCACAACTCCGTCTTTGTAATAAATACATTATTAAATTAACTCTGAACGGTTCCACCTATAGAATAGATCCGAGGGAAATTTGTAAAATATGTAACATGAACAAGCTGGAAACCATCGAACACATTTTATTTTGAGTGTCCAATTTATTGTGCATTGAATCCCCAAAACTCCGACTCTCTATCCAGCATCTCAGTTGTAACTCCACAAGAGAGTGAGAAAGAAATCTGGAGGATTATTTTCTACTTTATCGAACTCTTGAGTGGTATTCTATAGATTATTTTTTTATGTTACGATCATAAACACATTTCCTCGCACAATGATACAAAGTACTAAACCGGTTTTGATTCATTTCTCACTTTTCATGCGAATTGATGACAGACGTCGAATTGACAATAAAAACAAAATACCTCAAATTATTCCCGCGGCAATTTTCTAGGTAGATTATTTCTCACTATAATAATGTTTTTATTGGCCAATACGCACATGAATGATTTGAATTGAAAGTTTCCATTGGTTTCTAGAAATGTCAGAAAATAATCTATAGAATTTCACGAAACTGTCAAAAACCCAATGAAATTGCTCCTATGACGCATAACAGACGTTTGAATATCGTTTCGCTTTCGAAATATTAGTCGGTGATTCCAACAAGAAATGGAATCCAATAGATGGGAAACTGCTACAAATGAGCAAACAAATTCGAAAATAGTATTTCAGAACTGTCCATTCAATGTTCAAAATTTCAATTGTAATGAATTGTAATTTTCTATGTATCTAAATGAGTTGAAATGAATAATTCTAGTTCCAATTATTAGTACGGATTAAAAGTCGTATCCAATTATATCTGGAATATTCTTAGACTTCGATCTTTTGTGATAAATGAATGAGTTTTATTTCATTATTATGTACCATACCTTAATCTGTTCTTTCTCTTGTTAACCTTTAGTTAGCCTGTTTGTATTTTTTTGTTTATATCTCTTTTGTAGACATGCTCAATATTGATCTATGTTAGCACCTGTACTTTCGAACCCTTGCTATAAACCGTATACTGGAAATCGTCAAATTGACAATAGAAATCGACTCAATTCAGGTTTTTTCAAACAAATACATAATAACGATAAAAATTAATTTATTCCATACCTATGGACCGCACTGTATACGTTTTTAACCACTGTGCATGGTTGTTTGTATTGTATAGTGAGGAGTGTTGCTTTTTGAACTTGTATGTACAATGTATTTTTTATAATGTATATATATATATATATATATATATATATATATATATATATATATATATATATATATGTAATGTTTCAAGTGTGCACAAAATCACTCGACTGCCAAATAACTTTTTAACAAAAAATTAAACATGTACTTTCACAATTTATTGGAATATGACTGGATACCATATACTTACATATGCTCACTATCACAATGGTATCAATAATTTATTATTGTGATTTCGTACTTAATCTTCACAAGCTTTAAGTTATATAACAACAAAATTGTGAATTTACGTCATTATTGGCATTCCCAGGTTGAGATTGAACACTGAAAAACGTATGATTTTACAAACAATAAACACATTAGTATTCTAGCAAATTTAGGAATTCTCACAATTTAATTTCTCCTCAAATTTGGAGAATTATACTGTGATTCTACACACAATTTGGATATTCACGTTCTCAAACATTTGAAACATTGAGAAACCGCATTATTTTCAAGGATATTCTACAGGTTCCAAACAATTTCACAGCGTACAAATACAAATCTTGTAAAAATAACCCTTGAAATAAAATAACATACATTTCGACAATTTGTTGTAATATGGACGTTTGGAAATACTCTTATCAATTTCAGATTGGGATTATGAAATTCTTGTTCAGTGGTCAAATTGTATAACTTCAATGCTAATCATTCGCAGTAGATATCTCAGGCTACAAATAACCTACGATTTTCACTGTAACAGTGCACTTTCACACTAGATTTATAGATACTTATTTTTCAGTTATGTAAACCGAAATGTCTAGAATAACATATTGTTCAATAAAACACGTTTCCTTGAAAAAAAATACAAAAGTTTTATTTATATTATATTTGTTATGAGCATATTAATTCCTGAACATAACATCACGGTGACGATTGTAGAGACCGGAATTAGAAGCATGATGACCTCAACTTCGTCCTTATCAACAACCCTGAAAAATGAGAAATTACATGAGTTTAAATTTTGATTGAATTTTATTTAGATTTATATTTATTTGTTATATTCTTGAAATAAGATATGAATGAGATGATGGATGAATATAATAAGAATTATATCTTCATATGTATTACGAAATTTCAGCCGACTAGAAATATAGATTGTACAGTGCTTTCATTTCATTAAAAAAAAAATGGTAGTGTTTTATGCTGTTGTGTCAAAAATATTGTAAACTGTCAAATGTCAAAATTATTGACATAACTTACTTTTTTTTAATGGTACATCCTATAAATCATTAAATATTTAAAAAGACATATATTTTTTTATTACGAAAATATGCCACACTTGCCGTTTTTTTCATTAGTTTAGCGCAAATTGGTGTAAATATGATTGAAGTTGTAATTTTTCAACATCAAGATACCCGCATATATTATTTTGTTTCCAAGAATTGTCATAGTTTTTATAGTTATATCTCTTGGGTATTTATTATGATTTAGATGATTTTCTGGTTTGTGAATTACTCAAATCTACACTAATATTTTTTTTTTATAAAATCAGAAATTAGGGTATTGCCAATACAAAATATAATACAATTCGAGTAATATACCAAGACATGTGAGGAAACCTACTAAGATGAGTCGTAATTTTATAATTATAGTAACCCTACACGTATTGTAATTTTACCGAAATGTTGGTCAGTTTCCAATAAAAAAATTTTAAATTCACCAACATTGTGATTTGATTTACTACAATTTTTTGTAAAGTTACAAAAATATATTGAAACTGAAATTACTCTAAAGCCAATTTTTGGTATTTTTACAACTCTGCCTTGAAAATTACATAAAGTATTGTAATTTCACAAAAAAAAAACTTATGCGTTTTGTAATTTTACGGAACTGTTGGTCGGTTTCCAGTCGAAAGTTTTTAAAATTTACCAACATTGTTTGTGATTTGATTCTCTACTCAGATTTACGAATTGTTTTCCCGGTTTTTCGGGACAATCGGCGTTGTCACCGACTAGACAATGCTGCGAATTCGTTACTAATAATTACTGTTCAGTGTTACTTGAGTTACAGGATAACGAGAAAACGGGATAACGAAAAAACTGGATAACGGGAAATGGGATAATGGGAAAACGCGATAACGGGAAGCGGGCAGAGTCAAAAGCATAACCTAGATAAAACAACACAAAGAAAAACATAGAAAAAAAGAAATTCTACGCGGACGAGAGTTTTCAGGAAAACAAATCGAGGGAATATAGAAATTTGGTCAGGACAACGTCTGTCGGGTCAGCTAGTATATTATACAGGGTGATTCAACTTCAACACTCATCGATTATCAATTAATCGACTTGAAATATTCAAGTCCAAATATCTAGAAAACGGTTGCTTATAGCGACTTGTAACAGGGATAGCTTTTTCACCTAGATATGATAGAGAAATTGATTTTTTTACTGAAAAATGTGCTAGAAGTACGCTCAAAAAATTTATGGATCTTCAAAAAAGAAAAAGACGTGTAGGTGGCGCTCCCTACGAGTAAGAGCAATAATAACATCAGGTTCGAATTTGTACCTCAAAAAACCTCTCAATACCAATTTTTGTTTAATTAAGGTCAGTATTTCGAAAGTTATTTAAAAAAAACGAAAATAAAAATAAAACCTTAACATCATGTATCTTGGAAACGAAGCGTTTCCGGACATATATTTATTTGTACAATTCATATTAGAATATTGTGAGCAATCACCTCCTGAAGTTTGTCAAAGTACTTTTGAATCACCCTGTATAACTCAAACATACTTGAAGATTGATCTGTTTGAAAATATGAACAGGATGTTCATAAAATCAGATGTGGATCATCTGCGACTGAAAGATAAACTTCAGTCACTATCTTCCATTGTTCAAGACAACCTTTTCTGTTAATTGAAAAATCCACGATAAAAACTAAGTTATTTTTTGTGAATGCCTAACAGAAAACAATTGCTTTCCCGGCTAAAGCCACGCTGGACATTGAACTACATCTGATAGAATGTTTCCCATTTCAACATGTATACTTGTAGATATTTTGTGTATTTTACTTGACCCCCTTCCCGTGGTCAAGTAATGTAATAATCCGAAAATAAAATCGAGACATCGACGGAGGCAAATATCCGTTTTGAGGTCCCCCGACACGATTTCCAGAGTGAAGTCTATCTGTCTGTACTTGGTATAGATCCTGCCCCGAATGCAACCATTAGTTTTTTACTGTCACTATTGAAACATTATAGAAACTATATTGGATGGAACTTGCAATGTTATTTGAGAGCAGTTGAAAAACTGTAACCAGTACAGAATTATTTCTCCAACTGTCAATAATAAAAAAATGTCAAAGTTCAAAATTTTGCCATTAAATTATTCAAAATCTATCCGATGGATTAGAACTAAATTCGGCATGGGGCAACACAACAAAAAATCGAATTAAGTTTGCAGTTTGCACCGTTTTCCAGTCTGGCGCTACGACTGTAATTTTTTTTCCTGGGTGTTACCATCCGAGACGGCCGTTCACCCGGGTTTTGACTAGGACGACCTGCGTTTGGTGCAGGACCGCTCAATTGACTGGGGTCAAATATCTCACTTTGTCAATTGACCGGCAAATTGACTGTTGAATTGACCGATCAAATTGACTTCGTACAGCCCACAAAATGTTTTATTTCAAAATAACCCCATTCTCACAAGGCGCGTGCTGGTCAAATTCAGGGGTGTCCTACAGCTGATTTTTGTTGGGAATAATAATTTTTTCTTTATTAGGTAGACAATATCAGAATATTTTTTAAATAATACTCAAGTTGATTTGTAAACTGTTAGTTAATGACCTATCCCTTCTGCAAACCGAATTTTGTCAACAGTTGTACACATTACAAGTTTCTCTCTTATGAATTACCTTTACCTCAACTGAATCAGTGGAAAAAATCATACTCACGTAGGTATGGCCAGAATACTGATATTGAGCAAAACTCCTTCAGTGAATCCAAAAACAGAAATAAGCCCAATGTACCATTTGTCTCCAAAAAACACTGCAGATGATTTCTTGGCTGAGCATTACAAAATATCATCATTGGTACCATCACAATTCTCACGATCGCTAGAGTCAAGATTATCGCTGCATGCTTTGGCTGAAAAAAATAAGGAAGTCATGTGTTATGAAAGGTGGAAAAGTATTCTGACTGGAAAAGCCAGACCTCCCAATAATAATAAATCTTTATTTTCCGTCAACAGTTGTTTTTTGGAAGGTGGAGGAAATCTTTTATGGACAACTTGCGGTAGTGTGGGAATCCCTGGGTCAGATTTACCCACTAAAACCTCCACACCGTAGGCTTGACTGGCCGTGACCTCCGATGACACTCCAGCCTTTTGGCCCATTGTATCTTACTTGATAAGAATACAGGTCCGGGAGATCTCAGTTGATCTGCTACACAATAGCTCCCCACTCGTCCTCCCCAGGCCTTTTGTTTCACCATGTCGTATCCATGGTTCCCGAATAAGGGCCACTTCGAGTTCCCCCCCAGCAACTGCCAGTACTGCCGTGGCTACCTTGCAGTGTTGGAGGTTCATCTGGATGGCCCTTATCATTTGTTCGGTACCCTGAAGAGTTCTCTTCCGATCGTGCTCGGAACCGCATCCTCTCCAGTGCCCTGAAAGAAACCGAGAAGGCCAAGTTGTCCTCGTTCCTTTCGGCATTTCGGCTTAGTGGTCATTCGGTCCCACGAGTGAGCGAGGAGGAAGGGGTTGGTCCAGCCTTGTGGTGCCCCCTGCATAGAGATAAGGCTGGTTACTCCGTGATTTCGCCCTGTTTCTCGGAGGCAACGTTTCCTTTGAGACATAAATCCGTCGCCATGGCGCTCACAGCTTGGATTTAGGTCTGTTTGCCAGTGCCTCCTCAGTCAAGTCGCGGCCATCCATGTGCAAAAGGATGGCCCATTCATCGTACGTTCGCGGCCTGTTCACCCTATACCACGTGAGGGTGAGGTTAGACTTCAAGGGCCCCGTCGACAGTTACATGTATGGGAATTGTCAGTACCTAAATCTAAGATTTGTTAAAATAACAGAAGTTACCGAAAATTGTATGAAAATTCAAATCCTGATGATGCCTTCAAATTTTTTTATCAAATTCATCAGTACATTATTGAAAAATCAACAAAAACAATAACGTTAAAAAATCACAAAAAAAAGAAACCATGGATAACACAGGGATTGTTATTTTCGATCAAGAAAAGAGATAAATAATTATACAATAAATACATGAAAAACCCCTTAGACATTAGTCAAAAAAAACTTTTTAACAAAAAATTAAACCGACGAAATACGGAACTGAAAAGTAAAAAATAAAATAGACCTTCATAGTCTCAATAACTAAGCTCCTGAACTGATGTAAGTAACTAATTTTGAGTCGGCGCCAAACAAACAAGCAAATTAAGTAGGTAAGGCGTAAAATGATGGCATCGACCTGGGCGGTGACATTCTGATAATTTATTGATCTTCGTTGATTGTTTGTTTGGCGCCGACTCAAAATGAGTTACTTACATTAGTTTAGGAGCTTAGTTATTGAGACTAAGAAGGTTTATTTTATTTTTTACTTTTCAGTTCCGTATTTCGTCGGTTTAATTTTTTGTTAAATAGTTTTTATTTTTCAATTTTTTGTGGCTGAAATCTACTAATTACTAACTGCTTGTTTTTTGATTACTTCCAAAATACTTACTTACCCAACTTACTTCAACTATTACCAGTTAAATAATATGAGTATCTATGTTGAAAAAGGAAACATTCTCAATTGAATATTGATAGAAAGATTTCTCTGTGAATTGAAAAATCCACGATAAAAATGAAGTTATTTTTTGTGAATGTCTAACAGAAAACAACTACTTCCCCGGCTAAAGCCACGCTGGACATTGAACTACATCTGATAGATATTCTCAAAAGAAAAAATCTGACATTGAAAATTTGCATTTTTATTCAGATAGTTATTTGATTTTCTATTCCAGTCTCAATTAATAACTCATGGAGATGAATGAGGCAAAGAAGAATGTTTTCCAAAAAAAGTGTACCACCAGAAATCATTCGTAACATTGACGCAAGAGATACATCGCATTCACTAGGTCTTCAATACATTTTTGTCGACGAAAATCTATTTTACGGTTCCACGATCATCAGGAAGACCGGAAGAAATGGGAAACACATTTTCAAGAAGCAATCTCACTTTGCAAAGATGGAAAAAAATAAAATTATCGGAATTGGACGCCTCAGTAAAAAGTTATGCGTGATCGTACATAAAAAAAATGATAAAAAAATATACACGTCGACTAGAGAACCTCCTCCTTTTTGGTTTCGTCGATTAAAAATAGAATACATTAACTATAGAAACCATCAGAATAAGTTATTGAGAAGAGTTAAAGCGCTCAGTTCAAAAAAGAAATCGATAAGGCGTACCAATCCCCTAAAAAAATCTGGGAAGCTGTAAATCACCTTCTGGTGATGAAAAATATTTTTTACTAAAATATCAGCAGTGCTTGATTATCTGTATAAACCAAATATTGAATTTATTGTATGTGGTGATTTTAATTTTGATTTGTATAAATCTCATTTTAAATCTCTGTTATGTTTTGTCGGGTTTTAATCTTACTCCAATAGTTCAGTGGCCTACTCGACTGATAACACCTGTACTATTATTGTCATTGACCTTATTTTTATAAGCTCACATGACAGTGGCACTTGTGTCATAGACAGTTCAATTTCAGACCACTACGGTCCACTAGTAGAATTAAAATCACTGAGGCAATGTGGGACTATCTCCAAGATATCGAAAATGACAAGAAGTTTCAATGAAGGTATTATTTGTAATTTCGAATATTCTTTAGAAACTGAAAATTGGTCATTTCTTTATGATATAGAGGATTTTAATGAAGCATTTGATCATTTTTATAATATTTTCTTATAACATTTTGACGTGCATTTTCCCAAACGTAAATGCTACTTACACGATAAGAACAATTGTTGGGTTAATGGGAGTGTAGTATCTTCGAGTCGTAACCTGGAAGATTTATTCGCTCTGAAAATATGCGATAACCGTTTAACACCAGTTTACAATGAAGCTAAAAAAAAGAACTGCGCTCTATTGAATGCAAAAAAGAGTTACTATGAAGAACTCATAGTAAATTCCGATGATGTTGTACGTTCTTCATGGAATGTTGTGAGGGAACTGACAAATAAAAAAAAGAAGCTCAATGAAATTTTTATTAGAAATGATGAAGGCATCTTCATGAGTGACCCAAAAACTGTAGCTGAAAAATTAAATGATTTTTTTGTTGAAGGTCCTATCGATTTGATGAATGATATTCTATCAGTTAATCTCACATATTCTAATGACTTCAATGTGAAAACTATGTTTTTGAAACCAGAAACCAGACATTCCAGCATTTCTTCTGAAAATAATTATGCGAATTATATCTGAACCTATCACATATTTAGTAAATAAATCATTTGAAACTGGTTGTTTTTCCCCTGAATATGAAAAATGGAAAAGTGTTACCCTTGTTTAAAAAAAATGATCCCACCCAATTGGGGAACTATGGGGCTGTTACAGTACCAAATAGTTTCTCAAAGGTATTTGAGTATGTTTTTCTAGACAGACTCATGTCTTTTTTGGAACAATTTGACATCATAACAAGTAAACAACATGGATTTCAGTTGTAGATGCAGGCGAATGTCCTGCTGGTGATCTCAGCAGGGCACTTGACTGTGTCAATCATGAAAAACTGTTGGCTAAATTGGAAATGTATGGCATGAGGGGTGCATCCTTATCTTGGATGTCATCTTTCTACAACAGCGCAAACAATTCGTTTCTTCAGAAGCTCTCTCGGAAAATAGAGAATTTGATATTAGAGATGGGGGTACCACAGTGATCAATTTTAGGCCCTGTGCTTTTTATAGTGTATGTTAATCAACTCGATAATTTTATAGGCGATACACATTACGCTGCATATGCTGATGATTTCTCATGCATTATTTGGGTAGCAGAAACCCCTGCACTTGAGAACAAATGTTCAGAATTGATGACCAAAGTTTCGGATTATTTCAACAATAATAGTTTGCTTTTCAACACCCAGAAAACAGAAGTTATCAGAATTCATCATAGCCAGAAGAGAGTTGATGATTTGATCTTCAGCATTGACAATAGTCCAGCGTATAGTATTCACAATTCGATTAGATTCCTAAGCATCAATCCAGATGATAATCTAAACTGGAAAGACCACTGTAAAAAAATTACAACTAAGTTCTTCCTTGAAATTTATTTTCATTAATTTGAGAGATGTACTGATGTATCGAATGTTTTCATTACTCAAAAAGGCATGATTAGATACATTGCCAAAGTCCCACATAGAGTATCATGCAGAGAATTATTTATCAAATACAATATTTTGCCTTTTACATGCCTATTTGTATATGAGTTATGCATTTATGTGTTTCAAAATAAGAAAACATTTTCACTTAATGAACACTTTTATAATTATTCCACTTGACAAAGAGGACATTTTCATGTACCATTCTCAAAAAATTAAATATCATATAGGTCACCTGATCATATGGGTTTGAAAGTTTTTAATAAGTTAACAGACTACTTAAAAACTAGTAAATCATTGATTGACTTTAAAACCAAATTGAAAACACTCCTAATTGACAACTGTTTTTACAATATGAATGAATTCTTTTCGAGCACTGTTTGTTAGTGTTTGTATGATTTGTCTCTGTCTTTCTCATATTTTATTATCGTGTATAAAACCTGTGAATTGTAAATAGAGTATATAATGTCTTTCTCTACTTCTCTAAGCACTGTATACCGGGTGTCCACAGAAGGTGGCTCGCCCCTATAACTTTTTGTTTTCGGAGATAATGGAATGAAATTTGGAAGATCTGTTTAATGCATAAAACTGTACCATTTGTTACTGTTTATAACCATTTTTTGATTTTTTTTTCGAAATAAATTTTTACTCTAGAGGGCTATGGATATGTTCAAATAACTAATTTCAGTCCTAAAATGTTTGTAAAAATGCAACTTACTGTTTCCGATCAAAATGTTTCAGCTATGTACTGTTTTCGATCAAAATGTTTCAGCTATGAGACGTTTGATTTTAAAAAATTTATTACTATTTTTTTTTAATGGTAACATGGTGGCTCGTCGGGTTAGAAAAAAAGAGCATTTTATTACGATTAATTTGATCCGCACTCTATTAGGTTGTTAGAAAACTTTCGATAAAAAACTGAAAATATAACGTTAGAAAAATCATCGAGTAGCCTGTGACCAACACAACTGAAACAAAATCGTTAAATTGTTGCGGTAAAAATTGACGTGTCGACATACTATTTTACATCTCTTCTACAAAGTCAATTAGGTAGTTATTGTGTACCTCATTGTTTAAAAATCATGGAAAATAACAATAATAACACAGGAACTGAAAAAGTTGATATGTATTTAGTTTTTGGAGAGCGTAGACAAAATTCAACCGATGCTGCACGTCTCTACCCACAGAGATATCCTGATCGACGTCACCCGACCCGGCACTATTTTCCAAAACTGGTTCAAAAAATGCGAAATGAGCCTGATAATGATGGGAACGATTCGTTTGTTGTGAGTGAAGGAAAAGAAATAGATGTTCTGGCATACGTTCAAGTAAATATTAATACGTCACTCAGGGAGATCGCAGCTAACATTTTGAAGAAATATAAATATCATTCATTTAAATATCAACTACACCAGTACCTACACAAAAACGATAATACAAGGATACTTGAGTATTGCAATTGGTTCTTTGGAAAATATTTGGAGGATTACACATTTCCATATAAAATTCTGTATACTGACGAAAGCCGTTTCACTAATTTGGGACATTTCAACAAAAATAATAAGCGATATTGGTCCGATGCAAATTTACACTTGATGGAGGAAAGAAATTTCCAAGAACGGTTTAGTTTCAATTGTTGGGTTGGGATTTTAGGGCACATAATTTTAGGCCCTATAATTTTTGACGGTGTCCTGACAGGGGCTAGATTTCTAAGTTTCCTCACGCAGGAAATTGAGCATTTCTTGGACGAAGTTCCATTAATAAATCGAGTTGGATTATTTTATCAACAAGATGGTGCTCCACCACACAACCTGAGGGCAGTTACGGAATATCTGCATGAAACATACAACGAAAGCTGGATTGGAAATATGGGTCCAGTTAGGTGGCCGGCGAGGTAAAATAGGGTTGTTTTCAATTTATACCTTTATTTATTCCTTTTTAAAAAACTTTTCAGACCACCCGACCTTACGCCTCCAGATTTTTTTATGGGGATGTAGTAAAAACGAGGTTTCTGATGTACCTCCTGCCACACGACATGCATTAGAGGACAAAGTAAGGGCAGCTATTCATAGAATTACACCAAGACAGTTGAGAAACGTTGTAAGAGCAACAATAAGAAAAATTCGCCTTTGTCAGCAACAAGATGGAGGTCACTTTGAACATCTGGAACCCTAAAGATATGTAAATAGGTAGTTTCAATATAATTATTTCATTTTCAACAGGTGCTTCATTTTAGAAAAGTTCTAACGTTATGGTATTTTCAGTTTTTTATCGAAAGTTTTCTTAAAACCTAATAGAGTGTGGTATCAAAATAATCGTAATAAAATACTCTTTTTTTCTAACCCGACGAGCCACCATGTTGCCATTTGAAAAAAAATAGTAATAAAAATTTTAAAATCAAACGTCAGATAGTTGAAACATTTTGATCGAAAACAGTAGTATTTTTACAAACATTTTAGGACTGAAATTAGTTATTTGAACGTATCGATAGCCCTCTAGAATGAAAACTGATTTCGAAAAAATAAAAAAACGGTTACAAACAGTAACAAATGATACATGGTTGTATTCTAAATGTCATATGGAGGCAAAACAACTGAAAATATACCAGGTGTCCCATTTAAAAATCGAAAGTTCATGTCACTTCCGGTGAATCCAGAATTAGCATGGAGTTGAGTTACTTGTCGAAAAATGCAGTTTTATGCATCAAACAGATCTTCCAAATTTCATTCCATTATCTCCGAAAACAAAAAAGTTATAGGAGCGAGCCACCTTCCGTGGACACCCGGTATAATTTATAAAATGACTGTACCAATACAATGTAAATTGTCATATGGAGTCAAATAAATGATGATGATGATGATGAATAACTATACTGATACTTATAAAAAGAAGCAGGAATATATTAGAAAGATCATTTTAGAAGACAATTCTGAAATTACTAACCCCTTTGAAATATCGAATCATATGAATGAATACTTTTCTCAGATAGGTAAAAAAAAGTCCGGAAAAATCGAAAAATCTCACATGGTTATGGATTTCGAACACTTGAATGAATCATTTTTTTCAAGTCCAACACACATTGAAGAACTGAGATCCTTTAAGTTTCACTTGAAAAATAATAAATTTCCCGGTGCAGACAAAATCACAAATGAAATAATCAACCTTCTTTTGAGCACGTAGCAAAACTATTGTGTTATATTTTCAATGTGTGCTTAGGATCTGGCAAAGTACCGGAACATTTCAAAAAAGCTACAATTATTCCTCTATTCAAAGGTGGACAGAGAACGGACATCATAGAAATACCCTGTCAGGTCCAGCGGTTTGGTCTGGGCATTGATGGTATGTCAGTCAATCAGAGGTGCGTTCGATTATTAACTCCATCGAGTATAATTTACTAAATAGCGTTCGAAAATCGTAAAAGTTATGTATATTTTACTATGAGACTGACGTTCGAAAATACCCGAGTATTCGCTACAGAGTTAACTCTCGTAACTCTACAAAATAGCTGGGTTTATTTAACTCCACAAAATTGACAGAACTCTGGGGGACGAAAAATCTCTTTATGTTGTGTCTCACACTCACACAGCCAACCCAAGATTGATATTATTCATGTGTATGTGTTTAATACTGTAAGTAATCTTGGAGAAACATATGGTCTACCAAGTTCATACTGTCCCACTCGAATTCCTAACCTAGGACCTATTTTTAATAAAGCTGCTTCGAAACGATCACATGACGAAAAGGGAAACATTCTCAATTGAATATTGAATAGAAATTGAAAATTTGCATTTTTATTCAGATAGTTATCTGATTTTCTATTCCAGTCCCAATTAAGAACTCATATAGATGAATTTTATGAACATCTTGTTCATATTTTCAGTAGTAATACCACTAGTGACTGAATTTTCGTGATAAGTCTGTCGATTTATTTCTAAACGAAACTGAGTTGCTTGAAAACACCACGGACCGCAGGACGAGTGGTGTTTTCTTCAAGCAACTCAGTTGAGTTTAGAAATAAAAGACAGACTTATAAGATAAATTCAATAACGAGTGGTATTTTATTAGACTATTCCACAAATAAAGTGAAAGGTCAAAAAATTTAAATTCGGCAGAATGAGAGGAAGAAATTTAATAATAATAAATAATTCAAATTTATTTATAATCATGAATTATTTTATCTTAACTGTAAACAATTTGTTTTAATTATTATTGGTTACCTATAACAATAAATAATTTTGTATGAACACGAACATAATACATTATTCTCGACTATAATTATTATAAATGATGCAATTGTAAAAAATTTGAATGGTATGACCGTTATTAGGTGGATACAATGTATTGGGGTGAACGAAGTCAGTGAACCAAAAAAAATTTCTATTAAAAGAAGATCCCTAAATGATAATAATATCAACAATCTGAAGACGTCCCTTGAAAATGAAAATTGGGAACAGACCTATACAGCCATCGACTATGAACAAAAATTCAATAATTTCCACGATACTTTGATGTTTCACCTGAATCAAGCCTGTCCCATGAAATCTTCATCATTTTCTAAAGCAAATACCAATGAATGGGTGAATGACCTGTGAGAGAATCCAGTGAAAATTTGAAAAAACTATTTTATCTTCAAAGGAATTATCCTATTCTAAAAGAGCAGTACAAAAATGCAAGAAAAAGGCACAATATGTTAATAAATACTACCAAATCTAATTATTACTCTGACATACTACTGAAATCTAATAATGTAAATAAAACTGCCTGGAACCTTATTTCAAAACTAGGCAGACAGGAAAAAGAAGAGCAAAACAGAAACATTACAATAAAACAGGAAAATGATAGTATTTCTAATCCCGCGGAAATTTCCGAAATTTTTAACGATTTTTTTGTGAATGCTCCACATGAAACTATAAAAAAAATAAAGAAGCCTTTGCTGACAGGTGAAACATCAACTATGACAAATAAAAGTCTGGTCAACAGTATGTTCATTTCCCATATATCGGAAGAGCAGGTGCTCTTTATTATAAAACATAAACTAAAAAATAAACATACATGTGGCCCAGATGAAATTTCAGGGTTCATAATTAAAAAATTGCAAATACGATTATAAAACCTGTAACTTACCTCATTAATTTATCATTTCAAACAGGAATATTTCCATCCAGAATGAAAGCCGCGCTTGTTTCGCCCATTTTGAAAAAAGGAAATCCACAAAATTTGGAAAATTACCGTCCAATCACTATTACACCCATCATTTCGAAAATTTTCGAATATGCGATATTAGAACAACTACTGAATTTCATGGAAAAAAATAAGGCAATTGCTGAGAACCAGCACGGTTTCCGTACTGAACATTCTACAATTACAGCTATTCACAGTTTTTACGAAAAAATTTTACTCTCCCTGGAAGAAGGCGAAGGCGGGTTGGTGTATTCTGTGATCTCCGCCGTGCCTTTTATTGTGTTCAACATGAGTCATTTTATTGGCTAAATTATTCAGATCCAGAATCCGGGGCAAACTATCATGAATGGTTTTCGTCATATCTCAAGGGACGTCTTCAGAAAATCAAGATAAATCACGTGGCGAACAATGAAAAATTGGTATTTACTTCTAGTTATCTTCCGATAGAATAGGAGTTCCTCAGGGCTCAGTATTGGGCCCTATTTTGTTTACACTTTACATCAATGAATTACCTCTAATCCTCCCGAATGCATTTACCTGTTTGTATGCAGATGATTCCACGTTATTATTCACAGGCAAATCTGAGGTACAAATTCAAAACAACATTAACACTACTTTTCAGTCACTTCGTAAGTGGTTATACGATAATTCTCTTTTTCTGAATAGTACTAAAACAAATCATATAAATTTTCACACCAGACAGAATAAAAATAACCCAGCAGTAGAAATAACTATAGATGATCAAATTATAGACAAGGTGGAATGCTCTACTTTTCTAGGTATTAGACTTGATCAGAATGTATCCTTCAATACTCACTGTAAAATTTTAGCCAATACACTGAGTATTAAATGTTTTCAACTAAGATCTCTCAAATCTATAATTGAATAGATCAGAATGTATCCTTCAATACTCACTGTAAAATTTTAGCCAACACACTAAATCAATCCAGATTAACATACGGAATAACCATCTGGTGTAGTTCTTCTGCAGTTCATGAGGTTTTTCTGGTGCAAAAGAGGATTATGCGATGCCTTGCTAATGTTCCCAATGGTACCTCATGCAGGGATCTATTCAAACAATTTAAAATTCTTCCTCTCTATGGCCTACATATATTGGAACTTTTAACATATATACACAAGCAACGCAAAACTCTGGTTAAGAATAACTCACTACATGATCATCATACAAGATCAAAAAATAATTTCCATCTACCCAATGTTCGTTTAACAGTATCTCAGAAATCTGCAGATATACTGGGACTAAGATTATATAACGTTCTTCCTGAAGAACTAAAATTGATAGAAAGAGTGCACACATTCAAAAAAGAGATAAAAAGACTTCTCCTCGCCCTCTGCCCCTATTACATTAATGAATTTTTTGATAGTTTTAGATAAAATGTTTTGTCTGTCTATATTTTATATCTTATCTTATACACTTTATTTTTATATTTTTATATCTTATCTTATACACTTTATGTAAACCTTGTTTATATCTGACTTGTCCGATAGCCTCACAGCTCTATGGATTAAATAAAAATTGAATTGAATTGAATTGAATTGTTGGTATTATTACTTGATGTACTTGGAGTACTCCTAAAAGTATTCACTATATTCTGATGATGTTTAGACTTGGATGTGAATACGGTTTTATCGAGTTCGAACTTCCATGTGCAGTGATTTTCATAGCCTGTTGTTCACTAACCCCGGATTGTAGTAACTGACTAAGGTCCAGTATTTTCACCCGCGGTTATACTAGGAATAAATTGACCAATGGTTAGAATATGCTTTTGTGCAACGTTTATTGATAATGCAAAAGCACATTCTAACCATTGGTTAATTTATTCCTAGTTTAACCGGAGGTGAAAATACCGGGCCTATAAGTATTATTATTATATTTATTTCACTTGGCATTCACTGTCAGAAAAAATCTGTCATTGGTAATAATTCCCCTTTTCGATAAAAGTTTCCGGTATAATCTCACAGGACATATTTCAGGATTTTCAAAATTTTGAGTAATCCATTTACTATCTGCACAGCTTTTATCACCACCTTGGCGCGTTTTGGAGAATATCGGGTTATATGCAATTCTGTTTGTTAAACAGCCTTTGTTGTAAGTTTCTTCCTTAAAAAAATGTAACATGGCAAAAGTTGCTTCGTTACCTCGCCAAGCTAGTTCTACTGCAGCTATGTGAAAAAACTTCTTCTGGAGTCCCTCTGGCGTGTCTTTGGCCCATTGTAAGCACATATTTCTATATTCGTCTGAAGTCATAGCGACAGAACTCATTTTCTTTTTTTCGGTACAGCTTGCAACAATTTTCTCTTACTATCTCGAGCCGCCCTCGCCTCCTTGAACATTATATCTTTGAAGGGATCAATATGTCTCTGACACTCACAAAAATATTTTTCTCATACTAATTTTGCAGTAGTGTTCCTTATGGTTTTAATAACACCCTCCTTGTAATCACTACCATCAATTTTCCGCATATTGAATGTCCAGTCCTTTAGAATGAATGCTAATCTTTCGTTGCTATTTTTGCATCTGATTTGTAGTTGCGTTCCGCACAGAACGTCATAAATTGTCTCCATATATAAGATTTTGTTTTTTTTGTGTTACTGGGTATATTTTCTTCAATATTTTGCGTTATTACTTCGTTTGAAGTAGCACCGAAGCGACTTATTTTGACGTTTGCAGCTACAATTATTTTTGGTCAAACTGTCAAACTTTGCATTGCGATCCGTATCCATGGTTACGTCGTTGAAAACACGATGCTGATAGACCAATCAGAATTGAAAGACAGCTGGTGTTTTCGCGATAATACAAGCTGTCTTTGGTTTTTGATTGGTCAGATTTTGTGAAAATTCCAAGGTGCGTGGAATAGTCAAACAAATCCATCATATGATAGACATATGTTACAATTGGCGAACAAGATTCTAGAAAAGTTATCTGCTATTGTCAACAATATTTTTCTCCGGTTTTCATCAACTTCCATTGTTCTTGCCATTTTTCGTTTTTTTTTAACAATAACATAACCTATATTTCCGATGTCAGAACCTTCTGTCACTCGGACTTTGTAAACAACTCCAAATAAATTCCGCGCCGTTCGAATATTACATGAATAGTACTCAACTCCAGAGTAAATTTAAGAAACCTTCAAATACTTTACTCTACTCTAGGAGTTTATAATCGAACGCACCTCAGGGCATGTAATTAATAGGTACCTATAGATTATTAAAAGCTACAATCATTCAGGCCAGTAGATATAGACAATCAATTAACATTAATTCCAAAAGTTTTCAAACTTCAATGGAATGTTAGTGCAATAATGAAAATAAACTATAAAATTTTGCAGAAGTCTGCGATGAACGGAACATTGTTGTGATTGCAAAAAACGTTTGCATGCTTTATTTTTGCACTGAAAATTGCAAAAGATCTGCAAACTAGGCATACCGATAGTAATGATGTTTTACAACATGCATTAAGTTTGCAACCTTGTAAAAGTTACGTAACCTTGTTCTTTGTCATTTGTTCGTTTTTCATTGCAATTTGTTTAAAAAAATTACAAAAGTTTTGCAAATTGAATAAGTGAACGAAAAAAAAAATCAACATATCCACATAAATTTGCAAGCATTTCTGAAAAACGCATCACTTATTTATCAAACTTTTTTATATACGCTACCATTGTCAATGCACACAAACATTGAAATTATTACAAAAGTTTTTCATTGTGGTTGCAAATAAAGATAATATCGGTCTCAGTGGATATGTAACTGTGCAACCTCATATGAAAAACGGAACCTTTTATACATTTTTTGCATTTTTACAACTGCTGAAATAATTGCAAAAGTTCTGCAAATTGGAATTATAATTACGACAATTTAACCTTTTAACAAATTTTTTTTGTATAATTGATTTGTTTTTTTTATTAATTTGGTCATAAATTGTGAACATTGTGCAAATAGGTTTAAGATATATATTAGACCGACATACAGAGTGGCCACTTTTTTAATGGGATTGTATTGGTAACTTTTAAACCATAAGAGTTAGAAGGTCGGTCAAATGGAGAAAAAGTTGTATTCATAGAAGCATTGTCAAGCAGTTCAAACGAATCGAGATTATCAGGGCCGGTTATTGAGATATCATAAGAAAAGTAAATTCTGTCATTTTGATTTTTCTTTTTTTCCCACTTTATTTCGAATATTATCAAAAAATGTCACAGGAGTTTTTTATTCGACAGTAAATTATCCTGGATTTGACATAATCGAATTTCGTATCTAACGTTTCGTACGCTCTGAGCCACCCTCAACCTCATTTTTTTCAATACGGACCTGCATATTTTATGACACTTTTCGAAATAACTTTTAACGCTGAATTCAACGATATATCATACAATGTCATTCAAAGTTGATTTTCAGGTGATTTTGACCCTTATCCAAATTTCTTTGGGTCGGATCTGTATTACATTTAGGTACCTTTAGTTTAATTACCAACATGTAATACATTTCGATAAGAAAATCAACCTACTCATCTTCAACTGAATGGAACGTAACAGAATCGAAGCAAGAAACAAGTAATAATTATTTACAAATTTCAAGAGGTGAAAAACCTAATTCATAATAATTAAACGAAACTATCATTTAATGAAAGAAAAATCAAATGATTATTCGAAAGTAAATGATGAACATTAATGAAGTAAGTGTTCGAAATGTCCACCATTTTGTAAAATGCACTTTGTGGTTCTGGAACCCATACTTCTTATACATTTGCTTATTTCGTCTCCTTGAATACCTTCCAATACATTCTCATTCTTCTCGCGAGGAATCATTATTGTTGGATTTGTCATTTGTTCCGTTGCAACAAATTACAGAATCGAACTTTATTTTGAGATCATTTCGGTATAATTTTTGCAAGGCTTGGTATTCAAATTTAAAATCATTGTATTCGCGTGTATGACTATTTTATTAACAGCAGTTTTTGATAAATTGCATTCACTGGCCACAGTTCTCGATTTTTTTTCTGGGTTCAATTGAATTTGGGTCAGAACATTGATATCGTTGACTTGTTTTTTCTTACATACACACAACTCGAGGTTTATTGAATGTATTATTTTCAAGTAGTAGGCCGTGGATAAAAAAAAACATAACAAGAAATATCATATTATTTGTCACTTCGTTTATTATTGTGTCACAAGAACTTGTCATTAAATACTTTTCTGAGTAATTTCAATTCAACTTATTCGATATGGTAAGATACACAAATGAAGAGAAGAGAGATATGTACGAAGTGTACATAAAATTAGATAGAAATTCGTTCAAAGAACAATAAAGGTATGGTGAATTATATCCTGAAAGAACAACACCAAATATTAAAATGTTTCGACGTTTATCTACAACGTTACTTGCACATAATTCATCCATCAAACCTAGAGGTCCTTATGTACGACGAAACGAGCCTATCAATGACATCAATGTTCTGGCCCAAATTCGAATGAATCCAGGAATAGGATCGAGAACTATGGCCAGTGAATGCAATTTATCAAAAAGAGCTGTTAATAAAATAGTCAAGAGACACGGATACCATGACTATAAATACCAAGCCGTGCAAAAACTATATCGCAATGATCCTGAGAGAAGGTTGCAATTCTGTAATTGGTTTCAACGGAAGGTGCGGAATAACAACAATTTTGCGCACAATATCATTTGGGGAGACGAAACGACATTCACAAATTCTGGCATGTTCAATCGAAGGAACAAACATTTTTATGCCACAGAAAATCCTCACTTAATTCATGAAGTTAGACATCAATATCGTTGTTCTTTGAACATATGGTGCGGTTTGTTGAATAATAAATTACTGGGACCCTATTTTATTGACGGCAACCTAACCGCAGCAAAATATGTAGAAATTATAGAAGAAATGTTGGATGATCTTTCTATACGGTATCGGCGTAATAGTCCATGGTTCCAACAAGAGGGATGTGGTCCACACAACTCAAGAATAGTCACAGACTATCTAAATCGAACTTTTCCCGATTCATGGATTGGAACAAGAGGTCCAGTAGCATGGCCTGCCAGATCTCCGGATTTGAATCCGCTGGATTTTTATTTGTCAAAAATAAAATTTATGTTACTACGAACCCGACAATAGAGATTCTTCGCGAGAAGATTGAGAATGTATTGGAAGGTATTCAAGGAGACGAAATAAGCAAATGTATAAGAAGTATGGGTTCCAGAACCGCAAAGTGCATTTTACAAAATGGTGGACATTTCGAACACTTACTTCATTAATGTTCATCATTTACTTTCGAATAATCATTTGATTTTTCTTTCATTAAATGATAGTTTCGTTTAATTATTATGATTAGGTTTTTCACCTCTTGAAATTTGTAAATAATTATTACTTGTTTCTTGCTTTGATTCTGTTTCGTTCCATTCGGTTGAAGATGAGTAAGTTGATTTTCTTATCGAAATGTATTGCATGTTGTTAATTAAACTAAAGGTACCTAAATGTAATACAGATCCGACCCAAAGAAATTTGGATAAGGGTCAAAATCACCTGAAAATCAACTTTGAATGACATTGTATGATATATCGTTGAATTCAACGTTAAAAGTTATTTCTAAAAGTGTCATAAAATATGCAGGTCCGTATTGAAAAAAATGAGGTTGAGGGTGGCTCAGAGCGTACGAAACGTTAGATACGAAATTCGATTATGTCAAATTGAGGATAATTTACTGTCGAATAAAAAACTCCTGTGACATTTTTTGATAATATTCGAAATAAAGTGGGAAAAGAAGAAAAATCAAAATGACAGAATTTACTTTTCTTATGATATCTCAATAACCGGCCCTGATAATCTCGATTTGTTTGAACTGCTTGACAATGCTTCTATGAATGCAACTTTTTCTCCATTTGACCGACCTTCTAACTCTTATGGTTTAAAAGTTACCAATACAATCCCATCAAAAAAGTGGCCACTCTGTATGTCTACAGTGGTCCACTTAAATACTTGATTATCCATCGTTATATTTTGTCCTGGTTGATTGAAATTGCATCCGAAAAATGATACGGTTACGTAGTTAACCACTACGTAATTTGAAATTTATTATTAATATTAGAAGCAAACTATTTTGTTTTGTCGCAATGTATTTGCCTGTTTGCATTTCGCACCAAATTGTTGTTTTAAGTTTAAGTTGTTTTCTTTTTTATTCTAGTAGCTAAGCGGCCCTCTAAAAAAACATGAATAAAAATTTACAAATTAGTCAAAAATTCATTTTTATCTTCAGTTTTCATATTCAATCACATCAGAGAAAAGTACATAATAGCAAACACACAAATAATCACTGTTTTCGACTAATCAGCGAAATAAATTCAATCTAACATTTTCGAATGCAACAATCGAAAGAGTAAAAAATTTTGCTACATTCTGCTAAAAGACTATTGGATTGATTTTTTATCGCATTAGAAACGACATGAAATCATTCTTCATTTAAAATGTTCACTTGTCACAACATGACTTTATAGCAATCGAAGAGATTTCAAAATGAACAATCGATGCTCTATGGAAGTAAAGATATCAAAACGTTATCGATTGTAAATCTTGCAAGTATATAATTTTCATCATCAAACAGAAACGTCGCTGGAAAATAAAAATTTGTTAAATTGATATTACATCTCAAATTAAATTTTTGCAGGTATGTATTTCTTGAATTTCATAATATTGTAATTTACCTTTCCACTCGACTTTCTTATTGTGGTTTACCGTGAAAAATTCCATTTAATCCGAATGGAGGACTGAAATGTTATCAACTCGTGAGAATAATTTTCTTGATTTGAAAAAATATTGAAAATAAATAGAGGAAAAACACTGTGACGTAACACAGTTGTAGGTTAATCATACTAATGTTTTTTAAATCTTAATATTTCTTCTATTCTTTAATGAATCAAGAAAATTATGAAAATGTGACGAAAGATTCTTGATCCTCCATCAAACGTACTCAGAGGATTTTTTTATGCAAATTCCTAAAATTGTAATATGAGGTTATGAATTCAAATCGAAATCGTTAGCTTTCAATATTGAATGATTCCACCCACCATTGACGAGCTTCTTCTTGGTCGATGGTTAATTTGGTAACACAATGAATGTCGTTAATTAGGTATAAACAAATATTTATTATTCAGATAACCCGGTGTTGCAAGATAAATATTTTTTTAATTCCTAGTATTTCGCATTGTAACATAATATGTCAATTATTATACTATCACCAATTGGTAAAATGAGCTTTCTGCCCGATTTGCAGAACTTTTGCTTTTTTGGTAGAGTACAAATGCGATTTTTTTTTATTTTACCCTAATTTCCGTGTTGCAGACGAGGTTGCAAATTAATGAAAACATTGTACGTCAGGACATCTCCACTTGCAACCTTTATTTTGAACTTTTGTAATAATTCCGATACTTATTTTAATAAAAAAAATCAATTTCATGAAAAAATATATTTTCCGTTTGACGCAAGAGGTTGCTTTTTTTTAAAAAAATTGGTTAACAACAAATTGTTTTCGATAAAACGAACATTTCCGTTTTGTTTGAATGGTTGCAAATTCATCATAGGATGTAAATTGCATTTTTCGAAACCTGAATGTTTGCAGAAATTTTGCAAATTTTTCCGATCTAATAATGTGAAAATTCATTAAATCAGAAAAAAAGGTTGCAAAATTAGACTAAATATCATTTGAACGTACTCTTCGCTCTACTGAAGTTTCACAACTTTTCTAATAATTATTAAATTTTGGGAAAATCATGTCTATCTCTACTGGCCTAATTCCTCTATGTTGAAATGAATTCGAGATAAATGCGAGTCATACCGTTTTCATGGATATGTTTATATATGTCACAGTCTTGTCAAACATTTCCAACTGTTAATATTCATTTTATATTTCCACTAATAAATACGTTTGGGATTCACATTAAATTACATTCATTGGTACAAGTTGTTTGCTCAACAAAGTTCTGCCCGACGCTCTGCTCAACACTCTATTCAAAGGTGGAAGAGAACGGATATCATAGAAATACACTGTCAGGTCCAGCGGTTTGGTCTGGGCATTGATCGTATGTCAGTCAGTCAGGACATGTAATTAATAGGTACCTATAGATTAGTAATGAAAAAAAAATTTATTTTACTTACCGTTTTGAAGATTTTTGCTGTTTCCCTGCCAATCAAATTGCATGTGTGGAATATCAAATAGGATGTAACCGGAGAGAAGTATATATCTGAAACATAAAAAATTGTTATTGATTATCGATATTGCGATATTGAACGAGCGATTTAACTGACCGTAGGATAATTTTTTCAACTGGCAAACAATTTTTATTTTCATTAAGAAGTCTTCATGAACATACACATATTGTTACTAGAATGCCCAGTACAGCAGAGCGATACAATACATTATGGGTGATAATGCACGAAATTATCAACAAATCCAAATTTCCGGGAGTCGAGTACGGGTGAGCATCAGTAATTTTTTTATTTAAGATTCTGCCACCTCCATTTTTAGATGAAGCGTACCTTGTGAGTTTAAATTGGAATTTTGTATATATAATAAATAATAATTTTTCCTAAAGTTGGTCTCTTGAAATTAAAAGGGGTTGTTTGTCAAAAATGTTTATTGTTTGCTTATAAACTGGAATCTGGGTCTTTGTTATCTGTATCTAGATTTTTTGTTATCTATTCTTATGGATATATCATAAATCCACTCGACAGTTTGAAAAAATATTCGATTGCTCTTGAATCGCGATTATGATCACTCTCTGAAATAAATATTATACATTACCTTCCCAAACACTCATGTTTTCATTATTTGCATTTTCAGAAACAACGAGTGCTGTAAATCCTGGAACAATCATAGCAGTAGTACCTTGTACGAAAATCAAAGTGGCATAATACCACTTTATTTTTTTAAACCCTGACGCAATTCGTTTTCTCTCCATGCTCAGTATATTCTTCAAACTCTTATTTTCAGTACAGTTCACTCTGTATATGAAGTATTTGGATTTCATGTTGATGTTTATGTAGACCATAACTGCAGAAAACATAGCGAGAGTACCAAATCCAAAGTAAGCGGTTCCATTAGATTCTGGACTCATTCTGGTGCTCATCAACAACATTTGTAAGAGAGCAGCTATTATAGCACAAATAGATTGTCCTGAATACAGGGAAGCGTAATAGGGAACTGGAAACTTAGTCACTAGCTGGCACATAGATACCATTGCCGTGGCACTGCAAACTGCAAAAAATGAGAGCGGGATCAGATGGAACATGGTGCAGCCGAACTATTACTATTACTAGTCAATTATATACAATTTTCAAGATATTAATGACAAAATTACTCTACATTCATAACCAAACTATTCGACATTCACGCTCTATACAAAACCATGAGAATATCTGAAGCACCTGCCCCTTGGTTAACTCCAAACATGAAATTGATGATGAAATTGACGGATCAGGCATTATGCAAATATAGAACAGAGAAAAGCGTAGCTTCATGGAACTTTTACAGGGATCTACGTAAGATCGTCAACATGGCTGTAAAATCGGAAAAAAAGTTCAAATTGAAGTCACCTCTAAGGAGTTCTGGAGAACTGTTGATTACGTAAACATGAAATATAAGAGAACAAAATTCTCATTGATAAGATGATGCAGATATTCTGAATAATTACTTTATTGACAGCATACCCCAAAAGCGATTATTATATAACGATAAATACCAGTCAATGTTAATAGTGAATGAAACTCCTGTGAGCTCTAGTGAAGTCGAAAATATTGTGAAAACAATAGAATTGAACGCCAATGTTAACAATTGTTTTTCATTACCTAAGCAAAATACTAATTATACATTGTTTAGTCCAGAGTTTGGGAAATTATTATCTCAATAGCGATTTCCGACCACCAAAAATATACTGCTGACCGTATCAAATATCCAAAAAAATAGCCTCGGACCAACTGAAAAACTACCTTGAAGTTCGAAGATATTATCACCAACTCAGTCTGGATTTCGCATGGGATATTTTTTTTTTTATGTTCTGGTTCCCACGAAAAGGGATATCCTGTAATGTTCAGAGAACATCGTGGGAACCAAGGGAAAGAAGGTAGGAGTTGGTGTTCTTCTTAAATTTCTGGAGGTTGTATGCCTCGGGGAACTTCTCCCTAGGCAATGAGTTCCAAAGCCTCGCTGTTCGTTGGATGAACGAGTCTTTGGAAAGTGATGTTCTGCAGGTCTCCAAAGTGACCACGAAGGGGTGTGATGACTGAACTTGACGGGTTAGTCTCGAAGAGACTGCCAAAGCAGGAACGATTGTTGATATTTCAGAAGAGCATCGCCCATGAAAATATCAATAAAATAGAGACAAATCGCCAACTTTTCTACGGTGTTCCAGACAAGTGAGCGAGTTTGTAAGCGAGGCATCACCGACGAGACGAATTGCCCTTTTTTGGACAGAATCCAATAGCCTCAGGATATGTTTAGGTGCCGCGCTCCAAATATGGGAACAGTATTCCAGGACAGGTCGGATCTGTGCCTTATAGATCATAAGCAGCTGAGTGGGGGTGAAATAGCTCTTGGAACGAAACAAAAAACCAAGTTTTTGGGATGCACTTTTGGCAATGGACCTCACGTGATTTTTCCAGGAAAGGTTATTGCTGATAGTAATACCAAGCATCGATATGGATGACTTCAGTGGTATGGTTACTCCTGACAAAGTTATGTTAGGCACAGTGAGATCGGCTTTTCTAGAGAGAAGACATGCTTGTGTTTTGTTTGCATTGAATTCTACCAAGTTATTAGATCCCCACTCGAGAATTGTTGCAAGTCCATATTTATATTATTAACATTTCTTCCTCGTTCATTTCTGGTTTCACGGGCTGATATAGGGCCCTGGAAGAGAAAGCGGTATGGAGGGTACTATCATCGGCAAAGCTGTGTACTGGACATGAAGTTGCTTTCAACAGGTCGTTGATGTGAAGTAGAAATAGTGTTGGTGCGAGAATAGATCCTTGCGGAACACCAGCATTTATGAGTAGAGTGTCAGATGAAACTCCATCGACCACTACATGGAGAGACCTGTTTGAGAGAAAACTAGCAAGCAGAGGACACAGCTGAGGGGGCAAGCCATAAGACGGAAGCTTGGCGAGGAGTCCCTGGTGCCAAACTCGATCGAACGCCTTGGAGATATCTAATGCCACAGCTAAAGTTTCTCCATACTTTTCAATAGATAGCTGCCATATATGTGAGACGTAAGCGAGCAGGTCACCAGTTGATCTCTGATGGCGGAAGCCATATTGCCTATCGTTGACAATTCCTGAGTCTTCCAGATATTTCATGAGCTCGATGTTGATGGCTTTTTCCATGACCTTTGAAATAATAGATAGCAGTGCGATAGGTCTGTAGTTGCTAGGTAGGGCCTTTTTGCCTCTTTTAGGGACTGGCTGTACTCTTGCAATTTTCCAATTGGACGGAAATGCCCCCAAATTGTAAGAGTGGTTGAACAACTTGCAAAGAACAGGTGTTAGTTCGGGGGCACATTTCTTGAGAACAATCGGCGGGATTCCGTCAGATCCACAGGCTTTGTTGGTGTTGAGACCCAGCAAAATCTTTCTGATAGTACGTTGGCGAAATGTGATCTCGGGCATGTGACTGTCAATAGGTGTAATGTTCGGGGGTTGTTTTCCCGATGAATCCAGAGTGGAATTTCCAGCAAATAGGTGCGCAAAGATATTGGCTTTTTCCTGGGCAGTCGTTGCTAGTGTTAGAGGAGGAAATGAGCTGGAAGTGAAGTTTCTTCCCACAGCTTTGGCGAAAGACCAAAATGAACGGGATCCGTTAGGACATTCAGCAAGTTTTGATCTTATTTTGGCATTGTGGGCATCTTTTGAGCATTCTATTGTCTCTTTGCATATGCCTCTAGCCTCGACATATGCTGCTCTGGTCTCAGGGCCCGGATTTTTTAGCCATCGATGGTATGCTGCCTGTTTGGAAGCCACAGCTCTAGAGCAGTTTCTGTTAAACCAGGTCTTATCGGATGATGTTCTTCTTTCGGTATTCGGTATGTAGGTTTGCATCCCCAACATGATGATTTCAGAAATTGTCTCAGCACATCGTGTTGGATCTACTGAAGAGAAACAAACTCTCTTCCATGGAAACGCTGAGAAAAACATACGAAGACCTTCCCAGTCGGCCGAATTGTAATGCCACATGAGACGGGGTGGTATTGTGCAGCTCGATGGTAAATGGAAAGAGCATGTTGTGGAGATGAGGGTGTGATCAGAGTTTCCAAGTGATCAGAGTTTCCAAGTGGCAAACGTTATAAGCGATCCCAGGCTCAATACATGCCTGGTCTTCTTGGATTTCAGCAAGGCAATCAATCACTTCCCTTTTTGTAAAAAACTGAGATATTTTGGCTCGAATAATAGAGCAGTTTTTTCTCTAAGAACTATCTGAGTAATCGAATGCAACAAAGTAAAATAAATGGCAACATATCACATTGCCCCCCTATTGTAGGCGATGTTCCACAAGGTAGTCTTTCAGGCCTTCTACTATTTTCTGTATATGCTGCAGACTTATACCGTGTGTCCCAGCCAAAACTTGTCACCCCCCTAATCTCCGAACTCGTAAAAAAATTGAAAATCGCTCAGACCCGTCGATTTTTATTTCAAGGGGGAACACTTTCACCAAATACATCATCATTGTGTTGTCAACCCCCTCAGCCCCATTACCCCTTACTTCAGAATTTTCAATGGGACTACTATACTTGTGATACATCATTTTGAAGGGAATTCAATCCCAAATACATCGGTGTACTGAAATTGAGGATCGATCAAGTGTTGTTGAAGTTTTAATGAAAACTAAGTTTTATCAAGATATTTTTATTTTTCATCACCTAAAATGTTATCATCGTAAGAAAGGTTCACTGTGGGTACGCCACCGTATTGAAAAATTATAAGCTGTCAGAAATAATAGTTTAGAAGGTGAGACAGATGTTTTTATGAAAAGAAAATTGTCGCCATGTGTCTTTGTATACGCATATCTTTGTTTACGCCTTGGTATGTTGATGTATTCGAGTCACTTCATTCAACAATTTGAAAACTTTCGAAAATGGTTTATACTATACAAAAGAGAATATCCATTGTAGCTGCGTATTTTGAAAATGGACGATGTGCTAGAGCTACGGCTCGAATTTTCAATGAAATTCATCCAGAAAAAACCACATCATATCAGTACGTGCTTCAATTGATGAATAAGTTCATGGAGTCGGGATCAGTGCTGAATAAAAAACATGAACGAGAGAAGCCTATGAGAAATGAAGGGGTCGCTGTTGCAGTTGTAGGACATGCGGTGATGGACAACATTCAATCTTTAAGACAACTTGAGACTATTTCTGGAGTTTCGAAAAGCAGCGTACATCGAATTCTGAAAGAAGCAAAATTCCACCCTTATAAAATGCAGAATGTACAAGAATTAAATGAAGTTGATCCTGACAGTCGTACAGAGTTTTGTGGAATCATGAGTCAATTATTGATTGGTGATAATAATTACCTCTTCAATGTGTGCTTTTCTGACGAATCTTATTTTTATTTAAATGGACATGTGAACAGGCACAACTGCAGATTCTGGAGTGACGTAAATCCCCATTGGTACAGGGAAACTCATTCACAAACTCCCCAGAAATTTAATGTTTGGGATGGTATTCTGGGAGACCATATTGTGGGTCCATATTTTATTGATGGTAACCTCAACGAACAAACGTATCTTGAACTTCTTGATACAACTGTGAACCCCAGAATCACTCAGTTACTTGAAGACGATGATAGGCTACTTGAAGGTCAGCTCACCTTTCAACAAGATGGAGCTCCTCCACATTTGGTTGCACCTGTACGTCAATTTTCAGATGACAATTTCACAGGGAGATGGATTGGAAGGCGAGGACCAATAGAATGTCCGGCTAGATCTCCTGATTTATCACCATTAGACTTTTTTTTATGGGGTCATTTGAAATCCAAAGTTTATATTACACAGCCAACTTCTCTTGATGATCTACGCAGGAGAATTGTTGTGGAGTGTCGTGCAGTGACTCCAGAAATGTTGAGCAATGTGCGAAGACATTTCGAAAAGTATGGAACTGAATGGTTCACATTTTGAACCTTTCTCACGATGATGACATTTTAGGTGATGAAAAATAAAAATATCTTGATAAAACTTAGTTTCCATTAAATCTTCAACAACACTTGATCGATCCTCAATTTCAGTACACCGATGTATTTGGGATTGAATTCCCTTCAAAATGATGTATCACAAGTATAGTAATCCCATTGAAAATCATGAAGTAGGGGGGTGCTGGGGCTGAGGGGGTTGACAACACAATGATGATGTATTTGGTGAAAGTGTTTCCCCTTGAAATAAAAATCGACGGGTCTGAGCGATTTTCAATTTTTTTCACGAGTGCGGAGATTTGGGGGGTGACAAATTTTAGCTGGGACTCACTGTATATATGATGACTCTGTATATTTATTTATTATTGGCCCGCGTTAGTCGCCAATTATTATGATGGGACTAATTTGTTATAATGATTGTTATTGCTATTTATTTAATTTCTTTATAACAACTAGTCATCATTATTAAATATTTGTTATGATAAGTTTGATTAATTGTTTTCTTTCTTATTTGATAATTTTGAAAAGTAAAATACCTATCATTACAGTAATAAATATCCGGCTATGTATGTTTATTTTTTTTTAATACTCTTTTACCTTACCCCAGCTCTGTCGGTACGCCTATGGAGACATGATATCGCCCTCTTTAAAGTTAGGATTCAGTGGTGCCACCTTGTTGCTCTGCTTGAAGTTAATGTAGAATGTACTGTTTTGTGAAATATTGGTTATGTGATCAAACAGATAATTAATGAATGCAGAAAATGGTCAAATAATGTTTCTTTTATTCAAATAAATCCTTAAAAACGACCTAAGCGTTAATTCAATAAACAGTGAAATAATAATGTCAAGATATTTGCTCATGCGCAATAATGTAACTAATAAATATGAGTTCATGGGTTCGATTCAGGTTATGAGCAAATATAAGCAATAATGTTCAAAACAGTGGGCAAAAGTCACAAAAATACCCGAAATAAGTGTCTGATACGAATACGTTCACTTGGTTTAGATTTGGGTTCAACAGTACCTGTGATTAGTCTCTGTTGGGTATTCTCAAAAATCCTGGAAATGTTCTTCGTTTTTAGCTTCTCTGTGGAAGGCCCCATTTGTTGTAGCAGTGTCACAGATAGGACTTCGACTAATATTATGAAAGGTGAGTGGTTTCTCCTCTTGTTTGTCTCTGAATGTTTTATATAATATACTGGTTGATTTGCTTACTTTCTTGTAGTATTTTTACATTTTATTGCTGATCAAATTTTTGTATGGCTTATTTTTTCCAAAAATATTTTACATCCTCCTCCAACTTGTTATTTTTCTTCCTGACAACCATTACTTTGTGTCTAATCTCTCACAATTTAGGTTTGTTGCTCACTTTCTAGGAAATTTTCTCATATTTACACGATTCTATGGATTTTATTCACATATAGCGTATATTATATATACAAAATTTGTTGAAATTCATCTTTGACAATTTCCTGTACTCTCTCTTTTTATGTTTGATCACATTTCATTGAAATGTTTTGACAGTTCACTCTCATTTTATCATACAGGATATTCCAACTTGAGTATTATTTTGTCCAATTGAGATCCAAAATTTATTCATGAATTTTGATTTCTATATTATTTTTAGAGGTTGTGCAAATTGAATGTATTGTTGGCAACATACTTATGATAATAGAGAAACTCTAGTGCTGAACTTTTGAGACATGTACTTGGACTAGAAAATGGCTCAAGGTTCCAGAACAGTAAAATGTATAGGAAAATTGTAAAACAAACATAATATTATATATATATATATATATATATATATATATAAATATATATATATATATATATATATATATATATATATATATATATATATATATATGTATATATATATATATATATATATATGAATACTGGAACCCTAAACTATCTGATATTGGAAAACATTTGAAAAAAATACATAGATATTAATATTAAAAATGGCGTCGACTGCCAAACCAGTGTTGGATGTATCTCCAACACATCCTTGTAAAAGATGCCAAAAAGTTGCATTGAGTGGTTATAAGTATATTAAATGTGAAACTATATCCCATAGCGGTTGTCTGAGACAAACTAAAAACATTAAATATATGAACAACAGTGAAATTTTGTGTTGTGTAACGCCTGTTAACGATGACCTTGAAGAATCGTCCGATAGTGCCCAAGACTTGACGGTGAGTGAATCAAATCACTCTAACAATGAAGCTGTAATTTTTTACTCAAAAGAACTACTGGAACACAAATATATCATAATAAATAACCAGCAAACTATTATAAACATTAGGAATGACCAAATTATTCTATTAAAACAATCAGAAATCTTGCCAAGCCAGTTAAATCCGGTACCTTTAGCTACACCTAGCGGATCTAAACAAAGCGAAATAGCTCCACATGCTACACCAAATATTGGAAACAAGATCCCTGCAAAAGAACCAGGAAGTGAACGGATGATGGCACCAGCACAAAAAGCCCAGACAGCTGATAAGGCCAATTGTTAGGGGCGTAGCCAAACCGTTAATAAACAAATTATAAAAAACGAAAATACGAACCTACCTAGACAAATAACCTCCAAACATGTCTCGGAGGGCATAATTCTTGCAATGAAAGGTACACGAGAAAATAAAGACAATCCTGCAACATCATCGAACGAAACCTGGGAAACACAAGCCCTCAAATCAAGAAATAGGGGCAGGGTGAAAAACAAACCTATAGTGGGAAATGAATCGAATTGTTCGCCGAAAGCAGCTACACAAAAGACTTTCATGTTTACAAATTGGAATGAAACCACAAGACATAAGTGACTTTCTGAAACCCTCTTTTCCTGAGGTAGAAGTGGAACAGTTGCTGTCAAGGTACCCCCAATTTTACTCTTCATTGAAGTGACAATAAATGAGATCAACTACGAAAAAGCTATGGATTCTTCAGTTTGGCCTGACGGAGCATTCGTAAACCGTTATTAACATCGAAAAACAAAAACAAACACCAACGGGTGATTTTAAACCATAATAATTTTATATCTTCACACTAATCTTATTGTAAACAGGGGAATGGGGTGAGTATTTCTCATGTTAACATAGGGTGTCTATGAAATAAGGTCGATGAACTTTTATTATATTTGGACAAACATTGTTATGATATTATCTGCTTGAGTGAACACTGGCTCAGAAAAGATGAATTCAAAATGATAAATATGAATCATTATACACTGGCAAATTTCTACTGTAGAACCGATAACGAGCACGGTGATGTCGGCATCTTTTTAAAGACTGAAATTCATTTCAATCCGTTAGATCTTACATATTTCTGCAAATAATTCCATTCAGAATTCTGCGGAATTGAACTTGCATCCAAAAAAACGAATTGAACACATTGTTTGACCAATTCAGTCAACTTATGGACATGCTTATCCACAAATACGAGAATATTGTAATACTGGGCGATTTTAATATTGATATAAAAAAATCAAATGAATATTCGAAAGAATGGGTCGATACTGTGGATTCTTTTGGACTTGTTATGACCATTGATGATTACACTAGAGTGAGCGCGATATCTGCCACATGTATCGACAATATTCTAACAAACATGGATGAGGAAAACTTCTCAGTGAAGGTTGTTGATCCATGTCTATCTGATCATAGGGCGCAAGAAATTTTCATCAAGGAAATGGTTGAGTTACGCACTGAACACAACTTTGTAAGAAAAATAAAAAAAATTGATTTAAAAAAAATCAATGATTCCCTGGGCAGATTGGACTAGAATATTTTTGATATTCCTCAAGTAAATTGCAACACCTTATCGGAATTTTCAGTAGACAACTACTTATATGTTGTAGAAAAGCACTTTCCACTAAAAAAAATCAACAAAGAAGATGAAATCCCTTGTAAATTACTTTAATGAACATCTCCGTACGATGAGAGACTCACTATCTAAAGATAAGTTAATTTGTGAAGTAACAAACGACCCTCACGATAGGGCAGCATATGATAGCTACAAATTACAATATAAAACATATTTTTAGTAGCTTCCAAACAGAAATCCTACGACTCATTCATTCAAAATTCGCAAAACAAACAAAGGGGCAGTTGGAAACTTATGAACTACGAGAGAAATAAGAGAGTAGAATTTTCAAAAAAATCTCTAACTTGAATCGTGAATCATAAAAACTCTAGCTTGGATCATTGTGTTGCAGACTTCCTGACTTACCCAAACCTAAAGACTCCCTATTTTTATCACCTGTGAGCCATGAAGAAGTGAAGGAAGCCATAAATAAATCAAAAGATTCACATTGTTTTGTTGTATATTGCCTGAATGCTGAAATTATCAAAGGAACGTCAGATTTACTTCTAAAACCCTTGACCATACTGATCAACCAATGTTTGCAATCTGGACTGTTTCCTGATGATTTGAAAGTGACCAAAGTAATACCAGTCCTGGAAAAGGGAGATCCCGACTTGGCAGACAACTACTATAATCCCAATCTTCGGAAAAATACTAGATATTTTTTAAAAAGCTTAATACCCTGGAATCAAACCAATTCGAGTTCCGTGCAAAGTGCTCTACAGTACAATCAGTTCGTAGGAGTTTTACGGACGTAATCAAGGGGAACACACGGAAGTCACCCTGTGCCTTGCGTCTCACACAATAAACATCTAGAAAAATTGAATTTTTATGGCATCAGAGGTATTCCGTTGAAGTTGATTGAATCATACTTACAGAACAGAACCCAATCAGTTGTCATGAACCATAATAAGTCAGAATATCGTTATATCACCCACGGAGTTCCCCAGGGAAGTGTGATAGGGCCTCTACTTTTTCTCATCTATTAAAATGATATTTTCCACTATATGTCTTCCACTGGATGTGACTGCTATGCCGAAGACACTACAGTTTCGTCATACAGACAAATATAATTTGGATAATCTCACTGTTAATGCAGTTGAAAAAGCAAACCTATGGTTCTCTACAAATGAACTTAAATTGAATCAGACGCAAAAAATTATCATCTCCACTCATTATCGGTTTTCTTCTGAAGCTTCACTGAGTCTGTGGTTATAGTCCTGGATGAAACTCAAATGGAACGCACATGTTGATCAATTATGTAAAAAAACTGTCCTCACAACTATTTTTATTAAGACATTTGAAAACGATACCAAGCCCCACCAGTCTATTTACTTCATATTACTCATTATGCCACTCGCACCTGAACTACGGCACTATTCTCTGGGGAAACTCATCCCACGTGATTAGAGTGTTCCGGCTACAGAAAAAGGCAATCAGAATTCTGGATGGAAGCGGCTACCGTGACCATTGTCGGCCTGTGTTTATTAAATATAGGATTTTGCCAGTACCAAGTATTTACATTTACCAAACACTACTGGAAATTGCTCATAATAAAGAAACTTACCGCCCGAATGCAGATGTTCACAATCATGGAACAAGGTCATCCAGGCAACTAAGACCAATAGACACAAATTATGTATCACGGAACAAAACTCGCTCGATGTGAACCTTTATAATAAACTACCGACTGTAGTGAAATCGCTCAACTACATTGAATTCAAAAAATGTATAAAATCCTATCGCCTTGCTCACTGCTTTTATTGGATCGACGACTACATGTCTACATCCTATGACGCTGACACTAGAATGCTCATTCCCAACCACTGAGTGTCAACTCATTTTTAGTCTTCACTTTTAGCTGTATGTATTTTAATCTGTAAATTTTTCACAAACTATGTTTATAAATCTATGTGTATAGTAGTAGTGAGTACCAGTAAATTTATACTGAATTTGATAACAATGAACTGCTACAAATGTAAAAATAACGTAGTCAAATATCTATCTATCTATTCCCGGTGTTAGTTATAAAAAAGGTGTAATCTTTCAGTCTTGGTAGTAAAAACATCATACCGTATGGCATATGTACGTCAGCGACTGCGCAACCAGATCGCTGCTGATAAACACTAGTCGAAATCCAGCTAGTACAGGCCAGACTTAGTATCGATTGTAATGCGCTGGGACGTGCTACATACAGCGTTGCTATTTTACTCTCGAATATATATATATATATATATATATAGAGTAAAACTAATAGTAGGGTCTGCAGCAATGTAAAAGGAAACTCTTTGAAGTTTTTCCAAGCTTTCGGAATCGTTTATTCCATCATCAGGGAGACTACAAATGGAAAAAATTGTGCATATAAGAACTGTAAAAAACAAATTATATGAGTACTTACATCTATCTTGAGGATGTTTACATATAAGTACATAATGTAAGTACTCATATAATTTGTTTTTTACAGTTCTTATATGCACAATTTTTTCCATTTGTAGTCTCCCTGATGATGGAATAAACGATTCCGAAAGCTTGGAAAAACTTCAAAGAGTTTTCTTTTACATTGCTGCAGACCCTACTATTAGTTTTACTCTTAACTAGTCAGCGACTACCCTCCTTTCATATATATATATATATATATATATATATACTCCGTACGGTCTATGCATTTCACATCTTTGTTACGAAAACGAATTCACTATGCCGTTGACGTCACGGCGACCTTTCCGAAACAAAGAGGATCGAGATATTTCCAGGAATCGAGAAGCGGGTACCGAGAAGTTTCAGGTGCTAATGATCTTTATATAAGAGACAACGTACGTGACGATGGCAGTCAGTTCATTCAAGTTGAACGTCAATTCAGAAACGCGACGGAATATTTGGTGCAGTGCAGTGAACGGTATATTTTTTCTAGATAATATCGATTGAGTTATTTAATTATGAGTGTTCATTAGTGTAGAGTGCAAATAAAGCGTTAATAATCATTTCAGTATTTGAATAGCCATGAATCCCAGATTCGTAAGAACATCTTTCGATATTGTCGCATCTCGGGATACGAAATATAATAGTTCCTACAATCTAGGTATATACAACGATACTTACAGTTCATTATTGTAACCATCACCGTAGCCGCAAAAAATAACTCCAATCTGAAAGATGAAAATTATCGGATTATGAATAGGTAGAAGCTGCGTTATATGCAAATTATCAATATGTATAAGTATGTTTCTCGGTAACTCGAGAACGAATAATTAAGTAGCGAAGGAATATGAAGAATGAAAAAAAAATCGTTTGGAATCATACGATGACGTAGCGCGGTCTCTATACGTTAGTGCTCGTCTCCACGGCCAATATTTCTCTTTGGTTATTTCGCGCAATGGACGGCAGCTCGTTTATTTCTTATTTTCCGAAAGGTATCAATATTAAATCATTATCATTATTACAACTCTGAGAGATGTTACTCGAACGACAGCCACCAAATAACGCCGTGAGTGTGGAAGCCGCTGGAACATACATTGAATGTGTACCAGTATGTTACATTCATGTTTCATTTGCAGGGAGGTAGGGTAATAGAGGGTAATGGGGGTCACTTAAGCGAGAACTCAAATAGAATTTTAATTAAAAATAAAGTATGTATTGCAACCGCCTTTAAACATAATTTACTTATTGAACTATCATTAGAGATCGATTTCAGTCACTTTGGCAATCAACTTTGGAAATTATAAAAGTTAAAAAAAAACAGATTTGACTCCCATCACACCAACATAGGGGTAATGGTGATCACCCTGGGGGCAATCGGAGTCAAATAAAATCTATCACATATCACAGACATAACCTTCAGCTGAGTTCCTTCCAGTGCACTCCGCGGAGCCCATAGCACACATGAGGTACATCTGAACCACATCTCGTTGTTTCTTCCGAATTCGTCGCATACTAGGCATCTGTTTCCAGCATCTTCTGCATCGTCATCCTCATCGTCCTCGCATAAGTCGTCAGTGCCAACATCTGATACAGAAGTTTCGTTCGATTCTTGTAATACTTGGTGCTTTGCCTTTTTAGTACCCTTCTTCTGTATCTTTAGTTCTGTATCTTCATCTTTTTCCCCTGTCCTTTGCCTTTCCATCTCTTTTCTTTTCCTTTGCCTCCTTTTTTCTTCATTTTATTATTATTTTTTCTAACAGATTTCCTTTTATTGGTGTTGAAGTTAAAATTGTAGCGTGGTGCTTCTTTCGGCCCTGTCTTGCATTAATAACAGGTGTTTTCTCTGGCAACTTGATAAATCATGCAATGTAGTACTGATTTGGTTTGGCGTGCCAGGAACTGGTGGTATAACATCTGGCTCAGAATCAAGTGGGACTACTAATTGGTTAGACATCCTAAGAGCTGGTGAATCGATTTGTTTTGGACTGCTCGGAACTGGTGAGTGAATTTCTTTTGATGTGCTGGGAATCATACTGGTAGCTGCGAGAGATTCATTGCAATGGTCTCAGATTGGAAAATTTCTGCAGCGAGGAAACCTTCTTCGGTGAATACTTCCGGATTTAGTGGAAATATTCCAGTTGATCTAAATTCAGATTCTCCCTTACTAATAGACGCAACATTATTAAATGCTTTCCTAACCAAGGATGCTATGTCATAAGAGGTTATCTTTTCTACAAGATGGCTTCTTATAAATAAGTCACATTTTTTTTGGAGACCATTTTGAGCGGACCAAAAAAAAAACATCCAGGGGCTGCATTCTATGAGACGTGTGTGGTGGCAGAGACAACATATGAATGTGATTGGACTTGCAATATTCGTAGACGGAAAGAGAAATGTGACTAGCATGGTTGTCTAGTATTGAAAGGATGGGTTCATCTGCAGACGGCTTAGCGTGCTGTTTGAAATCCGCCAACCATTCAACAAAGAGATGCTCATTGATCCAACCGTTGTCTGAGCATTTGTAAAGCGCTCCTGCTGGACCATCCTTCTCGAGTAGGGGAGTCAACCTTCTCCTAGGGGAAATAAACATAGGTGGAATGTACCCACCTGCAGCGCTGATAGCACACAACAAGGTGATGTTCCTCTTCCAACTGGTTATGGATCCCACTCTCTTCTGTCTTTTTGAAGCCAAAATTTTTCCGGGAGATTGAACCGTTGAACCATCAGCTGCTCAAGTAGCTCAAAGAACAGTCTTATCTCTGTTTTATTAATTGCCGTGATTCTATTTATGCTGGTCGCCTCCGGTTTCCGAATAAAAATGTTATTTCTAGTCATAAACGCATGTAACCAATCGCGCCCAGCCATTTTTGAAGCTTGGTTGAAATTGTGCTTCAAATTCAGTTTGTCAGCATATTCGAAAGCCACTGTTCTGATTTGATTAGCAGTGCAACCATAGAAAATAGTTGCCATTTTCTTCACCAAGTTCGTTAGCTCGGCTTCTGCCTAAGGACTAAAGACAGATGTGGTCCTAAGGCAGAACCTTTTTTCACCCCCTTTTGAAGACTTGAAAAAGGGATTCCCATCACTTTAGCAGCATTTTTTATAGAAGAACCTCCATCAATAAGCTGTATAGCTTTTTCCGGGCTATCAGAAGACCAGGAAGCCTTTTCAGTTGTCCTGACTCGTACTTTCGGCATCTAGAAAGAAATAAAAATAACGTAACTTAACAAGCATAGTTGCGGGCAATAGTGATCACTTGCGGGTATTGGGAGTCACCTAACTCTCATTTCCCACAACTACACTATTGAGAAAAAAATAAAAATAAAATAAATGTTTAACACACTAATATAATCTGAACTGCACATCACAATTTTGAACGTTTAACTAAGTACGTGTGAATATCTTAATCGCATACTGCAAGATATTCGGCACTTACCTTCGAATTTGCATTGACGTAAAATTACATCAGCGGAGCACAAAAACAAAACACCGTCGTTTCTCAGTGGTGCGGGCGCTGACTGGCGCGAGCCGCTCTAGGCTGCGCCGAGGGCCATTGTGGGGGGTAAGGACGCTGTTTACGCGTCGCTCGAATGTACTGTTTCGTGGATGTGAGGGTGACTCCCATTGCCCGCTGACTCCCATTACCCGACTCTCCCCTACACTATAAATTGTACAATTTGTGTGTGTACCTAAATTTTGTTAATCCTAAAATTAATAGTTCTACATCCTAGTTCTGTACATGGAATAAATTATCCTTATCTTAAAACTAAATGGATAATAAAGTAAAAAGAACAATATTTGAATATACAGTGTGTCTCGTTTCTCATGGAATCACCCCCGTATGTTCCGTAATTATTGGAATAGAGTACTGTAATTTTCACGATCGGTAGATATAGTGGGGGTTAGTCTAAATTATCTCATGGGGTTGACCTGAGTGACATACACTGCGCGCCAGAAGCGATGTGTATAGGTACCGATTTTTGCGAAAAATAATATTAGGGGGCAAGATAAATTCTTACAGATTCGTGATCAGAGCATCAATTTTAGTACCAATCCATACTTTCGCTGAAAAAAAATCAGTTCACTTCCCATGGAAACGCCCTCGTAACTTCCGTAATTATTGGAGTAGAATTATGTAATTTCCACGATTGTTGAATATACCGAGGGTGAGTCAAATTTCTTCTGAGGTTAATCTGAGTGACATACACTGCGCGCCAGGGGTGATGGATAGAACGATTTTTACAGAGTTTATAACTGTAAAACGTGATATCGAGTGATAATTATCACTGATAATGCTGTAATTGAGAAATATTTCTTTATTGAGTTTCTCTAACCGTTATTTCTTTGATGAATATCATTGAACAGAGAAAGGATTTTTTTGAGATATTTTCTATAACATAGTCTGACTTGTTTTTTCATTTTCAACACTTTTCTCGATTTTGTGATGTTTATATTTGTACTACCCTTTGGAAGCTCAGCAAATTTGACTCCATATATTATTAAGACTCATCCCCTGAATATCTACCTAACATGGAAATTTCAGAGCTCTACTCCACTAATTACGATAGATACGGAGGTGTTTCCATGAGAAGTGCGAAAATTCGAATTTTTCTGAACTGAAATATTCTTCAGCAAAGATGCCTATCGGTTATGAATTTGATGTCCTAATCACGAATCAGTAAAATTCCGCTTATCTCATAATTTCAATCGCCATTGGCGCGCATTATATATCACTCAGATCAACCCTAGAAAATATTCAGCATCATATTTAAGAATTCAACTTCAATCGTTATGGAAGATAAATGGGACAAATTTGGATTTTTGAGAAATGAAAATTTTTCAACGAAAATATGGATTTGTACTAAAGTTGATGTCCTGATCACGAATCCTTAAGAATTCTTGCCCGCTTATATTATTTTTCGGTAAAATCGGTATATCCATCACCCCTGGCACGCAGTGTATGTTACTCAGGTTGACCCCAGAAAAAATTCAGACTCATCCTCGATATATCTAACGATCATGGAAATTAGAGAATTCTATTCCAATAATTATGGAAGATACGGAGGAGTTTCCATGGAAAGTGAGACAAATTCGGATTTTTCAGAAATGAAAATTTTTCAGAGAAAATTTGCATTGGTACTAAAGTTGATATCCTGATCACGAATCCGTAAGAATTTTGAGCCTATTGATTTGTTCGAAAATATATATTATTTTTCGAAAAAATCGGTATATCCATCATTCCTGGAACGCAGTGTATGTCAACCCCATGAGAAAATTCAGGCTCACCTTATCTACCAATTGTGAAAATTACAGAATTCTACTCCAATAATTATGAAAGATACGGGGGTGTTTCCATGAAGTGAGACACACTGTATAAAGTGCAATGACTCAAGTGGTGTGGGCCCCGTGTATATCAAAGCTTTTGGATATTTATTATTCTGTACTATTCATTGGTGAATTATTCTCTTCGCATATTTATATGGTTAACTTCTCATGTCTTCTGGTAATAAGTTAAATAATTCTGGATCAATATACGAGTAAGGGGAATTGTTACGTTATTTTTCTGTGTTGCTCTATTGAAATTAATTTAATTATTGAGTGTTTTCCAACATAAATCTTACAGTTGCTTTTATATAACTGACGCCATCGTACTGCGCACAATCCAACATTACAACAGATAATGATTGTCGCTTCGAATGCTCGAACTTTCCCACCGTTATTGACATTGATGAATAAGATTGGAATTTATCCGGCAGAAACTTGCATCATTATCAGCAAAGTTCCCAGGCAATCGTTATCTGCACCCGTGGAAACAAACAGCATCATGCACCTTACGCCAAACAGTATCATAGGCGTTCTCTCGAAGATTTCCTATACTCCACCAGAAAAAAAAATGTGCCTGATGGAGAGTATTTCTCGCTGTCAACTACAAATTTCATGTCGAAACCTGGGTTCGAACCAGGGCCCGTTAGTTTCTCAATCTACCGCTCTACCAACTGAGTTCTTTCATCTTTCCAAGATGGTTGGCGGCCACGGTAACCTATGATTGCTGGCGAATAAAGGACAACGGCAGGCGGCTTTCCTATGTTGGCTGAGCAATGACAGATGAACATGTAAAACTCCTGGTACTTGGCTGATCCCAGGTTGACACTCAGCGGTGGTGAAGGGATCACGGCGGCGGGGGCCGGTGATCACCTTGTCTACTTAGGTGCCACCTTCTCTCCCTGGACAGGAATGTCTATAGAGGGCTTAGGAGCCGACTTTGCATCAGTGCTCAGCAGAGTCAAGAAGCTGACACTGAAACCGGCACAGGAAGTAGACTTGATCACCACCTACCTAGTCCCACACTACCTGCACAGATTGACTCTCGCAATCCCGTCCCTAAATGAAATTAGGGCACTAGATCAGGAGCTGCGGGTAGTTATCAGGGAAATTCTCCACTTGCCGCAGGCAACAACAAATGGGCTTCTCTACTGCGGCAAGAAAGACGGGGGACTAGGAATTCCGAGGTTAGAATGGCTACTAATCTCAGCAACCCTAAAAGCTGGCCTGAAATTTGTGGATAACCCCGACCCAGTAATGCACGCTCTGGCCGCCGGGACGAAGATGGAATCCCGTCTGAAGATCTTGGCCCGAGCGGCCCGAATTAACTGGCCAGTAGACCCGGCCATCCTCAAAAATTACAACACCAAAATGAGGAAAAGAGAGCTTGCAAGATGGAACAGCCAAGGTTCTCAAGGGCAATCCGTCGCGGCCTTCACGGATTCCCAAATATCGAATGCATGGCTTGCCGAGCCAAAACTCCTCAAGCCGTGCCGTATGATAACAGCCCTCAGAATGAGAACAAATTCATGTGCCAACAGGGTGGCCATGGATAGGGCTGTTCCAGTCCCTAACCTCAACTGCCGCCAATGTGATACCCAGTTGGAGACGCTGGGCCACATTCTCGGTAAGTGCAGATACACGAAACCATCGAGGATTAGAAGGCACAATGAGATTCGCGACCTCATTGTAGCAGAGTCAACAAAGCAGGGCCTGACGGTAGCAGTAACGGTGGAGCCGACGTTGGTCGCTCGCTGTGGCGGGAATCTCAAACCTGACCTGGTGATACAAAGCCAGGGTAGGGTATTCGTGGTCGATATAACACTCCGCCACGAAGATGGGGAAAATCTTGTCATAGGACGAAAGTCAAAAATCGAAAAATATAGCCAACTGCTACCGCAACTCCGGCAACGGTATCAAGCCACCGAAGTCCTACCAATAGTGGTGGGAACGAGGGGGGGCAATGTCCAGGGAGAGTATCAAGTGTCTAGCCAAACTTGGTTTAAAAAGTAAGAGCATCTTGAAGACTACTTCTTTAATAGCTATACGTAGTTCCATTGAAATATATCATGATTTCATGGACTACAACGCTGCCCTCCGCCAACGAGATTGGCGACCCCCAACCTATGGGGGCAAAACTCCTGGTCACCAGCTGCCATGTAACTTTAATCTGTTGTCCGCCTATACCCATATTGGTATAGATTCGTTTCTAGGTACCATGCCTAGTTTTATCCCATATACACCTATTTATTGTTTTTAACCGATTGTTTTAATCAAGTTTTGAAAATCTTTTCCAAAATCGCCCATACATGGCATGCGAGTTGTAAGAATTCGTTGTTTAGCATCACGGCGGCGGGCAGGAAGTCGGCACAAATGCTAGCTTCCTGGCGACGGCTTCCAAGGAGCTTTCCCTGTTAACCAGAGACCTCTTTAAGGTCCTGGGCTAACGGTCGTTCTCTGCGAAGACTCGTTTGAAAAAAAAATCCGAGCAGTGCTTTCCTTCCCTGGCGGAAGAAAGGTTTCTCCAGGCCAGGAGTGCTAGATAGATGTGGTAGTCATGGGGCTGCGGCAAAGAGTGGTCCACTAAACATTTTGATCTGAACAGTCCCAGCCGCAGACCCCCTCAAGTAGAAATACAGGCGACCGCGCCAACCGTAGGAAAGTCCTCATGTCGATGAGCAGTAAATAGCCATTTTTGCAATATGGCTGACATTTATTTTCCTAACGACCAGTGGTTATGTTTTTTCTCTTGAGGATTTTTTTCTAAAACAGTTGGACAGCAATGATTTTTTTCAGGCCCTAGTGCGATGGTTGAGCTATGACAGGTGGCCACACTTTCTTTTCTTGGGATAGATATTTTCCTCCTGACTTTTTTTCCTCTAACAATTTGTCTGAGGATCCCCTACAACGAACCACCCAAGGCAGACTACCACGCACTATCCTTGCACTCTCGCGGAACTCAGAGTACCCCAAACTCTATACCGATTCGGGGCCACCTCCAAGTGGCTCCAAAATGGTACAGCTCATCTACTCCAGAACGTCAGTTATATTGGTCTATGGTCTTCTACTGTATCAAAATAGTCATTCAGACTGACTCTAGTGTTCATAACATCTATACGGACTACATTATTCAACAGTATATTATTGACTTACCTGCAGATGTGTCAACTTGTGTGAGTACCGTGCTTATAAGGAACATACTGCAATTGACCACGAAAGAACCCACTATCCTTTTTTTAGGTTCCAGAAATTTAATTGAGAATACAGAAACCACCACGATGGAGATAAGCATGGAAGTTTGGCCAACGATGTTGAAACTCGACGTGAAATTGGTTTGGAAAAGTGTTCTGTTATTTGGAGGGTGGCAGTCATCACACATAAGAATGTTAGAGAAGTGCGTCAAGTTTGGTGGTTCAGATACTACTGGTCCGGTCGCTGTGAGTATTGAAAGGCTGAATGCTTGAGGTGTAGACAAATTGTTATCCGTAATTAGAGACGATGATGGTGGCGGATGTGGCGGTGGTGGTGGAACTGGTGGTGGAGGCGGTGGTGGAGGTGGTGGTGGCTCATCAAACTTGAACATCCAGTACTGAAAAAGGTAGAGATCTATCGGAAACAAAAGTGAAAAAATTATCGAAATTACTAGTGGATTTTTCTCATGTTCCTCTTCCATTTAGAAAAAGCAATCAGATGTGACTCACTCATCAACCCTGTACTATTTTATTTGCTTTCCATATTTTGGGTTTTCTCTGCCCCTGGAAGTGGAAAATAATAGTTATCTGTTTCAAGAAGAGCAAATCAGTAAATTTACCCCGATATGTTTGTAATTTGTCAGTAACATGCCGAGTGAAAATAATTTTCCTAAAATATTTCACAACAAAAGTTAAATTGGAAATTAATAATACAAAATATACTTCCTTCCATGTCGTATCGGAAATCACCTCTGTTTCCTTTCTCAAAACCAAGTTTATTACCCAAAAATTTGGATCACAAGTTTGAACATTCAGGTGTTACTATTTAATTTACATTGACTCGGCAAAAATTACATTGTTTGCAAGGATCATATGAGTAAGTGGTTTGTTCGATATCTGTGTTTCCGAATACTATTATAATGTTTTTTGAACATACGTCCAAAAATGTTGCCGGCCATAGCAAATAAGGAAAAATTGAATTGAAAAAATTAATTATATATGAAAGAAGGGAATTTTGTGGCATAGTGGAAAAATAATTAAATTAAAGGAAAAAAGCATCCTCAAGCGGGAGTGGAACCCACGACCTTATGATTTCTAGCCATACGCTCTACCATCTGAGCCATTCGAGGACATAGGAATCGACAGACACTCGTGAACCCTTTCCTTCCATAATTTAATGTTCATGTTAGAAAGGAATCGAAGATCAAACGTACTTATCAATGGCCGTCGAGATCCATTACCTATCACTCTAACGTCATCGATGACGGGTTCACGAGTGTGTGTCGATTCCTCGAATGGCTCAGATGGTAGAGCGTATGGCTAGAAATCATAAGGACCTGGGTTCGACTCCCGCTTGAGGATGCTTTTTTCTTTAATTTAATAATTTGTCCATTATGCCATAAAATTCCCTTCTTTCATGTATTTCTTTCGGACGCAATGTTTCCACTTTTACATTATATATTTGGCTAAATCTTATCAGTGGTTAGAGATCATCTTCCTGAATCTGCTACTGAAATCGTCAAATAACGATGACGTTAGAGTGACAGGTAATGGATCTCGACGGCCATTTGATCTTCGATTCATTTCTAACATGAACATTGAATTATAGAAGGAAAGGGTTCACGAGTGTGTGTCGATTCCTATATCCGCGAATGGCTCAGATGGTAGAGCGTATGGCTAGAAATCATAAGGTCGTGGGTTCGACTCCCGCTTGAGGATGCTTTTTTTCTTTAATTTAATAATTTGTCCATTATGCCATAAAATTCCCTTCTTTCATGTATTTCTTTCGGACGCAATATTTCCACTTTTACATTAATTATATACTTTCACAAATGATTTTTCCCCAAATTCAGGAAGCCATTCGATGGAAAATGAACGAATGAAGTTCAGTTGATATACTAACCCTATATAAGAGACCACAAAATAATGTTTTCCCAAAATTCAGGAAACCAATTGAAAATCAACGAATAAATTTCAGTTGATATACTCCCTGTGGAAAATGTATTGTAGAACAAGAAACATGTCTTTTCTTTATATGACAAATCACTAATAATTCGCAGACCGACAGTAGACTCGGCTTGGCCTATGTGAAATATAAAATATTGAACAAGAGCCACAAGTTAATTTATATACTACATATTCATCAGATTTCTCAATTTTAGTCTCTTTACAAAATTCATTATAAATTGAAACAAGTGGTAGACTACCAGCAGAAAACAACTACTTTCCTGGCAAATACCACGCAGAACATTGAATGATATCCGCCTGAAAATCTATGCAAACACTCATTATCAATGAAAATTGATTGCAAACGTTTCTTTCTGATAAACTTGATTATGTTTAAATTGTGTCAGGTCCGCCTAACAATCCGTATACCGGTTTTAGGCTTTTGGCCCTCGTCATTACGGAGAAGTCACCAGTCAGAAATCCGAAGACCTCTGGCTGAAGCGGGTCCCAACACAAATCAAAACAAAACCAAGCTTCATCACCTGTGGGTACGCATTTGAAAATAACTTTGGAAAACTGTTCTCCTATATCGATAGGAGTGGCTGTATGCCCGACCAGGCGTACACATTAAATAAGAAAGCCAAACATGTGAAGTGTAATATCAGAAAAAACGGAGGATTAAAAGTCTCTCCACTAAATTAAATATAAATTGAAACAAGTGGTAGACTACCAGCGGAAAACAACTATTTCCCTGGCAAATACCTCGCAGAACATTGAATAATATCAAACAAAAATCGCTCGCCATATTAGAGCTGCCATTTTTTTTTGTCTAGCTAAAATTGCATAATACATTGTCACCGGAATATCAACACATGCCAAATTTCAGGTTAATCGGATAAGTTGAAGTGGGTCAAAATTCACTTGCAAGATTTGAATGATGAACTAAACATACAAATAAAAGCTTGTAAAAATTCTTGGTTGGTACTTACATCAGATGCATTGATGAAAAAGTTGAATGGTACATGGCCCAATATCCCCCAAAGTAAAAAAACTCCATAAGTAACATAAAACCTATCTTTTAGTTCGGGTATAGTTTTCATTGCCGTCTTCTTTTCTGGAAATAAAAACATGTTTTCCTTGAAATTAGGAAATAAACACAGTTGATTTATTAAAAAAATCAGAGTATTAGCGTGTTTCCTGGAACCAAATTGGCACTTGTGTCTTAGGGAATGCTTTTCAAACAAATTTATTAGGGAATTTTTATTATTATTTCTATTATTTTTCCGATGATTGGTATTGAAGAGATTGGACTATAGTTTTTCGGATTTCCATTTTTTATATTTTCTATTTTCCTTGGTCTGATTTCCAGGAAGTTAGTTGCAAATATTTCCCATTCGTTATCGAATCCATTATTCTCAATAATCCATTCAATTCGGAAATGATATTTATAGTCAATAGCAGCTGATAACAATTTGCAACTAATCCCAACTATAAAAGATATATTTTCAGATTTAAATCGAGGAAATATATCTCCCAAAGCGAATGAATGGGTTATTTCCTGATCATAAGTATTATTTGAAACAAATTTTTTGTGGAGGAATACTCATTCTTGACTTTTTTCTGGATTATAACCTGCCACAATCTGAAAACAAAATTAAATGGACCAGGGAATGATACAAGTATAGAAGGGCACGTAAGTTACAGTGTAAATTATTATTCACGAATTAAAAAATATTCAAAAGGGTTTCCACGTGTGATCCATATCCGAGAATTTGTTGATATACAGGGTGATTCAAAAGTACTTTGACTTTGACAAACTTCAGGAGGTGATTTCTCACAATATTCTAATATGAATTGTCCAAATAAATATATGTACGGAAACGCTTCGTTTCCAAGATACAAGGTGTTAAAGTTAAATTTTTATTTTCGTTTTTTTCAATAACTTTCGAAATACTGACCTTAATTAAACGAAAATTGGTATTGAGAGGTTTTTTGAGGTATCACATTCGAACCTGATGTTATTATTGCTCTTACTTGTAGGGGGCGCCACCTACACGTCTTTTTCTTTTTTGAAGATTTATAACTTTTTTGGGCGTATTTCTAGCACATTTTTCAGTAGAAATGTCAATTCCACTTTCATATCTACGTAAAAAAGCTACCCTTGTTACAAGTCGCTATAAGCAACCGTTTTCTAGATATTTGGACTTGAAAATTTCAAGTCGATTATTTGATAATCGATGCTTGTTGAAGTTATTACCATTATTTTGCATTTTTCACAAGAATTCTTAGGAAATGAATTTGACGTTTAAGTAAGTGGTTTTGGTTTTTTGTAGGGGGGCGCCACCTATTCTATTTATTTTTACTCGTTTGATATAGTTATTTTTGTATCAAGGGTGCAAAATCTGTATTTTATTTTAATAATATTTGCAAGAAATATCAACATTTTATTTCAAGAAATTTTGAATGTGTAGAATAAAATAAAATAAAGGAAACTAAATTGTATTCAAATAAATTGTTCAAAGTGTCTACCTTCAGCGAAGATACAGGCATTCAGTCTTCTAATCATTGAATCTCGTACCCCCTCAAAAGTGATTGGCGTGTTTCTTATTGTTCACAGGCGTCTACTATTCGGTTTCTTAGATCTTCCTCGTTCGCTACTGGAGTTTTATAAACTAGTGACTTCAAATGTCCCCAAAAATAAAAATGTAGCGGGTTTAGATCTGGGGACCTTGGTGCCCACGCCTGATTAGGTTCTTCTACACCCCTACGGATCCATCGATTTGGATAGACAGTGTTAAGAAATTCCCTGGCTACAACGCTCAAATGGGCCGGAGACCCATCATGCATAAACCACATGCGGATACGAATTTCTAATGGTACATTCTGAAGTAGTCCCGGCAATTCATTTTCTAAAAAGTCTCTGTAAGTTGTGCCATTCAGTCGGAACGGAAGAGAGAAAGGACCTATCAAGTAATTATCAATTATTGCCGCCCACACATTTACAGAAAATTGATACTGATTATGTCTTTCACTAACTGCGTGCGGATTTTCCAGAACCCAAACATGGTTGTTATGAAAGTTTGTGATAGCATTTCGGGAGAAGTTTGCCTCGTCCGTGAAGAGTACATATCTCAAAAATTGAGGATTTCCAGCCAATTTTCTCAATAAAACCACTGACACATAGTAATGCGTTGGGGAAAGTCTCGTGGCAAAAGAATATGGTATGGATAAAATTGTTGATGGTGGATAATTCTCCAAACTGTGGATTGAGAGCTTCAGCAATTATTCTTGGGTTTGTTTCTGGATTCTCCTCGAGAGCGTTCAAAACAGCTTCTTCCAATTCTGGGGTTCGGACTGCTCGTGGTCTTCAAATAATATCAGCTGCCCTCTTAAAGCTACCTGTTTACTGCCAAACGACGGTGGAGACTGGTAAATGTTAGAGCTGAAGGCAGTACTCGATTAGGAAATCGCTCCTGGTGAATACGTCTTGCTTCGCATCCGCATCCGCAAGGCCATAAAAGAAATGCATATCGGCTAAATGTGCATTATTGTTTAAATAATCAATTTTTTCAAAATAAGTGTTTAAAAACTTACAGAAACTTCAATAAAACAACAAAACATTTAACTGTCATATAATATGTAATTACCAAAACTACTTACTTAAACGTCAAACTCATTTCCTAAACATTCTTGTGAAAAATGCAAAATAATGGTAATAACTTCAACACGAATCGATTATCAAATAATCGACTTGAAATTTTCAAGTCCAAATATCTAGAAAACGGTTGCTTATAGCGACTTGTAACAGGGGTGGCTTTTTTACCTAGATATGAGGAATTGATTTTTCAACTGAAAAATGTGCTAGTAGCACGCCCAAAAAAGTTCGTGAATCTTCAAAAAAGAAAAAAACGTGTAGGTGGCGCCCCCTACGAGTAAGAGCAATAATTACATCAGGTTCGAATTTGACACCTAAAAAACCTCTCAATACCAATTTTCGTTTGATTAAGGTCAGTATTTCGAAAGTTATTAAAAAAACCGAAAATAAAAATAAAACTTCAACACCCTGTATCTTGGAAACGAAGCGTTTCCGGACATATATTTATTCAGACAATTCATAGTAGAATATTGTGAGGAATCACCTCCTGAAGTTTGTCAAAGTACTTTTGAATCACCCTGTACAGTTTTCACCTGATAGTAGAACGAAGACGGATTCTTTTAGTTGTCTGCTCTTGTTCTAGTTTCTCTATGAATTGAGGGGTATTTCGTATGAAACTGTCTGTGTTTCCATAGATCCATACTGAACAACAATGCATTTTCAGATACATTTGTTGAAAACACTCTCAATGAAATTACAAAGTCACAAAACAACCGAATAATAAATTCAGTTCAGACACAACCACTAATACCATGATACCTTATGTCCCTGGATTATCTGAAAGGACAACAAGTATGACATCAGAACAACTAACACATTGAGATCGATCCTTACACAAACAAAACAGAAAAACTAGGAAAAATACAAAAAAAAGTTATATTGGTGAGACATCGAGACCGTTAAAAGTGCGCCAGGACGAACATCGAGATTATATTAAGAATTTACAGATCACAGGTTGAAAATTATCAGAACGTATTTTAAAATCCAATAGCGACCACATGGTAGAATGGAATGAAACGACAATTAGGTTAGGACATTTTTTTTTTTTGCATATTTGGAATCTACGCATATTAAGGCCATGCAATAAAGGTGCACTGAGTAACGGATATAAACGTGTTTTTATTCAGCAAGTTTCGAGTAACTTATATAAATGTAGAAGATAAATAAATTTCAAATTCACAACAATAATGGCGGTTAACAACTGAACTCTTGTTTTGACAACTGTCTTTTTACAGAACATATATTCCATGAAACAGAATTCAAAAGTACCAACCTAACATTTTTAAACTGAGAAATACCCTATTCCAATACTCCCACTTTTTGAAAGTTTACAAAAAATAACTTGAGTACAAGAACAAGATTCATTTTACATTAATTTCGTTTTTCTTTTTCATTCCAATCAGGTTTCTTAAATTCAGGAAACTTGTTCTCGGAAGGGCTTTGGTAAGTAGATCGGCTTCTTGTAGTTTAGTTGAAACATATACAGGCTCTATCTCACCATCTTGAAATTTTTCCCGCACAAAGTGGAATTGGATATCAACATGTTTCGTTCTGTTGTGAAACTCAGGGTTGTGAATGAGTTTGATGGCACTCTGGTTGTCAATGTTTAGAGGAGTAGCCATACTCACACTTTCTCCTATCATTCATCAATCTGCGAATCCAAATTGCTTCCTTTGTTGCCTGACATGCTGCAACGTACTCCGCCTCAGTTGTGGAAAGCGTAACTGCATGTTGTCTTTTACTTGACCAAGTTACAGCACCATTACACAGCTTGAAAATATATCCAGTAGTTGATTTACGAGTGTCTTTATCACTGGCATAGTCCGAATCACTAAAACCAGAAAGTTGTAGCTGTTCTTCCTTCGAGTAGTGAATTCCAAGCTCACTTGTGGCATTCAGATATCTTATTATTCTTTTAACAGCATTCCAATGAGTCTTGGATGGATCATTCAAAAAACGGCTTGCCACTCCCACTGAATATGCAATGTCGGGGCGTGACACTACTGCTGCAAACATTAGTGAACCTACTGCCTCTCTGTATGGTATGTTAGTAAGTTTTTCACTAATATTCTCCACTTTAATCAAAATTGTATGTGGATCAGCTGGAATATCCAGAATTTTGGCATCACTCTGTCCAAATTTTTGTACAATTTGTTTAATGTACTCGCTTTGATTAATAAAGATTGAACCATCACTTTTCCGATTAATTTCAAGTCCAACAAAATAATTCGGATTGTCACTTATAGTAATTTCAAAGTTCTCTCCAAGTTTACACAAAACATTGTCAATTGCTGTGAGATTTGGTGACATTATGAGTCCATCATCAACGTACAATATTATTAGTACTTTTTCACTGTTTACAAGTCCTTTAAACACACATGAGTCTGCATCAGTCTGAGAAAAACCAAAAGAATTCAGAACACTAGTGAACTTTGCATTCCAGCACCGTGGAGCTTGTTTTAAGCCATACAATGACTTCTTTAGTTTGCACACAACATTCTCTCGACCAGTTTCAGAATCAAAACCTTCAGGCAAGCTCATGTATACTTCTTCGTGTAGATCCCTATTTAGAAAGGCTGTTTTTATATCAAATTGCTTGATATAGTAGTTATTTTGTACTGCTATAGCAAGTAGAATACGAATTGAATCATAGCGAGTTGTGGGTGAAAATATATCAGTAAAATCTGTACCCTGTCTTTGTGCAAATCCTTTAGCACATAGTCTGGCTTTATAGCGACACATTTTGCCTTCATTGTCCCTGCTAATCTTAAAAACCCACTTGGAACCAATGACATTCTTTCCAGCAGGCAGTGTTGTTAAGTTCCAAGTTTCATTTTTCTTCAATGCATTGATCTCTTCTGAAATAGCATTTTTCCATTCCTCAGAATTATCACTGTTTATAGCTTCTTGATATGTTTTTGGTACATCAATCTCCACAAAAGTCAGATCATAATCTTGAAATTTTGTTGGTAACCTAATATTCCTCTGTGGTCTGAGGTTATCTTCAAGTTCTCTTTGATCTTCTTCTTCGTCATCTGTCACCTCTTCCTGATCAGCATTAATGGCAGGTCTTTCTTGCATAGGAATTTCAACATCAATTTCATCATTAATCGATATTGAAAATGTTGATTTTTCTTCAAATCCACAATCATTTTCTAAAAACATTACATTTCGTGAAATTGTCACTTTTCGTGTGTTGGGATCGAAAAGTCTGTAATTGGTAGAATTTTTGTCGCAACCAACGAACACTAGTTTTTTTACTTCTTGGGTCCAATTTTGAACGCTTTTGACGTGGAATCAGGACATATGCTGCACAACCAAAAGTTTTCATATGACCAAGGTCTGCTTTGTTGCCAGTCCACATTTCGAATGGGGTTGAATTTGGTGTTTGACTACTGGGAGTTCGGTTCAAAATATAGATGGCATTGTTTACTGCTTCAGCCCATAAGTACTGTGGTGATTTAGCAGCACACATCATTGATCTTGCACTTTCCATGATAGTTCTATTCTCCCTTTCAATTCGACCATTTTGTTGGGGAGTGTAGGGAGCAGTTAGCTCCAGTTCAATGCCTTCTTTGTCCAAGTATCTCTTGAAATCTCAGTTTGTATATTCGGTACCATTGTCAATATGCAAAATTTTTAACTGAATGTCCGAATTTTGTTCTCACTTTGTTGTTGAAGTTTATAAAGCAGTCTAGAACATCACTTTTATGCTTAATAAAATAAGCTAGCAGGTACGATGAGTAACTTTTTTTGAATAAGACAAAGTAGCGAGCCCCAGAAACAGATGATGTTGACATTGGACCACAAACATCGCTATAGATCAAGTCACAGGGTTTATTTATAGCTTGACGAACACTCTTTTTGTATGAAAGTTGATGTTGTTTACCCAAGAGACAGTCTTCACACTGAAAATTATCAGAGTTTTCAAAATTCACTCCTGAAACTAACCCTTTTGACACCATTTCCTTCAAGACTTTCACATTTACATGTCCAAGTCTGTAATGCCAATTTCTCAAAGTGTTTTTGGCATCTTTTGACACGATATTCACATTCTGAGTGATTGTCTTAAACTGCATTCTGTACAGATTATTTTCTTCACGAACACCACTGGCTACTAGTTCATTTTGATGATACACTTTGGTTTCTTTTTCTTCTTTTATGATTTTCATTCCTTTATTGGTTAGCACACCCTCAGATAGAAGATTTTTCTTTAATTCTGGCACAAAAAGAACTTCATTTATTGTCGAATCATACCAATGTCCTTTTATCAGTTTTTTTATTTTCACAACTCCTTTTCCTTTCACTGGCAATGATTTGTTGTTTCCTAAAATAACATTTGATGGGGAATCCAGTTCATCTAATACCCAGAAGTAATCTCTTTTGGAGCACATATGGGCACTTGCACCGCTATCCATAATCCAGGCTTCTTCGGACGTAATTTCACTTCCTACGATGAAAGCAGTCTCTCTATTTTCTTTTCTGTGTATCTGACCTCCTTCATTTTTCTTTGGAGCCCTACAATCCTTTGCCATATGACCTTTCTTTTGACAATTGTAACAATTGAAAGGAAATCTAGATTTCTTGTATTATTTTTGTATTTGTGTGTCTCATTCTTCTCAACAAACTTTCCTTTTAAGGATATTGCAGCTAGTGCAGTTTCTTCTTCCTCAATTGACGTGAGACTTCTCTCTTCATCCAAAAGCCTAGCTGTCAAGTTTTTGATGGTTTGTTTGGATTCATCTAAAGAAAGCCAAGCCTGACGCACATTTCTATATTAGAAGGGTAGTGTGCTTAAAATTTTTGTGATTATCGCAGCATCACTGATTTTATCTCCCGATTCTTTGATCTCTCGAGCAAAATTTTCTACTTTTGATACATGTTGTGCAATCGAATCACTGGAGTCCATTTTATATTGGTGAAATTTTTCATGCACCAACATCTTGTTCACCTCTGATTTTTGTACATAGATTGAATCTAACTTATCGACCATGTCCTTTGACGAAGTGCAGTTCTCAATAAGGGTGATCTGTCCTAAATCCATTGCTGCTGTTAGCAAAAACATTGCTTGTGCATCTTTCTTGCACCAAGCTTCTGCTTCTTGTGCCTGATTTGAAGAGGGCTGGGTTACTGTACCATCTACCAGGCCATACAATCCTTTTGCTTTTAGTGCACATTTGATTTGAAACTGACGTTTGGACTCACAAACTTTCAGTGCCTTTACTTTCAACTTTCTTGTGATCTGGGCCCATAACCTATTAAGGCCATGCAATAAAGGTGCACTGAGTAACGGATATAAACGTGTTTTTATTCAGCAAGTTTCAAGTAACTTATATAAATGTAGAAGATAAATAAATTTCAAAGTCACAACAATAATGGCGGTTAACAACTGAACTCTTGTTTTGACAACTGTCTTTTTACAGAACATATATTTCATGAAACAGAATTCAAAAGTACCAACCTAACATTTTCAAACTGAGAAATACCCTATTCCAATAGCATACGACTTTGTTGTTAAATTTTTATTTTACGTTTCTAAAACAATTTTTGAGAATTCTACAGCGTTTTGAAAACGCCTCCATGACCTTGGAGAGAACCTGACGTCACAATACTGTTGGGCTCGTTGATCCTCTCTTCTGCAGTAGACAGCGAGCGCGGTTGCTGCCGCTAATATTGTGAAGAGTTCGTTGTTCGCGTCGTTATCAATATTCATTCTGTAATTTTCAAAATGCCTACTCCAAAAATGTGTTACCGTTGATGTTATGTACCTGGTTGTGATAATTCAACAAGAAATACGCCGCAAAAATTTTTTTTTTTGCGTGCCCTTCGAAGAAAACAACACAATTGTTTTGCTGCGATGATCGTTTCACTTTAAAGGATGATATGGTAAACTACAACTAAAAAAAACGTTCCGTCCCACATTTTCAATGGGCATTTACAATGAGCCTGTAACTCGACCATATCGCAACTCATGCCAAAATGAAGAGTCGTTTTGAGACCTACTCGAAAGTTCTGCTAAGTTTGTTTCGATTTTTTGAATTCTATTAAGATTATTAAATTTAGCCTAGGCCGCTTCAAAGTGGCATTCAAGATATTATTGCTAGAATCAATACAATGACATGTGAACTGTGAAATGTATAATTTGCTACCTATATGTATAATATGTATCAATATATATTAATGTTACTTGGGATTACGAACTTGGATAATGAGGACAACTTAAGGTTAAGTGGAAGAACAAATCATCAGTGAGATTCTCGCTGAATGAATTGAACTTCGCCTTTTATTTACAATATTTAATTCCTAGAAATGATGAGAAATTAGAAACGTACACAATTTCCCCTTGAAAATAATAAAGACCATTATTATTATTATTTGATGAATAGACACACGCTTGATTTCACGCTCTTCGATATTATAATAATATCGAGTAAACTGCACGTCAATTTGTTTTTCCTGAACTGTCACTAAAAATTCGCGTAAAAAGTATTTTTTCGCATCGTTTGTGTACAACAGCAGAATTATCGAATTCAGATACATTCATAAATTTTTTTTGTTGTTCCGGATTATTTTCAATAGCACAGTACTTCGGTAATAGCAGGTTCTTCGTTCGGGCGATATAACCACATTAAAAAAGCTATCGCATGTTTACAACCCCTGAAAGCAAAAAAGGGCTGCTGCTTAGAAACTGTTGTTACAAAAGTTACTAACAAGTTTTTAGGGGGTTTCCGACAGCGTAGAAAAAGACAAATTTCTAGTTGTAGGTACGTGAATAAATAAACATGAATGTACTACACTTTACAAAAATTGGTAATTTTTTATGTTTTGATGTATTTTTGCATAGTTCCATCACAAACGACAGGGATTTTCCCAATAAAGAAACATAAAATATCCTGATTCTCTCGATTTTAATAATATTATTCCCATTGCTATCGATTTGTCTTATATTTTTACCTTTCGCACTGCACAATCGAAACAGGAATTGTTTTGAATGGCATCTTCTTCATCGACTATTATTTCCACCGTATGCATGTAGCCGGTCCTAGTCCCAACAGTATCGCGACGTCACGCTACCGAAATGCCACTCCGAGCCGACGGAGAATTCACCCATGTTTAAAAGTTATTTTTAACAAAAAATATATGGCGGAAATAGTTTTTTTTTTCAACGGTATTATTGTTTTTAGTGATCAATCTCTGCACTAAAAGTGTTTTTTACTGATCATGTTCCAATCTAATTCTAGCACTCCATAACAAGAGGAGAAAACGAAGAGAATCCGCCTACTACTATCTAGTGGAAACTGTATATCAACAAATTCTTATGATAAGGATCACACGTGGAAACCCTTACTGGAAGATCTTGCATTTGGCAGAGCGATAATGGATTGACTCCATTATCCGGACAACACTCCATACATCAAATAAACAAAACAATAGCTGTATTCTTTCGACACTCAGTCCAGGAACATTGGGAATGTGATTATGATATCAAGTTTGTGAAATTCTGATCCGGATCACAAATATTATTCTTCGAAAGAACTAACTAAAAAAGGAAATTTCTATGGTTGTGTTTTGATTTAAATCTCAAGTTAACCTAAGAATAAAATTGAATTTTTGATGAAAAATTGATCGGCATATTGTCATTTATTAAATCCAAAATGTAAATGTTTCCTCTCCTAAAGGCCACAAGGGCATTTCAGCTCCTGTTCTGCACTCGTTTGTATCTTATAATTAAATCAATATCCTGTTGTGATACTCTCGATTTATCAAGTATTTAAATGTAGCCATGTGTGATACAATTAACTGGAGAATGCGGCTATGAAAAGTCAACGTTTTATTTTATCCATAATTAACTGAGGAAGCGGCGTAACAGCTCGTAAAATATCAAAGAACCTATTAGACAATGACAGTTACGATCTAACCACTAAAACACACCGCCCATAATTACGACAGGACATTTATTTTATTTCTATTAACCCCAAAGCCGCGATAGAAAATTAACGATTCTGCGACAGCTGTAAATATCGCTCTTGATGAATACCGCCGCGACAGTAACGACCTATCAATGTAACATATCAAGGCGGCTTTTCAAATCAAAGGCGAGACGAGGTGTTCTCAAACACATAACTTAAAATTTATGATCCCTTAGGCTTCGTTTGATTACCGAAATCTATATAATAAGAATCTCCATAACGGGGATCAATTCAGTAGAGATTCAGAAGTTATTCAGTGTTCCGCAAGTACAGAGCGATGTTCTGCTTTAGCCTTCATAGTTATAAAGCAAATTAAAGTAAAGTCTAGTTTCAATTAGAGAAGATGCATTCCCATCTTCGGATGCGAAGTTAGCGTAGACTTCATAATTTTTATCTAAAGTAGTCAATGGATCAAAAGTATGCAAAAAAATTGTAAAAGTGTAAGTAAATCTCAGGAGTCATCTCAGTAATAACTAAATGAATGGAATTAATATTTTTTAAAGAAGCTAATTGATCATATTACAACTAGTGAACGCGTAATAAAACTCGGTAATAACCAAGAATAATTAAGTAACATTTAAAAACGTGGTGTGTTCTCCAGTTGGGGGTAAGAAAATAAAACAGTTTATTTGGCAAGGTATATATGTATAGTGTAATAAGGAAATATTCCATTATTGATTTCATGGTAGAATCAACTATAGATTTGACAATAGTAAAATTATTATCAATCAACAAAATAATTGAAGAACAGTTATTTTGATTGGTATACCATATCTGTTTCCCATTCAAGTTTATTTTATATTCAAATTCACTTTGACTTTCTATATAATTTCTCCATAAATTATACCAGGTATATCAATTGTTATTTTTATATTTTAGAAAATACATATATATATATATATATATATATATAAATATATACATATATATATATATTATTACAAGTCCTAATTGTATTATTGTTTCGAAACTATCTGAGATTGGTAATTGTACTGTCAAATTAAGTCCCACGCTTCATTACATACTGAGTGAAATAATATCTCAAGCCGCTCTGGGATATTGTCCAGTGATTGGTCAATAGACTAAGAACGCTCAGTATGGTTAAGCTTAGCTATCAAAAAAACTAACGAGCAGCCACAACATTTGGTGGGTCAGGTGTGGGGTATTTACTGATCCCAACGCCCCAGCAGCCACAATATTTGGCTGCAGGTGTGGTGTGTTAGTAAATAACACCCTGTACATGGCCAGCCACAACACTGTATAGAACATTGCAGAGAGAAATAGCAGGAACTGAGGTGTTGAATTACATTAATTGAACTCGATCAGCAAATAATGCTGATCAAAGATTTTAGGAAGGAATGACCTGGGGAAAGGGGCATAATAATTGAGGGGAATAGAAACGGTCAGTTGATCGCGAGTTCTAATCGAGAAAACATCGAAAATAATCGACGGATGACACTTCTCCCTATGGCACCCAAAATGTATATTATAATGTAAGTACTTTGTTTTCACGATTGCTCATTCATTTTGATAAATCTTTATGCTTCATGACACCAGTAATAGTGGTAAATCGATAATTAATTACATTACATTAACTTATTATTTACATCTTTCAGCAAAAACTGATGAAGATAATGAAAGCAGCAGCAGCAGTTCAAATGATGAAGATAATGAAGACTAAAACATAAAAAAATGCAAAAATACATTGAAATGTACGATTCTTCTCTGAAGCAGAATTCAAACCTAATTCCACTAAATTCGATATGTTTCTGGATATATTTTGACAACATAGAAAAAAACATCAATTTCTTGAATTTCGTTTCTCGCAGACAGAGGTTACTGAGGTTAGGGAAAGCCATTTAATTTTTATGCATAGAACACAAAAGGCATATGACACAAAAACATTGAGGTGAAGTTCTATATGTTCGGAATATTCCAATCACGAATTCCGGTATGTTCCTCAGGGGCAGGGGGATTTCGGATCCGTTCTGAAAAAAAATGGGGTGGGGATGAAACACATTTCGAAATAACAAGCATATCTTGATCATAATAGCGCGCTTTGTTCAGAACATTTGTGTCGAAAGAATTTAGCTAATAGTCTAGTTAACAAGTGCTTTTTGGGTCAAAATTTGTTCGCATTCTCCGAAAATTATGATTAAGGTGTCATTCGATTCGGAAGGGCATGTAGATATTTTTTGAGAAAATGCTAAGGCTGCTCGCAAAAATTGCAATAGTTATAAACAATTATGTAAAAAAAAGGGATTTTGATTTTTCGCCAATATCTCAAAAACTATTCGAGATAATTAAAATTTGAAAAAAGATGCAAAAAGAGGAAGAAAAAGTTTCGACTCCCGGAACTGTAGGACCAATATTTATAATTTTCCCAGAGGGTTGAAATTACGCCCGAAACGGGTACTCCGGCTTGCGCAAGCTACGTCCCCTTCGGACATTTAATGAATAAATATTATTTAAACTTATTAAATAGGAAAATTTAAAATTGAAAAAACTCAGGCGCCTGCAGGATAGTTCAATGAACAATAATCCGTGGTCCAAACATTTTTATCGCGATTTTTCAATAAGCTATCCATTAGTTAATTAACAATTTTTTGTAGCACGAACATTAACATTGCAAGTGCGATAATTTTTTTTTATATTATTATTGATCCGTTTTCTTATGATCAGAAGCTACTTAAAATTTTTAAAATTTTTCCCATTGTTTGAAAAATTTTAAAAAATTTTTTAATTAATTTTTTTTTATAACATAATCTTTGATGATAATTATGATTTTTCAAAAAAAACATTTCTTAAAAAAAGAATTTATTGCTTAAAAACGCATTTGTTAAATAACATTTTTTTTACCACTTGTTATGAAAATTAAGGAACAATTATTTTTTAAATCATTATTTATTTGGTCTTCGATATTAAAAAAAAAAGTTTATTATTTAAATTTTAATTGTTATTTAATAAACAATTTGTTATAAACAAATAAATTATCTCTTTGTATTTTTTCTTTTTCTACTCAAAAAAACAAAAACAACCATGTATTATTTTAACTATGCCATACAACTTATGTAACTTTTTATCTAACGTATATTTATCAACAATTTTAGCTTATAAATTTTAAGCTCTCACTCAATTGTTTATTTAATTTATACCATTTGTTTATAAAAATAATCTACAATATTTTATAAATAAACTTACTTGAATTAAATAACATTTCTAATTAATTTTTAGTTACTAAGATGCTTAGGCTAATAAACTTTTTTTTTCAAACTTATATTTTATTGATTATAATTTATTAATAATTTCATAACAAGTGGTAAAAAGAAAATGTATTTAACAAAATGCGTTGTTAAGCAATACAAAGAATATCTTTTTTTTTAATTGTTAAAAAACGTTTCTTTTTTTTAAGAATAATCATAATCTTATTTCATACAAAGTTATAACGTTACATAAAACAAAAAGTTTAAAATTATCTATCAAACAACGCATTTAGTTTATAAAAACATGTATAATTTTTCAAACAATGGGAGATAAAAATTATTAAAAATCATTTTTAAGTAGTTTCTGCTCATAAGAAAACGGATCAACAATAATATTATATAAAAAAAGTTTTTTTCAATGTTTAATGAAGCTTTATAATTTTTCACCTTAGTAAATTGTTATAACAAAACGAAAATTAACAATTTTTCTAAGGGGAATATATTTTTATATCTTTGGAAGGAAAACATTCTCAGATTAATAGTTTAATAATTATCGCACTTGCAATGTTAATGTTGTGCTACAAAAAATTGTTAATTAACTAATGGATAACTTATTGAAAAATCGCCTTGAAAATTTTTGGACCACGGATTATTGTTCATTGGTCTATCCTGCAGGCGCCTGAATTTTTTCAATTTTTTAATTTTCATATTTAATAAGTTTAAATAATATTTATTCATTAAAGGTCCGAAGGGGACGTGGCTTGCGCAAGCCGGAGTACCCGTTTTCGGGCGTATTTTCAACCCTCTGGGAAAATTATAAATATTGGTCCTACAGTTCCGGGAGTCGAAACTTTTTCTTAGGAAATTTCCTCTTCTTTCTGCGTCTTTTTTTAAATTTGAATTACCTCAAATTGTTTTCGAGATATTGGCGAAAAACCAAACCCCCCTTTTTTTCACTTAATTGTTTATAACTCTTGCAATTTTTGCGAGCGGCCTTAGCATTTTCTCGAAAAATATCTACATGCCATTCCGAATCGAATGACTCCTCAATCATAATTTTCGGAGAATGCGAAAAAATTTTGACCTAAAAAGCACTTGTTAACTAGACTATAATAACTCATTATCCTATTGACATTAGTAAAAAAGATCATGTTCGAAAAACATTGCGAGAAATACAGCGAGAACTCCCAGTTCCCGAAACGTCAGGAGTATATAGAGAAGTAATTTCTTGCCCTTTTATACTTGTATAGATTTCCTGATCCATTTTACTTTGTTTTCAGATTGTGGAAGGTTATAATTCCCAAAAAAGTGTCAAGAATTCATGATCATATTTTGATGATTGTTGTAGAAATTTTTCTTCATTTTCATGAAAGATAAATCTGTAAACTAGTATATATGCACGCGAAAAAATATGTAAAAAAGTGTGTTGTCAACAGTTACATCTTGTAATTATTACAAAAATAGAAATTTTAGTGGTGGTAAATAAATCTTTTCTTTTATATAGAATATTATGAGATGAACGAACAAAAAACAATAATAAATATCCTACCTTCTATTTACGTGCATATTCCACTGGAAACCACTTGGAAAAAATATGTATATACGCATTCAGCAAAAATGCATATCATACTCTTGTTCGTATCAAAAGAAATAACTAAGGTATTTCATTGGAATGCAGAGATAAAACTATGGAATGCAGAGATAAAACTAATATCGAGCAATCCCACATTTGTACGATAAGATAAGGGTTCATCAGTGTATGTAAAGGTGGTATAATTTTGAAAAGATTCTATTTGGTGATAGAATATTTCAATTATCAAAAACAATAGGTATCTGATAACTCCAACCATCAGCCAACAGACTTTTTACTTTCCAGAACTTTGAAATAGAGTAATAGAGATGCCTAGGTTACTGATTTTTTGTTAAGTTGCGTCCCGAATCCAATAAGGTTGGGAAATGATTTTTTTTATTGCATATTTGGAATCTACGCATAAGACTTTATTATTAATTTTTTTCCTATGTTTTTCAAACAATTTTTGAGAGTGCTACAGCGTTTTGAAAACGCTGTGTTTCAAAACGCCTCCATGACCTTGGAGAGAGAGCGTGACGTCACAATACTGTTGGGCCCGTTGATCCTCTCTTCAGGCAGCGAGCACGTGTTGCTGCCGCTAATATTGTGAAGTGTTTATTGTTCGAATAGTTATCAATATTCATTCTGTAATTTTCAAAATGCCCACTCCAAAAATGAGTTACCGTTAGTGTTATGTACCTGGTTGTGATAATTCAACAAGAAAAACACCGCAATTTTTTTTGCGTGCTCTTCGAAGAAAAAAGGAGAAGAAAGTGGTTTTGTGTTGCTCGACGCAAGTACATACCAACAAAAACACAATTGTTTTGATACGAGAATCATTTCACTTTGATGGATGATATAGAATAGAATAGATGTTTATTGTTTATTGTAACAGAGTATAAAATAAAGTAGAAACATATCCAATAAACATATATTGACTCCAAAAGTCGAAACTTGTAAATGTAAATATAAATATAGTAAATAAAATAAAAGATAACTTAAGATAAGACATAAGATGTATATTTGTGGTATAAGATTGATTAAAGGTATATCTCAGAGGTAAGGTTCAGAATTGCATTTTGGGCGGAGATGCCTTCACGAAATCCAAATTGTTTTTCAGAGAGTTGTAAGATTTTCTCAGAAAGCCGTTGTTGTGAGATTTTCTCAAATATGTTGGCGAAGTTAGTTATCACCGAAATGGGTCTGTAGTTGGTGACATTTTTGTGGTCCCCATTTTTGAATATTGGAAATACAATGCTGCGTTTGAATTTTTTTGGAAATACTCCCGCAGTGATACTTTCATTGATGATAAATTGGTTCTGATATAGACTCAGTGAGTTGTTTCAATGTTTCGGATTTGATCGCATCCACGCCGGGTGTCTTATTATTTTTGAGAGATGTTATGACTTGTGCTATTTCTGAAGTATAAGTTGCCCTGATGAACATGGAATTTGCTATGCCCGTTCTTTTAGGATTGTTGAATAGCATTATTCCAAGCGATGTAGTTGGCTCAGGTATCTAATCCAGATGTCGATGATTATGGTAGAGATGGATTTTCCGTAATATTTGACGACTTTCCTTTTGGAGTAAATTTTTCTATAAGTACATGGAGAATTTGGCAAATAATATTTTTTCATCAATTCTGTAAATAACTTATAACACTGTTTTATGATAACCACCTTCAAATAATTCAACCGGCGAAATAACCTCTTTAAATTTTAGCATAAGGGAGAGATCTATGCGCACAGGTATCTCGCTCACGCTCGAGCGCACGAATAATGACCTCGCGCTCATACTCACAGCGACATTTTAAATGTGTCTGGGGGATGTTTGGCCTCTAGGATTGGTCTGGCTGCTCACAAAAAGTCTTGAAATAGTTTCTTGAGCACCATATATAAAAATTAAGACTCAGACGATAAGTAAAGTTGAGTAATTTTTCTGCGAACTTTAAAGCGTCTGGCGGAAATTACCGCCTACGAGAAGAGTCTTTATGAGTGATTATGAATTTTCAACAACATTATACATAAAAATCAGCACTCAGAATTTAAGAAAAGTGTGTTATATTTTTACGTACCTTTAGCACCTGTACCTGCATATTGGTCGTCAGACCAAGGTAGCTGGTATGCATACCTTCAAAGTACATACTAACACTACTCTACCTCACACATTTTGTTTCTCGGAAAATGAGTAACGTCTGGGGGCCCGGGATCTTGCTCTATTAATGTTGATAAAGTTTAAGCGAACAGTAGTACCTCTTTTGAAAAGATGCAAAATGAAATACTTATGAGAAACCATTTTGGTTGTGTTGAAAATTATTGACGCAACCCTAGAAAAAAAAAAGAGGAACCCTAGGTTTTCTAACCATTGGCGCCTTTGTGCAGATAATGTACACGTTTTACGTGGAATTTTTCGTTTGATTTTTGTTTTGTTGGGCGCCAACTAGCTCACTCTTTGCTTTGTTAAATGAGTAAATAATGCACACTGCCACTTTGTACTTATAATGTTATAATTTTGATAAATGCAGAAGATACAATGTTTTGTTGTGGTTCAGACACACATAACCGGGGAACCCCCGATGTCTCTCCCGGTGAGGTTAGAGTGTTCCTCTTTTTTACAATTCTCGCGCGCTATTTTTTCCAGTGTTGCCAGTTACACAATATTCTACAACACTCCCCCCTTTCAGAAGTGTCGCAACCACAACTCAAAACAAATAAAATATCATCAAAATTCATCCGAAATGAAAATATGGATAAGAAAAGAATCAAAAATATTCACAAAATACATAAATTCAAATGTATACCTTGAAAAATATAATATGACAATATAGTTTGCCTAAAACTCAAAATTCATAACTGGAAAAGGAAGGGAATACAACTTTAACTTTAATAACTATGTAACTAAATAAAAAGGTTCTGAACACAATTAGTCAGTCACACATTACACAGGTGTTTTTAAGTCTAGGTCGTTTCTTCACTGCCGTCGACATTTTTCCAAGTGATCCTGGGAATTCAGCACGAACATTTGGAACATTGTCGACACAGCAGGAACATGGTTGGCGAATTTTTTCTAAGTCGCAATTGTCTTCTAGGTGGCGAAAAAGAAACAGCGGTTGAATTGGTAGCCTCAGGAACCATATTAAGTTCGGGTGATGCGACAATTCCATTTTTTGTCAATATCGAAATTGGTCCTTTATGGTGTCTACTGGTAAGCTAGCATCAATGGTACATTCGGCCTCATCTGAAGTCGACTACCTTGGATAAACACCATTTTCTAAGAGCTGATCATTAGAATTGACACTAATCCTCGTCGATTCATGGTCAGAGCTATCCAGCTGGCGAGTAGGGTACCAATTATGCAAACCGGTGATCCATTCTGAAGAAACTATATCTGATAGTCTTCCAGCCGCACTTGGCTCAACTAACGACGAGTTTAATCGGTCTTGATTATGAAATGATGCCAAAGGTCGAGAAGGGCTGGCCACTTCAGTCCTTGAACCTTCGCTCCTATCATCTCCATCATTCGAATTTAACAGTAAATAATATCATTTCCAACTGGGATTGGTCGTAAATCATCGGCATGGACAATGATAATATGACCCTCACGGGAGATGCTATACGTAACATCACCTTTGGATTCAATTCAACAGATACGTTGTTTGTGTATCCCCACATTTTTCCAAATGCGAATAAATACTAGTGTCCATCATATCAAATTTAATTTGTCTCGTAAGTGGTAACCCTACTTTGTTGGAGCTAATCAAAGTCTGCCATTGGTTATCCATCGTTTCCTCAATTGTCAATTATTGGAACGAAGTTCCTTATCGCGCGTTGCGAAAGGGGGCTAGACGGAATAAATTAAGACCAAAAGTTGTAACGACACTTTTTGCGGTAGTTGTAAGCCGTGCGGCGTGCGCGTGTTTCTCTGTCTGTCTGTCTCTCTCTCTCTCATAGAAAGCAAGCCAGTTATTTTCGTTTCGTCTTTCTATTTCGCATTGAACAGTGTGGTGTCGCGACGATTATTTTTGTTGAGTGTATACAGGTTTTTTGTACATAATAAATAATAAAAAATAATAACAATAATGAATCCTGACATTGTTTCTGCACAAGTTCCGGATATTGCTGATGGAGTTAGGTAAGTAGAGATTTTATACAGACAATAATAAATGCTTATGTATTTTTAGCAAGTACGCATTATAACCTCTCTTTACTATTGTGCTAACAAGTCATACGCGTTATAATCTCTCCATTATTGTGTGTTAGCAAGTGTACGGTCATAACTTTAATAAATTTAAAAGGAAATTATATTTTAATATAACAATATCAATGCGTATGTACTAAAATTAGCCTACTGATTGAGTTTATATTACATTATATTTGTTAATAATAAAAAAAAAATTATAACTTAAAAAAAAAATATTACAATTCCTTCACTAACTAATCGAAAGGAACTTCGTTCCATCCGGATGTCCCTTGACACCTCTCAACTTTTTTTTACTAACCACATGTTTGACCACCATATTAAGTTTACAAAATTGTTGTTAGAACTTCGTAGCAGTTTCTATTTGAACATTAACACATATATCGACACTAGTGTTTATTATTGTCCCATGATTAGGGATGTACACGTTTTACGTGGAAATTTTTCGTTTAATTTTTGTTTTGTTAGGCGCCAACTAGCTCAGTCTTTGGTTTGTTAAATAAGTAAATAATGCACACTGCCACGTTGTACTTATACTGTTATAATTTTGATAAATGCAGAAGATACAATGTTTCATTGTTGTTCAGACACACATAACCCAGGAACCCCCGATGTCTCTCCCGGTTAGGTTTTAGAGTCTTCCTCTTTTTTACAATTCCTCGCGCGCTATTTTTTCCAGAGTTGCCAGTTACACAATATTCTACAACAATAACTTCATGATAAACACGGAACAAATATCTAAAAGACTATTTTTCAAGAGTGTCTTCTGAGTACGCCACTTTTTCAACATTGAAAGTTTCCGATAACCAACATTGAATATTGAGAAATAACCAATGCCTGAATGTCTGGTGTAGTCTGAAGGCATTCGTTGCAGCTTCCTTCATTTCACACGAGTGTGGTTCAGGTTCAACATTACCTCTAACGCTGCAGTGGGGTATGTGAACATTGCCCCTGTGATTCCCCGCTGCACTTTCTGTAGCTTGATTTGTGGCGAGTACTGTTGGATTTTTGGCCACCATACTAATGATGCATATGTGACCATGGGTTTGATGATTGTTTGGTACGACCAATATACGTAACGTAAAAAATCAGCTAAATTCATTCTTAACACAGCATAAAATTTTATCAACAAGCCAACATGGATTTCGTACTACACTGGATACCTTTCAAAATGAACTTGTCTGTAGGTTAGACGAAGGAGATCATGTGAGCGAATTGTTCATAGGTTTTTTGAGGGCTTTCGATACGGTTGACCATAACATGTTACTTACCAAATTCGAACGATATGGAATAAGAGGTATATACCTTTGAAGTTCTTCCAATCATATCTCTTGAATAGGACTCAGTTTGTTTTACTCAACGGCACTAACAGTCCTTCCTATACCACCACACAGGGAGTTCCACAGGGATCAGTTTTGGGGCCTCTGCTTTTCAACGTATTTGCGAATGACCTCATATATTTTGTAGAAAACATTCCGAATGTCAAGATTGTATGTTACGCTGATGATACTAACATCATTATATCTGGTGACAGCCAACAGTCACCGATCTGTTCTACAGAAATAGTATACAATAATATAATACCCTGGTCCGAAAATAATAATTTCCTATTGAACCCCAAAAAACCCGTGTTGACATATTTCGGACATAGACGACATGATCCACCTACAATATTTAAAGATACAGAAAATCAATTACTCTGCTCTGAAAACATGAAACTATTAGGAGTTACTTTTGACAGGCAATTATCATGGAGAGAACATACCAACCAATTATGTAAGAAACTTCGTAGTGCTTGCTACAGCATCAAATATTTGAAAAATGATTGCATCAAACACATTCTTATTACACTGTATAATGCCAATTTTCACTCCCACATGAGATATGGAATACTAAGTTGGGGTAATAGTGCTAATGTTAACAGAGTTTTTATTTTACTGAAATATGTATTACGCATTATTGAAAATATTAATATGAGGACTAGCTGTAGAGAACTTTTAAAAAACTAAAAATCCTGACACTATATAGCGTATATATTTTGGAGGAGTGTATATATTTCTATAATAATTGGAAAAACATCCTAGCAAACATGTTACGCGTGGGCCTCCAGAGGCACTTTGAAAATAGCCGACAGACAACATAAGCGGGCCATAATCATGATACATCGTCGGCCCGGCTAGCCCGTGTCGCGACAACAATCAGTAGGCCTCCAGACTACCATCCGCTTCATAACACAGCGGGACTTCAGCGAATAGACAGAGTTAAGATGAACTGATATTTCATGGTACAGATTATGGTGCGATTGCGGGTATCCTACTAATCAACCGCTTCATTCCACTGTTGGGATTTCATCAATGATCTATGCAAATATACAGGGGCGTCCAATTCAAAATGCAGTACATGGAAGTAAAGGGGATCTTGGAAGGCAATGAGCATAAAGACGGTTTCAATGAAAACAAAATGGCCCATATAAGCGCCTAAGAACAATCTAGCATTATATCTTCGAAAACAGTTAAACTTCAATGAATATAGGTCATTATTGAACACAATAAATTCACCAAACATTCAGAATGACTGATTCATGGACTAGATATATACAATTCACTGTTTTCACTCTCTGAAGTCACTAATTGTAGAGGATTTCTGAAACTGTAGAGCCAGATTGTTCCTATTTACCTAAACAGACAACTTATTCTCTATTTCAACCATTTTTATTGTATCTCAAATGGTTTCCAAGATACTCATCCATATTTCCCAGATATTGCATTTTAAACTGGCCTGGAATGACAACACACAAATCTGAAAAAAATCTCGCCACTGTGATTAATTTTTCATGACCATATACCATATATCACAATGACCAGACAAAATAGAAAATACCCGATTTGACATCCTACACGAAATCAGCAGTAGGGCCAACAGCGAGCGTGATATTCAGTAATGCCAATGTTGCAGTTTCATCACAGAGGTCGCAGCGGTGCGGCGCGTAATGCCACATACTGTGTCAAAACGACATAGGCGCGATTATCGTAAATCATCAACAGGTAATTTCTGGCTAAATTCAAAACATCCATAATAAATATGCGTATGTTCAGCCAAAGCGGCGAAACTGATATCATTCTAATTATTTACCGACATCGGTGTGCCGACATCTTACCTTAGTTAATAGCAACGGCCCATCTATTTACCGCTCATTCATGTTTGCTGGGATTACAACGTGCTTCCCAAAACATGATCATAACACTCGTTACCGCAATACGTTACAGCCCAATTCTCACTGCACTGCACTTTATCAAAAAAGTTTTTATTTTATCAGGTGCAAATTGTACAATAAATTGAATCCTAAAATAAAATCTACACCAAAAGTCAGAATATTCAAAAATAGACTAAAATAATTCTTAATTGAAAAGTGCTGTTACTCACTAGACGAATTTTTATGTTTGTGATAATTTTGATATATATCCATGTGTGTGTATATGTATATTTTCATTTATAAATAGTATATTGTTTTGTATTATTTTTATTTGTTCTCTCTGTGTATTACTCACTGGACGAATTGTTCATCCAAATTGTATTTCATTAGTTGTTTTTTTCTGTGTTACTATGTAACAAATACCATATTTGTGTTATATATCATAATTTTTGGTATTTACATTTTGTGTTTTTGACGTGTTTGTCCGTTTATATTTCCTTGTGAATATATTAAATGGTGAACAAATAAAGCATCTATCTATCTATCAATTTGGCTTCAAACCCCACGTTTTTTCGTATACTCTGCGAACGTCCAGGTTGCCGCTGTAACCTTGGAAAGAATGAGATTGATGCGACTGTTGTTAATAATATATTTATTTTCGTCCAGATCCTATCAATATTTGTGTTGAAATAATATATGATTATCACTTCCCGAAGGAACATTCAGGGCGTATATATCATGCTGGATAATGACACAAATTGGAAATTAGGATAAACAAATGAGTTAAGGAAAATAAGTCACCAAAGTCTCAAATTTCAATAATTTATTTAAAAAATACAAGTATAAAGGAACTCAACTCTATAGAATAACGGACAAAAACCGAACGTTTGACGTGGAAACAAATATTAAAAACTATTTAGCTTGTGAAATATTTTCCAATAGCAGGTCCCCGAAACAAGATCATTATATTGATTACTTTCGCACAAAGAATATACATCGAGAATACGTTTGTGAGAAATATTTGGAAACCATGAATCAGTCAGCTTTTTTAGGAAAAAAATAATATGGAATCTATTTCTCATATACTCTACATACGTTCGAGTTTATTTTAAAGATTCTCCACTATACAAAAATAATACATAAATGTAATAATCACATGATTTGAAAACTGATTTCAACAATGAATATAAATAACAGTAACTTTCATGAAAATATTTTTTGGTTGTGAATTATTCTAGGTCATCTCATACAAGACCAAATTTCTGGATATATTTTATATTCATTTCAAATTGGAAAAATACCTTGAATATATCCAATGCATCCTTGAATTCCAATGAAAACCTTTATACTAACGAACCTCATTCAACATTCAAGTGCATAATAATCTGTACACAACTAGAAACATCAAATGAGAAAATAGAAATGTGTTCAAAGGTAATTCGAGGTTTGGAAGTAATGTTTTCAATATTGTATTTTTTATTTTTATTCATCTCGATGATCGAGATACTAGACTTTTTCATTAGACAACCTGTTGAAATATCATTGGTATTTGAATTGAACTTAATTTGAATATGAGGCAGGGCACGATTTGTATGTATCAGTATACAAACTCATTGAATATTTGCATCGAATTTCAGATTGTTTCCGAATAAAAGAGATTTCTTCTCATGTTCAGAAAACGTTTTTTTTTTCTTGAAAGAACCACTTCAATTTTTTTTAAACTGTCTGCAATATAACTTGCCACAGAAAATATAGATAGTTTTTTCTAACTGATCAGGAGAAATATTTACTTCTGCTAACAATAAATACAGTATATGGAATTCAAAAATAATTTATGTGATGATCGAGAAATTACTTTACATTACATTTAAGAGAATGAAAATCGTACATGAAGAAAAGAAAACAGTGACAATATTTTCAATAAGACTTGAGGGACTTCTAAACATTTTATATATGAGCTCTTCGTAGGAGGAAAAAACCATACCTCTTTTTCATCAACATTTGTTTGGATCAAGGTAATAAGATACTAAATGAAATTTAATAAGAAATGCAATCATTTCAGCACATGAGTATCTAAATGAACGTTTTTAATGAAATCAACTGACGAAATATCTATATTGTTCAACTACAATAAAAATATCAAATAATCGTAAATCAGTGAATTATCATTAAATATCAACATTTTACTTTATTGGCAGCAATTGCTAAAAATTCGAAGATTTGGTTATTTGAATTTTCCACCGAGCAGAAAATTGATTTTAATTTCCTTTTCACCAGCGAGCACAAATATCCATGGGATGTTTCGCGAAGTTTTGAAAATATCAACACGTCGATGTTTTTTGTGATATAACATGAAGACACGAAATATTTTTGAATAGATGAAAAATACAGTATTGTTGTTGTGTCATCTTTTCCATAACGTTCTAGCGATTTTTCAAAATGTATTTATCAAGAAGTTCTACTGAGCACCTGAAAGTGAAAATTCTGAAAGGTTTTCTGAAAAAACAACTCTTGAGCATGTGAGAAAGCAACTGAATTGCTCGACAGTAGCTGGGGAGGTTAAAGCAAGTGTTGAGTCTGTTCTGATTTTTTTCGTAATTTTGATTCGAATGTGTATGATAAATGAGTAAGACATTTTTATTCAGAATTAAAAAAACAGTAACGTAATATACTTCAAATGGACAGGGACAAACATATCCTACGATTGTTCACTTGCAGGTGCCAGTAAATTATCTCCATGAATAAATGGTTTTTGAAGAACAAAAATCCAATTGCAGGCTCTCCTTTTCGGTGAGTTTTTATTTTCATATAGAAATAAGGGTTTTTATTCATAATTTCTCAACTACCCAAAACAATTATGAAGTCATGTACGATTCTGTTTCGATATCAGATCACAACTTATATCAAAAGTATTGAGGAAAGTTGCATTACTCATACTGAAGAATGATTTATTCGGCTCATAGAAAAAAAAAAGAAGTATGAAATTTGCTTGACGATTTATTTTGTAAGTAATTCGTAACCGTTTGATTTCAGTTGTGGTTTATAAAATAATATATAACTTTCTGGATACTTCAATTTTGTGAACCATTGTTGAATTTGTATCACATTTTTCTCGAGTATGTAAACTATTTCAAATATTATATTAAAAATCAAAGTGAAAAATCGGCCGGCTGGGCGCGATCAGTACTTGGATGGGTGACCACTGCCTGCCAAGAAACATTCGCGTTATTGAGCCTCGTAAAACTGCAGCTTAGTGGCATATTCGCAGCTGCAGGCGGGACGTTAAGATGGCGGTCCCGAGTTCATAGACGTTGAGCTCGTTGAAGAACCCTACCTCTGTTTAGAAACACCAGAGGATTCAGCAAAAATTTACAGTTGGCAAAAGTGTGCTCACCGGCGTCAGTATCGAGCCTAGTCGTAGAATCAGGCCGACGTTGAATGAATAATAAAAAAAATGGAAAAATATAATAAAAGTGACCTTTTGTGTTTGTGTTTTGGGAAAACATAATGACATTTATGACTAATCAAATTTGTGTGATCCGCTTCTCAACTTGGAGAGAAAACCGATATGATTAACCGAACGCTCACAGAGCGGATTGAGTGATTCGAGCATTCATGACTTGATTGCAAAAATATCATACTGTATGTTTGATGTCTCCAAATCTCCCTCTTCTTCCCTGAGGTGTTTTTTGTGCTCGCTGGGTCAGTGAAGTCTTGGACCCCATACAAGATCTTTATTGTGAGTTCAACCAATATCATATCTTGATATGGACAAATATTATACTACTATGTAAAACATTTGAACACCAGATGAACAAAGCATATTGAATCATATAGTGTTGAAGAATGTAACTGGCAACCCTGGAAAAATGGCGTGTACATGGCGTCCCACGTTGGGCGCCATGAACACGTTAAATTGTTCGTTTGATTTTTGTTAGGCGCCAACTAGCTCAGTCTGTGTTTTTTAATAAGTACCTAATGAACACTCCCACTTTGTACAGATAATGTTTAATTTTGGTAAATTCGGAAGATACAATGTTTTTTGTGGTTGAAACATACATATTCCCCCGATTTCTCTCTAGATTAGGTTAGATTCTTCTTCTATTTTACAATTCATCCGCGATATTTCTCCCAAAGTTGCCAGTTGAACAACATTCTACAACAATAGACAGGTTCTTTGAACATCTCGAGTAGGATTATGGTCATAAATAAATTGATTGCTGGTCCCGACTTTTGTTGTTAAACTTCCCAAGGGTTTTGATATTGAATTTTGAAACCTCCCTGTTATACCATTTTATGAAATTAATAATTGCAAATTTAGGTTGATTGGAAAGAGCTTGAGTAGTGATGATATGAGTGATCAAAATTGGTGGAACGATTGGGAGGATACAGTATGGGGGAAGATCATCCAAAAAATGAGCTTTTTACAAACCATTTTCGTTCCAAGAGGCAAGCGTTGAAATCATAATTTATGTTTGTGTTTGCAAAAAGATAAGATAATATCGTACATTTGGCTATTGAAATAAGGTTCATTTTGATTCTGGGGAATATTTACCCCCCGCTGGATCTGCCAATGGTAATATGATGATATTGCCACATTTGGAAGTCGATTCCTTTTTTGAGTTCAAATATGTACATGATAACCGAATTGAGTTTCAAGTGTAGGCAGCAGAGTTTGAGTTTGCTGAACAATGAACATTCGCACATTCATATCGATGATTATACACCAAAATAAATTATAATAATACTGCAAATATAAATATATATATATATATATATATTATATATATATATATATATATATATATAGGATTCAGTACAAGTGCTGAATTATGAAAATCTTATACGTTAGATCGTAATTTTAACTTTTAGGTCAGTATCTGAGTTGTTGATTGATGAACATTTACTTTAAAAACAAAAATGTAATGGTTATTATAGCTATAACACCATTCCGACAAATGTTTACATATATTTTACGTTTTTAAAAAAAAAGTTAATGTTCATCAATCAACCCTAATACTGACTAAAAGTTCAAGAATGAAACAACTAGGTCAACTATTAAGAATTTTTTCATAATTCAACACTTTGCTGACTAATCTCGTTATTCCACATTTCATACCAATTTTCAGTCGATATATATAAATATATATATATATATATATATATATATATATATATATATATATATATATATATAACCTTCACTTCCAGAATTCATCTAAAATATTATATTCCCGAGACCAAAAGTTTATTTCTTCTAATGACACACCTACTTTTCAATAATATTATTAAAATTAGAATGAAATGTTACACTTACTTGTACGATTTTTATAAAAAAGTTTCTTTATTCTTCCCTCTCAGAATAATGTATTTAAACGATTATTTAAGAAAGGGTTGATGAGTATTTATATGAAAAGTATCAAGAGTAAACATGATAACAAACATTTTAAGGAAAGGCATAACGAAATATGACAATATGACGTATGAAATTATCGTTTTCTTTTGTCAAATAAAAATAAAGGGGCCTACAGTGTGTTCAGCGCTGAAAAGATGAGTTCCCAAGCAATCTACAGTTGATTATTGTTCAAAAAGTGTTTCCAACCTGTTCTGAATTAATTACAACCACGCCCACTACCAACCATTTTATTCGAGTACTGAATACCTGCTAATAAAATATCAATATGTATCCAAATCTATTCTACTTCTCCGCCGTTATGTCGTTACAAAATGTTTTTAAAAAAGTTTTGTCTGTGGATGAAAAAGCTATCTATATAAGTTTCTCACAAAGTTGCGGATCAAATAGTCGCACACTATTGAAGAAGATCCTTGGAGATAATGTTTGTAAGCAACTTCAGTATATTCCCCCATCGAATGATACTGTTGCTTGCATAATTGGTGATATGTCTGAGGATATACAGCAACAACTTTCGTTCATTCTGTGTAACAAATTATTCGCAATTCAGCTTAATGAGGCCACACATGGGAATGAGGAGTTGAAGAGCTATTCTACTAAGCAACAGCAGCCAAAGTATTGCATACTTTTTCAAACGAAGAAAAGTATTTGTTCCAAACACTTGTGAGATAGAAATCTCCACAGAGTGTATCTGGTCACACTGCTTGATCCACCAAGAAGCGTTTGTGGCCAAAAAAATTAGTCCTAGTCTAAACTTTACTTCAAGGACGCTCATAACTGCGGTGATTTTATAAAAATGTGGCTCCTAAAATTAAGATATTTTTCTGCACTTTGCAAGGACATGGACGAAAAACATTCAGCATTACTATTTCCTTGCGAAGTAAGATGGTTATCACCGGCAAATTTTTACAACCTGCTTACAAATTAAAAGAAATTGCAATATTTTTAAAAGAAGAAAATCAGAATATTCGAGAAACTAAACATTTCGAATCCGAAAGGAACAAATAAATGAGATTGTAAAATGAAAACGTAATGTGTAAATGTTTGAAAATGTAAATTTCTTATAACCTACAAAGCTGAAAAATTTCACAAAGTATTTTATAGACGAAAAAATATTGAAAACAAAATTCAGATCCCAGCTTAATATAGAAACAGAATTGGGAATGTCCATTTCCAATGTATTACCTAATTATGAAAAGCTTTTTAGCTGCGAGACAGGCTTGAGGAAGACATTAAATGTCATATTTGTTGTTAATTTTAATTACCTCATTTGTTGAGTACATTTTGCATTAGGTAAATATACCTCTGATATTGGCGTGACATTTTTTAAACCTATTAGAGATGTTCAAACCCCTCCTTCCCTCCCGGGTTATGTCGTTGATTCCTAACAAGGTTTTGTGTTTTGTGCAAGAACGCGTGAACTGACTTTTGAAACAGAGAGTAGTGACTTGGTGATGTGGTGTTATACAATAAAAAATTGCACAAGTAATCCCCTCACCACCCTAAATCACTTCACACCTATATGCGCATTTCGATAACTAAGTTATCATCATCAGTAGATGAACAACACTAAATAAATTGTTACATGTTATTAAAATATATACCTGTTTTTTTTTCGGTTATTTTATACTGATTACAGTTTCTCAAATCGCAAATGGGATTTTGATGATTCTATGGGGATCAAAGTAAACAAGGTGGAATACATCGACCCTTTATCCTCATTAAGTAGATTTTTTTCTAGATGTTTTTAACTATATTTTCCGGGCAATCTTATTTTCTACTGTCGTTGACCAGTTTGATCATTTTCAAATCCTGAAAATCAATTTTGTGACCAGATTCGATCTATGGTCCGCTACACTTTACTCATTCGCCCTTCGGTAAGTATCATGGGCCACATGTTCGTGAAACCTTTTAGAAATTGAACGTTTTGTCTGACCGTAATAGACTTTGTCACAATTTTGACAGCTTATTTAATAAATTCCCGACTTATCCAGCATGTCAGTTTTGTCCTTCGAGTTTTCTAATAATGTTTCCATTGCTATAAACTGTTTGGAGATTTACATCCCGGAGTATAGTGTTGAGACCTCTCGTGAGTATTGGATTGAAAGGGAAACTCACGAGAGGTCTTAAATGTAAATCTCCGAGCGGTTTATAGCAATATAAATAACTTGCGAACGTTATTAGGAAACCCGAGGGACAAAACTGATATGATGGATTACAACAATAAGACAAAACGTTCAATTTCTAAAAGGTTCCACGAACATGTGGCCCATGCTACCTACCGAACGGAGAATAAATCAAGTGTAGCGGACCATATGATCAAAATTAATATTCATAATCTGGAAATGATCAAACCGGTCAACGACAGTAGAAAATTAGATTGCCTGGAGAGTATAGTTATCCACAAAAACCTTAATAAAAATCTACTCAATGAGGACAAAGGGTCGATGTATTTCACCTTGTTTACTTTAATCCACAAAGAACCATCAAGATCCTATTAACGATTTTAATAACAGTAATCAGTATAAAATAACCCAAATAGAATAACCAGGTATATATTGCAATAACAAGTAACAATTTATTTAGTTTAGTTTACCCACTCATGAATGCGCATATAGTTGTGAAGTGAAGGGGTTACTGCTGCAATTTTTGGTTGGGTGATAATTTATCCATATTTTTGGTGATGATGAGAAAAGGTGGTCTTTTCATTTGGAAAAATTCAGAATTTTTTCTCATTTACTAATTATGATACTTTCGAAACCTTTCACAAAAATGTTTTCTCGAGTAATTGTTTTAAAATAAGGAAAGCCACCAACCAATTATGGAAAAAGAAAACAAAATTTATAGAAATGCGTACGTTAACTTATTTATCAAAAAGTCTATACGGGAGATTCTACGTGTATTGGAAAATAGGTATGCTATTTGCAGTAAGAAATTCGAAAACAAATTGTGGTTCGATAAAAATATTTCAGATGAATACAAAAAACTCCCATCTACAAAGTTATATTTGTCCAGCACGTCTGAATAATTTCGTAACCTGCCTTATCTCCACTTCATGGAAGTGGTAAATTCATGATGATCTAGAATATTCTCATTCAATTCCTGAATAAAAACAAACACTTTCGAAAATATTGTCTGATTAATAAAAAACGCAAATCATGATAAAGTCATTGATGAACAATTTTCGAAGGGCAATGTTTTTATTCGGAGCTTGAATTTCTCCATGAAAGAGTAGGGGGTACATATATTCCAGCAACCGGAGCAACGAACCTCAGCGCTGATCCTCCGCCGAGATCAATTGAGACAAAAGCCTTTGTAAGCTATCTAAACCTGTCAGAAAACCCCCATCAGGCCCTTGATGTGCAATCTTTGTACTATCACTCTGCCTTGCAAATGAAGTGTGAGCGAAATCGATCATTCTCACATCGACGTCAGAATCAGAATACGAGGAAGGCTGATCTTCGATGCACAGCCGCCTTTGAAGTTGCTCTAGTCCAGGAAGTAGGTTATCCTCATCCTCCAACTGCAAATGAGCAAATTGTTTGTCACTACTTCTCCTGCTTTTGGGAGGAGAAGGTAAATCCGTGTCGGAAGCTTCATCATTCGAGCTTGAACTAGAATTTCCAGGTAAGGAGTATTCACCACTACTACTATTCGAAAATGTCATCCAACTGCCTATGGATAAGGGACTGGAGGGGTTGATGATGGGAGATGGAGGGGAATTCAGGAAGACAGTTTCTTCCGAGATGGGAACGAAAGAATTCAGTTTCGCACCACGTGCGGCAGCTTCTCCAAAGCCTCGGTGATGGGAGTCTTGAGATACTTCATCATGACTCGAGTTATAGTCGACAGATGAATTCGAGGTGTCCGCATCGTAGCAATAGTGGGCATCTCTACTGTTATCTTCGGATTCTTGGGTGCAGTCTTCATCACAGAAAGGTTCCAACCTGTTTGAGCAGAAGGAGTCAGGTTTGGTTACAGACACACGCGGTGGTCCACAACTTCCTTCGTAAACAACGAGCAGAGAACTGCAAAAAAAATTGTTGAAAAGTTAGGTCACTATACTCAACACAGTATAAAGGGCTTTCCAAATTTAGCTCAAGGTTGGGGAATCTTGAAAACGCTAAAATAGAAACTTGGTTATATAATAAAACCTCCGAGGGGGAAACAACTCTTTAAATAGGTGTAGATACAGAAAATTAAATATAGAAATTAAATATATTTAAATTATTTCAATATCAGTTTCAGTAATACAGTATCACCAAATACCACTTCATACTTTAAATATTACTTTTATTCCAAAAATATCCACTCCATCTTTAAATAGTATTTTCACTATCAAAATATCTACAATATATTTAAATATTTCAATATTTGTCAGTATTTCCGAGAAATACTTATAGTTTTAATATTGTTTTCATTACCAAAATATCATTCTTAGTATTTCATTACAGTTTAAATATTACAATATCCTTTTCAGTCCTCGAATATATTTAAAATATTTGGGATTCAGTTCAGTCTACAATTATTTTTTGGTATACGCTCCACAAAATGCCTACTTTGGATACTGAAAATAGTCCACAAAATACCACTTTACCGGACTAGGCCGGTAAAGGCGCCATGGCAACAATTTATCAGTCTATTTTTGTCCACTTAGAAAACATATAATTAACATCTTAGAAACGTTTCAGGAGATGCAATGAACTATAGAATATTTGAAATTTCGTAGTGACAGTACACGTTTTCTTCGAAATATTCTTTTGGGATGCTTATTTCATGAAAAATTAACACGAATATTTGAGAAGTATTTATCATTGATAAGCAATCGCTTGCTAGATTTTTGCACAACTTCCCTACACTAGCGTAGAATGGTGATTGAAAATGTAATCACGGCGACAAATATGTGTAACATTTATGTTCTGTTTATTTGGAAAGCTAAAAAATGTTGTATGAAACACGTACGCAAATGGCTTTAGCGGCTATCATATTCATATTCCGATTCGTCTACTAAAGCCTCACTTTGCGAACTTGTTACATGAGCTACTATTATTTTACCACATTTTTATTATCTGCTTATGTGTCTGTCCGGTACAAATCTTGCAAACAATTTTAAACCAACTTCCCGATGAGCTAGAGACTTGAAACTTCGGAAATGGCTCACAAGTGGATGACAATACAATATTAACTTGTTTTCTTGTCTATCTGTTTGTTTTTTTACTGACCACAAAAAATGAGGTTAGGATCACACAATCTCTTCATACCCATGACGAGCGGACGTTATTTTGCGATCTAGAGTGTGCTCCGCGATAATGAACCCTATTGCGATTCTCTCGAAAGTGAGGTTAGAAAATATAAAAATATGTGAAAGTAACAATTATTTCTTCTTAAAACAGTGAAAAGACACAAAATCCACGGCTAATTGAGCAAAACAATACATTAAATCATCCCCGATGGAGAATGCAGCGAGGAAGTGCCAAGGTTAACAAAAAAGTGAAAAAGTGAAAACAAAATGACACAAAGGAATACCTGATGCAAAACATAAAAAAATACGTTTTAAAACGTGGGAAGACAAGTGAAATAGATAAAAACAGTTTACTAAGTAAGTTACAACGGACACCTGGAAATTTCTAGTTGCACAGTTGCGAAGCTGAAAATCTGCGAAATGTATACTACTTCCCCCAGATGAGGCAGAAAAAGCGAATGCTAACAGTGAAAAACAGTTCAATATGATGAATACTAACATTACTAAACCTAATACAGACGCTAGAGAGCCCAACATTGGGTCCGAGGATGAAAAATCCGCCCTTGTCGAGGTTAACGCAAAAACATACGAAAAATTGGAAAGTGGAAAATATAGTGAAAAGAAACTGGTGAGTCCAAAAATCCTGTTCTCCACACTTGGCAGAATATCAGAAGTTCTGCAACAAAAAATTGAAATTGAGAACATACCGGCTAAGAACAAAGTATTAATAGATAAAGACCAAAAAAAAAAGAAACAGGAAATTATAAAAGATGGAAAAAATCAGAAAAGTTGCCCGGAAATTGAAAAATTCGGGTTTATAAGAAATTTGGCGAAGAAAAAACTATCGAATCATTTATTACCAAAAAGGAAATAGCTCAGTGGTTAGACTGTCGCCTACCAAGCAGAAGGTCACAGGAACGAATCCTGGTCGGGATAATTGTTTTTTTATTTTATAAAAACAACGGCTGGACCAATTCGGCTAATTGTTTTTTTGAATGTTCGTAATACTTACTCCGGATAAGGTTTTTAAGAAATTATTTTTATGAAAATTATTGGAAATGTCTTTGTCCTGGAAAAGTTTTCAGGAATATAAAATATATAATAAAAATGTATGTCTGTTTGTGTTGGTAAGATCATAACTTGAGAACGACTGGACCGATTTGGCGAATTTTTTCGGGAAAAAGGGATAGCGAACGAAAAAACGGGAAAACTGGATAGCAGGAAAACGGGAAGCAGGCAGAGTCAAAGGCATAACCTAGATGGAACAACACAAAAAAAACATAGGAAAAAATAAATTCTACGCGGACGTTCTTTCTCTTCTGGAACCGTGTGCTGATTGAATACGCAGGGTCGTAACAGTAACAGTGGTATAAATAAAATTCTAACCATTATAAAATCATGTACAGAGGATCGTATTATTCGAACTACCGCCGACTTTGAATATTCGAACAATTTTTTTTTCTTTATTTTGGAATTTCAGAACAATATTTCATGAATATCTCCCACTTCTATTGATATGCTACGTTTCAAAATATCATCAATATTTTGTTCTTACGGCCTCGAAAATTAATTTTTTAGTCATCTCAAGAATATTATACAAATATTTCTCTATCAATCAATCCGTTTGAACGGTTTTACCACACTCAAAATAAAATATTTACCATGAGTAAAACCTGTAGCAACTCTGTTTCTCAATCACCCTCCTCAGCTTTTCCAATTTTGCGATGACCTTACGAATAATAGACACCCGCAACCCATTACTATTGTCAAAAAACTCGCACAACGCCTCCTTGAAGCCATCCTTGTCCAGTTCCCGCCCCCAATATTTATCACGCTTATGGTAGACATCTCTTTCGGCATCATACACCTGCATACCACATAACCTCACTCCTAAAGACGCGGATGTGCTAGCCGCACATTTGGCCATCTGCTTCCTCCTCTTGTCCGCGGAAGCATCGTCTCCGTGCTGTCTGGTGCCCATTTTCAGGTCCAGAATGCAGGGGCGATCGTATTTAGAGGTTATGTTTTCTAACATAATATAGTATTGCTTGTTGGTGTTGTTTGCTTGTGATATACTCTTCAAGACGTCTTTCGGATTTCCTGTGTGATGTACCCGCATTCTGAAAAGAAAGGTAATATATTGATGTTGAATTAGACTTATGCGCTAATAGGAAAAAATACAGTTTTTGAAACATACCATGGTATTTTTGTCCACGGCTTCGCCAGCAGAGATTTTGGAAATATAGACATTATTCGTTAAAAATATAGATTTCCAAAGGAAAAAGTGGAAAAGAAGCATGGCCTGTAAAAAGTCAATGTTCGTACATTATTCTCACAGAGTAGAATAATCACCCGTATAGTATCATCGTCATATTGGATATTGTAGATTTTCCAAAAATGCCAATGTGAAAATCATAATTTCATTAAAATTTGCCAAATTATAGTAGGGGAGGGAGCATGCTGACCTCCCAATTTCTAAGGTTCCGTATCCAACTGACATTTTCTCGGATGTTTGACGCAAGAAGTTGAAATTTATTTTACTGATTCACACAGTTTAAGTTCAAAATATGTTCAACTGAAAACTTTGGACGGGGAAAGTTCAGTACTTGTTTCTCCCTCTTTGTATACCTAATATACTGCTGCGAATCCACTACGCCACTGCCGATGTTCATTTCGGAAGCGACATAAAAACTCCGAGCGGGTAGGGACCAAACGCCCATACAGATTCCAGGAAGGCAGCGTGACTGGTTGACGTCATATCGAACAATCGAGATTTCTCCAGTGAATTATTCTAGCATTAATGACCCTAGATAAGCGATGGCGGATGCGGCGTGTCGGTCAGTTATTCAATTGATGAGTTATTTGTTTATCAGTTGGAGTATAGTACGCAATATTTTGGTAGTAAAGTGTCAAGCACAGTATTCTTAACTGTACTTGATTCGTTTAGTATTGAGAGTTGTGGATGTGAAGTGTAATAATTGGACAATAATTAGTCGAGTATTTTAATAAGAGCCGAACCCCAGTTTCATAACTGTACCATTTGACAGGTCTCATTAGAACTATTCCAAAAAAATTCCAGGTTAAATTAAATGGATTGAAAATATCCACCTCCTCCTGGCTCAGAATCTATCGGAGCGAAAATTGTAAAATAAATAGGATTTGTAGCAGTTCACCCAAACCTTACAAGCAAAGGCTAGGTCCAATTTTCTAGTACGATGTGTTCGTATTTATATATGTAAACATTGGCAGACAAATCTCTTGGTTTCTTGGTAGGCGGTAAGGTGAAATTGGCTCCAGAAGGATATTAGAGATTTGCAATTTGGATTATATAAAAACATAGAATCGCAATTCGGATTACATAAAAATGCCGGTTTGTTGCACGAGTCTCTTTTCCATATCGGAAACTATCCTAACCATAAATTATCAATGCATTTCTCATAGGGAGATTATTCTCTTGAAATCCCACTTTGCGGAAATGTCTGCCTCTCACATATTTCATTTCATCTCTCGTTTTGTCCCCTTTGTCAAATTTCCAGTTTTGCTTTGGGGGGTATGCCAATTCTCTCAAACACAACTAAGGGGTATATACGTAAAAAATCACTTTCAGATTTGGGGTCCTTTACCATAATATACAGTGCGGTCCATAGGTATGGAATAAATTCATTTTTAGCGTTATTTTGTATTTGTCTAAAAACCACCTGAAACAGGTCGATTTCTATGGTCAATTTGACAATTTACAGTATGAAAATATTACCCCCTTCTTGCACCCTCTCTAAATTATGAGCACCCCCTCAAAAAAAATTAAATGAGAAGGGGGGTCGTGTGGCACCTTGTTCGAAAGTGATTTTCATTCTCTGTTCAGCAGTATTAAGTTTTTCAAATTTGGTGCAATCATAACTGAGAAAATTTATTTTATTTAATTTTGATACTCTACGTAGAATGAAGGAAATAATGTCACATAATGTTTAGGAAGTATTTTTCATCTTATTTTACAATTAAATTAAATGTTCAAAATGACCACCATTCACTTCTTGACAATAAGCAAGTCGATCTTGGAATTCTCGTACAACATTTTGTAGGACCTCAGGGGTTATGTTGTTAATTTCTTCCGTTATCCTAACTTTTAAATCTGCAATATTGTCTGGTCTATTGAAATATACTTTTAATTTTGAATAACCCCATAGGAAGTAATCGAGAGGATTCAAATCGGGGGATCTAGGCGGTCATTCAATCGTTTCAGGTCTTCCAATCCACCTATTGGGAAAAACTTCAAATAATCTCTAACAATACGTTTATAATACGGTGGAGCTCCGTCTTGTTGGTGCCAAATTGATCTATCTATTGCATTTGGATCATTATCATCAGAAAAAGGTATTTTTAATGTAGGCTGTAAAAAGGTCATCAAAAAAATCTAGATAAACCTCACCATTAACTGTGCCTTCAAAAAAATAAGTTCCAATAATTATGTTGGTAATGATACCAGCCCAAACCTTAACTTTTTTAGGATATTGTGTGTGAACCTCATACATCCAATGAGGATTTTCACTATTTAAATAAAAAGTAGCTTCATCAGAAAAAACAATTTTGTTTATGAACTGCAAATCTACTTCCTATCTGTCCATCATCAGTTCGAACTTTATAGGGATGGTATTTTTCTTTATGTTAAGCTCTCAATATCGATGATTTACTTACATCATTGTCGGAGGCAAGTTGTCTACTTGTCATATGCGGATTTTCCTCAATCGCTAATAGTACATCTAACTTTTTTCCTCATCCAATTTAACATTTCGACCTGGTTTTTGAATAGTTTTTACATGTCCAGTTTCACGAAATTTTGTAGGAATAAATTAGGCACTGATACTCTTATTGGTAAAATGCGGTCAAAGCAATTATTAGGAAAACATTGTTGTTTCGACTTTGCCTCAATGTTGAGAAAGTGTAAATCACAATAAGGACTTCAGATGATTCTTTATTTTATTATAATAATATTGATATATTCATTTATTACCCTATACGGAAATATTACAGAGAGGTTTCTTGAACCCCTTGGTTTATGTATTTCTTTTACTTAACATTTGTAACTGTTTGTTAATCTCAAGAATTGTGTATTTTTTATTTTAATAAAGTTTTAGTTTGGTTTTTCAATTTCTCGCTCTTTCCTTTTCAGTCTGAGTGCTTCACGATTGCCGCACAGCCACAATAAATTTTTGACTAAATACGACAACTATTTCAAAATTTCCCTACTTTTGTTTGCCAACATGAAAAATGACAAATCATACGACCTTGGTAATTTTACTTGTACTGAACTCAATCCCATTGGTTGAATATCCTTCCTTCTCTCTCTCTACTTAAAGTATGGTTTCATTAACTGCAGCCAGAGGGAGTGTCATTCGGAATTTCATGTAGACTAATGCGCATGCGCAAATATCTAGCGAAAAAGCTCATGGATCTACAGATGAAGTGTGTTGGCACTGATCAAAGAGAGTAAATTCACTCTCTTTGGGCACTGATCCCTTGTCAATTGATGTCAAGTTAACGTTTCTTGATGAGATATTAATTATAGACAGTTATATACATGCTGTTACGAAAACTTTGGGATTCAACTTTGTTTTTGAGAATAAACTGAGGAGAGGCTAAAACAAATATCAATATGATATAGAAATTGGAATACACCAGCCTATCAGTGGATATTCGCTTTTATAAATTGATATTTATCAGCCTTTTGTTGAAAAATAGGACACACTATGACCAGTAGTAGTACGATGTTGTATATAGATGAATTTAAATCAGAATAATGACAGGAATTGATGGGAAATAATGGAAAAATGTATTGTCTCGCTAAAGAAATCGATTAAACGTTTTTTTTTTTCATTCTCGAGCACTTACTTAAATACTTCCTCTCCTCTCTTCCGTTTCCTATCTTTCTTTTCCCTGGAGAAGTCATTACGGAAGCTGGGGCTGTACCTCTTTTCCATTTTTTCTCCACTGGACAATGTGGCCTGCATCACTCCTGAAACAATCCGCCAAAACATATAGAAGGAACGGGTCCTCAGTGATTTTAACGTAATTTCACCAATATATTTAATTCCAAATGAGAGGGCACTTTTAGTTTCGAATTTACAAAACATATTTGTGGAAACATGAAACTGAATGAATTATGAAATATGAAAGCCACATATGGAAATCAAATACGAAAATAAGAGAGTCATCTTTAAATTGTAGTGAAGACAAAGTGATGAGAAAAGATTGATTGCAATGATTTTTTATCGGCTTTGAAAGCTGACTCTCCCGAAGCATAAAATGGCCTTCCAACCCATAGTAATTATGGAGAACGTCCATACAAACCATTGTTAGGAATGGACGCTGAACTTTCTCAAAACCAGGTAGGCAGCGGGCAGGCAGATCCGTCTGTCTGTCAGCCAGTCCGGTGGGGATGATCACGTTCCTCAATAAAACAAACGATTTTTTTGTTTTTTTTTTTGGAAAAATATTAATCCATCCATACAAACAATCATACAGTATCTAAAGAAAAGAGTTGGCAAATTATCACATTTGATACATAACATATATATTATAAAAATAACAGCATCGAACATTATGAAATAGGCATTTCTTGCCAACTCTTCTTCGTCAGGTGGATTTTTAATGAATTTCAATAAATCACACTTACCTCAAAATATTTCATTTCACTTAGGTACGTAAAATCATGTGAATGCTAATTGTAAGCACTGTGACGATCTTAATATTGGGGGATTTCAGAATTTAAGGATAAGGATCATATTGTAACCTGTTTTTAAGGCAATTTTTAGCATTTCTCTGTATAAAAGAAAGGTATGGTTTTTCCTCATTATTTAAAATATTTGAATCATGTTCAAAAGGTGTTTCAAACTTGAAAGCATATTGCTATTTTGTGGGTTCCTATCTCCAGAACTTGTCAAATGTCTCCAAAAAAAAACATAGAGCACTGTTATTCTGCCGAAATTCTTAATAGAAAAAAAATGTCCAGTGAGAAGCCATTTGAAATGATTTTAATGAATCATAGATATCCTAAAGAGTGGAATAGATATTTTCACAATTGGTCATATCCGGAAGATACATTTTAATTATTTGTTTAATGCAATTTTTCTATTCCTTCTTTGGAATTCACAAATCTTCGATATTATGTATTAAAATCATCAGATCAGGATTAAATTCATGAAGATATTTCCAAAGAACTGTATTAGTTGTATGTTGTGGTTGTTGTCAATGAAAACGAATAAAAACGTCAAAACCTTTTTTTAACATTTCTTCATACTCATTCATTGCAATTTAGATAGACTATTTTCATTATTATTGCGAATTGGTATACCAAATGTAAATATACAGAGGTTTAGCTAAGAAAAGCCATTAATAAATGATATTACATAATTCTCACTTGTTTTTCGTATTTTTTTATTGAAAAAAGCAAGCCTTTAATCCACATGGACCAATGGAAAAGCAGTGCTTTAAAAAATTGCATTGTTTTAAATTGTAAGATTAAATTGGAAGCGCAGCATAACCAATAGAATATATTTTTGTATTTCTTGCTTTCCAACTGGATGGTCATCTTCAGTGCCTGCTCGTCAAGTAAGCACAAGAAGAATCCATAAAATGAATAATAAAAAAACCTTTTTAAAGATAAGCTTTTATTCAAATGCGCTAAAAAATCAAAAATAATTGCTTTGGATGTGTGACGTAAGTTATTCCGTGAGTTATAGATTCAAAAGCTTGTCGCTTTTGTATTCGAACTGAAAACTTTGCGCGACGAGCTTTTGAATCTACAGGGTGATTCGAAACTACTTTGACAATATTTGACGATATTTGGTGGGTTTGATATAAATTATAAGAAATACGCTTTGGCATATGTGTGACTTAATTTAGCACTTCCTGTTTTAGTTAGTCGAATGGGAATATGTTTATGATCTTTCAGTCACACGTGATATTTTCCGTAAATTTTATGTTTTAATATGTGTAATGGTACGAATCATCTCTAACAATAACAATGAAAACAAGCAAGCATGATTATTTGATCAACAATTTCGCAGCTACGATTGATTTTTAGAATTTTATAAACAATTTCAGCAAAACGTAATTTTCTCCAAATAACACTACCCAATTGCACCCCATTGAACGGAATCCAACGATATACAGGGTGATTCAAATGTACTTTGACAAACTTCAGGAGGTGATTCCTCACAATATTCTAATATGAATTGTTCAAATAAATATATGTCCGGAAACGCTTCGTTTCCAAGATACAGAGTGTTAAAATTTAATTTTTTTTTTCGTTTTTTGAATAACTTGAAATAATGACTTTATTTAAACGAAAATTGGTATTGAGAGGTTTTTTGAGGTGTCAAATTCGAACCTGATGTTATTATTGCTCTTACTCGTAGGGGGCGCCACCTACACGTCTTTTTCTTTTTTGAAGATTCATAACTTTTTTGAGCGTACTTCTAACATATTTTTCAGTAAAAAAAATCAATTCCTCTATCATATCTACGTAAAGCTTTCCCTGTTACAAGTCGCTATAAGCAAACGTTTTCTAATTTCAAGTCGATTATTTGATAATCGATGCGTGTTGAAGTTATTACCAATATTTTGCATTTTTCACAAGAATGCTTAGGAAATGAATTTGACGTTTAAGTAAGTAGTTTTGGTAATTACATATTATGTGACAGTTGAACGTTTTGTTGAAGTTTCTGTAAGTTTTAAAACACTAATTTTGAAAAAATGGATTATCTGAACAATAGTGCTCATTTAGCCGATATGCATTTTGTTTATGGCCTTGCGGATGGCAATGCGCGCGAAGCAAGACGTATTTACCAGGAGCGATTTCCTAATCGAGTACTGCCTTCAGCTCCAACATTTACCAGTCTCCACCGTCGTTTGGCAGAAACAAGTAGCTTTAAGAGGACAGCTGATATTATTGGAAGACCACGAGCAGTCCGAACCCCAGAATCGGAAGAAGCTGTTTTGAACGCTATCGAGGAGAATCCAGAAACAAGTACAAGATTAATTGCTGAAGCTCTCAATTATACTCAGTCCACAGTTTGGAGAATTATCCACGATCAACAATTTTATCCATACCATATTCAAATGGTACAAGCTCTTTTGCCACGAGACTTTCCCCAACGCATTAGGTACTATGTGTCGGTGGTTTTTGAGAAAATTGGCTGGAAATCCTCAATTTTTAAGATATGTACTCTTCACGGACGAGGCAAACTTCTCCCGAAATGCTATCACAAACTTTCATAACAACCATGTTTGGGCTCTGGAAAATCCGCACGCAGTTAGTGAAAGACATTATCAGTACCAATTTTCTGTAAATGTATGGGCGGCAATAATTGATAATTACTTGATAGGTCCTTCTTTCTTCCGTTCCGACTGAATGGCGCAACTTACAGAAACTTTTTAGAAAATGAATTGCCGGGACTACTTCAGAATGTACCATTAGAAATTCGTATCCGCATGTGGTTTATGCATGATGGGGCTCCGGCCCATTTTAGCGTTGTAGCTAGGGAATTCCTTAACACTGTCTCTCCAAATCGATGGATCGGTAGGGGTGTAGAAGAACCTAACCAGGCGTGGGCAGCAAGGTCCCCAGATCTGAACCTGCTAGATTTTTATTTTTGGGGACATTTGAAGTCACTAGTTTATAAAACTCTAGTAGCGAACGTGAAAGATCTAAGAAACCGAATAGTAGACGCCTGTGAAACAATAAGAAACACACCAATAATTTTTGAGCGGGTGCGAGATTCAATGACTAGAAGACTGAATACCTGTATCTTCTACATATTCAAAATTTCTTGAAATAAAATGTTGATATTTCTTGCAAATTTTATTAAAACAAATACAGATTTTGCACCTTTGATACAAAAATAGCTATTTCAAACGAGTAAAAATAAATAGAATAGGTGGCGTCCCCTACAAAAAACAAAACTACTTACTTAAACGTCAAATTCATTTCTAAGCATTCTTGTGAAAAATGCAAAATAATGGTAATAACTTCAACCCGCATCGATTATCAAATATCAAATATCCAAATATCTAGAAAACGTTTGCTTATAGCGACTTGTAACCAGGGTAGCTTTTTTACGTAGATATGATAGAGGAATAGATTTTTTTACTGAAAAAGGTGCTAGAAGTACGCTCAAAAAAGTTATGAATCTTCAAAAAAGAAGAAGACGAGTAAGAGCAATAATAACATCAGGTTCGAATTCGACACCTCAAAAAACCTCTCAATACCAATTTTTGTTCAATTAAGATCAGTATTGCGAAAGTTATTAAAAAAAAACTAAAATAAAAATAAAACTTCAACACCCTGTATCTTGGAAACGAAGCGTTTCCGGACATATATTTATTTGGACAATTCTTATTAGAATATTGTTAGGAATCACCTCCTGAAGTTTGTCAAAGTACTTTTGAATCACCCTGTATAACTCACGGAATAATCGTCGCACATCCAAAGTAATTATTTTTTACTTTTTAGCGCATTTGAATGAAAGCTTGTCTTCAAATTATTTTATTTTGTGCTTTTTAGTAAGTACTAAGGCGTACTATAATTTCCATAATATTAATTCCGTTTTATGTTAGAAGTCGTTATTTATAATTCGATTTTTTTTAGTCTATACTGTTGAGTTCCAAATTGTTGTTGAGTGTGGTTTGTGTTGTTTATAGTATCAAATAATTGATTTCTAGAAGTTCTATAATAGAATTGAATGTGTCGAAAGGTTCCATAAAATTTTGTTAAATCGATAGATTACCCCATATATCGTAATACCGTAAACTTCAAAAATGCATATCTTAGAAACATTCAAAGTTGATAAAACTATCGTATATGATAGTCAACATTTTCAAAATATTGCGAGTAAAATATGGTCCAAATTAACAGAACAGTTTTCTAGATATTCAATAAAAACATTGTAAATGACCTAAAAAAAAATGTAACGCACCCTGTATCTAAATGAAAGGTAATATTGAACAATTGAGTTCGTCAGAATGTTACCCTATCTTCTATTCAATGGGCAGTAGGAATTAATTCAATATTTTGTAATGAAAAACGATCTGTCAATTGTTTTCAATATAGGGGTATACTCGAAGATTAAAAAATATATATACTTCAAACAGAGAGAGTCATCAAGAAACAAAACACGTTTTTTGCCTACAACAGACTGAAACTATGATATCTTAGCAAAATATAACTTGTTGGTTTTGAAATAGTGCTGGAAAAAAAATCCGGAAAAACGTTCTTTTTTACTATTTTCCGTATACACCCTAATGTACTATCATCATTAAGATTATAATTGAACATGTTTATAAGTTCCGATCAATACATTTTCATCCTTACTGTGTCTTATTTCGACTAAAAAAACAGTTTTTTCTTTGTCAATCCTATCCCAATACGACGTTTTTACGAACTTTGGCCGCTTATATCTCAGAAACTAAACATACAAAATCATTCAAACTCACACTTTTTTCTAATGACCCATCCTACTATAACATAATTTGAGCCAATTTTCCATATGTTTTCGTGCAGGGTTCTTTGCACGAAATACAAAAAGATATTTTATTGGTTAATTTATAAGGACTTTGTAGAAAGTTTTCGAGGAAGGAACAAATGAAATCAAAGAAATAGTTTCAGGCATGCAATTTGAACAACATTTCCCAAAGAAAAAAGAAAATCAAGTCAATGGAAAAATATATTTCAAACCTGGCTCATTGTGTGACATACATTCTTCATGATAACAATGGAATTAAGTTTTCATTATAGAACTAAAAGAAGTTATCTACAATGCATGTTTACCAAACCATTTATCTGAGCTCGAATAAGTTGGATAATTTCAAAAAAGGAAACTTTCCATATTAGTCATTTCCTGCATAATCGGCAATCGAGTATTTTACAGAAAGGAGATGCAAATATTATGGAAAAAATACCCACAAAACAATACAAATGTCTGTAATGATTTTCTCACAAAACTCAGTTAATATTTTTAACAACCCTCTATATATTTTCAACTGGAAATCGACATACTAATTGACATTAATAATAAAATAAATATTGAAAAAAATATAAAATTTTGGAATGGGTTTTTCATTTTCTTCTTGAAAAATTTGAATTAAACCGAACCGAATCCCAATCTGGTTCAAAACAAGATGAAAAAATAACTTCCGGGCCGGGCCAATCGTAAAAAAAAAATCATATCATCGTCAGTACATTCATTATCGATTGAATTGATAATAAGTATATGAAATAAATGTGTAAATTTCCACGAATCATTTTAAATTATGACTCATCTTTTAATGCTTTGTCAAGAATGTAATTGGTTGTCGTGAGGTAATGTGCATGAATCATTCTGAACCTAGATACACGGGAGTGTGGAAAATTACAGATATATGATCACAACGAGCAATTGATCAGCAGGTGTGAATGAATGAAAGAATAGTCGGAACACTAAAATGAATCTCTATTGAGAATCAATAGATCTTATCCTCAAATATATCGAGTATTTATTGAAAATTAAAAGCGCAAAAAGTGCTTCCGATGGAATATTTCGTCTTTATATCTTTTACTAGATATATACCACGACAATTATATTTTTGAAAACATTTGCATACATGTTCAGAAGACTCGAAAAAATATTATTAAAGTTATTCGTTCGAGATATATATTGATCCATATTAGTATCGACTTGAATAAATGTATATCAGGAACCAGTATCTTTTGGTTTTAATATCGAGAAAAATATGATTACTGGATTTTTAAGTTTTACAATCCCATAGCTATGATCAATTGGTAGCCGCACTTCAAAGCACACCTGATGGTATATTACCTCAATTCTCGATAATCTTTAGATCATGCCAATGGATTGAAACTGACACAACTTTCCTTATTTGGTCGGTCAACAACAATGTATGTTATACAATACGTCTGTTAATTCTGAAAAACTAATACTCCATGTTGATAGTCTTGGCATCAGAGGTGGATACTAAATTATTTTTCAATAGAGAATAGTATGTATAAATTGACAGTTAAGAACGTGGAGTATTCTGTTGTGTTTCCCAAGGATCAATAGTAGAACATATTTTTAATTATTAACAAGCTTTTATTAGCTTGAAGTGTATGTATGTATACATGTAATTGAGTCTTTCAATTCAATTTTCACCTACTTCCAGACGTCCATATTATTTGAAATTTTGCACACATATCCAGAACTGATGACAATACAATAATTTGATAGCTATGACCTGTTATTCTTACCAAGATCGTCAGCTCATAATACAAAAAATGCCTGGTTTACATTAAAAAGATTTGGTAAGTACGCTGGTCTCAGCACGTTCACCAAAAGTTAGTGAAAACTTCAATGCGGATGAAACAATCGAAGAGTTTTCCTTCTATAGTTGGAAAGTTTAAAAACGTGCTTTTGTAGCAATATGGACTAAAAAACGTGGGGTGCTCTCTATTTATTTTTTATAATGACTCTACCCAGCGAGCACAAACATCCCTGGGAGGTTTTGGGATGTTTTGAAAATGGTGGCATGAGGATGTTTTTGTGGGACGCAATATGCACTTCCTAAAGAGGACTTCAAATGATGTTGGAAGTATTGTATTTGTTCTTTTGTGGCATTTCTTTGTATGCCTACTGAGAGGTATTTGCGAAGTCAAAAAAATGTTAAGGTGTGGATGTTCTTTCTTGACATAACATAGTTTGCCTTGAGTGGTTCATCCCACATATTGAATATACATTTATTGTCCGGTTTCATAATGGTTCTCGATATTGTTTTTTTATAATTTGATCATTTCACACAACAATTAGTTTAAAATTGCATGTGAATTGATTCCTAGAATATTTATATTTTTCGACCCCTCACTTTCAACTATTTATTTCATTTTGTATTCCTTCATTTTAATACCAATATCTCCTATTTTACACAGGACAGAAACAACATTCTCATATATTCATAAGCAAATGGAACCAATATTATTCATTGTAATAAAAATCAATCTCCAAATGACCTATCCACTCATTTTCTGCTTTCATTTTAAAATTCCCGCCATGTTACAATTTGGCAATTCAGTGTGATAAACCTCACAGAAAAACCCTGGAAAGCGTTGTTTGAAGTTTTTTTTAACCGAGAAAAACGTGGAAAGTGATGATTGTTTGTAGTGAACATTACCAATTATTGATATCACTGAATAAGTAAACAAAGATACTTACTTTACATGAATTAGATATACTAGCATAGTCCAGAAACATAATATAACCTCAAAAGTATACAATGTGTATTTTTGATAGGGTGTTCGAATAGATAATGACCATGTTCAAACCGTATCATTGAAGATTCTTGAAAAAAACATTGTTTTCTTCATAAATTTTTCCATTAGGAACTTGTTAGTTTTCAGATTATCAGATTATGCTTTCCAACAGACTTATGCGAACTGAAATGTATTGACTCTTCAAACAGAAGAATTCGGTTTGACATAAAACTGAAGAATCACTTTGAAAGTTAATATTTTTCGAAATATAATCTCAACTGAATCTTCTTTCCTAGAGATACAAGTGAAATTATATATGAGAAAATATCATCATATTGAATTATCTTCAAAAGGTTTTTACACGAATCTTAATTTCAGTACCCTAAGAAATATAAAAGCCTTGAAAGTTATAAAAAAACTTTATTTTTATTTTTCAACATCAACACTATCATACTAAAAGAATAAATTAATGGAAAAGTTTCACTCAGAATGTGTCAAGTTTGGTTTTCCAAGAAGAATCTCCATTTAGATTACATGATAAACATCCTTAAAGAGGGATGCATTCCTAGTGGTATGAAAATCCATTTCAAATAGAATGTGACACCATCAAATATCCAAATAAATAACAAAAGGCTTCAGAAAGTGATCTTTAAAAATGTTTTATTTACAGCTATTTATTGTGCGCAAAACGTTACGAGAATGTTCTGCTGTGTCTATGAAAAGATAATCAAAAAAACTTAGGACAACTTCTTTTTGTGAGATCCCAGGGACATCCTAAAAATTGTCACCTGCTTTGGACATTGGCAGTTCTATAAAAAGAACATCGCAAATGTTCAATGTCTCAAAATCTCGTACTTTTTTAACATCTCTGAGATGTTTTTGTGCTCGCTGGGTACCTTTACGAATGGCTGGCGATAAAAAATGTAAGACAACTGATATCAAGCACCCCCCAGAATAACATAAAAAAGGTTATGAATTTTATTTTTTTGTGGTTCTACTCAGCAGAAATGTAACCATTTATTGAATATTTGCTCTATTTTACATTACATTCTTGGTTTATATATTGATAGAAATTTGAGTTGAAAAACGTATGTTGAAAAAATCAAAACAATCAGAAAAAATGTGTCTTTTCTTATTGGTATTTTATATAGAATCGTTGTCCCGTTATTATATCTGAGGAGGGTTTACTTTGCTCTGGTTTATTCAAAATTACATTACCTAATTTCTTCGTGTTCAACAAATTCTAAACGATTGAAAAAATTGCAAAACCAAGTCATCCCATATTTTAACAATTTACCTTCTTTAGAAGTCCCCATACATTTTTACAAAGCTAAAAAATCTGTATAAATTGTATATAATAAGAGCAAAATCTGAGATCGGCACGATATTATCTAAATGGTATTAACGCATATAATTTTTGTCAGAAAAAAATTTAATAATGAAAATATGGAAAATTTTGAAACTTTATCACTCATATTCTATTTATATTCTTTGGGAAGATATTTTAACCATTTTTATTTAATATTTTGTTAGAATATGTTGAGGATCCCTAATATAAACCGTCTTGTTATTATTGAAATTCAGTATAAGTGCCAACAGTTGGCACATTAAATCTCTTTACAATGTTGGATTATTCTTACGATACGTGTACGATATGTATATATATATATATATATATATATATGCTATATATTTTGAAAGTTGAACAAATTAATGAATATTGACGGAAATATTGACCTTTGATAATGTCTCAAGTTATTTATGTAAAAACTAATTCAGATGAATATAATTAAACGAATCATTTGGGAATAAACAGATTCAGAATTTTGGCGTAAAATTGAAACTCACTAGTGGTTTCGTCAAATGGCAATTCCGGATGAAATTACACTCATAAATAAAATTTGATATTTTATGAGCCAAATAACTTCTCTAGTATTTTAATTTGACTAATCCAAACGATTTAAATAATACATTACAGTGACGTCTATACAAACACAGAAGATGAAAAGCAAATGATGTGCTTATAATGCTGAGAGTAATATGTCATGCCGGGTGCCGGTATGCTCTGAGTACTCGCCTACAATATCAAAGCGGTGGGATTGGTGGAGGCGTTATTCACTATACCATGAGACGTTATTGATAGTCAGTGACGTAAGTCACTAGAAATGCCGCTTGTTCTAAATGCGGACACAAAAGCGCACCGGTGCTAAATTTATTTCGGCCCGTGCAGCTTACGGATCATTTGAAGCAGCCTCTATTTTAACGAAAGTTTGTGGTCGACGTTAGTAATTGTACTGATATTTATCGTCGGCGGTGCGGAACACTGAACTAAGAATGAGTCACTGACTATTATTTTCGTCTTATGGCATAGTCGCTAGTACCTGCTGGTACCTGCGACTTAGTCCGTGTAGAATTTGTATTTTCCCCATGTTTCTCTGTGTGTTGTTCCACTGAGACTTTGCCCGCTTCCCATTATCCCATTTCCCGTAATTCCGTTTCCCCTTTTCCTATTCCCGTTTTCCCGTTATCTCGTATCCAGTTTTCCGTTTGGGTAGCATTATTTATTTGCCAGCGAAAGTAATGCTTTTTGACGACTGTAACAAAATCACTAACCCCTTTAGGGATGGAATTTTCAAATATGGTTAAACACGATTCAGTCATTTGCAACAGAGAGCCAAATCACCAATTTCAGGAGCCTAACTTAAAGACTAACGTAACCCCAATAAAAATGATCACCCCCTTCAGGGGTTGAATTTGTAATAAGGACCCCAAATACCAATTTTTATGACCCTAACTTTAAAACCAACGGAACCCTCATACAAACTTTCACCCCTTGAGGGGTTCAATTTCTGAAAACACTGAAACACGTATTTCTTCATTTGTAACAAAGGTCTGAAATACCAATTTTCGTAACAGCTTGAAAACTAACGGAACCCCTTTTTTAAAAAACCTAAAATACCAATTTTTATGATGCCAACTTAAAAACTAACGGCATTCCTACTATACAAACTTTCAACCCCCATTTTATCCCCTTTAGAGTTGAATTTTCAAAAAGCCTGAAACACATAATTCTTTATTTGAAAAGAAAAGCCCGAGTTCCAATTTCCATGACTCTAACTCCTCACCTCCCTTTCCCGCTTTTGGGATGGGATACAAAAAAAACTCTTAGGGCCATTATTATAAAGTCAGTTTAAACTATTGAGTGACGTCATCGAGTTTAAACCTTAAACCCTACTTCAGGTATGGTTCAAGGATTGAAAACGTTTAAGTAGGTTAGCCAACAGGACAAGAAATAATAAAAATTGATATCTTGAAATCAAGTCTAGCCTTGGAAACTTGTTTTGAAATAATCTATACTTTGGATCTGGAAATACTATGATATGTTTGTGTTGATTATTTCTTCCTAAGCTTTCAGCTTCTCTTTCCATTTAACTGTGTCGGACTTCTTACATTCTACTTTATCTTTGTATTTTTTCAACCAATGTTATAAGGGTGTCAGTTTCCAATTTTGAAAAATTGCATATCTGTTTTGTTTCCTCCTATGAAAATGCACAAGGAATGTTTACATGTATCCACATTTTATGCATGTATCCCATCTTGAAACTAATATACCTAGTTCCTATCAACAACTCATCTGCCATTCTTCTATTAATTAAATTTATTTCATTTTCATTAGAATATGGAGGTTACCTCACGTCACTTTTCATAAAACAAAGAGTCGTTAAGATAAAACTCCATAACGCCAAGTGATAGATGAAATTTTTAAGCATCGAAAACTAAAATATTTTGTGATTTTATAAAACGACTTTTTCGCCACATTTGGTTAAAACTGGAAGATAAACGGGTTTAAGGAGTATACGCTGACATTATAATAATGATCCTTAGTGGTTATCTATGTTATCATAGGAATACGATGTCAAAATTTCAGCTCTTCAGGCCAAGCGATTTGGTCTCGGCGTTGATCGAATGTCAGTCAGTCAGTGAGTCTGGACATGTAATTATATATGTTTTTTTTATTGGTGCCCCTTTTTACCCATTTAAAGCACGCCTCAGCGTGTTTAAATCGAACTTTAAAAAACGCGCGTTTTTTAAAGGTAACCATGACAACATCAACAAATCGAGAAACGTGAAGTCTAAATGACAAATTTTTGATTATTGATCTGACAGGAGTACCTTGTAACGTCAAATAATATATTACTCACAATTCGTTCATTTATATGTGCTCCTCCATCCATTTGATGAACTTTTCATATTCTTTTTTATATATATCACTGGATTTTCGCGGTATTAACCGTGATTCTGCCTCACTATTCAAAAAATCGATATTAGAATAATTCATTTTTGAGCTCTGGTGACAACAAATATTGATCTTTGGTAACAAATTGCAAATGAATGTTTTTCTCATTTCCATGACAACGAAAGGTATACTGATGTCACATCACGAATTCAACCTTCTTGCATTATTAGTTCTTATTTCTATTTTTTGTAGTAATAATACCAGTATATATGATTTCAAAGTGCACCAATAAAAAAAAATAACGTAAAGTATTCGTGGATAACTGGTCTTAAAAACACTTGCTCTATTTCGAGCACTCCGGCTGCGCCGTCGTGCTCGAAAAATCGCGCGTGTTTTAAAGCCCTTTTTATCCACTTATACTTTAATATACTATTTATTAATGCATTTTTTCTGTGTTTTCTGTGTGTGTTAGAATATTTACCAATTTATTAATTATTTCGACTATATCTAGTACCAAATCTTCTCAGATAATCCGGTAATATACGTTAGTGGTTGTATGTGTGGGTGGTTGTTGTATTTCTGTTGGTGGTCTCTGAATACGGCAAGTAATTTCCCAGCAAAACAAAAAAAATAATTTGGTGAATGCATAACTTATCAGGGCATACTAGAAATTTGCGATTCCACGTTTATAGATATATATTTTTCCTGATCATTTTGTATTATACAGGGTGCCAAATAAATATATGTCCGGAAACGTTTCGTTTCCAAAATACAGGGTGTTAAAGTTTTATTTTTATGTTCGTTTTTTTGTAAATAACTTTCGAAATACTGACCTTAATTAAACCAAAATTGGTATTGAGAGGTTTTTTGAGGGGTCGAATTCGAACCTGATGTTATTATTGCTCTTACTCGTAGGGGACGCCACCTACACGTCTTTTTCTTTTTTGAAGATTCATAACTTTTTTGAGCGTACTTCTAGCACATTTTTCATTGAAAAATCAATTCCTCTAACATTATCTACGTAAAAAAGCTACCCTTGTTACAAGTCGCTATGAGCAACCGTTATCTAAATATTTGGACTTGAAAATTTCAAGTCGATTATTTGATAATCGATGCGAATTGAAGTTATTACCATTATTTTGCATTTTCCACAAGAATGCTTGGGAAAAGAATTTGACGTCTAAGTAAGTAGTTTTGGTAATTACATATTATGTGACAGTTAAACGTTTTGTTAAAGTTTCTGTAAGTTTTGAAACACTTATTTTGAAAAAATGGATTATTTAAACAATAATACTCATTTTGCCGATATGCATTTCGTCTATGGCCTTGCGGATGGCAATGCGCGCGAAGCAAGACGTATTTACCAGGAGCCATTTCCTAATCGAGTACTGCCTTCAGCTCCAACATTTACCAGTCTCTGGCTTTAAGAGGGCGGCTGATATTATTGGAAGACCACGAGCAGTCCGAACCGCAGAATTGGAAGAAGCTGTTTTGAACGCTCTCGAGGAGAATCCAGAAACAAGTACAAGAATAATTGCTGAAGCTCTCAATTCTACTCAGTCCACAGTTTGGAGAGTTATCCACGATCAACAATTTTATCCATACCATATTCAAAGGGTACAAGATCTTTTGCCACGAGACTTTCCCCAACGCATTACTATGTGTCAGTGATTTTTGAGAAAATTGGCTGGAAATCCTCAATTTTTAAGATATGTACTCTTCACGGACGAGGCAAACTTCTTCCGAAATGCTATCACAAACTTTCATAACAACCATGTTTGGGCTCTGGAAAATCCGCACGCAGTTAGTGAAAGACATTATCAGTATCAATTTTCTGTAAATGTATGGGCGGCAATAATTGATAATTACTTGATAGGTCCTTTCTTTCTTACGTTCCGACTGAATGGCGCAACTTACAGAGACTTTTTAGAAAATTAATTGCCGGGACAGATTGTACCATTAGAAATTCGTATCCGCATGTGGTTTATGCATGATGGGGCTCCGGCCCATTTTAGCGTTGTAGCCAGGGAATTCCTCAACACTGTCTATCCAAATCGATGGATCGGTAGGGGCGTAGAAGAACCTAACCAGGCGTGGGCACCAAGGTCCCCAGATCTAAATCCGCCAGATTTTTATTTTTGGGGACATTTGAAGTAACTAGTTTATAAAACTCCAGTAGCGAACGAGGAAGATCTAAGAAACCGAATAGTAGACACCTGTGAAACAATAAGAAACACACCAATAATTTTTGGGCGGGTACGAGATTTAATGACTAGGAGACTGAATGCCTGTATCTTCGCTGAAGGTGGACACTTCAAACAATTTATTTGAATACAATTTAGTTTCCTTTATTTTATTCTACATATTCAAAATTTCTTGAAATAAAATGTTGATATTTCTTGCAAATTTTATTAAAACAAATACTGATTTTGCACCCTTGATACAAAAATAACTATTTTAAACGAGTAAACATAAATAGAATAGGTGGCGCCCCCTACAAAAAACCAAAACTACTTACTGAACGTCAAATTCATTTCCTAAGCATTCTTGTGAAAAATGCGAAATAATGGTAATAACTTCAACACGCATCGATTATCAAATAATCGACTTGAAATTTTCAAGTCCAAATATCTAGAAAACGGTTGCTTATAGCGACTTGTAACAAGGGTAGCTTTTTTACGTAGATATGATAGAGGAATTGATATTTCTACTGAAAAATGTGCTAGAAGTACGCTCAAAAAAGTTATGCATCTTCAAAAAAGAAAAAGACGTGTAGGTGGCACCTCCTACGAGTAAGAGCAATTCGACACCTCAAAAAACCTCTCAATACCAATTTTCGTTTAATTAAGGTATTTCGAAAGTTATTTAACGAAAACGAAAATAAAAATAAAACTTTAACACCATGTACCTTGGAAACGAAGCGTTTCCGGACATATATTTATTTGGACAATTCATATTAGAATATTGTGAAGAATCACCTCCTGAAGTTTGTCAAAGTACTTCTGACTCACCCTGTATATGTAATGGGTTACATAAAAAAAAGGAATGTTTACAGAATTATGTGAAAATGTAATTCCCAAATCAACTGAATATTTCACTGAAGTATAACCTAGAATGTTTAATTTATCTTATTGAAATAAGGCAGTTTAACACATGAACACTGGATATAATAAATTCACTGTAGGTACAGAGCAAGAAAGCAGAAGATATTTGAAGAAAAACGAAGATTACACTATACGTTCGTTTTGAAATATCGATTATTAATTTAAATCGAAAACATATTGCGTTACCAAGGCCACACCCGTTACAGTGGAATCACCTGAAACGAATCAATACACGAGTGTTCTACATAATTATAATTCTGTAATTTGGAATAGAATTGGTGAGCTGATGAAATCCAGGTGATCAGTAATATACAAGAGTTGATGTAATAGAAAGAATGGTAATTAAAATTTTTGTTCTTGAACTTTCTGCAAATTACATTTAAGAGTCTGGACAGTCATTCGGAAAATATTAATTCATATGAAAATAGAACTCTTATAACAGAATAATTTCAGATTTTTCAAATGCTGTTTTTTATAAACTCAAAAAAAATTGGCTCTACTTGTGAAGTTAAATTTTTAATCAATTGATATTATTGTGTACCATCAGAAAGGAAACACGAATGATTACTCAGTGTCAATTATTCTCTAGAATAATGATTTCATGTTGTTTTGTTAACAAATTCTCACATTTTGTCCTTGTGAAAAACCTTAACCATTCAACAAAGAAAGTTACGTAGGTGAGTTTCAATCACAATGACATAACCATAAAATATCCGATTTAAAGGATATGTATTCCGTGGTCCCTCTTGGCCATTCAGAGCCATAGATAACTATTTCATTACAGAGGGTCTTGAAAAAAGCTAAATATCAGATAAAAACAAGCTACAAATTAGAATAGATCATGGAAGCGAAAATGTGTTTTATCCCATTGTCGCCTCCTCAACTTGAAAGGGGCCTAATCAATCACTCACACCACCTTTTATACAATAAAGAAATCATAAATAAAAATAAATGATGATTTATTTTTTCTAAAAACAGCATATCATAGGTATTCGATACACAATTCAATTAAAAAATCACACATAATGTAACAGAATATAGGTGATGGGTTCAGAGATGATGATGAACTATCACATGAGAATTCAAAGCATGCTAATGAGTAAGAATATCGAAGAACCTTTTTTATTTCATTGCTTACAAACATTACAATATGTGTCTAATCTAAATAATGGAAAGCTCTTGATGTTCAGTCTTCAATTTGTTATTTGTTAAAAAACAATTCCTTGAACATTTAGTCGAGAATGCACTTTTAAAACTAGAGTCTTTCTCAGTATTTCACTTTTATAAGTTACTCAGCTTACCTTCGTATTTAGGTACGAAATTTTTAATTTCCTGTTCCTGAATGTTTTGATAGAAATCCAATTCTCTGAAATTCAGAGGCTTCACTATCGTACCGGAATTCAAAACCATAAGTCTTGTGTGGCCTCCAACCTGAAATAAAAATTACAGATAATTGTTTTGATGGAATGTAATAATAATAATAAATAATCATTTATTTTCCTTCAAGATAATTTACAAAATTATATATAGGCTAGTAGAGATAGACATGATTTTCCCAAAATTTAATAATAATTACAAAAGTTTCAAAACTTCAGTAGAATGAAGAAGACTTTCATATAAAATTCAGTCTTATTTTGCAACTCATTTTTCTGAACGGAAAGTTAGAGCATCCAACATAATAGTGTGCAATGTACAAGAATCCAACGAGAAAAACCATTTAGGACGAGCCAACGATGATAAGAAATATGTGGAAAATATTCTCGCTGATCTTGCTGATGAGGTGACTATTAAAAAAACATTTAGACTTGGAAAATACACTGGCAAGAAAAACAGACCCATTAAAGTTATACTGAGTAACAACGATGAAGCAACGATTGAAGAATAAAACAAGAATTAATATCCCTGGTATAGTGATTTTTGGAGACCAAACCATTATGCAGAAACAATACTACTTATCCATTAAGGCTAAACTCATCGAGCTCACAAACAATGGTGATATGGACAAAACAATTATAGCTATTAATATAACGAGATTATTATGCGATTTATAATAGTCGAGGACATTGCTAGGTGACGAGGCGACAGCCGAGTCACCCGCAATGTCCGAGCCGGTGTTAAATCGCTAATAATCGAGTTACATTCAAAGCTTTATCGTATCATTGACAACGGCGATGCGAAAATAAAAGCAACAAGGTTTTATGTCATTTCATTTTGGCATTTCAAAAAGTCATCATTAAAATCATGAATGATTTTGATATTCCTGACGATATATTAGCTGCAGTCAACACTTTAAGGTTGAACTTGCTTCCGGACAAATCTAAAATCCATTATGAAAAAGAATATCGGCAGTTTTGTAACTCTCTGATGATCGTGGACGCTAAAGGCAAAGGTGTATCCATCAAATTTGAAAACTGTCAAAATATTGTTTTACATGTTCATGAAAACTAGTTCTAATATTATTTGGTATCTAACGTATTATGCTTTCGTAACTAACGTATTAAATTAAATGGTAACTAATGTATTATGGGTAACTAAGGTTTTATGTAGGTTTTGGTACGTTTATGATGTTAATAATGATTAATAAAAATTTCATATAAAAATGTCTTAATCTTCAATGATACGATAAAATTTATAAATGGTATACCAACCATAGTGGACAAAACATCAAGGGAAAAAAACTGATGATCCAACATGATACACCTTTCAACTCCGATATCATCTATATGAACATCCAGAGTCTATTTGCGAATCATAACCAACTAATACATGACATTAGTACCTTACCAACCCTCAATCATCTTGTTGAGTGAATCTCGTACAACTGCAGATATCTAAGACTTTGAAATAGACATCCATGGTTATAAAGTAGTTAGATGTGATTCATCCAGCAGATACACAGGACAGGAGGAGTGGTGATTTATGTACGTAACGATTATAACTTTAAAATTCATAAGAAACTAGTAGTCGACAAGGTGTATTGGTGTTTAGTGTTAAAAAATTAAGGTTCATGGTCAATATTATTTCATAGGTTGTTTATATCGTTCCCCTAGTTCAGAGAATCGTAGTTTCATGGAACACTTTGAAAACTGGTCTGAAATTTTTTTCGCTGAAAGCACTAAATTTATACTTATAGGTGACTTCAATTTGAATTTCCTGGATACCAACAATAGATTTGTGAATCAATTAAAAAATTTCCTTACTACTGCAGGCATTGAGCAATTAGTTAATGAGCACACTAGAATTACAAATACAAGTAGTACACTGATTGATTATATTTTGAGTAATAAAAGCGATGTCATTCATAAAGTTCATGATGTTCCTAAAATTACAGATCATGCTATATTAACAATATCAATTAAGTCTGTGCCTACACCTAATACGATTAGTAAATCATACAGAAATTTCAACCAAAATAGCCTTGATCTCTTGAATGAACAATTGATTCCTGCTATATGGAATTTGAACACCAATAATGTTGATTTGATATATTCTAACATTATATACAATGTAAAAACACAGGTAGAATTAATATCCCCGTTAAAATCGAAAATGAGGATTTAATGAACTTTCACATTATTAGCGCAGAAAAATAGCAATTTACATCCTCTGATAAATATGCAACCATTCAAACAAAACGGAAATGTTTATTTTATCGAAAAAAAATTGTTGGTCCTAATTTTTTGATAAAAATTCCCAAAGTACTGCAAATTCAAAAAAATAACTAAAATAATGTTCTTGACAAGAGTTTTAATTCGCAACCTCTTGCGTCAAACGAAAAATATATTTTTTTATTTTTTATTAAAATAACTATCGAAATTATTACAAAAGTTTCAAATAATGGTTGCAAATATAGATGTCCTGACGTACAATGTTTTGATCAATTTGCAACCTCTTCTGCAACACAGAAATGAGGGTAAAATCAAAAGAAAAATATTTTCGTATTTGTACTCTACCAAAAAAAACAAATGTTTTGCTAATCGGGCAGACAACTGATTTTACCAATTGGTGGCAGTATAATAATTTACGAACTATGTTACAATGCTGAACATTAGGAATTAAAAAAATGTTTTATTTTTGCAACACATGTGTTATAATAAAGATTTTGATGAAAAGGGAAACATTCTCAATTGAATATTGATAGAAAGATTTTTCTTGACGATGGAAGATAGTGACTAAAGTTTATCTTCCAGTCGCAGATGATTCCACATCTGATTTTATGAACATGTTTATATTTTCAACAAATCAAAAGATTTTGATATACTTAATAAATAACATTCATTGTGATACCAAGTTCTATCGACCAAGAAGAAGCTCGTCAAAGGTAGGTGAAATCATTCAATGTTGAAAGCTAACGTTTTCGATACGAATTCAAAACATCATTTTACAATTAGGAATTTGCATAAAAAAATACTCTGAGTACGTTCGACATTTTCATAATCTTCTTGTTCCATTAAAAAAATTAAGGAAATATTGAGATTTAAAAAACACTCGTACAGTTTTACATTAACCTACAACTGTGTTACGTCACAGTGTTTTGTTTACAGAGTCACATGATTTTGGTATTACCAGAATAACAAGAAAACTGACAATTATTAATAATAATAATATAATTTTATTAACTTCAGGTACAATATATAAACATAGGCAGAAGTAGGGAATAAGTTAATAAACGAGAAAAGTCAAATACACTGTTTCCAGTTTGTGTGTGACTGTGAAAATTACAAACAGGAAGTAAAAATGTATCATGTAGTAAAATAATAAAATACAAGATTAATATTTAACACTAGGTGTTTGCGAAACATAGATATACACTTACATTAATATAAACATATATATGAACTGTTTGTTCTTCAAGATAAAATTACATTTACGATATAATAAAATGACAAATTTTTGGGAAGGTTGTTGTGTCATAGAGGATATTTATATAAAAAACGGAAAAATGTTTCTGTTGGGATGATTAGGAATATAATAAATTATGTATCTCTGTACGAGGCAAGCTAGTGATGTAGTCATTTAATCTTCTTTTGATTTCATTTTGTTTTTTTGAAATTTTTATTTGATTTGGTAGATTATTGAATAGTTTAAGGCTCAGGTAGCTGTGGCTTTTTTGCCCTATAGCTTTATTCATGTAAGGTATTTTGAAATTATTTTGTTTATTTCGAGTGTTGTATTCGTGTTCTATTCTAGGATGTTTGTGTTTTGATTTGAAACATTTGATATTAGTATGTAAAAAGAAGAGCTGGATCAAATATATTCGTTTCGAAATAGAGAGCATCTGTTGGATGAGTTCTTTTTTTTTTGAAAATTATTTTCAGGATTCTTTTTTGTGTCACTATCAGTTTATTCATAGTGGTCTTTCCAGCTGATCCCCATGTCAGTATCCCATAAGTAATATGCGTTTGAATGAGAGCGAAGTATAACGTTTTGAGTGTTTTGTTATCTAGCATATCTCGCAGGACTTTGAAACGATGCATCAGAAATTGCAGCTTTTTTATTACGTATATTATATGGGATTCCCATTTGAGCTTGTCATCTATAATAATGCCGAAATATTTGATCTGTTTTACAGATGTGATGGTGAAAGAATTTGACACATTAAGGGAAGTAAAAGATGGTGAGTAACGCGGAGAAGCATAAATTGGTAGGTAGTACGTTTTGCTGAAATTTATTGTGGGGAGTCTATGTGAAAACCAGTTTTTGATGTTTCCAAGATCCATCTCCACTTTATTTCTCAGGGAAATCCAGGTTGTGTCCTCATAAAAAATGGCTGTGTCATCAGCATATGTAAATATTTTTCCTGTTGTTGGAATTGAGAATAAGTCATTGAGGTAGATATTAAACAGAGTTGGGCCCAGAATGGTTCCCTGTGGGACACCATATTCTATTTTCTTGTAGTCGCTTTTGTGTTTTCCAATTTTGACGCATTGTTCCCTGTTTAGCAGGTAACTTTGGAACAGTTTCAGTGTGGTTCCTCTTATACCTACATTTTCAAGTGATTTGAGGAGGAGTGGGTGGCTAACCGTGTCGAAAGCTTTTGACAGGTCTATGAAAACGCATAGTGATGCCTTCTTGTTATTCATAGCAGAGTACATTTCAGCCGTTAGATCTAGGAGGAATTGTATTGTATTTTTATGATAGACAACTATATAACTAACCAAAAACAATGCACATTCATCTAATAGTCTTGGAGCTATAACTAAAATAGAATTGCCTACCAACATGTTTTTCCCCTCTTTATTTTCAAAATTTCTATATATCAAGAAAATGATTCTTACTTATAGATTACATTTCAGTCCTCCATTCGGATTCAATAGAATTTTTTTTGCGAAACCACAATTGGAATAAGAAAGTCGAGTGGAAAGGTTAATTATAATTTTATTCAATACAAGAAATACCTACCTGTAAAAATTAAATTTGAGATGTAATATCGATTTCACAAATTTTTATTTTTCAGCAACGTTTCTGTTTGATGATGAAAATTATATACTTGCGAGATATACAATCGATAACGTTTTAATATCCTTACTTCCATAGAGCATTGATTATTTATTTTGAAATCTCGTCGATTGCTATGTCATGTTGTGACAAGTGAATATTTCAAATGAAGAGTGATTGCATGTAATGCGATACAAAATTAATATCTTCCAATAGTCTTTTTACAAAATCTTGTACTCTTTCGATTGTTGCATTCGAAAATATTAGATAAAATTTATTTTGCTGATTAGTCGCGAACAGTGATTGCTTCTGAGATTAGTTTCAAATTTTGTAATGGTTAACTGTAACCGTATTATTCTTCGGATGCAATTCCAATCAACCAGTACAAAATATAACAGATATATACGCGATGGATAATCAAGTATTTAACTGGACCACTGCAGACATATGTCGGTCTAATATATATCTTGAACATATTTGTACAATGTCTACAATTTATGGCCAAATTATAAAAAAAAACAAATCAATTATATAAAAAAAAATGTTCCGTTGAACAATGACGGTCGCGAGAAATAATAGTCGTAATTTGAATTGCAATTTTCAGAACTTTTGTAATTATTTCAGCAGTTGTAAAAATGCAAAAAATTATACCTATTAGTGGATAAAGATATTCCGTTTTTCGTATGAGGTTGCAAAGTTACTGAGTTACTGAGACCGATATTCTCTTTATTTGCAACCATAATAAAAAACTTTTGTAATTATTTCCATACTTGTGTGTATTGAAAATGGAAGCGTCGATAAAAAAGTTTGATAAATATATGATGCGTTTATCAGAATTGGTTGCAAATGTACGTGAATATGTTAAACTTTTTTTCCGTTCACTTATCCAATTTGCTGAACTTTTGTAATTTTTTTAAACAAATTACATTGAAAAACTTGAACAAATGACAAAAAACAAGGTTCCCTAACTTTTACAAGGTTGCAAACTCAACGCGTTTTGTAAAACACCATTACTATAGGTATGCCTAGTTTGCAGAACTTTTTATAGTTTGTTTTCATTAATGTACTAACATACCACTGAAGTTTAAAAACTTTTGGAATTAATGTTAATTGATTGTCTGAATCTACTGGCCTAATAGGAATAGTCAGATCGATTTGATTGAGTAAAAGACTCATCAAGAGAGAAATTCACTTACACTATTGTGGAAATTCTCATGTAAATAAAAACTTTTTAACAAAAAATTAAACCGACGAAAATATCAACTGAAAAGCAAAAAATAAAATGAACCTTCTTAGTCTTGATGATAATTGAGCTCCTAAACTAATGTGAGTAACTAATTTTGAGTCGGCGCCAAATCTTTCAATATCTATGAAAGTGGATTCTCAACTATCCAGAAGAAGCCTCAGAATATCCTTGGTCAAAAGGTAAAAAAGCAAATAGGTGCTGTTGCAAGTGGAGAAAGAGGTGTGAATACAACGATTGTTTGGTGTGTTAGAGCATCTGGCCAGAATATACCACCAATGATTATCTTCAAGCGGTTGAGGATGGCTCCTGAATTGGAAGTAGGCGCACCTGCGGGAAGTCTTGTCGAAATATGCGAGTAAGGTTACATAAACTCTGACCTCTTCACTAAATGGCTTCAACATTTCATCGACATGGTGAAACCACAATAAGGTTCTTCTATTACTTGACCGGCACACAATAGACCGGAGTCGATCATTTTTTAAACAAAAAAAAAATATAGTAGAATGAAACTCATTGGAAAAGGAAGAGAATATAACAAAAATGAAAGGAAAAATAATTTACGGGCGATCTGAGGTCGGGAAGTGGAAGGGGGTGAGTTTTTAAGGGTAAAAAACGGTTTATCTCGATTTCCGGCAAAACTACAAGTCCTATGGAAAAAAATTAGATGGCAAAGTTGTAGGTAATAAAAAGATCTACAACTTTGGTATTCACACTTTTTTCACATAATCTCAAAATTTATGTGAAAAATTCAAATAACCAAGTTTTTAATTTTTTATTTTTACCTTTTACAAAAAAAATAATTTCACGAAATTTGGTGAAAACTTACTTTTTTATGTCCCAAACACACTATAATTTTTTTTATTTAAAATATTTATTTTTCCACCTTATTTTGACTCAATATCGAAAAAGCACCCTAATTTTCAATCCGAAATTCTCCCGTCAAAATATCAGGTGGGCTTTTTGTTCGTTGAAATCTCTACTTTCTGATAGTGCAAAAAAATTATACATTACTATGGTAAATGTTCTCAGAAAATGCAAAGAAATAACAGGTAGTATGGCCCAGACCCTCCTAGCCCCTTCCCCACTTCTCTATGAAATACCTTTTGATGGGCTAAAATTTTCCGAAGGTCACTCAGGTTATCTTAAAATAGCAATAAATAGGCAACTACGCATATAATTTAAAGAAGATTCTACAACTTTCTCAAAATATTGTAGATGTCTTATTAAATTCGGATTCGAGTTTTTTTCGTTTCTTTGCATTTTCTGTCATAGTAATGTACTTTTTCTTCATACCATCAGAAAGTAGAGATTTCAACAAACAAAAAGCCCAGCGACTTTTTTAAAAAAGCTGATATTTTGACGGGAGAATTTTCGATTGAAAATTAGGGTGCTTTTTCGATATTAAGTCAAAATAAAATGAAAAAATAAATAATTTAAATCAAAAAAATTACAGTGTGTTTGGAACATAAAAAGGAGGTTTTCAGCAAATTTCGTGAAAAAAGAATTGTTGAGAAGATAAAAATAAAAAACCAAAAACTTGGTTATTTGAATTTTTCACATAAATTTTGAGGTTATGTGAAAAAAGTGTGAAAAAAGTTTCAGATCTTTTCATTGCCTACAACTTTGCCATTTAAGTTTTTTCCATAGGACTTGTAGTTTTGCCGGAAATCGAGATAAACCGTTTTTTACCCTTAAAAATTCACCCCCTTCCACTTCCCGACCTCAGATCGCCGGTAAATTATTTTTCCTTTCATTGTTGTTATATTCTCTTCCTTCTCCAATGGGTTTCATCCTACTATTATTTTTTTTCACTTTTTACCCTTCAAAGGCTTCAGCACTGGTTTACAACTTATAGCAAAAATTTAGATGCCTTACTTTCAGCTGGTAACATATTGTACCCAAGCAATACAAACATGGTTGAGAAGCAATCCTGGAATAAAGGTTGCGGTATATCAAGTAACTGAACTCCTGGCGGAAGCTTACTGCAATAAACGGATTTAGAGCTGCGGGTATTTGGCTGGTAGATAGACCCGCCTTCAGCGAGCACCATTTTGCTGTGTCCTGCGTCTACCAATCTAAATTGACAGCCACTTCATGTTACTGGCGATTCAGAGGAATTTCAGTCTGAGAACCAAAAATCAACAGCCAAATAAACAGCGGGATGCACAGCGGCGTTTTGATTACTTCTTCAAAGTAATATAATGATCTTCGTTAAATGTCTGTTTGGCGCCGACTCGAAATGAGTGACTCACATTAGTTTAGGAGCTCAATTATCATTAAGACTAAAAAGGTTTATTTTATTTTTTGCTTTTCAGTTGATTTTTTCGTCGGTTTAATTTTTTGCCAAAAAGTTTTTATTTTGGAACGAAGTTCCTTATCGCGCGTTGCGAAAGGGGGCTAGACGGAAAAAATTAAGACCAAAAGTTGTAACGACACTTTTTAGCTGTAAGCCGTGCGGCGTGCGCGTGTTTCTCTGTCTGTCTCTCTCTCTCTCTCTCTATCTCTCTCTCATAGAAAGCAAGCCAGTTATTTTCGTTTCGTCTTTCTATTTCGCATTGAACAGTGTGGTGTCGCGATGGAGTTGCGATATATCACAACACAAATGATACGACCAATCTTGTAACACCAAATATGTCGGTCATTATGAACAATATTCAGGACTTGCACGTAAGACGTACAAGTGTTGCAGATTTATGTGCAGCATTGCTACAGTTTCTAGAGGAAGAATTTGATTTAAGAATAAATAATAATCCAGCAGAATCAACAACAAAATATAATACTACCATCGATGCAGTTTTTTCAAGACATTTAAATAAAATAGAATCCCAAACATATGTTTCCTACTTCAGTTACCACAAGCCAATTATTACAAAAATTTAGCCTACTGATTAAGTTTATATTACATTATATTTGTTAATAATAAAAAAAATATTATTATAACTTAAAAAAAAAAAATTACAATTCCTTCAGTAATTAATCGAAAGGAACTTCGTTCCATCCGGGTGTCCCTTGACACCTCTCAAGTTTTTTTCAATTTTTTTTGGCTAAAATCAACTAATAACTATCTACTCCATTGACTCCAGATATCCAGTATGTTGTAGTGTCATCAGAACTACCTATATGTGTGCCAAGTTCCAACAGAATTGGTTCACAGATGAAAAATTAATAATCCCCTATTTGTCTACCCTCACGGGTGGATGATTCCTTTCCAAATAAGGAAATTACCAACTCTGAAGTATACCCTGTCCATTAAAAAAAGAATCATCTAAATCGGATAACCCAGTAGAAAGTTATGAGTGGTGGAATCGGTAAAAATTCAATGGATGATAAACATCCTCTATTTTTCTACCTTTAAAGGTGACATTTCTTTTCAAATTCAAGTGGGACAAACTTCGAAGTATACCCTATTCAATAAAAAAAGAATCATCGAAATCTAACTGCTCTGTAAAAAGTTATAAGTGATCATACATAAAAAACAAAAACAAAAAAATATACGCGTCGACTAGAGAACCTCCTCCTTTTTGATTTCGTCGGTTAAAAAGTTCTTAATCTACTTTTGAAAACAAAAATATCATTACTGTTTTTGATCATATCGGGTAAGTGATTGTACAGTTTTGGTCCAAGATAATTTGGAGAAGATGAAGTTATTTTGAATCGTGAGGAATATGGAATAAACCTCCACTTCTTGTGTAGACAATATGAATATTACTATTACTAGTGTATTATTGGTGGCGATTAATGATCGAGATATTTTAATCGCATTTGAGTTGATTACAAAACATTTCCGTCCGTCCGTGAGTTGATTACAAAACATTTCCGTCGACCTCTTCCTGAGGTCAACATGAAATTTTCGAAAGAAATTGCACCAAAATTACCGATAATTTTGCATGACCCTCGTGTTGTCAAAAAACTGCATGAGTTCATTTTCATTTTTGGAGTACCGAAGGTGGAGGGCTCTTTCTCCAAAATATGAAAATGACCGAATGCAGTTTTTCAAAGACAACACACTGGAATGCGAAATTATCCGGTTATTTTGATGCACAAGTGGAATTCGGGGGAATATTTCCCGAATAAACTGTCAACTTGTCAAAGTGACGTTATTAATTTATAAATCAATAACCATCCCGTAACTGGAAAAAAAAGAAGAGACGCAGAAATACGTTTGTTTTAATATTTTTCATTTATATATTATGGAAGTTTACGTAAAAATATAATAAAACTATTTATTCAAGGTTAAACTAAATCAAAAGTTGCAGGAACTGCAGTGAAATACACAATTATTATACGTATGCTGGTTAGACAATGCAGCTATCGGTGCATTAACGGCTGAAGAGGATGTTTGAGAATGCTGTGCCTGAGGTACGTCATTGGCACGCATTTTTTTGACTATTTCTTCATGGTGATCTTCATCCATTTGAGGATATGGCGTTATTGATTTTGAATGGTTCGTGATTTTTATAAGTTGCTGCTCGCCCACCCTCTTTTTTGCGAGATTGGAGACGGCCGTAGCTCGTAACGAATGGTTAGTAAGCTTGATATTCTCTGTATTTAAACCAGAAGCTTTGGCTTGTAGAACAGCCCATTTGCTTACTGTATTTCGTCCAGCAGGAATATCTTTATACTATTTTCTGTTCAACTTCCAAGCGGGATTTACAGTGAGAAACAGTCGTTTTGTTTTTATTCCAACCCGGTTTTCTAGGAATTTTTTGTACAGTCGAATTGGACACGATTCAGGATTGATTTTATTGTTTATTTCAATGAAGCACATGGTTTTTCCCCTCCTTGCGTCGTCTTAGTAAACACAGGATCGTAAATAATCCTTCCTGTTTTTTCAGCTACGTTATTTTCTTCTTCTTTAAAGTACGAAATTAGGCACTTGTGGCCTTCTCCACCACGCCAAGCTAATTCAAAAGCAAAAACAAAAAATTCCTTCTTCTGCAAACCATCTGGGGTGTTTTCGTCACAACCACGAACCATATTTTGGAATTCATCAGACTTCAGAAAAACTGCACTTTCCTTTCTCTTCTCTGGATCTGTTTGTAGTTGTTTTCTCTTGGCATTTTTTGCATCTCTGGATGCTTTGAACTCAATATTGGTAAAAGGGTTAAAATTGATGTTGTATTCAGTGAAATATTTTTCCAACAGTAATTTAGCGGTTACGTTCCAAATCGTTTCAACAGTAAATTATTTGTACTCATCGCCATTCTGCTTACGCATATTGAATGCCCAGTCCGTTAATATTTTTGCCAGAACATTAATTTTTGTTTTTTCATCCAAAGTATAGTTTTTCTCAGCACAGAAGCTCATAAACTGACGCCACACGTATTTTCTGTTTTGTTTTGTGTTATTTGGTTCGTTTTCCAACACATTTTCTTCAATAGCTTGTAATGAAGCCCACCGAAACGATACATTTTTAATAAATAATATTTTTGACATTATTTGTCAAACTGACGTTACTTATAAATTGTCGCTGTATTATCAAAGTGTACAATGGAATTGCCATGGATATGAACTGTGCAATTATCGGTCTACAGTGCAATTATCTTTCGCTTTCTACAATGCAATTATCGCTGTAATTTTGCGATAATTGCACTAATTTACATGGGATTTTTGACAGGAGGGAAATATTCGATATCCATTTCCTTCAACTAGGAGGAAACTTACAATATTTGGATTTGAAAATACATAAATTTGACAGCGCAAAGGTAATATTTGGAGTTTGAAAAATATTAGAATTCGTGTTTGTTTAGTTGCCCATACCACAATTATACATTAATGGAGAAATCGACCATTTATAGGATATTAACAGTCAATTTCTGTGTATGTTTGGTTGCATATATCACAATCATGCATTAACAGATAAATTGAAGGTTGATAGGGGTCATTAACGATCGATTTCGTGTAGATTAAACAGGCTCGTTAATACGAGGTAGCTGGAAAAAATATTTTTATTTTGGAATACATATAACCATGTTTTGAATATACAGTGCTAGTCAAAAGTCCCCTCCCCCCCTCGTATCTTTTGAACGGGTATACTTATAATAATGAAATTTGGAGGGTGGAAATAAACGGATGTAGGCTTCTCAACTGGTCATAACAGGTGACGCAATAGTCATAAATGACGTCACAAGGCCACTGTGACCAATAATTTTAAATGGGACCCTATGGCAAGTGACAGCTCGTTTGAAAGGTATTGAAAATACCTATTCAGTCATACCAATTTTGTTTGAGTTTCGGCTGATTTTGATTGATAAATTGAAGAAATACGAAAATTATAGTTTCGCATTTAATTAATAAAGATTTTAAAGTACGCCTCTGGTTAATTGTCAAAAAGGTTGACGTTTTTGAATTCTCTACTTGTCAAAAGTGTTTATACCTTGAAAATTTACCTAAGCTATTGTTTAACGAGACGTTTAAGTGTTTACATAGGCAAAATGGTACGTACTGTAGCCGACAAAGTAGCAGCTATCTTAATAATTGGTGAATGTAGAAACAATTTCCATGCAGCGGAACGACTGTTTAATGAGAGGTACCCCGATCGCCCTATATCGAGGGTTTATTTGAGGGAGCTTCTTCGGAAGTTTGAAGCATCAGGTAGTGTTCAAGATGCCAAACGATCTGGTCGACCAACAATTAGTGATGACAAAAAAATTGACATAATTGGAGAAATGGTAGTAAACCCTACTTCTTCCACAGCCCAAGTTGCGTCTATCTGTGAAGTCAGTCAAAGGACAGTACATAGGGTGTTGGCTGAAAACAAATTTCATCTATACAAATTAAAAATGGTGCACCAACTTTCAGATGATGACCCCGACCGAAGACTAGAATTCTGTGAAACTATGTCCAATAAAATGAACCAACAACCAGGCTACATACAGACAATTTGTTTTAGTGACGAAAGTACTTTCTTTCTCAATGGAAATGTTAACACTCAAAATGTGAGGTATTGGAGTGACACAAATCCTCACATCTTTCGTGAAAAACATACTCAATTTCCAGAAAAGTAAATGTTTGGGCAGGTATTTTGGGAAACCACATAGTTGGGCCTCTTTTTCTCAATGCTAACTTAACCGGTGAATTGTATCTGGAGATGTTACAAAATTATATTGAGGCGTTAATTCTTGAAATTCCAGAAGATAATCCAGATGAATTCGACAACTTGGAAATAACGTTTCAACAAGATGGTGCTCCTGCACACTATTACGGTGCAGTAAGACGTTACCTAGATGAAGAATATCGTGGTAGATGGATTGGACGACGAGGTTCGATCGAATGGCCAGCTCGGTCACCGGACCTTACACCATTAGATTTTTTTCTATGGGGGTACTTGAAATCTAAGGTTTACGCTACAGCACCTGACAGTATTGCCATTCTGAAACAACGAATTGTTGAAGAATGTAGGGCAATTTCCGCTGACACACTGGGACGAGTACGACAAGAGTTTAGCAATAGGATGCATTACTGCCAGGAAGTAGATGGAGCACATTTTGAACACTTATTATGAGAACTGGTTCTTAAATCTTTATTAATTAAATGCGAAACTATAATTTTCGTATTTCTTCAATTTATCAATCAAAATCAGCCGAAACTCAAACAAAATTGGTATGACTGAATAGGTATTTTCAATACCTTTCAAACGAGCTGTCACTTGCCATAGGGTCCCATTTAAAATTATTGGTCACAGTGGCCTTGTGACGTCATTTATGACTATTGCGTCACCTGTTATGACCAGTTGAGAAGCCTACATCCGTTTATTTCCACCCTCCAAATTTCATTATTATAAGTATACCCGTTCAAAAGATACGAGGGGGGGAGGGGACTTTTGACTAGCACTGTATAAACGCAAGGCAATGGCAAAACGTTATATTGACAAAAAGTTTCTTTACCTGAGAATATCTTTGATTACCTAGCTATACATCAGGCAATACGTTTCTGAGGAATGAGCACATTTTTGGACATTGTGGAATCACCCAGAGACATACACTCTAACTCAATCTAGAGTCCATCTGAGCATGTATCAAACACAATAGGTAATTGATTTATTTCCAGCACAAAAGTAAATTTACAAACAAGTAGATCAAATATTTGGTTTCGAGACTATTTGTTAACAGTGAGCTTTCCAATCCAAATAAATACCCGACAATGTTATAAGGTCGTGGCTGCTCTGGATGATATGGTTATCATAATAAAATCGAAGTCGAAAATGATATTCTGGCGATGCACAGTGGTCCAAAATAACGAAAAAGTGGAACTAATTCAAATTTTAGTAAAGTAATTTTCTTATGCGATTTACGGTGGATGAAAACAAACAAGACGATGAGATTGATTTAAAACACATAGAAAATAAGGAACACAGAGAGCTGGTGAAAGAGATGATTGGAGGTTATAAGCCGGAAAAGACGAAGACTACGGGAAATAAGATGAAGATTTTACTCAGAAACCAGATAAAAAAAAAGTGGAACGACAAATAGGAGTGAATAAAAAATTAGAATCATCAGAGAGAGCTCGTCAGATTTTGCTAGCCCGATAGAACTAGTACACAAAAATGGTATGTATTTTTATTTCATGTTTGATGAGGAAAATTGGTCGATTATATACTCAGTTATTAACAGTTATTTTCTGTGCTGTTATTAGAATGAACGAGCATGCATTTTTACTTTCGTTAGACTTACAAAAAATGCCACACGACTCCCCGCTCTGAAAACATATATATTGGATAGCCTGAAGTCTATATAAAAACATTTGCTTGCTCATACTTGCACTTTTTTTAAATATTTGATTGGTTGTGAGCCTCTGCAAGAGTGTATCACAAATGCATCACATATATTTTGACCAAAATGAATTAACACCTCACTATTTTGTAAAAAAATCGACTTTTTTGCTAGAATGTCTATATTATAAACAATATTTTAAGAAGACTTTCGGTACTGATTTTGCTAATTAAAGTTAAATAATCAAAAAGTCATCATTTGAAACATTTGATCTAATTCCAAAGTTACCCCTTTTGAAACCAACCCCTTTGCGACAAATATTCCTATGGTTCTCGTGAGCTTTTAAAAACAATTCAGAAAAAAGAAGAGTTGAATCTGATTTTATTGTTTAACTACCCCTTTGTGACACGTTTTTTTATATTTTTCCCATGATTCTCAGCAGCCTTAGAAGCAATTCCGCGCGCGAAAAAAGACTCGAATCTGATTTTTTTTAACCACCCCTTCTAAAAACGACCCCTTTGTGACAAAGACTTTTTAAATATTTTCCCCATGATTCTCGTCAGTCTAAGAAGCAATTCGGTGGCAAAAGGCGCGAATCTGATTTTTTTTTCGAACCACCACCCCTCTGGAACAAGATTTTTTTAAATATTTTTCCCATGATTCTCGTCAGCTTTAAAAGCAATTCCACGAAAAAAGGCTTGAATCTAGTTTTTTAACCAATCCTTTGTGACAAGTTTTTATTTTTACAATGATTCTTGTCAGCCTTCATAGAAATTACACGAAAAAAAAGATTCAAAACTGTTTTTCCAACTACCCCCTCCAAAAAACTACCACTTTGTGACAAAAAAAAACATATTTTTTTTATCATGATTTTTGGCAGCCAAAGAGGCGATTGAGCAAAAAAAAATAATTCGTTCCGTTTTTTCGTCATGGGAATCACTGTCCGATGCTCTGAAATTGAAGAATTTGGGTCTTGTCAACATTGAAGAAGAGATAATTGTTATCGAAATAGTCGGATGCAAATGCAATTGTGTTGCTTACATTTGTCATCCATAGAAATCAAGAAGCATTCAGAAAATGAGTATGGGGCAGTTACTGGCCTATAATTATACATTATTACTAAATTTTCTTTTTTGTGTATCGGAACAACCTTGCCTTTTTTCATAATATTAAGGAAATGACCTTTAGAAAAGGAGAGGTTAATTAGAATTGTATTTGTTTTTCAATATTTTACTTAACATGCTATATAATTCTTGTTCGGGGTAAGGTTGAAGAAATAAAGTGTGCGAATTAAAGTTATTATTTTTAACAGTTTTCTTGGATGTGCTACTGTGATCTATTTTCTTTAAAATTTCACACGGTTTTAAAAAAAAATATTGAGCTCAGTGGCGATAATATGATGAACAACGAGGATTAATTGTAACTGATCAACACCAGACCGAACCGACATCTGAATGGTACACTTTTCCAATTACGACAATGAAAAAATATTCATGAGAATTTAAATCATTTAACGCAATCCGTATAGTCCAGTCGAGAAGTTTCCTGCGAAAGATCGTTCCAAGTCTACTAAAAATATGAGAGATTGCTCATTCAATTCGGGATGTCATTGTGAAAACCTGTTTTTCGATTTTTTCCGCCGACGAAAATTTGTTATTTTTTTAACAAAAAACAAAAATAAAATAAAAATGCCTTAGTTATGCTCATGTAATTATTTTTTTTTTTAATTAAAATTAATTTTTTAACCAATTGAATAAATTAATTGTACCTACTTTCATCAACACTTCGCGTGACAAGCTTTTTGAAACCAAATAATTCAACAAAAAATAATTAAACCATTGTCAGCGATGACTTAAACTTATTTTATACGTTTTAGTACACGGCTTAAATGAAAGCTTGTCTTTAAAAATATTTTTTATTAGTTATTTTATTCAAGATCACATCGTTCTGTCTTCAATTTGGGCTAAAAAAATGGGTTTATCTGCGCTAAAAATCGCCCTTTCGAAACGGAAGGCACAAAAATGAGAAAAGAAAAATCGAATTATTTTAGGGTTGTTTCCGAACTTCAATTTCAGAACCGATACCCACCTCCTCCACTATTTGAACTCCATTTATTTCGAAGGTGAACCGTGCGTGCATTATATGTGACTGGAAAATTAATTCAATTTGTTACAGTTAATAGCTATGTTATGAAATCTGTTTACATAGTTTCTACCTGAAACTTCCCGAAACATATTTGAGTTAGTAATTGTGGTCGTCGCCAGATCAAATATTTGAGGCATACGATGTGGTGACAGTGCTATAAGTCTTACTGTTTACATATTGAATTTTCAATATGCCGTATATTACTAGTATTCCAATTCGCTAACCTATAATAATTGGAGTACATATTTGTTTGAAAATTTAGACAAACAAATTCATTTTTTGAACCAGTATACTTTGCGTCTCCGTTAATTTACTGATTATATAATCATATATGTTGAAATTAATCTCTATTGAATCATTAGATCACTTCTAATCTGAATTTTGTTTGACATATTCAGATGAGACAGTAATTTAATTGAATTAAACTTACTATACTTACAAGAAGATAAGAGAACCAAATAGAAAAGAATATATACAGATTTCGTGATTTTTCAAACCAGACACAAGACAAGCACTATAGCCTTAGTATAGGAGGATAAACGCTCATTTATCTACCTTTTCCACCTCTTGAATGTTTACTATGGAAACCTTCCATATATCTACTGAATTTTGGATTGGATTTTTCCCCATAGAGATTTTTCACATAGGTTCATTTGTCTGAATATATGATTAGTCGTTTTAGGTTCTCGAGTTCTGTATTTTCATTTCAACATGGTGAATTTCATGCCTTTTATAATAGCATTTTTCTTCATTGGAGGCCAGAAAAAACACCGCAGGAGAAATAACGAAATATTTCTTGTATGGTTTATGATAAGTAAAATATAGAAAATAATCAGGTTATAATAATTATAAAGAGTATAAATTACAAGTAGTGAAGATGTAAGAACAAGGAGTATAAAAATTATAAATATTGTTACAACTCCAACAAATACTCGAAAATAATTGATGTTCGTTTATTACACTTCGAAAACACAATAATGCAGTCTGACAATAAAATACTCAGTCACTATGAATGACTGCCGCTTCCATGGTCCTCCTTGCCTTCCCGAAACTTAGAGCGATTCGAGTAAATATCTCGATGATTCTATGACGTCAGCGGCATATCACAACGGTTGCATCGTCTAGCATGTGCGATATGAACAGGAGCGTACTGCCCTTATTTTCGTTACAATATAAATGAAAATCAGGAAAAGGTATAGTAGAGTAGATGCGTACAATAATCGGTAATACATCTTCATCGTGTTTTGTCTTTTATCAATAAAAGAAAAACTGGTGTGGTAATTTTTTCAAATAATAAGTAACAGAAATTAATTTGAAGAATTCCATCCATGGATTCATTTCCTGTATTGACGATTTATACATTCTCTCAAACATCGTTTATAAGAACTATGTTTATTATTATTTTACATATCTTATAGGTAAAGCTAATTTCTCAAAGAGTATCAGTAACAGGAGAATTAAATTTTGCCTATAAGTCAAATTCCAGGGGTGGGTTAGGAACGAGGATTTTCCAAAATATTATTTTATTTTTTGCCTAAAGATAATTTTCTCATCTGAATTTGACACCCCAGACAGTGAAAATAAAGCAGGCTATATCTCAAAGAATAACCGTAATAGGAGAATTAAATTATGTACGAGGATTACATTCCAGATGGATTTTCCTAAATTCGAATACAAAAGGTTCGAAAGTACCCCCTTAATATTTGAATAATTTGTATCTATCAAACTGTTAATTAGAAATAAATTGGCAAAATACATTATTTTTATTTTATTTATCTATTCAGATGGATTTTTCGTCATGTACGAATTCCGCATTTCTGCCGTTAAAAACTACCACTATTATGAAACAGGTTATATCACAAGGATTATCGCTAATAGGTTAATTAAATTATGCATGAGTGTTTGTTACATTGCAGGGACAGGCGTATCAAGAACAGATTTGACAATATTCGAATTCTGAGGGGTTAAAACTACCCCTCAATATTTTTTCTTCCTTTATTCAGCTATAAGAAAAAACGACAAGATACGTCAACTTCATATAATTTTTTTTCCTGAGTTTTGGTAATAGGAGGATGCAATTTTGCAATAACATTCCACGGAAAGGTACGTCATTTTCCAAAATTCGAATCGTAAGGGTTGAAAGTACCTTTGAAATATTTCAATGTTTTTTTCATATATATATATATATATAAATGCCAGTCGCCTGACATCCAAAACTTCTGAAAAATTATGTCGCTAGAGTAATTGCAATTTTTGTGGTGGATTATTTTCAATGTCAAGACTGAGTTAAAAAAAATATAAGTTCTGAAATTGCATTTCAAATATTTGAATCTTAATCCTCTTATTTTATCAACGAGTAGTTTGCGTCAACACATGTTCACCTCCTACGAGAGATGAATATGGGTTGCGGAAACTTAGGTGGCTACCTCCAAGTGGTATCGCTGGATAACGGGGTTGACAAAGAAAATCCAGTGGGAATGACCAGAAATGGTCAAAACCTGCGGATCTCTAATCAATCTCAAACCAAAGCCACCAACGGTTAAAAGGAAGCTACTGGCCAAAAGGCCCTGCAAGGCCATACATGGCGACCTCCCAGAGTAATCTGCCTTACACCTGCGCAAGGGCACCGCAGGTGTGGACGACCTTTCCCTACACAAACAACCCTGGGAACTTCCAGTTGAAGAAGACCCAACACCGATAGCGGGTATGGAAGTCGAGGAGATTCCAGTTGAATCACACTCGGCACCAGAAACCGTAAATTCAACCGAGGAGGGATCAGCAGATGGTCGAACACCTACTGAGAAACTCCCGGAAACAGAGTGGATTCCAAAGCCATTTGGTAAAATGGAAACCAAAAAAATTCTTCAGCTCATCAAAGCCGTGGACATGGGGATAGATACTGCAGAATGGCTCTTCATCAAGAGACAAGAGGAGGCCTCGGGTCTAACTCTTGTCTTTCAATCTTCGACTGTGACGCCCTGAGTGGTGGGCGACGCAGGATCTTTGGAGGGATCGGCCCGGAAACGGGCATGAATCCGAAGAGCCTTATCGGCGGGCTTCTAGACCTAACTAAGGGCACAAACCTGTTTGAATGAGGAACCACTGACGACAGAGTGATACAATAGACCCCAGCTGGTCGCAGTGTCAAGGGAAGCTAAGTGCCAGCCCTGTCTCTGGCTCGTCAGCCTTAAACCAACCAACCAACCAACATTGTAACTCAGTAGGTTCCATTTCAGATGTTGATCTATTATTATGATGATTTATTCATGATGACTATCTATTTTACTCGCTGCACCTGGAATGTATATGTTTTATCTATTTGATGGCAACAAGGTCAGATAATGTATTATTACACGAAAGAAATGTATTCAGTTTTATTGTATAGTTCATTGTGTTTTGGATTAAAACCAGTTTCTTGCGAGTTTTATCATTGCTTTCTGTTCCCACTTGTGTCCCCTATATAATTTCTGTATCATCGGCGAAACTCATGATTCTACTTTTGGGAAGATCAAGTATTATATATGTTAGGTAAAAAACTTGGAATATTGGGGTGAGCAGCAATGAAAAAGTAAACTCTTTAAGGTTTATCCAAGCTTTCGGAAAAGTTCATTTCCCTCATCAGGGAGACTACAATAGATGAAAAAACCAATAGTAATACATATTCAAGTGCGAAACATTATGCTACTTACAACTTTGTTGAGGTTGGTTTCAATGATGTTAAACATATTCATCTAACATAGTGATACAAAAGAAAAAAAACGTAGATCAAGGAATAAAACGAAGTTCAAAGTTAATACAACCACATTAGCATTGTTTATATACTTTCAAATAATGTTAATGTGGTTGTATGAACTTTGAACTTCGATTTATTCCTTGATCTATTTTTTTCTTTAGATGAATATGTTTAACATCATTGAAACCAACCTCAACAAAGTTGTATTAGCATAATACGTTTTTTTCTTTAGATGAATATGTTTAACATCATTGAAACCAACCTTAAAGAGTTTACTTTTTTATTGCTGCTTACTCCAATATTCCTAGTTTTGTATATATATATATATATATATATATACAATTTTGAAAATTTTCTTGGGTTTTAGATTCGTATTGAAAGAAGGCGATCTCTTTTCAATTAATGTTAACGACGTTTCGTCCCTAGCTGGGGACTTCTTCAGGTTTTATTTAATATTTATTCATACATAATCTAGAAAGAATGGTTTGTTATAGATCTTGTTAACAGTGACAGGAATATATTTTTTACCATCTCAGTTTTAATTAACTGACTGGTAACCTAATCGCCTTCTTTCAGCACGAATCTAAAAACCAAGAAAATTTCGAGAATCGTAAAAACACCAAGATTAAGAACACTATTCCATATATATATATATATATATATATATATATATTAGGGTGTTTTTTTACGATAACTTTTTTTTTGTTCCCAATCAAAAATTATCTTGGAAAAGTCCATAAAAATCCCTGAAAATTTGAGCTCTTGATATTAACATTAAGTAGGTACTTTTCCAAAGCGTGGAAAGATTTTCCATTCAAAATAAATCAGATTTAGTGACCAGTACAGGTGCAGATTACAACTTCGTCGCATGTAATCCTGAGTAAATCGCGCTTTGGTACGATATGATATCATGAAATGCCGCTGACTTATAGATATTTGGAAAAAAACAAAGTTTACGTTTATTTAAAGTAGGAAATCTTTCCACGCTCTGGAAGAGTACTTAATGTTAATATTAAGAGCTCAAATTTTCATGTTTTTTTTTGACCTTTCTAACGAAATTTTTGGTTGGTAGCAAAAAACAAAAAACAATTTTAAAAAAACACCCTTATATATATATATATATATATATTATATATATTACGTAAGAATTTATTTCGAGTGGATGGTAGAGTCAGGATGGATTGTATTTTGCAGGTTTTGCAGTCACTTATTGAAAGAAAATTCTCTTCTTTCTGTTCAAGCTTTCGAGATTTATTGTCTCTTCTTCAGGAACTCTAAATTATCAATGACATTGATTAGTACTATGACAGAAATAAGATTGTTCGTAATGAAAAATTTCCTCGATTTTATACTGTGTTGTTTAGCTTTTTTATAACTTCACATTTCGTAAGTAAGAACAATCTGATTTATGTCATAGTACTAATCACATTGTTAATTCAGAGTTTCTGAAGAAAATATTATGAATCTCGAAAGCTTGAACAGAAAAAAGACAATTTTCTTTTAATTAGTGATTGCAAAATCTGCGAAATACAATCCTGTATATGTATATTATATATATATATATATATATATATATATATATATATATATATATATATATATCTAATATATAAAATTCTCGTGTCACAATGTTAGTTACCTTACTCCTCCGAAACGGCTTTACTGATTTTTACCAAATTTTATATGCATAGTCAGTAGGTCTGAGAATCGGCTACTATCTATTTTTCATACCCCTAAGTGATAAGGGTTGTTCACCCTTAACATTTTTTTTTAATTTTTGGACAAAATTTTGTGTATTTATTTTTTTATGATACAGTATTCAAAAATACATACGACCCTAAATTTTCACCCTTCTACGATCAACCCCAATTTTTTGGCAAAATTTTTATTTTTATTACTCTTAATTTTCACCCTTCTATGATCAACCCCTATTAGAATAGAAAAACGGGAAAACAGGAAAACGGAATAACGGGATAACGGGATAACGGGAATAACGGGATAACGAAAAAACGGGAAAACGTGATAACGGGATGACAGGATAAGGACATAACGGGAAAACGGGATAACGAGATGAAGTAAAAACGGGATAACAGGAAAACGGGATAAAGGGATAACAGGAATAACGGGATAACGAAAAAACGGGAAATCGGGATAACGGGATGACAGGATAATGGGATGAGGGGAAAACGGGATAACGGGATAGAGCAAAAATGGGATAACAGGAAAACGGTATAACAGGATAACGTGATAACGGAAGGGAATAACGGGATAACTGGATGACAGGATAAGGGGATAACGGGAAAACGGGAATAACGGGAAAACGAGATAACGAGACAACAGGAAGCGGAAGGAGTCAAAAGCATAATCTAGATGGAACAACATAAAGGAAAACATAGAAAAAAAGAAATTATACGCGGACATTGGATAGGACGTCTGTCAGGTCAGCTAGTATATATATATATATATATATATATATATATATATATATATATACATATAGGATTGGAATCCAAAAAAATCCATCCGACTGGGGATGGAAACTTGGTACGAATGAGCATTGTCAGTAACATTGTCAGATAAACCTGCCCCAGATACCTTATTGAATGCCATTTCATGCAATTGCAAAAAGGGATGCGGTGGAGCATGTGGCTGCAGAAAAGATGGGTTGAAGAGCTCTTTTGTACGCGTATTCTGCAATGGTGAATCATGCGAGAATGCACCAGAGGTCATTATCGAGAATGCACCAGAGGTCATTATCGAGAATGCACCAGAGGTCATTATCTCAGTGAGGAAAATGGGTTAGAGGATAATACTGACAACGAAGATGATTATGAAGGCATCAATATCAACGGAACGGACCATCAAAAAGGAAGGAATAACAGAAATATACTTGGGGTCATAAACTTGATTCCGGGGCCCGGAACCACATAACATATATCAAAATCATTTCTACCCCACCTTTTGTAGTGCAAAAATACCCACATGCGGGACTATTATTTTTCAACACAATATTCTGCAATTTTTGAGTATAATAAACCCAATTGCTTTACCCTGCGTAATATCTATTCGTATCGCATGAGTGCATACACTTAATGCGCTTGCTCTATTATAAGCTACACTTCGATCTCGTAAATGGAGGAATCCTTATCATTCAATAACAGTGGCGTAGATAAAAGTTATATCGGTGCAATAAAAAAATGTAACACTGTATTTTCCGAACAGCAACATATAATTTTCATTTCGAGAGAAATGATAAATAGTCAAATTATGATTTTAATACGAATAATTTCTGGAAAATTCCGAAAAGAACTCACGATATAAGCCCTCTTGATTATGAACGCTATTAAAAATGAATAGAGCTTTTGAAGAAAAAAAAATTACAAATACAAACAAGGCTGGGTTCCATTCTGTTTTTTTGAAGTAAAACTTCTTTACGCACGCTTGACTTGGGGAGTAAGCTGGTGAATACGTGACGAGAGCGTTACGAAAAGTGTGATCGTGCGAGGCGAACGGTCTCGACGCACGCTTGACTTGGGGAGTAAGCTGGCGAATGCGTGACGAGAATAAATAAAGAGCACCCTAGTCAAAACACACACTAAAACAATACAAACACGTCACATCCACCAGGCTCGGCTCGACCAATCAATCAAACCACACTCCGACATTCTCAAATCGAACGAATCACGTAGACCAACGAAATTAAAAACAACACCTAAAGTCTAGAAATCATGTACATGGGAAAAAAAGCCCAAGGCACCCATACAAACAAAATGTTTTTGAAATAACGTGTGATACAAGCAGTCCTCTGTACTCGGATTGCCACATATAGGTTATGTACTTAATGTTTATACAATTGATAAAGCTCCAGGCCAGGAGCGAAACATTTTGCAAATTAAATGTATATGTAGAGAAGAAAATTTTTTAATTGAAACCTGTCCCGATGGAATCTAAATCCCAAGAAAAACCAAACAAATAAATTATAATCAAGATTCAAGAACAATTTCCGATATATATATATATATATATATATATATATATAATTCGCAAATTTTTCTATCCTTAGTTCTTGAAATATTTTTATGCATTACAAAATACCCAATGGCAATATTCAGCCGGTGTATGAAAATAACAATAACATTAAAACATCGGATCAGAGGTAGCAACAGAATGTTTTGAATCATTAACTGAAAAAAAACTCGACCTATTCACTCATTCCAAGTTCATTCGATTTATTGCAACCGGCTGGCAATAATAACATGTATTTGTTAATATAACCTCTAAAAGTTACCCAACCCATAGAATAACACAAATACATTGGAAGTTCTAGATACTCTTTGTTGCTGTGATATCTTGATATCCACGCAACAAATAGATCCACGTACAGTGTAACACGTTTGGGGGCCAGACCTGTTACTTCATCGGAAATTTAATGTTGAATCATTTTTATCACACTCAATAACACAAACAGTTGCACGAAAAACGAGAAGAAATAAGTTATGTGAAATCAAGAGGGAAAGGAAATCGTGTCCCGACAGGTCTGATCGGGAGAAAAGGTGGGATATCGGGCCCATCTACTTGGTTGGGAGGTCCGGGCCACCCGACAACCCGATATCGGGAACTCAATTATTTGAGCCAAAGAAAGCTAAATAGCTTCTCGAATGGCACAAGAAAGACTTGAAACTGGTAACGGGACTGCTTACCAGATAATGTCATCTGGGGTATTACTTCAAAAAATGGATAGATCAAACAATCAACTGTGCCATTAGTGCAAGAACTTCGCTGCAGAACACCTGCTTGGCGTCTGCCAAGCGCTGTTTTGCAAAAAGCTTGAGTTCCTCGAAATCACGAACTTCTCAGGAAACTGATACATTTCACAAGGAGTCTCGGAATCCCGGATTTCGACTAGATGAAGGGTTACGTACAAAAGACCTTATATATCGAGGTACGAAGAGGCTGAAGAGTCATATACACACTACCCATTCAATGGTATGTCGTCGACGACTATCGATTTGGTTGTTCAAAAAAACGTCAGAGATATAGGAGAACTGACTGCAGTACACGAACTAACATCTGATCACGTACCGGTCACGTTCAACTTGAACCAAAAACGTTACCCCAAAATACCAAAAACCAGATACGACTATTATGGTTGCAACTGGAGGAGGTACAGGGAAATTTTGAATAACATCACTTTCATAAATAATAACATTACAAAAGAAGAAATAGAATACGAAACCAGTAAATTTGTTAAGATACTCCAGATTGCTAGGGAGAAAACAACCAAAAAGAAAGTCGTAAGGGGTGACAGGCTTGTTATTCCACCAAACATTAGGGAGCTCATTAAATTAAAAAACTCGGAGAGAAAGAAATGGCAAACCTCTAGGAACCCACGCCACAAGGAGCACTTCCTGAGGCTGGGAGGAGAAATTAGTGAGCTCATAAATGAACACATAAACAACAGGTGGAATCTCAAGCTTGAGAGCCTTAACGTTTGGGACCATTCACTATGGGACACGGCGAAAGGTTTCCAAAGGAAAAGAGAGCCAATTCCCGCCATGGTGGGTGGCCCTGGGCGTTCGGCGACAGAACCTTTGGAGAAGGCTGAATTGTTCGGGGAATACTTCAGTAGCGTTCACGTCATAGATTCGGATAGCACAGAGGAGCACATGAGAATAACTAATGCCGCAAACAATATTAGAGAAATCCCCCCGGCAATGTTGATACCCTCAGAACTACAAAAAGTACTTACAAGTTACGAAGAAGTTCTGGGGGTGATCAATAAGTTGCCGAGGAATAAGGCACCGGGCCTCGACAAGTTGGACGCCGTCCTGCTCAAGAATCTCCCGCGAAAGTCAGTAGTCCAGCTGATCTACATAATTAATGCGATCATTAAATGGCAGTACTACCCAGACTGTCTGAAGAAGGCAGAAATCGTTCCCCTGCTAAACTCAGGCAAAAGTAAAAATAGTATCGACAGCTATAGGCCTATTTCGCCAAGGTAGTCGACAAGATCCTTCTGAGTCGTGTTGTGAGCTTTGAGGAGGGGCGGAAAATCATCCCGCCTGAGCAATTCGGGTTCAGGAGAGGTCATTCAACTACCGCGCAAGTAGCCCGGGTTGTTCACGGGGTAAAGGAAGCTTTTCACAGGGACCACAACAGAGTTATGGTTCTGTTGGACACAAAGAAAGCATTTGACACGGTCTGGATAGAAGGGCTTATCACTAAGATGGCAGAGGCAGGCATGCCTTTATACCTAACGAAAATCCTAGATTCGTACCTGACTGGGCGGACTTTTAGGGTTAACGTAAATGGAACTATCTCGCCAGAGTATACAGTTGGAGCAGGGGTCCCACAGGGGTCCTCCTTGTCACCAATCTTGTATTCCCTGTATACATATGACTTTCCGACCTTCGCTCGGACGAGTACGGCTATGTTCGCGGATGACACCGCGATCTATGCCCACTCGTTCCAGAGCGAAGTGGCTGCTAAACAGCTCCAGATTCATCTGGATCGGTTGGTCATGCCATATATGGGGAAGAACAAGATTAAGCTTAACTCGGATAAAACCGAAGTCATCAACTTCACGAGGAAACTCACCAATGTGAAGATCCTCGGGAAGTTGAGGATTGGAGAAAGCGAAGTGACGGAGAGGCCCTCAGTGCGATACCTGGGAGTGCAGCTGGACAAGCGTATGAGCTTGCATAAGCATATAGGGGAGCGGGCGCGATAAAGCGAACGTATCCCCTCATTGCACGTAATTCCGGCCTGTCATTAGATAACAAGCTTAGAATATACAAGCAAATTATTAGACCGGCTATAACATACGCTTGCCCGGTGTTTTGTAGCCTTTCCAAGACGCAGATGTCGAGACTGGAAAGGTTGCAAAACAAAGCACTCCGTATTGTTACGAATAGTAACAGATACATCCGGCTGGATGATCTGCGCGAGATAGCAAATATAGAAAAACTTGAAGACTTTATAACTAAAATATCGGATAAATTTTATAGATACCACATCCTTAAGAGTCCGCTCACAGCAGTAATTACCAATGTGCGAGCCGACCAGAGAAGGAAGCATGGGGTGATATACCAAAACTTAGAGCTCTACAGGGAGATAGAGTAGGAACCAGTCACTCAAAATTCGAAACACGAATTAAAATAATAATATTGAACCCAATTGGGTAATACCTTCACAACATCATTTCTATTACTGGTTTTTATTATTTTTCCAGACAGACCAAAGCTCAATTGCAAATATCTTACCTGAAATCTAGTTTCTAATTTTTATATAAATCAAATAAGCGAAAGACGCATAAGCCTAGGCAGAAGGCGTCTAGATGTATTAGTAATCCAAACATAACAAAAACTTATGAAACCGTCAGGCACCTGCTAACAGCAGCAGGGGCTGTCCCTTCGCCCCATTGGGAGGGCAAGGAGACAGTCAATTAGTCCCCCCACAAAAAGCCACAACTTTCCCTCCCCTTCCCACTCACCACCCGAAGGAGGAACAGGAAGTTGAATGTATATAGTGTAAATAGTAATTAGTTTAGTTATGTAAGAAACATGTGTATATAATGATAATAAAGTACTTTTGGATTGGATTGGATTGGATACATTTCACAAGGAGTCTCGGAATCCCGGATCTTGACTAGATGAAGGGTTACGTACAAAAGACCTTATAGATCGAGGTACGAAGAGGCTGAAGAGTCATATCGACCCCCCTTCAATCTACAATCGTATTCGAAAAGGCATCGCTGCAGTTGTTATCGACCTAATAACAATAAATCGTTATAGATTATGTGTTGATGGACGCGTGATGAACGAATTAACTAGAAAAACGACTCATTGAGTTTATTGGCCATTGCAATAACAATGTTATCCTTTTTCAGATTGTAAAATTGTTTTTAACCGCTTTCTTAGTTGTTTGACCAACCCTCAGAAGTTAATGAAAACTTGTACGAGTTAAGATCACGGGGACCTTACCTTTCATAGTGGGATCCGAAACCACTCTTGGGACCTTGAAAAAATTTTTCACCAGCTGCGGGAATCGAACCCGTGCCAGGTGGAAACAGTTGACACAAGACCGACGCTGGTGCCACTGAGCCACAGGCCCCCTAGATGTTACTTATGTTAGAGAGCGCAGAACGCTTGGACATTCTCATTGAATCAATTCCACCCCAAAAACACTTAAAACAAGTTCTTTGGACAGGGTGGATCATTACTCGTCTAGTGTATGTTATTTAATCGAAGGGTTCAACTACCTACGCATTATGCTTCTGATACATTGATAAAAAAGATAAAGTAAGATGCCAAGGTACTAGAAACAAGGAAATATAAAATACTAAACAGTAAAACAATATTTATATGAGTACGTATCTGTGTATTCGTAAATTTCTAAATTAAATACCCACAAAAACTCGCAACGCAACGCAAAAATCCGCTTTTGCCAAGCCATGTATATTTGTATACATAAAGTGATGAATTGCCAATGACATTGAAACCGAAATTAAAATAATTAAATTAGAATAATATTGGTAAACGTTTTCATTTAATTAAATCTATCCCCAGGCCTCTGAAAACTATTTTTTGAGCCCAGAGAATGATTTCTATTGTTGGCAAGGAAATAATACTTTTTATACCGATCCTTATCCTAACTAACCTCTGAAAAAAATTTCATTGTATCACGAAGCTTATCAGAAATTGAAACAATAAAATCAAATATAGATTGACTCAGTATTTCCCCATTTTCGTTCGATTTCGATAGTAGCCTAGCCAGTATATGAATTCTAGGAAGACGATTGACGTTAACACATAAATTAGAAAACAAATTACCTCGAGATTATATATTTCACAACTTTTAATTCCGTACATAATTTTTTCAAAGGCGGTTCTACGTAGAAAGTTGTAATTTGGCATGGTGATGCAACTTACTGATCCATAGAAAGCCAAAAATAAAAAAAATATATCCTCCACATCTAGAACTTGAAAAAGATTTATCGCGAATTTTTCTTTGTAGTCAATCATTTGGAAGAGCTAGTTATAAGGATACAGAAACTATTTTTCAGAATTTTCTGAATTTTACGTCTTTCATTCATTTTCAAAACTATTGAAACTGAAATAGTATGCAACTTTCCCGTAATACATGTAAATAGAGTTCAATAATATTATGTCCAAGATTAAATTAAACAGACCCAGCCTCCGAAATGAAGTTATCAGTGAATATTTGTCTTATGTGTAATGCATCTACCGCTGGCTTGTAAATTTTGTATTGTGTGACCCCTGCTACTTGAATACACTTGTATTTAACATAATCATTTGTATTTTTATCGTATTTTATGATAAAATTATGCAGTGAGCAAGTGGCCATAATTATGTATTCTACGTGTTTTGGAAAGGCCTGAATCCTCCTATTATAAAGTCTAATTTTTTTAGAACAAATCCCAAAACTGTTTTTTATGTCTTCCTGGCATGACAAACGATGAACTTCCAATTTGCTCAACGGTATGAATTAATGTTCTGACATTCGCTATTCTTATAATTTTCTTCCATAGTCGACCTGTCACTATTTTCACTTTACAGTATTTGCTGTAAATGAAAAAAGAACTCTAACAACAAAGTAATTACCATTATCAAAGTTTTAAATTAACGCCGCACTAAGTGCAAATAACTTGCTCCTTGTCATAATTAAAGACATGTAATTGGAGTGTCATTGATAGTCATAAACACACAGAATGTTAGTTACTATCAGTCTTCATTTTATAATTAGCCTACTTTGATCTTGTCATAGATATCAGTGTCATCAGGAAGATCACAGGCATGCGCAAATGTATCACCAACGGCCAATAGTATTGCAGTAACGCTTTCCGCTTGCATTTTGCATTTCGTTCACGTAGTGATGCACGTGATTGCGTCGTAGATAGAATATCAAACCAACTCGAAAATTGCTTGTTTTTATAGTTCATACTTATGTACTAACAAAATTGTTAGTGTTGCATGGTGTTTCGTGAATATCGTGAACTGTATGATGGAATTCCCTAAATTACTAGCAGCTTGAGGATTTTAGTTCCAGTAGTTTTGTCTGAATAAGTTTCTGATACAAAGTGTGACATATCTCATTATATCAATATCTGTTGTCACTAACTCTGAAAGCCAAACATTATTTTCAATTACATTATCCTGAAATTATGAGAAAAATTGGTCCACTGAAACATTTTTACTCACTTCGTTTTGAATCGAAACGTAGAGAGTCAAAAATTGAAGGAAATGTCGTGTCATCTAGGGTCAATATTACTAAAACCTTAGCTATCAAACATCATCTGAAATGATTTGAAAAAAATATGTGACTTTTGAAAAACATGCTGGTACCCAACGTGTATCTGATGTTATACCAGAGATAAAAGAAATATGCTCATCTACTGTTCTGCAAAAGATTGAAACTGTCATTTTTCAAAGAAAAAATTGCATTGAGAATGTTTCTTATGAACTGAATAAAATAATCAAAATCGAGAACAACGGTGTACCAATTTTTGGTATCGTTCGTTTCATCTTAGTCAATTCGATTAATGAGGTATGTTTTGTTTTTGAAGAAATAAAAATAATATATTTGAGCAAACATTAATTTGCTTATGAAGTGGAATTCACTCATACAAAAAGATGTGTTTTGCAAACACAAATTGAGTTCACTATACACAGTGAGATTATTCCCCATTCAAATAGTAAAAAGTACATTACATTTTCTCGATACAAAGCTCCCATGATCATTTCAAAAAGTTATTAACACAGCATATTCCAAAAAAAATTCATACTAATCTGGCATTTTAGTTTTTTGTATTAAGTACTTGATTGAACACTTCCTAGTTTATTTTTCCAATAACTTGATATTATGTATATCGGCATTTGATTTAACTTTCAATCTTATTAGCTGGCCTATTGTATATTTCTGTTAAAAATATAAATGCAATTAAATGACTGACAAATATTGTTTTATATTTTATATGTTTTTTAATAAAACATTATCTTAAAGAGTTTTGAGTTTGTGGGGTGCAAATAAAAAACAAAGGAATTAAAATTTGTATTATTTCATCATTTTTCATCTTGGGTCGTCCTTGACTTTCAAGTTAGTTTTCAATTCAATTGTTCGAACTCTAGACTCTGCATTTTGAAAGTTTCAGGGATTTTTTTTTCATAGGGAATAGTTGAATGCATTTGAGCAATAAATCTTATTAAAATTATCCACGAGGATAATGAAAGTGAAAGTGCAATCGGAAATGGTTGTTTTATCATTGAATATTTTTTACAATTTATTACTTGTTCATTCATTGGTGCCCGTTTTTTGCGGGCACTATATGAGTCAAAATTGATATCCTTGCTGAATCGATGCATTATGAATATAATTTTGATATTCAAAACATTTTATTTGACATTTCCATTTGGAAAAATTTACAGGATGTTTCACAACCATGGTGTCAATTTGAAACTGATTCAGATTTCTCTTGATGAATGAATGGGAATGAATGGGAATGGTTTTGCAGATGTTTTCATCATGTTGGAGTTGAAAGAAAAACTCCATTAAGAATATTGATTTTTGTAGTGTTTGATAAAAGGTTTTTTAAACCCTTCACTTAATTCAATACTCTTGCCCTGCATGCATCTTAGCACCTTTGGGAAAAATGAGTCCTACTCATTTTTTCAAAGGGAATCTCCAGTTTTATTTTGAACCATAGTTCTGGAAAACCCTATATTTGTAATTTTCCAAGCAAAATAATCAATTGAGGTAAGTAATTAATTTCATTGCTGTAAGTGGTGAAGTTATTAACTGTAAGTTCATTTTTTGTTGTAACAATGACATCATGTATTTGTCATAAATGTATGGTTGAATAAAAGCAAATAGCTATTTTCATTACCACAATGAAGGTGTTGAATAACAATAAGTGAAATCAATTGATAGTACCAAATGTACACTTTAATAATGACAAATACCTTCTTTTTTATACCAAATAAAACCGACAATAACAACAATCAAAATATACAGGGTGTTTTATAATTGAATGATGATCCTAAAGGGCGATAATCCTTGGATGATTTTAAGAAAAATTCTTCATATGAACATAGGTCCGCAAACGCTTCATTTCTGAGATAAATAATGTTGAAATTTAACAAAAAAATCAGTTCTTCCCCAATATCTGTGAAACCGCCTTGGCTTTTTTTTCAATTTTCGTACATGCAAAGTACGCATAAAAATGTTTTTACATGATAAAGGATTTCTTAATTTTTATCAGTCTCGTCCCTGTTAACATGCCCTGCCATATTTTTTATCAAAATAATGATACGCCACTGTCTGTTTTTCAAATAAATATTATTTTTGTAATTGTCCTCTATCTTCTCATAAAAATGGTCATCTGCCTTTTTTTCATCCGGCGGACGGTTTTCGATTTAGAAAATAAATTACATTCATTTGCTTGTCCCTATTCGATTTTTTCTCTTAGTCTTAATTTCACAATTGTGGTAACGAAAGGATCTAGGCAAGATTTTTATAATTTTATGGTAACTATTATTTAGTTTCTGTAATGAGTACGCATAAAAATACATTTTTTATTTTCAAAAACATAACTATTATGAACAAAAAATACCAAAATTGAATTAACTGTTCAATATGTCCGCCTCCTGCAAGTATGCACGTTTCAGCCCTCCTTGTCATTGACTCGCGTACTCTTTGGAATACTCCTGGAGTGTTCCTTATTGCTTCACAGGAAACCATTAGGCGGTTTCGCAATTCTTCCTCAGTTAGAATTGGTTGACTGTACACCAATGTCTTGAGATGTCCCCAAAGAAAATAATCAAGACTGTTTAAGTCTGTGGATCTAACTGGCCATGACTCTGTTTCCCCACGACCTATCCAGCGATTATGAAAGTTTTGGTTTCGCGTGCCAGAGCACTAAAATGAGCAGGTGCACCATCGTGCAAAAACCACATGCGATTTCGCATTAAAATAGGAACATCTTCCAACAGAATTGGCAAATGATCTTCAAGAAATCGGCGATAATTATGTCCATTCAATCTGCGTGGTAAGAAAAAGGTCCAATTAGATAATCTCCAATAATTCCAGCCCAGACATTCAATGAGAACTGCTCCAGGTGATGAGATTCCACGATTGCATGCGGATTTTCCACGGCCCCAAAATAATTACTATGAAAATTTCTGATCCTGTTTTAAGTAAAACTAGCTTCGTCCGTGAATAAAATTTCCCTGTCAAATAAAAGATTTTCACTAACTTTTTGGAGAAACCATTGGCAGAAATTCACTCGTAATGGAAAGTCTCGAGGAAGTAGAGCCTGAACCCGTTTAATGTGATAGGGATATAATAATCATGAAAAATCCTCCATACTAGAATATGGGAGATATTCAAATTATTAGAAACTTGCCTAGTACTTATTTTAGGATTTTCGTCAAATGAATTTAAAACAGCTACCTCAATTGCTGGAGTTCTTGCAGTCCGATGTGCTCCTTTCAAGTGATGATTGGGCTCAAAACTTCCTGTTTCACTGACCTTATGTGGGTGCTTGAAATCGTTCGAGCATCAGGAACCATTCTATTTGGGAAGCGCTCTTGATGCAGTCGCCTGGCTTCATATGCGTTCCCCTCAGCAAGCCCATACAAGTAATGCATGTCTGCTAATTTGGTATTTGTAAAATTTACCATGTTTTTTTTTAATAAACAAGTTTTTATAACGTAAATAATATCACGTATCTAGCTAAAGAAGTGTCAAAATTGTTTATGTTGAAAACAACGAAAAGTGTTCTTAGCATACTAGATGTTTCTAGCCCACAAGATAATCCTACTCCTCTTCAACGGCTGATTTCGCATAGGGACAAGCAAATGAATGCATTTTATTTTCTAACTCAAAAACCGTTCGCCGGACGAAAAAAAGCCAAGAGACTATTTTTATGAGAAGATTGAAGACAATTACAAAAATAATATTTATTTGGGAAAAAGACAGTGGCGTATCATTATTTTGATAAAAAATATGGCAGGGCATGTTAACAGGGACGCCACTGAAGAAAATTAAGAAATCCTTTATCATGGAAAAATGTATTTTTATGCGTACTTTGCATGTACCAAAATTGAAGAAAAAAATCAGAGCGGTTTCAGAGATATTGGGGAAGAACTGATTGTTTTGTTTTTGTTCGAAGGATTATCGCCCTTTAGGATCAGCATTCAATCATGAAACACTCTGTATATTTAGGGCAAAAACTTTGTGTCATTAGGCACTGTAAGTACCTGATTTGATAGTAGGTGGCACTATTTTATTTGAATTTCAGTTTGATAATGGCAACTAAACACTGTCGGTCTTTTTTTTTCCTAGTGACAATTAAAGTGAGACCCAGTCCCCAATACGGATGCTTTTTTTAATAGTGGTTATTAAAGTTTTTTCTCGGTGTACAAGTACAGAGTGGCGAATTCTCCTTCTGTTTCTCTATTTGTCCATGCCTGATGAACCTATTTCCGTTTTTTCACTTGTTCTTCCTCCTGGTTCATCCGGAATCAGAGCAATCATCCGCTGATAACTTCGCCATCTTCGTCCTATCAAGTGCACTGCCACACCACGGATGGAACTGCGTTATAAAAACGTATAAGAGTCGATTGTTGCACTAATAATTATGAAAGATGGCTTCGCGTTCGAGAAGAAATCTACTTTTTGTATTGAATGCAGTGGAAAAATCGGACGATGAAATTGAACTTGTAGGTTAAATAGTCCATTGAAATGTTACATGAGCTTTGCATTTCTTAGAGGACGCAATTTTATTTTTGGGACATGTGTGAGGGGTCAATAGAAGCTTAACCTCAAGTTTGTGGGGTCGCCACCCTTGTCCCCCGGCCGCCATCTTGGAAAAAGGGGTGAACACACTTTTTTCGCGATATCTCGGAAACTATGCGTCTTACAATTACAATTTGTGAAATCATAATTTGCAGCAAATTGTTTTGCCTACAAATATGTTTATAAAACTTTTTGCCCTAAATTAAAAATTAAAGAAGTTATAAGCAAAAAAGTGGGAAAATTTCTGTAAAAATTTTCTTTTTTGCTCTATAACTTTTTTTTATACATTTTACAAAAAAATTACCTGAGACCAATCTTGTAGATGATCTTTTGAGGAAAATTTTTCCTTATAATTTTTTTTAATTTCATTCATTTAAAACGCTGTTACAGCGCTCCAAAGTTGACCGGGTTCGTCAATGCTCATGAGAATCCGGTCGAAACGAAATGTTTAACTTATTCTTGATTTTTTTTTATTGTAAATATATTCTTACAAATTTTTTGTTGAATTCGAACAACTTTACTTATTCATTCCTAACTCTTTTCCCCGCCACCTATGAGGTAGAGTCTGTAAGCGCGTTTTTTTTAACGTAGTATCCCCAGTAGGCCTACTCCACGGACATCTTGCTTATAAGGTAATCCTCGTCATCTAATATTTTTAATCACTTATCACTACTCTAATCGACTTTTCTTCGATGGTCCAGACTGTGGCTCAGAATCAAAATCAACGTCAAATGTGAAAGTGTGAGGAATGACAGGAGTTAAAATTGGAGTCATAGTTGGAAGTTCATCTTCAAATTCATTTTCTTCCATTATCTTTGATATTTCCATAATGTTGCTGCATGTTTCGCCAGAACAATGGAGGCATACTGTAGAGCATTTCAGGCCTGCTCTTCTGCAGCCACACATGCTTCCACAGTTTCCTTTGCATCTGCAGATAATTAATTTCATGAGATCGGGGGGTGCTGGAGGCTTGGAAACTTGTATTGGCATCCAAATGTTTGCATGCTTCTTCCAGCCCCAATCTTCAGGATTTTTATATCTTCCGAGCCACGACTGGACCTGGTGATATACTCGGAGACTGTGAAAACGAGCAGCATCTTGTGTTGGAGGCAACGATGATAAATTAAATGAATTTTTAGTCACTGTCTTGGCAAATCGTTTGTATCGCAAGCCGTCTAGTGAGTCGTCTTTATTACCGCCGTATAAAGCTATAGAGAAACGTTCGCCAACAAGAGTGAGCAAAGTTGGATCGACTTTCTCACTCAGGAATAGCGCGGTACCACCAGCTAATTCAGGATGTTTCTCCATTATTTTTATAAATTTTAATTTCCCCATATTATAGGCTGCTGATGTATCACATCCTGAAAAAGCATGAAGAAACAGCAAATTCTGTGTTATGAGATCTCCATACATAAAACTTGAAGGGCTATATAACTGAGCAGATGTGCGCCCTTTTGAAGGTTTTGAAAAATAAATGTTAGGCTGTCTTGTACCTAATGCCGTGAGCAATACAAGAATGTCAATGTCCTCTGCCACAATAATAACAGATTCATGAGATCGGGATGCAGTAAGCGCAGCAGAGACGATGATTGAATCTGCATCTGATTCAGCTTGGTTGACCAAACCAACCTCTGAAAGAGCAGTTTTGAGAAGATCTATCAAGTTTGATTTGGTTTTTTCATTACCAAGAAATTTTTCTTGAGATATTGTTAGTACGGTACTCTTATCAAACTTAATTTCAGTACATTGGTGTTTTTTCGTGCGACGCATACGTTCCCATGACTTTGTTCCTGCTATATCAGGATTTTCGGAGTAACCATCAAATATCATTGTGCAGATAGTCCATAATGTTCTTGCACATACCGAACATACTCCTCAAGGATGTTGTTCAATGACGAATTCCGATCCCAAATCACTTTATGCAATAGAAAACCACCATCGATAACAAAATGACTTCTGTGAATGTTTTCAAAGGATTGGTCCAGCGGTGTGAAAACATTAAACAAAGACGACTTAGTACCTTTCCTCATGCCATCCTCAGCCACAGCCTGGACCATCGAAGAAAAGTCGATTAGAGTAGCTAGCTAATAAGTGATTAAAAATATTAGATGACGAGGATTACCTTATAAGCAAGATGTCCGTGGAGTAGGCCTACTGGGGATACCACGTTAAAAAAAACGCGCTTACAGACTCTACCTCATAGGTGGCGGGGAAAAGAGTTAGGAATGAATAAGTAAAGTTGTTAGAATTTAACAAAAATTTTGTAAGAATATATTTACAATAAAAAAAATAAAAAATAAGTTAAACATTTCGTTTCGACCGGATTCTCATGAGCATTGACGAACCCGGTCAACTTTGGAGCGCTGTAACAGCGTTTTAAATAAATGAAATTGAAAAAAACTATGAGGAAAAATTTTTCTCAAAAGATCATCTACAAGATTGGTCTGAAGTAATTTTTTTGTAAAATGTATAAAAAAAGTTATAGAGCAAAAAAGAAAATTTTTACAGAATTTTTTTCACTTTTTTGTTTATAACTTCTTTAATTTTTAATTTAGGGCAAAAAGTTATATGAACATATTTGTAGGCAAAACAATTTGCTACAAATTATGATTTCACAAATTGTAATTGTGAGACGCATAGTTTCCGAGATATCGCGAAAAAAGTGTTTTCACCCCTTTTTCCAAGATGGCGGCCGGGGGACAAGGGTGGCGACCCCACAAACTTGATATTAAGCTTCTTTTGACCCTCCACACATGTCCCAAAGATAAAATTGCGTCCTCTAAAAAATGCAATATTCGGTCCTTAAATTGTAACATTTCAATGGACTAAAAGTCAAGTAGAGGATGAAGAACAGACGGGAATGGACTAGGAATATGAAGGAACATCAAGAAAGGCATAATGTGTTTTTGTGATTTTGGCAGCGATGTATTATCAGATAATATGTTCACTAAATGTCTACAAAGCTTACAAAAATCAACGACAAACTACTAACAACCACAAAAATGACCTTCGAACGCAAATGCTTTGTTTGTTCCCCGGTGTCCGGGGGAAATAAGTTCATATCCCTGAATTCTCCTGCCATGTCTCTTTCCACACATGAATATGATGTATTTTACCGCTTTCCTGGTGCTTTCGATGTTCGAGAACTTCATATTCTTATCACAACACTATGTCTCACACAAACATTATCGGCCACCATTTGATAAAATAGAAACCAAAAAAATTATCACATAAACCTATCAGATAATCCTTTTATATCAAACACGTGCTGCTGGCCTTGCGATGCTAGTTTTCATTGTCTGTATTCCTGTATTACGACCAGGGCAGGTTTAACCGGATTAAAGCATAAGTACGTTAGAGATGTGCCTCGGGTATCAAATTACGAGGGTAATCCCAGAAGTAATAGACCTATCAAAGAAAACACAAAAAAATTGGGAAACAATATCTGTATTTCTCTACATAATCCCCTTCGACTCGATACACATTCAGCGATGTTCAATAGCTTCAATACCCTGTTTATACTGAGAATCGTCGAGCTCCTCAAAATAGCCATCAACCGCCATCACTGTTGGCAAATATTTTATCACCCATTCATTTTTGCATGTTTGGAAACATAAAATAATCCGAGGGGGCTAAATCTGACACCAGTGTGAAGTTAACAGCCACTTTCTGGCAGCCAAATCGACGGAAACCCCTGAACCATCAAAGGCGTCGGTGGCTGCTGAAATTTATATTTTAAAGGGTTATTCAGCTCTAATGCTACATACTATGATGGAAAGATAATGCAAGCATCGTATTTGATGAATTTCGAGGCACTGAACTGAATGGGGGATGTTTAATGGAAAAATCAACAAATATTATTGAAATTAATCGATGACTCGGTCAGGAAAGTCGTCTAGAACATATTGATGAACTCAAAAACCACTTCTATGAATGATTTTGATTCATATACAAAAATGTCAGTTCCTGCATGTGGGTCACTAGCGAAAGGGACAAGGGTCATTTTGACGAGAAAAAAACATTTTCTTAATATCTGTGATCTGTGATTACCTGATGAAATTGTCGACGATATTCGTTCGGGATACTTTGATTTGGGATAACAAGGACGTTCCAAAATTATCCGTTTGGAATCAAAATATAGATGCTGTTACAAATTCGATTCTCACTAAACAGATCTCAGAAACAGTTAGAGATACAGATGCAATCAAATTGGGGAAAAGTTACACAATTATTTGCTGAATAAAATGAAAACAAAATGTTTCGAATTGTAGTAGATTTTTTCCGAGCCAATCATTGCAGATAGAAATAATCGGAAAGTGATTGCCACTTTCAAAGACCTACAAAGTGATGACTAATCGGTGCATATATATATATATATATATATATATATATATATATATATATATATATATATATATATACAGTGTCCGGCATGAAGTTCGCAGCATATGAAAAACTTTTTTATTATTGATTTCTCGAAAAAAAACATTCGTGATAAAAACCTCTGCTTCATTCCAAACCTGAAATGCTAACACTAAAATTGAATTTCATACGACCCTATACAAGGGAGATAGAAAAGCATGCTTTGTTTACAAAATAATATGATCCCATCACTTTATTTCTCACGGTAGAATTCAAATTCATGGGGAAATATTGTTCAAAATCGAATGTTGATCCAGTAATTCGAATCATAGCCACCTATGACCAATTTCATATTTCAACTTTTTTCCCATTTTTTCCTCATCGCCCTGTACAACATAAGGAATATTATGCTAGACGAATGGTATATTGTTAGATATGATGATATCACTCTCTGAATGTTTTCTCATTTCTCCCTCCCATCGGAAAATCACATTAATTGAATTATGTGACGGAATTTCACAAAATCTTGCTGCAAATAGTAAATAAAACTGAATTGTCTCCAATGTATGATGCCAGAATGCCAATCAATTTATTTTCACAATACAAATAACATTTTTTGAAACAAATATGTCCTATGCTTTAGTGAATATGAGTGTATATGAATTCTGAATGAGGATTATGATTTTGTTTTGGCGAATATAAAAAATTCAAGATGGTGTACGAGTTTTGTGATTTATTGTCCAATACTATTCAAAATTTTATTGGTATACAGGGGCATCTAGACAGCGTCAGACATGCTCACGGATCCAAGTGAATTTGATGCGGTTGATACGGTTTTTGGAAGTGCTAATTTTAAGAGTTGAAGCTAGTATAGTTATTTCTTAAGTGTTCTAATAATAAATTGCACCAAAAATTTATAGTGATCTACCTGTTAGCCAGTATTGAAAAGTAGGGTAGAACACTGGATAGCTCAGTGGAGAAGGGGAGGTTCTTGTACAATAGTTACGTTGATAATAAACCCAGTTTGAATGGAGAATCAGAAAAGTTTATATTAACCAGAACGTTATTTATACAAAACAGTCAGTTTTTAGGGATAAAATTCCTAGCCCAGTACGTACTAGGGGTTGTGACAGTTCTACAACTAAAAAACTAAGCGGTGGATACGTATTTTCCTATATGGTTTCAAAATCAGTGATTGAAGGCAATAGGCAAATTACAATAAAATGGGCACTCATCCAAATCCCTGCAACCCCAAGAACTGCAAGCACTGAGGGTGGTTCTCTACTTCTAAGGACTACAGCGGGTCCTGTGAAGATTCCTCCTCGCGCGGAATTCCCGAGAGTGTACCCAATGTACAATGTACAATGACGGATTGAAAAACGCCTTATAAATGAAAAGGAGAAGAATAAATCCATGATCCGAGATAAATGGTAATTGATTCATACCTTGGATGGCGTATGGCCTCAGAGTCTGATTTCAGCTTATATCCCTCTTAAAGTGAGGAGACAGATACCAAATAATCTTGATAATCACAGAAAACGAACACAGAGATTTAATCCCCACTCTTGGGTAATATTCAATAAAATTAACAGAACGTAATTTTAAATGAATGTAACCACTATGCTCTCGGTTGAAATCTTTTGCTACTGATTCGGTTTTAAAAAATGTTAGATGGAACTCTCGTGAGGGAATGCGCGAAATACTCCAAGTGGAGTACCTCGATTGGCCATCCTTTTTCATCACATTAAATATTAGTTGTAATTAGCGACCTATTGTCGAACGACTGACTATTCAGGTATTTTCTACGTTTATCTGAGGTCGAATGATAGAACATCCAAATTATTTGTAGAAACAAGGAAAAGGTTCACTGAAAATATTAATACGCATTATTAGAAACAGTCGCTCAATTTGAAAGATCCCGATCTGAAAATAGACCGATACAATCCCACCTATTCTCAAAAAAAAAAAAAAAAAAAAATTATTTTAATTTTTTTATTACTTTGTCGTTATCCGAGGGATGAGGTTTCAAATCCTTGACATGCTATGACCAATCTTACGATTTTCATCATTCTTTAACTCGTACGTCCAGGGCGATAATTTTTCAATTATCGTACAAGGCGCTATGAATTTATGAGCCAATTTTGCAGAAAAATACTTTGTTGCGTCAGATAATGCGAAATTCCTATGCCACACCTTCTGACCAACCACGTACTGAAAATCTCTATGTCTCAAATCATATGTTTTTTTGCTCTGTTCGTAGGCTTTATTTAGTCTTTCTCCAACTTTCCTATAAACGGTTTCAAAGCCCGAAGATTGCGAAATTAGAATATTTGGATCTTGAGTTAGAATAACACCACTTTGGGGATTATTCTCTTCTACGTTTGCTGAACCACTAAAAGTGATTTCGCGACCAAAATTTATGTAATATGGTGTGAATGATGTAACCTCGTGTTTTAAAGTTCTAATTGCACATGCAAATTTTTGTAAATTAATATCCCATTCCCTATGATTTTCTTGGACATATGCAGAAATCATTGTTTTCAGAACTATATGTATTCGTTCTACCGCGTTAGCTTGAGGGTGATAGAAAGCTGTGTATAGAAGCTTCACATTGAATGTCTTTGCCAAATTTTTGAAGTCCCTACTAACAAAAGCTTTTGTTAGTAGGAACCTCGGAACCCCAACTAACATAAAATTTAACAATGTTTGCCGAAGTGGCAGCCCTCATCGGAAAGAAGAAAGGAAACTTACTGAAATAATCGGAAACAGAAAGTATGTATGTGTAACCATGATTACTCCTTGGTAAAGGCCCTACTACATCAACACAAATTAACCCCTCCGGTTCTTTCTGCTCCGATCTAGTTGCTATGCAAATTTGTCAATTTTTTATATACTTAGTAATATCACATTTCATTTTTGGCCAGTTATACTTATTTAAAATTCGGTGGAGAGTTTTGAAAATACCACAATGCCCTGCAGTCTCAATATCATGGTGATTTTTTATTATTTCAATACGATGGTCTTTTGGCACCACAATTTTCTAATCAAATTCACCATCAGATAATTCAGGATATTTATTTTTGAACCGTTTCAACCATCCACAAAGGAAAATTTATCGGGTTTTCTGAAACGTTTTTCACCATTTTTCTGTACCAGCTGTCAGCAGTGTTTTCATATTGAGTGGGGGGGATTCGAATTTCGTCCAAAATAGGTACTGCGCGCGAAAGTGCGACTGGCACGACATTACCTTTACCTTTGCGATGAAAAATAGTAAAATCATACTGTTGCAACTTGAGGTTCCAGCGCTCTAAACTACCTATAGGATCACGAAGGTTGTTTAGCCACATAAGAAAAGTGAAACACGGTCGTGAACGTTGCTCAGTGAAGTTTCTCAGGTACTTTTCGATTGTGACAAATGAACGGCGATATATTTATGGCATTCTGTGATTTTGGTGTGTAGTATTCATTTGTAACTGATCGAAAATGCTGAAGTGGGTATTACCAATCGCCATCTTAGTAGGAGGAATCCTGATAATTCATCAGGTGGAGAGCTGCAACGAGGCAGTCTGTTTATTGACAAAGTCGTGCAACTGTGACCTGAAAAACTGCACCTGCTGCCAAGACTGCTTCAATTGCCTGAGCTACTTGTACACAGAGTGCTGCTCATGCGTGGATATGTGTCCCAAGCCAAATGATACAGACACTGTTCTGAGCAGAAAGTCCCACGTTGAAGATTTTGATGAAGGTGTTCCAGCACTATTTTCTGTTTTAACAGAATTTCCAGATGTTATGCAAAGGTGGGATACTAGAACTTTTCCAGTGGATATTGAGTACAACAATTATCTACCCAAAAAAGAAATGAAAATGCAAACAGCTGAACAAGAAGTAGTTCCATCCAAACAAGACATCATAACTTTGAATTGTACTGTGGCGTTTTGGGCACAATGCATGAGTTGGACAAAATGTCGATCTAGCTGTCAAACCATGGGTGCTTCGAAATACAGATGGTTCCATGATGGATGCTGTCAATGCATTGGAGAATACTGCATTAGCTACGGAATAAATGAGAGCAGTTAGAGAGAATACTGAGGACGAGGAGGACTTAGACCGCTGTAGTCCTTAGAGAACACTCAGGTTGAGTTCATGGGTTGCAGGATTTGATGAGTACTATTTTATTTTAATTTGCCTATTGCTCAATCACTGATTTTGAAACCATATAGGAAATAGTATCCACGCTTAGTTTTAGTTGAGAATTACAACCTCTAGTACGTACTGGGCTAGAATTTTAGCCTAAACTGACTGTTTTGTATAATAACGTTCTGGTTAATATAATTTGATTTCATTAACTGGTTTATCAACGTAACTATTGTAAAGAACTCTTCTTCACTGAGCTATCCAGTGTTCTACCTACTTCAATACTGGCTAACAGGTAGATCACTATAAATTTTTGGTACAATTTATCATCAGAACTCTTGAGAAATAACTATACTAGCTTCAACTCTTAAAATTATGAGAAAACCGTATCAATGGTTTTTTCTGGCAGTGCTTATTTAAGAGTTGAAGCTAGTATAGTTATTTCTTAAGTGATCTGATAATAAATTGTACCAAAAATGTATAGTGATCTACCTGTTTGCCAGTATTGAAACGTAGGATAAGTCACTGGATAGCTCAGTGGAGAAGGGGAGATTTTTGTACAATAGTTACGTTGATAATAAACCCAGTTTGAATGGAGAATGAGAAAAGTTTATATTAACCAGAACGTTATTTATACAAAACAGTCAGTTTTTAGGGCTAACATTCCGAGCCCAGTACGTACTAGGGGTTGTGACAGTTCTATAACTAAAAAACTAAGCGGTGGATACGTATTTTCCTATATGGTTTCAAAATCAGTGATTGAAGGCAATAGGCAAATTAAAATAAAATGTGTACTCATCCAAATACCTGCAACCCCATGAACTGCAAGCACTGAGGGTGGTTCTCGACTTCTAAGGACTACAGCGGGTCCTGTGAAGATTCCTCCTCGCGCGGAATTCCCGAGAGTGTACCCAATGACGGATTGAAAAAGGCCTTGGATGGCGTGTGGCCTCAGAGTCTGATTTCAGCTTATATCCCTCTTAAAGTGAGGAGACAGATACCAAATAATCTTGATAATCACAGAAAACGAACACAGAGATTTAATCCCCACACTTGGGTAATATTCAATAAAATTAACAGAACGTAATTTTAAATGAAAGTAGACACCACTGTGCGCTCGCTTGAAATCTTTTGCTACTGATTCGATTTAAAAAAATGTTAGATGGGAATGGATATGGGTATGAGTATGGGAATGCGCGAAATACTCCAAGCGGAGTACCTCGATTGGCCATCCTTTTTCATCACATTAAATATTAGTTGTAATTAGTGACCTATTGTCGGTTCTCACTGCTGTATTCGTTTACATATCGAACGACTGACCATTCAGGTATTTTCTACGTTTATCTGAGGTTTTTTCTGGCAGTGCTGATTTTAAGAGCTGAAGCTAGTATAGTTATTTCATAAGTGTTCTTCAAAAGTTTGTGTAACTACAACAATATCGTCTATATAGACAAATACATATGGTTCCAAATCTGGACCAAGAACACTCTCGACAAGTCGTTGAAATGAAGCTGGCCTATTACAAATTCCGTAAGGCATTTTTTTAAACTGAAACAATCCTCTATTAGGAACCGTAAATGCAGTAATAGGTCTAGATTCGACGGCGACGGAAATTTGCCAGTATGCTTGTTTTATATCCAGGCTACTGAGGTATGTTGCGCTACGTAATTTGTCCAAAGTATCACTAACGTATGGTATAGGGTACGCGTCCTTCTCTGTAACCGCGTTAACATGACGGTAATCTACACAAAATCTATACGTATTATCTTTTTTCTTTACTAAAATTATCAGACTTGACCACGGTGACGTAAATTTCTCTATAATATCATCAGCTAACATTTTATTTAGTTCAATATCTACTTGTTTTTGTACTGCTGGAGAAATTCTGTAATACCGTTTTTCTATGGGATCTGTGTTTGGTTTGAGTTTGATTTTATGTTTCACCAAGTGAGTGTGACCCGTTTTATTTGCAATGTTCACGAAATAACTTTCAACCAGACTATTTAACTGAACTGACTGACCTGGTGTCAAGACAGTTTGTTCCCCCACTGATGCTGCCTCAATTTGTTCATCACTAAAAACCCACTCACCGCGTCTTAAATCTGGGACAATATTGAATTTTTTCCAAAAATCAGCGCCGACTATAAGGCTATTTGGTATTGTTGGCACTACCAATGTATCAATAATTTTAATTTTATCTCTTAGTCTAAAAGGAATGGAGATATACCCCGCAATCTCGCACTTTTGACCATTTGCCACATTACAGTTCGGAACTTCCGAAGGCAACATTTTAAAATTCATTGATCTGATTTTATCATACCCCTGAATAGTTCTACTAGCACCTGAATCAAGAAGACCTAAAATTTCCGCCCCTGAAATATCGACATGTAGGTAAGGCCTTTCGTCGCCAATTACACTTGATAAAATAAAATCCAAGTACACCGGGTGACACAGGATATCGGGCCACCCCTGTAACTTCTGCATTCGTGAACGGATTTTTCTGGAATTTGGTACAGTTATATAAGCAACCATTTCGGATTTGATCACATTACAATCCAATATGGCGGACTTCCGGTTTTTCTGGAAATGCCAGTAACTTTGTTTTTTTCAAATGGAACACCCTGTATATTTTCACATATTCAACAGGTCAAAACAAGTCCAAATCTTATGTCAAATGTAATTTTTTTTAAACAATTGAAATTAAAATTGTTTTTTTATTTTACCTCGTGGATAAATGAGATTCGGTCGAAGCTAATCACAATGAGTCGCAAATAACAGAAAAAAATATTTTTTTCTGCAAAATAATTTTTTGTGTCACTTACTGGTTAATCAATTCAGTCACATCACATTTTGATCAAAAATTCATTTTTTTCAAATGAAACCCCTATGGGCCACCTACCTGTCTCTCTAGAACATTCATTGAGGAAAAAAATGACATATCAGTTTTGTATTTCGGTGCAGTAACAAATTGTATAAATTCAAAAATCTACAACTAGTTCATGAGTTTTCTGGCAGTTCGAATAATTTTTCAACTTAGTAAGCTGTGGAAACAACATTTCTGAATCTTGTCAACTAATTGTGTAAGCTATACTTATAAGCACGATAATGGTGTTTTTTTTTTTTATTCTAGCGTTTTTTCGACTGAGATTGCATTGGTATTCCAATTCCCGTGTCGAAGCGGTTGGATCAAAATCGACATAAGCAAAACATTCATTTCTGCCTCCTCACTTACGATCATCTTCTCCATTGTTGGGTTCTTTTCGGAATCTTCTCTCCACATTTTTGAAAAATGTTCTTTGTGGGTGTCTTCTGTGTGGGTTTCGTTCAGCGTATAACTGACAAGCGGCTACAATGTTTTCAAGACATTCTCCGTAAATTAATAACATATCAACCTGTTCACTTCTTGTGAACCTATAATTTTTATTTTACATTTCTACTAAAGTAATTCTTGGAAGTTAACTAATTTTCGAGAGTTGAGATGAAAGATGACAGCGAAACACAATTAGTTGACAATATTCAGAAATGTTGTTTTCCACAGCTTACTAAGTTGAAAAATTATTCGAACTGCAAGGAAACTCATGAACTAGTTGTAGATTTTTGAATTTATACAATTTGTTACTGCACCGAAATATAAAAATTATGTTATTTTTTTCCTTAATGAATGTTCTAGAGAGACAGGTAGGTGGCCCAATGGGGTTTCATTTGAAAAAAATGAATTTTTGATCAAAATGTGATGTGACTGAATTGATTCGTCAATAAATGACACAAAAAATAATTTTTCAGAAGAAATTATGTTTTTCTGTTATGTGCGACTCATCAAGGGAAAGAATACTCGAACAACCTCAGAGCTAATGCAAAATGCACTGAGGACAGTAGAGGAATGGTGTAACAGAGAGAGCCTAAGGGCAAATCCGAACAAAACAACACTAATTCCCTTCACCCGGAGAAGAAACATGGGAGATCTCATACCTCCTAGACTATTCGGTGAAACATTACAAGTAGTAGAGCAGGTGAAATATCTAGGGCTGATTCTTGACAAGAAACTAACCTGGAACCCGCATCTTCAACATGTAACCAACAAAAGCAAGATAACCTTCATGATGTGCAGGAGAGCTTTTGGAAAAACCTGGGGGCTTAAACCGAAAGCCATGCACTGGCTTTACACAGCGGTAATAAGACCAAGAATAACTTATGGCTCACTCTTATGGTGGCCAAAACAAATCAAAGACAGGCAAAATCAACCTTGGGAAAATCCAGCGGCTTGCCTGTCTCTGCATCCCGGGTGCAATGAACAGCACTCCAACAGCTGCAATGGAAATCATCCTAAACCTCGAACCCCTTGACTTACATGTCATTGGAGAGGCCAGGATGAGTGCATACAGACTTAAACAAACGAAAAACTGGAGAATCCGAACAACTGGACATACCAGAATCACTCATGTAACCAACATCGAAGAACTCGAAATGATTTCAGATTACATGCAACCCCTATACTCATTCGAAAAACCATTCGAAACACGAATTGATGAATCTGGATGGGCCCCGAGTATAGAATCACAATCAACTGCGGACATAGTCTGGTATACAGACGGTTCAAAGACAGTTGAAGGAACGGAGCAGGAATACATGGGGTAAGGCCAAGAAGGGATTACATAATACCACTTGGTAAATACTCCACGATATTCCAAGCTGAAACACATGCTATCATGGTATGCATTCAGAAGAATCTAGAAAGTGGTTATAGGAAAAACACATCTACATTCTATCTGACTGTCAAAGTGCTATCAAAGCACTCAACTCTACACAGATAAAGTCCAAACTGGTCTGGGACTGCCTCCAGAACCTCATCGAGCTGGCAAAACACAACAAGGTCACCTTGATGTGGGTGCCAGGTCATAGAGGCATTGAAGGCAACGTCAAAGCGGACCAGCTAGCTAGACAAGCATCTGAAACGCTATTCACAGGGCCAGAACCTGCACACGGGATTAGCAAAAACCGATGCAGGACCCTGATCGCCGAGTGGATAAAAGAAGACACCAACAATATTGGGATCAAACTGTCGGGCAAATACACAGCAAAGTCATGGTAGGGCATCCAAACCGGACCCTGACGGCTGACCTTCTGAACCTGAACAGAACGAAGGCTCGTATAATAATAGGTCTGTTGACTGGACACTGCGGCCTAAGAAAACACCTAAACACCATGGGAGTACGCAGGGAAACCGTGGAGTGTAGGCTGTGTGATGAAGAGGAGGAAACAGCCTCTCATATCATCTTCGACTGTGACGCCCTAAGTAGTAGGCGACACAGAACCTTTGGAGAGATCAGCCCGGAAACAGGCATGAATCCGAAGAACCTTATCAACAGGCTTCTTAACCTAATTAAAGGCACAAACCTGTTTGAATGAGGAACCACTGACGACAGAGTGATACAATAGACCCTAGCTGGTCGCAGTGTCAAGGGAAGCTAAGTGCCAACCCTGTCTCTGGCTCGTCAGTCTCAAACCAACCAACCAACCAACCTATGTGCGACTCATTGTGAATAGCCTTGACCAAATCTCATTTATCCACGAGGTAAAATAAAAAAACAATTTTAATTTCAATTGTTTCAAAAAAATTACATTTGACATAAGGTTTGGATTTGTTTTGACCTGTTGAATTCGAATAAGTAAAAATATACAGGGTGTTCCATTTGAAAAAACAAAGTTGCTGGCATTTGCAGAAAAACCGGAAGTCCGCCATATTGGATTGTAAGGTGATCAAATCCGAAATGGTTGCTTATATAACTGTACCGAATTTCAGAAAAATCCGTTCACGAATGCAGAAGTTACAGGGGTGGCCCGATATCCTGTGTCACCCGGTATTTGTATTTTACCATCCACGGTTATATTTAAGTTCGAAGGAAAAATCGAGAATTTATTTGGTATCGAGTCCGTCACTCGATTTAACGACTCGTACTGGCGTTTTTTGAATAACTACACGATGGGCATGTTCTTACCGTAAAACCTGGTTTTCTGCATTTGTAACGATCGATATCAGGATTCGATTCCTTGCATTCATTACGCTTGCTTTTTGCAGCGGAAACAACTAATGCTACAATTTGCCGAATATTCCCTAGTAGTATAGTTTTCCCAATATCAATTGCAGAAGCATAAAAAAGTCTTGCGGCGAAATCCTGTGAGCAGCAGTGGTGGAGATAACTAATCTTATTTAGATATTTTAATATCCTAAAACGTATTTCCATCGGCACACACCAAGACCACAGACGCTACTGGTTTTCAATCTTTCAGAGCTATTAAAACACAAATATAACGCGTGATTTATGACCTCCCATCGTATAGACACACCTGCAAGCATTGATGTCCGACTTGATTGGCCCAGACGAATCGGTTGTAGAACAGACAGCAGTCACTCAAGTCCACGTTGACCAGCGGGCTCTTTGCGCCGATGGAGACTGTATACAAGTAGTACAGATTATTTTTCGTTCCGTTTCTTCGCATATACGCTCGTGTTAGCGAAGTGAGTTTTTATTTGCTCCCTATTCCAAAAGAATATTCGATTTGCGCGAAGGGGGTGGTTTAAGCTCATTAATATTTATTTCGCGTGACTCTAGCTCTCTACATAATTTCAACAATTCCATTTTACCGTTCGGTTTAACAAAACCCAACCCTACCTGTAAGTTAGGCCTTATCCGTAGCAAGATAATTTCCAACTGTTGGCTATCTGATACCCTAATTGACAGTCTATTGAATACATTTTCTATGCATGCGAGATACATTGCGATATTCTCCGTATTATGCATAGTACGCTTTTTTATTTCTTCCATTAATTTTTCATTATATTTTTCAGTCTGAAATTGTTTCCGCAAAAGTTTCACGGGTGATTGCCAATCCGTGGCATGTTTTCGATTAGCGCTATACCAAGACAAAGCTGATCCAACGAACAAACCGCGAGCACAGTTTATAGCTAAAGAAACAGTTCGCTCACTTGGCGTCGGCACTTTGATCTTTATGTACCCGTTTGTACACTGCGCAACTCTGATTTTTATACTGATATTTTTCGGATACTTCGAAGAGCGATAATCGCGTACAGTCTTCTGCGCATCCTGAATTCTTTCCCTGGAGTGGATGTTACCTTGGAACATGCATTTGGGCCAAGTGAGCTAACTGCTTCTTTAGCTATAAACTGTGCCGCGAGCTGTTCTGAACAATTCGAAATGAGAAATATTCCTAGCTATGCTGAGTTCTTCTACCTGTTCCAAAAAACAAGCCAGTGACAGGTCATTCGGATCTCCCGGAAATTTGAGATTCCATTTGCATGTAGGTACGGACTTAGAATACAAAAACTATTGCTGACAGCTGCCTAGTCCATTGAAATGTTACAATTTAAGGACCGAATATTGCATTTTTTAGAGGACGCAATTTTATTTTTGGGACATGTGTGGGGGGTCAATAGAAGCTTAACCTCAAGTTTGTGGGGTCGCCACCCTTGTCCCCCGGCCGCCATCTTGGAAAAAGGGGTGAAAACACTTTTTTCGCGATATCTCGGAAACTATGCGTCGTACAAAAAATTTGTGGAATCATAATTTGTAGCAAATTTGCCTACAAATATGTTTATATAACTTTTTGCCCTAAATTAAAAATTAAAGAAGTTTTAAGCAAAAAAGTGAGAATTTTTTTGTAAAAATGTTATTTTTTGCTCTATAACTTTTTATTATACATTTTCCAAAAAAATTACCTCAGACTTATTCATACCTAACTCTTTTAAACATTTCGTTTCGACCGGATTCTCATGAGCATTGACGAACCCGGCCAACTTTGGAGCGCTGTAACAGCGTTTTAAATGAATGAAATTAAAAAAAAATATAGGGAAAAATTTTCCTCCAAAGATCATCTACAAGATTGGTCTGAGGTAATTTTTTTGTAAAATGTATAAAAAAAAAGTTATAGAGCAAAAAAGAAAATTTTTACAGAAATTTTCTCATTTTTTTGCTTATAACTTCTTTAATTTTTAATTTAGGGCAAAAATTTATATAAACATATTTGTAGGCAAATTGCTACAAATTATGATTTCACAAATTTTTTGTAAGACGCATAGTTTCCGAGATATCGCGAAAAAAGTGTGTTCACCCCTTTTTCCAAGATGGCGGCCGGGGGACAAGGGTGGCGACCCCACAAACTTGAGGTTAAGCTTCTATTGACCCCTCACACATTTGCCAAAAATAAAATTGCGTCCTCTAAAAAATGCAAAGCTCATGTAACATTTCAATGGACTAGCCACGGTGGATGAAAACACATTATCAGAATCATCTGATTCATTCCCCGATGAAGATTGTGTGGTAGCTACCCCAGAACTTCCAACATTCAATAGCAACGCGCTCGCCGAGCCACTAGAATCAGTTTTATTGAATTTTTTTATTGCTTTTTCAAAATCGCTTCTTATATTATACAAATCCAGAAAAATTTGGTTTCTATTAGAATTTTCCTCACTACTGCTTGGTTCACTATGTTGGATTCGGCGTAAATTGTGTGTCAGCAATGCCGAAATTCGCGCAAAATTAGAACTTTTTGTATCCCCATCAAAATCTTTCAACAAATCAAGCAACTGTTTAAGTATTTGTTTTTATTTGTTTCGAGTCGTCTTTGAATGTAATAGGGTTAGCACACTGAGTGAACTGTTCCTTATTCTGCAAAATGTTCCTGAATGATTTTCGCATTGCTTCAATAGTACCGACACTCATACCTCTGCTAGTCATTTCATATGACAGCTCGGCAGGAATTAAACGGTTTATTTCGTTTTTCCAAATCGCATTTTTTGCCATGATTCCGTATCACCAATAAAAAGTACAAAACAATACGAGCACGATAAAAAGAAACAGTGAAATCGAACCAGCTCGCAAAAACAATGCTCTGGATAAAAATGGATTCACCCGCGAATATCTTCTGGAATTAATTCAATTCGAAAGTTCTTATAAATTGAAAGAACAAAGGATAATTGGAAGATGAAAAATATATCATTTAAAGAAATCCTAATTGCCTTCCACCAATATTGTAACCGATTACACAAAAAAAATGGGAAGGTAGCCGAGTATCGCTACCTGCTCTAGTATAAAAACTTTAAAAAAACATTCGCTATACGTTTTCTTTTCTAACGCTATGAAAACTATAAATGCTTGATATTATAAATAACAGTGAATAATTCACACAACTAAGTTATGAGATATTTCCAACTTAAATTAAAAAAATTACATTGACCCACTAAATCACTAAATACGGTTGGGCGCCATTGATACGGTTTTTTCTGGCAGTGCTAATTTTAAGAGTTGGAGCTAGTATAGTTATTTCTTATGTGTTCTAATGATAAATTGTACCAAAAATGTATAGTGATCTACCTGTTAGCCAGTATTGAAAAGTAGGGTAGAACACTGGAGAAGGGGAGGTTCTTGTACAATAGTTACGTTGATAATAAACCCAGTTTGAATGGAGAATGAGGAAAGTTTATATCAACCAGAACGTTATTTATACAAAACAGTCAGTTTTTAGGGCTAAAATTCCTAGCCCAGTACGTACTAGGGGTTGTGACAGTTCTACAACTAAAAAACTAAGCGGTGGATACGTATTTTCCTACATGGTTCCAAAATCAGTGATTGAAGGCAATAGGCAAATTAAAATAAAATGGGTACTCATCCAAATCCCTGCAACCCCATGAACTGCAAGCACTGAGGGTGGTTCTCTACTTCTAAGGACTACAGCGGGTCCTGTGAAGATTCCTCCTCGCGCGGAATTCCCGAGAGTGTACCCAATGACGGATTGAAAAAGACCTAATACATGAAAAGGAGAAGAATAATTCCATGATCCGAGATAAATGGTAATTGATTCATACCTTGGATGGCGTGTGGCCTCAGAGTCTGATTTCAGCTTATATCCTTCTTAAAGTGAGGAGACAGATACCAAATAATCTTGATAATCACAGAAAACGAACACAGAGATTTAATCCCCACACTTGGGTAATATTCAATAAAATTAACAGAACGTAATTTTAAATGAATGTAACCACTGTGCTCTCGCTTGAAATCTTTTGCTACTGATTCGGTTTTTAAAAATGTTAGATGGAACTCTCGTATGGGAATGCGCGAAATAATCCAAGTGGAGTACCTCGATTGGCCATCCTTTTTCATCACATTAATTATTAGTTGTCATTAGCGACCTATTGTCGGTTCTCACTGCTGTATTCGTTTACATATCAAACGACTGACTATTCAGGTATTTTCTACGTTCATCTGAGGTCGAATGATAGAACATCCAAATTATTTGTAGAAACAAGGAAAAGTTCACTGAAAATATTAATACGCATTATTAGAAACAGTCGCTTAATTTGAAAGATCCCGATCTGAAACTAGACCGTACCAAGGTATCAATTTCAGAACGAACGTGAATGCCATTTTGACGAAAAAAAAAAAAAAAAAAAATTTCTCAACTGGGAAATGAGGTATCAATTCCAGAATCATATATCGATTTTGCTGGGGCCGACTCCGGGGTTTTCATCTACGAACTATCTTTTAAACGGTAGTATAGGCTATTTGCGTCTTTATTTAGGTGGGAAAAAACCTCTATTGGATGGCCCATCAGTGTTGTGGCATAACCTGAATTCTTCATTTCATATGTGGTATTTGAGATCAACTGAGTTGATTTCTTTTCACATTGGACCGTGTTTATGATCAATACCTCTATCAGCTGGAAGTATATCGATTGATTTGCTTGGAGATATTTTACTGCATTTCTCTGGTATTTATTCGTATTACTCCTATGGTCATGAGGTTATGTAAGTATGTTTTTGCAGTTATCTCTGTATCACCGGCTACTTCTGGTGATGCATTTTGAGCTGTTGCCTCTATAGGCCAGTAGAGATAGACATGATTTTTCCCAAATTTAATAATAATTACAAAAGTTTCAAAACTTCAGTGGAGTGAAGAGGACTTCAGACTCATATGATATGTAGTCTGATTTTGCAACCCTTTTTTCTGAACGGAAGATGTTGAAAATCAGGATTTAATGAATTTTCACATTATTAGCGCGGAAAAATTTGCAAAAGTTTTGAAAAATAGAAATTTACATCCTCTGATGAATTTGCAACCATTCATACAAAACGGAAATGTCTGTTTTATCGAAAAAAAATTGTTGTTAGTCCTAATTTTTCGATGAAAATTTTTAACCAAAGGAAATTTTTTTTCATTAAATTGATTTTTTTTATTAAATAATAGAAATATTAAAAGTTTCAAATAAAGGTTGCAAGTGGAGATGTCCTGACGTAGAATGTTTTAATTAATTTGCAACCCCGTCTGTAACACGGAAATGAGGGTAAAATCAAAAGAAAAATATTTTCGTATTTGTACTCTACCAAAAAAAGCAAAAGTTTTGCGAATCGGGCAAACAACTCATTTTACCAATTGGTGGCAGTATAATAATTTGCAAACTATGTTACAATGTGGAACATTACGAATTATTTTATTTTTTATTTTTGCAACACCTGTGTTATCTGAATAATAAAGATTTTTATATAGGTACCTAATAAATGACATTAATTGTGTTACCCGTGTTAACTATCGACCAAGAAAAGGTGAAATCATTCAATGTTGAAAGCTAACGTTTTCGATATGAATTCAAAACATCACATTATAATTAGGAATTTGCATATAAAAATACGTACGAGTACGTTCGATGGAAGATCGAGAATCTCTCGACATGTTTTCATAATTTTCTTGAAAATTAAAAAACCTATACAGTTTACATTTTAACCAAGTGTTACGTACAGGTTCTGTTTACAGAGTAATGAATGCACAGCAGTTTAGTAACATGATTTATTACCAGAATAACAGAAGACTGATAATTGTATTTTTATGACAGATAACAGATTTAACTAAGCAAAAACAATGCACATTCATCTAATAGTCCTGGAGCTACAACTGAAATAGAATTGCCTACCAACATGTTTTTTCCTCTTTATTTAAAAAAAAAATATAAATCAAGAAAATGTTCTTACGTATCGATTACATTTTAATCCTCCATTCGGATTCAATAGAATTTTTCATGCGAAATCACAATTGGAGTAAGAAAGTCGAGTGGAAAGGTAGATTATAATTTTATTCAATTCAAGAAATACATACCTGTAAAAGTTAAATTTGAGATATTTCAAAATTTTTATTTTTCCATAGAGAATCGATTATTCATTTTAAAATCTCGTCGATTGCTATGAAGTCATCTTGACAAGTGAAAATTTTAAATGAAGAATGACATTCTAATGCTATAAAAAATTAATGTCTTCTCTAGCGGAATTTAGCAAATTTTTTTATTCTTTCGATTGTTGCATTCGAAAACATTAGATTAAATTCATTTCGCTGATTAGTCGGAAACAGTGATTGCTTCCGAGATCAATAATTAGTTCCAAATTTGTTAATGGTTAACTACGTAACCGTATTATTCTTCGGATGCAATTTCAATCAACCAGTACAAAATATAACCGATATACGCGATGGATAATCAAGTATTTAACTGGACCACTGTAGATATGTCGGTCTTATATATATATATCCTAAACATAGTTGCACAATGTTTGCAATTTATGGCCGAATCATAAAAAGTAAACGAATCAATTGTACAAAAAAAATGTTCCGTTGGACAATGACGGTTGCAAATCTCTTGCGTCACGTAAAATATTAGACGTAATTTTAATTGCAATTTGCATAACTTTTGCAATTATTTCAGAAGTTGTAAAAATGAAGAAAAATTAGATGGGGGGATAAATAGGTTCCGTTTTTCGTATGATGTTGCAAAGTTACATATCAACTAAGACCGATATTCTCTTTATTTGCAACCACAATAAAAAACTTTTGTAATTATTTCAATGCTTGTGTGTATTGAAAATGGGAGCGTCGATAAAAAAGTTTAATAAATAAATGAAACGTTTTTCAGAAATGGTTGCAAATGTACGTGAATATTTTAAAGATTTTTTCTGTTCACTTATCCAATTTGCAGAACTTTTGTATTTTTTTTAAACAAATTACAATGGAAAAATTACAAAAAACAAGGCTCTATAACTTTTACAAGGTAGCAAACTTAATGCATGTTGTAAAACACCATTACACTAGGTATGCCTAGTTTGCAGAACTTTTGCAATTTTCAGTGCAATAATAAAGCATGAAAACGTTTTTTGCAATTAAAACAATGTTCCGTTCATACTATTAAAGTTTAAAAACTTTTGGAATTAATGATAATTGATTGTCTATATCTACTGGCCTACTATGACAGTGACCATTTCTGAAATTGGTACTATCCTAGGTCCCTTCGCCATTTTTTCAATGGTCAAATCTCTTCATGATAAATTGATTACAGTATTGTCTACAAAATTTGAATTTTATTGTGAAATTTATTTTAATAAGATATCTTTCCAGTGGTTGTTATTTATATTGAGCTCATATCAATTATATGTGATATTATGATTATGTGAATTTAGCTCGATTAAGTCGATCTTGTGGAATCGATCGGATACTCAGAACCTATTTTTCGAGGAAAATATTCATCGAAGGCGTTTCCGCCGAATCGCTTGCTTCAAGAGATTTCAACCTTGAAATTTCTATTTTATATTATTTTCTTGATCTATCAAAGCAAGGCAAAAAATAGATATCAGGACAATATATTGTCTCGATGCAACCCAGGTAGGTCTTTGTTTATTACTTACTGACGTATGGAACCTACACACTGACTATTTTTGATTCGAATATTCGACCTGTCAAGCATTTCAAGCCTACACGTGTATAGCTTCGCATGATTAATCCATAGATAACATCGGTAGATTATTATTTATAATCAACTACTATTATTTGATAAAGTAACGGTTAGATACGCATTTCACTGTTACATATCACATACGAAATGTTTCTCAATTTGCATAACATGATTCAGAAACCGAGTGTTCCAGTTAAGTGTCACAAAATTATTCGAGTAGATTTAGTTCGATCTCAATTAGGTCATTATTTCTCCAAAGTTGAAATAATCAGAGAGAGGCTTCCTTTCGGTCATGAAAGCTTAAATTGGATAGACTTAATTTTCATTCGGAAATGTTGAAAAACAGAAATGACAATTTGCATTCGTAAAACGGGAAAATATTCCGACCATCTAAAGTTGAGCTGAATGCCACGACCTCAAGAAGAAGAAGAAACAGAAGCCCAGAGGGCGCACTTCGGACGCCCGTCCGAGTACCTTTCCCCACATAAACCCACCTCCCAGGAGAAGGTACCTGCCTTTCGACTTATCAATCTCCTGAAAGAGGTTTAGGGTCGCAGGAGAGATCCGGATACGCCGGATCGGCTTGCTAAGTAATCCTAGCTACCGTTATAACCCAGCCACGGTGGGGCCACTTGTTAAGACACTACTGGCTCTGGGATGTCAGTACCCAAGCGGGTTAATGCGCCGCTCCCCGCCGAGTCAGCAGGGAATACAATCACCTCAACCCATAGGTGAAGAACTCCCCCGTCTCTACCGAATTACGGTATTGTTTTCCATTGCCCCACCATCTAGTACCGCGCCCCTCCCAGAGTCCAACACCATGTGGAGAGGCACCGGCAAACCGGTGAGGCTATCCTCCTCCCCCTGGGTACCCATGTTAACAAGACTCCTCCTGTCAGCGTTTGATGGGTCACCGCCATATCAGACTTTTGACCTGATATTACTCGTGTGAACGTGTGACGAGTAACCGTTCGAGTGAGGGTTCGCCATGGCTTTCACCATGACTACTAAACACGCTACCATGTTACCGAGAGGGGACCTCGACTTTGCCCAGAGGTGTCTGGGATCGTCACAGGCACTCTCCTCCCGTCGGCCTAGTCACATGGTGGGGCTAGGCCCAACGACCTCAAGACTAAAAGTTTCAATTTCAGTATGTTATCATGAGGCTTGAAAAAAGCCTGACTCAACATGTATCCAGAGTTATCAAGTGCAAGGACCGCCAATACTTTATAGGGGAAAAATTGATGAAAGAACATACAGTAAGAGCATTTGAGTTGGAAACCTCAAAGTATCTACGTTAGGACAAACAAACACGCCAAATTTTGAATTTAGTTAGTACTTTCATTCTAGACAACCATAGATGTGATGACGTCATCTTTTTTTAGAGAAACTTGCGTTGCTCCTGTTGAATATAAAAATGCGATATGTTAAAGTTGATAGATTATGAGGTACACGGTGTTAAAATTCCAAAAAATAAACTGAGATATTTTCAGGAAACAGTGTTTGTTTTTTAATAACAGAAATATCAATTATTTGAATAAAAATCATTTCAAATACGGTGCCCAAATTGAGATCTCCCACTTCTTGACAGTAAGGCACCTATTGCATGAATTCCCGCAACACTTTTTCAAGGGTATCGAATAGCTCTAATTTCATTACCAATGATGTCTTTCAATTTATCAATATTATTGGGTCGATTGGGGTATTCTTTACCACAAATAAATCTAGAAAAGCATCCATTTTTATCTTGTATATATTGCTCAATCACACCCCTTTTTTGACAAATTTTTGTTTTAATCTATTTTTCTCATCACTGTTTAATTTGACTGGATAATATTAGAATTAAATCAGATCAATAATAATTAAAAAACTATATATCGAGTAATATGTAAACAGTAGTGCACTGTCAACTTAGTATGGCTATCTGGATTATAGTCTGAAGGAATATATCATTTACACAACTTGATTTATTTTCTGATTATAATCTAGATAATCATATCAAGTTGGTAATTCATTAATGTTTACTTACTGTTTGACATACATACATATTCATAAAAAGGTGCGAAAATCAAGTGAAAAACAAACAATTTAAATATTAATCTTAAGAGGGTATGATGCATAATTGAACATTTTCCGAGGTAATATATTCAATAAAAAATCATATTTAGAGCCAGTTATGAAATCAGTAATTTCAAGACAAAAAAATAGAAATTTGGAATTATAAAAAATGGTAAGATATACAACCGTCACCGAACGGAAGATCACAAGAGCCGACAGTCAACGTGGGTTTGAGTGACAGCTGTCTACTTCTACAGCAGATTCGTCTGAGCCAATCAAAACGGACCGCAAGCCAATGATAATGCTTGTAGGTGTGTCGACACGTTGAGAGGCCAAGAAAACTAATAAAGCACGAGTTATATTTGTGTTTCAAGAGGTCTGAATAAATAAAAGTCAGTAGCGTCTCTGGTCTGGGATCGAAATAGGTTTTAAAATATTCTATAGTTCTGTTGTGTTTTGTTGGAAAATATAGCTTTTTTTCGACCATACTAAATTTAATTTATGATGATCCGATTGCCTATTAATACATACTTCCTCGCTTATGGCTTATTTTTTTATTTTAACGTATTTTTAAAATATTTAAATTAATAGGCCCTTCGCAGCCTCTTAAAGTTTTCCGCCGGGGGGCTAATAGTCCCATAGCCCCTCCCAAATTCGGCACTGGAGCTAATTTTAAAAGTTCATGTCTTATACAGAATATATCTGTTTCAAACCATGTAGTGGCAGTGTTCCTGGCAAAATGAGTTACATTCAATATAATATCTGTAAAAAATTGATACTTGAGGAATGTTTTAGATGTTTGGGACGACATTATTCATTATATTTGTAACAATAGTGATTCAATCTACGAGACTGAATATTTTAGATTTTGTGAGTCCGATAACAAAAATTCCTATATTTTTAACCGACGAAACCAAAAAGAAGGAGGTTCTCTAGTCGACGCGTATATTTTTTTTTATGTATGACCACGCATAACTTTTTACTGAGACGTCCGATTCCGATCATTCTTTTTTCAGAGGATAGGGTGTACTTCGAAGTTGGTCCCATTTGAATTAAAAAGATTAAATCCACCCCTAGGGTAGCAAAATGAAGGATATTGATCACTCACCCTCTGAATTCTGATCCGTTAACCGATTCTATCAGGCATAACTTTGTACTGGGTTCTTCGATTTGGATTATTCTTTTTTTATTAGATAGGGTATACATCATAGTTGATCATATTTGGATTTCGAATGGAATTATTCACCCTTACGGGTAGAAATATAGGGGATAATTGGTTTTTCACTTGTGAACATTGGCACACATATGTAGTTGATAATGACAGATCGATATTGTCATTATTTTTGTTCTCCTACATCCGTCACAATCATTATATTCTATGAGAGGATGGAATGATATTCAGAGTAATGAAATAAACTAACCAGAACAACACAAATAATTTATATTTCAACCAATAGTGAAAGTGGATAATCATATTATTTAACTGGTAATAGTTGAAGTAAGGTGGGTAAGTAGGTATTTTGGAAGTAATCAAAAAACAAGTAGGTAGTAATTAGTAGATTTCAGCCACAAAAAATTGAAAAATAAAAACTTTTTTAACAAAAAATTAAACCGACGAAATACGGAACTGTAAAGTAAAAAATAAAATAAACCTTTTTAGTCTCAATAACTAAGCTCCTAAACTAATGTAAGTAACTAATTTTGAGTCGGCGCCAAACCAACAATCAACGAAGATCATTAAATTACTTCAAAAAAATTATCAGAATGTTACCGCGCAACTCGATGCCATCATTTTACGCCTTACCTAATTCATTTGCTTGTTTGTTTGGCGCCAACTCAAAATTAGTTACTTACATCAGTTTAGGAGCTTAGTTATTGAGACTAAAAAGGTTTATTTTATTTTTTACTTTTCAGTTCCGTATTTCGTCGGTTTAATTTTTTGTTAAAAAGTTTTTATATATTATAAGTGTATTATTTTGTTGATTAATATCTGAAATATTTCAACACTTTGGTTTGAAGTGGTTGGGACTGAAAATAATTATTACTTAATGAAATATATTTATGATTTTGGAGGATGTTTTCGTTCTTGTTTTAAGGAGAAATATGTGTCGTTAGTTGATAAATAATTAATTTACTTGTTGGTGTTTGTTTTCTCTAAAATAATCCTAATAGAAATCAGAAATCTGGTTGGTCCTATTCACTAGACAGCTGGATCTTTCAAACCCACCTGTGTAGAAAAAAGGAAAACACGACTCCAGGAAGTTTACCTTCTTAATTCTTGGATCTTTGATCTTGAGGTAATGAGAATTTTAAAAAAAGCATTTATTGTGCAATTTCATTATCTATTTCATGTACTAATTTAAAAACCTTCGTTAAAAATATGTTTGTTGACAATAAAATAATGAGTCATCGTTACTGAATATATTTTTCGTCGTACATCAATGAACTCTAGTTTTGGCTATGTTCCAGCCCATTTGAAACGTATTCATCCTACAACAATGAAATGATCTATATTGGGAGTTGACATTACTTTCTTCCTGGAATGCGATGATGAAATTCAAAATTCGCATTTTTTTTAATTCAGTTTGTTGCATGGCAAGTGACCAACGAACTTTCCCACATCTCTTCTACTATTCTACTTTGTTTGTGATATCTAGTCCATAGGGGTTCTTAATATTATCTGTATAGAGTTCATACAGTTTTTCTTTTGTCTTCTATGATATGTAGAAACAAAATATATCAAGATACTTGAGGATGAGAAATCGATGACAAGCTGTAGGGGAGCCACAAAGCAATCATTCAAATCATATAATCTAATTTGCTTTGACGTGAATCGAATACGAAGATATAGCCCGTGAGAGTGCCTCAAAATTTGAATCATCACAAGACTGCAGAATAATAATAATAAATGGTATTTATTTACAAAATGTGTACATTGTTGGTTTATATGTGCGAAAGAATACCTAAGATTAAGTGCGAGGCACTTGTTTCGAAGGAGATAAATTTAGATTAAAATTAGATTCAATAACAGGATGATAATAATGGATACTAGACTTATCGTAAACTCAGGAGCAAAGAACTGAGATATAAAAATTGTTGGCTATAATGCAATGTGCTAAAATAACTATGGCTTCATAAGAGTCACTTGTTTCGAAGGAATTAAAAATGAGATTTAATAACAAGTTCATAATAATAATCACTAGACATAGCATATACTAAGGAGTTGGAACTGGAGTGTATAAAATTTAAAGCTTGAAATATAAAATCTAAATTATAAAATAAAAATACAATATAATATAAAATACAAAGTAGACACTAATTAAATTTGGCTTTTGGACTCTCAGATTATTAATACGTAACACAATATAGTTATTTTCCGGGGACCTCGTATTAACGAGTCTGTTTAATGTACACGAAATCGATCGTTAATGACCCCTATTAACCTTCAATTTATCTGTTAATGCTTAATTGTGATATATGCAACTAAACATACACCGACATCGACCAAGTTTCCTCCTAGTTGAAGGAAATGGATATCGAAAATTTCACGTTGACCCCAGGAACGAGGTCGACCGAATGTTTTTGTATTCAACTCGTTTATTAAAATGGCGATTAATGATCTCGAACATTAACGCGCTCGCGTTTAAATATCTCGATCATTAATCGCCACCATTAAATCAACTAGTTGATTAAAGTACATTAATGTTTTACATTTATAGGTTGAAATTCGTTAATGCATGGAATTGATTGATTTTGTTGGTTAAATACAAACCAGATGATAATTTCAGGATATTTTATGATCCACATAATCTGTAATCTGTTGTCGTGTGTTGCCATAAATGAATGATTTCAATTAATGTTTTAGCCGTTAGCTAGCGAATTCCATATATGTGTGGAGGGATTGTGTTGTACATTTTTGGGGCTAGATATTCATAGGACCGTTGTGCGATTGATTTATGTGTTTGAGGAACTCTGTGAAGATGCATCTGCCGTGTGCGGTAAGGATAGTAAGTTAGTGTTTCTGTTCTTATGGTAAGCTAGTATTTATATTATAATAGAATAGTTGTCGTATATCGAACATATTAGCTTCAACATATAATATTGAAAAGTAATGGTCCCAGTACTGTTTCTTGGGGTACTCCATATTCTATAGTTTTTCGATCACTGATCACATCATCCACTCTTACGTACTGGAATCTATTTGTGAGGTAGCTTTCGAAAAGTTTTAAGCAATTATTTCTTATGCCAATATCTTCCAGTGTTTGCAGGAGTAGATTGTGGCTCACAGTGGGAATGTTTCAAGTCAATGAGAACACAGATACTGTTCATTATCATCTAGAGCGGAAGTTATTTTAGAGGTTAGTGCCAATAACGCGTCTTGAGTTGAAAGTTTTTCTTTGAAGCCAAACTATTTAGCAGATATTAGATTATATTTTGAAATGTAAGATGCCAGTTTTTTTTCTTATTTAAAATATTTTCGTTAAGTGCGTAATCAATGATATCTGTCGTAGTTAGTTATCTCTGTCTCGCACCTTTTACGAGCTTTTATTTAACTTGCTTCGTTCGTATGTCATTCGTTCTGTCATTCGATCTGTCATTCGTTCGGTCATTCGTTCTGTCATTCGTTCTATCATTCGTTCTGTCATTCTTTCAAAATTTGTAATCCATTTTTGGAGCACTTGCCGACATCCGATTGAGCTGAAATTTGGCAGGTGTTCATAATTCCGGAGACAATGTATTATACAAATTTTGTTAGAGAAAACAATGGCGGCTCCAAGATGGCGGACGAGTTTTGTAATTATGGTCCGGTTCGATTCAAAATTGGTATTATTGATTTTTAGTTAAATTTAGGAATTATTGATTTTTAGTTAAAATTCATAAATTTAAAATGGCGACTCTAATATGGCGATTGAGTTCATCTTTAGATGGGCTCCTCATTGAAGGACTAGATAGCTCAGAACTTTTAGGAAAAAAGGCCTCATAATAACGATACTTTAACAAAAATGAATAGATGAAGGCGTACTAAGTACTAAAAAGCAAAAAATAAAAAAACTTTTTAAAGACAAGCTTTTATTCAGATGCACTAAAAAGTAGAAAATAATTGCTTTGGATGTGTGACGTAGGTTATTCCGTGAGTTATAGATTCAAAAGCTTGTCGCTTTTGTATTCGAACTGAAAACCTACGTCACACATCCACAGCAATCATTTTTAACTTTTTAGTGCATTTGAATAAAAGCTTGGCCTTAAAAAGTTTTTTTATAAGTTATTTTTTATAAATTGGTACTAATATTGTTCCTTAAACGGGTTTGGTCAGGTTCCCTTCTAGATGCATAACTGAATTAAATAGGTATAGGGTTTCTGAATGTAAATATGGATGGCCTTGATAGTTTCGGCTCTGATTTCGTCGACACCTGTACTTTTCTTTGTTTTCAATTCGCCAATGATGTTTGCAATTTCTGCAGTACTTATCAGTTGGTAAAAGGACGTCACTTTTTTCTCAACCCATCAGATTTTCCTATAAAATTCGACATTCATTCGCAAAAAAAGAAAAGAAAAAAATAGAGAACACTGAAAAATTGCGAGTTTCACTTTTCTCGTCACCCAATATTTTCGTTATACCGGGTGTCCCAGTATACCTGTTCCATTGGATTATCTCAGCCATTTCGAAAGATAAAAATTTGAAAATTTCATGATCTCCAATTCGTTCAAGGAACCTTCAACTGAGGAAAACAAAAATTGGAAGTCACTTCCGGTTTGACCGGAAGTAACTCTGACTTTTTTATTTCAAATAGCACCCTGTATATTTTTTGCAATTTTTTATTTCTACTCAAAATTATCTTTTTAACGATGTATCACACTTTGTATTTTAAGTTTCAAATTGAAAGAATTGCAGTAGGATACGATATTTTGTGTAATCTTGATTTGGACTTCAATAATAATTGATAATTCTTGAACAATTTTGAATTCGATATTATGAAGGGAACGTCAAATTTCAAATTATTAAAATTGTAGTAGAACTGGAAGAATTAATAATTCTTAAATGAAAACCTTAGTGTGCCATGGAAACATTTGAATATAACTTTATAACTTTATAACTTTGACAGTTAATAATTCTCAATAGTTTTGTGCGTGTCAGAGAAACCAACATTCAAGAATGAATAACCGTGGAAATGATGATAACTTCACTAATCAAGAGAAATTTGATATAATACTGATTTATGGAAAATGCGAAAATAATCGACGAGCTGCCCTACGTGCATACAGAGAGAAATACCCTGATAGACGAATGCCAAGCGCTATATATTTCACACGCTTGGCTTCGAATTTGGCAACAAGTGGATCATTTCATAGAAAGCGTACTGTTTTTAAAAGAAAAAATGCTACGGAGGAAGAGCATACTGTTGCAGTTTTAGGAAGAGTGGTTGTTGATCCCCATATCTCTATTAGAAACATAGAACAGGAGAGCGGTACTTCTCGTTCATCAATTCAGCGCATTCTCAAAATTGACAAATTCAAACCATTTAGAATTCATCTGCATCAAGGATTACTGGTCGAATCTACCTAGAATTCCTTCGGAATGAACTTTCTCATTTTCTTGAAAATATTCCTTTACATATGCGTAGAAACATTCATTTTCAACAGGAGGGTGCAATCCCCCACAATGCTATAGCGGTAAGGAATCATTTAAATGAAACATTTGGAGATAGATGGATCGGCACACACGGACCGATAAGATGGCCTGCAAGATCTCCAGATTTAACACCGCTGGATTTCTTCCTTTGGGGGTATTTGAAAGATCGTGTGTACCAGACTCCTCCTGTTCATTTGAAAGATCTAAAAAACAAAATAAGGAATGAATGTAGAGCCCTTAATGCTGAGGTGTTGAGAAGTGTTACTTCGCGTGAACTATTCCAACGAGATGAAAGATGTGTTGAAGCAGTTGGTCAACATTTCGAACAAATGCTTTAGTCATTATATTCTTGTGCCCCCTTCTTTGTAATTTTTTGTTTCTTTTACTAATCATTCTTTGTTTGACGTTCGGTAAAATACATAGTTGATTTCAACTTGAGGAAGGTTTTTTCTCATTGATGACGATTATAAGTGAGAAATATTTCCTTTTCTACGTTCATGCAAAATACAAAACTTTATTTGGTGGAAAAACTGGTTCTTCATTGCACTCATCTGTCATTCTACTATAGCGTTCTGTCATCATGACAGACATAAACTTTCAAATCGACGCCAACTTTAGCCCATTTTCTGTGAGATTGTATTAAGTTTTAAATAGTTGCATGTTTCATATAATTGTCAATCATATTCATTACAAAATGGACTATGAAATTACTAGAAAATGAAATTTGTTAGAAATAAAATTAGTTCCTTCGAATATCAACTGAATTACATAAAAAGTTTTTGTATTACTTTTAGCAGATAGATTTAAACAAATAATGTCTTCCTTACAGTTTAGTGCCACCTAAATGAAACATTTTTTTGTTTTTGCATGAACGTAGAAAAAATATTGTATGCAACTCGTTATAAAAATAAGGTATAATTGTTCATAAATTATCAATTATTATTGAAGTCAAAATCAAGATTACACAAAATATCGTAGCCTACTGCAATTCTTTAAATTTGAAATTTTAATTGACATCTTCTCTATCAAATCAAATGTAAAATACAAAGTGTGATACATCGTTGGAAAGATAATTTTGAGTAGAAATAAAAAATTGCAAAAAATATACAGGGATTTGAAATAAAAAAGTCAGAGTCACTTCCGGTGAAACCGGAAGTTCCAATTTTTGTTTCTTTCAGTTGAAGGTTCCTTGAACGAATTGGAGATCATGAAATTTTAAAATTTTTATCTTTCGAAATGGCTGAGATAATCCATTGGAACAGGTATACTGGGACACCCGGTATATCAACGTAATTGAACCAAAATTTAAGGAAGCTATTCTTAATGATCTATCCATCATCAATGGGTAATTGTTTACAACAGAAGATTATATTTTCATTTGATGTTTGATGTTGCCTCCTGTCGGTATTCTTCCAGAAACGCTCTACAAAAATATCACCTGCGTTTTTTTATATTTTTAGAGGTATGCCATAACTATATAACTATATATTAACGTGTAAGAAATTAGTAAGGCTCCACAGTTTATTGATGAATAACTTTTAGTTTAATTTATTAGTCATGTTTCGGGACTAATTAGTCCCATCTTCAGTAGTGTACATGGAAATTATCTGAAAATTATATTATTTATAGAATTTGTTTGAGTGACAGACATTTCTAGTAATAGCCGGCGAGAAGATTATACTTACATGTGGAAAAATGAAAATACATCGAGAAGTAACTTAATATTAAAACCAAATGAAATTTCGAGTGGAGCATGCTATAAACACAAAGTTTTTCTAAATTGTGGGCTTATTCGATGTTTATGACAGTTGCTGAAAATTTATAAAGTATGTTGTTCGAGAAGGTAATGATATGGTTTCTATGATTTTATTATGTGAGTTCTTATGATCATAAGACACTAGTATTTTATTTACCTGATAGAAGCATTATGACTTCATAACAGCTGTGGAAAAACTATATAATACGTGAGATAATAATTGGATTGCGAGCAACTTGGATGGCAAGGTTAGCCAAAAGTTGATCAGGTCGTGTTAATTGATTAATTTAAGCACAAATATATTATGTAGTCGTATGATGTTATTTTCAGACTTTTCGCCAGTTGTAACCTTGAAATTATGTGTGACGATCAGCCGCTGCTTTGTTTTGTATATAAAAGATCTATATTTGAGCTACTGAAGAAAAGGGAATACGGGACGTATCGGAATTCCGGTTGTAGAGCAATGGTTCATGTACCCAAAAACAATTGTCACAAATTGTATCCGAAATCTGAAGAAATTATATTTGTTGGTTATTGTGATGAAACAAAAGGATATTTTAATGAAATATCGAATAGTCTCATTGAAAGCCGTGATCATTGTTCATTGAGAATGTCATTCAGAAGACAGAATCAGAAACAATGAACAAAAGTACATGGTTCCAGAACTGAAAAATTCCGAAACATCAATTCAATCAAAAGACATCATTGGCAATTTACAGCGGTCCTCTGTTTGTGTGTAGGTACAAAAAAAACTCTGAATTAAAGTTGAGGAGCTCAGGAACTATGGTTTGCCAAAATCTATTTTAAAGATTGGGATTTTCTTCAATCTTTCAACAGTCGCCATTTTGAATACCCGACCGATTTGACCATATACTCTCCTGACAAAATAACGAAATAACATTTAAATCATACAAATGGCTTTAATGAATTAATTTCAATATTTTTTTATGGACATTGGTTACATTAAAATTATTCTCGAAACCTAATAATAAAATCGTCGAAATTATGAAATGATGAAAGAAATAAATTAACTGAGACACTAGTAGCGAGTGTTGCCTCCTCGTCCAATAAAACTGACGCTCGCACTACCTCGTGTTCAGATAAATTCCTTGTTCGATTTATTTTTTCCAAATCCAAATAAATAAAGCAGGCTACTATAAAAACTTATTACTTTAAAAAAAGTAACAAACCACACCCTTAATTTTGAAAGAAAATATATCGCACAAAGTTGTTTATCTTGTAAAAAAAAATTACACTGTAAATCGAAGCGAATTGTTTTGATTGCTGTCAATAACAACGAAACAAAATATTCATAGCCTACTATTCAAATACTCGATAAACTTCAAAAGTGACAAGAAAAAATAAATGTATTGAAATCTAGCAAACTATGGTCTATCCTCAGAGAATACCTATTTTGATGTACCGGGTTATTCACAATGAATTACTCTTCACCCCTTATCTTCGTTATTATTGCCTATAGAAAAAAAGTTAAATGTACAAATTTGGAGGATATGACTGAATTTTGCTATGAAAAATACAGTAGCCCTATATATGGTTGAATTTTCGGAGTGATCCTTGTTTCCTGATTTCAAAAATATACCATATGTTATCCCTATCTTATACCGTTATTGAGTTATTAAACGTCGAATAACTCAGACTAATTGTTACAGTAAATACTTATCCTATGATAGTTAAAATTTTTAAGGTAAGCTATGAAAATGACAACTATATTATGTTTGTTTAGTGACATTTCTTCAATGGAATAATCAAAATGGTTTACAGTGAGGGAGAAAATGTTCAAATGTATTCTTGTTATATACAAAACAACAAAAATTAACGTGCAGCAAAAAGTGCATATAGGCTGCTGTATCCAAATCGTCCAACACCGTCAGAAAATACATTCAAAAATGTTTTCCAAGAGGTGAATCGTACCTTCAGTTTCAGTAGAAAAAAACATGTAGTTCAAGAAAACCCGGAAGGTAAGCCTATCCATATTAATTCGCAAATAGACTTTTTTGAAACATCGTATTATTTTTTGGAAAATTCTGAATGTAGTTTAAAAAATGTAGCCGATCAATTAAGTAAAAGTTTTTTCAAAATCCAACTACAAACCATATACAATTTTACCCGTACATAAGAGAAAAAGGCTGGAATTTTTCCAACAGATTATTCAAAATTTTAATGAAGATCCCGATTATTTGACTAAAATATTATGGACTGATGAGTCCTTCTTTTCTACGGTAGGAGTTTTCAATAGGAAAAATTGAAGATCGTGAGAAAAAAAGGACAACAGAAAAATATTGGTAAAACAAATAAAGAAAACAGGAAGAAGAACTGTTAGCGTTTGGTGTGTAATTTTTAGAAATGAAATTGTTGGCCCTATATTTTATGATTATATATTAACAGGAGTTAGCTACCAAGAAATACTCATCCCAGAAGTAGGAAATATTCTTTTACAGAATTTTTCGGAAGCCAAGCTTGCCAGTACGATTTGGATGCAAGATGGAGCAACCCCGCATAGTGTCACGTTCAAGAACATTTGAATAATAAATAACGAAAGTATTAAATGGCCACCTAACAGTCCGAACCTGATCCCTATGGATTAATTTTTCTGGGAATTTCTAAAAGACACTGTTAATAATAATATTCAACTATTAAAAACATGATTCGACTTGAAATAGAGAAACTAAATGTTAATAATGAAGCAATTTCCAATGCACTTATAAATATAAAAGACGTTATCAATTTGCATTGACAATAATGGTCGAAATTAACTTTTTATGATTATATGTTATTTAAGTTCCTAAATAAATTTTGTATATATTTAAAAAATAACTTTTTCTTCCTCACTGTAAACCATTTCGATTATTCCAATGAAGAAATGTCACTAAACAAACATAATATAGTTGTCATTTTCATAGCTTACTACAAAAATGTTAACTTTCATAGGATAGGTATTTACAGTACCTAACAACTAGTCTGAGTTATTCGACGTTTAATAAGTCAAAAACTGTATAAGATAGGGATATGGTATATTTTTGAAATCAGGAAAAAAAATCATTCCGAAAATTCAATAATATACAGGGTATCCGATCAAAAAAAATATCCCCTGAAATCTGCACGCTACTGTATTTTGGATAACATTTTATCACAATTCAGTCATAACCATACAACTTTTACATTTTACTTTTTTTCTATAGGCAATAATAACTATGTTAAGTGATAGTAAATAACCAGGTACCATTAACGTTCAGGTCAACTCAACCCAATCTGCGAATATATTTAAAAATAATACAATTTCCATAGATAACACATATTGTTTTGGAAATGTATTCATTTATTTATGTAGGTTCACAGGTTATCCAACTGATGAACTATATAAGTATAACTCAAGATACAAAACAAGTGTTTATTCATGAGTAGCAATTTTATTTTGCATATTGTCTAATACTTATTTATCCATGCTCAAGTTAACAAACGGAGGCACTTTTATAGCGAGAATTTAAGAAAATAAAATAAATAATAAAAAAACTTTTTGAAGACAAGCCTTTCTTTCCTGTAAGTTCTGAGCTATCTAGTCCTTCAATGAGGAGACCATCTAAAGATTAACTCATCCGCCATCTTGGAGTTGCCATCTTCAATTTATGAATTTTAACTGAAAATCAATAATCTTCGACTAAATTCATAATCTCATACCAATTTTGAATCGAATCGGGCCATAATTACAAAACTCGTCCGTCATCTTAAATTTGTGAATTTTGATAAAAAATCCATAATCTCCGACTCCGAAAACCCCCACATACAAATTTTGAATAGAATCGGACCATAATAACAAAACTCCTCCGCCATTTTGGAGCCACCATCTTGAATTTATAAATTTTGACAAAAAATTCATGATCAGTCAGTCAGCGATCGTCGCGTATAGACGTGTGAGAAATTGCTCCGTATTTTATTTGAAAGATACGACAGAAATAATACTAAATAAATGTACTAACGATAATCCAAAAGTTCAGTGCTACAATCTATACGCATAACACCACAAATTTTCAGTTGTATTCTGATTTTGAGTGAAAAAGAATAAAATCAGTGAATATGACAGCGAAATGTGACAAATGCGCAAAAACTACAAATGATAGAGCGCCAGGCCTACAGTGTAGTTCTTGTTGTTGAAACTTTTTCATTACAAATGCCTTGGAATGTCTAAAGAACAAATTGCTCTGTTTATCAGCATGGAAGGGACTTTTTATAAGTGCGAGGATTGCAGACAACGTAAAGAAAAAAATATAATTATATATAAACTGAAGGATGATGGCCAAGACTCCGATATGAAAAGTGCCAAAGATATAATTGGAGCTATTGCACAGACAGTGAATACTGACGATATAAAAACGTACAGGATTGGCAGAAGAGGTGATCAGTTATCACCACTGAAAGTAACTCTGAATAGACGAGAAGATGTCAATATGGTATTGAAAAATAAACATAAACAAAAAAATTACAACTTTAATTGTCAGATTAGTACCGATAAGACAATTCTTCAACGTGAAATTTTGAGAAAGGTTCTTGTGCAACTTAAGGAACGGAAACAAAATGGCGAGGATGACATATATATCAAATATGTTTATGGCGTTCCATCCATCAGCAAATCAAAAAACTCAACATGAGATTCGGTCACGTGAATATTCGTTCCTTGAATATTTTTTTTGGTGACTTCAAAGACTCTATTAATAATAACAAAATTTCAATAATAGGAGTCACAGAAACTTGGCTCGCTCCAGAATATCCAGATAAATTTGTACTATACCTAACTACAACTTGATACGTATGGACCGTGCTGGTAGAGGTGGTGGAATATGTTTTTTCATCAAATCACAGTATAATTATAAATTATACCACTCTTCTATTTCGACAAGTGGTCTAGAGCAGCTATGGATTATAACCAATATAAACAAACAAAAAGTAGCCTGTGGAGTTGTTTATCATCCACCAGGAACAAATGTAGAGGTCTGTATGCAGGAGATGGGTGATGTACTGGAACGAGTGTATTTGGAAACATCCATGGTGGTGTTAGTTGGTGATATTAATATTAATTTGCTAAACTGTGACTCTCGCGATACTCAACTATTCACTGCCCTAGTTTCTTGTTTTGATATGAACCAAATTGTAGAAAATTCTACTCTGATAACAACAACCTCTGAATCCTTGATTGATGTTATTTGCATTAGTAAGGATGTAGTGGTAAGAAATTCTAATACACTTGAAATGAATGGTATAACTGATCACCTGATGGTATATTGCGATATTGATTTCAAAGGTGAAGATACTCATGATGACTTGATCTTTTATAGAAATTTTAGGAATTTCAATCATGAACTTTTTTCCCTAGATGCTGATAAATTACCATGGGGTGAAATTGTGACTATGCAAGATATTAATTCCAAAGTAAACTTTCTAAATGAATGCATCATTATGCTATTTGACAAACATGCTCCTATTTGCACTGTGAACAGGAAACATAAAGCACCCCCTTATATAACTTATAATATCAAATTGATGATGAAAACCCGTGATAGAGCTCATGCCAAATATCTTAAAGAAAAAACAGCAGCAACTAGACAATACTATGTAACTTTACGCAACCACGTCAGTGATGCAGTAAAACGTGAAAAAACAGCATACATACAATTTGTTCTGAACAAAAATAAAAACAACTCAAAAAAGACATGGAGAAATCTTGCAGATTGGGGTGTTACTACAAAATCATCCTCACAAATTAATAGCCTGCCAATTGAACTACGTAGACCTGAAGAAATTAATGACTATTTTTAAATGTGGCTGGACATTCAATAGTAAATAATGACACTCTTTCATTCTATAATAGTAATAAATTGAATGCTCCTTTGAACTTTTCCCTTACCGATATATGTAATGCTGATATTTTGACTGCTATCAAAGAAATAAAATCCAATGCTTTAGGAATTGACAATATAAATATCAAGATGATTTCCCTAGTGATACCACACTGTATTGATGAAGTTAAACATATTCTCAACGAGTCCTTCAGACAGGGTATTTTTCCAGATGTCTGGAAGGTTGCTAATATAATTCCAATCCCGAAAAAGAAGGCACCTACCTCTTTCAGTGACCTGCGCCCTATTAGCATTCTGCCCTCATTCTCTAAAATATTCGAGAAAAATGTTTCCCATCAAATAAGAGCTTTTCTGGAAGAAAATCAAATACTTCCGAACGAGCAGTCTGGGTTCCGCAAAAAACACGGAACACAGACTGCCCTCTTGAAAGTGATCAACGATCTTGCGAGAGCCAGAGATGAGTCAGAAGTCACCATTTTAGTTCTGCTTGATCAAAGCAAAGCTTTCGATTTAGTTAATTTCGATTTGCTCATTGGCAAACTCAAGTTCATAGGATTCGACGACATTTCTCTTAAATGGATGACCAGCTATCTCACAGGCCGATCACAGAGGGTCAAACTGGATGATTACTCATGGTCAACCCTAAAAGAAACCTCCTCAGGTGTACCACAGGGAAGCATTTTGGGGCCCTTGATGTTTTCAATGTTTATTTTTGATTACCCATTCCTATCACATTGCAGGTACATCTATACGCAGATGATATACAGTTATATTTGTCTTCCCATAACACTGATACAGAAAGTTGCGTAGCTAATTTAAACTCAGATTTGCATAAAACCTCCTTTACTCGGAGCATCATGGACTGAAAATCAATCCAAATAAAACCTTGGCTCTATGCATAGGATCTCAAGGACAAAAAGTTGAAACCCAAAGAACTTTAGGCTACTCATAAAGCAGGATTGCTGGGTATAGTGCTAAAAATCTTGGCGTAATCATAGATAGCTCTTTGTCTCTCGATGAACATGTGAAAAACATTTTTAAAGTATCATTCTTCAAACTCAAATCGCTATATAAATTCATATCAGTTATCTGAAGAAATGAAACTCAGGCTAGTTACAACTCTTATTTACGCCAATATCGAGTATTGTTGTTCGGTGTATTACAATTTTTTGCCGCAATATAACAAATTTAAGCTACAACGCATACAAAAGCTTGCATGCGATTCGTATGCTGCATTCCATATGGTGAACATGTCACGCCATTTTGTTAAAAACGAAGGATTTGGGAATGTGAGGTACAGAGTCCAATATTTGATAACAATTTTCTGTTTAAGTTGCTCCAAACTAAAACTCCTAATTATTTATATAGTCTATTAAGCAGGCATTCTGACATACATTCGGTTAATTTGAGAATTAACTCATTCAACATACCTAGGCACCGATTTCAAATATGAAGGATGTTTTTCAAATATTGCCCCTAGTTATCTGAATGAAATTTTACCCATTTTACATCATAATATCTATCAATTCAAGAAAAAAATAAAATCACAGCTGCTTACTGCTCAGTGCTAATATAAGACTCAATGTATAATTGTAATGTATTCGTTAAGTTGACCAATGGAATGTCAAGGATATTAATAGCTATCACACATTTATGATTGTATAAATTTTGTTTTTGTTCTTTCTTTCTCTCTTCATTATTGATTTCTTTCTTTTTTCTCTAACATTGTTTTTTCTCCAACATTGTTTTGGTAGTGAATAAGTATTTTTCTTTTTCATTTTATCATTATTTTCTTACACACACTATTTAATTTTTAGGAGGGGTGGAAGATAGCCTTCGGCTAACCCTTTTCCTTTTATGTATAAAATGTACTTTATGCATACTAAACGATATTATTATTATTATTATTATCTCCGACCCCGAAAACCCCGACATACCAATTTTTAATCGAATCGGACCATAATCACAAAACTGGTCCGCCATCTTGAATTTTGGAATTTCGACAAAAAATTCACAATCTTCGTCCCCGAATATAATGCATTGTCACCGAAATTATGAACTCCTGCCAAATTTCAGCTCAATAGGCAAGTGCTTCGAAAATGGATTACAAATTTTGAACCGGAAAGAATGACAGAACGAATGACAGAACGAATGACAGAACGAATGACAGAACGAATGAAATGGCATACGAACGAAGCAAGTTAAATGAAAGCTTGTAAAAAGGAAAGAAAAAAGAGATAGAAAGAGTGAACAAGACGAATCGTTTTTAAATACCTACCTAGGATTCAGTAAGAGATTGGCACATTCCTCTAGAAAACAGCGATCATATAATACGTCTATCTTAAGCACCTTTCTGAAATTATTCTAGTAGTTAGTTAGAACACATAAATGAACAAATTCAGCAGATTTTTATTATTTTGATATAAACCACACACCGGCACCGAGCGTAAAAACGTTGGTGAAAAAAATCAAATAATATTTGTCCATAACCCAATTCTATTGTGAGAATAAATCCGCAATTTACGCCTACTTTCATGTAGTCATATCTTGTAGGATTTGAGAAATCCACTGATTTTTCTTCCTTTCGCATAATGTCAATAACATTGCAGTGTTAAATAAACAGAATCGTTATCATCTGATTCGCCTCGTTATTAGGTATTGAATTATATGGCTACTTACAACTAAGGCTAAGGTCAAACGAGAATATGGGATTCTTTGAATCTGTCTGATGAACATTTTTTTCATCGTCATCATAGTATATTAAAGTATAAGTGGATAAAAAGGGCTTTAAAACACGCGCGATTTTTCGAGCACGACGGCGCAGCCGGAGTGCTCGAAATAGAGCAAGTGTTTTTAAGACCAGTTATCCACGAATACTTTACGTTATTTTTTTTTATTGGTGCACTTTGACCCATATATACTGGTATTATTACTACAAAAAATAGAAATAAGAACTAATAATGCAAGAAGGTTGAATTCGTGATGTGACATCCAGTATACCTTTCGTTGTCATGGAAATGAGAAAAACATTCATTTGCAATTTGTTACCACAGATCAATATTTGTTGTCACCAGAGCTCAAAAATGAATTATTCTAATATCGATTTTGAAGAGTGAGGTAGAATCGCGGTTAATACCGCGAAATTCCATATATATATATAAAAAAGAATATGAAAAGTTATCAAATGGATGGAGGAGCATCATATAAATCGAACGAATTCAGTAGTATATTTTATTTGACGTTACTCCTTCAGATCAATACAAAAAATTTGTCATTTAGACTTCACGTTCCTCGATTTGTTGATGTTGTCATGGTTACCTTTAAAAAACGCGCGTTTTTTAAAGTTCGATTTAAACACGCTGAGGCGTGCTTTAAATGGGTAAAAAGGGGCACCAATAAAAATATCTTGTCGAAAGAAATGCACAGCTCACTAGGCGAAATTGGAAATATACGTCAAACCAGGTAATTGGAATATCTCGAATAATTGTACCTGAAATTATTCGAGATTTGTTATTGAAGGAGATGATTGTATCGCGAGAGAATATATTGGCACTTTCATTCCAAGTGCATAATGTTCGATAGCTTGCAAAAAGTTAGGTTCTATAATGTTCTTAAGGGAGGCAATGGATACACATTCCTAATGTTCATGGATTGACGAAATAGGTGGTTTTCCCCAAATACTTTCTTTGAAACTTGTCATTTTCATTAAAAAAAACTATTCACTTTCAAATATCTCATTTACTCAAATGAAACGTTGATACTTATAACAAAAAATTAAATAGGAAAAAAGTAGAAAGTTCAATCAGCAATAATACATTGAACAGATCGAATAAAATAACTATTTTCTGATCATATCTCTGAAATCGGAAATTATAATCAATGGAATACGTATCTCAAGAAAGGATTCAATTTTTGTTGTGCGATGAAGCAAATAAACCAATTGTGAAAGAATGAACTCACCGAAGGTAATTTGAACACTTTTATCGACCCCTAAAACTTTAGTACTGAAGTTTTTTCTCTACTCACTATCAGCACTGAAAAAAATGTTCTCACATCTCTTTTCCGTGGATGCAACGCACTCTAGAAGCAAAAATAAAAATGCTTCTAAAAAATCAAATGTACCAATTTTTCGTCTCACACGTTAGGCGACTCTCACAACTACGTACCATCGATCTTCTCACAGGCGGTCCGCAAATTTCATCTTTAAACGAGCAATTCTTGTATATATATAGTACCTGGGCGACCGAGCTTTGCTCGGTGTTTTTTTGTGTAAAATCGTGATTTTTCGGAGATACTTATTTAGATAAACTTGAAATATTCGGATAATGTTATAAAGCCATCTCATATAGGTGTATTTCCTAAAAAACGCGATTTTACACAAAAAAAACTTTTTTTGTAACCTAACCGGTAATTCAGACGTCGTAGTTGAATCTGGTGAATTCGCCAGTTCTACTGATCAGTCACCTTATCGCCGTACCCAAATAAAGCAGTGCTGATAAGTGTGATTTTAATAATGTGTGCCACACAAACAAAACTTTCTCGCATAGTATATGCAATTGCATTTGTGGTGTTTGTCATTCGTTAATATCCTTAGCCCCGAAAAAATCCCCGAAGAAGACTGTGGTCACAGTAGAAACGTTGGAAATGTATAAAATTACCATTTGAAAAAATATCATCATTTCTGATATGAACCAAACCCCAAGAAACAAGAAACCTAATTATATATATATATATATATATATATATATATATATGTATTATGTATAGGGAAAACTGCGTCTGTGAAAAATACATGGAAGGAAAAATTGTGGCATATCAGACAAATTTTTAAAGAAAGAAAGAAAATTATCCTCAAGCGGGAGTCGTACCCACGACCTTCTCATCTCTAGTTAGACGCTCTACAAACTGAGCTATTTGAGGACATAGGTAGCGCTGCATATTTGTGATTCACTTTTTCCCATAATTTAATGTTAGTGTTAGAACGATAGAAAAGATCTCGAGTACTTATCAATGGCCATCAAGACCAGTTAACCTTTCACCCTAACATCACCATCGCCGTGACGGTTTCAATCGAAGTTCAGGAAGATGATCTCCAACCACTGATAAGATTTTGCCAAATATATAAATACGAAGTGGAAAATTGCGTCTGTGAAAAATACATGAAAGGAAAAATTGTGGCATATCAGACTAATTATTGAATTAAAGAAAAAACCATCCCCAAGCGGGAGTCGAACCCACGACCTTATCATCTCTAGTCAGACGCTCTACCAACTGAGCTATTTGAGGACATAGGTAGCGCTGCATATTTGTGAATCACTTTTTCCCATAATTTAATGTTAGTGTTAGAACGATAGAAAAGATCTCGAGTACTTATCAATGGCCATCAAGACCACTTAACCTTTCACCCTAACCTCACCATCGCCGTGACGGTTTCAATCGAAGTTCAGGAAGATGATCTCCAACCACTGATAAGATTTTGCCAAATATATAAATACGAAGTGGAAAATTGCGTCTGTGAAAAATACATGAAAGGAAAAATGGTGGCATATCAGACAAATTATTAAATTAAAGAAAAAACCATCCTCAAGCGGGAGTCGAACCCACGACCTTATCATCTCTAGTCATACGCTCTACCAACTGAGCTATTTGAGGACATAGGTACCGCCGCATATTTATGAATAACTTTTTCCTATAATTTAATGTTAGTGTTAGAAGTACTCGAGATCTTTTCTATCGTTCGTTTTTATTATGAATCGATATGTATCTCGTCAATTTTTGAGGTACTTGCATTGTTGCTATTGGATGTTGGCCTATTGGTAACTCTAAACTTTTAGAGATGGCGCTATATGACATTATCCGAATTCAACGTTTTTCTTTGGTTAGTCCAAGAAAGTCATACGGTTTATTTGAAATGTGTATTTGTAGCCAACCTGTGTACTAGGTAAGATTGCAGAATATTCATATGTAATAAGTATGTGATTCGTATCTCCGAAAAAACACGATTTTACAGAGAAAAAAAAGCGAGCCAAGCTCGGTCGCCCCGGTAATTGTCATTAAATGAGGAAGCTCTTTCTCTTCCACCGGGCATTTAATTTCTGATAGAAGGAGGGTTCGGAGGCATTATTTCATCATTCTTTATAAATGTTTTTCACTATGTTACTGGGAAACTACGGACCCTACCACATTGCAACTTGTTCGATTTAGAGATTTAACAGCGCGATCAAACAACGTGACTCGCGTCAAAGTGAAAGCAGTCGTCGAAATAAAACTCACCTGATTACTTAATGGTAACAAATCGACTTCATTGTGACCGAAATGTTCTTGACGTCCAAAAGATGTACTACCGGGTTCAGCATGATTTCGTTTACCACTGTCATTTTCTCCCATGCCCCAATTGGCTAGAAAGTAAACCATTCCCTTTCACTTCTATCTGAAATTTTCTGCGGCTGATATCTGAAACAAAAGTAGGTGTTTATAATCTCAATAGAATTTTCATAAACATTCGAGCATGTTTTTAATATTCATCAGTGCTATTCTGGTGGATTCATTTCTGGACCATTTAAAAATGTGCTATGCGTCAGGAATTCATTGGCCAAAATTCAATTCCAAGATGAAATTCTTGGGTCGTGAATCAAGAGATAAAGAATATTTTCCCAGAGAGGTTTTTATTCATCATGAAATTGTTTTCATTTCCATCAATGAAAAACAAATATTAATATATCTCCAAGCAATACGCTTCTTTTTAACGTGTAAAAAAACATTTTTCAAACTCACGAATAAACAACTGCATTAAAAAACGGAAGCGGAATGTGACCTCCATTGTACCCAAAATAACTAATTATGATTCTATGTGTTGTTGACAATATTTGATCGAAAATTGGAAACGAGGTGAAGTTCTAATATTAGCCAGTACAGATTTAGTAATTCAATCACGGAAAGGACAGAACGATAATGGAATAAAGGACTGAAATATGACATCCGTCCTGTTGAGAATTACAAAAAAACTGAGTTATCTCTATCTAAAAAACGAATTATTATTATTACTGAATGGGGAAAGATAAACATTAGAATAGAAAATGCTTATTGCAATGAGATTCCTGAGATATTTATATCATATGTGGACTATATAAACAACGATCATGACCTAGAAAAAAAAAACAAATAGTATTCACAAAGCAAATTCACATATATTTAAGTGTTATTCTTGAAATGAATGAAAAGCTACCCATAATAGTAACAAACTTCAACCTTTTAATAGAATATAAGATCCGTACACATCGACATATTGATTTGTTTGAAAGTAAGAATCATCTCCGACTGAAGATAAACTTCAGTCTTCTATCGTTCAAGATAACCTTTTGTTAGGTATTCATGTTGAAAAGGGAAACATGCCCAATCGATAAACGTTGCGCAAAGCAAAATAAAATGCCAGAAACGCCAATATGGCTATGGTGCTAATGGAATAACAGAGTATGATGTATTATTCTGTCAGTAGCTTTGTAGTGTGACTTTTTAACCGACGAAACCAAAAAGGAGGAGGTTCTCTAGTCGACGCGTATATTTTTTTTTATCATATTTTTTTATGTATGATCACGCATAACTTTTTACTGAGACGTCCGATTCCGATAATTCTTTTTTCAGTGGATAGGGTGTACTTTGAAGTTGGTCCCATTTGAATTTAAAAGATGAAATCCACCCCTATAGCAAAATGGAGGATATTGATCACTCACCCTCTGAATTCTGGTCCGTTAACCGATTCTATCAGGCATAACATTGTACTGAGATCTTCGATTTGGATGATTCTTCTTTTATCAGATAAGGTATACATCATAGTTGATCATATTTGGATTTCGAATGGAATTATCCACCCTTACGGGTAGAAAAATAGGGGATAATTGATTTTTCACTTGTGAACATTGGCACACATATGTAGTTGACAATGACAGATCGCTAGTGTCATTATCACAAATCATTATATTCTATGAGAGGATGGAATGATATTCAAAGTAATAGTAAAAGTAGATAATCATGTTGAAAAGGGAAACATTCTCAACATGAATACCCCACAAGAGGTTATCTTGACGATGGAAGATAGTGACTAAAGTTTATCTTTCAGTCGCAGATGATTCCACATCTGATTTTATGAACATCCTGTTTATATTTTCAATAGATAATTATATTATTTAGCTGGTAATAGTTGAAGTAAGGTGGGTAAGTAAGAATTTTGGAAGTAATCAAAGAGCAAGCACTTAGTAATTAGTAGATTTCAGCCACAAAAAATTGAAAAATAAAAACTTTTCAACAAAAAATTAAACCGACGAAATACGGAACTGAAAAGTAAAAAATAAAATATACCTTCTTAGTCACAATAACTAAGCTCCTAAACTAATGTGAGTAACTAATTTTGAGTCGGCGCCAAACAAACAATCAACGAAGATCATTAAATTACTTCAAAAAAATTATCAGAATGTCAATGCCCAACTCGATGCCATCATTTTACGCCTTACCTAATTCATTTGCTTGTTCGTTTGGGGCCGACTCAAAATTAGTTACTTACATTAGTTTAGGAGCTTAGTTATTGTGACTAAGAAGGTTTATTTAATTTTTTACTTATTAGTTCCGTATTTCGTCGGTTTAATTTTTTGTTAAAAAGTTTTTATTCCAATAATGTTTTCATTCAATAGATCATGTGCATATCCGGGATATCATCTCTTATATAGGCCAATAAAAATTATTGAGAATAAAAACGAAGAAAAAAGTTACCCATTACTTATTTTTATGAAATTGTTTTAAATCGCGTATACTTTATCACAGTGGTCATGCAATTTTTCAATGCTCTGCAATGTGTTTTATAAAAATCACTGGTTTTGGAACTATAAGTATGTGGTTTTTCAGGTACTTGCCTCCTGCCTTCTTGAAATATTCGTTGTATTTATTATTTTTCTGTGGCCCTCCAAACCCAAACATAATTTGGAAATGAAAAAGAGTAAATTATAAAAGCCAATCCTCAAGAAACGTATTCCGGTTAGGTTTTTTTTTTTAATGAACTGAAAAGTATAAAATAATTTTTTCTAGCTCCATACAGATTTATAACCCTCATACAGATTCCTAACCTCATACAGATTTCCCTGAATATCTATGAAAATACTTGTAAGATTTAAAACGAAAAACGTGGGGCGCATGCAATAAATAATTGATGCATTAATAGTTTCCCTAAGACACTAACAATTTGATTGCACTGCAAATGATATGAACTGTTGTGAGTTTTCTCAAGGACATCTACTCCTTTACTCCTTACTATTATCTATTGCAATCCTACAATTTCAGAGGTATTGAAATTCACAATCACAAAGTTTCAGGACAATCTGTATATTGTTAGGAATCTATAAAGGGCTAAGAGAAATTATTTAAAACTTTTTAAGTCGTTTTAAAAACGCGATATATTAAAAAACAAAATTAATTCCTGTTTTTTACTCTTGTGTGAAATTTTATTTATTTATTTATTTATTTTTCCAATTTTTTTCCTGTTTTCTCTCTCTCTCTTACACGCTTGATTCCTCAATCTGAAATCTGTTGCAAAATTTAAATTTGTACATAACAAACAAACAGACAGACAAGAAGGCGAGTTAATATTGAATTGTCATCTAGTTCTGAGCTATGTATAAAGTTTCAAGTCTCTTGCTCATCGGGAAGTTAGTTTAAAATCGATTGCAATATTTGTGGAACAAACCGACAAGAAAGCCAGTTATATAATAACAAAGTGGTAAAAATAATATATCTAGTTCAGGTCGTTACAAGTACTATTTGAAGTTTTACAGAAAGTTGTTTGGCACTACCCGTACTATGGAACTTCTACTTGCTTCGAAAGGGAATTACTCTCTCTCATTTCCTAATACAATATAGTTGTGGTTTCATAAGTGTAGAATTGGGGGCTATAGGCGAAATAGGTCCTACCATGCGGGCTCAAAGGTCAGCACTCATATGAATCAAATCGGAAACCCAAAGATTGCCAAAATATTTTGCAATTATTTATTATGGTATATTCGTAGTCTACTAGGTATAACACAGAATATTTGCAATATTATCAAAATAAACAGTACGCATTTGCGAGTACTTTCTCAAGTGAAACTATTGAATTAGTATGCATGAAAGTCGATGATTTTTTGTCAAATTTCCATGGATTCTTCTTCTTCTACCAAAAATGTCCTGAAAATAATTTCTCGAGTGTTCCAATGTCGTCATATATCGTTTCTAAAATTATGTTTACGTAGTGTAACAAATTGGATGATGCTGTATGATATTGTTTTATTTGTAGATATTGTAAACATTAAATGAAGGTGAAATTGAATATATACTTTCAATAATAATTTCTGTAATTTAAAGGTCTTCTGAAATTCTTCCATAATATTTTCCAGGGCTCAGAGATAAAAAAACAACAATACAAAAGTCAAAGAAATGCAAGAAAGATATAAGAATAGAAAAGTAAGGAGTTTATACCAGGGCAAGGCTATCAACCAAGAACAATATATTTCAAAAAGAGTTATTAGCGGACGAGAATCGAGAGATAAAGAGAATAACTTAATGAGCTACTGAACAGAGATTAGGAACAGAAGAGAGAATATTTAGATGAAGAGAAAGATTACAGGGAGGAAGTAAACTAATATTCCCGCATGGCTGATGATCTCTCCTTCAGAGAGATAGCTCAGAAAGCTCATACGGAAAGTGTAATTATTTTTAATCATTATTATTTTCTGATGTCAATCAACCGATATTACCCATCGTCAAAGATTTCATCGGGCTTTAATGGTGTCTAAGTTTTACGCTGTGCATGTTGTGCTGGAATATTTTTAATATGCTTACGAAATTAGGATGTATCTATCGTCGCAGTCTTAATGAGAAATTATCTAGTAACGAGCTACACATTTCAAATGTGATATTTTGAAAACGAGATTTTTACCGATACACCAGGCAAGGTGAGAAGAAATTTTACGGATACCATAATAGAAGTAATGGGTAATGTTATCGTAACAGGTCTTATATTATTACTGAACGTGTGTCAATTTTATTATGCAATCTTTCTATATTCTGATCGAGTGAGAATGATTGATTGTATATTGATGCTTTCTCCTAGTCTAGTCTCAAACGATTGCAGAAAAAAAGGTTATCAGTTCTACACGTTCTCATACATAACTTCAGTATGGATGCACTGTTTTGTTTTTAATTCGAAAATCTGCTTTTCACTTTTGGTCTCGCATAAATTTCGTGTCATTTTATTTGCGGGATGAGTCAGTCGATAAACTCCTTGTGCCTATACTATTACATCGATATTGATGGGTCGGAAGAAACTATGTGCCTACTTTGAGTCATTAATCAAGAGAAGTTAGATTAGGAAAACTATTAACGCGATTTGAATGCAACTTTTGCATAAAGAGACTGAGGGAAGACAACTTCAGTAGAAGTACCCACGAGTGCAAATAGTTTGTTGGATAGATAGTTCATTGGAGATCCCACTCAGGGTGGTGTTTTGAGTTTTTCAGTTTGGTCGCAGGTTAAGCTATGTTTTATTTTTAAATTGAATGCTGCTAAATTAAAAGAACTTAAATAATATATTAAAGTATAAGTGGATAAAAAGGGCTTTAAAACACGCGCGATTTTTCGAGCACCACGGCGCAGCCAGAGTGCTCGAAATAGAGCAAGTTTTTTTAAGACCAGTTATCCACGAATACTTTACGCTATTGTTTTTTATTGGTGCACTTTGAAATCATATACACTGGTATTATTACTACAAAAAATAGAAATAAGAACTAATAATGCAAAATGATTGAATTCGTGATGTGACATCAGTATACCTTTCGTTGTCATGGAAATGAGAAAAACAGTATTCATTTGCAATTTGTTATCAAAGATCAATATTTGTTGTCACCAGAGCTCAAAAATAAATTATTCTAATATCGATTTTTTTGAATAGTGAGGCAGAATCGCGGTTAATACCGCGAAAATCCAGTGAAATATATAAAAAAGAATATGAAGAGTTCATCAAATGGATGGAGGAGCGAGAGGTATCACATATAAATGAACGAGTTGTTAGTAATATTTTATTTGACGTTACAAGGTACTCCTGTCAGATCAATATTCAAAAATTTGTCATTTAGACTTCACGTTTCTCGATTTGTTGATGTTGCCATGGTAACTTTAAAAAACGCGCGTTTTTTAAAGTTCGATTTAAACACGCTGAGGCGTGCTTTAAATGGGTAAAATGGGGCAGCAATAGAAAAAAATAACGTATAGCTCCAGTCACTTAGAATCTTAGTTGCTTTCTTGAAACAATTATTCCTTTCACGAGAACAAAAATTATATTCATATCGGAATCAGTGCCAGACGTATATGTCGTCTGGAGATATTGAGCAATGGTGGTCTCGAACTCGCGATTTTGTTGACTCAGAGAAATTCATATAACGACAAAAATTGGACTTTGAAATGCATCTAATGCATTTTGGGAGCGTTGGGAGCCACTACTTGGCCAATCAGGGAAGTTGAGAACGAAAAGTAGCTTCTCTAGCTTCTCTTGGCGCTTGACGCCTACTTAAAAAGTTAGTTGGCTCAACGGGGGCATCTGGAAATAAAATTGTGTGTTAAATAACTTTTTCGGGACTATGATTCATAGAACTGACGGGAATTGTGATGGGTGTCGAATATTGATAGGTGTTGTACGAAAATAACACGGAAGTACCTTTGGGATTATTTGCAATATGGTTCAAATGCAGCCGGGGGATGGAAAATAAAATTGATGCATACTAGGTGGGTCGCAATGCTTGTAGAAACCATAAAAATAACAGTAGAGCGAGGCTTTTATGTAGATTTTGAGGGGTGAATATTTCCTGAATATTTGAACACTTGAATATTCAGATATTTGAACATGAGGACAAGACATAGAAAGATTCGATTTCTTCCAGGCATGATAAAGCAATAGAGTTCGGGTGAGAAACAATTTTTATATAGCGAATACAGGAGGTGAATATTTTATAACAATTTTGTTGGCATATTTGGCCAAGTATAGGTTTTCTATGTTTCATGAGAAACTAAATAGTTTATGATAACTGGGGATGAAGACCAACGTGTTTCTTGAAACGTATAATTGGTGTAATATTTATTTGCAATTTATTTTGACTTATTTTTGTATCTTTTTGTACCATATTTTATTTTTGAATTATAAGTATTTGAGGGGATGTGAGAGGGAAAGAAAGAGAAAAGTGCAGAGTCTAGGTCAGCCTGAAAAAACTAATTTGTGGTACCAGTAATTGGGACACTTGGGAAAAAGTTCACTTTATCTTTTGAAAAGATAATTTAATGGAAAAGTTTTAATAAATTCAAGAAGGGAGATTTTATTTGGAAGAAAATTTATTCAAAAAGACCACGCATTTGTGACTGTTTAACACGTTCTGGAGGACAATTTGTCTAAAACTAAATAGTGCCTTATATATTACTATTATAGTGACAATCTATAAAAAACATTGTGTTAGGTGTCGAAATGCTCTTTTGCTCTTTTTATATGTACGTAACATTTTTTATATTCAAAAAATGATGCAGTGTAGTTTACCTACTGATGATGATAACATAGCAATCGAAATGTCTTCACTTGACATTTTATTACAAAATCAAAACATTTGCCCTTGAGCGCACTTTTGAAGTCGTTTGTTTATATCTTTATTGAGATTATTATTTTTTTATTCGAAGGGTCTAATTTTTTCAAGAAAAATGAGATTGACACCATGTGACAAATGTTATATTTTATGGTGACCTGAAGCAAATATTGAAATTATCCATAACTCAGGAGTATACAATAAGTTATGATCGATTCTTCAATTCTTCAAACGAACCTGAAAAAATTTGAAATAATACAGAAAAACATTCTTAAAATAATCTATGGTAAAAAATATGCTTACCCAATAAAATCTATCTTTGTCGAGGCCAAAGTACATAACATTAGACAACTTTACTTGTTCACCGTTGCCAAATATTTGTATAAAAACAAAGGATGTCTCAACTAAGAACACCAATACTCCACTAGATATCGTGATAGAGAAAATGTTCAGTTCAATTTATCAAGAAAATCAGGACAGCAATGTTTCACTTATGTGGCACCCAGATTGTACAATTTCCTACCAAGTATGTACAAAACATATTTATATACACTGAATTCATTCAACCTTTTCAAAAAAATATTCAAACATTTTATATTTAATATTGAACCCGATCCAGTAGAACATTTGCTAGGGACCTGGTCATGTTCATTGATTAAGAGAAAACGACATCGAATGATAACAATCGTTAATGTCATGATATTTTCAAAATATTGCTTTGTTTTTATTAGAAACGTACGCAGTAGCATGAGAACGATAACCATAAACATTATCAACGCAATGATTTATTACACGTTTCTAATAACTTATCATTATTCATAACATAAATTGAATTTCGATTAAAAAACAAGGTTATTAATACCTGATAGATAATTCGTCATTAAATTTCGCCGAAAGCTCATGACGACTGCAAAAAATGCAATTGAGTTAACAAAAAAGAAGGTCAGTACTAGGTATTATGGACATTAATTATTAATTTCAGATATAAAGCTTAAATTTTTTGTAATTCCAATCGACTGTTCGTTGACATTGTGTTTGGATAATTCATAAATATTGAAAATGACTCAAAATATCGCGAACACAATTCAATTACATTACAAAGTTACATGATTTGAAATATACATATTAACGTGGGGTACATGATATTATACTGAGTGTAATATGATATCGGTACACTACACTACATTTAATAGTCAGATTATATATATTTCTCTTTTTAGTTGAAACTAATTCATTTACAAAAGTAAATACATGGTCAGTTCGGTTAAAAATACACACACAACATGATCAACTATAAATAAAATAAGATTAACATTGTACAAAAATAAAATCAGTTAAACTTACATACATAGAAATTCATACATAATAATAAAATACTAATTACTATGTTTTCAATAGGTAGTCTTTCAAGCTTCTTTTAAATGTATTTATTGAAACACTATCTTTAATTTCTTGAGGAAGCTCATTAAAATTATCTATTCCTTTATATCTTTCAACTTCCATATTGTTTTTTTTTCCTCGTATTATAATCATGTGTTTCATTAGCATATGTTATTTTATTCTGGAGATATACAGGTGAATGTCCAATTTTGACTTCAAAAATGAAAATCAGTGTTTGATACTCAAGGAGTTTCTTCACTGGAAGCCATTGAAGGGTCTGAAGCATGTGTGCTATTGGTGTTGTTCTCGAGCATTGTTAGACCAGGGTAGATAATTTTTGAAACCAAAAAAAATTACAGTAGGATGAAACCCATTAGAAAAGGAGGGGAATATGATCAAAATGAAAGGAAAAATAAATTACGGTCGATCCGAGTTCGGGAAGTGGGAGGGGGTGAGTTTTTAAGGGTAAAAAATGGTTTATCTTGATTTCCGGCAAAACTACAAGTCTTATGGAAAAAAGTGTTAAATGGCAAAGTTGTAGGCAATAAAAAGATCTACAACTTTTGTTTTCACAGATTTTTCACATAACCTCAAAATTTAGGTGAAAAATTCAAAAAACCAAGTTTTTGGTTTTTTATTTATATCTTTTTCAAAAAAATTTTTTTTTCTACGAAATTTGGTGAAAACTTACCTTATTATGTCCCAAATACACTGTAATTTATTTGATTAAAAATATTTATTTGTTCGCTTCATTTTAATTTAATATCAAAAAAGCACCCTAATTTTCAATCGAAAATTCTGACGTCAAAATATCAGCTTTTTCCAAAAAGTTTGGGGGCTTTTTGTTCGTTGAAATATCTACTTTCTGATGGTGTAAAGAAAAATATACATTACTATAGGAAATATTCTTAGAAAATGCAAAAAATTGAAAAAACCTCAAATTCGAAAATTTTTTTTTAATCATTATGTACAATTTCATCAAAAAAATGTGATTGCTGCAATTTTTTTTAGTTAAAAAGTTCATTTATTTTACTCGAATTACATTAATGTCATAGAAAATCTCATACAAAATAAATATACATGTAAATCGTACTATTGAATTTAGAAAATCTCATACATTTTTCAAATCTTTCCAACTCTAGTTGATCGTCGAAATCTTCAAGACCATCATCTTCGTCTCCAATGTTATTTCCAGTCTGCATTGGTTCTTCATCCATAATTTCATCTGAATCATTTACTTCCTCGTAGATTTTTTCTTCCATATTGGAACAATTTTCAGAACCATGACAATTAGTGCATAAATTTGTGCATTTTAAACCATGTTTTCGGCAGCCACATTTTAAACTGTTACATCCAGTTTCACAGCTGCAGCAAATAGTTTTGAGCAATACTTCCGGAATTAAATCCTTTTCTGTAAATTTGGGCATAATGCCATGCTGATGTTGCTTCCAGCCCCAATCTGTTGCTGTCAATTCGTTACCCAACCAAGTTTGAAGCTGATAATATGCTCTGTAACAATGTTGTTCTTCTGCTCCTTCTGTGGGTGGGAGGTTTGCCAAAATGAAGGATGATTTAATTTTTGCCAATTGATATTTTGAAACCTTAATTGATTCAGTGTTATTTTTTCTTTTTTACATTTATAAATAGATTTGATTAATTGTAATCCATTTTTTTTTTATATTTTCTTTACTTTCATCTTTTTTGTAAAAAACATTGGCCAAATTTGACAAATTTTTCGCGTCTAATATAGAATTAACGATACTTTTCTTTCCTTTTCCAACAAATCCAGATGTTGTATCGCAAACCAGAAAAACAATGCAGAAATGCAACAACATTTTTGAAGGATTCGTGTTTGAAACTATTAGACGTGAAAAATAGATCCTTTCCATTTCCAGAGCCTGGTTTGGAAAATAAATGTCATGATTATTTGAATTTAATTGATTTAAAAGAACCAAAGATCAATATCTTGACCCACAACTATAACAGTTTTATTAGTATCTCGGCAACTCTATCGAGGTCTTAATTATGTGGCATCAGCATCTTCTTCAACTTGTTTACAGGAAAATCCTTGTGACTGTAATGTTTTCATTAAACTTTTAATTATTTTGTCCTTGTTTTTCTGTTAGATAAAAATTTTCTTCGAAAATGGTATTTTTGTATGGTTTTGATAATCGAACTCTGGAATATTGTCTGAGGTTTTTCTACGATTACGTTCTCCCTTTTAGTTGAAGTAGCTGCTGGTACTGTTGTGACAGTAGCTGATTTCTTAATCTCGGGGTACCCATCAAAGACAATATAACTGCTTGCTGCGTAATGTTTTTCTACATAGCGCAAATATTTATTAATGATCTCTTCCACCGTTTCATTTTTCTGCCAAATTACTTTGTGCAGTAAAAATCCACCGTCGACGACATGCATTATGCTGTCAGAATGCGTTGGTCGATTCACACTCAGACCCTCCTAGGTCCGTCCCCACTTCTCAATGAAATAACTTACAATGGGCTTAAATTCACTGAAGGTCACTCAGGTATATAAATTATCTTAAAACAGCAATAAATAGGCATCTACAAATATTATTTAAAGAAGATTCTACAACTTTTTCAAAATATTGTAGATGTCTTATTAAATATTAACTTTATTAACTTATTTGTTTGTTAATTATAGAAGTATATTTTAATTTGTAATTTTTTCGTTTATCAATCAAACATGAAATCTTACGTTTTTTGAGTAATTAAAGTGTGAATTTTAATAAATACCTCAAAATTGTACATAATGATTAAAAAAAAAATCCGAATTTGAGGTTTTTTCAATTTTTTGCATTTTCTAAGAATATTTCCTATAGTAATGTATATTTTTCTTTACACCATCAGAAAGTAGATATTTCAACGAACAAAAGCCCCAAACTTTTAAAAAAAGCTGATATTTTGACGTCAGAATTTTCGATTGAAAATTAGGGTGCTTTTTTGATATTAAATTAAAATGAAGCGAAAAAATAAATATTTTTAATCAAATAAATTACAGTGTATTTGGGACATAATAAGGTAAGTTTTCACCAAATTTCGTAGAAAAAAAATTTTTTTTGAAAAAGATATAAATAAAAAACCAAAAACTTGGTTTTTTGAATTTTTCCATAGGACTTGTAGTTTTGCCGGAAATCAAGATAAACCATTTTTTACCCTTAAAAACTCACCCCCTCCCACTTCCCGAACTCGGATCGACCGTAATTTATTTTTCCTTTCATTTTGATCATATTCCCCTGCTTTTCTAATGGGTTTCATCCTACTGTAATTTTTTTTCATTTTTTACCATTTTTGTAGGCTTTGACCCTGGTCTATGTAGAGTTATTCGCATAGCACGATTCTGCATCTTTTGGAGTCTGCTTGTTTCATTTTGATTAAGAAAAAATTGTCGAACACTAATTAAAATGTGGTAGTATTATAGTGTTGTATATTATTAATTTAGACCATAGGCTGAGATACGGAGAATATCTTCTTAAGTAGTTAACTTTGTAAGCTACTGTTTTGATAACCTGGTTAGCATGTTCTTTGAATTTCAATTGACTGTCAATAGTTATTCCAAGATGAACGAATTGTCTACATTTTCTATATCCCCGCATTCAATCGTATATAACAGAAACTTCATGGGAGCTATTGAGTTCATTCGAAATCGAGTAGCTGAAATGAACATTTGTATTAATTGTATTTTTGTAATTATTGCTAAATAAACTTATAATTTTCCAGGAAAAAGTCCATTTTTCAAGTGGAGTAGATGATGAATGAAATGAGTAGGCTCAATCGTCTCCACAGTTTATTGGTAGATATCTTTTAGTTTAGACATGTTTAGGAACTAATTACTCCTATCTTCAGTAATATACATAGGAATTATCTGAAAATTATATAATTTATAGAATTTATTTTGAGTGACAGACATTTTCAGTAATGGCCGGCGAGGAGGTTATACTCATATGTGGAACACGAAAATAAATCGAGACATAACTTAATATTAACAAAATGTTGGGTTGCGATCCCAACCAGAGGAAAAGGTGTTAACATAGTTTAAAGGGATGGAAAAAACATGATTATAGTGTTTTTAACCATAATAAAAATGAATGTCATCTTAGGATGATTACAATCTGAATCGTTTGAGGAATGACAGCTAACAATGGCCGGGCAAAAGATTGAAATTCAAAAAGTGACCTCTATTGGTAGTACATCGTAAATGCAAAGGCTTGGAGAGACATCTATGACAGTAGATCTCAACTATTTTGATTTGAAGGTAAGGAAAAGACACCATGTTTAGTCTGTTGAGTTGATATTGGAAAACAAACATCAGATGAGATTTACTTGGGAGATTCTAAGGATGAGTAAAAAAATTGTAACCAATCAAAGTTGATTTGTTCATTCAAAGAAAGGATGTTAGGACCTCTTTTGTTGTTGTTGATTTGAATTTTAAGTATATTCATAAGGGGGACCTTTATTTGCAAGGTGGAGAATTTTTATGTCTTTTTCTATGTTAAAAGAGTGATTAGCATTAATTACATGGTTTGCAAATGAACTGTTGGAATTCATTTCATGAAACGATGAAGTTTGAAATTTTGAATTGTATTCTTTAATTGTTCCTTAATTCTTGTGATAATTTTCCGACCACTCTGGCCTATATATTTGGCGTAACAATTAGGTCCTGAACAAGAAATATCATAAATGTCTGATTTTTCAAGGAAGTTAACTTTATCCTTGTTGTTATTAGTGCAAACATTCGTTTTAACACATCGTATTAAATCCGTTTACGCCAATAACCCTAAAATTATCAATATACGAAATGAATTCAATATAATAATATAAACATACTTATGGTTTAACCAGTCTTCCTATCAAATGACAACTCTACTTACATATTCAAAACTTGCATTCGAAGTTCCCCTCAGATCTGATAGGCTATTTCTTCCGTAAGACCTATTTGATTTTGTAACTAAAATCAAAATGCACACAGAATTTTTGAAAAACAGAATGCAGAGATGAATAACTGATTATAATATCGATACGTTTATAAATCCGAATCAAATCCAAGAAAATTATTTCATGAGTGTGAGAATGATTCGATATCATTTGTGATTAATTTCATTCAACGCATAATTGAAACAATCAACTCTGCATCAAAGCTATCACAAATTCACTTTTTTCCAAAAATTTGTCAGCAAAAAAAACTTAATTCGTCTCATTTATCAGGGAAACACCCCGTATCTTACGTAATTATTGCAGTAGACTTTAATTGTGAAACTTGCGAAATTTTTGGAGACTCCGGATATGGGTCTTCACGAAAAATAAGATGGGGAGGTGAGATTCTTCCGGATTCGTTATCAGGACACCAAATCTAGGACCAATACACCTTTTTCTTGAAAATTGTTCAGCTCTGAATACTCCGAATTTGCGTCATTTCTCGTCGCTTCCATAACATCCCATAAAATCAGAATTCAAGATCGTTAGAGATACACGAGATGAACCTGAATATTCTGTTTTGTTAACCAATGTAAATAAATAGAAAAGTTTTCTAGAAATTAATTTCTCATTTCATAAACCCCATGTTAATATTTTTCAGCAAAAATCTTCTTGCGCCCCACTCGTAGTCGCAGGTGCTGGCAGGGATGTAGTTACGCGGCTAGAAATTCGGGTGTGTATACTTTTCAGTAGTGCATCCATTGTTGCTTTAAGTCTTCGTTTATTATATCACTTCTTTTAATTGCATATTTTGCTGAATTATCATAGATAGTTCATTGTTTGATCACTGGTACAAATCTTCTAAATATCGATTTGGAAAAAAATATGTCTTCACGTGTATTTCGTTATATTATTGATTTTGTTTATAACGTGTACATTCGAACTATAAATGGACTAAACCAATTGGAATTATAGGTTATCATAAGAATATAAATATGTACTACTATCGTCGAAAAATTTCCCAGGTTTATTCAATGAATAATAGAATGGAGGCATATTTAGCGAATGTGTGGTTCAACCATAAAAAGTTCACAATGAAAATTTTCCATCGAAGCTGAAACACGATCACGACATAAAACTATTTTTTTAACTGGGTGAACTATCACGATGTTCACGACTATGCTCATAAATTGGATAACTATTGATTATATCCACTCTTATACCTTCTTTGGAGAAATTCCAATAATTACGACTTGCACATTAATTAAAACATCCTTGCAATTATTTTTTGAAATTGCTCCTGTTCGTGGCTTTTGAGTTTTTCATTTAGATTCCCGATGATATATTTGTTACAAATTCAATATACAGGGTGAGTCAACAGGATTCTCGTGGTTCATTGCTCCTTAATGTATCACTATTTCGATTTCTTATATTTTTTTGTCAAAGGGACCATCTGAGACCACCTTCCAAAATAATATTCATTCATACAGGGTGCATCATTGATGCGTGACTAACCAGAGTTGTTCTTTTTCAAATGAAACACCCGGTAAATTTTCATATATTCCGATCGGCTGTTCTATTGGCTTATCAACGCTTTTTCAATTTTGAATTCCGTTGCGGCGTTGCCGTGTTATTCAAAAAAAATCTATTTTGTAGACTTTTTTTCGAAAAATTGCCTATTTTACATTTCGAAATATTTAGTGAAGATAATTGGGGAACCGTTGGTCGATATTATGATGTTCAATGAGAATACCACGAATTTGGAATAAATTGTACATGATGTTCGATAAAACAACACAAACTTACCCATTTTCAAACATCGGTATTTTGATTATTTCAAATGGAACACCCTGTATATTTTCATTCAAATAAATCAATTCCTTTTTAATAACCCTACACTTTTCATTCTCCATGTTATGTACCTAAAAGGATTCGTTTCCGAGATATTCTGGTTTAAAGGAATTGTTCAATATCAAATCAACAATTCTATAGATTTTTTATTCTACATATTTGTTCATAGAAAATACTGATACTGAAATGTTTCAATTATTTTTTTCCATCTTCAAAAGCATTCTTGGCAAATCATGAATAACTAGCATAGCAAAAGAAATTTTCAAATGTAACTATTTTTTCTAGTTTAGTTATCCATGACTACCGCGGAAAAAATGACTATCGGAATTTGTAAATAGAGGTAACTGTCAAACTACAATCCAGTTGTGTTAAAAATTATTGTGGCATTATGAATTATCGTTTAGAGGACATAGTTAAAATGGTGTATGCTTTGGGGGAAAGTGATTGCAATTGCTTACTGGCATCTAGATTATACGAACAAAAGTTTCCTGAAAGAAGACATCCAGCATTTCGAGATCTCAAAACAAGATTTGAGAAAACCGGAAAAATATTTTACAAAAAGTTTGAAGTGGTTGGTCTGTAACGAATGATGAAAATGCTCTTGATATTGCATTGAACATTACCGAGAATCCCCATGTGAGTAAACGTATTTTGAGTAGGGAGTTGGGAATATCTCAAAGTAGTGTTTCTCGGATGGTGAGAAAATGCAATTACCATCCATATCATATGCAGTTAATGCAGGAGCTGACTGAAAGAGATTTTCCAAAGCGAATGCGGTTTTGCCAATGGGATGAAGATAAAATCAACAAAGAACATGATTTTTTTGAGTATGTTCTATTTTCGGACGAAGCCACGTTTTACAACAATGGCCATGTGAATCGGCATAATATGCACTATTATGCAACTGAAAATCCTCATTTCGTTAGATATGTTAATCACCAACAAAGTTGGTCACTGAATGTTTGGGGAGGTATCATTGGACAGCGTGTAATTGGGCCTTTTTTTTTCAACGGTCATCTGAATGGAAGAAAATATCTAAGATATATTAGATGATATTCCATTGGCAATAAGGCAGAGAATGTGGCTACAACAAGATGGCGCGCCTGCACATTACCACACTGATTTGCGGGAATACATTGATAATGAATTCCGTGAAAAATGGATAGGTAGAGGAGGGCCAGTTCAGTGGCCTCCAAAGTCACCGAACTTTACAAAAATTGATTTTTTTCTATGGGGATACATTAAATGGGTTGTCTATCAAACTCCGCCTACGACTCCTGAAAATATGAAAGCAAGAATTCGTACTGCTTTCAGGGAAATTTCAGAGGACATGTGGATACTAATTTCCGAAACAGATTGAGTGTGTATTGGTGAAAATGGCAGGCACATTGAATATTTGCTGCATTAATTATTGTTATTTTCTGTTAGATTCGGATAAATATGATTTTTATGCAAAGTTTAATTCCAAATATGATACCAAAGGGAACATTGTCAATATTTTGTGGAAAAATATCCTATTTTGGATGTAGAATATCTCGGAAAGAGTTGTTTTAGGTACATGACATGGAGAATGAAAAGTGTAGAGTTATTGAAAAGGAATTGATTTAAATGAAAATATACAGGGTGTTCCATTTGAAAAAATCAAAATACTGATGTTTGAAAATGGGTAAGTTTGTGTTGTTGTATCGAACATCCTGTACAATTTATTCCAAATTCTTGGTAATCTCAATGAACATCATCATATCGACCAACGTTCCCCAATTATCTTTACTAAATTTTAAAAAAGGAATTTTTAAAAAAGTCACAAAATAATTTCTTTTAAAATATCTCAGCAACGTCGCAACGGAATTCAAAATTGAAAAAATTGTTGAGCAGCCAATGGAACAGCCGATCGAAATATATGAAAATATACCGGGTGTTTCATTTGAAAAAGAACAACTTTGGTTAGCCACGCATCAATGATGCACCCTGTATGAATGAAAATTATTTTGGAAGGTGGTCTCAGATGGTCCCTTTGACAAAAAAAATATAAGAAATCGAAATAGTGATACATTAAGGAACAATGAACCACAGCAATCCTGTTGACTCACCCTGTATTTATTTCTAATAACAAATGACAAAAAATTGAAGGATTATTGATTATTTTCTGAAACCACTAATAAAATGTGATTTTGTGCGGGATCCAAGAAGGCTCCATTGCCTTGGATATGCAGACGACCTAGCGATTGTCGTCGGAGGCCGGTTTACGGGAATAATCTCAGAAAGAACACAAAGGGCCCTAAATGTCTTACAATTGGTGCAAAAGAAATAAGGAATCAAAACTAATTTTAATATACTCTACATGTCACTCAGAATTATAACATGAAATAAATAAAACTGAAGAAGTCCCAGACCCGGGACGAAACGTCTTTACCAAAATGAATATCTCAATAATTGTCGAATCCAATAACCCAAGACCTCTATATATATATATATATATATATATATATATATATATATATATATATATATATATATATATATATATATATAAATCTCAAATCACTAAACATTTGGAATCATTGTTAAATTTTCCATTTTCCATGTCCATTTCTTCTGGTCTAGAAGCTCAGTGAAGTCTCATGGAAGGGTGAAAGCTTTCATTGAATCTTTTTTCCTAACTTAAACCTATCGTAATACACTTTTTTCTTTCAAAATTAGTGAACTATACTCCCAAAGAGCCTAAAACTGGTCGAAAAGAGAAATATTCTCAATGGAATATCAAAAAGAAATATTTTTCTGAGAATTGAAAAATCTATGATAAAAATTAGGCCTTTTTTGTAATATCTCTGGCTGAAGCACACACTAAATATTGATAGATATGGTTAACTCAAAAGAAAAATCTGAAAGTGCAAATTTGCATTTTTTGCCAAAAAGCTTAGATTTGTAACTCCGAAAGAAATATTTTTCAAATTTTTACATCATTACAAAGTCAAATTTGTTTTTGAAAATGTGTTCCCCAATTCTTTCGGTCTTCCTGATTGATCGTGGAAACGTGAAATAGATTTTTGTCAACAAACATGTATTGGACACCTAGTGAATTCGATGTCACTTTTCGTCAAAGTAATTTCTGTTGGATACTTTTTGGAAAACATCAAATCCCCATTCCAATCTGGATTAAAAATGCAAATTTCCACTTTCACTTTTTTTTGAGTAAAGGACCTTTTACAATATCTATTAGATGTCCAGCGTGTGTTTAGCCGGGGAAGTAGTTGTTTTCTGTTAGTCATTATAGCTTAATTTTTATCGTAAATTTTTCAATTTTCAGAAAAAATATATTTGCAATATTTACTTGAGAATGTTTTCCTTTTCAACATGAATACCTCCTTTTTGAACGATGGAAGATAGTGACTAAAATGTATGTCAGTAGCAGATTATTCCACCCGGTTTATAATTTCAAACAAATCATATTGGTCCTTTGTGCCAGTAGGAAAACTAATATTATCTAAAAACAATATTTTTTTCCATCATAACGAATAAAGTTGTGAGTAAAATGTATATAATTTATAAAAGAAGTTTGATGAATCGTTGAATAATTCACATATATCACAAAAACAATCCTTCAATGCGGAACTGTTTTCCGAGAAATATTTTCGAGTCCAAAACAGAAAGAGAATAAAGGATATGCTAAGTTTAGAACAAAGTGGAAAGAAGATTTCATTGAACTGATTTCTCAGTTATTGAGAAATAACAGCTAAAAATAACTCACAAAGATTATTTCGAAAAGTATTTTCAGATTAAATAAATCCGGCCACGCGCTCCTATTTCTGCGCTTGTTTCTTGTACATTCTATAGCCTAGTCGAGAAGTGAATTTCCTGAGACAAATCGTTCCAAGTCTACCAAAAATATGATCGATGACTCATTCGATTCGGTATGTCATTCTGACAAAGACGTATTTTTCGATTTTTTCCGCCGACAAAAATTTGATATTTTTTTACAAAAAATAAAATAAAAACTGCCTTAGTTTTTTGGCAATAGCTCAAAAACTATTGATAGAGAAAATAAAAAAACAGATCCTTGAGGAGGAGGACTTTTCCCACGAAAAAGTTTTACTCTCGGAACTTTATCTCAATTATTTATAGTTCTAATTCAACGTTGAAAATAGAGCACATATTTTTTTGTACTATTAAATATGAATTTATATTGATTTGTTTGAAAATATGAACAGGATGTTCATAAAATCAGATGTGGAATCATCTGCGACTGAAAGATAAACTTTAGTCAATATCTTCCATCGTTCAAGATAACCTCTTGTGGGGTATTCAAGTTGAAAAGGGAAACATTCTCAATTTAATATTGAATAGAAAGATTTTTCTGTGAATTGAAAATCCACAATAGAAATTCAGTTATTTTTTGTGAATGTCTAACAGAAAACAACTACTTTCCCGGCTAAAGCCAAGCTGAACATTGTACTATAGGTATTTCAAAACCTAATGGCATGCGCGAAAGCGTGGCAAAAGCGACAGAATAAATCCCAAAATCAGCACATCCTGAAAACATTGATCTCTCAATCACTAGCAGTGAGGTGAGCGGTGTGAAATTCACTGCTAGAATCATGCAAAAGACTATTTATTAAAGAAATAACTAACGAAAATGAAACAGAACAATTCAAGGCCACATGACACGAGATTTTGAACCAACCCTACATCTGATAGATATTCGGAAAGGACCCTAATTCAAAAGAAAAAATCTGAAATAAAAAATTTGCATTTTCATTCAGATTGTTATTTAATTTTCTATTCCAGTCTTAATTAAAAACTCATATAGACGAAGGAGACAAAGAAGAATGTTTTTCAAAAGAGAGTACTCCAGAAATCATTTGTAACATTGACGCAAGAGAAGCATCGCATTCACTAGGTCTTCAATACATTTTTGTCGACGAAAATCTATTTCACGCTTCCACGATCATCAGGAAGACCGGAAGAAATGGGAAACACATTTTCTAGAAGCAATCTCACTTTGCAAAGATGGAAAAAAAAATAGAAACATTTCTTTTGGAAAGACACTTTGAAATTCGTGTTTTTTTGACATCAAAATCTGTCATGGGGATTGATTTGTTTGAAAATATGAACAGGATGTTCATAAAATCAGATGTGGAATCATCTGCGACTGAAAGATAAACTTTAGTCAATATCTTCCATCGTTCAATAAATCCTCTTGTGGGGTATTCATGTTGAAAAGGGAAACATTCTCAATTGAATATTGAATAGAATTTTTTTCTGTGAATTTAAAAATCCACGATAAAAATTAAATTATTTTTTGTGAATGTCTAACAGAAAATGTGTTTCCCATTTCTTCCGGTCTTCCTGATGATCGTGGAAGCGTGAAATAGATTTTCGTCGACAAAAATGTATTGAAGACCTAGTGAATGCGATGCCTCTCTTGCGTCAATGTTACAAATTATTTCTGGTGAGTACTCTCTTTTGGAAAACATTCTTCTTGACCTCCTTCATATGAGTTTTTAATTAAGACTGGAATAGAAAATCAAATTACCATCGGAATCAAAATGCAAATTTTCAATTTAAGATTTTTCTTTTGAGTTAGGGTCCTTTCAGAATATCTACTAGATGCAGTTCAATGTCCAGCGTGGCTTTAGCCGGGGAAGTAGTTGTTTTCTGTTAGACATTCACAAAAAATAACTTGATTTTTATCGTGGATTTTCCAATTCACAGAAAAATCTTTCTATTCAATATTCAATTGAGAATGTCTCCCTTTTCAACATGAATTCATGTATTCAGAAAAATTATAGTATCATCTAAACTCTTGAAAGGATTAAATTTCGTTGGGAAAAATTGTTTGCATTGAATTTTTGTAATGTGAGGGAGGCTATTGTTAATTAAGTAGTTTTCTTGGAACCGCGTATTTTATTAAAAACAGAATAATTGTTTACAGAATGATTCCATATTTTGTTGGTTCCTGGAGAACATTTAACATGTGTACTCAATAATATCACTCTATAAAATTGTTTGAAAGTTGATTATTTTGTTAATTATAAATTTCTAATGTTAACAAAATATAAGAAATATTGTAAAAAAAAATTGTAATTTTATATAATTATTATCAGTTTTATGTCTGACTTTAAAAAAAAATTAAGCTATTTATTTATAAAATATTTATATTTCAAAAATGGTTTTGTTTGCATTGGATTACTAAGAGTTTATTATGATATTTTTTTTTTAATTACATTGTTTATAATAGGTTTTTTTTATTCCTTTAATATTTAAATATTGAGAATTTTTTTCTTTAAAATTCATAATTGGTTATTGTATACCTAATAAGAAACATTTCATACAAAAATATATATTTTTTAGTCATAATAAACTCTTGGCAAAAAAAATGAAAATATTCAATTTATCCATTTGTTTATAATTATTTTAAAAACAAATAGCGTTATTTCATTTTTCAAAACGTTGTGGAATGGGTGTGCCAGACATAAAATTGATAATCATATAAAATATCAATAATTTCAACGTTGAATTAAAATTATAAATAATTGAAATAGAGTTCCGGGAGTAGGGACTTTTCCATGGAAAATTTCCTCCTCTTCAAGAATCTGTTTTATTATTTTATCTATCATCAATAGTTTTTGGGCTATAGCCAAAAAACTAAAGCATTTCTTTTTTTTAAGCACATTTTCGTCGGAGGAAAAAATCGAAAAATACATCTTTTTCAAAATGACATCCGGAATAGAATGAGCCATCGCTCATATTTTTAGTCGATTTGGAACTTCTCGACTAGACTATTGGATGTATAACTATGAACAAGACCATGAAGTTACGAAATTGGGTTAGAATTCTAGATTTCCACCAGACTCAAGTCATTTCCGCCAACTAAACGACATGTGGAGCGGTTTTCGATTTCACTTAGAATAAAAGCAATAGTTAATACGACGATTCGAAGAAAAATGATTGAAAAAAAAATAAGACAAGCTTTTATACAAATGCACTAAGAAGGAAAAAAAATGTATGATCTAGGTTATTCTGTGAGTAGCAGATTCAAAATCTTGCCGCGCAAGAATACCTATTTAATATTCGCGGCAAGCTTTCAAATCTGCTACACACAAAATAACCTAGGTCAAACAATTAAATAAATTATTTATTCCTTTTTAGTGCATTTGTATAAAAGCTTCTTCGATTTTTTTTTAAATTTTATTCAATTCTTTTTAGTCATTCATAAAATCCGTCATTTTATTGAATTCTGACAAAAATTGATAATCTCCGACCCCAAAAAAACCCACACATCAATTTTGATTAAAATCTGGCTATAATCACAAAACTCGTCGCCATCTTGGAGCCGCCATTTTGAATTCGAGGATATGGACAAAAAATCTTGATCTCCGACCCCAAAAACCCCCACATACCAACTTTTTTTGGAATCGGGCTATAACCACAAAACTCATCGTCATATTGGAGCCGCCATCTTGAATTTATGAATTTTCACAAAAAAATCGTGATCTGTTCCCAAAAACCCCAATTTTTATTAGAATCGGGCTATAACCACAAAACTTGTCGCCATATTGTCCCGAAAACTCCTGCATACCAATTTTGAATAGAATCGAACCATAATCACAAAACTCGTCCACCATATTGGAGCCGCCATTTTGTTTTTTCTCTAGCAAAGACTGCAAGATTTGAACTAAACATACATACATACAAATGTGAAGTTAAATAACAATTTTTTTTTAATATTGTTGGGTTGAAACAATATTTTTTTGGGGATGGGTTATACCTGAATATCTTTACACATTACGAAAGATTGAGATTGAAATTCGGTACAGATTTGATAAAATGTATGTGATATTCGATAAAATAAAATATAAAGTGCCGAACTGTGTTTTCGTCTGTACACATCGAGTGGTTCTAAATGTATATATAGATCGGAGATACAAGGAAGGTTACATTGGGGCAAAAATAAAACGTTTTTCTCCATAAAACAAAGAATCATGCTGCATGTGAATGAGAAATGTTGAAGGGTGTATAAGGGTTTGTATTCAACTAGAGCGATGTTAGGTAAAAACAATTAAATACGCCTTTCAATCGAAATTTAGAAGTTGTTCCCGATTTTTCTTATATAAGTCTGTTTGAAGCATCTCGAAACTATCAGTAGGAAGGAATGTGTTTTCAACTCCCGGCAAAGGTTGAAAAACAAATAAACAAAAGGTTTTTTCAATAAAATTTTAAAATGGTAAGAGCTAGAGAACCAACTACAAATGGTAGAACATTAAATGTTATATGAATATGATCTTTTAACTTTTCCCGCTACTCTCAAAATTAAGGAAGTTAGGGAGGTTTTAAGGAAGGGATAAAATAAAAATCATAGTATCATGGGCGTGACTCATCTCCCTCCATGAGTTGGGTAAAATTAATACATATAATGAATAAAATAAAAGAACATAATAAAATAATAAATTATAGTATATCCATTCTTAGTTGAATAAATTCATCTTCAACTCAAAATAAAGGATTCTATCGAAATCGTACATATTATAATGTTGAATTATGGAGGGAAACGGAAGATATCCTAAAAAAGGTAACGTTTGGGTTGGTATCATTAACAACAAAATTATTGGCCCTAATTCTTTTGAAGGCATAGTTAATAGTGGGGTTTATCTAGATTTTTTGATGAATTTCTTTACATCCCACATTAAAAAGACTTTTTCCTGATGTTAATGATCCAAATGTAATTGAAAGATCAATTTGGTACCAACAAGACGGAGCTCCACCTCATTACAAAAGTATTGTTAGAGATTATTTGAACGAAGTTTTTCCCAATAGGTAGATTGGAAGACGTGGAACGATTGAATGGCCGCCTAGATCCCCTGATTTGACTCCTCTTGATTACTTCTTATGGGGTTATTAGAAATCGAATGTATATTTCAACAGACCAGACAATATTGCAGATTTAAAAGTTAGGATAACGGAAGAAATTAACAACATAACCCCCGAGGTTCTACAAAATATTGTACGAGAATTCCAAGATCGACTGCTTATTGTCAAGAAGTGAATGGTGGTCATTTTGAACATTTAATTCAATAAACGAAGGAAGATGTCCATGGCTGTAAGCGAAATGGGCGTTGTCTATTGCTTTTCAGGTAACCCCATAAAAAGAAATCACACGGCGTTAGGTCCGGAGATCTAGCAGGCCAAGGATTACCTGAATATCGACCTATCCACTGCTCACCAAACTCATTGTTCAACCACTCCCGCACTTCCTTCGTAGAATGAATAGAAGCCCCATCTTGTTGAAAGAATAAACGAATCCGCTCTTGTAATGGTAGGTTGTCGATAAATGTAGATATCTCGGTCCGTAAAAAGTTCAAATAAACGGAAGATAAATAAATATGATTCCCGTATAACGTATATAGTAGACCAAATTAAGTAAAAAGTATTCTCGCGTGAAAACCAGTCGATAACTTCGCTGGTCGCTTATTGCATAAATGACCATAAACCACCACAAATTACTTTATTTGGTTTGGGGTTGAATCTATTTGTAGAACAGTGGTGTGGTCTATGTCTGGGCAGAGAGAGCCATGTAGGGTAAACAATTGCAAGAAAAATTGTGTGCAGTAGTCGAAAGTACCGTCCACATAAAATTTCTGGCTTAAGCCGGTTCGTCCTCCAAAGGCAAGATTAATAACGTTAAATAAAAAAAAACGAGAATCTAAGAGACATTTAATCTTGACGAGACTTGGTTTGATGATGTATTCGGTATGGATGGGTAAATAACTCAAAAAATTATTATCTTCAAGCACCATATTCTAGAAGAAATCTGATAATGATTGTACACGCGGGGAGTGAAAATGGCTTTGTACCGAATGCGTTGCTGTTGTCAGCTAAACAATTAAAAAAACATTCAGCAGAAGAAGACTGCACCTTTATTCACCATCAAATTCCGTTAGGTATTGTGATGAATAAAGCGTCTTACCACTCACGTCAAAAGGCAAAAATACCCTCAAAAGAGGACATTATAAAATTTATAGCTTCTAAAAAGACCACAAAGGAGGTATTACAACTTATTAAAAATCAAAATTTCGAAAAAGAATATGTCATTCACGAACTTTGTAAAAATCCTTGCCATACACTGCTGAGGTACTCTCCTTATAATTGTGTTTTCAACCCCTTAGAATTAGTTTGGGCATTTATAAAAAACCAAGTGAGAAAATTCAATCAACGCAACGTCCAAATCTAAGCAAGTAGAAAACGTTAGGAATATAATAAGTAAGGAAATGAAGATCTTTGGGTGGATTGCATTTCACATGTGATTTCAAAATAATGTTAATATTCCCTTCTGCCATACATTCAACCCTTAATCATAAACCTGAATGTATACTCTCCACAAAAACCATAATAAAAATTCACTTAATAAGGATAATGGGTCTATGTATTCTACCTTGTTTACTTTGATCCCCATAAAACCATCAGGGATTAGTAGAAAATAACTCAATTAGAAATACCAGGTATATATTGTAAGAAAATATTACAATTTATTTAGTGTAGTTTACCTACTGATCTGTGTCCTTACCAGCACCCCACCCATAGACCTCCTGGTGAAGGAAAGCTCCAGACTGGACAACAGGGACGAAGCGACGGCAGCTATAAAAAAGGCTGAAAGACCGGAAACAGTTGTACAATAGCAAAAAAATAGGATGACAACACCACAACAGCCCGGTGGACCACAACATTGATCCCGGAAATAACCACATGGTAAGAATGTGCCTTCAAAAATGTGGATTATTATACCATGCATGCCCTCAGTGGGGACGGTAGCTTCCGCAGTTACACATATAAGATAAATAAAGCCGCAGACGAACTCTGCGCACAAAGGGACGACCCAGCACACACCATTTTTATTGTAATAGATGGCTGCAATACAGGACCAATCTGAAAACGGAGTGGAATGTTGCGATAACCCCAGACAACCTCATACCAAATATGTTGATAAACCGGGAAAAATGGAAAATCGGTGCCTGTTTCCTATGCCAGGTATTGAAAGCATAGATAGATGGGTGCCGTCTGTACTTGAAGAAATATCCATTCGCACAGTTCCAAGTATAGAAGAGGCACTGAATAAACAGTGGTGCTTGTTTTTTTTATTATTCCACAGTTTTCTGTTACTTTTTATATCGCTTAGTGATAACATCTGCCGGTCCCTTGCCGGAAAAAAAAGAAGAATTTGATGGGAAATCAAAACAACAAGTTATTGAAAATTAAGTTCCATTACGATTTTTTCGGCACATACAAATGACTTCGATAAAACATATTCAAACAAAAATAGGCAAAGTTACATTTGAAGTAGAAGAATAAACATCCGCCTATGGTCGGCATGTTGGGTCAAAGCGGCAAATCCTATTATGTTTTGCTTGGGTTTATCAGCCTGTCCAACTGAGAATGGACATACCATATGTGTCTGTCACACATTTCTGTAATGCAGATATTTTCAATGGATCACATAGGGTCAAAATAGCAGGTAGGTGGGCTTAGGTATCTACCGGCTGAGTTCACCTGTGGGATTAGTACATGTTCCGTTAAGCGATCGAGTTTACTATCTCCTGGGTGGGATGTCCTCTTTGATAACCCAATATCCGAACCCGCAATTCAGAGGAGATGCGTGATAGACACGTGATTTGCAAAAACTGCTGCTCTTTTGGTTGATCGGCTTCGACCCTCGAAGCCGACGCGCTGTTGTTTATTTTCACTGAATTGCGGATTAGAATATAGTATAGTAGAGCTCGTCCAATATTGAAACGACCGTTTGGTAGGTAGAGAGGGGGAAAACACGAGGGGACACGATTTACTGAGGCAGCTTATGCTACGGCGAATCTTCACCAGTGTCTTGGCATGCAGCGTTCGAAAGGATACGTTTGTTTGATTAATAAATAGGTAGTGCAGTTATTTATTCAACTTTGCAAGTTTACTTGTTACCTTTTGCCAAAATGCCCAGTGGTAAGTACTATTCAGTAGTGAAAAAATAAATTATGGCAAATGTTATCCAATTCATGAAAAATGAGGCCAAAAATGGGATACAAATACCTTTACAAAATTACAAAGAACGTGCCAAGGCAGCAATAGGTATAACAGAATATTGTTTTAAAAAACTTAAAACGGAACAATTAGCTGTGAATTCAGGCAGTATTCCTTCTTTGCCGTCTCCGCAAAAAAGAGTAGGAAGAATAAAGTCGAAAAGTAATATAACGGAAGGGCGGGATGAAACAATAAAAACGATTATTAATGATTTTTGTTTGATTGAAAAACAACGCCCTACTTCAAAGTCTATTCTCCAAAAAATCAAAAATGCTCAGGTAGGGTTTGGAGGCTATCATTCAACATTGCACAACATAATCAAAGAGTTAGGTTTTGATTGGGAAAAAGATCCTGATAATCGAACGATATTGATGGAAAGTCATGAAGTTAGATTACTAAGGGTGGAATTTTTAAGAAAATTGAAAATGTATCGTGAACAAGGAAAGAACATTATTCACACTGATAAGACAGACGTATTTGCACAGTTCTCATACACATTCTAAAACGTGGGTTGATAAGAAAAATCCTAATTTAAATTAAAAAAAATCGTATAGTAAAGGAAAACGATTAATAATAGTTCATGCAGGAGGAGAAATGGGGTTTGTAAATGTTGGCCTTTTAATTTTCAAATCTGGGAAAAAAAGTGGAGACTATCACGACGACAAGAACAACTTTTATGAGGTGGGTAGAAACACAACTAATTCCAAATATTCCCGCGAACAGTGGCTGGTGGTGGATAACGCTTCTTACCACAATACTTTGCTAGAAAAATGTCCAACATACTCTTCAAAGAAGGACGATATGCTAGACTGGCTGAAAGATGAAAATATAGAGCATCAGGCTACTTTGACAAAAGCACAATTGTACGAAATTATAAAAAATCACAAACCTCGTTTTAAGAAATATATATTAGATGAAAAAATGTCATCACACCGCCATTTAGTATTGAGATTACCACCCTATCACCCAGAACTAAATCCGATAAAGACAATTTGGGCATTGATGAAAAATTGGGTGGGGACCCATAATGTAACTTTTGAATTGGATGATTTAGAAAAGCTTACCAGACAAAAATGTTTAAATATCACTGTTGAGGAATGGATAAAGCTATGCGAACATGTGAAAAAATATGAGATGGAATTAATGGAGAAAGAACATATGTTGGACTCTGCTCACGATCGTTTCATTATCACAGTAAATGCGGGTAGTTCTGATGAGTCTGACAACAGTGATTGTAATAAAAATTCTTTTGACTCAGTTGGTGACTTTAACAGTTCGCTTACCGAAGATCTGGAACCCAAAAACCAAATTGAATTTGCGGAAAACTCTATAATAACCAAGCAAAATCCCTTCTGCGATTCTCTTGAGAGCTTTTATTGTTCTTTTGCGGAAAATCTAGAAGAATGTGAAAAATAACAGTCATGAGAATATAATAGAATCTGACCATAATCACAAAACTCGTCCGTCATCCTGAAGTCGCCATCTTCAATTAATAGATTTTGAAAAAAAAATTATGATCTCCGAATCTGAGAACCCCACATACCAATTTTGAATGAAATATGACCATAATCAGAAAACTCGTCCCTTCGTCTTGGGGCCTCCATCTCGAATTTATAAATTTTGACAAAAAAAATCATAATCTCCGGCCCCAAAAACCCCCGCATACCAATTTTGAATCGAATTGGACCATAATCACAAAGTTCGTACTCCATCTTGAAGCCGCCATCTTAAATTAATGAATTTTGACAAACAATTCATAATCTCCGACCCCGAAAACCCCCACACACCAATTTTGAATCGAATCGGACCATAATCACAAAACTCGTCCGCCAAAAACTACGTCTCGTGTATCGCCTATATCAAATAATTTGGTACGCCTATGAAATTTCTATTAATAGCCACAGTTCGGGCATCTTCGAGAAGAATTGGTTGTTAGATAGGGAAAGGCCAAAGTGGTCGTTTCAATATTGGACGAGCTCTACCATAAACCGCCTACGAAGTCTGAAACATAGCCGATACAGCACTAGTTGAAAGAGTGATTTAGAATGGTAAAATTGGAATAATTCCATAGCGAGCCCAGAAAATAATATAAGCAAACTTTTTCTCTCCCTAACTGATGGGATCTGATTTTAAAGAGCTGTTATTACTACGGTGTTTTATCGACGACCAATACGTAAACATTTGCAATAATGATTGCCTCATATGTTGTAGAGTGCTGCGTAGTTGGGGAATATATAAAAATGGAATTGTTTCAGTGTTTATGACCTTAGATATTATAAAAAAGGCTCGTTAGGAAATATTGAACAGTGGTTACGAAACTCGGGGTGCAACACGCAATTACGAATAATGACGAGCAAATCTGCTTTCCACGATATTATGTTGCTGCACTGCGATAATGATATTAGTATCATAGTTTACCTACATTTATCAGATAACGAGAAGAAAAAGTCTGACGTATTACAAATAAACATAGGTAAACTGAATCTACATATCAGAAATATAAGCTAAATAATGAATTGAGATATACTTTCCCAGGTTAACATTAACATTGATTTGAGGTCAAGAGAAGTTTTGATGACCGAAGTATATATGACTTTCAGAATGCGTTAAAAGATGAGAATTGGTCTACAATTCAAAATATTCTAGATTTGAATGATGCTTTTCTTCATTCTTATCAAATATTCCTGTAGAATTACGATACATACTATCATAAAGATAAAAGCAAAAAGTGGGTAGATGAGTTAGAGATTCGTTAGAACCAACTTGAAGGATTTATTCAAATTCGAATTTTATACCTTCTTATAATGAAGCAAAACGTAAACATTCGGGTTAACTTCAGGATAAAAAAAGCATTACTATCAGAGACGCATATTTAATTCGGCAAATAGGATGCCTACATCATGGGCCATTGTTTCTGAACGTTCAAATAAGAAAACTGCTAATATAGTTATCAACAATAACGATGACCTGGTAGAAGATGGACAGGAAATAGCATCCCTCTTCAACGATTTCTTCATCAAGACTCCAATGAATCTAGTAAACAATATACCTAGAACTGACAACCACAAGTTTATCAATGAATTCAATACGGAAAGCATGTACAACCTTTTACTGAAAAGAAACTCCATTCGCTACTGAAACTTAGACTGAAAAATAAAAATTCTGTAGGATCTGATGAAATCCCGGGATTTGTTTTGAAGGGAGTTCTTGAGGCTCTTATTGCCCCATTGACTCATCTTATAGACCTATCTTTCTTGACGGGCCAAACGCCATTAAAATTGGATTATTTCCACATTCTCTCAGACAGCCAGGTGGCACTGAAGGCTCTGAGCAGCGTCTGACGTCCCAACTGGTATGCAGAGGCGTCCTTAGCAAAAGCGGAACCTGGTGCAATAAGTTTTGCGGAGTTTTTTTGAGAGAAAACGACCCTCTCCCCCTCCCCCAACCGACATTCATAAGCTATCATCCCTTCTTCCTACCACTACCTACACAAATCACACTACAAAACAGATTTGTTTACAGTTTGTCTCAGCAGTAGTTTAAAACATAAAGAAAACAATAATCAATTGTATTGAGAAATGAAGTGCATAAAGCACACAAAGTCGTCTTCACAAAAGGTTCAATATAAATTGAAACACAACTGGTAGGCCGACAGGCGAAAAACAACTACTTTCCTAGCAAATACCACGCGGAACGATGAATGATATTCACCTGACAATCCATGCAAACTTCCATATAAATGGATATTGTTCGCAAATGTTTCTTTCTGATAAATTCATGTCGTGTCCGCCTAACAATCCGCACACCGGTTTCAGGCTTTTTGGCCCTCATCAGCCAGAGATCTGGAGAGCTCTGGCCGAAGCGAGACACAATATAAATAAAATCATCATCGAGCTTGAAACATCTTTAGGTGCGTCGGAAAAGATAACTTTTAACCGGCGGCACCTAGTGACAGAAAGAAACACTCCATACATTTCTCCTACCTCGACAGGATACTAAATGGAAGATTCCTTCTCAGTAGGAGTGGCTAAGTTGCCCGACTGGCATATATTTAAAGAAAGAAAAAGCCAAGTGAAGGATAAAATAAGAAATGAAGTGCATAAAGTACACAAAGTCGTCTTCACAAAAGGATTCAATATAAATTGAAACACAATTGGTAGAATCCTATCGAAGTAGGAGAAATGTATGGAGGTTTCTTTCTGTCACTAGGTGCCGCCTCGGTTAAAAGTTATCTTTTCCGACGCACCTAAAGATGTTGTAAGCTTGATGGTGATTTTATTTGTTGTGTCTCGCTTCGGCCAGAGCTTTCCGGATCTCTGGCTGGTGACTACTGCGTACTGATGAGGGCTGAAAAGCCTGAAACCGATATGCAGATTGTTAGGCGGACACGACATAAATTAAACATAATCGAGCTTATCAGAAAGAAACATTTGCGAACAATATCCATTTATATGGAAGTTTGCATGGATTGTCAGGCGAATATAATTCAACGTTCTGCGTGTTATTTGCTAGGAAAGTAGTTGTTTTTCGCCTGTGGTCTACCAATTGTGTTTCAATTTATATTGAATCCTTTTGTGAAGACGACTTTGTGTACTTTATGCACTTCATTTCTTATTTTATCCTTCACTTGGCTTTTTCTTTCTTTAATATTGTATTGTTCTTAGAACTTGAATAGTACCAACCTTAAAGAAGCATTACGACCGTTTTAAAGAAACAACACATTTTTCGCAGTCACCACTCACACACTCCGACAACACACAATCAGCTGTTCTTGGAGCTATCTGCTACCTGCTACTGATTATCTTGCTTTTCTTCACGTAGCGCGGGGCCTCGCGTCTTGTTCGCATCCTAACCCAGGGGGCTTCAGCTTCAAGAATAAGAACCATTCAAATATTGCACGGTCACAATAAACACTTTAATAACTAAAAACTTTTGAATTTTTATACCAAAATCTCAACCTAAAAAAAATTACTAATAAAAAAACTTGTCTATAGCTTTTATTCAAGCCGTGTACTAAAACGTATAAAATAAGTGCAAGTCATCGCTGACAATGATTTAATTATTTTTCGTTGAATTATTTGGTTTCGAAAAGCTTGTCGCCCGAGAAAATTAATACTTCGACAAGTTGTTACTTAGCAACCAATCATTGTCCAATGAAATTAATTGGTACCTACATTTATGAATACTTTCTACAAATTAAATACTTTGACAAGTTCTTACTTTCCAACCAATCACTGCATAATCAAATTAAATGGTACCTACTTTTATAAACACTTCGCGCGACAAACTTTTTGAATCTAAATAATTCAACAAAAAATAATTAAATCATTGTCAGCGATGACTTAAACTCATTTTATACGTTTTAGTACACGGCTTAAATAAAAGCTTGTCTTTAAAAAGTATTTTTATTAGTGATTTAATATCCATAGAACTATCAAGATCCCATTTACGATTTGAGTAATAAAATTTGAATTACCAGGTGCATATAGGATCGGTGTGAAGTTAGCCACATCCACAAGTATACTCAAAGAAAAAAGTAAGGTCAATACTTTTTCAGTTTTTACCAAGGGAATAACGCGATTTTTTTTCATTCAAATCAAGCAATCCAGTAACAATAATAGCATCCCCAATTTTTTTACACCCCTCTTACCGTTTGTCAGGACATTAGAGGGTGAGTAGTTTCTGGGAAATGATTCAATAACTTTCCAATTTGGTTGTGTTTCGTTTCATAAAGAAAAATAAATTGAATAATCCCCCCCTATAGTGTGTCGGCTTTCAGAGGGTGCTAGGGGATAGTTTCCAGGAAATAATTCAATAACCTTCTCAAATAAAAAGGAACCGCATTCTGCTTTGAGAATGTGCTTCATCATGAAGAAAAATTAAATCGAATGACATTCCCCCTATAGTTTGTCAGGCCTTCAGAGGGTGATAGGGGAGGGGAATTACAAGGAAATAATTCAATAACTTTCCCAAATGAAAGAGCACCGCATTCTGATTTCAGGTTGTGTTTCATTATATTGTCTTTCCTGGAAATATTTTTGTCGCATCCCCTCATCGCCGCCATTTTGAATTTTCAAATTTCGATAACAAATTCGTGATATTCGACCCTTAAAACCCACATACCTGTTGCTTTTGAAAACCGTAAATGTAAAAAAAAGTTTTCCCTTAATATTACCGAAACGTTTTACAATATATTTTTTTAGTTCGCCTTATTATCGATTACAATTTTTGAAATTTACCCATGGTACAATTTGGTTTTAAGGAATTGTCATTCGTTTTTTGTGAAATTTCCGCAATTACAAATTAACATTGTACTGTAGATTTTCTTCTTTTTATTCAACGTTGTTCTGCCAAATATTTTGATATGGTACCTATTAATTTCCTTCTTTGACTTTCTCCAAAACAGCTAATAACCCTTCGAAACTATTGGCTCATTTTTCTATTAGAAAAATGTTTTAACTATCTCCTAGAAACTACCTCCTACCACCCACCCTCTGAAGGGATGTCATTCGATTTATTTTTCCTTTATGAAACACACCCTGAAAGCAGAATGCGGAAAGTTATTGAATTATTTGCTACAAACTACCCCCTACTACCCCTTGAAGGCCTGACAAACTATAGGGGGGTTATCATTCAGTTTATTTTTCCTTCATGAAACATATCCCGAAAGCAGAATGCGGTACTCTTTCAGTTTAAGAAAGTTATTGAATTATTTCCTAGAAACTACTCCCTCTGAAGGCCTGACAAACTATAGGGGGATGTCATTCAATTTATTTTTCCTTCATGAAACACATCCTAAAAGCAGAATGCGGTACTCTTTCATTTTCGAAAGTTATTGATTGATTTCCCAGAAACTACCCCCTATCGCCCTCTGATGTCTTGATAAACTCTAAAAGGGGTGTAGTAAAGGGGAGAATGATATTATTGAGACTGAATTGCTGGATTTAAACTTTTTTTTTGCGTAATTCCTTTGGAAAGAACTGAAAATGTATTGACCTAACTTCTTTCTTAGAGTATACCTGTGGATGTGGCTAACTTCACACCGGTGCATATAGGTGTGAAGTGCTTTAGTGTGTTGAAGGTATTACTTGTGCAATGTTTGATCATGCTATCTCTCCCAATCGAAATGTTTTATGTATCGTCAGGATATCCCACAGTCGTCGCTTGTTCTATTTCAAGAACGAGTACTGTTGAATGGGAAAAAGCGTGAAAATGGTGTTTTTAAAATATAGGTCAGAGAAATTTGGCAAAGGTAGAAACATCTCATTACTGGCGTGCATTTCTCTCTGTTGTCTAGACTGATTTGATGACAGTAATCTACCTGTTGAATAGAGTCAAAGAATAAACAAACGTGTTTTTCCTATTACTTGCAATACACAACTTGGCATTTGATGCATCTCGTTCATTAATCAAAATGTTCTGTTTTTAAGAAAAGTGTGTTTCAAGCATCAATGTCAAGAGCAGATGTTATATTACTACATTTTTTGTAGAGTTACAAAAATATATTGAAACTGAAATTACTCTAAAGTTATCAGAAATTTACAAATATTTTTAGTATTTTTACAACTCTGACTTGAAAATTGCATGATGCCTGGTAATTTCATTAAAAAACAATATTTTTATTACGCGTTTTGTAATTTTACCGAACTGTTGGTCGGTTTCCAGTCAAAAGTTTTTAAAATTTACAAACATTGTTTGTGATTTGATTCTCTACTCAGATTTACGCATCAAACGTTTCTAGCCTCTGCGAGTTGGAACTGTGTCTTTTGTTTTCGCGGCTTTTCGGGACAATCGGCATTGACACCGACTGACAACGCTGCGATTTTCGTTACTAAAAATTACTTACAACACCTGTATTGTAATATTACTAAACAAATTTCTGATAGATGTTTAGTAAAAATGCAACAATTATGATGTAATTTTTTAAAACTAAGTTGAATTAAATTCTTTAGTAAATTTACAATGCAGCATACTGAAATTACAAAACATTTTCAATTACATTTGTCTAATAAAATTACAACATTTGTATTGTAATGTTACTAAACAAATTCCCGAGAGATGTTTAGTAAATTTCAATAGATGTTTTGTAATTTTACTAAATGGAGTTGGAATTAGTCGTGTAGTAAATTTACAAACTGAATTTTATTACTATATTGTTATGCGTTAAAACTTCCAACGTTTTTATGGTAAAATTACTATAGAAATGTTTAACAGTGTATTTTAACCAAATCAAATGTGAGGGTGGACTGAACAAATTCCCACCCAAGAAATATACAAGATTTTTTTTTCAAATTCATTTTTATTTTTCCCTGTGATCCTCCATCTCTTCAACTCGTCCAAGTAGTACTACCCATGTTTTTATGCAGTTATGGCAGTATTCACCCACCATTCCATGGTATGAGTATTGTTCTAGGAACTACTAACAAATGTAAAGTGTTTTGTGTTATCTGAGGATTTTGTTTGTGATGGATATTTGACATTTTGTTTTCTTCAAGCTTGGATATTAATTTTTAAAAGACTTAGGTTGCGTTCATTTCATTATTATACAAGGTAAAAAGGAGGCAAAAAGAGGGGGACAATGTTTTGATTTCAATATTTATGAGTCAGCCCCAAATTATTGCCAATGTCAGGAAAATCATAGATCTTCACTGCAATGATGCACAATAGGTGTCTATGCAAGAAAGAAGACGTGTTCTGTACGGGTGACTGCAATTGCAAACTTGCATGTTCCAATAAAAGAACATAATATGTGGAAAATAGCGAAGACTGAATAATCTATATAATAAAAATGAATCTCGATTATTTGTAAGCGCAAAACGTGAGAACGGATGGATAGATTTGGAAAGTTGCCCGGAAATTGGAAAATTCGGGATATAAGAAATTTGGCGAAGAAAAATACTATCGAGTCATTTATTACCAAACGAGAAAATAGCTCAACGGTTACACTGTCGCCTACCAAGCAAAAGGTCACAGAAACAAATCCCAGTCAGGGTAAAAAAAAAATTATTTCATAAAAACAACTTGGCTTATTTTTTTTTTGAATATTCGTAATACTCCGATTAAGGTTTTTAGGAAAAGAAAGGATTTTTGGAAAAGTTATTGGAAACTTCTTTGTCCTATAAAAATTTTCCAAAATATATAATCAAACACAATATTTTTTGTTGTTTATAATAATCCGAATCAGGTTTTTAGGGTAAGAAAGGTTTTTAGAAAAGTTATTGGATTCGGGAAAAAATGAAAGTCCTTTTTTCTATGGGATTTTTGAAGACCATAACACGATTCGAGCGATGAATATTATTTATGATTCTCTGGTCATAGAAAAGTTTTCAGGAATATAATAAATATATATATATATATATATATATATATATATATATATATATATATATATGAATATATATACGGTGTGGCCCATTTAAAATGGAACCACCCCTGTAGAATACGCCTTTTTCAGTCATTCTCAAAGAATTTTTTTTTGAATATTGAGCATCAAAAACTGTATCTTGACACGAATTTTCATAATTTTAGTTTCATTTCCAAGGCACTCTTTGGTTTTTTTCTTTGTCAAGAACGGCAAAAGTTTATTAGGCAATTTTTGTTTTCAAATTTGACTACACCACTGGAATCGTAGTCGTTATAAATGAAAACCATCGTAATTTCATGAACAAATATTGGTTAACAACGAACGAAGTTACAACAACTTTAATTTTGGAAACAAAGTATTTGATTATAATTTTTATTTAGATTATAGACATATTTAAAATCTGACAACACTACCGATACAAAGTAGAACACCAGTTAATTTGTACAGCGGAAATCCGAAGTCAATAGCTCATTCCGTTCTACAGTTATAACTCCTGAAAGTATGGTAATGTGAGCGATTTGTGGTGGAAGCGATTTTGTAATAAAAATCTGACTACGCCACTGGATTTGTGAATTATATTCCCTTAAAATCATTTATTTAAGTTAAGGTTATAAGGGTATTCGAAAATAACAGAAAATTAAAAATTCATTTTCAAGTTATGCAGTCTTCCATAGCCGATAAAAACGAATTGAACCGAATCAAGTTTTAAAGTATCAAAATTATTTATTCAATAATAAAACAGAAAGCAGGACAAAAAATATTCGTTTTAAATTCTGCAAAACTCAACTGAAACAAGCTCTTAGAGAAGGTATCAATAATTTGAGGAAAGCTCAACTAATACATTAGGCATAGGTATTGTACTAAATCAATAGTAGGCTGTGATTTAGTACACCACAAATCGATCACATTACCATACTTTCAGGAGTTATAACTGTAGAACGGAATGAGCTATTGACTTCGGATTTTCGCTGTACAAATTCACTAGTGTTCTACTTTGTATCGGCAGTGTTGCCAGATTTTAAATATGTCTATAATCTAAATAAAAATTATAATCAAATACTTTGTTTCCAAAATTAAAGTTGTTGTAACTTCGTTGTTAACCAATATTTTTTTATGAAATTTTGATGGTTTTCATTCATAACGACTACGAATCCAGTGGTGTAGTCAAATTTGAAAACAAAAATTGACTAATAAACTTTTGCCGTTTTTGACAAAAAAAAAACATAGAGTGCCTTGGAAATGAAACTAAAGTTATGAAAATTTGTGTCAAGACAGTTTTTGATGCTTAATATCAAAAATAAAATATTTTTGAGATTGACTGAAAAATGCGTATTCTACAGGGCTGGTTCCATTTTAAATGGGTCACACTGTATATATATATATATATATATATTTATAGAGATTTCCTTGAAGAGAAATTGAATAAATTAGGAATAAGAGGTAAACCACCAGAATGGATTGCTTCATATCTACAAAATAGGCGAATCGCAGTGAATATAGCTCCAGAGACTTCCGAAGAAATGGAATTGAATGTCGGGGTAGGGCAAGGTTCAATACTTGGTCCTCTGCTGTTCCTTATCTTTATCAATGACTTACCACAATTTGTAACTTCTGGAAATATTTACATGTATGCTGATGATACATCAATAATCATTCACGCCAACAAGTTAGCAGAACTAGAGACTTAATCAGATATAGTAATCGAACAATTCAAATCGTGGTGCCATAAAAATTCTTTGATCATGAATGTAAAGAAAACGTTTTTATGCCTGTCTCACTGATTAAGCCAAATATTATGCCAAATATAAGCCATATTGAAACCAGCGATCGTGTAAACTTTCTTGGAACAACCATCGATAGTAACCTAACGTTCCATCGAGAAGTAGACTCATTATGCTCCAAACTTGCAAAAAATACGTTTGCTATTCTACAATTGATGAAAGAAATTAATCAAAGTGAGTTGAAAACGTGTTCTCAATCTTAAGTTATAACATAATATCAATCTTAAGTTATAACATAATAATATGAGGCCAATCTACCAATATTGACAGAGTTTTTGTACTACAAAAAAGGATTATAAGAATCATATATAATTTGCAATACAGATAATCTTGTAGAGAGACTTTCAGAAAACAGAGAATACTTACTGTGACCGGAATATATATATATATATATATATATATATATATATATATATTCTAAAAATTTCCTGCTTCATTCATAAAAATAAAAATAAATTGACGCTTAATCAAGATGTGCATAGATATCAGACAAGGAAAGCACAAGAAATCCACATTTCAAACTTTAGTACGAATACTTCCAAAAAGTCACCTTACTGTGCAGGAAGCTTAATTTATAATAAACTGCCGCTAGAAATCAGATCTGCTGAAACTTTCAATATTTTCAAGAAGAAAATACAAATATTTTTAGTCGAAAAAAGTTTTTATATATAACCTGAAGGAATTTTTTGATGCATAGCAATCGTCTCAGAGAGTAAATTGTGTAGTGCCTAATACTATATGTTAAAAATGTATGTCTGCTTGTCTGTCTGTTGATCAAGGAAACATTTTTTGTCTTTTTTTTCTTTTCCCTACACTAAAGGATTATCCGAAAAAATCACGAAAATACTAGCTCCACATAACATCAGTGTCAGCCACAAAAGCACAAAAACCCTGTCGACTAATTTTTCAAAACTGAAGCCCAAAATTCCACAAAATAAAAAGACTCACGTAATTTACAAAATTCCATGCAATGAACCAACATGTAACAAAGTCTATATCGGCCAGACCCTTCAATATCCTGAAAATCGCCTGAAATCTCACAAATATGCAAAAACCTCATCAACTGCCTTGAACAATCATAAAAATTATACAAATCACGATTTCAACCATGACGAAACGGAAATACTTCCTACCGAATATAACACCAAAAAACGTGAATTCCTCGAAATGATTCATATAAAGAAAACTAAAAACAGCATAAATAATAGAACCGATCACTAACTTAAACAAAATATACCATAATCTACTTTGAAAAATACTACCACCTACATTCACCGTCCATCACGCCATCTATAACAGAATCGACAAACATCATCTCCAGAAAAGCAAGAAATTATCAATTTAAACAACCGAAGTAGAATCCCACATAAACTTCCGTCCACCGACAACCCACGTCGCTTCACCGTACCATTCCAACGATAGTTCACATCCATATCAACCAGCCTCCGTATCAGATTGCTCACGTTTGATTTTAAATAAAAAGAACAACAACAAAGTCTCCCGGTTATTTATACACAATGAAGAGGAGGAAAAAAATTGTATAATTATGGAAAATAAATCATCTGCTGCCTTTACACTTTCCTTTTTTCGAAATATTGGTCCAGCTAATTATCAATTAAAATTAAATACCTACACATTTCTTGTAAATGAATACTTTCTGTAACAACACCGTGTAAATATATAATAAATATTATGTCGCCACAAAAATTAGGAACTTCAATTCAATCAATCTTCTTCTACGACTATTTTGAAACCTTAACGAAAAAACTGTGTTTTATTTGACGACGGCTACGAATATGACATCGCGGACTGTATGTTCCGTCGTCTCCAAATGGCTGCAACAAATTCATTATCGAGAACATATCTATACATAATCGACATGAAATGTTTCTTGGGAAATTGCGCAGTTGTCAGTGAAAAAAGAATTTCAGTCGGATGACGGTCAGCGAGTTGAAAAATAACATTTTATTGAAAATTTTGTCTCGGCACAAAATAATGCTCATTTTTCGGAAAATAAATACATTTTTTTTATTTTTCAAATAACTCTATTATACTAGGAGTTAGAGCGCCTTCATTTTGATTTTTGGAATATTCCAATTTTTTTCGTTTTTTCCATTCCATATGTGGAATAACATAAGAAATCGACCTGCACAGGTCCCATTTTGATATACCTCAAAAATGGGTCATTAAAAGATAATCCATCGCACCCACCGGACTCAATGCCTCAACACGTGACACATTTTTTTTTAATTTGTGATAAATGTTTTGTATTTTAGCTACATAACAATGGAAAGTTCAAACGAGTGTAATCAAAAATTATATTATTTGTATTGAAAATCAAGTAGTCAGGTTGAAATTTTAAGAAGCGTCCTTGCCATGTCAGCTTGTTGTTTCACATTTTCACGCACGTTTCGTTTTCCTGTAGTAGTATGCATCTCTAACACACCATCGTTATGCAAAGTTTGAAATAATGTTTTCCTTCAACAATCTTCAAGGGATTACGGTCTCGCCTAGCAAGCTCGAACACCCAATAGTCGCTCTCACACACGTGTATGGCCCAAGCGCCGTTACCGCTTTGTTTTTCAAGGTATTGAATTTACAGAAAAATATACAATACCTTTTTTGCAAGTAAAAATGAGCCATTTTAGCACACGAACATAAAGTTTTGTATGAAACTGGTACATAATTGAACTTTATTGGACACGCCTTGTTTATTAGCGACTCGTCCAATAAAGTTTTATATGATGTACTCGTTACATAAATAGCTATTATTACTTAATTACATTCGGGAATATCACGGAATGCTAACTGTGTCCCAAATGCTATTAGAAACGGGTAGTGGGGTTTCGAAAAAGTGCTCCATCACTAGGAACAAACATTTCTCCAAATAACGCGCTGTAGAGAAGCAATCATTCCCTATAATAAAAAACTGGCTCGTGTCAATGAACCTAATGAACTCAATAGTAGGGCTAGCAACCAAATCCTACGAAATTCGTTCATACAATTAGGAAAATAACATCTAAAGTTAGATTTCTCAGATGTTACCGATTTGGAAAAAATAAAGTGGTTTTTTCCATATGTATTGAGATCTTTTTACTCTACTATCCGCACGTAGAAGAAACGCACTATTTTCAAGGATACCCTGTATAGACTGCACAGATTTAGGCCTGCTAAGGAGTACGTTGGATGTTCGCTATTGAAAAATACCCAATAATCTAAACGCCTCGTATACCATTAGTTGGAATCCATACCCTCAACATAATAAATATTTAAAAGTAGGTATCAAAGTTTCAGAGGAATTTATTTTTTTCTCACTTAAAAACTTTTCATATTTTTTTCATAGAATTTTTATTTGTTAATCGACGAAAACTGTAAGCAGCGGTTAAGTTAGATGTTAGGATACACCATGTATATTGGAAAAAATGGGAAATACAGAGGAAGAAAAATATTTCGATGAATCAGTGGAATCCTTAAGAAAAAGTCATTCGAATTTCTTCAATTTTTATTGATATATGGACAAAATGTCTTTTGTACAACCTATAAAGAGAACAGTTATCAGTTATCCAAGAGTTGCTTTTACAGTTGAACCTTTTGAATACCAATACAAAGTTAAAGCGAATGAAGTGGTCGTGATTATACGACTACTCGGAAAATGAGCCAATTAAAACTTTTTTTTACAACAAACTGCAGAAATCGCCTTGGAAATTACCAATTTTTATTCCTAGGAATGTGGTTGATAATTAAATTAATTATTGGACGAGGTCAGTAATAGAAAACAACACAGGTGATTACAGTCATTAGGAAAAGAAGCATTGCATACAGGAATCCCATTTTTATGATATAAATCCCAACGAAAAAAGTATCAGTCCATGAAATACGTATTTAAATTCAAAGTCTAAATACTAATTCCTCGAAAAATCAAATAGATTAACCCCAAAATTAACAATGAGTATATAGACTGTACTGATTCTTCCTAAGGATGTTGGTTGGTTATTGAAAAATACCCAATTATATAAACGCCTTATATACATTAGTTCTCACCTCAACATGATAATCTTCAAATCAACTTCGATCAACGATTATTAGCCAACCAGTAATTTTTATTCATGATGTTGAGACTGTCTAGAATGTAAACTAAGAGTTCACCCAATGGCTTTTTAATCAACTTACTAGCATTTCGGTGATCGTACGATATGCATTTCTCGGTACAACTTCCTATAATAAATGGCATTTGTTTTCTATCATTATGTTGTGCATTGAACTGTGCTTAGATAGTACCTGGGCGACCGAGCTTTGCTCGGTGTGTTTTTTTTTGGTCAAATCGTGTTTTTTTCGGAGATAATCATTTAGATAAACTTGAAATCGGATAATGTTATAACAACATCTCATATAAGTGTCTTTCCTAAAAAACGCGATTTTACAGAAAAAAAAATGTATAACCTAACCTACCGGTATTCCAGACGTAGACGTCGTAGTTGAATTTGGTGAATTCGCCGATTCGCCCGTTCATTTAATCGAAATCGTTAGAGCCGTTTCCGAGATAGCCGATATATATATATATATATATATATATATATATATATACATATATATATATAAATGAAATAAACTTCAAAGATTGCAAGTTTCCCTATTGGATATTCCAAATATACATCTTAAGATCCGTTCTTGGCCAATAAAAACACCTATATGAAGTTAGCGAGACAACTCCGAAAAAGTTGATAACAGATTATTCCATAATTTTCCGCCTTTTTGTCGCTAATTATTTGCGAAGAAAAAAAATTTGCGCTTTTTTCTTTAAAAAATATGATGTTTCGCTAACTTCATATGAAGTTAGCGAAACAACTTCTGTAAATCTTTTTTCTCAGTTTAAGTATCCATAATTTGCCGCCTTTTTGTCGCTAATTAGTTGCGGAGAAAAAAAAATTGTCGCTCTTTTTTTAAATAAAAATTTGCGATGTTTGGCTAACTTCATATGAGGTTAGCAAAACAACTTCCGTAATTTCTATCTGTTCTAGTTCTTCCTCCCAACCAAAAGTGTTTCAATCACTCATTTTTTCTGTTTGTTACCATATTTCCAATCGTTAAAGCTTATAAATGTCTTCAAAAATGAGAATATCAAAATGCCCAACGCATCGTCACTACTACTAATAGTCTCCCCTCTGAAACTTACCAATTGAAACTTCGGAAAAGGATGGAAAAATCAAATGTCGTTTACCAAATTCCCTGTTAGACTTGTGACAAAGCATATATTGGACAAACATCAAGAACTTTGTCTGGACGCCTAACGTCCCATAAAAGTGATAGCAATACAAAGAAATTAACTTTGGCACTGGCTGAGAATGTCATCTCCAGTGAGCACATTTTGGATTACAACCATTTTGAAGTACTTTGCACAGAGAATAACTTACATAAATGGTTATTTAAAGGAATGTTTTCCATCAAGAATGATACCAACAGTATAAACAAAAATACAGACCTGGATAATTTGAGCAATATTTACAATAACATTTTGAAACTGAAACTTTTTCCCCAAAATTCCCACAATATGAACAAAACTCAACATAATCAAAGTTTCAAATTTCCCACTAATTATCAGGTTGGTCATAAATATCCATACAATAGGGTATTCGTGAAAATGACGAATACTTTTCGAACTCAAGGGGAATTTTTACGTGGTTGCGATATTCAGTTTCTGAATATTTGTAACTTCCATTTCAACAGACAAGAAAAACTTATCATAACATGGTGAAATAATTCAAATTAAATAAATGAAAACGCATATCAGATGCCCCAATTTTCGACACCTGAAAAATATGAATAACCAATTGCCGACATATATGAGGACCAATTGTCGACACTGTGAGAAATCAAAAACGGGCATCAATGCTATGTTTATATTTATATCTATCGTGACTGAAAAGTATGAAAAAGTTATGCTCATATCTATAATGGGTAAAACTCGACAAAACATAAATTATTGAATAAATTTAAAAAAAAAATGCTACATAATCAATTTCTAGGAACCACTTTTCCCATTTCGAATACTTCATATACCCCACACAATAATTCTTCTCCTTTCAGTATGGTTTCGAGACATTTCTTTTTTCATTTGATACCCATATTGAGGGGATTGAAAAACAAAGAAATCTGCGATTTTGTGGTGGCAACCATCTTCGATTTGAAATTTGTTCACGGAGTACTATCTTTGTACTGGTTCAGTCCTTTCATTTGATACCCATATTGAGGGAGTTGAACAAAATATGTCATCCGCCATTTTGTGGCGACGGCCATCTTGGATTTACAATGATACTGAATATACATAATTGTATTGTCATCAGAACTTAAGGTGTGTACCAAATTTCAGATAAATAGCTCAACAGGGAAGGAATACAATTTCAATTACTAGATTCAACCCACACAAATAAACAAGACTGTAAGCTGAATAAGACTGTTTAAAATAATAAAAAAAGACGGAAGTTGTCCCGCTAACTTCATATAAGGTTATCAAAACATTGCAAATTTTTGAAAGAAAGGATAGACGAATATTTTCTTTCCACAACTAATTATCGAAAAAAAGCAGCAATTTGTGCCTAAAATGTGAGAAAAGATAAAAATAACGGGAGTTGTTGAAACATCGTATAATTTTTAAGAAAATAGTTTTTTTCTCCGCAACTAATTAGCGACAAAAAACCGGCAGATTCTGGATACTTCAGAACTGAGAAAAGATAGATATTACAGAAGTTGTTTCGCTAACTTCATATGAAGTTAGCGAAACATCGCATATTTTTTTTATAAATAGAGCGACAATTTTTTTTTTCTCCGCAACTAATAAGCGACAAAAAGGCGGCAAATTATGGAATAATCTGTAATCACCTTTTTCGGAGTTGTCTCGCTAACTTCATATAGGTAATAAAAACTTCTTTTGAACCAGCAGAGTTGCCCCAGAGGCAAATGCCATACCTCAGTCTCGATTCAACTTGACCGTAATACACGTTCATCATCTGATCCAGTTCTAACACTGATCGTAAATTGACGAATAGAAATTTCAGAGAATTCAATTTGGAAGACAGTTGTCGACAATGGGATTTCCAGCATAGGTGTTCGTGCAGTGATATTCCTAAAAATCTAATCTGATTGTGTGTATTGGACAAAATATTTCCATTAAATGAAATTTCAAGGTCTTCAATATTTTTTTGCCGGCAGTGCATTCGCAACATTTGTGTCTTTTGGATATTGAAAAATAAGTTCCTGGAGTTGAAGAAAGATGACACCCTTAGAATTGTTTCAGTGCATTTTGCCTGTAAACTTTTATTTTCGGAGGCGGAAACGAAAAGTCGTCTGCATACGCAGTATATTCTTTTTTGCCAACTATCGCATCCAAGTGGTTTACATACAAGATGAAAAGATTAGGACCCAATATCGAACCTTGCGGTACACCCATTTCAAGTTCTCTGCTAACCGAACCTATTGTTTTTATTTGGTTGTCATGTTCAAACTGCATAGAGACAATATGTTTTCTGTTCGCCAAGAAAGATGAAATCCAGTTATTTATCGAATGAACATATAAATAAAGTTTAGGTACAATAAAACAAGAGCATCACAGAAGCAATAACATAAGTATCGCTTGTGCGTGATATAGCCAGGTGATCTGAATACTAATTCTAAAATATATTATATAAAGGATGTAGATTTTAATTGTTTTTATTACTAACAAAGCTAAAATAAAGATAAAATTATAATATATAAAATATAATATATATATATATATATATATACATATAATGGAAAGAATTTAGTGGACATAGCCCTCAGAGTGAAGAGTTAACCGTAGACACGTGTTTCGGGCTCTCATTTTATTTTTAACAGTCCCCTCGATTACTCCTTTCATATATATATATATATATACATATATACCGGGTGATGAAATATATATATATACGTATATACCGGGTGATACTCTAAGGTGGCTCTCCCCTATAACTTTGTTATTATTGAAGATAGGAAAACGAAATTCGGGGGTTGTGTATTATAGTTCAATTTGCATTTTTTGACATATTTACTTGCTTTGCTATACTTCCGGTTTGACTGGAAATGACTCCAACTTTCGATTTCCAAATGGGACATCCTATATATTTTTACTTATTTCGATCGAGAATGACATTCTAAATTCAATAACAACTCACTTGTCAATATTTGACAAATAAAGTCATGTTTATTCCAATTTTTATTTTTCGATCTAGAATGCCGTAGATCGTGTAAATCGCTTCATTTTTGATCAAGTAACATCGGAAAAATACGACTTTGAGGCTTATGACTTCACAGTCGTTTTAAGAATTATTAAAAAGTCGCAAAAATGAATTTTTCCAGTTAACTTGATTCTTTCAAATGGAAAGGGGGTGGCTCGTCGGCTTTTTGTGAAAGATAATTTTCTTACGAATAATTTTATACCACACACTTTTACTTTATTTTCACTATTTTCTGAATAATTGCAAGAAGCGTTCATACCTAATAACAAATAAACGTATTTGGTATACTTATGCACTAAGTCCTGTTATTCTAGTTATTCGTGAGAAACAATTGAAGCTGTTGCTAGGACTACCTAAACAAATAGGCTAATGAAAATTTATTCGTTACGTAGTTTATAATTTGATATGGAAAATTATACTAGAAACGAGAAAATTGACATGTTGCTAATTTACGGAGAAGCAAAAAAGAATACAACTAATGCTCAGAAATTCCCTAATTGTCGCCATCCAGTCGGCATTATTTTCCAAAACTGGAAAGGAAAATGCGAAATTAACCTGAGTGTGATATAAGTTATTCGTCCGTTTGGAGAATTCTTCATAAATATAATTATCGATCATTCAAGTAACAACTACACTAACGATAACGACCACAACCGAAGATTAACTTATTGCAACTGGTTTTTTACTAAATTCAGAGAAGATGTACGTTTTCCATTTAAAATTATTTATTCAGATGAAACTCGATTCACCAACTTGGGACTGTTCAATCGGAATAATAAAAAGAACTGGTCTCAAACAAATTTACGCAAGAGCGATTTGGTTTCAATTGCTGGATGGGTATTATCTGAGGAAAACTTTTGGGGCCAATAATTTTCGACGGACAACTTATTGCGGAAAGATATCTACAGTTCCTTAGAAATCAAATTAATGATTTCATTGAAGATTTGCCACTGCTAACCACTGACTAACAAGATGGAGCGCCACCTCACAATTCTCAAGTCGTAAGAGAACATTGAATGACACCTTCCCAGAAAAGTGGATTAGCACTTAAGTGCCTATTCAGTGGCCTGCGAGGTACATTCTTAAGTTGTCATATTTTTTCATAATGTATTATTTCTTTTTCATATTCTAGATCACCAGATCTTACTCCGCTAGATTTTTTTTCTCTGGGGAACAATTAAAAATCAGGTGTATAACACAGCATCAGCTTACTCGTGAAGAACTGGAGTATAAAGTAAGGGTGACATTCCAGAACATCACTGCGGAACAATTGAAAGAGTTCAACTTTGCCGTGATCAAGAAAGAGGTCATTTTAAAAATTTAGAACCTTAATGGACTAATTTGCGACTTTTAAATAATTCTTACAACGATTGTGAAGTCATAAGCCTCAAAGTCGTATTTTCCCAGGTTATTTGATCAAGAATGAAGCGATTTACAGGATTCATGGCATTCAAGATCGAAAAATAAAAATTGGAATAAAAATGACATTATTTGTCAAATATTGACAAGTGAGGTGTTGTTGGATTTAGAATGTCATTCTTGATCGAAATAAGTAAAAATATATTTTTCCAAACACCTTCGCCACAGTAAAAGGTATTTTATGATATTATATTATATCAAATTCACGTGCCACATATTCCATGTAAACCATTAATCCAACTTCGGCATACAAAAAAACATAAGAAATTATGTACAAAAAAGTATATAATCATCTAAACACACATTATATAGAAATATAAAAGAAACAAAAATATCTTCCACGCATTACCCCTCAACGATAATATCCGACTTGTTTTCGCTCATGAATCATTTTGAATTCCCCGAAAGCAGAACAGCAGTTCGGATGAGGAAGGACTCTCATATAATAGAAAGACACAGAGATAGAGAAAGTCGCATGGAGGGGGCATAACGCTTTTTTTTAAGTGGCGATTTCTACCAGTGAACACCTAGCGCAAGCCGCGTAAAGGGACTTCGTTCCAAAAAAAAGTTTTTCAAGTTGAGACACATGCCATAAGGACATGTATGCAGATAAATCAAAATAAAGAAAATATATTTATATTCTATCTCCGAGCCAGAGCGCGATAAAAGATCCCCAGTCCTTTCAGGCCAAGTCGAAACAAGTTTAGGAATGTCCCCAAAACCACAGCAAAGTCATACTTGTGTGTATGTCCGGATACAAAGGCACAGAAGGTACTAAAACAGCAGCTTTAAACGAACCAAATAATCTAATCTACGACGGCGTATTCATCCTACCAGTATTTTTTTATTAAAATCTCAAAATTTTGTTTTTTTTTCTCAAAATTTTGAGATTTTTTTTCAAAATGTCGACTTTTATTCTCAAAATTTTGAGATTTTTTCTCAAAATGTTGACTTTTTATCTCAAAATTTTGACATTTTTTTCTCAAAATTCTTACTTTTTTCTCAAAATTTTGACTTTATTCCTCAACATTTTGAGATTTTTTTTCTCAAAATGTCGACTTTTTTTTCTCAAAATTTTGACTTTTTTTCTCAAAATTTGAGATTTTTTTTCTCAAAATGTTGACTTTTATTCTCAACATTTTGAGATTTTCTCAAAATTTTGACTTTTTTTCAAAATTTCACTTTTTTTTCTCAAAATTTTGATTTTTTCTCAAAATTTTGAGATTTTTTCTTAAAATTATGACTTTTATTCTCAAAATTTTGAGATTTTTCCTCAAAATTTTGACTTTTTTTCTCAAAATTTTGAGAATAAAAGTCAAAATTTTGAGAAAAAATCTCAAAATTTTGAGAAAAAAAGTCAAAATTTTGAGAATTCAATAAAAAAATATACTGGTAGGATGGCGCCAATACGCCGTCGTACTATCTCTTTTCTTGGCCTAAATAATTTTCTGTTTTTACGTGGGGTAGTATTTTATCATTGAATAGCACACAGCCTGGTATTCTGTAGAGGTTTTATTCGTGAAATGTATATGAACTGATTTAGTTTCGTTCGACTTGATTTTCCATTATTTAGTACATTCAAAAGTTTCATTTGTTGCCTGGAGTTGACTCATTTAGAGTCCGAAATAGCCGGGGTTGTCAGCAAAGGTTTTCCGTTTGTGGAATGTCAAGAGTTAACAATAGGTGAAGAACAGGTCCTATAAAAGTCTGCCTTGCAGCACTTCTGCCTTGATATCAGAGTATTTTTCAATAAGCAAAATCACGAATAAGCCTGATTGAAACAGAGATGAAAGATGCTGTATCTCAATTTTGTAGTTTACTGCTCGAGCGAACATCTTGAATTTACAGCCTCCTGGTACCTGATTTTCCTCCATTACAAGTCGCAGGATGCTAATTTTATCGACTAATAAAAATAGGTTTTTTCAGCTCATTCTGTTATAAGGGGTAAAAAAAAATTATTTTTCCATATGTTTATAATGAAATTCCACTTGGTATTTGAAGTTTTATGAAGCAAATTAAATTATCTCCTGCAATGCAGGGATTAGTTCGTTAGTAAATATTTATCGAAGTTTTGCTCTGGAATTAGACCACAAAGTCAACTGTGAGCCAAACAATTGAAAAATGTTCTTTGTTCAACAATATAACATGGAAATTCTTATAAGGAATTATTTCCGTACACATTTCAAGAAAACACGATGTGTCTACTCGACAAGTTGAAAATGGTCTAAAATAGAGATACTGCTCTTGAAATTATGTGTGATAGCTCATTGGATCTGGAATAACGCCTAGAAAAATGTGCCAAAAGCGTGTATTAGCACATAAAAAATTGCAAAAATTATAAACAATTGAAGATGAAAAAAAAAATTGGCATTTCGTGTTTTGCCAATATTTCATAAACTATTGATATTTAAGAAATTTCAAAAAAAGATTCTGAAAGAGGAGGAAATTTCCAATAAAAAACTACTGGCGAACTTATCTCCATTATTTATAATTTTAATTTAACGCTGAAAATGGGTCTCCGAGCGACATTTTTAGGTTGCGCGCGCGGCGTCAAAAGCGAGTACGACACATTAATTAATTTATTTAAGGTATTAAATATTTTTTTTATTTGAAAAAATTATGGTGTATTCGGAACACTATAAATAATTTATTCCCGTTGGAAATTTTACTTAAAGTTGATTTTTCAACAAGTTAAACGATTGTTAACTAACAAAATTTTCTCGAACTTCTGTCTTAATTGTAAATGAAAAAATTAAAGCGTAAAAATTTCCTTTTTTATACATATCAACAAGATCACGCCATAAAAGTTTTTTATTAAAAAAAAAAATAATTTGTTAAATTTTTTTTTTAATTTTAGTTTTTTTATTAATACAAGATATAAATTGATTTGCAAAAAAAAATTTTCTCGCCATTTGTTGATAATTTTTTTATAAACAAATTGGTTATTTCAATATTTTAGAAAAAAAAATTCCACATCTTCATTATATTTTTTAAAAAAAAATTTCCCTAATAACAATTTTCAATTGTTTAAATCGTTTTTTTTTTATATTTCTATTGTTTAAATAATTAGTTAAGAAATTATTTTTCTTCTAAAAATCATAATTGACAGTCCTCTATAAAGTAACAAACAAAATATTTTTTTTATCAACAATTCCATTGTTTATTAACTTACCAATTTGTTATAAACGAATTTTTAACTTTGTTAGATTTTTTTTCTGCAACATCTAAAATTTACAAAAACAACCATATATAACAAAGTATAGAAAAAAAAATTCCCAATTTTTCCCCAATTCCAATTCCCAAAGTACAATAAAAAATTGGAAAATTTTTTTTTCTATACGTTGTTATATATGGTTGTTTTTGTAAATTTTAGAATTTCAGAAAAAAATCTAACAAAGTTAAAAATTTGTTTATAACAAATTGGTAAGTTAATAAACAATGTAATTGTTGATAAAAAAAAAATGTTTTTGTTACTTTATAGAGTACTGTCAATTATGATTTTTAGAAAAAAAATTCTTAAATAATTATTAAACTAGAAATATAAAAAAAATTATAAAAATTAAAAATTGTTAAGGAAAAATTTTTTTTTCAAAAATCATAATATTCGTAATATAATGAAGTTGTGAAAAAATGTTTTTCAAAAATTTTGAAATAATCAATTTGTTTATAAAAAAATTATAAAAAAATGGCGGGAATTTTTTTTTTGCAAATCAATTAATATCTTGTATTAATAAAAAAATGTTAATATGATGATTGAGAAAAAAAAAATTTTAACAACATTACTTGGACTTTTTTGTTTTTGTAAAAAAAAAAATTTTTTTTTTGGCCTTGTTAAATATTATGTAAAAAGGTCTACGCAGCGAGAAAATTTTTACGACAATTATTTAAACATTTTGTTTCATTTACAATTAAGACAGAAGTTCGAGAAAATTTTGTTAATTAACAATCGTTTAACTTGTAAAATTACCTTTTAGTAAAATTCCCAACGGGAATAAATTATTTATAGTGTTCCGAATACACCATAATTTTTTCAAATAAAAAAAAAAATTTTTAAATGGAGATAGAGTTCCGGGAGCCCGGAGTTTTTTATTGGAAAATCCCTCCTCTTTCAGATTTTTTTTGAAATTTCTTAAATATTACTTAATAGTTTATAAAATAGTGGCAAAAAACGAAATGCCATTTTTTTTTTCATCTTCAATTGTTTATAACTTTTGCACTTTTGTATGTGCTAATACACGCTTTTGGCACATTCTTCTAGGCGTTATTCCGGATCCAAGGAGCTATCACACATAATTTTAAGAGCAGTATCTCTATTTTAGACCATTTTCAACTTGTCGAGTAGACTAATGAAATTGGACCACACAATCATCTATGGACGAAGCAATAGCAACACGTATTTTGATTTAACCTGTATTATCAGGAATGACTAAATCGAAAATAATTATACAGAAAACAGTGAGAATATTCAAAACCTTATATCACAATTGAATCCTGGTTTAAAAAACCATGAACATAGTATTATTAGCACAATTAGGGGCTTGGATACACTGAAATTTCCTGTTTCAACTGAAGAGTGAAAATTACGAGAAAAAGTAGATCAGACTGATGAATGAGTTCGATTTTAGACAATGGAATGGTGATGAAGTTATTTTAAAAAATTAACAGAAATGGATTTGTACACCTTTCTGCTTATTGTTATCGATATTTTCTTCATCACTCATATGGCGCCAGAATTTGCCAGGCCGTCAGAGAGTGTGGAATGGGGGTTGATATAAAGGGTGTGCAAAGTCATTTGTGAACTGTGTGAATTTTCAAAATATATTAACCATTTCATGCTCTTCGACAGTCTAGGAAATTCTGGCGGCATGATGAAGAGAGACCTGAAACAATACATATTACAAGCAGAAAGGTGTACAAAAGTCATTTGTGGCCTCTGTGAATTTTCAAAAGATATAAACCTCCATTTCGCCTTCGACGGATGATGTCTGCAAAATACATTTGCATACATTTTTGTATTCGCTTTCCAAATAAACACTAACAAATTTTCTTGGCGCGTTAACATAATTTTTACGAAAAATAGTACTTTATAATGAATGTTAGACTATGAAAACATGAAATAGCATGTACAGAGTGGTAAAAAAAATTAGAATGTTTCCCGTTTTAACATGAAAAAAACCCAAACCAAGAGAGTGAATACTCATATATATTACAGATATTTTTATATTGTGTTAAATAAGTTTATATTTCGAACCATGTTTTAAAGAATTAATATTGTGTGTGTGAATATGTCTCAAACTCTATATTTTTTATTTTACTGTTTTAACCTGATGATGACAAATACCATGTCGAAACGTCGTTAAAAGAAATTATATGAATTGACTGAATCAGACCTTTATTCCGAGAAATTGAAGAAAATATATATGTGGTCAAGAAACTAAAGAAAATATATATATATATATATATATATATATATATATATATATATAAATCCAGTGTGCTGATGTTTGTTCCCAGTGAACTCTTCACCAAGTCAAAGATTTCGATGAAAATTTGCATGTAGTGTAATTTTTTCCAACTTGAGAGATAGGCTATTTTCATTCATCCCCCTAAATGTTAAGGGTGGTCCACCCCTCAATTTTTTGTTTAATTTTTTTGGTAAACATTTTTTTTTAATTTTTTTATGATACAACATTCAAAAATACATACAACTCTAAATTTTCACCCTTCTACGATCAACCCCTATTTTTCCATCGCGATTTTTATTTTTTTATTTTATCCACAGATCCGCAATAGGGTTGCAAGATGGCAATCGAATATAATAATTGTAGTACGATAAATTGAGAACGGGCTAACGGGATAAAGAAAAAACGGGACAACGGGAATAACGGGATAACGAAAAAACGGGAAAACGGGATGACATAATAAGGGAATAACGGGAAAACGGAATAAAATATAATAATTAAGTACGATAAATTGAGAACGGGATAACGGGATAAAGAAAAAACGGGATGACGGATAACGGGAAACGGGATAACGGGAAAAAAAGGGATAACGGAATAACGGGAATAAAAAACGGGATAACGGGAAAAACGGATAACGGGATAAAGAAAAAACGGGATAACAGGAAAATGGGATAACGGGAATAACGGGATAACAAAAAAACGGTATAATGGGATGACAGGATAAGGGGATAACGGGATAAAGAAAAAACCACAGCCACAGCAACGCGTGGCCGGGTATATATATATATATATATATATATATATATATATATATATATATATATATATATATATATATATATATATATGTATATATATATTATATATATATATATATAGTGACCCAGGGGTGCATGCAAGCTCGATTTTTTTCTATTCAAGCTATCGACTTGATTTTTCTGTAAACAATTGGTCCAACGATAAGGCACATTCTAAAAATATTTCCATATATATACAACGGAGTTCTGTTTTTGGAATGGCATCCCCCCCGTTTTTGTTACATTTTTGGATTCGCTAATAAATTGTCGATATAACGCACCTGGGTTTCTTAGACTTATCTGCAAGAGTTTTTGACGTATGTCAATTCATGTATCAAAATAGCGTCGTGCATAGACACACAGAAAAATTCATAACTTCAGAACCATTCAAGATAACTCAACCAACTTTTTTTCCGTCGATTCCTTAGGCTTCAGCGCATCTTTTGAGATTCGAGGAGAACTCGAAGTCGATGTTCTATCGCCTACTACGAGTTTTTGAAAATGACTTTTTCAAATGCAACGCCCTATATTTTATTGCATCATTGCATGCCATTTTTTGAGAGTTTTTTGTCGAAATAGGGGTGATGTGGTCTATTTTGTGATATTTGCGAGATTCGGAATCAAATAGGCCGCTGTCGTAAAATTTGATACATTCATACAATTTTGAAAAGAATACGATTCAACAAAATGAAATTGTAATAGAAACAGGAGTACACAACAAAGGAAACGATTCTAGTTGTAATCTTTACAAGAACAGGAAAGGGTGATTTACAGAAAATAATGTAAAAAATTTGAGGAAAGGCTACTTATAAGTGCTAAAATCATGTTCCACACCAGCTGCTAGTCTTCTAGTAAATAAGCCCCGAACTCTAGCAAGCATTGCTCCATCTTCCTTACATTCTGGGAAGATTTTCTCGAAGAAAATGTATACAAATGAATGAAGATACAAAAACGAAATTTGGGGGTTGTGTATTATAGTTCAATTTAAATTTTTTGACATATTTACTTGCTTTGCCGTACTTCCGGTTTGACCGGAAATGACCCCAACTTTCTATTCTTAAATGGGACATCCTATATATTTTTACTTATTTCGATCGAGAATACATTCTAAATCCAACAACACCTCACTTGTCAATATTTGACGAATGAAGTCATTTTTATTCCAATTTTTATTTTCGATCTAGAATGCCATGGATCGTGTAAATCGCTTCATTCTTGATCAAGAAACATGGGAAAAATACGACTTTGAGGCTTATCACTTCACAATCGTTATAAGAATTATTCAAAAGTTGCAAATTAGTCCATTAAGGTTCTGAATTTTTGAAATGACCTCTTTCTTGATCACGGCAAAGTTCAACTTTTTCAATTATTGCGCGCACCACATTGATTAGCTGTTCCGCAGTGATGTTCTGGAATGCCACCCTTACTTTATACTCCAATTCTTCACGAGTAGCTGATGCTGTGTTATACACCAGATTTTTAATTGGTCTCCAGAGAAAAAATCTAGCGGAGTAAGATCTGGTGATCTAGAATATGAAAAAGAAATCAAACATTTTGAAAAAATATGACAACTTAAGAATGTACCTCGCAGGCCACTGAATAGGACCATAAGGACAATCCACCTTTCTGGGAACGTATCATTCAGATGTTCTCTTACGACTTGAGAATTGTGAGGTGGCGCTCCATCTGGTTGAGAATAGATATCAACTTGGTTATCCAGTGGCAAATCTTCAATGAAATCATTAATTTGATTTCTAAGGAACTGTAGATATCTTTCCGCAGTAAGTTGTCCGTCGAAAATTATTAGCCCCAAAAGTTTTCCTCCGATAATACCCATCCAGCAATTGAAACCAAATCGCTCTTGAAAATTTCCTTCTTGCATCAGATGTAAATTTGTTTGAGACCAGTACCTTTTATTATTCCGATTGAACAGACCCAAGTTGGTGAATCGAGTTTCATATGAATAAATAATTTAAATGGAAAACGTACATTTCTCTGTATTTAGTCAAAAACCGTTGCAATAGTTAACTTGGTGTGGTCGTTATCGTAAAGATGTTGGTGTAGTTGGTACTTGAATGATAGATAATTATATTTGTGAAGAATTCTCCAAACGGACGAATAACTTATATCACACTCAGAAACAATTTGACGAATTGACGCCCTACAATTCACTTCAACATACGCCAACACATCTACTTCTTTTTCTTCACTGACGATGAAGTTATTGGCATTTTCTTCTGGTTCATTTTGCATTTTCCTTTCCAGTTATGGAAAATAATGCCGAGTGGGATGGCGACGATTAGGGAATCTCTGAGCATAAATTCGAGCTGCATCAGTTGCATACTTTTTTGCTTCTCCGTAAATTAGCGACATGTCAATTTTCTCGTTACTTGTATAATTTTCCATATCAAATTATAAACTACGCAACAAATACATTTTTAAAAGTGACAGCATATTCATTAGACTATTGTTTAGGTAGTCCTAGCAACAGCTTCAATTGTTTGTCACGGATAACTAGAATAACAGGACTCAGTGCATAAGTATACCGAAAACGTATTATTTATTATTAGGTATGATCGCTTCTTGCAATTATTCAGAAAAATAGTGGGAATAAAGTGGAAGTGTGTGGTATCAAATTATTCGAAAGAAAATGATCTTTCACAAAAAGCCGACGAGCCACCCCCTTTCCATTTGAAAAAATCAAGTTAACTGGAAAAATTATATTTGCGACTTTTAAATAATTCTTAAAACGACTGTGAAGGATAAGCCTCAAAGTCGTATTTTTCCCATGTTACTTGATCTTTGGATTATAAAAATAAAATTGGAATAAAAATGACTTTATTTGTCAAATATTGACAAGTGAGGTGTTGGATTTAGAATGGCACTCTCGATCCAAATAAGCAAAAATAGGTCCCATTTAGAAATCGAAAGTTGGGGTTATTTTCGGTCAAACCGGAAGTACGGCAAATATGTAAAAAAATGTAAATTGAACTATAATACACAACCCCCAAATTTCTATCTTTAATAATGAAAAAGTTATAGGGGTAAGCCACCTTAGAGAATCACCCGGTATACCTTTCAACATTCAGCACATTGTCGAAAAAGTAGGGTCCAATAATGTGATTTCCATCAATTCCTTCCCAAACATTAAGCGACCATCGATATTGGTGAGCAACAGTCCTCAACCAGTGAGGATTTTCTCTTGCATAATAATGCATATTAGGTCTTTTGGCCGAAAAAGTTATTCTTAAACGTTGCTTCATCAGGAATCGACTGGAAAAAAGTTAGTTCGGTTACCTGCTTGAATGGTTCTGAAGTTATGAATTTTTCTGTGGGTCTATGCACAACGCTATTTGGACACATAAATTGACATAGGTACGTCAAAAACTATTGCAGATAAGTCTAAGAAACCCAGGTGCGTTAAATCGACAATTTAGTAGCAAGTCCAAAAATGTATAACAAAAACAGAACTCCGTTGTGTATTTTATTTTGGGAATATAAATGGCAATATTTTTAAAATAAGCTTTAACGTTGGACCTGTTGTTTAAAAAAGTCGATAGCCTAGATAGAAGAAAAATTATTGAGTTTTCACGCACCCCTGTATATATATATATATATATATATATATATATATAGAAGAGCAAGATAAAAGTGTTTGATGTCATAACATTTTATTTTGATTTTATTTAAGTATTCCTAATCAGTGTTGATCCGACTACATTTCAAAATAATTTAGACGCCATGGCATGCCACATACAGACAACAATATACCTACCTACATCCAGATTTGTTGGAAGATTCACACACTTGATGTAGACATAAAGTTGAAATTTTAGATATAGAAATTGTATGGGAATTCATTTTTTCAAGGTTCACATGGAATGTCTATTGTCACTATTATTCAGGTAAAGAAAAGAGAATATCAGTCTCAATATAAACCGTATTATTAATACACCTATCTTCAATTAAGAGGGTATAATAAGTACTTACAATTGTTCACAGTTGAAATCCTCAGGTAATTTGTAAAAATTTCGCGGTCAGTTGCTTCAATCAGCTGTGCGATGTTGTCAAACAACCAATAAATAACAGAATATTGTAGTACACTTGGCACCAATGGCAGAACTACTATCGATTGAATTTCCCAGCTCCAGAGAAATAACCTATCCCGTTTTTAAAAGTCTGTTTTGGTCCACTAAGGAGCGGAACTGTTCGGTTTCGAAATCTAAACAAGGAAACACTTTGTTATCGAATATGTCACATAGCAACCGTGTGGAGCTCACTCAGTATTATAACAAAATGTGAAAGTTGACTGAATTATTAACTCTTTCAATTCGCATTAAATAGCTCTACTACAGCCTTCGACCGAAAAACTCCACATCAAACCAGATTTCATTTATTTCTCGTCGTTACTGGTGAAGTCTGCTGTATTGAACTCCTTCAATAAACGTCAGTTTTCGACCAATTTGACACTTGACGCTAATCACGTATCTACAGCTTCGGACTGATTCAGAATCACTACTGAATGGGCAGACCAGAACACTGACTGAATTGAGCCCAGACCACTTGGTTTTCGCTGCCTGTCAATGCGCCTACTCCTACTATGTCTGTGTGTGAATCGAATTCTTTATTTGACTTGCGCACTGAGCTTAAGGCCACGCTAGTCATAATCATAAGAGTTTATTCAGCGATCCACAGCTGATACACACGACACGTGTCTTACAGGACTTCTCATGTGAGCTTTCGAGACTCAAAAAGGGGTTTTCTGCGAAATATTTTCAAAATGCATGTTTCTAGACATAGCCACAACTTCAGAATAAAGCAAGCAAGTGACGTCACAAAGGAGGGTTACCCCCAACTAAGGCATTGTATCAGAATTGGGCTTGGACAGCTTTTATGTCTATTTTTAATGTGTGCAAGTCACAAAAATTCGTTATACTGAAAAAGTATGCAAATATAAAGCCTTGGATCACTGATCGTTTATGTAATTATTTCTATTAAAAATGGAGACAAATTGGAAAAAAAATGCTCTAAAGAATAAGAGCGATATTATACTTTTCGAAAATTATAGAACCTATAGAAATCTGTTGAATAAAACCATAGAAATTACAAAAAATAATTATTACTCTCAAGAATTATCTAAGAATATGACCAATAGAAAAAATTATAATTAATGAAACGACAAATAGTAGTACCAGTACTGGTGCAATAAAAGTTCATGCGATCATGCTGGCAATCCTTTTTCCTCAGACCTTGATATGGCTAGGTTCTGTAAAAATTACTACATAATGGTTGGTGTTGAGATGGCTCAACGTATAAAAAATGACGATCATATTAGGCAATCCATCGACCTGTCAAAAAGAAAAGCAATATGGCTGTTGGCACACATTGTAATTCGTCATAAGCGACCATAGTAGTAGAAGTGTTTATTTTGTGAATTTCTGTGCGAATTTGAGTAGTTTTTCAATTTTGGATTATAACAGATAAATGTTCTACAGAATGAACAATTTGGCTTTCGAAGAGCTCACTCCCTGAGATTGGTGGATGATTCGATGAATAACAGCTTTGAATGATGGTAATTGCGCTTATTTCATACTTCTTGACATAAGCAAGGCATTCGATAGATAGAGTATGGCATGAAGACCTACACCAAAAACTATTTAACTTGCACGTACTTGGTGAAGTGGATCAATAAGTCCTTATGGGCAGGACATTTCAGCTAAGGGTAAAAAAATTCCCCCTTAGGGGACAATGCTGTCACTTATGCTTCATAATCTATACACGCAAGAAATGAACATGTAAAGTTCACCATTTCCACATTGAACTGTCAGATGGGGTTGTTCATTTGTAAATTGCAATAAATGACCTCCAGCGGTGGTGCTTGAAGTGAAAAATAAGGGTAAATTCTGGCAAAACCCATGCGAATCCATTGGGGCGTAGCGCTTATTCGTTTCTTAATGGCCAAAGAACGGCCAGACAAGGCGGTCACTTTCATCGGTAACTCCTCCCTTGAGTGCTACTCTATTCAGTGGCGTACGCACAAGCAGTACAATTTTAACTTCAAAAATAATATTTTATGAATGTATTTACTATATGAAATGAAAATATAAAGGGAGTATTCAAGAAAACTAACTCATATACCACGAACTACGAAATTAAAAAAAATTGTGTGTGGTTGGGGGACCCCCGTCAGGAACGAAGTTCTTTTACTTCTTCTATCATCCTCTATATCACTTCCCATATTTTGATGTGTTGGACTCACCTTTTTTCTGCATAATTTTCTTCACTTTCGTAAAAGTTGTTCGGAAAGTGTGGTGTACAACATTTTTCTTCTACACAGAGGTTTTTTAGCGTCTTTTCCTCACCCCCCCCCTTTCCATTCCCCACATTTTGATGGGATACACTCACCACTTTCTTTTCGCTTTCCGTTTCCTTAGTGGTTTTGAACTTTTTTCAGTTTCTTCATACTTTGCGCTAACCTCGCTTCGGGCGGTCTTTTCGGCCTCGGACCCGATGCCTGGCTCTCCAGTGTCTTTATTATTTAATATTACTTCTTTACACTTTCACTATGTTTAAAATGTAATCATTGAGTTTTTCAGTTTCACTGATCGCGTCTTTTTCGGAGTCCTCGGCTTCTAGTACCGAACAGCTGGCGATTTCGCTGTTTTCCAATGTGACACACTGTTTATATCAGTTTCGGTGGTTTGGTTTGGTGAAATAATATCATTTTCACGGTTTTTGTCAGTTGGTGATCAATTGTTGCTTTTTGTTTTCAATTTATCCACGCTTTTGTTGCGATCTGCACCCCCCGCTGGATTCTCATTGGGGTCATTTATTGAACTTTTCCAGCAATTTAGCTGTGGTTGTTGTGTCCTTTTTATAAGGAAATTTTTTCACTTTCGTGAGTTTTGAAATCCTAACCTCACTTTTTCATTCTGGCGAACCAAAACGGTCAAAATTCTCGTACTCGGCGGTTATTAAGGGTCACAATGGCCTGCAGTTTTTCAATGGCCAGATATCGTGTTAGAAACACCATTTTTACTTTTTTTAGGCATATATATCACTTTCAGCACACTGTTTTATTGTTTTTAAGTTAACGAAGAAGTTTATAATTACCTTTTTAAACACTTTGGGGTTTATACGGCACTTTAAACTACTGAACTTCCGAAATTCGCGGAGCTCATTGAAGCTCTATCAACTACAAAATGGCAATCAAATTTTTCATTGCCTTACTTCAAAACCTGAGACTTTCTAACATGCTGAAAAAAGTATATTCAATAATATAATAATATATATATATATATATATATATATATATAATATATATATATATATATTCATTCAAATCATATAAAGACAGATACATAAACAATGAACAATGATAAATAGGAATCGGATGCATCGATAAGTGCTTAACACACTTGTTTCGAAATAGACGTAAAAAAAACAAATTAGAATATAAGACAATCACCTAATAATAATAGTAATAATATATGAGCTAACGAATTAAATTTCACAGTAAAACCAGATATATAAGAACAGTTAATCCAAATCAAAGAGTATATATACACACATGGATGCATACATATATATATATATATATATAAGCTAGACTAAACAAGACATATTATAACGTTACTAAAGTTTCTGAGTATAGGGTTTTAAAAATAAAAATCACATTACCATGTCGGAAACTTTTCCCCTAGGATCTTCAACTCTCCTTATATAGTATCAAGTTATCAATGTTTTGTATATAAGAGGTATGGAGTTATACATTTTCGGAGCCATCTAGTGGTATGACCGCTGGCCAATAGATTTTTGCATTAGTGAGATTTTGTGATGGTGTTTTTTCCGAGTTTGGTCATTATAATTAGGTAGATTTGAATTAATGTGTTTCTCTCGGTGGTATTTTATTTTGATATTATTATGAAAAAGCTGACGAATATCGAATACATGCTTTATGGAATAGTTCTTCAGATGGATATTTATAATCAGCTCGAGAAACCTTTTTTGCAGTATTTCCAGAGGATGAATGTTTTCAGTGCCCCTCCCCATCCTACTATACAATATCGCAAGTGGCTCTAAACTAATGCATGGTACAGTACTTTGAGCTGATGGAAAGGGAATATATCTTTCAGATATTTGAACTTGTAGAGAATCATACGTAACTTATTACAGACATAGCTAATATGGGAATCCCATTTGAGATTCGTGTCTATTATTACTCCCAGATATTTATCATTTTTTTCAGACAGGATTATATACTGTTGACCCATTGTGGTAACCGTGAGGCGTGTTGGCCGATTACAGCTTGAAGGTAGGTAGTAGGTTTTTTGCAGGTTGACAGTAAGTAATTTGTTTTCTAACCATTTTCTCTAATGTATTTTTCAATTCTTGCCAGGTGTCAAGCTTTATAAAATATTGCGGTGTCATCCTCAAATCCTAGTATTTCTCCACTGCTCCTGATAGAGAACATGCCATTGATGTAAATATTGAAAAGTATTGGGCCCAAAACAGTCCCTTGAGGAACTCAATTTGCATTTGATCGCTTTGATCCACTCTGAAATTCAAATATCAAATCACTGTATGTAGTGAGTTCTAAATCCCGTATTCCATCAATTTTGCATTTCATATTTCCCTATATAGGAATTGAATGCGTTGACATTTAATTCTGACAGGACCAAGTGTAGTTGTCACACATACTCGTATGTAATAGAAAGAGAGAGGAAGTGGCATGGAGGGGGCATAACGCTTTTTTCTTACGTTACATTTTCTACCAGTCAACGCCTACCGCAAGCCGCGTAAAGAAACTTCGTTCCAAAAATATAATTTTGAAAGTTTTTATTATTATAACTAGATATGAAATAATTGTAGTGATTCAATTGAATAGGTTGATGTCGTCGTGATAATCGACGCTCTTCGATCCTGATTCAAAAATAAGCAAAACAGTTCGGAATGAAACCCATGTCTCCACCAGCATGAACAATAATCAACCTCTTTGCTTCTGAAATGGGTGGGAATAATCCGGACGATGTTGCAGCACTCTAAGACTTGGAGGTTGTATGTCCAGCGTGAACGTAAATTCCATCCAAAAAAACGATCGGTCTGCCTTCATCTTCATGTTGTTCTTTTTTAACATGATTTTCCTGTTTCTTGTATCTTTTTCAACTTGAATCCAATTTTCTTCAGAAGGTGGTAAAAGGTAGTCGTTCTGCCTGTCCACTGTGATATATTTTCTAATTTTTGTTGGAGATTGTCGTGTGTAGCTCGGTAGCCGTCAGGGTTATGAGAATTGTAAACAATATTTCTTATGTTCATTCATAATCTTGTAACCTTGATATTACGCCTATTTTATTTCCTCCCTGTTTTGGTCAACCAAATACCGGATTTCCATTATTTTCCGCAGCCGTACTTTTGCTTTTTTCATAATACGTTCAATAGTTCTTAACGACGCTTCAGAACAATCGTGAACCCGTTGTTTAATTCATTGTTTCGATTCATTTGGAAATAGTGTTGTAAGATAATTAAAATTATTGAATGAATGTGGTTTTTTGTGGAGGAACAACGTTTCTTGACATGATTTTTGGGTAACCTTCCACAGTCTGAAAATGAAAATATAATCAGGAAAATCTATACAAGTGTAGAAAGGGCAAACTGATTAGTTCATCCCGATAAGTTATTGCGTTCACCAAATTATATTTCCTATCGAAAAATTATTCAATTTGTCAATAACTTGCCGTTTTCTGGATTTGCCTATCAAAAAAAAAAAAAAATTCAAAAGATACTTCTCTATATAGTTTTGTTGACGTTTCGGGGACTATATCTGCCCCGTTCTCAAAATCTTCTAAATCTCCTTTAATTGTTTTATAATTTGGGATTTTTGTTTCGCAGAGTCTTTTTGCTTTTTTCAACTGACGGATGTCAATTGAGATCTGCCAAAAAGTTTGAGATTGACGTATTGCTCATTTGATATATGGGGTGTTGTTCGGATCAGTTTATTAGCATTCTACCATATCTCACTTCCTCTCTGAGTAGAGGTAACTATGGTGCATTTCAACAGAATTTGTTGAAAAGCAGTTGTTATTGGAAAGAAGAATACAGGCCGTTTCTTTCAATTTTCTCCTCTCTTGATGTGGTTCTTTCATCAAGATTTTTGTCCTATTCCATTCAATCGTATGATCGCCATTGGATGTGAGGATATGTTCTGCAATTTTTGATCCAGTTACTTGTCGATTTCTGATGTAACTCTGATGTTCACTTTGGCGCACTTCCAATGGTCTTGATGTTTCACCTATATAACTATCACCACAAGAACAAGGTATGTTGTAAACACAATTTTTGGTACTTTCTTCTGCGTTTTTTGGTTTTGTTTGTGTTAGTATAGATCTCAGTGTGTTTGTTGTTCTAAAAGATGTTTCACATCATACCTATGTCCAATTCGTTTGATCTTTTCAGATAATCCGGGGACATAAGGTATTATGTTGGTTGTGAAATGTGTAGGTGGTGGGAGTACTCCTGTTTGGGTTGTGTTAATTGGTTGTTTGATGGGTTTTGTTTTCAATGTCAGTGATTGTTTTTTCCACAAACTGATCTGGATATGCATTTTCCTTGAGAACAGATTTTATGAGGTTTATTTCTTCCTGTAGATTCTGGTTGGAATTGCAAACCGTTTGGGCTCGATTATAGAGACATTTAACTATGCCTTTTTCACACTGGCATGATGGTTTGAGTAATAGTGTAGATATCGATTGGTATGCGCTCTTTCGGTGTACAGATGTTTCGATTCGGGATGATGATTTTGGATCATGACATCTAAAACGGAAGTTGGTTGTTTTGTTCTGATTCTAATGTGAATTTGATCGTCGGTTCTGACCGTTTATATGATCCAAGAAAATGTTTAATTCTTCTTCACTCCGATTCCAGATAGCGAAAACATCATCCACGTATTCTCCACCATATTTTTGGACCATTGTGGAATGTTCCAACGAAAGATTCTTCAAAATATTCCATGAATATGTTACTTAAAATCGGTGACAAAGGAGAACCCATCGCCATACCAAACTCTTGTTGATAAAATTCGTTTTTGAATTGGAAATATGTTTTTCTGTGCATAGTTTGAGTAATTCTATGATGGCACTGACATCCAGTTTTGTTCTTGTCCTCAGTGATGTGTCATTTTCTAATCTTTCTTTCACTATTTCTAGAGTTTTATCAATAGGGACATTAGTAAACAAACTTTCGACATCAAAACTAACTAGAAGATCTCCATCTTGAATTTGTAATTCATTCAATTTCCCAAGAAAGTGAGGGGTATTCTTTATGATACTATTTCCATTTTCAGATAGTGGTTTCAGAATGTTGAGTAGGTCTCTAGCGAGTTTTTGTGATGGAGGTCTGATGGAGACTAAACAATAGGGCGTAGCAGGATGAGCTGGTTTGTGTATTTGTGGTAATTCATAAAATTGTGGGGGGTTTGCTGTGGTGTGATATTGGGACTCTGCTTCTGCTTTCGTGAGTATGTTTTTTGTGTTTAGCTAAAGTTCGGTATATTTTGCTTTCTATTGATGGGGTTGGATTTTGTTTAGTTTTTTGTATACTTTGTTTACTGATATGGTAGTGTCTGATTGAGTGTGTGATATGTGGTATTTGAGATCATTTGTGTTAGTTTGTTCTCATAATCAGTAGTTTTCATGATGACTGTTGCGTTACCTTTATCAGCTGGAAGTATTTTGATCTGATTGTCTGATCGAAGAGATCTCAATGCATCTCTTTCGTATTTGTTCAAATTACTTCTAGGATGATAAGGTTGTGTTAGTGCGTTTTGCAGTCAGATCTGTAATCACCTGCTACTTCAGGTGGTAAACGTTGGCTGTTGCCTCGATGGCAGTGATCATTTCTACGGTTGGAACCATTTTGGGTAACTGCGAAGTTCAGTCCCTTTGCCAACACAAGTTTTTCGTGTATGTCTAAGTTTTTGATAACAAATTGATTACAGTTTTTCAGAAATTTTGTTGTTGTTTGATATGTGTTGTGGTGTATTTGTTTCTCTTCCAATAATTTGTAAAATTTGTTTATATGTATTGTGTTTCTCTTTCGATTGTATGAGTTGTAGGAATTGTGAATACAGTGGTGTAAGTATTCATAGTCATTTCGAGTCAGATTTTGTTTCATGAACTGTTCCAGGTTATTGATAAAAATTTCGAAATTTACCTTGTTTTTCCTGTGAAACTGTATTCGTTCTCTTACCATTGCGTGGCCCGCTCTCTCAATTATTCTTTGGCATTGTTGGCTATGATATGGCATTTTTAATCTCAAACCCTTCGGGATGATCCTATTATCTCGACATCTACATAGAAAAGTAAGACTACTGTGGGAACTTGAAAATTTCTTGTAAAGATTTTCCATATTCTTGAAATCCCTAACACATTGCGGCCCATACCGTACTTGTAAGTATTGAATGAATGTGGTTTTTGTGGAGGAATTAGTCGACTTGATTATGTTAAGCTGAAATGGTATAACAGAAATCATACAAGATTTTCCTGATTATATTTTCATTTTCAGACTGTGGAAGGTTACCCAAAAATCATGTCAAGAAATAATTAAAATTCTTGTACACTATTTCGCGTACTTGACTGTACACCGTCTTTTCACCACCTAATGTAGATATGTTTATCACAAAAAAATCACAGTTACTCTACAATCAGTCGGAGGTCACCGATACAAATGTCAACAGTAACTGACCAAAATTAAAACAAAACTGACGATGCCTTTGCTAATGACAAATTTTTGTAACAACGTAGATGAATAAATTATCAGTAAAAGATAATCGTGATAATCGACGCTCTTCGATCCTGATTCAAAAATAAGCAAAACAGTTCGGAATGAAACCCATGTCTCCACCAGCATGATCAATAATCAACCTCTTTGCTTCTGAAATGGGAGGGGGGGAATAATCCGGACGATGTTGCAGCACTCCAAGGCTTGGAGGTTGTATGTCCAGCGATCCAAAAAAACGATCGGTCTGCCTTCATCTTCATGTTATTCTTTTTTAACATGATTTTCCTGTTGTCTTGTGTCTTTTTCAACATAACGATGCTTCAGAACAATCGTGAACACGTTGTTTAATTTATTGTTTCGATTCATTTGGCTAAGATAATAAAAATTCTTGTACACTATTTCGCGTACTTGACTGTACACCGTCTTTTCACCACCTAATGTAGATATGTTTATCACAAAAAAATCACAGTTACTCTACAATCAGTCGGAGGTCACCGATACAAATGTCAACAGTAACTGACCAAAATTAAAATAAATCTGACGATGCCTTTGCTAACGACAAATTCTTTTGTAAAAACGTAGATGAACAAATGATCAGTAAAAGATTAGGATCACTATGATTATACACATTATAATCAAGAGTGCATTGAATACCGGTGTTTCCGATTTGCAAGTCCGATAATATAGTCATTTAATGTTTCATTCATTAAAAAATGTTTTAGTTACATAATTATCGGAATGTCATAAACGTAGATAAAGCTTTTTACTTTCTGTCATTCATAGAACATACTTGATTTTTGAATACCTCAATTTATTTCGTACGGCATTACACCACTATACTTCTGTACAACTTGATTTTAAGCGGATTATCGTCTCTCTCGATACCGTAAGAAGCTCATTTAGCCTAGTACGCCTATAAGCCTTTCGCCATTTGTACGAAAATTGCTATTCCTTAATTTTCGGACACCCAAGTAAAATTAAAAATCTCCAAATTTATATTTAACTAAATAAACTTAATTGGTTTTAAAATTTTTTGAAAAATCTCCAAGCATTTATTATTTCTATTTATCTCCGATACAGCATTCTCGATGTTTCGAATTCTTCCAGTTGGCGACGGCATGTTCCAATTGTTTCCAATATTGACCGTTGCATTACGCGGAAGAGGGACTGGATGGTTCTCGAATATCTCCGGGGATGATCTCATCGCTGTCGATGGCGACGCGGGAGGCGACAGGTCCGGCCTAGGTTCGTTACATTGCCCCCTTCTTAAAGACATTTCGTCCCGAAATTTCATCCTTGGAGTGTGACGATATCTGCATGACTCCCCATATCTGCACCGTGAAATTCGATGGAAGTAACACTCCACGGTCTTCATAATCGGTCGTGGAAGAGGGTTACAGCAAACCAAAATCTTGACGCCGCTGGATCTGAATATCGCCTCCAGCATACTTCTTATGACTCTCCAGTCCAACCCATCAATACCACAGGATAATTTTGGAATTGCTAGATCCACCAGATTCTGGTCCACCATAGTATCTCTTAGTTTGGTGAGACTCTTCCAGACATCTTCATAAGACGGTTTATCTTGGGAATGCCTCTTGGTGACTAGGTAGTAGATGTTTCTCTGGCCTTTCTTCAACTGTAGCACCCCACCAACTTCTGGATTCTGCTCCGCAGTGTTTGGAGTTGACCAAATTTCTTGGAGAACACTACGGCGATGCCCCTGACATTCGAAGATCTTCTGCCACAGTGCGCTAGTGCGTAGTCAGCAGGCACCTCGAAAAGGTCTCGTGACTCCTCTCTAGTAACCCCATGTAGAACTTTCTGCCCGTTTGAATACAAGGACATAAACTTCGAACGTCATATCATCCTCCGGTGGCTTGAGGTGCGAACTTGGTCATGGTTTCCAGCGTAAGGGCCAACCTGTTGAAATGGACGACCCTTGGTTTCCCTCGGGGTGGCTTATGGATTCGGTACACAAGGTCGTTTATCCTTTTCACGATCTTATACGGGCCTTCCCACGAGTTCCGCAACTTTGGTGATAGTCCACGACGACGTTTGGGGTTGTACAGCCAAACCAGGTCATCAACCTTAAATCCTCCAGCGTCGGCCTTGATGTCATAGGTCTTCTTCATTTTATCGCTGGCACTCTGGATGTTCAACCGGACTCGTTCGTGGATGTCGTCCATTCTCTGCCGAAGTTTGCTGACGTAGTCCTCTCCCGCAGTGTCTTGTCCTGGCGGTATCCCAAACTTCAGGTCACAAGGCAGTCGCAGTTCTCGGCCCATTATAATACTAGCAGGAGTTTGACCGGTTGACTCGTGTACTGCGGATCGATAGGCCATCAGGAACAAATGAAGATACTGGTCCCAGTCTCTTTGATGGTCAGAGACAACCTTGGACAAGTGGCGGTTGATCGTCCTGTTCATCCGTTCCACCATTCCATCGGACTGCGGATGTAGGGCCGTGGTTCTTGTCTTGCGGATGTTCAGCAGTAGACATATTTCTTGGAAAAGGTTGGATTCGAAATTTCTGCCTTGATCCGAGTGCAGCTCCATTGGAATACCGAATCGACATATCCACTCTTTCACCAAGACGTCGGCGACGGTGATGGCTTCCTGGTTGGGCAGGGCATAGGCTTCCGCCCACTTACTGAAGTAGTCCATTGCCACAAGGATGTATTTATTCCCGTGGTCGGATACGGGAAACGGGCCGGCGATGTCAATGGCGATTCTCTCGAACGGGCTGCCTACGTTGTACTGACGCATCGGGGCCTTGGGTCGTATTCGAGGTCCATTGCTAGCAGCGCATACAGCGCACTTCCTGCACCAGTCCTGGACGTCAGCTTGACAATTGGCCCAGTAAAACCGTTGCCTCACTTTCTGCAGGGTCTTCGTCACTCCCAGATGTCCTCCGGCGACTCCATCATGGATTTCCCGCAGCACTTCCTCTCTTCTGTTCCTGGGAACAATTATTTGGCGTCTGTCTTCCCCACCAATATCGGCCTCCAACACACGTTTCAGGATCCCATTGTCCAGAATAAGAGAGTTCCATTGTGCCCAATAGGACTTAACAGCCGGCGAGTAACCTGCGACTTCCTGCCATGATGGTCTTCGATTGCCCTTCTTCCAGCTGACGACTAAGCCAAGGTCGGGGCTCTCTCTTGGTCTTTCTGGATCTTGCTGTCATTCCAGTTGTCATCCATTGCCGCGGTTCTACAAAGTGTTGCTTCTTTCTCTTCTGCTCGTCGGCAATGTGAGCAATCATCTGGACATGGTCTTCGCGACAAGGCATCTGCATTCTTATGGTAGTTCCGGCTCGATGTTCGATCTCGAAATCGAATTCTTGGAGTCTCTCGATCCAACGTGCTCTTGACCCTCGGATTTTTTGAACTGTAAGAGCCATTTTGAGAGCTGCATGGTCAGTTCTCAACAGGAATCTTCTTCCATACACGTACTTGTAGAAGTGTTCCACTCCTTACAACAGCTAACAGCTCTCGCCTGATGACACAGTAATTGCGCTCTGGTTTGCTAAGCGTCTTGCTGAAATAACCAATGACCTTCTCCTGTCCCTCCTGGATCTGAGATAGGACAGCTCCAAGTCCCACGTTGCTGGCGTCCGTATCCAAAATGAATTTCCCTTTGGGTAGGGATAGCTCAGTATAGGTGCGTTGATCAAAGCTCCTTTCAGCTTCCTGAATGAATCTTGACATTCTTCGGACCACTGGAACTTTGTTTGGCCTTCCGTGAGCCTGGTCAGTGGTTTAGCGATGTTGGGAATCCAGCACATATCGGCGATAGTATGTGCATAAACCAAGGAAACTTCGAAGTTGGTGAATGTCTTTTGGGATGGGCCAATCCTTAACTGCTTTGATCTTCTGGTCATCCACTGCTACTCCTTCCCCAGAACAACGTGGCCGAGGTATCGTACTTTTTTTGGAACAGATGGCATTTCTTAGGGCTCAGCTTCAATCCGGAGTTCCTCAGTCGCAGGAATACTTCCTCCAAGTTTTTCACGTGGTCCTCGAACGATCTGCCGACCACAATTATGTCGTCGAGATACACTAGACACGTGTTCCATGAGAGTCCCTTCAGCACTGTCTCCATCAATCTTTCGAATGTGGCGGGGCATTACAGAGCCCGAATGGCATAACGGTGAACTGCCACAATCCTGAGCCGATGGTAAAAGCAGTCTTTTCTCGATCTTCCCTGAGCCAGTTCTTACTTGCCAATATCCCCTCTTCAGATCAAGGGTCGAAAAATCGTGGAACCAGCCAACGTGTCTGGGGGTGTCATCTATTCTGGGGAGGGTAACTGTCCTTCTTCGTGACATTATTAAGTTGGCGATAGTCTACACAAAAGCGTGTCGATCCATCCTTTTTCTTCACCAGTACGACTGGAGAGGACCAGGGACTGTCAGATGGTTCGATAACTCCTTCTTTCCCCATATCGCTGACTATTTTGTCAGTCTCTTCCTTCTTGGCAAGAGGAAGTCTTCTTGCTGATTGCCGGATCGGTCGGGCACCCCCAGTATCAATCTTGTGCTGGACCACATTAGTTCGACCTCCTTTTCCTTGTCCGGTATCGAAGATGTCTTGGTACTTCTTGACTAAATCTCTTAGTTTGGGCTGTTGAGCTGGTTTTATGTCTTTGGAAGAGATGGCAACTATTTTTTCTAGTTCTGTGGGCAAGTTGTTGGGTTGGCTGATCGTACCTCGTACGCCCCGGATCACAGATGAAACTGACGAGCAGTGCCCTAAAATTGTTCCTTTCTTTAAGGTCACTGGAAAGTAATTGACATTCATGACCCTTACCGGTACAAATTTTTCAGCACGTAACAGGGTTTTCCCTAGTGCAATTCCTCGTCCAATTTTCTCATCATGAAGTTTGGGCTCGAACATCACCACGTTTCCACTGCTCGTACTCCCGTCCAGGCGAGCCTCCAGAATGGTTTCAGCCCTCTCAGGTACGCTTACATCTTCAGCCAACAATACACGGATCAACTCCTCGCTTCTCCCATGAAGCACCAGCTCTTCTCCGTTGACACGTAGGACGCCGTCTTTGAAATCCAATTCAAACCCTCTGGAATTCATGATGTCCATTCCGATGATTGCATCGTCTTCGATGTCCGCTACAAGTGCCTGATGTTTCACTTTAGTGTTGCCCAAAATTATTTCAATCGGTAGCTCGCCATATACAGTAGCTGGCTCCCCTGTTGCTGTGCGTAGCTTCCAAGTTGTCGGTTCAATCCGTTCCGGTGTTCTGGCAAAGGAAGGCCCGAGAATTGTCCTAGTCGCACCTGTATCTAGCAGCATGGTGCAAGGCTCGTTATTGATGAGACCGTCTACGAAGACACCCTTGTTCTGTCGTTGAAGGATAGCGACATATGCGTTGTTAACCCGGGCATTGCCGGACACATGCCGACGATTGCCCTTCTCATCGACCTTTCTTAGTTTTCCTGCATCGGAGTCGATGAATGTTGGACATTTGCTACGCACATGTCCAATTTTGCGACAATTCCGGCATCTTATCTGTCTTTTCTCAGGCAACACTTCCTTCATCACTTTTCTTATGGCAGCTTCCAAGTTAGCAGGCTCCTGTGAGTCTTCCTCAATCGTTTGAATTTTACTTTGGCTTTAGCAGCATTGTTTTGCTGCCTCAAATTCCAAAGCGCGTGCCCGTGCGTCTACGAGATGTGTTGGACGAGCTAGTGTCAACGCTTGTCTGGTTTCTTGGTCACGGAGTCCATCCAAGAATGCCTGAACGGCTAATCGCTCCATTACATTTTCCGGTGTGGCTGGATATGCGAGACGAACCAAACGTGCAATGTCAGCTTCGAATTCTTGTAAGGATTCGCCCGATTTCTGGCAGCGATTTTCAGTTGGGAGTGGTATACGTGTTCCAAATGGGTCTGGCCATATCGTAATTCTAGATGTTTAATCAGCTGCTCATAGTCCTCCTGTTCTTGGGCGGTGGAGTTTGTAGAATATTCGTCGCTTTCCACGTAATGCAAGTGTCAGTCTAGCAGCTCTTTCCCTGCATTCCATCCGTTTGCTTTGGCCGCTCTTCAAACTGCCGGCGGTAATTTGCCCATGGAGTTTTTTCCGTCGAACTGAGGCGGCTTCATGGAAAGCTTCCCTATTTCTGAAATGACCTTGACATCTTTTATACCCTCTTGAACTTTATCCAAGTTCAAACTCGAGTCCAGCGTTGCATTTTTGTTAACCATCTCTGTGGAGGGCGCACTATCAATTCGTTTTTCCAGCTTACTGATCGTTTCCTTCATCTTGTCCATCTCTGCCTCGACGGTTCCTATTCTTTTTTTTAGACGATTCGCCACACCACAGAGTTCTTTTTTTCAGTCCTTCTGTGTTTTCTAGGAGCTTATCTTCCAGGCTTCTTGAATTTTCTTGAAGCTTCTCTTCCAGATTTATAGAATTTTCTTGAAGCTTCTCTTCCAGGCTTCTTGAATTTTCTTGAAGCTTCTCTTCCAGATTTATAGAATTTTCTTGAAGCTTCTCTTCCAGATTTCTAGCATTTTGTTGCAGTTCTTCTTTCACGGATTTAGTAGTTTCTTCGAGTTTATTCATTACCAAACTCAAATCACCTCCGGGAACTTCGAATAAAAATGTTTCAGGGTCCTCACCTTCTTGTATAAGTCCTTCTGCAAGTCTTTCCTGGAGTACTTGCTTTTTACCCGTTGTTTCCAGTTCCCTTTCCTCCAATTCCTGTTTCAATTCCCTACCTTCAAGTCCGCAAGCGCACTTTTCTTGAACACATTTTGTCTTTGACGAGGTATCAGTCTGTTTCACACGAAAAAGTTTATCAGTTTGTTAAAAATTCACTTCGCGAATTCTTTTCCACGGGCCACCAGTCTATTGTCTGTTTCACGCGAAGAGTGTATCAGTTTATATTCCCACGCACAATTGTCCACTTCGCGAAAACCGGGCCACTGTCTATTTTCTGTTTCACGCGAACAGTGTATCAGTTTATATTCCCACGCACAATTGTCCACTTCGCGACAAAAAGGTCTATCAATTTATTTTTCTGACTATCCACTCCACGATCACTTGTTTATTTTCAAAATCTCACTTCCGACACCAATTGTAACGTAAATAAACTTAACTTGGTTTTAATATTTTATTTCACACTTAATCTACAACTTAATTTATATTACTACGCCATTGAATAGCTCGATCGTATGGGCTCGTTCAGACTGTTCACTCCCTCTTGAGGGCTGTCTATTTATCTCCGATACAGCATTCTCGATGTTTCGAATTCTTCCAGTTGGCGACGGCATGTTCCAATTGTTTCCAATATTGACCGTTGCATTACGCGGAAGAGTGACTGGATGGTTCTCGAATATCTCCGGGGATGATCTCATCGCTGTCGATGGCGACGCGGGAGGCGACAGGTCCGGCCTAGGTTCGTTACATTATATTCATTTAGGCAAATTAAAATTTTCCGAATATGGTACATGGTCCCCAAGACACGAACTAATGTATTTAATTTTTTTCTAGGAAAAATTCCAGATTCACGTAGTTGAATTACTTTAAATAACAAACTTATTCCATGTTTGGGTTTAACCCATTCAAATATTTTCATTTCCTTTTAAGGAATAATACAAGAAATTTATTAGAAGTTTATTGTTCCAATATTTCTATCATAATTATGCACTTATTGCCGTAATCCTTTGAGAATGGGATGTAGAACCTTCTGATTGTTCTTACAAGCTTTCATTCAACTTTCGTCTTTCGTATGTCATTCTTTCCGGTTCATAATTTGTAATCCATTTTTGGAGCACTTTTGTTAGAGAAAAAAACAAAATGGCGGCTCCAAGATGGCGGACGAGTTTTGTGATTATGGTACGATTCAAAATTGGTATGTGGGGGTTTTCGGGGACGGAAGATTGTAAATTTTATGTCAAAATTTATAAATTCAAGATGGCGGCTCCAAAATGGCGGAGGAGTTTTGTGATTATGGTCCGATTCTATTAAAAATTTGTAAGTGGGGGTTTTCGGAGTCGGAGATTATGAATTTTTTTTCAAAATTTATGATATTGAAATGGCGGTTCATGGAATTTTTGTTATAGAAAAAAACAAAATGGCGCTTCAAGATTTATGTTTATGGTATGGGTTTTCAGGGTCGGAGATTATGTTTTTTTTCAAAATTCATTAAATCAAAATGGCGGCTCCAAGATGGCCGATGATCTTGTGTTTATGGTCCGATTCTATTCAAAATTGTATGTGGGGTTTTCGGGTCGGAGATTATAAATTTAGTCGAAGATTATTGATTTTTAGTAAAAATTTATGATGATGATGGCAACTCCGAAATGGCGGATGAGTTCATCTTTAGATGGTCTCCTCATTGAAGGACTAGATAGTTCAGAACTTGCAGGAAAAAGGCTTCATAAAAAGCACAAAATAAAACAATTAATAAAAAACTGTTTAAAGACACGCTTTTATTCAAATGCACTAAAAAGTAAAAAATAATTATTTTGGATGTGTGACGTAGGTTATTCCGTGAGTTATAGATTCAAAAGCTTGTCGCTTTTGTATCGAACTGAAAACTTTGCGCGACAAGCTTTTGAATCTATAACTCACGGAATAACCCACGTCACACATCTTAATCAATTATTTTTCACTTATAAGTGCATTTGAATAAAAGCTTGTCTTTAAAAAGTTTTTTATTAATTATTTTATGGTATTATGAACCTTGGTTCGAATATAAATTCGGATTTGAAACTTCACGCCCAAGGCGACTGTACAACTTACAGTTGACTTTGGTACAGGGGCTTTTAGCAATTCGCTAAGAGTATTCTCGCGGATTCAGAAAATTACATTGTGGGGAATCGGCCTGAAGACGATAAATGATTTCGTTATCTAGAAAAACGAAATAGTTTTAGACTGATTCCAAGATAACAGGAGACAGTAACGTGAAATTCTGGGGAGTCTTGTATTTTTTATTTTTTTTTGGTGCGTAGACGGATGAGTCTACAGGGGGATAGAAGCCTCTTCGCTTGTCTTTGTCCTGGAACCTTATTCCAGTGGTTTTTGATTTGGTCAGCTTCCCAGCCCCAAAACTCTTCTTTAATGTGGGCTTAGGAGAGACCACAGAGGGGTTCTGGGCCAGGAAATTAAGTGTTTGCCCTTTCCTTGGCAAGGCGGTCTGCTTCCTCATTGCCTTTGATTCCCTTGTGACCTGGCACTCACAACAGAGTGATATGATTGTTCGAAGCCAGCTGTCTTAGGGAGAGTCCCAAGTCAATATTTTTGTCTTCTAGAGCCTCTTGCAAGACATTCTTGTGCGCAAATAGAAATTAGCGCACAAGCATCAATTTCTGCTTTAAAAATTGTTGTGGCTTTGACTACGGATTTTGAGAGCCTAAAACTAGGATCCGTTACTCCCACTCCAGCCCTCTCGTCATTCTTGGAACCCTTAGTATACCATATTGATGCATTCCTTTGTTGAGGCCCGTTCGTTGTGGATATATGGTGGTTTTATAACCACTTCATAATTCACTTCAAAGTCGTGCCTAGCTTCCTGGTATATGATGGCTTGGCATAATATCTGATGGCTTGTACTGGATTTTAGGGGAATTTTTCCGGAATTTTCAGGTGTCCAATTAGATTTCCAGCTCTCAAGTTTGATGCCTAATGCAGTCTGAAAACACTCTTTGCCGCTTCCTGCACTACACACAAGAGCAGTGGAGTGCAGTGGCGGAAGGTTCAGCATTACCTCGAATGCTGTTGTGAAGACGTGAATATTGCCCCTGTGTTTCCCAGACAGGCTAACCGCTGCACTTTCTACAGCTTGATTTGTGCCGAGTACTGTTGGGATTTTGTCCACCATACTAGTGAGGCATAGGTGACCATGGGTTTGATATGACCAGTATGTCATTCTCGACTTCAAACCCCATGACTTGCCGAAAACTCTGCGGCACGTCCAGGTTGCAATCTTTTTCTGCTGTCATTCTGACCGTTTTCTCCTCGAGTGCAGATGCAATGATTCTGCTTTTCAGCATTCCATGTATCCATCTGATCAGTGAGGTGTTTATATTCCTTTCCTCTAGTGATATATCATTGATACCGATTAATGTACCCTCGAGAAATACGGGCACACATTTGTTGTTTCGTATTGCTTCTAATCTTAACAACCCAAGCGATCCCCTTGTAATAATGTTGAAATTAGCAAACAGTATTGGATTGATGCTGAATCTCGACTGGATTACCCCAATTGCAAGTTTCCGCAAAATGATAGCAGATTATTGTTATCAGACTTCCATCCCAAGTAGCATTTTAAGTGGACGGAACGTAGCGGCCACGATTCTGGAAAACTTTGAAGTGTTTGACCACAACCACTGCCACGTAATACACACGGTTCTATCACGTGGCGGCTACCAAAATGGGGAACATTTTTTTGGTGGCTGCTACGTTCCGATCTACGTTCCTGGATCTCAGATAGCCACATTCCAACCACGTTGTGGTCACCTGGCAAAAACGTGGATATGTAGTGGCCGACACTAGACACGTTAAACAACTGACTGCGTTTGTGTAAATAATATGTAGCTCTATCTCTGTTTCAACAACATATTTTTGTAATAAATGTACCTCATTCTTTCATTTTGCCTGATTTATTTCTAACACTCAATCAACTTTGAAAATATATAACATATAAACATACAAACGCGTAAGTAAGAAGATTGAATTTGGATACTTCTGATCGGGATAAAATTAAAACGATTTATATGAAATATGGGTGTTGTATCTCGATTGTGAACACGCGCCATCTGAATACACTTTATCTAAGGAAACCATTATAATTTTGTAAATAACTCGCCTCTGAAGTTATATACTTGAATCCCTCAAACATTGTTTCAACAATCTTGGTTAGTTGATACAAATACTTACGTAACAAATTACTACGTTTGATGCAGTGCTGATGACAAATAAATCTTCATTGAATATTTCGATCATTTCTCTAATAATGGCGACCCAGCATATTCCTGTAAATATGTCGACTTTTGGCGAATGAAACTTTAAAGTGGCTGAAAGTGTAAATATACCACTCTAAAGCTCCTCCCATCATAAAGTGCCCAGTGGAACTAAATTATTAACTTTTCCACCACTGGAAAGTGGCACCCACGTCGCAGGCCCATGGCTCACCACTTCAAAGTTATAACATAAAAATTACAATAGGTCTTATACCCTTGGAAGGGGCGAATACGTCGGGCTATTATAACCTGCCACTGCAAAGTTATAACCTCGAAATTGCGGGTAAATGATCATTAATTGTTAAAAAAGGATTTATGCAGCTCCAACCAACAATTATCAAGTATCAAGTGATAATTATAAATTAACAAGTAATGAAAATGATGGCATTTATGCAAACAGGTGGAGTGTGAGGTGTTATGAAAAGCCTATTAATGCACATAGAGCCATTTCATTGGCCAAGTATGTCTTTTCATTACTTTCAACTAAGCAATGTAGAGCATTATTCGTTGATTTGCCTGCTTGATAGGCGAACTGTTTCATGTGAAGCGGTCTGTCCAAGAGGATTCAACTTCTTATTTAACAGTTTATAATTTTCTCCATTATTTTCAGGTGAATGAAGGTGAGAGTGATGGGGCGATAAGAGTTTGGTTCGTCTGCCGGACGTCTCCCAGTCGTTGATATGAACAACCCTGCAACTTCCCTCCAGGCTTTCGGTATGTGACCGAAAATGAAACTGGCCTTGAACAGCCTGTTGAATGAAATACTATTATTTATAGAAAACTGAAGTTAGCTCTCCTTCTTCAACACACATGTTTTTGGTTTTGTTTTCGAATTTGTTGATATATTTCCTATTGTCAATATATTTTGAGGAAATTCAGATACTTTTTTGATTTCATTTTATAAGTTGGTTTCTTCTGTAAAATGAGTAAAATAACCAACTGAAACTATTTCATCATACTCCGTGTATTGATTATCCAATAACATTTGGGTACAAGAAAATAATAACCAAAGTCAAGTCCACCTCAGCAAGTGCTAGGTACGTGACTATTATACATCAAATCACAGCCTTTTCAAAAATGGCTCTATTATCTCAAGGCCATTTTGTAATAAGGCCTTTCCAGATGATTTAAAAGGTTTGAAGTTCTTCTTCTTTTGGGCGGTGAAAATTTTTTCCCGCTAGCCTCCTGCTAGATCTGTTGGGGTTGGTGACAACCCCTTCCAGCTGAGCACTTTATAGTTCATCTTCAACAATCTTGGATCCAGGAAAGTGTGTCTGGATGAGAACACTCATGCTTTCTTTCTGGTTTTCTGCCTATCGGCCGTTCGGCTTTTTGCTCAATCCGATACAGTTGGTATGTTCTTTAGATATAACTTTCTGAAGGCATTGAGCTGGGGCTAATTCCGCAATCTCCTCACACATCTGTCTCCATGTTCTCCTTTTGTATTTTCTGAGTTCCTTGTTTGTAGTCTTTCCAGTGTCCCAGATTTTTAGCTCTATTGAGTTTGGCTAACTCTTTATTCCACCAAGGCACGTCTCTTTTGACTTCCTTCAGTTTTTCTGGACAGCCGATTTCATATGCCTTTGTTATTACATTTTGAAGCTGCTTGGAGGCTGTATCAAAGGGCCTCAGCTGAATCGATGGATATACCAACTGCCTCTCCAGATGCTCTTTTTAAGCATCCCAGTTGGTCAGTTTGGGTATCCTATATCCCTCGAAGCGTCATTTCGATGATTCCAACATCGAGATGATCCGACATCGAGAAGTCAGTCATCAGAAACATGCCAGTTGTGAATGTAGTTATTTATAAATGGATCTGAAAGAGTTAGGTCAAGAAGCTCTTTTCTAATCGCATTTATAAAGGTGGGTTTGTTACCGTTATTGACAATGTATATGTTAGTAGCAGACAAATATATAATAATGATAATAATATTTAATATATAGAACACCAAACAATATTACATTGAAAATTACATTATTACATTACATTATTATGTTACACTATGTTCTATAGCCAATGAGCTGCACGATAGAATATAAAAAACTTAACTCCTAACTTAACAATGAATACATTATCTATATCTAGGTATGTTGAAAATGATGACGTACTTTAAGAGATATTCTCCAGTATGTACAAAAATCTCTCAAGCATTATATATTTGAATGTAAATTGCGCTTACCTTAAGCTAATCATAAATTTGATAAATTCTCACATTAAGTCTAAATCTAAATAGAAGGAAATTAAAACAATACTTGATCAAATTAAATTCAGCGAAAATTAAACTTGATCCCGCTTTCTTTAATCCACATATCAATCTTGAGCTTATTTCTTTTGTATGTTTTTGTTTTCAATTGCAGGGGCAAGGCATTAAAAGCCTTCGGACCAGTAAAATGTATGTGCTTTTGCATGGCTAAGCTTGACAGAGGAAAGTAATACATTTTGTTGAGATGTATTTCTCGTGTTCAATTGATGCTTCAATTCTAATTTATATTATAAAAGGTACTCACCTCGTGCGTTTGTGACTGTGCTTCCACGTGTCAGATGGTGCGCATTCGCGTCGCAACACAGAATGAAGTGCCTGTTCTCTCTTTGACACCATCGGATGAGGCATTGGACTTCCTCTGGTGGTGGGTATGCCGGTAAGTCCCCTGGGAATTGGGCCGAGGCAATAACAATCTGCCTCTTGCCTGTTTCAGTCGGCAATTCTACGATGCCGGTTGCCAAATCTCCAGTGATGAACTCTGGAACAGGCGTAAATTTAATGTTAGGTGCTCGTGGTTTTTCATGATCTAACTTACATGATTTTATTACGAGTCCTTGTATTCGTCATCTGTTAATTCAAGGCACTTGAAGCAACTCTATACTATAAAATTCCTTCTAAGCACTCTTGTAGCTGCTTTTGAATATTTGAGGTTTATTTGAGCTTTTGGCTCATCTGTGTAGAATTTTAACCAAGATATCGTTGTGAGGCACTGCTGCCCCTCTTCAACGACCCTCAGTTTCGCATGGTTTTTGGGGAGTTCTCCTCGTCCTGTTTTTCATGTTTTCATTCATGATGGTCCCACAAGAAGCTGGGGAAAGCTAGTTCACCTGCGGCAGAACCCCGCATACCGCAGGAAGGAAGGCAAGTGAAACCGGGGGGGGGGAGCGCCAGATACCCCGGAGATCGCATAATCGTTACTAGTCATGCAGTCTTCGGCTTATGCTGTTCCACCTTGAACTTGGGGAGATTTTTATTGTAGTTCTCGTCTACTCGGCCGTCCGGTTAGGGCAAGCCCAATCTAGTAATGAATAGCTAAAAACGCAGTATGTATCAGGCAGGTTTCCGCGGATGGTTCCAGTTCTCCGACTGACTCTTCAGGACTGCTCCGGACATGACATCCAGTCCCCCCCCTGTACACCGGAGAACAGGTTCAATCCTCCACGCTATACTTCCTGGAACCTACCTTGGGATGAAGTTCGGTTGGGAAATAGAAAAACTACGTATGATCTTGCTATTTCCTTATCCAGCGGTGCTACGTTGATGATTCATGCAGGCATGACGAGAGGGAGGATTCTCCCGGGCCCAAGTTTTATAGCCTCGCGCTCGGGTTATATATATATATATATATATATATATATATATATATATATATATATATATATATATATATATATGTATATATATATATATTATTTATATATATATTTATATATTGTTTTGTTATATATATTTATATATTGTTATGTTGTATATGATTGTTAGTATTTTTTTTTTCATTTATTTGAATTTTTGTGACATATACTAATCATAACAAAAAAAAACTCCGGCTATGAGGCTTGTTACTCTTTTTTTTTTCTGGAAGTACACTTCACCTCTCTTTTTTCTACCTTTTTCCAGCTCAGTCGATACGCCTATGTAGAGATGATTCTCTCAATCTCAGGAGGATTGCAGCTGCGCCATCTAGTTGTTTTCTTGATGTCAATATACTGTTTATGTTAGAAAAATTGATTGCAAAATGATCAAATAATAAATGACGAGTCCAAAAATAGTAAGATAGTTGTTTTTTATTGAAATATTACTTAAAACAACATATGCCTGCGATATCTATCTTATTCTAATAATACTTTTCAACCAATCAAAATTGAACTTTAAATTTACTTGCTCATGCGCAATAATATAAATATTCCAAAATAAATATTAATAGGTTATTCTCAGTATTTTTGATAAACAGAAGAATATGTTCACTAAAAATAATGTGTTTTTTGTAATCAAACCGAGAATGTGACAGTTCGATTAATATTCCCACTTGATTGAGTTTATGAAGATAAAATACCTGTTATGAGTATTTCTTGCACTCCCACGAATCCAGGAATGTTCTGTGGTTAGTTTGAAGTGGATGTCTTGCAAAATTCGGCCTCCTTACTGCTAGTGAAGTGAAAAGTTGGGACTCTAACCTCCAATTCTTGGTAAGTGGTTTCTCAGTAGATTTTGCTCCTGATTTGTTACAAAGTAGATTGTATGCATGAATGTCTCTCAAATGCCTCAGTTAAAAGCATTTTTCTTCAAAATTGATCATAGAAATTTACAGTTTTGCTTCATTTTTCATTTCTCGACTCCCTTATTTTTCTTTCTCCTTGGTAACCATCACTTTTTGTTATCTTTTATCAATTTTCACTATTAGCACCTTTTTAAAAACACATTTTTCAACTTCTTACCTATTATACTTATGTTATTTACAAATTTGATTTCTACACGTAGTACTATTCACAAATATTTCTTCAAAGTTGTCATTTTCCATTTATCTATGCTCAAATTTTATTATTTTGATTATTTAGAAGAAAAATTATGTGACATTTGCCTGTCATGTTTCCTTTTGGTTATAAATTTGTATGCAGGATGTTTCTTGCATATAAATATAATGTTTAGATGAATTCTGAATATTTATTTTTAAATTTGGATTTGTATATTTTTATAGGTTGTTCCAATTGAATGAACTGATCAAACAGAATGATGATAATAGAAACACTCTACTCTCTTGAATTATCTGCGTCGACTAGAATATTGCCAAAGGTTTTCAAGTTGCAAACCGTACAGAAAAAAAAAACAATCATAAAAGGTATTAATGCAGTTTTTAAATATCATTGTGCCCTATTTTTACTTTTTTATTTGACATATATACCATATCATAACAATATATATAATTCGACGTTCATCCAGGCATTAACCAGGAAAGCAGTTGACCTTATAATTTGAGTAGCTAACATTGATCTCTCCTGATATAATCGAGACATCTTCCAGAACATGTAGGAATTAACATTACAATCAATCAATCAAAAATGTATTCAGAAATATATACACATAATAATAGACTTAACCTAATATATACATTTAAATGTATATATTAGGTCGTGCCCTCGCTATTTAGAGAGCATGTACCTGGTCAATGTCTTTGTAAAATTTCCATTCATTATCTCTCCTCCTGCGTAAGTTCATGAGAGAATTACTAGTTAATTTATTTCGAAATTTCAAGTGTTTGTTATCATTACTATTGTTTAGACCATGCAAAGTGTATACTGGAAAAGGGTGGCACGGAGCTATGACACTCCGTGAACCACCAAAAACCAGCTTAAGAAAATCAAATCAAAGTTTATTTGGGTAGGGTAATTTAAGTGTTGGTTTGTGTTGCTTGTGTCAGTTGAGTTTTGTAATTTGGATTTATGATGTTTCGAGTTCGTTTGTGTGTTCTTGTGTATTTAGTTATTTGAGATATTTTTGAGGGCTATTTGTGTTGTTGATATGCATTACAGATTTCTACCTCCGGCCTCGTGAGGTTGACGGGTAGTGCTTGCGCAAGAGTTGAGTTATGCGCACGCCGGTTTTGTCTGAACTTCGGAAGGATATCGATCAGTCCAATCGGATTTGCAGGCACTAGTTGTTTTCTCACCTTACTGATGAGGAGCAAAAACCCAGAAACCGGTATGCCAAATTGTATTGCTTAATATATCTCTTCTTTAGCCGCTTGAAGACCAACCTCACCTTCACGTGGTTTGGGGTAAACAGGCTGCGGCCACACAGTGGATGAAACGAATTGTAGGGGCGGCCTCGACTCGACTAACGGGGCTATGTCAAACGGACCTAAATAAAAGTCTCAAAAGAAACGGAGCCGCAAAAGAGCTTCCGAGAAACAGGGCGAAATCTAGGAGTAATCAGCATTAGCCCTGTATAGGGGCATCATAGAGCAATGACCACTGAGTTGAAAAGACGAGAGGAAATGTAAACAACTCTTGGCCATCGCAGTTGATGACGTTTCTTTCACGGCACTGGAAAGGAAGCAATCTCGAGCGTACTATAGGATCGGGAGATAACTCTTCAGGATACTGAATAAACGATAAGGGTAGTCCAAATGAACCTCTAGGTAAGGTCTACTATCAGGGACCACGAAGTGGCCCTTACTCAGAAACCATGGTACGACATGGTGAATTGAAGGGGGGACAAATGGAGTACATCAACTGAGACCTCCCAGACTACCAAGGGGTGTCCGTAACGGATTTTATCCACCTTCCCAAAAAAATATCTTCTTCATAGCAAAGTAAATGTAGAAACTCACTGAACTGTTGCATGTTGACGGAAATCTTACAATTCGAAACCCCTGCCGAACCTTTTCACCTGAGCTACCGTCATGAAAACCATCATATTGAAAAAAGTCCCGCGAATATCACCCTGAAAACAATCATTTTTGTGAAATGTGTCAAATGGTCGAGACTAAATGAATATTCCGAATTCTAGGAAAACATTTTCAAAATATCACAAAACCGTATTCATTATTTCACTAACGTCGGTACTTCTCGATCTCTCTTCTGTTTTATAAGGTAAATTCTAACAAGCAGAAGCACACCATCACACTGAAATCATAAAATCGTTCAATCTTCTTGGGAAATATTTGTGATATTGGTGCAACTTGTGTCTAGAACCTGCCTATTTAGACCAGGGTCGATAATTTTTGAAACAAAAAAAAAAAATATTAGGATGAAACGTTCTGGAAAAGGAAGAGAATATAACAAAAGTGAAAGGAAAAATAATTTACGGGCGATCTGAGGTCGGGAAGTCGAAGGGGGTGAGTTTTTAAGGGTAAAAAACGGTTAATCTCGATTTCCGGCAAACTGCAAGTCCTATGGAAAAAAGTTAAATGGCAAAGTTGTATGTAATAAAAAGATCTACAACTTTTGTATTCACACTTTTCTCACATAACCTCAAAATTTATGTGAAAAATTGAAATAACCAAGTTTTTGGTTTTTTATTTTTATCTTTTCCATGAAATTTGGTGAAAACTTACCTTTTTATGTCCCAAACACACTGTGATTTATTTGATTTGAAATATTTATTTTTTCACCTTATTTTGACTTAATATCGAAAAACCACCCTAATTTTCAATCGAAAATTCTCGCGTCAAAATATCAGCTTTTTTTTAAAAGTCGGTGGGCTTTTTATTCGTTGAAATCTCTACTTTCTGATGGTGAAAAAAAAATACATTACTATGGTAAATGTTCTCAGAAAATGCAAAGAAACGAAGAAAACTCGAATCCGAATTTAATAAGACATCTACAATATTTTGAGAAAGTTGTAGAATCTTCTTTAAATTATATGCGTAGATGCCTATTTATTGCTATTTTAAGATAACTTATATACCTGAATGACCTTCGGAAAATTTTACCCCTTCCATTCCCGACCTCAGATCGCCCGCATATTATTTTTTTTTTTTAATTATTAAAAATTTTAATTTCAATGAAATAAAATAAAAGCCAAAAAAAAAATTAAACCTTTTAAAATTTGGTTTTTGTGTTTAAAAAATTTAAATTGGAAAAATTTTTTTTTTTTTGGGGAAAATATTTTAATTTTTTTAAAATTTTTCAGTTTTTTTTAAAAAAATAAAAATTATCCAAAAATTTTAATTTTTTAATAACCTTTTTTATAAAAAAATTTTAAAATCTTTAGATTTTAAAAAATTTTCTTTGAAATGCCAAAACGATTGACCAAAAAATTTTTGTTTAAAATTTTGCAAAAACCGCGTCGAACCCATAAATTTTGAAAAGGAACCAAAAAAATAACGTTTTTGATTAAAAAAGGGGTGACTCGGCTGTCGCCTCGTCACTAGCAATGTCCTCGACTATATAAATCCCTAATAATCTCGTTTTATTAATAGCTATAACTAAAGGACTTAAAATACCAACGCACTCTTGAAATGCTTTTTTGGGGGCACTTTCCCAAATTTTAAATAAGATCTGACCCAAAGTTAAGTACAGTTCACTAAAAAAAATCAAAACATTCTCTTTTAAAATGAAGCACCAATAAAACTTATAATACATGGATTATTACTGATTAGTAGCATCCAAATGGCATTTTATCTTCTGATTGAAATGATAATCAATTAAAAAAACGTTCTAAAAAAAATTCATTCTGAAAAATTTTTGGTCCTCTTCCTTAGGTAAATGTTTGTTGATTTCCAGGGGTTTAGATTCAAATCCTACTGACATAAAGCAGCAATTTCAGTAACTTTCACCTCGTGTTTCAGGTAAAAGAACCAAAAAAAATTTTTTATATGATTCTTTCACTTCAATATGGAAAATTTAACACATACACCACAATCACCCATTTATTTTTTCAACACCAACCGGCGGAGTTTGCAAATTAGCCAAATGTCTTCCAGCGTTGCCCGAATTCTTGAATTGTAACATGAATACTTTTGTTCCCATTTAAGAAACCATTTCATTTATGCGGAAATAACCAAGATATTTTTTGAGCTCTAAAAATGATTGATTTTGAAAATGTGCAATATATTATAGGATACTGAAGTATTTTTACGAGCTTTTACGCTGGTGGGGAAGTCTTGGTTTGTCGCTAGTAAAGTCGAACCATTTGCGATCCAGCCTTGAGTAACTTATTTGTGCAACAACTAATCGACCGAAGCTGGTTACCCATAACTACTCATACAGGTCTTTTTAAGACTTCTGGTCTGAATTTTTGAGGGTGAAAATAAATAATTTCAAGTTTTAGATACTGTTTCTTGAACAGTTTTTCCATCAGTTTTCAACAATGTTCAGTAAAATTATTGAACGCATAATTTTGCGACTGAAACGTTATTTCATAAAAGATCTTAGCAGAACTACATAGAAGTGAGACGTTTCAATATATAGAGCGAATAATACGCCGTATTAGTAGATTTTAGATATTTCCACCCCTTTCTACCCTGTTCCGCCCCTTGCTAGGGTACGCTCCCCTTGCATTTCATTGTACAAATAACCGTTCTGCGATTCCTCGTCCAGAACTGGCTAATGTTTGCTCTAAACATAAAAAATCAAAAGTTTAAAAAACTGTAACCCGACTACGCAAAAAATATAATAAAACTAAAAAGTAAGAAACTAGTTAGGTGTTGATTGCTATCTGTTATGTTATTCAGAATATATATATTGAATAACTACTCAAAGAACTGAAGTAACTTTATTATATAAACATCTATCAGTACATATGTGACATTACATGACCTCACTAACTTATATCACATGAGCTCCCTAAATCATCATACTCTAGATAGTATATGGGCATGTTATGAATATCACTACATGCCCCTTTTTTTTTCAAGAAATTGTTTACAATTGCAATTAGACTACTAGCCAACAACAAACATTTCATCATCATCCTCTAACTGAATATTTTCACTTTCATCTATAGTTAAAGTTTTGACATTTTTATTGCGAAAACAGCATTTTGCAAAGTGTCCAATTTTTCTGCAAATGCTGCACGTAACATTTTGTGCTGGGCACTTGAATTTATGAATTTCTCCGCATCTTGTACATACACTGCGTGTATGACTCACCTGACGACTATTTGATGTACCTTCAACTTGATTAGACAAATGACTATTTTTCGATTTCTGCCAATTAGCTGAATTATGTGCTGATCTTCCGACTTTTGCGACGACAACTTCTGTGCTTTTATTCAAATTGCTTGCCTGCAACTGAGTTGTTTCAATAGCTTTTGCAATTTTTATTGCCTTATCCAGATTCAGGGACTCTTCTTGTAGAAGTTTTCCTTTGATTGCTTGATTGGACAGACCCACGATGAACATATCCATTACTAAACTCTCTCGCAGCGTATCCAGTTCGCAAGAAAGACTCTTATTTTTTAGATCGGTTAGAAAATCATCAATGGATTCACTCGACTTTTGAACTCTTGTCAAAAAATTATGACGTTCTATTGTCAAATTTTTTTTAGGAGCACAATGTGCCTTATATTTGGCAACCAGTTCATCATATTTACAGGAATCCATGTCTATACCGAATGAATTGAAAATGGACAGTGCTTCGCTACCAATGTGATGTAAAAATAAAGCTACTTTTCTTTGCTCATCTGAATTTTCTAAGCAACTCGCTCTTATGAAGATCTTGAAATGTTGATACCACATTTCCCAATTGTGTGCTATGTTACCTTCTAGCGACAAGACAGGAATATTATTATTAATAGATACTTTAGAAGCTCTTGATATTATTGAAGTGCTGATTGACCCGGGAGAAGTATTAGGCATTTTATTTGACTTATTTCCGGAACTACTTCAGACTGGACTTGATGACTGCCAATGGACCTTTTTATGCACTGTAATTAGAAAGTATATGTGCTAATATCACTTGGGATTTTTTATTTTATTTTTCTGATGGGTAGTTTTTCCATAATCCGGAAAAAAGTGGTTTCGTGACGTCACGTTCACTAAAAGTTGATTTGGCATCGTTGTATGAGTTGCGAATCATGGAATTGTGACGTAATGACATTTGTTATTTGATACTTTGATAGGTTCGTTCGTTTGCTTCACGGAATAGAATATTATCAATCGTTTTTCTCTCTTCAGTTCTTTTTCTTGCATATATCTGATACGACTGATACGAGACACGAGATATGCAGAGAACTGCTGCAAATGAACAAGCTCGCCATGAATGTTTGGTATTGAAAAATTTCGGAAATTATTTTCTAATTTTAATAACTATGAAAATGTCTAAAAAGTGCTATGTGCACGGTTGTCTCAAACTTTTGTAAAAAACGGAAATATATGCTTTTGTGCAGAACATTTCCAGGTGAGTACATCAAGGAACGATCTTTAATTTCACTCAATGCAAGTTTGCAAAATCATCGATCAGTACTGTATTTTATATCCAGTCCTATAAACATATTGTTCTTTGGTTCCAGCTGAAAGAAGATACTACGAATTAGGAATATGCTAGAACAAGGGGATCCAAATTTATGTTGAAGCAAGATGTCTGTCCACATATCAACCTGAAATGACATTGGTCTGACAATGTTTCATCATAAGTATATGACCTACCAACGATGAAGAAACCCAAACCAAATGAAAACATCACTTCTTCAGCTAGTAAAACTGTGTTGGGTGACATTACATCCATGGGAAATATTTACTCAAGAGTTTCGAATAGTTCTTCTCCTAGCAGTAGCCAAGCTAGTACATTATCCGATTCACCAAAATAACACCACCAAAAAAAATTCTGAGTATATTCCTAGTCAGTCTTCATCCGATCCTGATTGTGAAAATATCGAAGGACAGCAGCGCCAGCGCCTATCTATTGCACTTATAGAAAAGAAGAGTAATATCATTTGGGGCTCCTGAAATGTTTACCACATTGTGGAAATACATTACCAAAATTGAGTAAATTAAATATATGGATGTTCTGATAAGTTTAAAAAAAGATACGGGTTGGGGATGTATACTCGATTGGTTGATGACTGATATGAGTAAATCAAGTGTTCACAAGATTTTCACAAAATCTGTGCCTATGATGGCAAATTGTTTATTTATAAGAGCTTATATATTGGCCTGAAATATCTGAAATTGAAAGAAATTTGCCGATCTCTTTCAGAGCTCGCTATAAGAAAGTTAATTCAATTATTGTCTGGAAATTGAAAAACCCTCTGATCCTGTTCGTCTGTCCATAACTTGGTCAGAATAGAAAAAATGCAATACTGTGAAATTTTTAATATCTGCTACTCCAAATGGCACAATACAATTTATTTCAGGAGCATACGGTGGACGAATTCTTTAACAACTTTGTCGATAAGAATAATTTCTTCTATTTTGATTGATTGAAATTCAAAAATACTTTGAATAACTAGAATGTGCAGTATTATGTCAAAGTTTTCTAAGGTTTGTTGTCACATTCTCTTCATGAATGCCAATATCTTCGGAATTTTTTTTTTTCTATAGCTTTGTAAACATAGGGAAAATTTTTACAATAGAAAATGTAAGCCTGTATTTGTAAAAAATAGATTAGTATCCCTCAACAAAGAATTGGTGTGAAATAAGTAAATAATTTTTCAAAAAATTTACGAAATTTGTATGAACATACTTCAAGTCTATTCATTCTAAATTATTAATTATATTTTCAGTAGTTCAAACTTAATAAATATTTGACTCATCACATGAAGGAAACACTAACAGGTACCGAATATGAATTTATTTATATTATAATACAAACAGACAAAGCCTACATATATATTCACAGTATAATGCATTTATGATTGATTATATCTAAACAATCACGAACGTTTCAACTAAGAACCAAAGTTCTTAGTTAAAAGTTGGGCAACTTTCTAGTCATGTTTCTTAGTTCTTGCACTAGGGGTTCCATAAACGCGCTCATTGATTTGCTAGTGTTGAATCCTTAGTTATTAGTTCACTTAGTTCTTGGGAACGTTGCATAAACAAAGCATTTCATAATCCACCCTTGGCAAATTTTCCGAACCTGCTTTTACGAAGAAAACCGTTGTTGAAATGGGTTTTTTTGTTGATGAGTCTATCAATAAACAGTGTTCAATTATATATTAATGGTGTATATCAAGCAGTGACCTATATTTTTGACAAGAACAGTAATGCGTGTTTCTGAACGTGGATTATGGAGGGGGTAGTTTTCGATGAACGTGACGTCACGGGTACACTTTGAAACGCAATATCTTTTCGATATAAAAAATATATGATGGCATTCTAAGTCAATTGGACGTTTCATATGAAATATAATCGACCTATATAAGTTTTGGAATTTTTTTTTCGTAAATGTAAAGGTCCATTGACGACTTCTGTCGGACTGTGACCAACTTCGACTTTACGGTTCTTCTTTTAGGTATTCACAAACCTGACACCATGTTATGAATATCACTACACTATCATCGTCTTAAGGAGTAGACAAGTCTTTTGATTTGATATGTTAGATATTCCTGTTTATTTAGTTCTATTGAAGTCTTCTAGCAGTTTCTCATTAATAACGTTATAATTCAATTCAAATGCCGTGGTCGTGAGTATTTTTTATTCTCGATTGACGGCATCTCCATTGTTTTTAACCGACGAAACCAAAAAGGAGGAGGTTCTCTAGTCGACGCGTATATTTTTATTTATTACTGAGGCGTCCGATTCCGATAATTCTTTTTTCAGTGGATAGGGTGTACTTCGAAGTTGATCATATTTGGATTTCGAATGGAATTATCCACCCTCACGGGTAGAAAAATAGGGGATGATTGATTTTTCACTTGTGAACATTGGCACACATATGTAGTTGACAATGACAGATCGCTAGTGCCATTACAATAATCATTATATTCTATGAGAGGATGGAATGATATACAAAGTAATGAAATAAACTAACCAGAACAACAAAAATAATTTATATTACAACAAATAGTGAAAGTAGATAATCATATTATTTAACTGGTAATAGTTGAAGTAAGTTGGGTAAGTAAGCATTTTGGAAGTAATCAAAAAACAAGCAGTTAGTAATCAGTAGATTTCAGCCACAAAAAATTTAAAAATAAAAACTTTTTAACAAAAAATTAAACCGACGAAATACGGAACTGAAAAGTGAAAAATAAAATAAACCTTCTTAGTCTCAATAACTAAGCTCCTAAACTAATGTAAGTAACTAATTTTGAGTCGGTGCCAAACAAACAATCAACAAAGATCATTAAATTACTTCAAAAAAATTATCAGAATGTCACCGCCCAACTCGCCATTTTACGCCTTACCTAATTCATTTGCTTGTTTGTTTGGCGCCGACTCAAAATTAGTTACTTTCATTGGTTTAGGAGCTTAGTTATCGAGACTGAGAAGGTTTATTTTATTTTTTACTTTTCAGTTCCGTATTTCGTCGGTTTAATTTTGTTAAAAAGTTTTTATTTTTCAATTTTTTGTGGCTGAAATCTACTAATTACTAACTGCTTGTTTTTTTATTACTTCCAAAATGCTTACTTACCCACTTACTCAACTATTACCAGTTAAATAATATGATTATCTACTTTTACTATTTGTTGTAATATAAATTATTTTTGTTGTTCTGGTTAGTTTATTTTTATTTGTCTATCAAATTATAATGTTTGCTTTTTGTAGTTGACAACAATCTAGACTAGTACATCCATGATAAAACAATTATTCAGTATACGGAATGGGATAAAGTAAATCCCCCTTTACCCTATTATTAGCTATTTTATCTACCTATTATTACCTATTTTAAAAATGAACATACATAATTTTGGAAGAATTTAATGCGCATGAATGACAGTAGAAAATTAAAATATATTTAAAATCCCCACGACCGTCAACGACGTCTGTCCCCACGCGCCAGGCTTGTTCGGATAGCTATATCAGTGACATTCGATTTTATTAGAATTATTTTTTTGCACTGAATTTGTACCTTAGTGGAGCTATTAATAATATGAGATTCTAAAATTATTGTATATCTAACAGAAACACGAAACCGGTGGGGGTGGTGATTCTATTGTTTTTACACGACTGATATCCAGAACTACCGATAGAAAGCGCTAGTAGTATTCATAAACGTTGAAATAAAGTATACAATTGTTTTTCTGTCGCTTGGTATATTTTTTTTATATTTAACATTGTACTATATTAACTCAGAATTTTCTCCTCTTCCATTTGACATCCCACTCGATACGATAGCACAAACACCACCACTCTCTTTTATGTAACATCCGCCATATTGATTTTATTCGTATAAAATGTAGCCCATATTACCCGGACCATAATGACACCTCATTCATCAAAATCGGGTGAGTAGTTTAGACGCTACGGTGGACCATTCGTAAATACAAACGTACATAGGCTGCTAAAATGATTACCCTTCCTTGTCGTAGTCGGGTAAAAAGTTCATTTTGTCTATGGCTATACTAACCAGAATTTTCAGCGCTACATAACAAAAGTATCGGTATCTTATACCTTCTGAAGATTTATTATTATGTTGTAAGACACTATATATAGTGTGTCAAATTTGAAAGTTGCCAGTGGGGGTATCCCGGAAATGAAAAAAACGTTTTGTGGCAAGGTCGGGAAAACTAAAATAGCATATGAGCAAACCTCGATACTCTCACCCCTTCCGCGCCATCAACACCCACTTCAAAAGTTTAAATGGCAACCTCCCATGTGTTATACAGTGTTTCTCAAAAGTCCCTTCCCCCCCTCTTATTTTTGGAACGATTATACATAAACAAGTGAAATTTGGAAACTGAATATTAAAGGTTGTAAACTTCCCTACTAGTGATGATAGATGACGAAATCGTCAAAGATGACGTCACAAGGCCATTGTGACCAATAATTTCAAATGGAATCCTATGGCAAGCAACACTTCTTATAAAAGGTATCGAAAAAATCTATTCAACGATACTAATTTTGTTTGTGTTTATGGCAGTTTTAATGGCTCATTGGTAAACATTAAAATTTAAATTCCATTCAGTATGATATTAATTACAGATTTAAGAATCAGTATCTACTTAAAAAAATTGCTCGAAGTGACCTCCATTTACTTCCTGACAGTGAAATATCCTATTTTTAAACTCTTCTCGTACTTTTGCAAATGTGTCTGCGGAAACAGCCTCACATTCTGCAACAATACGTTGTTTTAAAACGTCAATATCGTCAGGTTCAGTAGCGTAAACCTTCGATTTAAGGTACCCCCACGGAAAAAAATCCAAAAGTGTGAGGTCCGGTTATCGAGCTGGCCATTCCGTTGAACCTCGTCGTCCAATCCATCTACCACGATACTCCTCATCCAAATACCGTCTTACTGCACCGTAATAGTGTGAGGGAGCACCATCCTGTAGGAATGTTATTTCCAAATTGCCGAATTCATCTGGATTACCTTCCAAAATTTCAAGGATTAACGGTTCTATTGCGTTTTCCAACAGCTCCAGATAAACCTCACCAGTTAAATAAGTATTTAAAAACGGAGGCCCAACGATGTGGTTTCCCAGGATACCTGCCCAAACATTCACCTTCTAGGAAAATTGGGTATGTGTTTCACGAAACAGGTGAGGATTTGCGTCACTCCAATACCTCACATTCTGTGTATTTACATTTCCATTTAGATAGAAAGTACTTTCGTCACTAATACAAATTGTTTTGACATAGTCTGGCTGTTGGTTAATTTTAGTTTCCATATTTTCACGAAATTCTAGTCTTCGGTCTGGGTCGTCGTCTGAGAGTTGATGAACCATTTTTAAATTGTATGGATGAAATTTGTTTTTTTTTCAACACCCTGTGTACTGTACTTCGACTGACTTCACAGGTAGATGCAACGTGAGTTGTTGAAGGAGTAGGATTAACTATTACTTCTGCCAGTATATCAATTTTTTTCATCAGAAATTTGTGGTCTGCCAGATCGTTTCGCATCATTAATACTACCCGTTGTTTCAAACTTACGAAGAAGCTCCCTTAAGTAAGTCCTCGAAACGGGGCGATCGGGAAACCTCTTATTAAAAATGCGTTCTGCTGCATGAATATTTTGTCCAGTTTCACCAAGAATTAGGATCGCTGCTACTTTATCACCTGAAGCACGTACCATTTCGCTTCTTGAAGCAGTTAAACTTTCGGCTCACAACAGTTTAACAAATTATTAAAATGTACAAAAATATTAAAAGTACCAAAAGCTGCTAAAACAGTTAAAGGTTCGATCAACAATACACAAATTATTAAATGTACAAAAACATGGACAATTACAAAAACGTCGAATTAGGGAGACCAACAAAAACGTCAGCTTATTTGACAACTATCCAGAGGCGGAGCTTGAATTTGGAATTTTAGTATAAACTGATTTAATTCATCACAGCTTTGCGTTTTTTAAAAGCGAGTTGCCAAAACTGCCATAAACACAAACAAAATTAGTATCATTGAATAGGTTTTTTCGATACCTTTTCAAAGAGGTGTCGCTTGCCGTAGGGTTCAATTTAAAATTATTGGTCACAATGGCCTTGTGACGTCATCTTTGACGATTTCGTCATCTATCATCACCAGTAGGGAAGTTTACAACCTTTAATATTCAGTTTCCAAATTTCACTTGTTTATGTATAATCGTTCCAAAAATAAGAGGGGGGGAGGGACTTTTGAGAAGCACTGTATATCATTGAAAAGCTCTTTGAAAAAATTCTTTCAAGTGGTACCCAATTTGGAGGGTGTGGGGGTGTTGTCAAAAATACTAAAAAAACAATAATAGAGCCTGTTTCCAAATTCTTGTCTTACATTCGCAAATGTTTCGAGGGAGATATTTCGGCAAAAGCGATCCTTTAGTTCTCCAATTGAGGCTGGTTGAGTTTTGTAAACTACAGATTTCAGCTGACCCCATAGGAAAAAATCTAAGGGGTCTTAGAGACTACTCGATAGGTCCTCTCCTTCCTATCCAACAGTTGTTATAATTGTCATTCAACCATTATTTCACACGGCCGTAATAGTGCGGTGGAGTGCCGTCTTGTTGGTAACGGAGCTGATCTTTATTTAATACTCGGTTGACGTCTGGATCAATTTGATTTTTCAGCTAGTCCCCAATTAAAGGCTTTATCCAACATATTGAGATGCAGTTATCCATTTAAACTGTCATTGATAAATAAGAGGGCCCTACAACTTTATCCACATACATTCCAGTCCATTCTACTTTTCGAGGATGCTGAGTGTGCCCTTCCCTAAGAAGGTGCGGATTTTCATTAGGGATGCGCCGGGTAGTGGATTTCATAATAGTCGGGTACCGGGTTTCACCTGACAGTCACATAGCGGGTACCGGGTAGTCACACTGAAAATGGTGGAACGGATGCACATAACCTAACTTTATTAGATCAGATTGATACGCTAGTGCATGCAAGTATTGTATTTGACGTTGAATATTGATGATTATTCATTATTTAATGAAACGGCAATTTGTGTTAATAGTCTGGTGAACTACCCAGTTTCATCATTATGTGGCTGAGTGCCCGGCATTCCGGGTACTGACCGGGTACCCGGTGCATCCCTAATTTTCGTCACTCCAATAATGACAGTTTTGCTCATTTCCCTCTCCATTTATCACTAAAACAAATGAGTTTTATGATTCCAGGCGCAGCATTAATAAAGTTAGTCATCAGTTCGCAAAATTCTACTCTTCTATCAGGGTCATCATCCCCTAGTTCTTGTAATTTTTAACCGACGAAACCAAAAAGGAGGAGGTTCTCTAGTCGACGCGTATATTTTTTTTTATTATTTTTTTTATGTATGATCACGCATAACTTTTCACTGAGACGTCCGATTCCGATAATTCTTTCTTCAGTGGATAGGGTGTATTTCGAAGTTGGTCCCATTTGAATTTAAAAGATGAAATCCACCCCTAACGGTAGCAAAATGAAGGATATTGATCACTCACCCTCTGAATTCTGGTCCGTCAACCGATTCTATCAGGCATAACTTTGTACTGGGTTCTTCGATTTGGATGATTCTTTTTTTAATAGATAGGGTATATTTGGAATTCAAATGAAATTATCCACCCTTACGGGTGGAAAAATAGGGGATAATTAATTTTTCACTTGTGAACATTGGCACACACATATGTAGTTGACTATGACAGATCGCTACTGTCATTATTTTTGTTCCACATCCGTCACAATCATTATATTCTATGAGGGGATGGAATAATATACAAAGTAAGGAAATAAACTAACCAGAACAACAAAAATAATTCATATTACAACAAATAGTAAAAGTAGATAATCATATTATTTAACTGGTAATAATTGAAGTAAGGTGGGTAAGTATTTTGGAAGTAATAAGAAAAAATTTAGATTTAGCCACAAAAATAAAATAAAAACTTTTTAACAAAAAATTAAACCGACGAAATACGGAACTGAAAAGTAAAAAATAAAATAAAACTTCTTAGTCTCAATAACTAAGCTCCTAAACTAATGTAAGTAACTAATTTTGAGTCGGCGCCAAACGAACAATCAACGAACATCATTAAATTACTTCAAAAAAATTATCAGAATGTCACCGCGCAACTCGATGCCATCATTTTACGCCTTACCTAATTCATTTGCTTGTTTGTTTAGCGCCGACTCAAAATTAGTTACTTACATTAGTTTTATTTTTTATTTTTTACTTTTCAGTTCCGTATTTTGTCTGTTTAATTTTTTGTTAAGAAGTTTTTATTTGTTTTCGATTCATGACAAATTTCCGTTTTCCTTGCAGCCTTTCGCAACGAAAATTGAGGATTTATTGCAAATTGTCCCAGTATTTCCACAGTAGCGGCTTCATCAAGTACTCATGGTAAAGCCCTCTTTTTGTTCTTTACGGAGCCCGTTTTCTGAAATTTTGTCTCCAACTTCGTGGCTAACTTTTTTCGGGATGACGATCGTTAAAAACTGTTGCAGTTTTCCTGAAACAATTGTCCTGTTTCGCATACATGGTAAATCATTTAAATTCTTACATCCATGTTATGTGAACCATTGTCGCGAACCCAAAAAACTCCAAGAAAACCCAAGCAATCAAAATGAATGGGAAATTTCACAAAAGTTAAATCATTTGCGTAAGTCCAATAAATCTTCAGCGCGCTGTTTAGAATTAGCAGAAATAAATTTTAAAACAGTAAACAACGGTATATCTATCTGATAATACGAAGTTACTAATAGCATTCATCTTTTTTGTTCCTCTGTCGATCAATAAATGTAAAAACGTTAAAGTTTTGTGAGTATTATATTAACACATAAAATATAATACCCATAGTTTACTACTAAAATATATCGCGTACCGCACTGCACCGAATGAACATTCACACTGAACTCGCTAACATGAAAATACTATTCCGGTACCTTCTTGTCGATTCCTGGAAACATCTCGATGATTGGAGAATTCAGGTCAACGGTCGCTTCCAACGTAAACTAGGTTTCGCTTGTGATAAATAACGCAGGGGCGTACTATACTTATTTCCGTAACAATAGTTATGCTAACGCCCTCAATAAAAAAATAAATAGGGTACCCGATGAGGGAAGATACCATCGTCGCTCAACCTATTATACTGCTCTCCCAAAATTTCAACCTTATTCTTGAATAACAAAAGATAACACTGTTTAAAGCATTGACATTTCAATTATACATGTGCCATATATTATTGATCCCGAACATGAAGATCACACTCACCTTACGAATAACAGCAGGATACAAGTGATGGCAGCAAAAATGAAGAAGCTTGAGGATCCTATGCAGTTCTGCATCGTGGGGAACGTTAAACCGATTATTAAATTGGCACCCCAGTTGGACATGCTGCCCAAGGACATTGCGCTAGGTCTGGGACCAACTTCAAAGAGTTCAGAACCCACAAAATAAGGTATTGGACCTAGACCCAACCCATAACATGTCACAAAACCCAGTACCCCAATGATGCTTAGATAAGGCACCCAAGTATACGATTTCTGAAACAGATAGTGGATCATGTAAAAATAGTAACACTTATTTTTGTCTTTGTATCCTTCCACAGATTTGAAAAATATATATATAAGAAAAATAATGTTTTTTTTTTTCTACAATCATCAATAGAAGTAAGCTTTTGTGCTCGACACTTACAACGTAATACTTAGCACTGATACTTTATTGCTTGTCTAGCGATGAAATCAACACGCGCCGTCAAAAGCAACCAGTAAATAGGCCTGTTTTTAAATCAGAAAGTTTCAGGCCCAGTTTCACCAAAAAGCTCTCGATCTCAGATTGATTAGGCTCGGCTTGTTAATCAAGCATGCTTAACAGTGTTTTCTGTTTCACCATGCATCAACCCGTCCGAAGATGGTCGCGATTAACCAAATTGCGAGTAAATCGTCAAACCACTTGGCAACATTGTGAACAAAAAGTTCTATAGTAATTCTGTGTCGTCAGTCACATATCAGGTGTCATTCATTCATAACATAACCAAGTTTGGCAGTTTGTCATCAAAGAGAGTAAACGTTATCTGAATAGAAGGTACTAATAAGCTTCAGCCAATAAGAATCTTGTATCATTAATCCGTCATAGTGACCTGCATGGACATGAGTACAGGTGGCCCACGTAACATACAGAGTGGTCCAATATACATTCAAGAGCATAGGTGTTTTCTGGCGTCAAAACGTATTCAATCTTGCATTTGAATACGATTCTACGTGACGTCATTATTATCAAGAACCGCAAGAATGCATAATTTCGAATACGATTCAACAATCAAACCTAAATTAAGAATTGTTCTGTTAGAAAGACAGTAGACAATAAAACTCTCACGATTATTAGTGGAAATGCAATGTCCCACTACCAAGATTTATTTGGGGTATTATTATTAATTACGACAATGACAAAACAACGAATTATGTTTTGAAACTGAATTCGACTTGGTTTAAAAACTCTATGAATACGTTTTGAATCATTTTATATATGACGTCATCGTTTCAATGCCAGAATGGATGTATTTGAATCACAGGAAAACGTTTTGAATATATGGGCGCCAAAAAACAGCTCATGTAACTCTCAGTTACCAGAGTGCGGAGTGCGCTAGTCCGCCACTGTTCAGAGAGAATGGTGGCCATGACATGTCCATATACGTCACTATGACTCACATCTCTTTCTATTAGTGTCACCATTGTCTTATGGGGAATAGACTCTCCTACTCAGATAACGTTTACTCTCTTTGGTTTGTCATGTGTAACGGTGTAAACAAAGTTAATTTTTGCCGAAAATGTCGAGTGATGTGCCTCGAAATGTTGATGGAAAGAAAAAGAGAAACCCTGTATTTATTTACTTTTTGAATACCAATTACTGATTTCAGATCTCTTCACTTTCATATATATGCTAGCGAACCAGATTCACAATTTTAGTTCATGAATATAAAATAATAACTTTTTATTTTATGACTTTTACCATGTTACACAAGATTTTCATTTTATTTTTGAATGTAAATTATTAGTTTCCTCTGATGACTTCTGCCTATGTGTATGTGAAAAAGATTTACATGTTATTTTTGAAAGTTAATAACCGAGTTCCTGTTTGTTGAGTTTCGTTAAACAATTAAAGTCAATGTTGTACATCAGCAGCTTTTATTATCTGAACCCCATTTCACAGAACCACACAAACTGAAAAAAAACTTGTTCCCAGTATTTGAAATGCAGCTTCTTTTGAAAGTCGGAATCTTCTCTCAAAATCGCATTGTCCAAATTTTGGAAATGATCTTTTTCTCGGATTCATTGAGGACGTCGAACGACAAATTCATCATCACTATCGTCTTCAAAGGCAAGATCATACACCCGTCGAAATGTCATTTTAACAAAATGTCACATTGATCTCAACTTGAATTTATAATCCTCCTAAAATGGACGATTTGTGCTAAATCGCGATTAGTCGATTTAATCGTGCTTTGGAGTGTGGTAAAACGCTACATTACATTAATCGTGATCGGAGACCTCACTTGAGAGCTGAATCGAGATTAAAAGCTTTTGGTGAAACTGGGCCTTAAAGTTCTGTACAAGACTTACACAATATTCCAGTAATTTGTTCGAAAATATGAACAGGGTGTTCATAAAATCAAATGCGGAACATCTGCGACTGAAAGATAAACATTAGTCACTATTTTCCATTATTGGGAAGTATTCATGTTGAAAATGAAAACATTCTCAATTGAATAGGAATGTTTTTCTGAAAATTAAAAAATCTACGACTAAATGAAGGTAATTTTTAATATCTAACAGAAAACAACTACTTCCCTGGCTAAATCCTCGCTGGACATTGAACAGCATCTGATAGATATTGTGATCTTAACTCAAAAGAAAAAATCTGGAAATGAATTTTTATTCGGATTGTAACGAAGTTACTATTTTATCAGGTAAAATCTCAGCTCAATTATAAATATATTTTGCGGCTATATTCAACGAAAGGAATTCTTTGGAACTTCTTTCCTTATCACTGTCAAGTGTAGCCTGATAGGATCTTACGCTTTCAACGGAAATAAAGGGGCACACGCCTATTCACGATTGGTTTGAATTTTGAAAGACATCAATTTGGTAAATACCAAATTGACGTCTTGGCGGTTTTTCTCCAAGTTTTCTCCGGCATTCTCTCCAAAGGTGAGGATAGCCCGCTGAATCAATAAGACGATGTACCAAAGGTGAGAAATTAGTTGCAGCTCAGCCAGGACACGAGACAAAAAAGTGTTTTCGTTCAATGGAATTATATTATACTATCAGTTGTAATATTACAAGAGAGTGAGAATAAAGTGAAAATAATTCGACAGATTTTCGAAAACTTATTGCAAGGCAATAGACACGAAAGCCCAATGGGCTGGAGTGGCTATTGCCAAATGGCAATAAGTTTATAGGTATAAGTGGAAGCACCAGTTTTTCTACCGCCAACGAACCAGTGCAGGCCTTCAGAAATAATAAGAAATACTGTTCATTCAGTTTCCAAATTATTTGCTTCATTCTGTTGTCCTAAGTGTCCTAATCAAGTTACTAGTAGAAAAAATGTATCCATTCTAATAGGTGATTGTAGAAAAAACTTATATGTATCATTTTGAGCAATAAAGAAGTTCTTTTATAATTACTAAATAGACTACTATACTGGTTATACAGTATCGGAAACAATTTATCTGGGGTATAGACAGAAATCTACACGAGCAACAAGGAACGCAATGATATGATAATACCACATAAACAAGAGAGACGCACTGCTGTGCGCCCCTCCTGTTACCCCACCCGACGCATTAACTGACCACGTGGCAATGCGACACAGCGCACAGCTCGACTCATTCTTGCCGAGCCGTGGTTGCGAAAACAAAAGACCGTGACAATTATTACCTTTTGTAACATGCCGCCTATTTACACAACCGCAGAGAAAGTACAATAGATTCGGCTATTGTTTGGCCCAAAATAATGGTTTGATCTAACATTTAATAAAATAATTCCGTACACAAAATATTTAATTTGGTTTATCTTTTCTTGTAAATATTTTTTTTTCTCTCCATTCAAGAAATAATTGTTTTTTTGTTAGAAATAAGTTTTTTGTTTTTATTGTCTTACAGGAATATCGTTTGCTTTTGTTTATGTTTAAGAATTTTCTTTTGTTTTCGCGGCCACCACGTCACCAAAGATATTTTGATCTACCTGTCGTCCGACAGATTAAATTGAATCAATGATTCAGTTTAATTTGTTCAAATTATCTGAAGTGAAATTATCGTCAATAATTCTTCTTCATTGCAGCGCACACATTCTCCCGACTGCTGTTGGTATGATACTGACGTCCTGAGCTGACCGCCCTGATTCTCCTATCTCTGTGTCGTGACGTAAATATCCCTTCATCGAGCGAGTCGAGGAGAAATTGTAATGCTCTCTCAAGATAAATACTTTCCGATACTGTATTTATCTAATATACCTTAATTTATTTCTTGTCTAAACATTGGTCAACTTATCAAACAAGCCATAACATTTTTCAAATCTGTTGAAAACATCTAGAAAATATGTTTTTTAGACTTACGATAAACATGATTGCCATGCCTAAGACCAACAAAAAGAAAATGGAAGACACCAAACTAAGTTGCAAAACACCTCTCCTATTGAACTTTGACATTACCCATATTGAAACTATTGCCATGAATAAATTGCAGCAACCTGCTCCTATGGTACCGAGTTCTGCTTCGGATGGTGAGAGGCCTGCTTCAATAAAAATTTCGTTGGAATAGTAAAATACCTAAAAATATGGATTTTTACAAGATAGTTCATTTTCAAACAAAATATTCGACAGTTTTCGAAAAACTATTCAATAAAAAAATACAGATTGATTCTAGTTGTAATACAACGACAACGTACCAGTTCACTTGCACAATACAAAAACAAAGAAAATTCGTCTTCTACTATCAGACATAAAAAATGATATAATGAAATTATCTCAACAAGACTCTAGAAATAGATGAATTCAACGGTAAGAGTTGAGGGCTGTGAGGAAATTCAAGTCGAATAACAATTGTACACGTGCAGAAATTACGTGCAAAATAAAATTAAATTTCTGTGAGCAATTTTTTTCTATCGATTTTACTGTCTTACATTTATCTCGAAGAAAATATGTAAATACTTTATTTATATCTCAGGATTATTCATATGAAATGTTAATTTTATATCGTATCTTGTTCTTTTGGGTGGTGAATATTTTTCCCGCTAGGTTTCTGCTGTATCTATTGTGGTTTGTGGAAGCCCCTCGCATATAAGCGCTTTGCGGTTCGTCCAGAAAAGTGTGTGTCTATGAGTACACTTATACTTTCCCCCGGATTTTTTGCATATTCCCCGTTCGGCTTTTTCATTAGATCGATACCGTTGCTCTTTTTCATTAGACCGATACCGTTTTCTGGAAAGGCCTTTCTGGAGCGATTGAGCTGGGTGATCCCCTCGCACATTAGTCTAATCGACAAGTTGAAAATGGTCTAAAATAGAGATACTGCTCTTAGAGTTATGTGTGATGGCTCATTGGATCCGGAATAACGCCTAGAAAAATGTGCCAAAAGCGTGTATTAGCACATAAAAAATTGCAAAAGTTATAAACAATTGAAAATGAAAAAAAAAGGCATTTCGTTTTTTGCCAATATTTCATAAACTATTAATATTTAAGAAATTTCAAAAAAAGATTCTGAAAGAGGAGGAAATTTCCAATAAAAACTCCCAGCTCCCGGAACTCTATCTCCATTATTTATAATTTTAATTTGACGCTGAAAATGGGTCTCCGCGCGACATTTTTAGGTTGCGCGCGCGGCGTCAAAAGCGAGTACGACACATTAATTAATTTATTTAAGGTATTGAATATATTTTTTTTTAATTTGAAAAAATTATGGTGTATTCTGAACACTATAAATAATTTATTCCCGTTGGAAATTGTACTTAAAGTTAATTTTTCAACAAGTTAAACGATTGTTAACTAACAAAATTTTCTCGAACTCCTGTCTTAATTGTAAATAAAAAAAAAATGTTTAAACAACAAAAAACAAAGAAACAAAGAAACAAATTACTTGCCAAGTACAAATCAACAAAAAACTTGGATGATTGGGAAGCATACAAGCGAGCAAGAAATAATTTCACCGCGGCAGTTAGGACTGAGAAGCAGAATTATTTGAATGAAATTCACAGAACTAAAAAGAATCGGAAAGATACCTGGAAAGCACTTGAACAGTTGAATATCCATTCTAAGAAATCTGATATATCAGTACCACCTGACTTGAATGATGCTGAAGCTATCAATTGCCATTTCATTAACTCTGTCAATGCATTAGAGTGTCAAGTTGATGATGATCTTGTACAGTATTATAATACCCATAAAGTGAATTATAACCTAGACCACTGCAAAATTGAACCCTTTCGGGAGCATGACGTTCTGGAGGCTGTAGTTAGTATCAAATCAAATACAGAAGGTTCTGATGGAATAACCCTCCATATGATAAAAATGTGCTGCCCCTTTTTATTGCCATTTATCGCTCACATATTCAATTGCTGCCTACTTGAGGGATATTTTCCTATAAATTGGAGAAATGCAGTTATTTTACCGTTACCAAAGGTCTCAAATCCTAAATGTCTGTCTGATCTGAGACCTATCAGTAGGCTTCCAGTGCTATCCAAGATGTTCGAAAGACTGATTTTCAATGAAATTTTACGTTTCCTCACAGAGAATGAACTATTTTCTGATTGCCAATCTGGTTTTAGGACTGGGCATAGTACAATTACAGCATTAACTAAAGTATTAGATGATATATTTCAGGCAACTGATGGTAGCAATACATCATTACTGGTTACATTAGACTATAGTAAAGCTTTTGATACCCTGGGTCATAATCTATTATTGGCGAAACTAAATTATTACTGTTTATCTAAGGAAACCATAGGATTAATTGGAAGCTATCTCTCCAACCGATGTCAGTATGTTGTCCTAGAGGACACCAGTTCAAGTGCAATGCCATTACCTCGAGGAGTTCCTCAGGGCTCAATACTAGGGCCGCTACTCTTTTTACTTTATACTATGGATCTAAAAGAACTTTCTGGTGACTGTTATATACATCAATTTGCTGATGATACTCAAGTGTATGCAAGTTTCAACAAAGATAATGCTGACATGGTCATTACAAAAATCAATGATACTCTTGATAAAATATTGAAATACTCCAATAAACATGGTTTGAAATTAAATCCCACTAAATCACAAATGATATGTTTTGGTAATAGTGATTATGCTACTGAAGAAGTAGTAATCAATGGTGTGAGTATTGAGCCCTGTAGAGCAATAAAAAATTTGGGACTATTCATTGATGATGATTTACGGTTCAAAACGCATATTAAGCATATAGTCCAGAAAAGCTATATGTCATTAAGAAATCTTTACCGCAACAGAACAATACTAAACAAAGAATTGAAAAAAAGTTATGTGAATCACTAGTTTTGAGCCACTCAAATTATGGCGATATTATTTATGGACCATGTCTTGATATTCGAACTTCAACTAGAATTAAAAATCTTTACCGCAACAGAACAATACTAAACAAAGAATTGAAAAAACAGGACAGAAGGAAACTTCAGAACTCATGTATTCGTTTCATCTGAAACCACGAAACCACGTAACTCCATTCAGAGCTGAACTAGGGTGGCTTGATATGCAGGACAGAAGGAAACTTCACCTTGCATGTTTTGTTCATAAAGTATTAGAAAAAGGAACTCCCTCGTATATTAGAAAAAAAATGTCATATAGGTCGGTTGTGCATGATGTAAACACCAGAAATAGAAACCTACTTGTAATACCCAGGCATAACACTGCTGCATTCAAAAGGTCATTTTCTCATTCTGCGGTAAAAATATTTAACTCCATACCAACTCCTATCAAGAACAAATCATCTTATGGATTTAAAAGAGCCTTTAAGGAATACCTTATGGTTCTATAACATTTTTGTTTTATAAGTTGTAATTATATTAACGTTCTCCCTTTACGCATTCTTTGCATTATTTACATGTTACATTTTAGTTATTTGAACATACCTGTTACTCCCGTGATTGTTAATTATAATATATATATATATGTAGGCATTATTCTGTATGTAATGATTTATTTGTAACTGGTACTCGGTTGAGTTGAGCAGTCTAACTGGACTTCGCCGAGGATTATTAAAATAAAGACATTTTATTATTATTATTATTATTATTAAATAATTGTCGTAAAAAATTTTCGCTTCATAGAGCCTTTTTGTATACATACTTAACAAGATCACGCCATAAAAGTTAAAAAAATATTCATACTTTGTTTATAATAATTTTTGTACTTGAACAAAAACAAAAAAATCCAAGTAATGTTAAAAAAAATATTTTTTTTCTTAATCATCATAATATCGTTTTTTCATTAATACAAGATATAAATTGATTGATAAATTTTTTATAAACAAATTGATTATTTCAATATTTTTGAAAAACTTTTTTTCACAACTTCATTATATTACAAATATTATGATTTTTGAAAAAAATATTTCCTTAATAACAATTTTTAATTGTTTATAATCGTTTTTTTATATTTCTATTTTTAAATAATTAGTTAAGAATTTTGTTTTTTTAAATCATAATTGACAGTCCTCTATGAGTACCAAAAAAAATTTTTTTTTATCAACAATTTCATTGTTTATTAACTTACCAATTTGTTATAAACAAATTTTTTACTTTGTTAGATTTTTTTTCTGAAACTTCTAAAATTTACAAAAACAACCATATATAACAAAGTATAGAAAAAAATGTTTCCCAATTTTTCCCAATTCCAATTCCCAAAGTACAATAAAAAATTGGGAAAAATGTTTTTCTATACTTTGTTATATATGGTTGTTTTTGTAAATTTTAGAAGTTTCAGAAAAAACATCTAATAAAGTTAATTGGAATTAATAAAAATGGAATTTTTATAAAAAAAAATGTTTTGTTACTTTATAGAGGACTGTCAATTATGATTTTTAGAAAAAAATAATTTCTTAACTAATTATTTGAACAATGGAAATATAAAAAAACGATTATAAACAATAAAAAATTGTTATCAAGGATTTTTTTTTTCAAAAATCATAATATTTGTAATATAATAAAGTTTTGAGAAAAAAATTTTCAAAAATATTGAAATAATCAATTTATCAACAAATGGCGGGATTTTTTTTTTAAATCAATTTATATCTTGTATTGATAAAAAAACGATAAAATGATGATTAAGAAAAAAAAAATTTTTTAACATTACTTGGATTTTTTAGTTTTTGTTCAATTACAAAAATTATTATAAACAAAGTATGAATATTTTTTTAACTTTTATGGCGTGATCTTGTTAAGTACGTATATAAGAAAGGCTCTACGAAGCGAAAAATGTTTACGACAATTATTTAAAAAAAAAAATCATTTACAATTAAGACAGAAGTTCGAGAAAATGTTGTTAGTTAACAATCGTTTAACTTGTTGAAAAATTAACTTTAAGTAAAATTTCCAACGGGAATAAATTTTTTATAGAGTTCAGGATAAACCATAATTTTTTCAAATTTAAAAAAATATATTTAATACCTTAAATGAATTAATTAATGTGTCGTACTCGCTTTTGACGCCGCGCGCGCAACCTAAAAATGTTGCGTGGAGACCCATTTTCAGAGTTAAATTAAAATTATAAATAATGGAGATAGAGTTCCGGGAGCTGGGAGTTTTTTATTCCTCCTTTTTCAGAATCTTTTTTTGGAATCTCCTAAATATTAATAGTTTATGAAATATTGACAAAAAACGAAATGCCATTTTTTTTCATCTTTAATTGTTTATAACTTTAGCAATTTTTTATGTGCTAATACACGCTTTTGGCACATTTTTCTAGGCGTTATTCAGGATCCAATGAGCTATCACACATAATTTTAAGAGCAGAATCTCTATTTTAGACCATTTTCAACTTATCGATTAGACTACATATGTTTCCATGTTCTCCTTTCGGAGTTCATTGATGTACTTAGTAAGAGCTGCTTTGTAGTCTTTCCAGTGTGCCAGTGGAGAGTGGAGAGTTTCCTTACTTTCATTCTGGATTTGATTAATTCTTCATTCCACCAAGGCACGTCTCTGTTGTCACACATGTCTTATGTTTTTCTAGGCGCCTGATTTTTCGTATCGTATCGTATGAGAAAAAATGGGCAGGATTGTGGGTAAATCTCAACAGATCGATAATAAGTAGGAGAAAAGGTGTAGGTGAAAGAATGGAGCCTTGAAGTACGCCTGAGTTGATGGAGAAAGTGTTCTACAATACTTCATCTACATTTATTAATCCATCTGCAAGGAAAGCAGATAGACATGCATAGTTGGGAAGACAGGCCCTAGTATGGAATTTCAGAAGTGAGATCTTGGTGGCAAATTCTATCGAAATCTTTTGAGATATCTAGGTAAGAAAGCAAAAGTAAAACTCCCCAACAACCAAACTCGTAATGTCGATATATCTTCATCATATGTACGCTATTTGGTATTCCTTTGGTGTTGCACATTTCAGATACTGTGTAGTATATCGGATATAACCAGAAATAAATAAATGCATACGGGATAGACGCTCGGTGTTGTATAGTTGCACTATACCATCAGACTAGTCATCGTAATGTCTGTCTGTTCAGAGTGGTAAATCCAAGTGGGCATCAGTATTGAACAAAGTGCTAGTGTTTGAGAACGCAAGTGCGTGGAAGCTTAGTGTTTTGTGGATTAGCTGACAGTGCGATTTTCGACAGGCGATTATATAAGCCATTTCAGGAAAAACGTCTGGAACAACATAGGTAGTTAGGCAATTTTCGTTCTCAACTTCGACTAAGATTCTCGGCGGCACAGTGTCCCAGAACAAGACAGTTTTTAGGCAGGGAACTTACCTAGAAATCTTGCAAACAGGCTAGTTGATTAGTAGTTTTATCTTTGCTTCAATAAGGGGTCTCTGAACCAAAAAACTCATAGAGGTCTAGAAGTGGTAGACTAATTAGTTGAAGGTTCACACGTGATGTCCGTTTGCCGAACGCTAGTGTAGCTTGTCAGTGATGGAAGACTTTCGGTTGTTGGTTTTCGGAGTGGTTTTCCTGGACGATTGACTAGGCAGCGCAGTATAGAGAAAGGTATGCAAGGTGTATTAAGTAATAATTCTTTGTTAGGGGCAGACTAAACATTGACAATTTAGGATGCACGCTTTCATAATATTGGCTACTCGTCGCGGAGGTCCACTCTTGCAACTTGAGCGACCACATTTGTAAATTATTGTTTACTTCGTTCACTTGAGGAAACTTTCACGTGAATGTGCGCTTGTACAGGCTTCTCGACTTGTGAGCATCGTTCTTTTTTTATTTAACCCTTCGAGGCCTAAATTAAGTCAAAAATACTGAGTTTTTTTTATAGAAATGTGCGTATTAACATAAGCTTCAGCTGAAATTATACTCAAATAAACAAAAAATATAAAAATGAGACTTAAATAACAAAAAATATACAGGATATTCAGGATTATCCTGAAGGACGTGGTTACTAATGCTAACCACTAGGAACTAAATTGTCGAAACGCTATCAATTCGGCATCATACATGTCACTAAATACGACCAACGATCGTTGCAATCGGCAAGCAGAGTGAAACTGATATGTAGGCAACACATTAAACACAGCGGTTACCAAGTAAAACCACAGAACTCATAGAACTAGAAGGCTAAAATAAGTGGAAGAAATTGATATGATTCATAACCACATGTATAGATGGTACACACGTAATCATGCGCATATCATCAACAACATTGCCAGTTCCTGTACTTGTACGAGAATTTAATATAATGGCATTATGATGTAATGTTACATTATATTCCCATTAAAAGATCCGACTATCGATTACTCAGGATCCTTAAGTTCTTCTGTCATATGTATTCAGGAGATAATATACAAGTTAAGTGGAGCACTTAACAACTGATGGAATCGTAATAAGAATTATGATTTCCTACAAACTCATCTGGCAACGCTGTTTACATCAACACCTGTTATTTAGTCTGACGACATTTTTATTCAGAGCGGTCTTGCGTCTGTTGTTAATTTGTGTTATTGATAGGATATTTGATCTACTGAATTCTAGAAATCCTTTGGGCAAATTCTACAAGGAAGACAACAAATATTTCTGGAATCCTTTTTTTGAAAATGCCTTAGGATACTTGAAAAGTCTCAAACATACTGATGGTGAACCACTGCATTTTTCAAAAAACAGGACTCAATTTTGATTTCTTCATCACAATAAATTCAATTATTGGAATGTGTGAAGAGTACATTGACAAACATCAACATGTTGAAATACATGTTAACATTCCAGGTACTAATGTATTTTACAATTACAATGATTAATTTTTTAGGGAAAGAAATGGCTGAATAATAACCCAACATCATTTCAGTTTTTTTACACTGAGGCTGATGTTGCAACACGATATAGAAAATGTTCATGGAAATTGTTTTACTTCCATTTCAACAACTTAGCAGAAAAAAATCCAACCTGAAATAACACTGCATGAAATGCTTTTAATTAAAAAATATAATTTATATATTAATGATAGGATTTCAAGGAAGATTGAATTCCTTCTACATTATCCAACTTGACAGAAAATGTTGAAACATTGCAGGTTTTGTAGTGAAGAGCATAAAAAAGTAATAAAGTGTAAGGTGTGCCTTTTCGTACTGGAAGAAGAGAGGAAAGCTAGTGAAGATCTTGATTACTTCAAATTATTACATAGAAAATTCAGAACTGCCTCTTTTTCTGGATTAATCAAGACTTCTGCAGATGTTGTGAAGTGTTGTATGTTTACAGAGAGAAAAATCAAGCAAATAATAGCAAAAGAAAAAAATATGGATGTTTTTGTAGAACTATTTCGGGAACTCTTTTCGAAGATAAAAACATTGTTTTCTAAATTAGATAAGCATGTTTTTATATACGAGATGTACCACAAAATGAAATTGATAAAATTTATTATACAAATTTACGATAAAATATGTTACCATAGTGTTGCTTGGTTGCAAGAAGAAAATGTAAGGAAAGAACTGAATAGGAAGAATCTATCAAAAATTATACTTTTTTTTCACATCAATGATATTATACCATTAATTATTTAAATATTTTTTTATTTATAGCGTGTACCAAAAAGTACCAGTAACTTGAAAAATCAACTTTATTAGTATACCTCTGATACTCTAAATCTGAGTTGTCAATTGGATGACAATGAAATATTCCCAATGGTTTTTTATGAGTGCACGCGCGTGTGTAATGAATTTAGGAGTCTTGTCTAACCGACAAGACGAATCTCCAAGCTAAGGGCTGAGTTTCAATACATTGCAGTATGGAAACAGATCTACCAGGTGCAACACCTTGCCAGGGACGCGACTCCGAGTTCCAATATCGAAAGCTATGGCAAGAAAGGATACGACCTTAGAGGCATTCAGGCATAATCCCACGGATACTAGTTTCGCACTACCGCACGCTCAAGCAAAGTTTCTTGATGACTTTTCTAAAAAAACTATTTTCTTCAGTAACGAAAAACTTAACATTTTTTTTCGATAGCCCATTACAGATTTCTCGATAGGCACCAACTTTTATCAAGGATAAATTTCATACTTCTTTGGAAGACACGCTATATTCATAGCATTCATATTTGAATTCCCCAATATTTTTACTTTGTGACAAAATATTTTTCAGGCACTAAATACTTTAATTTCAAAACTGCAAGTGAATTGTGATTGTTATTTAGTCTCCATCTACCTACCCATTCTCGTGAAATGATAATCAGAGAATAAAACCAAATTATCTTTGAAATGAAATATTTTATGAGAAATACTGCATACAAATTAGTTCATGTCAAATAAATAATTCAGAGAATGGAGAAGTGAACTTCACAATAGCCACTAAAAATTATTCTTTTAAATAAGCCTTTCTTCCCGAAACCTTCCAGATATTGGATTCAGAAATTCCTCATAATTTCAGTTGCACTCCACTATTCAATTCGATCTCGAGTACACCCATCTTCAGAAAGTTATAAATTACACTGAAACCCCCCCTGTCATGGCAGCGGTTTTACTACGCATGCCCATGTGTGTACCATGCCGTACAGTAGGGCTCGTTCCAGCGAAACGGTATTGGCCATAGACAAATTAAAAATAAAGAGACTGTTTGAAACATTGGCGATCTTGACCACCAAGTTTTTGGTACGGCCAGTCGCGCATGGAGGCGCTGCTCGCAATCAACAGACGACTGACATGATAATTTTTCAATTTCGACATTTGTCAGGAAATGACAAACAACGTAATAATTCCTTGAAATATTCTTTCACAAGGTAAAATATAAGCTGCTTTCCACAAACTGATACTTATTTCCATCCATCAGTTGCAGAATTTTTTTCACAAACTGATACTTATTTCCGTCCATCAGTTTCCATTTTCTATCACCATTTGAGGAAGTACGAAGATTATCATCAAACTGGAGTATTTGTTAAGTATACCTACTCGTTCTCCTTTGTGCTAATGAATGAACAAAATTATTGAAGGTTTGTTGTAAATGTAATTTGTTTTTATTTTGGTTGATTTGATGATAAGACTGAAGAATATTTTCAATTTTGTTGTTTTACGGAGTTTTATTATTGTTTTGTCTGTAGTTGTGCCTTCAAAAAATTTTTTTATGTTTCAACTTATTTTCTTGTTTTATAAGATCTTTGATTTTGTTCTTGATAAAGATTTACTGTATATATTTTATTAGTGATCGATTTGCCATTCCTGTATTTCATATGATACAACCATTCATATGGAATAGAAGAATGGCAAATCGATCACTTATAAAATATATACCATATCAATCATATAAAAGTAACACATTTGAAAAACCCGCCTTATCTCAATCGGTTCTACCAACTGTATTTAGTTCGGCCAGTTGCGAGATATGTCGCCACTGTCTAAACTTGGTGCCAACTTTTACTGCAGGTTTGACAACTCTCTTTATTTTTAGTTTCTCTATGGTATTGGCCTTCTAGTTCTATGAGTTCTGTGAGTAAAACCCGTAGGAAAATAATAGGGTGGATATTAGTAGTGTGGTTTTCAGTGATAACCAGTAGTCCTCAAAGGGTTAAGAACGAATCTCTAATTTTTCAGAACATTTTCTTTTTCAGCGAAATAATATCTGAGATCGATTGAGAGCACTGAAAGGGATCATTGGTATTAAAACACAATCGATACCAGGACAATTCTGAGAAAAATATGAGAACTGAAAGTTGGACAGCCCATTCAGAGTGCTTTTGAAAAATGCCGATACACAGGAAATTCAATTTGAAAATGAGATTTTAACACTTCGTTTGTGAAACATTTAGTACAACTGAAAACTTATCGATTTTGTCCGTATATCATAGCTACAATTTGTAGGGAGGGTTGCTCACCCCGTATAGTTTCACACTTCATGGAAGACTTGGAAATGAATATGTATGGTAAGAACTCATTGCATTATCCTATCGAAAAATACAAATGAAATGAGCAAAAAATACTAACTGCATTGATACCACTAAGTTGTTGTCCTGCTTGTAGAGAACAGACTAGTAAAATAGGCAGCAATAGTGAGTCCTTGGATAAAACTTTTCCGATATTCCAGGCCTGTCCTGCATTCTGTTCATTATAGCGTTTTTCCGATTTCAGCTCATTTATTTCATCACATAGATACTCTTCTTTGAGATTCCTTAGTTTTTTCAATTCTGCAAAGCCACAATTTTTCAAGAGGAACAATATTCCAGACCTTACTTACGTTTCAAGGCAATATGAGGAAGGTTTTTAATTACAAAAATATATTTCGGACTTTCTGGCAGAATTGGAAGTGTTAGCATAGATAAAAGAGGAATCACATAGGCAGCCAAGCAATAATTCCAGTTCTCTTCAGTCCCTAAAAAACAATACATCAAATAAAGTGGGTCCAGACTCAATAAGAATAGATACAGATTTTTTTGTTTATCAAAACATTTTATTCAAATTGACTTTACATAACAGACAGTTTAGGAATCGAATTATAAAAAATAACTACAATACCCATCTTTGTTATGAAATAGAGAATATTCAAGTTTTTTCTGCAATTTTTGTTTGGAATAGTTTTGATGGAATCTCTTGAAACAGAGTAATTGCAGATTTGTGCCATTGTGAAGCCTACGAAAAAAATAAACATAAAATAGCTTTTGTGTAGCAGAATAATTGTACACCGTTAAACATATGATGAGTAAGAAAACTCACAATTTTTTTTTTTTAATAATATGTTTTCTCATAGAGCACTCATAACTGCAGTCATTTTGTTTTTCCTTACCTCCGATAGCATCATCGATAATTTCTTGATGCAATTTCTCAAATGAAGCAGCTCTCACATATTATCGCCTAAACTTATGGCAGACCTACTAAACCGAAAAATTCCTTTTTCGGCAACCGTCCGGGATGTACCCACTTCTCGGACGCTTTTTCTTTGAGAAAGTAGCATTTTCCGGCCTAGTCCGGGAAGTACGTACTTCCCGGGCTAGGCCGGGAAGAATCACGTCGCTGTTGTCATTGTAAATATGAAAATCTTGGTAGGTATGGCTTTGATAAATGCAGTTGATCATTACCATAGCAACGAAATAACGGCTGACAGTGCATATGAAATTAGTTGTCAAAAGTTTGCATGTTTTTTGGTCGCAATTCGCAATAAAATATGGGAAGCAGCAGCGATAGTGACTTTGAAAATGTGCCTTGGGAAATTTCCAATATAGCAGCTGCTGCTACAGCACAATTATTGCCTGAAAAATCAAAATCCAGGTACGAAAACGTTTATGATTTGTTCACGAAATGGATGGATATGAAGCAATGCAAAACTATTACAGAGGATGTAATTTTGGCTTATTTGGCGCAAAAATCTGAAACTGTCAAATCCTCTACTCTGTGGAGCATGTACTCTATGTTGAAAAGTACCATTTTAGTGAAGAAAAATGTAAACATAGCCACTTTCCCAAAGGTTTTCGCATTTCTTAAAAGGAAGAATATTGGTTACAAAGCCAAGAAATCAGAAGTCTCCAGCAGTGAGCAGATCAAGAAATGCATTAGGGAAGCGGATAATGAAACATATCTAATGCTGAAGGTAATTTTAACAAAATATTACGATTGTAGGATATAAAAGTATCAACTTAATTTTCAGGAAGCAACAATTATTGGGTTAGCCGGTGCGTGTAGACGAAGAGAACTAACAAAAATGTGAATTGATCTAATAAACGACAAGGAAGACATGATGTTGCTTGTGAAAATACCAGATTCCAAAACACATATTGAGAGAACTTTTGTTGTAATTGGGCAAGAAAACCTGCTGTTGTATAGGCAATATTTATCTTTACGGCCATCCCATACTCCACATAACAGTTTATTCGTGAATTACAAAAAAGGAAAATGTTCGATTCAGCCTGTTGGTATCCACAGTTTTGCGAGTCTCGGAATAAAAATCGCAGAATTTTTACATTTACCCAATCCTAAAAATTACACAGGCCATAGCATTCGTCGAACTTCGGCGACGTTATTTGCTGATAATGGTGGAAACATCACAAATTTGAAGAGACACGGTGGCTGGAAGTCTACCAATGTGGCTGAAGGATATATAGATAATTCACTTACAAACAAAATTAAAATTGCCAAGACCATTCAAAAATCATCAGATGAAAACAATAAATGTGAAACGGAAACTTTGCCTTCTTGTTCTGGCTTCAACAAAAGGAATTTAAATATACCAAGCATTTCAAACAAATTGAATCCCTTCAATATTAGCAATTGCTTGAATTTTAATATAAATAAGAATTAAGTATAATGTTTCTGTTAATATGTAGTATTTTCTGTTCTGTTCTATTTAATTCAAATAAGAATTAAAATGTATAATAAAGAAATATGTCGTCTCATTGACATGTTATTCTACACGGTTGCCGAAAAAATAATGTAGCAACACGCCCGAAAATAGTTTTTTTGGACTCACAGACTTTTGTCTTTTCGTCCAAAAAAACCCTATTTTCCGGACTTGTTACGTAAATTACTATTTCGTGCAATCGCACGCAAAGTGAGTATTTCGCATTCTCAACAAATTTAATTTCGCGGCCGTTACCCATAGCAACGGCCGTCAAACCATACGTCACTTCCAAATTTGTCATTTCTAAAATACGACAATGACAAGGATTATTTTACATTCTGTTTGTCACACCAATCTTTAAACTCGCATTTTTCGTACTGGCGTTCAGAATTTTCAGGTATTAAAACGGAAGACGCCAAGTTTACAATAAGCTCTGGAGGAGTGCAAGATACTAAAATATCACTATCAGTATCAGACATATTTACGTTTTGTCAAGACTTTGTTAATTAAATTGAACTGCTGTCGATTTTGAAGCAATTATATATTTATTTGCAATTATCTATTTTACTAATTTTGACGATTGCACGAAAAATAGTGTGTATGCCATGACCGCGAAACTTTTCAGCGACCTCAAGATTATCCTGCCTCGGCCGCAAGCGGCCTCGGCGATACTTTTCTTTCGGTCGCTAAAAAGGTATTTCGCGGCCTTGGCATACAAATAACTATTAAAACAGTAGTAGGTCTGTTCTGCAACCCCAATAAAAATATGGCAGAAGTAATCGCATATAAGTTCTGCCAGACAGAGGAGGCGACTCCTTCTGAAGCAGGGCTAGCACAGACAAGGTTCTCGCAATAGGGCCTTGAATACCAGAGACAGAAAGGCTCAGACTATTTGAAAGGACGAGGCTAGCGCATTCAATCTAACAACAGAACGAACCACGGGAATGCCGCAGTTTATATCCGACTGAACAACATAGCGTTCAAGGTTATGTTTTGATAATTGACTTGTTCATTTTGTGGGTTTTAGATTTAGACAAGGTGGAACGTGTGCAAAAAAATTATTAAGAAGTTGTTATCAAACGATAACAACATTTGACAAGTAAATTGCTTGCGTCACTGACGTTGAGTGTATTAGTCTAAATATAAATTAAAAATGATAAGGTACAAGGAAAATGTTTACATGGAAACCTTCCTTACCTTCTGACAAGTGTGTAGCTCTGCAGGCGGAAGTCAGTCCCGGGGTGGGAAGCGTGGGTGGGCGGTCAAAGATTCTTCCAGAGCGCTGCCCGGCGCTCAGATAACTTCAAACACTTTATTAATTTAACTAAGCCTGGTAGCTCATTTGGATGAACACTCGCTTTCAAAGTACAAGGACCGGGTTTAATCCCGAGCTGGGTCACGCATTTTTTTTTTAATTTTCTATTACACTCAAATTAACCACAAAACTTCTAGTCACCAAAATATATTACCTCAGAACATTCACCCTCACAACCCCTCAAGACACAAAACAGCATTTTCACAGAGCATAACTTGCTCCGTAGCGGCCGGAGGCTGCTGAAAGTTTCTTTTAACCTGTTTTTTTGACGTACTTTTTCCAGGAAATAGCGCAAATTTGTCGAACGAAAGTATTATGCGTGAATTTCAATTGTTCTATTATGATCAAATTACAGGACTTTCTTATGACCGAATCGCAGGAAGGGATATATAGCTTTATTTGACTTGAAATAATTTATTTTTAAATAGGGTATCGCGAAACATCGGCAGGGGCTGTGAGGGTGAATGTTCTGAGGTAATATATGTTGGTGACTTGAAGAAGTTTTGTGGTTGATTTGAGTGTAATAATAATAATAATGATATTTATTCAGAGGTTAAACGATATAAATTCTGGACATCAAAGAAGATACAAGGGGAATAAATATCAGAGGTTTCGATAAGTGCAAAGCACTTGTTTCGAAAAATTAACTGACAATTTAATCGTAAATTATAAATATAAGGACATAAAATATCGGTATAAAATATTCACTAAAAACTAATATAGAATATTTGCTAATCAATAGACACATATACATGTACAGACATGAACCTACATATACGCGTACATACATACATATTATATATATATATATATATATATTATACAGGGTGAGTCAACAGGATTCCGGTGGTTCATTGCTCCTTAATGTATCACTATTTCGATTTCTTATTTTTTTTTTTGTCAAAGGGACCATCTAAGACCACCTTCCAAAATTATTCTCAATCATACAGGGTGCATCATTGATGCGTGGCTAACCAAAGTTGTTTTTTTTTTCAATGAAACACCCAGTATATTTTCATATAATCCAATCGGCTGTTCCATTGGCTGCTCAACGATTTTTTCAATTTAGAATTCCGTTGCGGTGTTGCCGAGTTATTCAAAAGAAATCTATTTTGTAGACTTCTTTTCGAAAAATTACCTATTTCACATTTCGAAATATTTAGTAAAGATAATTGGGGAATCGATGGTCGATATGATGTTCATTGAGAATACCAAGAATTTGGAATAAATTGTACAGGATGTTCGATACAACAACACAAACTTAGCCATTTTCAAACATGGTATTTTGATTTTTTCAAATGGACACCCTGTATATTTCATTTTAATAACTCCTTTTCAAAAACTCTACACTTTTCATTCTTCATGTCATGTACCTAAAACAACTCGTTTCCGAGATATTCTACATCCAAAAGATGGATATTTTTCCACAGAAAATATTGACAATGTTCGCCTTTGGTATCATATTTGGAATTAAAGTTTGCATAAAAATCATATTTATTCGAATCTAACAGAAAATAACAATAATTAATGCAGCAAATGTTCAATGTGCCTGCCATTTTCACCAATACACACTCTCAATATGTTTCGGAAATTAGTATCCACATGTGCCAGCTTTTCCTCTGAAATTTCCCTGAAAGCCCAGTACGAATTCTTGCTTTCATATTTTCAGGAGTTGTAGGCGGAGTTTGATAGACAACCCATTTAATGTATCCCCATAGAAAAAAATCAATTTTTGTAAGGTCCGGTGACCTTGGAGGCCACTGAACTGGCCCTCCTCTACCTATCCATTTTTCACGGAATTCATTATCAATGTATTCCCGCACATCAGTGTGGTAATGTGCAGGCGCGCCATCTTATTGTAGCCACATTCTCTGCCTTATTGCCAATGGAATATCATCTAATAAATTTGATAACTGACTTCGCAGAAATCTTAGATATTTTCTTCCATTGAGATGACCGTTGAAAAAAAAGGGCCCAATTACACGCCGTCCAATGATACCTCCCCAAACATTCAGTGACCAACGTTGTTGGTGATTGACATATCTAACAAAATGAGGATTTTCAGTTGCATAATAGTGCATATTATGCCGATTCACATGGCCATTGTTGTGAAACGTGGCTTCGTCCGAAAATAGAACATACTCAAAAAAATCAGGTTCTTGGTTGATTTTATCTACACTCCATTGGCAAAACCGCATTCGCTTTGGAAAATATTTTTCAGTCAGCTCCTGCATTAACTGCATATGATATGGATGGTAATTGCATTTTCTCACCATCCGAGAAACACCACATTGAGATATTCCCAACTCCCACTGAAAATACGTGTACTCACATGGGGATTCTCGGTAATATGCAATACAATATCAAGAGTATTTTCATCATTCGTTACAGGACAAGGACGATCAAACTTTTCGTAAAATACTTTTCCGGTTTCCTCAAATCTTGTTTTGAGGTCTCGACATGCTCGCTGGTCTAGATGTCTTCTCTCAGGAAACTTTTGTTCGTATAATCTAGATGCCAGTAAGCAATTGCCATCACTTTCCCTCAAAGCATACACTATTTTAACCATGTCCTCTAAATGATGATTCATAATGACACAATATTTTCAACACAACTGGATTGTAGTTTGACAGTTACCTCTATTTACAAATTCCGATAATCATTTTTCCAGCGGTAGTCATGGATAACTAAACTAGAAAAAATAGTTACATTTGAAAATTTATTTTGCTATGCTAGTTATTCATGAGTTGCCAAGAATACTTTTGAAGATGGAAAAAAATAACTGAAACATCATTCAGTATCAGTATTTTCTATGAACAAACATGTAGATAAAAAAATCTATAGAATTGTTGATTTGATATTGACCAATTCCTTTAAACCAGAATATCTCGGAAACGAGTTGTTTTAGGTACATGACATGAAGAGGGAAAAGTGTAGAGTTATTAAAAAGGAGTTGATTTAAATGAAAATATACAGGGTGTTTCATTTGAAAAAATCAAAATACCGAGGTTTGAAAATGGCTAAGTTTGTGTTGTTGTATCGAACATCCTGTACAATTTATTCAAAATTCTTGATATTCTCAATGAACATCATCATATCGACCAACGATTTCCCAATTATCTTTACTGAATATTTCGAAATGTGACATAGGTAATTTTCCGAAAAGAAGTCTACAAAATAGATTTCTTTTGAATAACTCGGCAACGCCGCAACAGAATTCAAAATTGAAAAAATCGTTGAGCAGCCAATGGAACAGCCGATCGGAATATATGAAAATATACCGGGTGTTTCATTCGAAAAAGAACAACTTTGGTTAGCCACGCATCAATGATGCACCCTGTATGAATGAGAATAATTTTGGAAGGTGGTCTTAGGTGGTCCCTTTGACCAAAAAAAAATAAGAAATCGAAATAGTGATACATTAAGGAGCAATGAACCACGGGAATCCTGTTGACTCGCCCTGTATATATAAAAAGACAATATACACACACATATAATATATATTTTTGTGAGTTGTAAGAAGTTGACATATATTGTAAATTATTTTCAGGAATGGTTAACACTAAGACATGGAGGAAAGTTTCGAGCAATAAAATATAAGGAAAGGGTTGAAGTGAGGCATCAGGATAGAACCCAGGTCCTTGTACTTTGAAAGCAAAGTAAAAGCAAAATTGATTTATTTCCTATGAGGTACGTTCTAGGGTTCCTAGGTAGATTTCTATCAACGATACAAAACATGAAATATATACATATGTACCTAGAAGACCCGCGAGGGATAGGTACAATTTCATGGAGTAAAGGAGAAGGTACATCTATCCCCTATGTTTCCATAACGAGAAGATGCCTTTTCAGACTCAAATGTCCCGCACGAATCCGCAAGCGAAAGCAGTGGGGGGGGCATTCCCGCTGGTGTTAACGGGTGTACCCGTATGGTTGGACGATTCCCATTGAAAATTGAATGATTATTACACACTTTCTATGTACATCTGAGTGCGTGTTTTAGTTAGAGTTAGGATTCAGATAATTGATTAGTACAGAGGTTATAAGTGGGTTATTACGATGTGCATTGGAAAAAAAATTGAAAAACTGGTTTAATATATTTGGCTATATAAAATTCATTCGAATTTTAGTAGAATTCTATTTGGCTCTGGGGGGTTTTATTACTCTTTCATGGAATAGGTCCAGAGCCTGATAAATTAACCCTCCATGTTTCCTGTGGGAGTTGTGGTGTGCTCTAACGCCGGTGATGTCTCTTGTCTGCGGACTTTTGGGTGAGATGTATTTATAAAATTTATATGACACTTGGTCAATGTACTCAAAAATACTAGGTATATTTGTAATTTCACGGAGTGCATCCAGCCGGATGTACCACTATTAGTGACGATACTAAGTACCTTGTTGCATCCTGTCCAATTTCAACAATGTTGATCTGGGCAGGCTGCAAAACACTGGCAAGCGTATAACATAGCAGGCCGAATTACCTGCTTATAGATTATTATTTTATTTTCCATTGCCAGTTTGGAGTTTCTGGCAATCAGAGAGTACATGCGCTTTATAGCGGCCGATGCCCTCTGAATTGCCAGATTTATATGCTTATGAAACGTTAGACGCTTACCAGTAGTACCCCCAGGTATATCACGGACTCCTTCTCGTCAACGTTCCTGTCTTTGACTCTGTTTTTGATGGATTTTGTGGTTTACAGATATCTTCTCCGTGAAATTGATTATTTCTGTTTTTTCAGGATTTAATGTTATTTTGTTCCTTTCTAAGTACGGGACGACCATCCTATCGAGGTGAATATCTACTTTCCTCGCAGCCACCTAGCTCGCAAACGAATGCGCATATACGGCAGTGTCATTTCGTATATGGCTACATTCGTCTGGGCAAGTACAGATGCTGCGAGAGACAGGAGCCCTGTGGGACACCCGCTCCGCTCGGATACACTTCGGATTTTGAATTATCAACTATTAAAACCCCGCTGATGGAGATAAGAGTCTAAGATCTTCACCATGTGTAAAGACATGCGTGCTTCACCATTTTCGCGATAAATCCTTCTGTCCATACCGTATCAAATGCTTTCCTCATGTCCAACAGGGCCCTGGGCATACTTTGGCCCCGATGAAAGGACTCCTTCACTCCGTGAACAATTCGGACTACTAGCGAGGTTGTAGATCCTCTCCTGAATCCGAACTGCTCCTCCGGAATGATTTTCATCCTTTCTTCGAGGCGTGCAAAGTGCTTAAGCGTTCATCCACATGAGCTACCAGTCCTAGTTGAATTAAAAAAGTGTTAGAAGTTATCTGAGCGCCGGGCGGCGCTCTGGAAGAATCTTTGACCGACCGCCCGCTCCGGCTTCCAGCCCCTGCATTCTGCCTGCAGAGCTACAGAGCTAGTAATCATCAATATCATTTTTAATTTATGTAGCCAGCTCTCCGTCTATATAGTCTATTCGAATCCGCCTTCACCACCAGAGACCGTAAGAAGCGTCAGCAGCAAGTTACTTCGATGTGCAAATCATAGATGTCGCCAGCACACAAATCCAGCTATCCTGTGAATCCCGAAACTGTTGAATCAACATCGACATTATCAAGCAAGTTTTTTTTTCTCATCAATATATTCGCTAAAAGGTACGGAGGATCTTAGCGATCTCAAAAATGGGTAATAAATTTCTAAAACTTCATTATCTAATTGACATACCTTGTATACAGTATCGGAAACATTTTATTTGGGGTATAGACAGAAATCTACACGAGCAACAAGGAACGCAATGATATGATAATACCACATAAACAAGAGAGACGCACTGCTGTGCGCCCCTCCTGTTACCCCACCCGACGCATTAACTGACCACGTGGCAATGCGACACAGCGCACAGCTTGCCGAGCCGTGGTTGCGAAAACACAAGACCGTGACAATTATTACCTTTTGAAACACAACCGCAGAGAAAGTACAATAGATTTGGCTATTGTTTGGCCCAAAATGGTGGATTGTTCGAATATTTTATAAAATAATTCCGTACACAAAATATTTAGTTTGGTTTATCTTTTCTTGTAAATATTTTTTTTCTCTCCATTCAAGAAATAATTGTTTTTCTGTTAGAAATAAGTTTTTTGTTTTTATTGTCTTACAGAAATATCGTTTGCTTTTGTTTATGTTTGAGAATTTTCTTCTGTTTTCGCGGCCACCACGTCACCAAAGATATTTTGATCTACCTGTCGTCCGACAGATTAAATTGAATCAATGATTCAGTTTAATTTGTTCAAATTATCTGAAGTGAAATTATCGTCAATAATTCTTCTTCATTGTAGCGCACACATTCTCCCGACTGCTGCTGGTATGATGCTGACGTCCTGAGCCAGTGTTGCCAGGAACTTGGGAATATTACCACCAGATCTGAATTTCAGAAATCACCAGCATTGGCGCGCATGCGCTAAACAGTAGCAAGGTTCAATCATCATGAACGGATGTAGCATCCTATGTGTTTTTTCATAGAACGCTATTTTCAGAAGGTGACGCTTGTTACGTCGTCATAAATAAACGGAAGAACGGGACTCATGTCATGAGAATTCTTCTTCTTTTGAAGAGCGTTAAGTCAAGAAATGTCAAACTCAAGAAGGATTTCGACTAGTAAAATAGTCGAGTCGAATCTGAGTGGATGGTTATATAACCGAGCTCAAAAAAAGAATTAGAAGAAGAAGAAATGTTAATGTTAGGTTAAAATATTTAATCAACTAAAAAACTGAATTCAAATCAAATATCCAAAAATAAATAAATTAATATTATTTCTAGGTAACTACAGTTCTTTATAAATTTTGACAAATTAGGTTTGTTCGCGTTCACAAAACAAACGGTCCGAAACCATCAGGAGCAAGCGCAGTTTCACAGAAGTGTCCCGAAATAGTTCGTTCTGTGAAACTACGCATGCTCTTGATGGTTTCGGACAGTTTGTTTTGTGAACGCGAACAAACCTATCGCCAGTTCACCGAAACATTCAAAAATCACCAGAATTGTCAATTCTCACAAAAATAATCACCAAGTAACCTTGGAAGTACTGAAATCACCAGATCTGGTGATAAATCACCAGCTCTGGCAACACTGTCCTGAGCTGACCGCCGGGACCGCCCTGATTCTCCTATCTCTGTGTCGTGACGTAAATATCCCTTCCTCGAGCGAGTCGAGGAGAAATTGTAATGCTCTCTCAACATAAAGCAAGCTATTCTTTACGCTTACGCTCTCATGAAACCACCATACCCAAGATAAATACTTTCCGATACTGTATATGTATGAGATTTTGAATTGTTTTGATTTCATGTGCAGGATGAATTGAATAAGCTCCAGGGCTTAATTTGCACATAAGCGGCTATTTAAAATGTATTGAAAGATCATGTCCTTTCAAAAACTCAGATCACTAGGGCTAACTCTGTGTTAAAAATGTTTTTCGTAATGTTATTCTTGTTTAGATGTTACTTACAAATAATTCGATTACTCATGTTACTTGAACGGAGAATGAAACATATATTATACATTCGAAATCTGCACTGTTGGAGCAAACAGAACAATACCCACCCAGCACAGCATGCACTGATATAATTTGTCCCAGCAATACTCCAATGGTAACGCCCAGCGGACAGAGTACTCCCGTCGCACCTCTCAAGTGCAGGGGAGCCATTTCAGTCAGATACATCGGTACAACACTTGTAGTAAGACCTAAACAAAGTTTCATATGTTCATACCTATTACATTGTCTATTGTATTGAAGAACAGTACCGCGCCGACTATGTGACGCATGTGAGCAAATAACACTGGCGGACAAATCAAAGGGAGGCAAAACAGGACGGAAAATAATTAATTTTTGCGACACTTGCTCATACCAAAAGGTCGCTTATCGGTAAGCGGTATAACAATAGTTTGCTTTTGTCGGATACCGGACATAAATGAAAAATGATATAAATTTGACTTGTTTTTGAAAGAAAGGGGCATTTCACATTTGTTCTTCAAAGAAGATTAGTTAATCGTTCAGTTTATAGATCTTAGTTTTTTAGTTTAGTAGAAACAGTGATCAGTGTTCTAAAAGTGAAAGTGAATATATAGTAAAAATGGTTAAGTAGGTACCTATGCAACACTGATATATTTTTTTTAGAGTAGAGTTTATTCAGTTAGATCTTAACATGTTTTTTTTATTGATAAGAGAAGCCACCTTAGCATAGCTTGTTTCATGGAACATTCTCTTATCGTACATTTTTATATTGTTTTCTACAGAGTAAATAGGAATTATAAATTGATTTAGTCTGATTAACAAGTTAAAAAACGGGTTAATTCTTGTTCCGGTCCTAAAAATTTGTGCGATAGCTCATTCGATTCGGAATGACGTCTAGAAAAATGTATCTCGACATTTATTAGCACATAAAAAATTGAAATTGTTATTAACAAAATAAGATGAAAAAAAAAAATTCAATTTTTCGTTAATAACTCAAAAACTATTAATATTTAAGAACTTTTGAAAAAAGATCCTTAAAGAGGAGGAAATTTCCAATAAAAAAGTCCGGAATTCCGGAATTATCTCTCCATTATTTATAATTTTTATTCAACGCCGAAAATAGGTCCCCGCGCGGTCCTTACGGCATGAGTGCAACACAGTATATCACACAAAATATTTTTTTATAGTATTAAATATTAATTTAAAAAATTTGAAAAAATCATGGTGTCATCAGAACACTTGAAAGAATAAAGCCCCGTTGGAAAAAAAATTATGTCGATTTTTCAAAAAGTTATACGATTGTTAATTAAATCTTTTTTATCCAATCTGTTTTTACAAAAGTCGACATAAAATAATTGACCTATAAATTGTTTGCTTCTTGGAACCCTTATTATATACATACCTAACAAGATCACGCGATAAAAGTTCATTAAAGTTTTATATTTTGTTTGTTATAATTTTTTTAAATGTACAAAAAATTAGATATTAAAAAATAAAAATTATTAACATTATTATACAGCTGTTTTTGCATCTAACAATGGCATTAATTAATGTAGGAAAAAATATTTTATAGTATAGTATAATATTTAAAAAAAATTAGTTCTTACCATTTTATTGTCAAGACAAAATGATGATTTAAAAAAACCTCAAGTAAATTTTTCAATTGTTTATAATAGTTTTTTATATTTCGTTTGTTTAAATAATTATTAAAGTTTTTTTTTCTCTTCAAAAATTTTAATTGGCATGGTTAACCGATTTTTTTTTATTAATAATTTCATTGTTTATTAAGTTAACAATTTGTGACCCTCGGTTTATTGATTGATTAATCCTCTACAAAAATCTCCTGAATGTCCATTATCGTATCTCCTATAATTTAAAACTTATATATATATATATATATATATATTTGTTACTTGAAAAATTAAGGTAGTTCGGCTGCTACAGTGTCAAAAATTAGGCTCGATTGTAGCGCGACGCGATACATCTGCAAACGCTGAAGAGGGTTCTTTTCTTAGGGAACTGTACACCCAGAATCGCAACTAGCGTGCGTGATACAGCAAATAAGCCATGACTGGACTGTTGGCAACGTCGCAATCCAACGATCGCTCGCATTTATAGTTCAGATACTCTTATGAACATGAACAAGCAGTCAGCTATGGATTGCCGAGGAAGACTAGTAATTGAGAATGTCGAGAAGTTATGTGATGAAATGTGAGTTTACGGCGTGATGGGTCAGGGCTTTTTCCATAGATTTTGTTTTGCGTTGATGGAATATATTGACATGTAGATTCTCTTCAATACAAGATTTTTCATAAAGCGCTGTAAGAATTTGTATTCTAAACTCTTGCTGCAAAGAACTTTTATTCCAAGCTCTGCGGCGCTTATAGCGGAGTTTATATCTTCGCAGTTTGCTGCACTGACTGCGATGCAAAACTGCAGTTTGGTTTATATATATTATATGTGTGTATGCAAACTTTTCTGTAACTTTAAATAGAAATATATTTCTGGGGATAGCTATTACAGTCCCTCATAATTTGTACATCGTGGATTGTTCACAACGATCGTGTGAAGGATCAATAACCTTAGTACTTCTCGAGATTATATCTGTCAAACTAGATGGTCAATCACTTTGATTTTTTTTTCACAATATTTGTGATATCCTGCTCTAGCTCCTCCTCGTTTTTCATGAACTTCTTAATTTTAGTACTAACGGTAGAATCAATAATGTGCTGTTTGCCCATGCATGGTCCATATGTTACGTGTTAATTGAGCAACTTCAATTATATATATATATATATATATATATATATATATATATATATATATATATATCTCGGGTTCGGGATGGTGAAACTTGTTAAAATTTCATAGAGGTGTTGTTCACATGCTAAACAATACGTATGCCAAATTTTAATAATTTCCTAATTCAACTGTCTCGTGGCGGAACTACCTTAAGAGGCCACTTTGATTTCGGTATCGTGTTGGTTGGTTGGTTGGTTGGTTTAAGGCTGACGAGCCAGAGACAGGGTTGGCACTTAGCTTCCCTTGACACTGCGACCAGCTGGGGTCTATTGTATCACTCTGTCGTCAGTGGTTCCTCATTCAAACAGGTTTGTGCCCCTAACTAGGTCTAGAAGCCCGTTGATAAGGTTCTTCGGACTCATGCCCGTTTCCGGGCCGATCTCTCCAAAGATTCTGTGTCGCCCACCACTTAGGGCGTCACAGTCGAAGAGTGAACATAGCAAGAGTTAGACCGAGGCCTCCTCTTGTCTCTTGATGACATGAACACATCTTTTCGAGGTATCTATCCCCATGTCCTGGGTCCTTTGATGAGCTGAAGAATCTTTTCAAGTTTCCATTTGTACCAAATGGCTTTGGGATCCACTTGTTTCGGAGTTTCTCAGAGTGTTCGACCATCTGCTGATCCACTCGTTGTTTAGGTTTCTAGTGCCGAGTGTGATTCAACTGGTCTCTCGACTCCATACCCTATCGGTGTCTGGGTCTTTCAACTGAAAGTTCCATTGTTTGTGGGAAGGTCGTCCATGCGGTGCCCTGCGCAGGTGTAAGAATGTACTCTGGGAGTGCCTGTATCCCAGAGGTCTCCGTTTAACCTACTGGCTCGGTATCATCCATCACTCGGCACGGGTCGCTTGACGCCTTGGATTAGCCATGTTGTGGTGGATTTGGTTTGAGATTGACTTTTAGAGATCCGCAGGTTTTGACCATTTCTGGTATTCCCACTGGATTTTCTGTCAACCCTCAGTTATCCAGCGATACCACTTGGTAGAATCCTAAGTTTCCAGTAACCCATCTTCTATCCTTCGTAGGAGTGAATACTGTTGTTGACCAAACTATCGGTATCGTGTAATATTTAAAAACGTTATAAAAAATTAAAGACAATTTTATATGGCTGTTTTTGTATTTTTTTTTACTTTCAGGAAAATAATAAACCGTAGGTCACAAATTGTTAACTAAATAAACAATGAAATTATTGATGAAAAAATATTTATTTTGTTAACCTATAGAAAATGCCAATTATGATTTTTAAAGAAAAAAAATGTCTTAATTAATTATTTAAATAAACGAAACATTAAAAAAACGATTATAAACAATAAAAAATTGATTTAAGGTTTTTTATTTTTTTTTTAAATCATCATTTTGTCTTGACAATAAAATGGTGAGAAATATTTTTTTTTAATATTATACTTGTCTATTTGTTCATAACCAATTTCTTAACAAATGACGTTAATTAATGCCATTGTTAGATGCAAAAACAGCTTATAATAACATTTATCAACAATTTTTTTTTTATATTTTGTTTATTTAAAAAAATTATACAAACAAAATATAAAACTTCAATAAACTTTTATGGGTGATCTTGTTAAGTATGTACATACAAGGCTCCAAAAAGCAAAAAATGTATAGGTCAATTATTTAAACTTTTATGTCGACTTTTTTAAAAACAGAGATTGGATAAAAATTAGTTAATTAACAATCATATAACTTTTTGAAAAATGGACATAATTCTTTTTTCCAACGGAGCTTTATTCTTTCAAGTGTTTTGATGACACCATAATTTTTTTAAATTAATATTTAATACCATAAAAAAATATTTTGTGTGATATACTGTCTCCAGCGGTATTGCGCTCATGCCGTAACGCCCGCGCGGAGACCTATTTTCGGCGTTAAATAAAAATTATAAATAATGGAGATATAATTCCGGGAGTCGAAACTTTTTTATTGGAAATTTCCTCCTCTTTAAGGATCTTTTTTCAAAAGTTCTTAAATATTAATAGTTTTTTTTTTCATCTTATTTTGTTAATAAGAATTGCAATTTTTTATGTGCTAATAAATGCTCGAGATACATTTTTCTAGCGTCATTCCAAATCGAATGAGCCATCGCACATATTTTTAGGAACGGGAACAAGAAGTAACCCGTTTTTTTACTTGTTAATCAGACTAATTCTCTAGATTAGGGTTTTTTTTCATGCTTTATTTAACGTCGGCCTATTTCTGCTACCAAGGCTAAACACCGACGCCGGTGAGCACCGGAAATTTTGCCGAATCCTCTGTTGTTTCAGAGGTAGGGTTCTTTAACGAGCTCAACATCTATGAACTCGGGACCGCCATCTTAACGTCCCCTCCGAAGGACGGCATATCTATCGTCTTATCTCGTGCTCATTGATAAGACGCCTGCAGCTGCGAATATGCTATACAGTTGTTAGGGCATTTAACGCGGAACTTCCTTGTCCGGTGGTCACCCATTCAAGTACTAACCACGCCCGACGATGCTTGGCTTCAGATATCGATAAAACCAGCCATCGGTACCCTAGATTAGGGTTATGAGGAAAGAAAAAAGAGTTTGATTTTTGCATATTTTCGAAAACAGAAAAATGTTAAGTATATAATTAAGATCAACTTGCTGTTCTGCTGTTCAAACATTAAAAAACATAGCCAGAATATGTATATATTACTATCTGTGACTATTTGTATATTCGTAAAACAAGATTGCAAACAATATTTTATTTAAATTATTTTAAGGCAACAAAAACAGCAGAAGATGGAAACTAAGGAAAAATTAGCCGATTCTTTTAAAAAATATTTAAAACCATCAGAAACAATTTTTTTTCTGAGAATACCGATGATGCTCGCCCTAGTTGTCCGATATCCGTATTTCTAAGTTACATTAAACGTAGAAAAAGTATATTTTCCTTACCTGCCGATAACCCTACCAACAATCTACCCATGAACAGCATCTCCATAGAATTTACTGGCTTCGATGCAATAAAAAGAATAGCTGATACACCTCCTAGAACGGAGCATACAACTAAGGCACCTTTTCGGCCGATCTTGTCGGCTAAAACGGATCCGCAGAGTGATCCTGTGGCTGCACCCACCAAGAAAATTGACACAATGCTGGACCATATCAAATCCAGCTGGCTAGTGTTGACGAACACATTGTATCTTGTTTGCAAGCTCTCATTGCAAAATGCTTTTATAATCTGTAAGAAAGAATACCTGACCTGTCCTTACATTGTGTAGTTGAATCCATCTTTGTAAAAAAATAAGCATTTGGGGAAGTTCAGCAAGATTTGGAAACTGATAATAATAGAAATCCCAACATTATGGTTTATGAAAACATCAGGGATACATTTCGTCAAGTAATTTGACCTGATATTTATCTCATTCAACGAAAAATACACAATGGGATTTTATGAGAAAAAAGTTTGAGGGTTTTGAAACGTTTTTTTTCATTTCTGGTGAACCTGGGATAAGTAGGAATAACTACTGCCAAATAGCAAATGGTAATTCTGAAAAATATTAAACGTATCAATACAGGGTGATTCAAAGTACTTTGACTAACTTCAGGAGGTGATTCCTCACAATATTCTAATATGAATTGTCCAAATAAATATATGTCCGGAAACGCTTCGTTTCCAAGATACAGGGTGTTAAAGTTTTATTTTTATTTTCGTTTTTTTTAAATACCTTTCGAAATACTGACTTTAATTAAACGTCTGTTGTTAATTTGTGTTCTTGATAGGATATTTGATCTAATGAATTTCAGAAATCCATTGAGCAAATTCTACAAGGAAGATTGGATTCCTTCCTACATTATCCAACTTGACAGAAAATGTTGATACATTGCAGGTTTTGTAGTGAAGAGCATAAGAAAATTAATAAAGTGTAAGGTGTGCCTTTCCGTACTGGAAGAAGAAAGAAAAGCAAGTGTAGATCTTGATTACTTCAAATTATTACATAGAAAATACAGAACTGCCTCTTTTTCTGCATTAATCATCTTCTGCAGATGTTGTGAGGTGCTGTATGTTTATAGAGTGAAAAATCAAGCAAATAATGGCGGAGAAAAAAATATGGATGTTTTTGTAGAACTATTTCGGAAACTCTTTTCGAAGATAAAAACATTGTTTTCTAAATTAGATAAGCATGTTTTGGATATAGCTATCTACGAGATGTACCACAAAATGAAATTGATAAAATTTATTATACAAATTTACGGTAAAATACGTTATAGTTTTCCCAATATCAATTGCAGAAGCATAAAAAAGTCTTGCGGCGAAATCCTGTGAGCAGCAGTGGCGGAGATAACTAATTTTATTTAGATATTTTAAGATTTTAAAAATATTTCATAAATAATGAAAAATGAAAAAAAATCAAAGACAAGCTTTTATTTATACAAATACATTAAGAAAGAAAAATAATTTCTTTCATTGTTTGATGTAGGTTATTATTATATCCTAAAACGTATTTCGATGGGCACACACCAAGACCATAGACGCTACTGGTTTTTAATCTTTCAGAGCTATTAAAACACAAATATAACGCGTGATTCATGACCTCTCGTCGTATAGACACACCTGCCAGCATTGATGTCCGACTCGATTGGCCCAGACGAATCGAGACAGCCGTCACTCAAGTTCCACGTTGACTATCGGCTCTTTTGATCTACCGTTTGCCGACGGCGAATGTTTACGAGTAGTACAGATTATTTTTCGTTCCGTTTCTTCGCATATACGCTCGTGTTAGCGTCAGTTTTCATTTGCTCCCTATAGAAACAGCTTCTGCAATTGATATTGGATGGACTATACCATAGTGTTGCTTGGTTGCAAGCAGAAAATGTAAGGAAAGAATAGGAAGATGCTATCAAAAATTATACTTTTTTTCACATCAATAATATTATGCCAATAAATTATGTTAAATCTTTTTATTTATTTATAGCGTGTACCAAAAAGTACCAGTAACTTAAAAATTGATGAAAAATCAACTTCATTAGTATACCTCTGATATTCTAAATCTGAGTTGTCCATTGGATAACTATGAAATATTCCCAATGATTTTTTATGAGTGCGCGCGCGTGGGTAATTAATTTAGTAGTCTTGTCTAACCGACAAGACGAATCTCCAAGCTAAGGGCTGAGTCAATAGATTGCAGCATGGTAGCTTACCAGGTGCAACACCTTGCCAGGTACGCGACTCGTCTCCAGAAACTCCGATTCCAATATCGAAAGCTTATGACAAGAAGGATACGACCTTAGAGCATTCAGGCATAATCCCACGGATATTAGTTTAGCACTACGACTAGCTCACTGCTCGGCATGAAGTTCTTATGACATTTTTAGAAAGTTTAATACGATTTCCTTCACGTAACGGACAGCTTGCACGATTCTTGTCCCATATGTTATCCATTTCGGAGTAGCTTAAACGTGTTTACACTACCGCCCGCTCGAGCAAAGTTTCTTATGACTTTTCTAAAAAACCGATTTTCTTCACTAACGAAAAATTTAACATTCCTTTTCGATAGCCCATTACAGGTTTCTCGATAGGCACCAACTTTCATCAACGACAAATTCCATATTTCTTGGGACGACACGCTATATTCATAGAATTCACATTTAAATTCCCCAATATTTTTACTTTTTGCCAAATTATTTTTTAGGCACTAAATACTTGGAAATTGTTTGTTACTTTAACTTCAAAACTGCAAGGGGGAATTGTATTGTGATTGTTTCAATATCCATCATACCTACCCATTCTCTTGAAATTGATAATCAAAGAATAAAACCAAATTATCTTTAAAATAAAATATTTTATCATGTGAAATACTGCATACAATTTAGTTAATGCCAAATGAATAAATTCAGAGAATGGAGAAGTGAACCTCACAGTAGCCACTAAAAATTATTCTTTTAAATAAGCTTTTCTTCCCGAAACCTTACGGATATTGGGTTCAGAAATTCCTCATAATTTCAGTTGCACTCCACTATTCAATTCACTGAAACCCCCTGGCATGGTAGCGGTTTTACTGCGCATGCCCGTGTGTGTACCATGCGGTACAGTAGGGCCATATGAGTAGGGCTCGTTCCAGCAAAACGGTATTGGCATTCAAGTTATATGAGTTCTTTGATTAGTACGAGGGAAATTGCAAGAGAGCTGGATATAAGTCATACTTCCGTGATACAAAATAAACTTCATACCGAATCATCAAAAACTCTATGAAAGAAAAAGAACATGAAAAACTCTATGAAAGGGATTATGATACTAGAGTTCGCAATTGCGAAAATATATTGAATTTCATTCGCGAATTTTGTTAAGTTACGTCCACATTTAAAAGTCAGAGGAATTGATAACCAAAATAGATGGTCGATAAATGTTTGGGGAGGCATAATTAGGGATCAGGTCATAGGACTATATTTCTTTGATGAGCCACTGAATGTAGAAATTTACAGAGATTTTCCCCGAGGTGATCTACCAAATTTGTTGGGGGATGTACCGATTGACACCAGACACAGGTTATATTACCAACATGATGGCGCGCCTCCCCACAATCAAAATCGGGAAGAAGATTTTTGATCTGATAGATTTCTATCTCTGGGGATATGTTAGAGGAAAGGTCTACCACCAGAAACCAAAGACACCAGATGAAAAATAGAATTAGAGAAGTTTTTCGCTCTATTACAAGATCAAGTTTAATTGAAGTTCGAAGAGCAATTGAAGATAGACTTAATTTGTGCATAGCTCAAAATGGGAGATTGTTTGAACATCTGCTGTTCATTTACGTTTTTTCAATTGTTGAAGTTTATTTGATTATAATGATGACTTTTTAATACTTTCCTTAGGAATTAGATACATTTCCGATAGAAATCAGGTGGGCAAACCCTACATTTTCTGCAAGCTAATAGTGTGGACTATTCTGATATGGCCTTATATACAGGGTGTTCCATTTGTAAAAACTGAGAAAAACATGATCCCGACTTTTGGTTGCCATTCGGTAAAATTATGAATGGGAAATGAATTTTCGAGGATATTTGGTGGAAAAATGTTTTATTCCAAATTATTGATTTTGAGACATCTGATGTTGAATTAACCCATTTTGTGACATAAACCCCACCATTACTTCCGAACCACCTGGTATAAACCCATACATCCTTATATTTTTTTGAGAAAAATTCTTCCAAAGAAATTCAATCGAGTGAAAACATATAGGGGTGATCATTTAAAGAAACATAACTTGATAAGTCACACATTTATCGGACACCTTGTATGTTATTTTTGGAACATAGCTTTCATTGCTCTCTACAACTTTTATTTGAGATATTTTTTCTATCTTAAATAGGGAAGCAGCTATCCTCCACCCACGCGTGGTTGATACACCTGTATAGATTTTTTATAGTTATATGTTATTTTGTTAAGTGGAATTTTCAAACGAAACAAAGAAAGGAGAAAGATTTAATAAAAAAATTAAACTTTCTAGAGGTACGACTCACCTTTGCTGGTGTATTCACAACTCCAATATTGTATCCTACAGGTAGCGAAAGGCCCAAAGTTGTTGCCACACCAGCCAAAATCAGCAATCGGGACCATCCTGGTTGTGGCACGTTTGTTTCCTTAAAATAAGCATGAAACCATTCCCATCAATGGGGCAAAATATTGGATATCATTGTTTTTTTTTTTCGAATGTGCATACTTTGAATCAGTATTGTGGGTTCAACAATATAATAATCTATTTACCATTACACTTATTCTCGATACTTGAAATCTAAACTTCCACTTTCTGACGAGGAAGGTTTGATAAAATACTTATCACATTTCCATTCATTACCTTGGCTGTCGCATTATTTTATAACCAGTCATACTGTACGTGTTAATTAACTTGCTATGCATTCAAATTAGGCAGCTCTAATACGGATAATGATTCCTATGTCCAACGAAAAGTATCATGAATTCAAGATAGACAAAACCCTGTGTTTTTTATTACAAAATTTCGTGAATTTATATTCCAAATATTTTCCTGCAGTATACATACAGTGTGTCAAATTAAAAAGTTGCCAGTGAAAATATTTCGGAAATAAAAAAGATACCAAGAAATTATCAGGTGCGGTATTGGATCCATTCATTAGTTTTGCTAGTGTGAAGTTCTCTTTCATTTTGAGCAAACTGATGACTAAATTAATTGCTGCTGCGCCTGGAACCATACAAAACATTGTTACAGTGATTAATGTACTTTCTTTCTGAATGGGTAGGTCAATAAGCAAAACTGTCCTTATTGGAGTAATGAAAATCCGCACTTTTTTAGGGAAGGGCCCACTCAGCATTCACAAAAAGTACATGTGTGGGCTGGAATTTATGGAGATAAAGACCCTTATTTATCGATGGCAGTCTAAATGGAGAACTGTTTCTCAATATGTTGGAAACCAAGTGAGATCCTTTAATTTTGGACCAGCTGGAAAATCAAATTGATCCAGACGGCAATCGAATATTAAATGAAGCTTCCTTACCAACAAGACAGGGCTCCACCGCACTATAACGGCCCTGTGAGACAATGGTTGAATGACCATTATAACAACCGATAGATTGGAAGGAGAGGACATATCGAGTGGCCTCAAAGATCTCCAGATTTGACCACCTTAGATTTTTTCATATGGAATCATCTGAAATCTGCAGTTTATGAAACTCAACCAGCCTCAATTGAAGAACTTAAGAATCGTATTAGTCGAGAATGCCGAAATATATCCCGCGACACTTTCGGGAATGTGAGACAAAATATTTAAAACAGGCTCTATTATTATTTGAAAAATAACGGTTATTTCTTATTCAAACTTTTGAAGTGGGGGGAGATGGGGCGAAGGGGGTGAAAGTATCGAAGTTCGCGCATATGCTATTTTGGTTCTCCCGACCTTGCCTCGAAACGGGTTTAGGCATTTCATGATTTCTTTTTTCATTTCCGAGACATTCACACTGGCAACTTTTAAATTTCTCACACTGTATAAGTATCTAGTTGAAATAATGTTTTTTTATTTGATTTAGTTTTGTAGGTATATAGTCTTTTTTTCAGATATGACAGATCAATGTGGAAATTTGGACAATTTCTCGAATCATGTGGGTGTTTCTTCGAAGACTATTTTTAAATTTATATCGTAGAAAAGAAAAATTTAGACACATTATACTTTATTCGAACAAAAAGTTGAAACAAATATGAATGATTTAAGAAAAGACACGCATACGTTTACAGTCATTATAATCATGTTACGAATATGGGGTTCGTGACTATTAAAATACTGAACTAATTATTCTCCGTTCATAACACAAAACAATAATAAACTCTTGCAATAATACTACGCACACCACTGAATTGAATCTCGAGCCTCTTATAGAGGTCATTAGCATCTAGAAAATTCCTCAAGGTCGTTTCTTGTTCATTCTCGGAATCCCTCAAGCCTTCTATCGGAACTTCCGTTGCGTCAGATAGGCGCCAGACAATCATACAGTGGCGTAGTACATCCGTTTTCGTAACACTGCACTGCTAATTTTGATCGTAATTTGACACATAAATAAAAAGTTGGACTTGTTTTTGTTACCAGCAACCTTTAAAACACGGCGTGTTTTAATCTTGAGATTTCGCACGCTTTTTCCTTTAAAACACGGCGTGTTTTAATCTGAGATTTCGCACGCTTTAGTTCATAAAACAAGGATTATGATGCAGGTATGATACAAAAATATGAAATTTGCCTTAGCTAAACTCAGCGCCGATATATTCGTCAAAACGACCTGAATTTTACCTAATATTATGTTCAATGGGATAATGTATACTATACGTATAGACACATTTTTTTAGTTCGAGTTAAAACTTTGCAAGGTAACAGTACCTCAATAATATAACGATTTCAAAGATTACAATTATTCAAATATTCAGGGGGTGGTTTTAGTCCCATGGATTCGAATTTTGAAAATCATTTTTCAGTACGTACCAATGTAACCCTCCTACAAAATTTAATTCTCCTATTACCGATACTCTTTGAGATCTAAACGGTAAACAGTAGTATTTGCTACGTGGGGTACAAAATTCACATAAGAAAAACTTATCTTTACCAAAAAATTATTCTGGGGGTAATTTCAACACTATTGGATTCGAATTTTGGAAAATCTTTACCGTTTTTCCATAAACAGTTTTATGGATTGAAATTATTTAAATATTCGGCGGACAGTTTAAGCCCACTTAACTCTCGTGCGAAATTTCAGTATCATGTTACTGATTCTCTTTGAGATATAACCTGATTTATAATAGGGGTAGATGTTACCAGCAGGATTATAAAATTCAGACTTAAAAAAATTATCAAGCAAAAATGACATTTTTCTTTTAAGTCAACAGTTTTATAGATATGTTGTAACCACTTGGGATTTTGATTTTGGAATTCGTACGTACCTACCCTTGGAACGTAACCCTCATTTGCACTATTTAACACCATTTTTTCAGTACAATTTTCAATATATCACATGCAACAAGTATCACGGTACGATAAATATACTGAATAGAAACACTTTTGAAGGAAAATTACACAAATACAGTTGAACCTCAGATAGTGAAATTGCCTCGGTAATGAACGATAAAATACTATAGTTTACAATAATAAACGGTTATCGTTCATTACTCAACTGATTTCGCTATCTGAGGTTCGATTGTATTTCATGTGTATTCATAACACTGCGCAATTGTAAAGCCGGGATCCAACGACGCGTAGAGTGGCAATCCTCGCGCCAAACTTGCCAGTTCACGCGCCGTCGGATAGGGCAGGCTTGGCGATCTTCGGTCGGCACGGTGAGTCCCGTCGTCTGTCGGTAAATGAACACGGTTTAACGGAGCTCGGACGATGGCACTCAACACGCGTATACCGCTCCAACGACTTGGCTAGGCGCGTGGTACTGTCAGTGCCGTGGTAACTTTCACGATGGAGTGGTCGAATGAAGTGGTATTAGAATTTGTATCCCTCTATGAAGCCGAGCCGATTATTTGGAACCCACGGGATCCAAACCATTAAAACAGGAATTTAATTCATGATGCCTGGAAGCGAATTGAAGAGCAAATGACTATAAATTATTTAAATTTTAACCGCCAACACTGCCGGCGTACAACAAACTACAACCGCTGCGTGTCCACGTCTGAAACCGCGATACTACATGCGCCGTGGGAACGGCCCGACACATTTCGTTTGCCAACCTTGACACTAACCCTCAATCAGGATTGCCACTCCACGCGACGTGGATCCCGGCTTAATGGAGCCTGTTTGTTTGAAGGTTGTAGACTATAGGCATTTTCGGAAACTTACTCTGGTTTACCAACTCGATCCCAATGGATCATGTAACGGATCACTCTGATCACTTACCCCAATGCTCTAGTTCACGAACGTATCAGGTTGAGCTGTTGAGCTTGTTCCTATTTGTTATGGTTCTGACTATAGATAGTTCTGACACAAGACATAACATAAAACATTACCTAACTTCTTCTTTCTAATCGAAAATAACTCTGGAATTCTGAAATCAAATTTTAAATGATGAATTTGCGAAGATAAAATCAGTCTTACTTTACCGTCCATGGAATAGCGTAAAATTACTTCTTCAGAATTCTACGTGTCTAAACTCGTCTTCGTTTAGACACGTTTTGTTCCTTCATCTTAGGCCCGGTTGTTCAATGCGAGTTTCAACCGTTGATTATCTAAACTCGGATTATTAATTAACTATGGATTAGAACGTTATGCATTTTTCAATGAAAAACTAATCCTGGATTCCTTAACTCATTGTTTTAATATGTTGGCAACACATTTTTCCGCTTGTACCTTCATTCGGACCGTTCAGAAACATCAACATTGAATCAAACTTAACCTAAGAATTCGTAATTTTGTCAAAAGTATACAGAAAAATTGATCGAAAACAGCCAAGTGTATTATATAAATTGTTAGGCGTCTCTTAAGAAAAAAATTACTCATAATTTCACTCGTAAAAAAATTCCAAGATATTGTAGAATGTAAAAAACGGACGCAGTTACTAATTCGCAAAAATTGAAGTTTGGGCTATATAAGTAATGAATACAATACCATCTGCGGAGGTCCCAAAAAAAAGGAATAGCATCTTAACAATAAAGGACAAATTTCTACTTGGGCTCTGTCCAAAGCAGATTTTGTAGATTTACAAAAACGACCATTCGAAGAACACAAGTTGAAATTAATACATATGAAAGAAAAACACCAACATTCCTTGGAACTACAAAGGGAGGAGCAGAATCTAGAGAAAACCCATATCACTGAGATAATTAAACAAACATCCTTGAAACATAACTCATCAACCATCAATAAATCAACATTTGCTTTAGATTCCTGAGAACAGATCATGTAGTTTTTCATTTTGCATTTGTGATGACTTAATTTTAGGTTTTTATGTCAAACGTTTTTGGTATGAAAAATCAAGATTTTATTTTTATTTGGAAGTTTATTTTTTGTTAGGATTTTGCCTTTGTAGTGAGGGGTGATTTTTTGTATTTCTGTTAGTTGCGGACGATTTCTTTAGGCAAGCGAAATCTATTCAAAAATTATTCTTCTGCCCATTCTTCCAAATGCTAGGTGCCGTAATTTCAGGTGACTTTGGCTTACTTGAATTCAAAGAATGTCTACGATAATTTGTAAAAATAAATTGGTATTATATACCAAAATATTGATCTTTGACCACTCTTTCAAATTGAGACTGGAATAGAAAATCAATAAAAATAATAACTATCTGAATGAAAATGCAAATTTTCAATTTCAGATTTTTTCTTTTAAGTTAGGGTCCTTCCAGAATATCTATCAGATGTATAGTCAATGTCCAGCGTGGCTTTAGCCGGGGAAGTAGTTGTTTTCTGTTAAACATTCACAAAAAATAACTTCATTTTTATCGTGGATTTTTCAATTCACAGAAAAATATTTCTATTCAATATTTAATTGAGAATGTTTCCATTTTTAGCTATTAATGTGATTAAGACTTTGTATGTGGATATATAAAAAAACATGGTGTGCAAAGTTACCCGCATATTGAGGGCTGGCTTTGACCCATGGCTTAAATTTTGGGGGATTTAAAAGTAATCCGACGGATAAAATAAGCAAAATAAATTTGCCCATAAAAACGTTATTTCATTTTTAATCATCATAAATGAGTAAAAAAACATTGCTAGTTGCAGACAAATTTTATGCAAGTTGAATTTGGTTGCAAATGACTCCTAAATCGAATAGTGTTGCAGGTATATATACAATAGAATCACGAAAAATCAATCCGATGAAAAAACAGGCTTACATTTTTTATAATTAATGTCTATTTCTGAAAATGAGCCAGTCACCCGAAATTACGGTACATTTTGTCTAAATACGGGTATCTTTCTTCTTGGGGCAATAATATCAAAAATTTCAAAAAAATCGTCTGTTATATCTACGAACATCTTTGCAGTCGGGTATAAAACAAAAATATTCAACACAATAATAATTTTCAGAATAGTCAATGTCTATTGAAATGTCAAACAATCAAATAGGTTAGAATCGGCAAATTATCTCCTTAAACCCCCGAATTCATGAGATTAACTTAAACCATGGTTAAACTAGGTTTATCTCATAAACCCGTATTGAACAACTGAAACAAAATTGGTAATCCTGGATTAAGCCAAATCACTTGGTCATCCTCGATTGAACAGCCGGGCCTTACAAGAAGATAACATCAAAATATAAAACATATCCTCACACATATCATCGTCTTCATCAAAAATATAATCAAAAGCTAACGCCGTTATTGTTTGGAATATTGCAATTTTCATGTTCCTCATAAATTTAAATAAATTTTAAACTTTTCGTAATGCGCATGCGGTGTCTGTAGCGACTCTGACGACCCTGCTTCTGAATAGGGTTATGCTAGATGAACCTGAGTCAGTGTCAGAGTAAGCAACACCAAAGTTTGCGATCGCGCGTAGTTAACTCGCATTAGGAAGACGAACGTGCAGGTTAGGGATCGTGTCAACCCGAGTAGGTTTCCGAAAATGCTTGATTACTCGAGTTTCGGACGTCCATCATCTTAACGGGTTTGAAGGTTTTCATGACGTTTCGATCGCTTGTATCTGCAATCGTCTTCAGGTGAATACTGACAAGCTTAGGTGCTACTAGGCATTGTATAGGTCTGTCGGTGCAGTAGAGCGTGCAGTAGTGCGTGTTGTATCGCACGGGGCAGTGGTGCATGTTGTTTCGCACTTCTGCATTCCGCCAGAACGGACAATAAGCGATTTTCATACATCGCCAATCTCAATGCTTAGCTAACTAAAGACGTCATTGGCTTCGATGTAGGCGGCTTCTTTGATTACTTCCACCCTGTCAAATAATTATATGGTGGTCAGTCCAGGCGTGGTCAGCGATTCTCTGTTAACCTTTCTTCATTACGGATATTGACCTCTTTGTCTCTCCGACGTAGGAATCTACACGTTCATATGGGGCTTCATAAATACAGTTCTTGCTGATTTCGGTTCTAACATAACTTTGATAAGTCACACATTTTCATTTGGGACATCCTTTTCTATCACAAATAGGGAAGCAGCTACCGCCCACCCACGCCTCGTTGATACACCCTGTACAGTCAACAGACAAGTCTAGAATTCACTAGACTGACGTGTCCTGAATCATCTAGAACTTCTTGCAGTTTGCGACGGTTGGAAAATCCGGTGACGTCCATCCGTCGACATGCGTGTAAACAACGAGAAGTGGCGTAGTTGATTCGTAACTTGGAAACAATTCCAGATACAAGCAAGCAAAACTTCGTGAAAACCCTTCAAAATAATCAAGACGATGGACCTCCGAAACGCGAGTAATAAGTTTAATATTTTTTTGAAAAACTGAATATGTTCACCTCAATTTTGAATTATGCATAAAAATGGTATAAATTAATTTTTCGTGTATTTGCAAAAATTAATTGTTCTAAGATGACGAAACGTTCAATCTAAAAACGCCATACTAAAGGTCTTCAAAAGTGACAAAGTGCATTAAGTCCTTCTATATTTCCGATGATAGGCTCGAAAAAACAATAACGATTTTTTTTTCAGATATTTTAAGACGGAAAAAGTTATAATAAACTCCTCAACTTGGCCATATTGTAATATTTTCAGTATATCTGGCCGTTGCCGAAATCCCCATGCATCGAATCGAATTAGAATCACCCGGTATAAAATTAATTATGGAAATTAATTACTGTTACTTACAGACATGTTCGCATCAACTTCACGGGGCCTTCAGAAATTGAAGTTTAAAACATTGGAACTCAATTAGTACTACTTCAATAAAAAACATTTTAATAAATTATCAATTGCAGATAACATTAGCCCCGATAAATATATTACTTCATAATGACGAAATGTATGAATGGAAAAAGTAAATATAAAACTACTTTTTGCAAACAGTGCTATTTATTTATGTCTAGAGAAATGGTACAGGTACATCGATTAAAATTATTCAATATTTCTTATTTATCAGTGTATCAAATGTAATAATTGTATCATGGATGAATGGTAAAACAGCTCCAAAACTGAAAATCCACCAGAACCATCCGCATTGCCACCCATTTAGAACCAAACCAGCCAAAAAAATACAAGCAAGGGAATGCCCACCAATAGCTAATGAAGTTGAGTTAAGGAAAACCTTCAAACAAAAGTTGTTTTTGCAACACCTGCTCTGAAAGTTCAGTTTTCGAGCGGTGTATATCGAGTCGAAAGCGCCCTATATATTCAGCCTTGGCTATGTGCTTGGTAAGGACAGTCAAATCTATCGCAGCGCACGCTTTGGCAGAAATGTGAAACATAATCGGGACTGTCAAATTTGTTTTGATAATTCCACGTTGAATTCGTTATGTTGCGAACTGTACAAATAATGGAAAAAATTATATACTTTTCCAAAATCGGCCTGGAAAATGGAGCAAAGAAAGAAATCGATCGCTGCTTAAAAGCAAAAGTGACAACCTTATATTACGATTTCACTGAATCAATTTTATTTGCGCGATATTATGAGTTCACACGTTTGTACAAACGTTTTATGGCAAAGAGGAATACACTACCTACTCTCGCCAAATCAACCATTAACTGGAAAAGTAACTGAAATCAATCCAGCTCAACAACAACAACGCAGGGTACTTACATTCAAAGATGTTTTGTAGGATGTTAATTTCACTGGGGTTTGCCTAATATTATGGGTTTGCCGTTAATTCTCAGTTCTTCAACATTTCTCAAATGTGCTGAAGCTAATTCATTACCTTTCATCACAGTTTGAGGTTGGAAAGATATGTTTATGCTTTCAAATCCTGTTCTCATTATAAAATCCAGTTGTTTAACTAACAAATATAATAAATTTCTCTCAGATATATTTTATATATTCATATTTTTTCACTTGATTTTGATATCAATTATCAAAACATGTCTTGTCATCTAACTGTCAAATAATTCCCGAATCCCGAAATGTAGAGTTCGCCATTGTCGTGCACATATACAATACGTTTTACTTCACACCCTTGTTCGCTATTACGGTAGAGTAATGAGATGTCACGACCAGAGGTGCGTTCGATTATTAACTCCATCGAGTATAATTTACTAATGAGCGTTCGAAAATCGTGAAGTTGTGTAAATTTTACAAGACTGTCGAAAATACCCGAGTATTAGCTACCGAGTTGACTCTCGTAACTCTACTAAATAGCTGGGTTTATTTAACTCCACAAAATTGACCAACTCTGGGGGACGGAAAATCTCTTTATGCTGTGTTTCACACTCTCACAGCCAACCCAAGATTGATATTATTTATGTGTATGTGTTTAATACTATTCACTGATAATAGTTGTGATCTTGGAGAAACATATGGTCTACCAAGTTCATACTGTCCCACTCGAATTCTCAACCTAGGACCTATTTTTAATAAAGCTGCTTCGAAACCATCACATGACATTCGAATCTACCATTGTTATTCCCTACTTAAATACTAACATTTAATTTACAATTGGCGAACAAGATTCTAGAAAAGTTATCTGCTATTGTCAACAATATTTTTCTCCGGTTTTCATCAACTGTCATTATTCTTGCCATTTTTCGTTTTTTTACAATAACCTAACCTATAACTCCAAATAAATTCCGCACCGTTCGAATATTACATGAATAGTACTCAACTCCAGAGTAAATTCAAGAAACCTTCAAATACTTTACTCTAATCTAGGAGTCTATAATCGAACGCACCTCAGAGACTCTACTTGATTTTTCTCTTTATAACTAAGTACGTATACAGTATCGGAAACAATTTATCTGGGGTATAGACAGAAATCTACAGAAGCAACAAGGAACGCAATGATATGATAATACCACATAAACAAGAGAGACGCACTGCTGTGCGCCCCTCCTGTTACCCCACCGGACACATTAACGGAACACGTGGCAATGCGACACAGCGCACAGCGACTCGATTCATTCTTGCCGAGCCGTGGTTGCGAAAACAAAAGACCGTGACAATTATTACCTTTTGAAACATGCCGCCTATTTACACAACCCCAGAGAAAGTACAGATCGTTAAGTGGTACTTTGGGGGTAATTCTGTACAAGATACCAGAAATCTATTCATAGTGGCTTTTGCAGATAGACCTGTACCTACGGAAGCGACTGTCCTTTCAATTATTAATAAATTTCAGAATTTTGGGTGTGTGGCAGCACATTGCAAAAAATATTGTCCCACAAATCCACCACCGCATCCTAGACAAATACCCGAGGAACGGGAAATAAGAGAAACACAAGTGTGTGCATTGGCAGAAACGACACCTTGTTCGAGTAGACAGATCGAAGTGAATTTGAATGAAAGAACTGTAAGGAATATTTTGAAGAGAAACAGTTATCATTGTTTCAAAGTCAAGACCACACAAGAACTATTGCCTGGAGACCATTTCAGACGTATGGAGTTTTGTGAAAGGATGGTCGAAAAGTGCAATACGGCATTTCGTGTAAATGATGACTTTCTAAAAAAGGTGTTATTTACCGATGAATCGTCCTTCTCAATTCATCGAAAACACAACCCATCCGTAGTACGTTATTGGTCTCGTAAAAATTAACATTTGAGTATTGCTGTGCGGACACAGTACCCAAGAAAATTAAATGTGTGGACGGGACTTTTAGGCGATCACGTCATAGGCCCATTTTTTATTGAAGGGAATTTAAATGCAGCAATATATTTGCAACTTTTGCAAAATCAAATTATTCCTTTAACGACGTTTGGTTTCAACAAGATGGTTGTCCTGCCCACAATGCAGGCACGGTGGTTACATTTTTGCATCAATTATTTCCCGATCGGTTTATTTGTACGCGAGGTACAATCAACTGGCCACCTCGATCACCAGATGTAGCACCTCTCGATTTTTATTTCTGGGGCACGCTAAAATCGGAGGTATATTGGCATGAGTTCGAACGTGCCACCAATTTAGATGAACTGAGGGCAAAAATTATTCAGTTGTGTGCTCACGTAACACCAGTTACCCTTGCGGCTACCAGAACAGAATTGTACAATAGATTCGGCTATTGTTTGGCCCAAAGTAATGGTTTGTTCGAACATTTAATAAAATAATTCCGTACACAAAATATTTAATTTGGTTTGTCTTTTCTTGTAAATATTTTTTTTCTCTCCATTCAAGAAATAATTGTTTTTCTGTTAGAAATAAGTTTTTTGTTTATATTCTTACAGAAATATCGTTTGCTTTTGTTTATGTTTAAGAATTTTATTTTCCACCACGGCACCAAAGATATTTTGATCTACCTGTCGTCCGACAGATTAAATTGAATCAATGATTCAGTTTAATTTGTTCAAATTATCTGATGTGAAATTATCGTCAAAAATTCTTCTTCATTGCAGCGCACACATTCTCCCGACTGCTGCTGGTATGATACTGACGTCCTGAGCTAACCGCCCTGACTCTCCTATCTTTGTGTCGTGACGTCGATATCCCTTCCTCGAGCGAGTCGAGGAGAAATAGTAATGCTCTCTCAACATATAGCAAGCTAAGTCAAATTCAAAAATAGCTTTATTGTTTAAAAATATAAATTTTGTAACAAAGCATGACAAAAGAACTTTAATAAAACATAATTAAAACATTATACCTCATAGTTTTTGTTCAAATTTATACATTTTTCCAGCAGAGCAGTCAATAGAACATAAAAATAAAAAGCTATAATTAAAAACCTAATTAAGACACAATACTATTTCGTATTCACTTACACACATATATGTATATATAAATCTATACAAACAACAAGAAAAATAAATTTCAGAGAGAAGAAGATAAAAACTCTTCGACAGAATAAAATGGCTGTTCTACAAGTAGTTTTTTTGTTGCCCTCCTGAACCTACAATAGGCTTCAGTTCTTTTAATTGGTTCTGGCAAGTGGTTAAACATTTTTAAACCATTAAAATGAAAGAATTCTTAACAAGAGTTGATGTTGGAATTGGCAATCTTATGTTGTTATCCTGTCGTGTGTTATAGACATGAACTCTAGTAGGGAATGAACTTTTATATTTATATATGATGCAGACTGTTTCAAGAATAAAAAGAGCTGGAAGGGTCAATATTTTATTCTTAACAAAAAGGGGTTTACATGATTGTCTGTAGTTTGCTCTGCAGAGATATCTGAGTGCTCTCTTCTGCAAAACAAATATCATGTTGAAATGATATCGACTACATGCTCCCCAGAAAGGTATACCATATACAAGGTGAGATTCTACAAGTGAAAAATACACGGGTCTAGCTGCTACTGTACCTAGCTCACTTACAATAACTCTTACAGCATAGGCACCCTTTGAAATTCTTTTTCCAAGGGCCACAACGTGATCATCCCAATTTAGTCTACTGTCAATTTGTATTCCCAAGAATTTGTTGCGCTCTCATGAAACCACCATACCCAAGATAAATACTTTCCGATACTGTATTTCTTGAACTTTCAAAGCACGTGTTGCAAAAAATTATGTATGCAACTCGTGGACTAAGGTGCGAATATGTCAATCGATAGACTCGTGGCGACATCTACCAAACGCATCCTCATATAAATGCATCATAAATCTAAAGTTCACGTCGCGACAACGCGATTGTCACTTAATTCGGCCCTCAGCCCACTTGTTGCATAAACTACTGTTATAAGGGAAATATGGTTCAAAGCATTTTATCGACAGCTCAAAACAGCGTTTGTGGCTGGTATCCCTACTTCGAAAGAGTGTCCAGTATTGAATTCAAAGAAGTTTTTCTGAAATCTATACATGTCCGAAAATCAGGGATCAAGGGAAGTAAATTGTTTGAACATTTTTGGGAGGTAGATTTAGATAGAGCTCGTCCAATATTGAAACGACCGTTTGGTAGGTAGAGAGGGGGAAAACACGAGTGGACACGATTTACTGTGGCAGCTTATGTTACGGCGAATCTTCACCAGTGTCTTGGCATGCAGCGTTTGAAAGGTTAGATTTGTTTGATTAATAAATAGGTAATGCACTTATTATTTTGAATTAATGAATTTTGACAAAAAATTCATAATCTCCGACCCCGAAAACCTCCACATACCAATTTTGAATCGAGTCGGACCATAATCACAAAACGTCTCGTGTATCGCCTATACCAAATAATGTGGTACGCCTATGGAATTTCTATTAATTGCCACAGTTCGGGCATCTTCGAGAGGAATTGGTTGTTAGGTAGGGGAAGGCCAAAGTGGTCGTTTCAATATTGGACGAGCTCTAATAAATATACTCAGTTCTAAACACTAAGCGCCCTTCTAATACGGTGGATAAATTGGTTACAAAATAGGCAGAAAATGTTTTCATTCAGTATCACCGATTCTGGCTGAGTTAACTCAAGTGTTTATTCCCAGACAATGATAAAATTTTATAATCCCTACAAAATATAATGGGAATTCCTAAATTTGACAAAATATTAGTATATCCACCTTTATTTATAACGCAATCGTGAATACTGAAAAATAAAAATTCCTTATGAGAATTTAACTAACATTTGCATTTTCGGTGGATTGGTTCGAAAGCTCCTCCCTTTTATGACGTCAAACCACAGACCTCATAAAAGAGATCAAAATGGTACCTTATAGGGCACCGCCATTAGACTCCCATATTAGAGTATCTCTTTAATTTTGGCCCATCATTCATTTTCATTTATATTTATCATTCAATCTCCATTTTGCTTTTTGCTACTCATAAATGTGTGAGCCTGAATACGATAGATACCTACATTGTGGATATCTAGCAGTTTAGTGCTTCTAAATAATAAATTCGCACATCAATAAAAAATGGAAAACCTGCCCTGAACTCTGAACGGCAATCAATTTTGACACCGTTTTGTCAAATCGTGAATACATCTCTTATCTCGCTTCATTCCTTTTATTAGAAAGATAGACATCTAAAAATCAGGGGTACCAACTTGAAGTGAAGTTTGTCAGCCATAGCAAAGGGGCTATTTTGCAATCATTGGCCAGGTTATGTCTACTTCTTTTATGAAGTATGTGCGTCAAACTTAGTCCACAGTACGAAATAATGAACTGAACTGACCGAGAATGAACAGCAATATTGCGATAATAGAGCCTACGCTATCCATTATTATACACATCAATTTGCACATTTTCTTGATAAAAATTTAAGGAATAATACTCACATTCGGTAATATTCAGAGAGACTCTATTATGACTATTCATTCTGAGTACCCGGCACAAGGTTGGGCTAGGTTCATTCTGGAACTGCAACGGATGCAGCAACCAAAATTCATATGTGGACCGTTGCACATTGTGTTCGCAACGCACTTCGAACAGATCGCAGCGATCCCCAATTGCCGCGAAAACAAAGAGATTCATAGTTTGTTCGTGGATGTCTATGTGGTAGAGTGTAACAGGTCTATTCCGTAGCGATGTCATTATCCAACTATTATCGTTATATTAACGATATTTGTGTCAAATCGTATTCCGTAAAAATATAAAGTCGTTACGATATCGATAGTAAACGACAGAGTCTAACGTTCGCTAACGGGAACAGAATGGGTGCAGTTTTTTTTTTTTTTATGTTCTGGTTCCCACGAAAAGGGATATCCTGTAATGTTCAGAGAACATCGTGGGAACCAAGGGAAAGAAGGTAGGAGTTGGTGTTCTTCTTAAATTTCTGGAGGTTGTATGCCTCGGGGAACACCTCCCTAGGCAATGAGTTCCAAAGCCTCGCTGTTCGTTGGATGAACGAGTCTTTGGAAAGTGATGTTCTGCAGGTCTCCAAAGTGACCACGAAGGAGTGTGATGACTGAACTTGACGGGTTAGTCTCGAAGAGACTGCCAAAGCAGGAACGATTGTTGATATTTCAGAAGAGCATCGCCCATGAAAATATCTATAAAATAGAGACAAATCGCCAACTTTTCTACGGTGTTCCAGACAAGTGAGCGAGTTTGTAAGCGAGGCATCACCGACGAGACGAATTGCCCTTTTTTGGACAGAATCCAATAGCCTCAGGATATGTTTAGGTGCCGCGCTCCAAATATGGGAACAGTATTCCAGGACAGGTCGGATCTGTGCCTTATAGATCATAAGCAGCTGGGTGGGGGTGAAATAGCTCTTGGCACGAAACAAAAAACCAAGTTTTGGGTTGCACTTTTGGCAATGGACCTCACGTGATTTTCCCAGGAAAGGTTATTGCTGATAGTAATACCAAGCATCGATATGGATGACTTCAGTGGTATGGTTACTCCTGACAAAGTTATGTTAGGCACAGTGAGATCGACTTTTCTAGAGAAAAGACATGCTTGTGTTTTATTTGCATTGAATTCTACCAAGTTATTAGATCCCCACTCGAGAATTGTTGCTAAGTCCATATTTATATTATTAACATTTCTTCCTCGTTCATTCCTGGTTTCACGAGCTGATATAGGGGCCCTGGAAGAGAAAGCGGTATGGAGGGTACTATCATCGGCAAAGCTGTGTACTGGACATGAAGTTGCTTTCAACAGGTCGTTGATGTGAAGTAGAAATAGTGTTGGTGCGAGAATAGATCCTTGCGGAACACCAGCATTTATGAGTAGAGTGTCAGATGAAACTCCGTCGACCACTACATGGAGAGACCTGTTTGAGAGAAAACTAGCAAGCAGAGAACACAGCTGAGGGGGCAAGCCATAAGACGGAAGCTTGGCGAGAAGTCCCTGGTGCCAAACTCGATCGAACGCCTTGGAGATATCTAATGCCACAGCTAAAGTTTCTCCATACTTTTCAATAGATAGCTGCCATATATGTGAGACGTAAGCGAGCAGGTCACCAGTTGATCTCTGATGGCGGAAGCCATATTGCCTATCGTTGACAATTCCTGAGTCTTCCAGATATTTCATGAGCTCGATGTTGATGGCTTTTTCCATGACCTTTGAAATAATAGATAGCAGTGCGATAGGTCTGTAGTTGCTAGGTAGGGCCTTTTTGCCTTTTTTAGGGACTGGCTGTACTCTTGCAATTTTGTTTGTTAACGACTTGAACTAGTTTTGTGGAAATTGTGGATTTATATTTTGATATGACATTTTAGGTGGAGAATTGTATAGAAGGCAAGTTGTATTGATATTTTTCATATGCTATTTAATGAATTCTGAAGAAAAATAAATAAATTTATTCGTTCGAGGGTTTCTAAATACAACATATATTGCGTTCTGGTGGTCTTCGAAGAACGTTTTCTCTTAACTTTGGTATTTTCCATGATTTTTTAATAAAATCCAAACCACCCCGATCTTCGAATACCTGATCATAGACAAGACAGGACAAGACTTCTATACTGACATTTGATTATGAAATAACAGTTGTTAAGTTAGCAACATTCAGCACGGAACGAAAAATTATCATTAACCATCCTGGGGGGGGGGGGGGGGGGGGGGGGGGGGGGGGGGTGACATTTTAGGTGGAGAATGTATAGACAAGTTGTATTGATATTTTTCATATGCTATTTAATGAATTCTGAAGAAAATAAATAAATTTATTCGTTCGAGGGTTTCTAAATACAACATATAATATGCTCTGGTGGTCTTCGAAGAACGTTTTCTCTTAACTTTGGTATTTTCCATGATTTTTTAATAAAATCCAAACCACCCCGATCTTCGAATACCTGATCATAGACAAGACAGGACAAGACTTCTATACTGACATTTGATTATGAAATAACAGTTGTTAAGTTAGCAACATTCAGCACGGAACGAAAAATTATCATTAACCATCCTGAAAACATTCATTGGAACTCTTTACTGAAATTGCCAAGGTCATTTCTAGCGACACCTTTTAAGGAATAAGTATTTTTGACATATTGTTGACACGCATCGTTAAGAGCCGGCTACCGACAGTCGTTTGATAACCGATCGTTCAATAACGACTTTTTACGGAATAGACCTGTAAGATACGAAGTAGAGGCGACCTTCGCCCATCTGCTTACCGGATGAAATATATTTTTTATTAAATGTTATATGTTAACAAATATATTACAAATGGCTTGCCTGAATAAATTCGGTCAAACAATTTTTTTACAAGCTTTTATTTAGCTTCACCTGTCCCGGTGTCTGTAATCAAATCTTACAAGTTGAATTTGACGCACTTCTAGTCGTCCGATTAACTTGAAATTTGGCAGGTTTTCATAATTCCAGTGACAATACATTATTAAATTTTTGTTAGAGAAAAAACAAAATGGCGGCTCGATATGGCGAACGAGTTTTGTAATTATGGACCCATTCTATTAAAAATTGATATCTGGGGGTTTTTGGGGTCGGAGAATTTCTTGTCGAAATTTAATGAATTCAAGATGGCGACAAGTTTGGTGATTATGGTCCGATTCGATTCAAAATTGGTATGTGGGGATTTTCGGGGTCCGAAATTATGATTTTTTGTCAAAATTCATAGATTCAACATGGCGGTTCCAATATGGCGGAAGAGTTTTGTGATTATGGTCCTATTCTATTGAAAATTTGATATGTGAGGGTTTTTGAGGTCGGATATTATGATTACATAATCACCATTCAAAAATTCAAAATAGCGGCTCCTATACATTTTGCTTTAAGATCAAAAAATTTAAAATTAAATAAAAATAAAAAAAAACGAGCTCTTGTTAAAATACGCTAAAAACTGAAAAATAATTCTTTTAGATATGTGATGTAGGTTATTCTGTGAGTAACAGATTCAAAAGCTTGTCGCTTTTGTATTCAAACTGAAAACTTTACGAGGTAAGCTTTTGAATCTGTTACAGAATAACCTACATCACACATGTAAATAAATTATTTTTAACTTTTCAGTACATTTTAATTTGTCTTTTTTTACTCTTGATTTTGTTGTAAATTTTTTGGTCTTAAAGCAAAATGTATAGGATGAATTTTTTAATGTTGACCAAGTAATCATAATATCCTACCTCAAAAAACCCTCACATACCAGTTTTCCATAGTTTTTCGGGTCTCGGGAATTATTTGACAGTTAGATGACAAGCCATGTTTTGATAATTAATATCAAAATCAAGTGAAAAACACAACGAATTTAACGTAAATTAACGTGGAATTATCAAAACAAATTTGACAGTCCCCATATTGTTTCAGATTTCTGCCACAGCACGCGTTGCGATCGATTTGACTGTCCCCACCAAGCACTTCGCACATAGCTGATAAATGGATAAACTCAAATAGGTCAATTCTCAATATGCAGCAGAAATATTTTCAATTCATTGGCACTTTTCGCTCTCAGCCATTTCAGAAATCAACTTTCAATGAACACCAATTCTATTTATAATTCCTATACAATGGTTCCCTAACTTTTTTAATGTGATGGTTGATGCATACTACCTATATACAAATCAACAGAAACATTGAAAAGTCAATTCGAATATCGTTTCAACCATAAAAAGTATCGATTTTGGGGGTGACCAATACCACAGAAATGACAACTCCTCATGTGTAATAATTGGAAAATTTCTTAATTGTACCTTTATGATCGATAGCAACATCTAATATATCAAATTCTCGTGTCACAATGTTAGTTACCTTACTCCTCCGAAACGGCTTTACTGATTTTTACCAAATTTTATATGCATATTCAGTAGGTCTGAGAATCGGCACTATCTATTTTTCATACCCCAAGGGTTTTAATTTTTTTTTTAATTTTTGTACAAAATTTTTTTTTAATTTTTTTATGATACAGTATTCAAAAATACATACAACCCTAAGTGTTGTTCACACTTAAATTTTCTCCTTTATTTTTTGAATATTTTTTTTTTTACTCTTAATTTTCACCTTTCTACGATCAACCCCTATTAGAATAGAAAAACGGGAAAACAGGAAAACGGGATAACGGGATAACGAAAAAACGGGATGACGGGATAAATAAACGGGATAACGGGAAAACGGATAACGAAAACGGATAACGAAAAAACGGGATAACGGGGAAACGGGAGACGGATAAGGGGATGAGGGGAAAATGGGATAACGGGATAGAGAAAAATGGGATAACAGGAAAACGGGATAACGGGATAACGGGATGACAGGATAACGGGAATAACGGGAAAACGAGATAACGAGACAACAGGAAGCGGAAGGAGTCAAAAGCATAATCTAGATGGAACAACATAAAGGAAAACATAGAAAAAAAGAAATTATACGCGGACATTGGACAGGACAACGTCTGTCGGGTCAGCTAGTATTTATATAATATCGTTGATTAAATTAATTACTAAATCAAGAATTAGGAACAGCAAAACTATCAACTATGAAATTCATATTGTTGTTTCATATTGAAAATACAGTGTGTCGTCCACAAGGTACGGTGTACCCCTGAGATATGCTTATTGAAGATTGAGGTTCGAAATTCAGGATATTGTGTACAGAGTACACTCACTTTGACAGTATTACCAAAAATTCGCCACTTCTGGTTTCACCGAAAAGTTACCCTAGCTACTGTTTGTCAAAAAGCAGCATGCCCTTCTCATATCACCTTGAAAGATAATAAGCCGATTACTTTGTTGCCATTCCTTCGGTCATGTACATTTAAAAAAATTGTTAATCTTAATCATAAACTTATGCTCATTTTTCAATCTACATTTTCATGGTTGAAAAGATAATATAGTTTTCTCAACATGCATCATCACTACACTAATCTAGAGAAATATCTTCAAGAAAAAGTTACTATTTGGTATTTGTTGCATTGTTTTTGAGACACAATGCTCGTACACGTTAACTATGACTTTATTATCGAAAACATTTTAAATTCGGATTTATACAAGGCCATAAGTAACTACTAGAAATTCTGTATGATGTTTCGTGACCTCACTGGTTATTGTAATTTAGATTTGGTTGGGGGAAGGTCAAAATAACTAGAACCACTATCGATCTGTTGCCGACGTTTCGACTTTCATAAAGTCATCTTCAGGGCAAAGAACAGTAGGTATATTGATAGGGACATTTACATATACTGTGTTAGTGGCAGAAGGAGAGTTGGTTTCAACCAATGAATATGCATTTACGGATAGATTTACGAATAAAATGACCAATCTTCCACCCATTAGTTAGTATTCATCAAGATCACCACATATCAACGCCATTTCGTCTTCAACTATTGCAACACCACCCAAAATTAAAGTAGAAAATTATCAACACGTGATAATAAGCTATTTCATAAAAAAATTACTCGGTTCTCAAGTGAGCAGTTTTGAAAATCCAGACATTGTTCTTTATTGAATGAAAATTAAGGAATCCAAGTAGTTTTAAATATTGTGTCTGTCCATGAATTATCATTGATTATTGTATTGTAAGCTTGAGTTGGCCTTTACCTCCATATGAAAACCAAATCGATACATATAACTGCAACAAAAATAGCACCTATTTCATCAACCAAAACAAAGTAGTTTAAATTCAGAGATTTGCAAATAATTTACGCTTTACCATGCTATAACTGCAACAAAAATAGCATATATTTAATCAACCAAAACAAAAGCAATTCAAATTCAGAGATTTCTAAATAATTTATACTTTACCATGCTTGTATCCTTCAATAACTTCCCTATATATTTAGCAATTATCACTTCTATTAACATATTGTTTTCATTTGATAAACTTTCTAAAGGAAGACCTAGTTTTTAATTGCTTCTTTATCATTCTATATATTAAAAAAGGCACATGGTTCATTACGAAACGTTTTGCTTAGCTAAGGAAATAGGATAGGTGGAAAAATAGTAGCAAAAGGATACACAGCAAAGCAGAATTACTGTTGAACATTGTTAGTCCGAGAATGAAAGCCAACATCTCACAACACAAAAAAGCTATCATTAGGCTCAGCCCTGTGACCCATCTGAAATATTACAATGGAAAAATTATACATCCTAGTCACTTTTGAAGTTTATATGCAGAAAAAAATTCACACTGAGATTCAAAATTCCATAACTTGTTAGATATATCATAAGAAATATGTATTTGAAATGTTAGTTTATCACCAAATTCCCCATTTAACCATTCAGAAACAATTTTAGCAGAATGAGTGGGACATCCATCATGTTCAAACCATCATTTATTTTGTTCTTGTAATCTCATATTATCCAAAACCATTAAGGTTTTGTCAAAAAAAAAAACAGCCCTATTAATTTGTCGTTAATAATACCGCACCACACGTTTGTTTTTTGGTAATACTGGTTTTTATTGGCAATGACAAAATTTGGATTTTCGTCCGACCACCACCTACAATTTTGGGAAGAGACAACGCCATATGTTGTGAATGTGGATTCATCCCCAAAAAGTATGTATCTATGGAAATACCGCAATGAATAGTCTCGTTCTTGAAACGAGCAAATAAACGGGCTTATAGGCATGATATTTATTTTTCTTAAGAATCTTCTTAACAGAGCCTTTTTTTACACCCGTATACACAGAAATTTCTTGGTTGGATCTTCTAGGGTTTTCAACAACTGTCTGAAGTACTTCTAATTGATTTTCTTCAGTACATACAGTTTTTTATATTTACAGTCTAAAGACCCTGTCTGTTTGAAATTAATTAAAATTCTTCTTACAGTTGACTAGTGAACTTGTTTGTCTTAAAATTTTTTTATCCATATTAAATTCGCCTTGGAATTAATTTTTAAATGGATGTCGTTCATTGAAAATATCTGCTGCTTCACGCATGGTTTATTTAATATGAAATAATTATTCAAGAATAAAAAATTTACACGTTCAGCCCGGTATACAAAAAAAAAATGGTTCCCCTGGACCGGAAGAATTTTTTGAGTTAATATGAAAGATATTCTAGCTATCACCCCAATATATATTTTTCTGTGAATTGCGACCTTTTTTTCTCTAATTTCTCACACAGAAAAACGTGACTCACGGTTGCGTCTCGTTGTCTGAGAGAGTATGTAATACTCTGTGGATCGTATGGTGCATATGTTTCTTCTCAACTCATCTAAGTAACAAAATATGAAAGTATTGGTTTTTTTCAGAATTCTTTCTGCAAGAAATAAAGAGATTTTTTTATAAAATGATATATTTTTTATATGTATGGTCTTATCAAAATATGCTCCATAAATTGACAAGCTGATTTGCTGTACCCAGTCAGCAAACACCTACGTTCCCCACAGACATCACATATTCACTTCCCATACGAATAGCATTTGTATTGTGCCTATATGCTACGTTACACTGTCCGAAACAATTTCATGTACTGTGCCAAAAATATGTTACGCGCTATCTGGTAGGATATTTAAAAGAATGTGAGCCACCCAGGGCTGAACAGTTAATAACATTTGTTTTTTTTCCCTGGGTATCCACGATTATTTTAGGCGAATTTCATGTTTGTCGATTAAGTAATTTGAACAATTTATCAATAAAAATTTTGCACTTTAAATTAGAGTTTTTTAATATGCATATTATCATTACTACTGTTTTACCTTGTTAAAACGAATTTTTGCGAGATTTTAAAGTTGTGTTTATAATAGCGTTGCAAAAACACAAAGTTTGTGCAATTCCCTAAAAAATAAAAATCTAATTAATTTTACAAATATGCTTGAATTTGAACAGAGTTGTGCAAAATTGATTTGATTTTCATTAATTTATGAGTGTTTAAGGTGAATATAAAAAAAAATTGGGAAATTCTTGGGAGGCCATGTTTTGGTCTTTTGGCATAACACTAAACAACTTTTCTCAATAGCATTTTGCTGAATTTTCTGAAATAAGGGTACTTAACAATTTTTATATTTTTTGACCTACCCTGTATGCTGTTTGACTTGCACCTAATATGATTTTGGCACATGCACCAACTTCAGCAATATTTGTATTTTGGTTGTTCAATTAATTTAAAAAAAATTTTAATATGTTGCACACTTAAATGACACACTGTATAGTATTCCCTGTAAATGTGGGAAACGATTTATAGGACAAACTAAATACCTAAAAACCAGAATATATCAACACAAATATGACTGCTATGATAAGAATAGAAATAAAGACAAAGCAGCACTTGCTGACATCATTTTGAATCATCGTGCAATTTTGCTTTCAATTCGGTGAAAATTTTGGAAAGATGACTTATTCAAAGAGATTGTTGGGAGAAATGATTCGAATCAATTTCCTTGATAATTGCATAAACCAAAAAAGTGATAAGACAAAACCTGAAAAAAATATACACGCTTATTCTAGAAAAGTACAAAAGAAAAACAGATTTCTGAATAATAGATATAAGATTTGTTCTGGTTTCTTGTCTATATCCATGTAGCGCTCGACACTATTTCAGGTGGAATGATCAATTGCTTATTGACCATATACTGTTGTGTTTTGCTTCATTTTAACGTGTCTGTATTTGTTATATACATTTTTAAAGTTTTAATGTGTGCCAATGTGTTTTTTATCGGAAGAAGCTTATATCGATTACTCAACAGTTTTCTGAAGTTTAATTCATGAACAGGAAAAACTTAGTTTCAAAGGTGGGTCCTCTGTTTTCATCTATACATAAATAATGTAATTTCAGATTTGAAAAAGGAATAAAATGATTCCCAAACGTCAGCGATAAAAAAATTGATGTACTTCCTGGCCTTAATTCCCGTTAAATCCAACTATATTAAATTCGTGTGACAATGAATCATTTATCAATTATATCTAGCCTACAATCACTGGAAAAACCTCTTTGATGAAATTCTTGTCCATAACATTATAAACTTACTGAGTTTTGTAATTGCTTATTTCGATCATTTTTTCCTCCCAGGGTGAATTCACTAGACAGCCCTTCATCATCTCGTCGTTGTTCCATAGTAGGGAGACACAAACGATAAAATGGGATATCAAAATCAAAAAACGGGCAGGAATCAAACCTGAGCTGTTATACATTATCTGAAAAAAAGCTTTGGAGGTAAAGCTTCTAGGATTATACTGGAATATACTCACCGTTGGAAGGAAGAGTTAATACTGGATATGATCCATAATTAATTTTTTTATCAGCATATTTAAATACAGAATTGTTGAACACAAAATACTGGTAGCAGCAAAATAAATTAAGTACCTATTTTATCAGTATTTTTTCTTGGGAATATGAATTGGTTAATTCATTTCTGATTCTGATAGACTAGATCTCAAAACCAATACTTAATACAAACAAAAATAAAAAAGTAATACCGAAAACCGCGTTCAGTGTCGCTTTTAAAAAAAATGTTGAGTTATGCACACCACAGAATACTCACACATAGAATGGAAACTGCATTCATAACCACAAAACTACAATTCTCAGCGCCTCCCGTGTTTGGCCGTAAAACTAAAATGTATAACGCCAAACCTAATACAGTGGTTTCAACACAACATATATTTTTACATTGGTAATTGATAAGGAAGATATTCTCAATAAAAATAAAACAGAATCAAATGGCAATGAAAGACTCCTCGAAATAGAGCTTCATTTTTCATCATAGATTCTTCAATTGTCAATTGAAAATGTTTTCCTTTCCAACCTGAATACCTCTCAAGAACACAAGATATGCAATTTATTTCCATAATTTGTTATATATTCCACCAATATAAAAATATGGTAATTTTTCTTTAAAAAATATATAGTTTAGAAAAACTTCTGTAGCAAAATGGACTAAAAAGTTGAAATTGATAACAATAAAGTATTGATCAAAAAATGTATCTTTGATGTTAAAACAGCGTGAGGTGCTTGATATCAGTTGCCTTGAATTTTGTGTAGCTATTCGTAAAAGTAGAGTCATTATGAGAAGTAACTAGGTACTATTACCTCCACCTGAAAAAGCTATTGTCTCGTGATTTTGTACTCAATTCATTGAAAATCATCAAGTGAAGGATCTTTTGTTAACTTTAAACATCTTGTAGTATAAAAAAGCAATACAGGGCATGAAACGGTAAAATAATCAACTTTTTTTATGAATTTATTGACCATTGTATAATTGGCAACATATTGATATACTTCAAAAGATTATAAATTAAAGTAAATAATATTTCTTATAGCATAACTTATCAAAATTCCCTGAAGATAAATGACAGTAAAAAAACAAATTTTTTGTACACGCTCCTCAAAATGCCTACTTTGGATACTGAAAAGAGTTCGCAAAATGCCACTTTACCGGACTAGGCCGGTAAAGTCATAATGGCAACACTTCATTGGATTATTTTTGTTTATTCAGAAAACTTATAATTAACATCTCCAAAACGTTTCAGGAGCGCAATGCACTATAGATTAATTGATATTTCATAGTGACAGCACACGTTTTCTTCGAAATAGATTTTGGAATGCGTACTTCATGAAAAATGAACACTAATAAGTGACAAGTATTTGACATATATTGATAAACAATCGCTTGCTAGATTTTTGCACAACTTCCTTACACTACCACTACCATATGGATGGTGATTGAAAATGTATGCACGGCGAGAAAATATGTGTGGCATTTCTGTTCTGTTTATTTGGAAAGCTAATACAAAAAAAATGTTGTATGCAACACGTACGTAAATGGCTTCAGTGGACATCATCTTCATGATCTGAATCGTCCGCTAAAGCCTCACTTTGCGAACTTGTTACATAACTACTATTACCCAACGCTAGGTTTTAGGTTATGTCGAGGCATTCAACAAAATTAGCTGCGGGTATAGGATTCGCCTCCTAACCACGGTCGAGGACTGTTGGCGTTCTTAGGTTAGGAGTCAAGTAAATGTTAAAAGTGTATGTCCTGCCGTTTATAAACGTGCATTGCAAAAATAAAAGTATTTATGTGTAGTTGAATAAATGTTTGTGAAGATAACAGGTTCCTTCTTCTCTACGCCAGTAACCAGGCTGGATGACAACGGAATTGTCGGAAGAAGGGGTCTTCAATTGTACTATCAGAGGATACTGTAAAAGTCAGACTGCCGATAACGTGCATCGCAAATAACATTTTATGTGTAAAATTCGGGCATTCGTGGTATCATTTCGAGTGAGATTTCCAGAGTGCCCTACGAAGGGTGGCAAGTGGGGTTTAAACCCACGAGGTCCTCGGACATGGCCAACTTTCTGATGGGAAAAGGCCAAGATATTGGACGAGAAAGAGAGAGAAAGAGTAGCTGCGGGTATAGATTATTATGATTTTCGAATTCTTCATCTGAGAACAGGCTTATGTTATGGTGGTCTCTATGAATCCAACATTTACGGGATGTGTTTTGAGGACTTCCAGCCACACGATATTCAGTAGTGGGACCATGTGTCACATAGAATTCGACACTTGGTTTTCTACTGTCGATATCTACTCTGGAAATCGACGGTTGCATTTTTTGGCACTGTGTGCTGTGTTTCCCCGGTCGACTACGCTTCGGGTGTTCTCGGCAATATATTACTCGATAGAAAAAAATTAGTTACATTTTGGTGATTTCTAGTAACTTTTTATATTATTATAGTTGGAAAAATGTATCCTGCCAATATAATAATGATAAAATAATTGGAAATCCAAAATTAGATGCCAGAGTGACCGGACATATAGTTTAATCATTTTCAATTGCAGAAGCTGTTTCTATAAGGTGCAAATCAAAAACTCACTCCGCTAACACGAGCGTATATGCGAAGAAACGGAACGAAAAATAATGTGTACTACTCGTAAACATTCTCCGTCGGCGAACCGAAGATCAAAAGAGCCGATAGTCAACGTGGGTTTCAGTTACCGCAAGCCAATGATAATGCTTGTAGGTGTGTCTATACGTTGAGACTAATAAATCACCAGTTATATACGTGTTTCAGGAGGTCTGAGTAAATGAAAGCCAGTAGCGTCTCGGGTCTGGGATCGAAATTGGTTTTAAAATATTCTATAGTTGTGTTGTGTTTTGATGGAAAATATAGCTTTTTTAGATCATGGGAAAATGAAATTATGATGATCCGATTGCCCATCAATACATACTTCCTCGTTTATGGCATATTTTTTATTTTAACGTATTTTTAAAATATCTAAATGAAATTAGTTAATCTCCGCCTCTGCTGCTCAAAGGATTCTGCCTCAAGACTGGCAATGCTTCTGCAATTGTGGATGGTTTAACAATACGTAATTATATTCAGGTTATATAATATATATTATAGTCAAACTAATTGGTTTGGCTATACCTACGTACATTATTTGTCTGTTTTCCCAGAGGTTATACACTTATACTTGTGTTGGGAGTTTTTCTTGAAATATTTCCATTTGGTATTACCTATTAGTTTCTAGTTTTTTTGTGTAATGTTATTCATTTCAAGACAATTTCTGAAATCATCATGTTGGGGATGCAAACTTACATACCGAATACCGAAAGAAGAACATCATCCGATAAGACCTGGTTTAACAGAAACTGCTCTAGAGCTGTGGCTTCCAAACAGGCAGCATACCATCGATGGCTAAAAAATCCGGGCCCTGAGACCAGAGCAGCATATGTCGAGGTTAGAGGCATATGCAAAGAGACAATAGAATGCTCAAAAGATGCCCTCAATGCCAAAATAAGATCAAAACTTGCTGAATGTCCTAACGGATCCCTTCATTTTGGTCTTTCGCCAAACTGTGGGAAGAAACTCCACTTCCAGCTCATTTCCTCCTCTAACCAAAGAAGATGGAACACTAGCAACGACTGCCCAGGAAAAAGCCAATATCTTTGCGCACCTATTTGCTGGAAATTCCACTCTGGATTCATCGGGAAAACAACCCCCGAACATTACACCTATTGACAGTCACATGCCCGAGATCACCTTTCGCCAACGTACTATCAGAAAGATTTTGCTGGGTCTCAACACCAACAAAGCCTGTGGATCTGACGGAATCCCGCCGATTGTTCTCAAGAAATGTGCCCTGAACTAACACCTGTTCTTTGCAAGTTGTTCAACCACTCTTACAATTTGGGGTATTTCCGTCCAATTGGAAAATTGCAAGAGTACAGCCAGTCCCTAAAAGGCAAAAAGGCCCTACCTAGCAACTACAGACCTATCGCACTGCTATCTATTATTTCAAAGGTCATGGAAAAAGCCATCAACATCGAGCTCATGAAATATCTGGAAGACTCAGGAATTGTCAACGAAAGGCAATATGGCTTCCGCCATCAGAGATAAACTGGTGACCTGCTCGCTTACGTCTCACATATATGGCAGCTATCTATTGAAAAGTATGGAGAAACTTTAGCTGTGGCATTAGATATCTCCAAGGCGTTCGATCGAGTTTGGCACCAGGGACTTCTCGCCAAGCTTCCGTCTTATGGCTTGCCCCCTCAGCTGTATTCTCTGCTTGCTAGTTTTCTCTCAAACAGGTCTCTCCATGTAGTGGTCGATGGAGTTTCCTCTGACACTCTACTCATAAATGCTGGTGTTCCGCAAGGATCTATTCTCGCACCAATACTATTTCTACTTCACATCAACGACCTGTTGAAAGCAACTTCATGTCCAGTACACAGCTTTGCCGATGATAGTACCCTCCATACAGCTTTCTCTTCTAGGGCCCCTATATCAGCCCGTGAAGCCAGAAATGAACGAGGAAGAAATGTTAATAATATAAATATGGACTTAGCAACAATTCTCGAGTGGGGATCTAATAACTTGGTAGAATTCAATGCAAACAAAACACAAGCATGTCTTTTCTCTAGGAAAGCCGATCTCACTGTGCCTAACATAACTTTGTCAGGAGTAACCATACCACTGAAGTCATCCATATCGATGCTTGGTATTACTATCAGCAATAACCTTTCCTGGGAAAATCACGTGAGGTCCATTGCCAAAAGTGCATCCCAAAAACTTGGTTTTGTTTCGTGCCAAGAGCTATTTCACCCCACTCAGCTGCTTATGATCTATAAGACACAGATCCGACCTGTCCTGGAGTACTGTTCCCATATTTGGAGCGCGGCACCTAAACATATCCTGAGGCTATTGGATTCTGTCCAAAAAAGGGCAATTCGTCTCGTCGGTGATGCCTCGCTTACAAACTCGCTCACTTGTCTGGAACACCGTAGAAAAGTTGGCGATTTGTCTCTATTTTATAGATATTTTCATGGGCGATGCTCTTCTGAAATATCAACAATCGTTCCTGCTTTGGCAGTCTCTTCGAGACTAACCCGTCAAGTTCAGTCATCACACCCCTTCGTGGTCACTTTGGAGACCTGCAGAACATCACTTTCCAAAGACTCGTTCATCCAACGAACAGCGAGGCTTTGGAACTCATTGCCTAGGGAGGTGTTCCCCGAGGCATACAACCTCCAGAAATTTAAGAAGAACACCAACTCCTACCTTCTTTCCCTTGGTTCCCACGATGTTCTCTGAACATTACAGGATATCCCTTTTCGTGGGAACCAGAACATAAAAAAAAAAAACTTTAGTGAAGTGGTGTATTTAAATCTTAAGACAATATAATTTGCGGAAACTCACTTTGAAGGAGACAAAGTCTGTTCTAATATTTTTCGAAGTTTCTGGACAGCCTAATGAAGTCATCGGAAATTATTTTGTTATGAATTATTTTGAAAACTTTTTACACATTATTTGTGAATGTTCCATTTGAAAATAAAACTAACAAAAACAGTTATTTTTAATTGATCTAAAACAAACAAGATGGTGTGAAAATGTGAAATCTTCGGTATGTTGAATACATTTTTTCCCTTCTCTCTTTTCCTCTCAACTTTCTTTGAAAGTTCTCGTTTTCACTTTATTTCTTGTCCACAGACGATACAGGAAGACGTCTGTCTATAGACTCACTAAATCCTAGATTTATTCTGCACCAGTACGTTACATTAATTTTCTAACGAAAAATGATAAAAACATTACAATACAACGGGATCGTTTTGCCTAAGTGCGAAATTACACGATCCAATAAAATTGATCAATAAATTGAACAATAAAATTGACCAATATGGGCTATATTTACACCTGACAATTTATTGGTCAATTTTGGCAACAGTTTTTACTCAGGAATACCAACATACTGACAAGAAATGGTTCAACTATAGGAAAAGTTCCGAATATCATTCAATAGCTTATTGAATTGACTCTGATCCATTCTTAAATATCGTTTGAATTGATTACGATCTGCACTCAGGAATTTTTCGTGAACTAATGTCAAGTTTCCTTTCACTCTTTTCTCAATCCAAGATCCAATCTACCATCTTCTACATCTCTGTCTTTTATATTCAGCAATGCACATTGCTGCGAATGTAATGCAAAGTAAATTATGTTTTCGCACTATCATTTTTCGCAGTTAGAGTAGGGTATGTGAAATCGCATAAATAATAACATATAACCTGGAAATCTCTGTTCTAGCAGGCATCCAATTCATGGCCGAAAGTTACTGCAAATTGTCACTAAAAATTGATGAAAAATTAGAACCGATTCTAAACTCATCAATTTATTGGTCAAGTTCAAATTGACGACAATTTTCCGTTTACACCTATCAATAAAATTCAAGGTCACAAAATTGACCAATTTATTGGATCGTGTAAATTGGCACTAGAGTCACATTGAGGTACACAACAATAATGATTCGAACTTGAATCACTTATTTTTTCATCTTTTTTGAACCCCACCAGCTTGATTATCTACATTCGTACAGAAATCAAAAATAAATATAACTTATTTGCAACCACGAAATTTTCTTTTGTCAGTTTTGACCAATAAATGAGGTTAGGTTGTAATGTAAATTCTAGAGGATAACGATATGTCCCAACGTCTCGGTTACTTGCGAGAGGTAAAGTCGCGTTTTAAGCGACAATTTTTGAACACGGAGTGCTGGTCATATAGAAATAGGGGAGTGTCGCACAAGTTACCAACTTCAAAAACTTCTGTCTCTCCAGTTGTAATAATTTCATCAGGGTTGTGTAGAGAATCACAAACAGAATATGCTGGATCGTTTATTTTCAGTCCCAAAGGGTTTATAGTTTATATTTTTTAGTTATATTAATAGGGATTTTTGTCTCTATATCTTGAGTGTTGGATCAAGTTCTAATCTGGGCCGCGATTCTTGAAAACCTGGGAGTAGAACAAATGAGAGAAAGTAGGCGTGTCCACGGACTTGGCACGAAAACCGTATTCTTGAACCGAATGACAGTAGAACAGCGCTCCCCGGGGAACAATTATTACATCTCTCAGGATTTGTGATAGAATGAGGCAGGGAAAGCTTATTCTTAGGTTATGTGTTCCTTTATGTTTTGGGTGTGTGGTTAAGATTCTTTACAGTCTATTTTCTTACTCGTCTGTTCTTCACTTATTCAAGTTCAATTTAAACATCACATATTTATAAGAGCAAATATAATCATATACTATAGCACAATACTTCTAGGTTTATAATGGCATCAGTGTATGTTTTATTATAAATCAGGTAATTCATGTTTCTCTAGTAAAGAGTATATTATATACTATGTACTTGCTTTTCTCCACTGTGTCCATTCTTTTGCTGGAGCATTTGGAATACTTTTAACATGTTCGTTATTTCAATCCAGTTTTTCTTCATGTTTTCTCTTGTATAATCAGCTGTTAACCGACCTTTATACATTTCAGGTCTTTGTGATATATAATCGGTTAATAGTTCTTTTTATTTATTATTAATGGGAAGCGATTAAGATGTATAAAAACCCTGGTGCTTGCACTTATACCTGTAGAAGTTTGGGATCGACTTGGCGACACTTGGCCTACTTGATAATAGAGATTACTAGCGTGTCAGATGGCGCCAATTTCGATTTAGTTTCAATTCAGTAACAGGGTATATTTATTTCCTCAGATTTCTTTTTGAGGCGAACTGTGCGCGGGTTCAATTCTAGCTTTGCTATTGGTTGAAAAGAGACATCTGTCAAACTTCACCAATAGCAAAGCTAGAATTCGAAGCCCCCGAACATTGTACAAAGAAAGCACTGTCATGTTGTTTTTCGTATTTTGTACGATTTAAATTTAAGGTTAACTTCATTTTGACAGACGGAGAATTGGAAATGAAATTGTCATTAAATTGCAGAAAATACAAAATTCAATGCATTCAATATAATGAACTATGGAAATATCATTATTAGTCAATTCGTCAAGATTTGTACTTGCTTTTGGTATTGAATACAGGCGAAAATTCGCGAAAAATCTGTGGCTTTAGTCCACACAAAATACAAATGTGGCCCATTTTACGGAAAGTTTCCTTACACACTACACCACCTCAAAATAAACAATTCCTCACGCACTAAAGAACTGATTAACGAGTGATTGTTTGAAGAACAAACTCAGGAATAAGCTAAACAAGATTTCATATCAGAGAGATGGAAAACGCATAGATACCGACAAAACACTGAAAATAATTTCATATAAGATGCTGCAGATGTCAGAAATTAGGTTCTGACATTAAGCGAGAATATAAACAAACATTTTTTGACGGCGCCATCTACCACAGAGAGAGAAGCTCTGTTGAAGTAACGGGTGGTGTCCCTCAAAAATCTAAACAATATCGAATCAGTTCATTCACCAGGGTTTTTAGACATCTTAGAAGCGATCTTCTCTTAACATTATCCATTTTCAATATTTCAAACAAAACAAAACTGTAACCTGTAACTATAGGGAGGGTTTGACGTTAGCTTCAATTGGTCTGTCAAAAAATTGTATTTTCTGATTGGTTAGATTCTTTGGCAACATTGCTCGTCGGGGAACTCTTATTCGGATACCTCCCTGACAGTCAAGAATACCGACTTCTCGTTATCAAACAAGGGAGTAGAAACAAATCGGGGATCGCTCCCTAGGGAACGTTCTATTCTATCGCCGTGGAGAATCCGGGCCCTGATTCGTTCATAAATGACTGTCATCTGTCAATATTTTTTCCCATTGTTTGTGCTACCAACTGTTCACATATTCAGACAGAAAATATCCATGAATGACATATTTGATACTGGAAATTTATAAGCGCTTCGTGACCAAAAGTAATTGAATTGGTATATCAAATTGGTGATTTTCTATACAACCAAAGTCATAAGGCGATTATTTCTGTTCTTTTTCTTGGTCGGGGAATGAAGAATACTATATTACTACACTGCTTGTTATTGGTAATTTGACAACAATTAACACAAATATTACTGATAATACATAAACAAGTCCAAGTAGCTGTTTTTGGCGCCCATGTATTCAAAACGTATTCATCCTGTGATTCAAATACATCCATTCTGTCGTTGAATGATGACGTCATATATAAAACTATTCAAAACGTATTCATAAGGCATTTTCGGAAACCTACTCGGGTTGACACGATCCCTAACCTGCACGTTCGTTTTCCTAATCCGAGTTAACTACCCGCGTTCGCAAACTTACTCGATCACTGACTCAGGTTCGTCTTGCATAACCCTATTCAAAAGCAGGGTCGTCAGAGTCGCTACAGACACCGCATGCGCATTACGAAAAGTTTAAAAATTATTTGAATTTATGAGGAAAAGGAAAATTGCAACATTCCAAACAATAACGGCGTTAGCTTTTGATTATGTTTTTGATGAAGACAGTAAGATGAAGAAACAATACATTTCTAAACAAAGACGAGTTTGCATTCGGAATTATGAAGAAGTAATTTTACGCTATTCCATGGAAGGTAAAATAAGACTGATATAACCTTCGCAAATTCTTCATTTAAAATTTTATTTCATAAATTTCCAGAGTCATTTTCGATTAGAAAGAATTGTTAGAAAAGTTGAAGTTAGGTTATGTTATGTCTTGTGTCAGAACCAGAACAAATAAGAACAAGCTCAACATCTCAACCTGATACGTTCGTGAACTATAGTATTGGGGTAAGTGATCAGAGTGATCCGTTACGTGATCTATTGGGATCGAGTTGGTGAACCAGAGTAAGTTTCCGAAAATGCATATAGAGTTTTGAAATTAGGCAATCCATCGACCTGTCAAAACGAAAGCAATATGGCGGCTGTTGGCACATATTGTAATTCGTCATAAGCGACCATAGTGTGGTAAAAGTGTTTATTTTGTGATTTTCTGTGCGAATTTGAGTAGTTATTTCAATTTTGGATTTTAATTCGTGCTCCAACTGACGAAAAATGCCCCTTATTTGCATTGTAGTTAACTGTGGGTCCCGTCACGACAGGGATAGCGTCGGGTTTCACTCGGTGTCTACGTTTCAAATCATAAGTTTTTGACCAGTTAAAATGACTTATCGAGGAGGAGAAGAGCTCTATGGTTAGCTGCAATCAACCTAGAAGATCTTAAGGATTCGAAAATCAAGTATCAGAGAGGCTGCACTGCTGCAGTAGACATTCATGATAATATCCTTCATTCCGTCATGGATACCTATAACTTCAGACTTTTGTGATTTGATTTGTTCCTAGGATTACTTGTATGATTTTGCACTTGTATATCTCTGAACTATTGTACATTAGGAGGTCCCATTTCAAATAAAGTTCATATATATATAGATAATTGATATATTTTCCACTTCAAAAGTAGAGAAAACTCCAAATGAATGTTCGTATATATTTACCTACCTCCTCGAAAACATTCTTATAGGTATTGTTATTGAATTACTGGAATACAAATTTTCTTTAGAATTCTGGTGACTCAATAAATAAAAATATTTAGAAATATGTCTTTCAATCTCAACCTTCCCATTTTAGATATTTCAGGCAATTATCGAAAGCTTCGATCAAGTCTTGTGAAGGGTGTTGTATTTGATTACTCTCGTTTCGGACGTCCATCGTCTCAATGTATTTGAAAAGGTTTTCACGATGTTTCGAATGTGAATACTGTATTCAGACGATTGCAGATACAAACATTCGAAACATCGTGAAAACCTTTTCAAGAACATTAAGACGATGGACGTCCGAAACGTAATCAAGTTACCACATCGTCTACAACCTTCATAGGGTATTGTAATTTATTAACAGTAAAAATTGGATATATCGTGATATTTATCGAACTTGTACTATATACAAATATCAATATTGTGTAATTTTTTTATAATTGGTATTAAGTTAAGAGTAATCAACTGAATCAGTAAAACAACAAATAAACAAACATTGATTTATATATATTCATTTGAAACATTTAAATTTTCAAAACAACTGAGCACTGAGGCAAGTCGTCCAATACATTTTTTGACTGGATGGCACTGGCCACACAGCTTCCAAATCTGTGCGTGACATTGCCTCTAATATAGCACCAATATACCTACTTCACTGTTTCCGGCCACACAAGTACATTGAGCAGTATCAAATGCTTTCATCCTTTTCAATTATGTACCAAACATCTGAAGGTTTTTAATTTGCCATTTGTGAATACTTGACCTGAAAAAAAGTTATGTTGATTAGAAAGAACTATTATGAAAGTTGAGAAGTAATATTCTCAAATATCAAATCAATGTCTCTTATAATAAACAAATGCGGCAATAAACATAATAGATCAGATCAGAAGTTATAAATTGCTTCTCATGTATTATTATTCCTAATTTATAATAATTCACTTCGATGACTCAAGATTTGCAACTGTACATGTACCCATTAGAAAAAACCTGCTGCCTAGGAAAAAACATACTAGACTAACTAAAATATATGAATGATTCTGAATTTTTGTTCTCACCCTCACAACGAAGCCAGATTCAAAATATGTATGGGTTCTGAACTTGTATAGGGCTTCATCTGCATTTGGGAAAACTGAGTAAAAAGCAAATACGAAATAATATCCATATTCGTAACAGGAGGAGCTCCAACAATTGAACAATTCAATGTAAAAACGATCTGAATTACTTCATTTTTTACCTGTAACAAATACATTGATAAAAATGTAAACAGAAGATGGTGATGTATTTTCAAGCATACCGTTCACCAAAGCCTCTGCTTTTCAACAATAGTGTCTCCAGGTAATCACTCTCCATCTGAATATTATTAATTAACAACACAAAAGCTCCGAAAATAACCAAAAATACACTTTTACAAGCCAAAAGTACACACTGACAATGATGTTCTTATGGCGATTATCAGTTTGTGTGCCAACAACCGCCATATTGGGTCATGTGGTATGGATTCAAAGAGAGTAAACGTTATAGGAGAGTCTATTCCCCATAAGACAATGGTCACACTAATAAAATATGGTAATGTCATGGCCACCATTCACTCTGGACAGTGGCGGACTAGAACATTCTGAGAGTTACAGGCTCTTGAATGTATATTGGACCACTCTATATGTTACGTGGGCCACCTGTACTCATGTCCAAGTACGTCACTATGATGCGTTAATGCTACAAGAATCTGATTGGCTAGAGCTTATTAGTGCCTCCTATTCAGTTTAATCTCTTTGGTATGGATTGCCTAATTTCTTCAACCTTAACCTCTCAATTCTTCTTCCTCATTCCAACCTAAGGTTAGTTCACATGCGATGTGCTCACAGTGTACTGTTTTCTGATTGACTGCTGAATTTTTTATTCACTTTCAGCTGCCAATCAGAAAACAATTAGTGTGAACTGTCATAACATAATTATCTATTTCTATATTTTCTATGTTTATGGCCTGCCAGGTCTGTGCGCGTGCGTAATTCTGAGGGATTGTGATTAAGCTTCATTGGAAGACATAAAAATGGGTTTATTGTAAGTTACTCGTTTTTTCCTCAGATTTCATTAAATCCCAATCAAAAATCTTTATTTCTCTAAACAGCGAGTAAATTCTTCAGATCTGAAGAAATTTCTTCGCATCTGGTAACACTGGCATGCGTACCCAAAATAGTACACACGAGTCTGAAAAGTCAGAAACTGTCCTTGCTAAGATGCTCCTACTATTTTGAAACTATTCGTAACTATCCCGAACTATAATAGTTCGAATGGAACGAAAACTCATAACCTATGGAATATAAAAACAGTCCTGAAAAAAACGCTTATGTTACAGGGCGCATGCTCCTGATGGTTTCGGAACGTTTATTTTGGGAACGCGAACAAACCTAGTCCATAAAACACGCACGTTGTTCACACATCGAGTAGTTCGGGCTTTCGAATGTAGATGTCGTTCACTATTGAGAATTTCCTCTGTTCTGTGATGTGATCCCCGTTCTGCTGCAAGCTGTGAATTCATTTTTCATACATGTACGATAAACAAACAGTATGATTCGCAATACATGATATATTTCCAATTTGATTGATCTATTTATATTTATATATTGAGAATTGTCCCGATGATGTTTAATCTACGCGAAAATTTTTCGACATGTTAATGTTTTATTTTTAAAAAAGTGAAGTAATGTTTTATCTGAAAGCCGCTTAAGAATGATCCCCATTCGGTACAAAGGGAACATTGTTAAAATGGAATATATAAATTGTTTTCTGAATTATGACAATAGCATGTACGCGACAATAACCTCTTATGTCAACTAATATTTAAAGAAAAAAAATTGGGATTTTCAAAATTAGTTATGACCAGGGATTCACCCTCGCCGGCAAAACCATCAGTACCGTCCGTTATTTCTATAGTTTGCAGAATATGTTATGATTGTGATAAAGAAGAGGACTTGATCACCCCCTGCAATTGCAAAGTTATTTGAAATCACGAGTCAAAAATTTCCTATAATACTTTTACATAATTTGCAGGGAACCGTAGCATTTGTTCATCGTTCCTGTTTAGAAACATGGTTGGGAGAATCGAATACTTCAACTTGCGAACTTTGTCATACGATTTTCAAGACAGAGAGAACACCAAAGTATACATCCCAAAGATCGATTTGGCGATGGTGCAGACATTCTCCTACTGGCGCAGCACAAGGGGTCAAAAGTGACATTCTTGCCTGCACCATAATAACACCTCTCGCAGTCATTATAACATATGTGTGCCTATTCTCCTCTGAATATTACAACCAACAGAAATTTTCAAATGTTCCCGCTGCACGATGGACCTCCGTTTCCCTACTCGTAATGATAGGAATAATGCTGATTGGTTATTATATGTGGGTTCATTCTGTTATAAGAATGCATGCTAGAATGTGGTATAATTGGTGGCAGAGAACGTGCGATGTAAGGTATATTCCACCCACTGGAATCAATTTGAGAAGAACCGGTAATTCAAATAATAGAAACCAACCTGAAAGATCTTCAGTTATGGATGTGGCAGCAGGAAGTGACTATACTCTTTCTTCTACCACAGCAAATATGAACCTGGATGTAAATTCAATTGAATTTGCTGAACGTAACCACATGGTCCCTGATTCTGCTACTGAAAATTGTGCTGGCATCGTGATGACTGAGGGTATTGAACTAAAAAATGAGAGTGGGCCAAATCACGCAGTTATACTCTGTAGCTATGAGAAAAATATAGTCTGATATTATTTTTGGAAAAATTATTTCTAAGGTTTAAAAAATGAAATAAAAGCTATCAGTTAACTTATACGAAGTAATGGCAATCAGTTACCTCATCAACTTTGAAGAATTGAAAAAATATATATTTTTTTAAGAAATGCAATGCATAAAATATACAAAGTCGTCTTCACCAAGGATTCAATATAAATTGAATATATTTTTTTATTATAAAGAAAATGTCTTAAAAAAATTAGGGTGACTACAGCCAGTTCCCAACCATTTATGCATGAAACGCTCCAAGATCTAAGAAAAATTCCATCCCCTATGGTATTATATAATAATATATAATACCATCAGCGGAAGTATATATATATATCGTGAAGAGCTTAGGTTTAAGGAACACATAAGGAACTTGGATGAAAAATTAGTCTCAAGCTGCTATATCATTAAAATTATTACTAGGTATTTTGGGTCAGTACAGACAGAATGGCTCATTTCTCCCTTCACGAATCTCATCTGAGGTATGGCATTGCCTTTTGGGGTTTCTGCATGAACCAATTGATTATTCATTGCAATATAGAAAAGAGTTGTGACCAAAGCCAAATTTCCAAAATCTTTGAAGCATCCTACTCTATAAGACTCAAACTATCTTGAACAATTTAAATTACTGTCTAATACCTAGCATGGCTTTAGAAGTAAGACTGTGTAGAATATATTTATAATGCACTGAATGAAAAAAATCATGTTGCAAGTTTGTTTTACGACCTAAGTCGGGCATTTGACAGTTATTACTGATGAAATTGGAGGGCACTGGAGCCCGAGGAGTAGCATTTAACTGGGCAACATCATACTTGACAAATAGAAAACAGGCTACACTTGTTAATGGTGTTATATCTGATAGGAGAGACATACATTTGGGGGTACCCCAAGGCCCAATCTTGGGTCCATTGTTCTTCATTATATTCATTAATGATATCAATAATACCCGCACCTCATCAAATCAAATGATTGTCTACGCCGATGATACAACCATACTAATGTCAAATAAAAATGTAGAGCATCTTGTTGAAACAAGCAATAATGCGTCTAGGGAATTGAATAAATACTGTTCAGATAATGGACTCACGATGAACATAACAAAAACCTATCATATGCGTTTTTTGCCAAAAAATGTCTCACCTGATTACAATATATAGCTCAATGTATGTGGCCGCTCTATCCACAGTAAAGATACCATAAAATTCTTAGGTCTAACCTTAGACCGAAAATTGACCTGGGAAGAACATATAAATACACTATGTTCTAAGTTAGGCACTACTACTACTACTACTGATTACTCAATGAACTCATTGTTTTTCAAAAGTTTTAATGATTTCAACACTCTACCAAATGAAATTAAGTGTAGTCTATCAATGTTCAAATAGAAAATTAGTGAATACTACACCAATTAAGAATATTAGGTAAAAAAAATGTATAGTATTTCATGTTTTAGTTTGAAGCCAGAGGGTATGTATGTTTAATTATAAAATGTTCATTGTCATTTGCTGATATATCTATTTTTCATTTAGATATTATTATACAGTGTGACCCATTTAAAATGGAACCACCCCTATAGAATACGCATTTTTCAATCTCAATTTTTTTTTTAATATTAAGCATTGAAAACTGTATCTTGACACAAATTTTCATAACTTCAGTTTTATTTCCAAGACACACTATGGTTTTTTTTTGTCAAAAACGGCAAAAGTTTATTAGGCAATTTTTGTTTTCAAGTTTGACTACACCACTGGATTCGTAGTCGTTATAAATAAAAACCAACAAAATTTCATAAAAAAATATTGGTTAACAATGAAGTTACAACAACTTCAATTTTGGAAACAAAGTTTTTGATTATAATTTTTATTTAGATTATAGACATATTTAAAATCTGGCAACACCGTCGATACAAAGTAGAACACCAGTGAACTTGTACAGTGAAAATCCGAAGTCAATAGCTCATTCCGTTCTACAGTTATAACTCCTGAAAGTATGGTAATGTGAGCGATTTGAGGTTGAAGCGATTTTGTAATGAAAATCTGACTAGGCCACTGGATTTGTAAATTATATTCCCTTAAAATGAGTGTTAAGTGTAGGTTATGAGTGTATTCGAGAAGAACAGAAAATTTGAAATTCATTTTCAAGTTATACAGTAGTACATTCTTCCATAGCCGATAAAAACGAAATGAACAAAAACAAGTTTTAAAGTATTTATTAAACAATAAAACGTCATTAAGCAAAAACTAAAATAAACATTACTGTAAAATTAAATATTTGAATTTTTGTGGCTTTTACCAAACCTCCATTTAGTTCGACACATTTATCATATCTCTTCCGAATATTTTTTACACTATTTCTTGAGGTGCAATTTCGGCACAAATCCAGTGGCGTAGTCAGATTTTTATTACAAAATCGCTTCAACCTCAAATCGCTCACATTACCATACTTTCAGGAGTTATAACTGTAGAACGGAATGAGCTATTGACTTCGGATTTTTACTGTACAAGTTCACTGGTGATCTACTTTGTATCGGCATTGTTGCCAGATTTTTAATATGTCTATAATCTAAATAAAAATTATAACCAAATACTTTGTTTCCTAAATTAAAGTTGTTGTAACTTCGTTGTTAACCAATATTTTTTTATGAAATTCGATGGTTTTTATTTATAGCGACAACAAATCCAGTGGTGTAGTCAAATTTGAAAACAAAAATTGCCTAATAAACTTTTGCCGTTTTGATGCTTAGTATTTAAAAAAAAATGTTTTGAGATTGATTGAAAAATGCGTATTCTACAGGGGTGGTTCCATTTTAAATGGGTCACACTGTATATATGCTGGTGTAATTTTTTTTATTAATATGTATATTAGGTGATCCTATTTAAATAAATTTCTTTCTTTCAAAAGATGCGCACATTCCCTAGCTATTGTTGACGAGTATGCTACCATCTTCATTTTGCGGTCGGAAACTTTTCAGACTACCCTCGTATAATATTTTGTATTTTTCATGAAAAAACTGTTGAATCTGTTTACAATTTAATTGAAGTAGTCATCAATTACTTCACCATCAAATTCAAGTACTTCAATATTATCTTGAAGCATTTGACCTGTTATTTCTTTCAATTATTTCTACATTTCTTTTGCATTCCCCAGACAGAAATTTATTTTTTCTTAGTAATAGGTACATACTTACTTTTCTCATCTTTAATAGTACTAACTACTGCAATTCTGTGTCGATTATACACCTCCCCATATAGTCCAAAGTTCGAAGATTGATATTTTTATTTAGTTCACCTGTACCGATGTCTGTGGGTTTGTAATCGAATCTTACAAGTTAAATTTGTCCCACCTCCCGTCCGTCGTCCGATTACCTTGAAATTTGGCAGGTGTTCATTATTCCGGTGACAATGCATTATGGAAAAAACAAAATGGCGGACGAGATTTGTGTTTATGGTCCGATTCTATTCAAAATTGGAATGTGGGGTTTTTGGGTTCGGAGATTATGAATTTATTGTCAACATTCATAAATTCAAGATGGCGGCTCTAAGATGGTGGACGAGTTTTGTGATTATGGTCCGATTCTATTCAAAATTGGTATGTGGGGGTTTTAGGGGTCGAATATTATGATAATTTTTTTAAAATTGAAAAATTCAAGATGGCTTTAAAATGGCGGCCTAGTTTTGTGATTATGGTCTGATTCTATTCAAAATTGGTTTGTGGGGGTTTTGGGTGTCGAATATTATGATTCTTTTGTAAAAATTGAAAAATTCAAGATGGCGGCCTAGTTTTGTGATTATGGTCTGATTCTATTCAAAATTGGTATGTGGGGGTTTTTGGGGTCGAATATTATGATTCTTTTGTAAAAATTGAAAAATTCAAGATGGCGGCCTAGTTTTGTGATTATGGTCTGATTCTATTCAAAATTGGTTTGTGGGGGTTTTTGGGTCGAATATTATGATTCTTTTGTAAAAATTGAAAAATTCAAGATGGCGGCCGAGTTTTATGATTATGGTCTGATTCTATTCAAAATTGGAATGTGGGGGGTTTTTGGGTTCGGAGATTATGAATTTATTGTCAACATTCATAAATTCAGGATGGCGGCTCCAAGATGGTGGACGAGTTTTGTGATTATGGTCTGATTATATTCAAAATTGGTTTGTGGAGGTTTTTGGGGTCGAATATTATGATTCTTTTGTAAAAATTGAAAAATTCAAGATGGCGGCTTTAAATGGGGCCAGTTTTGTGATTATGGTCTGATTCTATTCAAAATTGGTATGTGGGGGTTTTTGGGGTCGAATATTATGATTCTTTTGTAAATATTGAAAAATTCAAGATGGCGGCTCTAAGATGGTGGACAGTTTTGTGATTATGGACCATTTCTATTTAAAATTGGTATGTCGAGGTTTTTGGAGTCAAGATTATGAATTTAGTCGAAGATTATTGATTTTTTGTCAAAATTCATAAATTGAAGATGCAGCTCCAGGATGGCGGAGGAGTTAATCTTAGATGGTCTCCTCATTGAGGGCCTAGATAGCTCAGAACTTACAGGAAAAGGCCACAAAATATCGACGCTTTAACAAAAATGCATAGATTAAGGCTTACTTACTAAACAGCACAAAATAAAATAATTAATGAAAACCTTTTATTCAAATGCGCTAAAAAGTAAAAAATAATTTATTTGGATATGTGACGTAGGTTACTTCGTGAGTTATATATTCAAAAGCTTGTCACTTTTGTTTTCGAACTCAAAACTTTGCGTGACAAGCTCTTGAATCTATAAGTCGCATATCCAAAGCAATTATTTTCAACTTTTTAGCGCATTTGAATAAAAGCTTGTCTTTAAAAAGGCTTTTTATTACCTATTCTATTTCAACTGAAATAAGAACTTTTTCATTAAACCACCGCTTAAAGATGTTATAAAGCATAATTTCTCACTTAGGTATATTATTATCCACAATATTTGATAACTCACTGAAAAAAGGTCATAATTACCTACCGGCTAAATTTTCCCAACGAATTATTGTGTTCATTTATACTTCAGAAAAGCAGCACAATAATTCACTTTGATAATTAAATCTAAATTCAGTGCGCGAAAGTAAAACTTCACCTTGAATGAACTCGCTAATATAAATGAATTCTACTGTCTTCCCGCGGTACGCTCGCCCTTTTATATAGAGGTCCTGAGCATCCAGAAACATCTAGCACCTGTTTCTCGATTCGTAGAAGCATCTCAATGTTTCTATGTTTGTTTGTTTCGGAAATCTCCGCCTTTATGTCGGGCGTGCGATGGCGTACCTTAGTATGCAATTTTTTTTACAAATTCTATAGCTTCCTTACGGACTTTTTCCCGCATCTGTCAAAGTACTTCTTACAATTTTTCATGTTTCAGTTATTCTTTCTATTTGTTGAATTTTTATGAGGCGGGGTATAAATAAAAACGAATATATTGGTTTATTCAAAATCTATAATCATGAGATAAAGGGCAAATACAGTAGACTCTTGTAATCCGACAAACGTTTTGCAGGGCAGTGGCGGATTTTCGAATTATCCGGGCTATTGAGAACTGTTACCTCATCGTTAAAGTACATATTCCTCTTTCATGTAAAAGAAGGCATACTGCATAATGTTAACTTCGCCGTCATTGGCGTGTTGTATTATAGGGATCGGATTACCAAGAGTCTACTGTATTGTATCATTTTAAATTATGAGGTATTCATATGGTTAGATATAAAAATACACTAATAATTATCACAGTATACTTGAGTATGTCAATAATGATTCACACGAGTAGTCAATTGTTTTCCCTCAGCATCCAGTATATCAATTGCTACTTGTGAATTTATGTGTTAATGTGTAATTTACTTTCAGGAATTTTTAAGGCAGCCAAGTTGACGTCCAAAGCACTTTCAAAGGCACTGTTCGATTACCTAAATGATTTTCTTATAGCCTATTTTTTGCATATAAACACAGGTTTGCGACTTCATGATTGAAAAAAACCCAAAGGATAGGTCTGGCACTGGCCTACCATGACGAGGTTTACATTTTCCTGGCACTGACAACAACTTTGCCATCAGAATTCCAGAGAAAATGTCACAGCTTTCTACTTTGGTGATGCATTATTTCATTATTACTATTTGTCAGTTTGAAATGAAATCATTGTCCTACACATTCAAGGAGACACATGTTTCGAGTTTCTTCGAACTACTAGTTGACGAATATTAGGGAAAATTAAGGTTTTTGGTTAACTCCTCCAGAGCTATTTTGACATCAACCATAGTTGGCCTTTTACGTTTTTCTTGCAAACATCTCTCGGAGATTTCAAACAGTTTCGTAGCATAATTTACATCGTCTTGTTCCCAGCCTCCTGCCCTTTTGTCTACCAGAGGACCTATGTCGTCATTTTCAATCATTTCTTGTATGTGTGTGATCTGGAAACGGAAAATAATGCACCAAAATAGTTTTTCTCCATACGTGAATGACTTCTATGACTATATTAATATTAACATTTTCTATAAAGTCAAATTTAATTATCAACACCTTAGTTACATTACTTTAAGTCTGATGGAGTAAAAATACTATTACTATGCATGTTTTTATCAGAGCAAGATTTTCCATATAGTAACTCTCTATCAGTGAACATGAAATATTTTTTTAGTTTGTAATGAAGCATACAATTATTTTCAAATTATTTACATCACAATATTTTTCTAAATTCTGACGGAAATGCCTTAGTTTCTTGGAATACATTCCTATTGTTTGTACAAAACATTATTTATACTTCTTGTGTTTGGGTACAAAAATATTGAGACAATGTTTAAGGGAGATGTATGAACTCAATACTTACCAAATCTTTTCCCTCTCTATTATTATCTATAGGTGGTAAAGACGTAATTAACTCGAGCAAAACCACTCCAAAGCTGAAAGTATCCAATTTCACGGTAACTTCTCCTCCAAATGCTTCTCGAGGCATGTAAGCAGATGTTCCATAAACCATAGTCACAACTGCATCATATTTGTTGGGAATCAGTTTTATCAATCCAAAATCACCTACCTGAACAAAAGTAATTGGAAGACTGCTGTTTCAAACAATATCGCAAAAAAAAACATTTGAAATTGGTCACTTTTTTTCGGATCAATATCTTCAAATACAAAAATTTTAATATTTCATGCAAAGCCAGGGTCTGCTAAACTTTGACTTCAAAATGATGTAAATATATTTTACCGAAAAACAATGTGATTTTGAGGATGCAATAAATTGCTCCAGAATTCAAAGTTCCCAGTGACCAAGAACACATTTTTATTGGCCTTTTGTTGAATTGAATGGCAAATACTTTGGAGTGATGTGACGTTCAATCGGTAAGATTCGCTTAGCGTTTTTCTAGGTTCTATAAAATGATGATTTAGTGGGTGGAATTTCTAACAGATTGACATAGGACCTTTTCCAATACTTGAACAATTTCAAATCCACAAAATATCTGTCATTATAATCATATTTTGGCAGGAAATATAGAAGAGACAAAATCTACCTATTTTAATGCCTTCACATCAGTTCAGGAAAGCTTTATCACTTACTGAAAAAATCAGTTAAACACTTCTTTCAGGAATTAGAACATACTTTTTTGGAAAGAAGTTCCTTTACACAGCTTTCGGTAGGTGTTGACTGGTAGAAAATGTAACGTAAGAAAAAAGCGTTATGCCCCCACCATGCGACTTTCTCTCTCTATCTGTCTCTTTCCATTATATACGAGTATGTGTGACAACTACTCTTGGCCATGTCAGAATTAAATGTCAATGCATTCAATTCCTATATAGGGAAATAGGAAATGCAAAATTGATGGAATAAGGGATTTTGTACAGTGATTTGATATTTGAATTTCAGCATGTTAGATAGCCTCAGTTTTTCAAGTAAGGCAATGAATAATTTAATTGTGTCATTTTGTAGTTGGTAGAGCTTCAATGTGCTCCGCGAATTTTGTGAAAAACCCTTAAAAACCCCCGTCCAGAAGAAACAATTTTTTCACTACACTTTCTCAACGAAAGTGAAGAAAAATCCAAACATTTTCAAAGTGAGAAAATAATGCAGGAAAAATGTACAACACATCAAAATATGGGAAGTGATATGGAGGATGATAAAAGGAGTAAAGGAACTTCATTCCAAATGGGAGTCCCCCAATCGCACACGTTTCTTTTATTCATTATGTGTTCATGAACTTTCATAAGTTATGACTCTATTAGATCAGATTTGATTTTCTACCATTGGCGTATCCAGGGGAGCTGCACACCTTCCGAAAATTAGTTCTGGATACACCATAGTTTTCTACTGATTTAATCTGGAGTTTGTAACATTATTTTTTGATGTAGGAATTTGTTATTGTCATAAATACGATTAATAAAATGTAATGCTAAAATTGGGATTTCAAAATATAAGACAATTAAACAATTTTGCATTGTTCAATTAAATAATCAAAATGAACATTTCTAACGAGCCAGAATCATGTGAGTAGAAATAGTACATGAACATATTTATTGAGAGTATGGCTGTAAACACTGCGCTGCTCTCTTTAGGATACAGTTATTTAGAACTAGTAGCAATCACAATGACGCAATGAAGAACCTTGTACAATCATCAAACCAAAGGCAGGCACAAGAAGAATTTTGAATTCTACGGCAATTTTTGACACATTAGAAACTGGTGGCATCAACGTCTTTTTTTTGTAAATTTTAAATTGACGGCCGATACTGGATGAAAATTCATATTAAAGTTAACAAAAACCACTTAATTATAAAAAAAAAATCGCTAAATTAAGTTAACAAAACTACAATACTATTTTGCGATGCAATAACTTCTTCAAAAACTCGGCTCAGCAAACTCACAAAAAAATTAAATAACAGTGCCTAATATGTTGAAATGATATATTGAACAGTGGGATTCAGAAAAAATGTAGGAAGCAGTTATTTCCACGAGAGTAATTTCTGGTATTATTTTCCATTAAACAATATAAAAATTGACAGAAATTAGTAGGCTCACAGTTTATTGGTAAATATGTTTTAGTTCAGACATGTTTCAGGACTAATTAGTCCCATCTTCAGTAGTATACATAGGATTTATCTGAAAATTTATAGAATTTTCAGATAATTCCTATGTATACTACTGAAGATGGGACTAAGTAATTAGTCCCGAAACATATCTATACCAAAGATATTTACCAATAAACTGTGGAGACGACTTTGAGCCTACTAATTTCTTTCATCCACTTCACTTTAAGAAATGGACTCTTTTCTGCGAAATATAAAAATTGTAATTACCTTAGCATTGTTTTCAGAATCGAGTAGAATATTGGCAGATTTGATATCCCTGTGACTGAGAGGAGTTTCGAAAGCAGTATGTAGGTAAGCAATGGCTCTGGATGTTCCCACAGCTATATTGAGCCGTTCTTTCCATTGCAGTATATTTTCAATAACCTACCATAGAATAAATAAAAAAATACAATAAACGTTGGATGAATGTAATTTCAGCAATACTCAAGATAAAAGAAGGAAATATGTTTTGAACAATGGTTCCAAAGGATTTTCTCCAGAATTCCTATAATTGTAATCTTTTATATTTTATATTGTTGATAATGTCATGCCCCGAGATTATTTATAAAGAATTAATGTAGAGAAATGCCCATCTCAAATATGTGAAACTAGTTTAATGAACCATTCTAATATCGAAAATGCACAGAAAACAATTGTTGCCATATGGATTTTAAAAGCAAACGACGATAACGTAACGGAAAAAAAAGATTTTTATGAATCTCAACTTTCACCCAGAGGTGGGAAAATAAAATTAAAATACACCATAGATCACTAAGATTTATATAACCATTAAAAACAAAAACATGTTAAGGTCTCCTGCTAAAAGATAAAAAACACTCATCTTGATATATAAAAATAATCTGCGAGTCAGAAACAACCCTAAAACGCCCTATATTACTAAGAATAATAATTAACATGTGTGGGACCCATATGACCTACTGAAAACAAAATATAATAAATTAGGGAACGAAATTTATTACCACAAAAAACTGCCATCTTTAATACGATCCGCGGGAGCGAGTCATAAGATCGCGGGATATATAAAGCCATGGAGAAGTTTTAAAAATTCATTCAGCTTCCAGTTGGCAATTTCAATCATTATTCAGATTCTAGTCAGTATTCAATTCAAGTCAGTAAGAGTACAATGTAACCATTTGGTATCAGCTTCTAAATAGACACATTCATTTCGGTACCATTCAATTAAAACAGTAAAAATTCAGTAAAATAGAAATGTTGAAATGTATTAGTCAAAGTGTTGTAAGTGATTCAGAACGCGAAAATAAATCATATAATTACCTAGAAATAGTGAGTGTCAAATTGAATTCGTTATTTATTTTGTGAAAGATAATAAATAAGAACTCTAAAAGAATTAATAATAAATAAACAGATCTCAGAATTCATTAAAAACCAGTGTGTGTGTGATCCAAGTCTGAACAGCTGAATATTACGGTGAGCTGAAGGTTATGTATTTGTTTCAATTTGGCATATCAAATCTTTCCCAGATATTACTCATTGAATGGGATATTCGATTTTCCTCAGAAGTTATAACCAATTAAAATTACTTTACTGCAAGTTAAATACATATTTGAGAATCGTCTTTTGTTGTTATGTCAATCCATATTTAAATGAACTCTTAATTTTTGACTTTTCTTAGAGAATCTCCAGTTATTTTAGTAAAATGACTAAAAATAAGAATTCCATTACTTTGAATCACATTTCGTAATTAGATGGGACATATTGTTGTTAATATGAAATTATATCTAGGATTATTCACAGTTTTTATTTTGTGATTCAAATACAGAGTGTGTGTAAACATTTACAGATATCTACAAAATGTTCATACAGTTTCTTTGGAGTGATACTTGCTCATTCCATATATTTTCATTATTGTTTTGATTACTAAATTAGTAAAATATCACATATTTCATACAGAGAGTTTGAAAAAACTGAATTAACTTTATAAAATGTTTATAGAGATTATTTCAAATGATATTTGTAATCAACATATTTCATCTTATTGTTTGCTAAATACTTAAAATATCAGCTCTTTTTATCAGTTTATACAGAATTATTTTACGGGTTGTCATACATTATATGGAATGTGTATCTGATTGTTAGAAAAATGTTATGGAATTACTGAAGATCGTATGGGGGAGAAATATTTCATATCACTACATTTGCTGCTTTTGTAACGAAATATTTTTCGACTTGGTTTATAAGTGCTTTAATTATTTGCATAGTATCATTAACTAGATTGGCAAGGTACAAGATTTAAACGACTCCGGTTGTCCAGCTCTCCAGTGAGTTTTTAATAATTATTCACACCCAGTAAAGACATTCATATACTTGGTGATTACATCTTGATCAAGTAAAGAAAGGTGGGTCATTACATTTGGCTTACAGGTGTGGGGTGGTTTTTAACTATCCAACTGTGCCAGGTCAAATCAATGGTAACAGGTGTGGGGTCAGTTCATATCAATAATAATATGCCATGAGCATAGATTTGTTTGAAAATATGAACAGGATGTTCATAAAATCAGAATGTTTCCCTTTTCGCCATGAGCATATTATTATAAGCTGCACATACTTCTCGCTAAATGCTGCCTATTTTCTTCCATTTTTTTGAGGGATACGATTGAAAAATATCATGGAAATGTTTGAAGGTAAACTTAAATGCTATTTTTGAAAAAAAAAAGTTATTTTTCCCTTTATAAAGAGTGTACTATACAAAATACTACTTTTGTAGAAAAAATTGCTGTAACCGATTTTGCAATTAGTATTTCAGTGATATACCATTAATTTTGAGGATAAAGAACAATTTTCAAAATAGGTACTTCATAATGTTGGATGAGAAATTTAATGTAAAATCATAATTTTTGCAAAAAAGTAGCAATGCAACTAACTGTTTTACAGTTACGATTTTAGTAAAATTATCCTTATATTTATGAATACAGCTATGGTTATTGAAAGATAGTATTTTCTTCTTTGATCAAGAAAATCTATTCAAGTGCAGATGGAGAAACAAATTAAAGTGACTGCTTTTCATACATAAAACAAATAATGTAAAAAATAAAAATTGACAAGCAGGTATGAGATATGTATATCGAATATAGTAAACATAGTATAAATAAATCAGCATTCACAATTTACAGTAGTTAATCTTTCATTTAGAAAATATATTGGTAAAATTATGCAGTTATTTTCATGGACATGGACACACATAAATATTTAGATTATATTGTAAACAAAACCACTTATGCACATGTGATAGTTTCTGAAATGCATACTCTCAGCTGCATTTGTACCGCCAGTTGCGCCACATGATTGGCAAGAACTATATGTACTGGAATGTACTTTTAACCGAATAATCATTGAATTGAACCGCAACCAATACCAGTTAAAAACTAGTGTTTTTTTAATAATAAATAATGTTTATTCAGGTTCAGATCACAAAAGGTAACAAGGACATTGCTTAAATATATAAGCTGAATAAACATGGTAGAAACCTCAGAAGCATCACATGTTGCTTGTATGCATTTGAGAAAAGTTAGTTTTATTTGAGCTCTCAGAACAAAAAAAACCTTCATAGCTGATTAAAAATAACTCACCTGTAATCTATCTTTTAGCGCTCCTCCGGGCATATAGTCATATATCAAACAGTATGTACAACCATCACACGAAAATCCAAGCAGACTCAGCAAATTGTCATGCTTATACTTGCTCAGGATTTCCACCTCATTACGGAATTGCTTGGTTACCTCATCATCGACGTTGACAACTTCTGCATTACCCAAAAATATTTTTTTAACGGCAACAGATTGTTCAAACAAACCAAGAGCCAGAAATACAGATCCGAACTCTCCAGATCCCAAAAGTCTCCCTCTATCGTTTTCTCCAACATAAGGATTGTCGTCGAAGTTATTCGTGGCTGTCAATAAAGTGGAATAGTTGAAATGGGGTAGAGCAGTGTCCAGAGATAGCGCCGGCAAAGGTGATGAACATGGGGGAGTTTGCAAAGACACATTTGAGGATGCTTGAGAAGACATGTTCAGGGAGATACTGCCTATATTGCTGTTGATTCCTAGGCCCGAAAGATCTGGTAAAATATTGAATGATTCAGCTTTATATTCATTTTGTAACAGAGAGATAGCTGGACCCATCATGCACTCTTCTGATGAGCATTGGGTTTCCAATGTACTTTCTGTTCCTGTAAAATAATGAAGAGCTTTTTAAATTATAGACGAACTGGAAAAATTCCGTCCGTGTAGTTTAACTGTAAATAGCTGACAAACAGGTAATTTAATTTACTGAAGTAATTATCAAAATGTATAATGAGAGAAGCGAATAATAATGATTTTCATGTAATTAAGTTCTCCCTTACCTTTCTCAGAATTGAGATTCAACTCTGTCAACTTTGGAATATTGACGCATGATGCATTTCCTATAGAACTTTTGAAATCTAAGAGATCATTTATGGGAGGTATAAAACTATCACTTTCCCCAATAACTTCAGAAGAACTGGAAGTGTAGGTGTCACTCTCGCTACTGGCAGATTCTAGCTCGTTCATTTTATCGAAGTTTGGAATGTTCGGGATATCAGCTAAAGAAAAAGAACTGTTTGATGATGAGCTGGAAGGATTTACCACGACAGGTATGTTTGTTGAACTTATAGATGTATTGATTTCTTCAACATTTACAGGGATTATTGGAGAGGTCATGGAATCTGAAGAAAACTGTATCATGTCAGAATTGTTATTGATATTGTTTTGGGCTTGTTCCAAAACTAGAGGCATGGTGAAACCTGATATTTTATTCACATCTGCATCAGGAGTTATGACAATTTGGGGAATTTGTATCACTTTGTTCCTATTTGGTTCTCTTTCAGAATTAACACGTATCAAAGTAACTGCAGACCTGATGTAGTCAATATCATCTAAATTCCTCTCAAATTCCAATTCATCACTTTTTAGTTGCATTAATTCCGGGGGGATGATCGCCCAAGGGCCATTTTCTGGTCTCTTTGGTTTTTCTTGATGAAGCAAATCCACTGCAACATAGTCCGCAGCTCTGAAAAGTTTTGCCTCTACTAAAAGGTGCAGTAGATGACCTAGTGCAGGTCTTACTTGACCCGATGTACCCCACTCGTCAAAGAGTATTTCGGTGCATTTTCTTTTGGACTTATCGGCTGCATCCTCGAGACATCTGAAAAAATCTAAAATAGCTTTTAAACAATTTTAAAATGCTCGGCAACTAACTTGAATTGATCCGCATTATATTTGCAAGGGTTTTTGGGAGGAATACGGCATTTATAGGTGTTGTGTTCCAGAGTTTTAGGTATAATAGTCATTAGACATTTCCATTGTTCATTTTGATCCAATATTGAGAATAATCCCTCTCTATCTTTGGCAGTCAGTTTTCTTATCTCCGTAGAAGAATCCATTTATCCTTTGCAGCTACTGCTATTATATCACTATAACAAAATAATAATTTGCCTTTCCAGGAATCACAAAAGCTGAAAGTTTCTCTCTCTTAATGGGTTTTTGCTTCCTATATCGTCGCATTCAACCAATTAGTAATCATTATCAAGGGGTGAAACGGGTCTTCCTCTTGTAAATATTCCTCCCTCCAGAGACGTTTGAAGTAAAGTTAGGTTAGATCAGAGATCAGACAGATATTGACAATTGGATTCGTTGGCTAACTTCTGTTCAGTTCGCGTTAGAACCATATATGTATTAATTACCAATATTGATAATAAAGACAAATGTGATACCAAAACAAATGAAGCATGACCATCGCATCGCTCGCACTCTTTCTAATGGAACGTTGAATTGATGCGCATGCGCGAAAGTGGAGGCGTGACATGTATTGGTTGATGTTTTGTTGCCATAACTACGCGTTACCAATATGACAAGGAAAGACTCACAGACCTCATAAAATGAAATAAACAACATTTACTCGACTTCCAACCTGAGACCGCCATATGTTCTCCGCATCATGGTCGGAAGCCGAATGAGCTGAAAATGTGTATTGGTTTCGTGCACATTTGACAGATGGTCGGCATTGGAGGTAAAAATAACCTCACACATATATTAAGTACAAATATTGATAATAAAGACAGCAAATGTGAAGCCAAAACAAATGAAGCATGGTGATCCCTCGGACTCTTCTAAACGGCAACGTTGAATTGATGCGCATGCGCAAAGCTGGAGGCGTGACATATATTGGTAGATGATCGGTTGCCATAGTTTCGCGCTGCCAATATGACAAGGAAATACATATATCACCCGACTTCACTTTCATCGCATTGCTCTTATGACCAGTTATCAATATGCTATTAATAAATATATGCGCGGACATGAATTGGTTGCCATAACTACGCGCTGCCAATATGAGAAGGAAAGACATATATAACCTGACTTCTTTCATTGCATTGCTCTTATGGCCAGTTATCGGTATTTGTAGTTAATAAATATATGACCCCTCATACTCAGATAACGTTTACTCTCTTTGATGTTGTATTACCTCCAATGTCGACTACCTGTCAAATGTGCACGAAACAATTCTATAACCTCTACCTCTACTTTATTTTGTAGCCTTCAGGTCACTTCATGGGGCTACAATTTGTCTGATTCTCACATATATTTAACTTCGAATATTAATAACTAGCCATGAGATCAATGCAATGAAAGTGAAGTCGGGTTATGTATGTCTTTCCTTGTCATATTGGCAGCGCGTAGTTAGGGCAACCGAACAACAACCAATACATGTCACGCTTTCATTTCCGCGCCTGCTCATCAATTGGACGTTTCCAATGAGAGAGAGATCGAGCGATCGTCATGCTTCATTTGTTTTGGCTTCACATCTGCTGTCTTTATCTCTGTCTTCTTCATTTTATTATTTTTATGCTGAAATGTTAAAGGCGGCTCCACACATTCGGGTATTTGTCACAAATATCCTAATATTTGGCATATAGACGAATATGTGTGTTTAAAAACAAATATTCGCACACAAGGGTATATTCGGCAAATATAAAGATTTCCCGCAAATACCTGTCTGATATTCGTACGGCGTGACCAGGCGCTCCATAACGTTTTATTTATTATAATATATTAATATTATATTAGTGTGTCGAAAATGGAAAATGGACACGACAATGGCATTTTTAAATTTATATGAAAATGAACCTTCCATCTTGAAAATGTTTGTATTAATATTTGTGCCTCCTGCGTCAAATACACCAATATATATTGGCAATTATGGGGATGTAGATTTGGCATACAAGCAAATATACAGACATACGTGTATTTGCCAAATACCCGGAAGTGTGGAGCCGCCTTTAGTCTCTACACATTTTTACTAGTAAACTAGTAAACTTTCTCGCATCGGGGCAGCAGCGAAGCTTTTCACACCCGAAAACTGCCTCGGATAACAAGAATCCCAGGATTGGATCAAAGAGAGTAAACGTTATCTGAGTAGGAGAGTATATTCCCCATAAGACAACGGTGACACTAATAGAAAGAGATGAAAGATCATTTGTGAGTCATAGTGACGTATATGGTAATGTCATGGCCACCATTCTCTCTGGACAGTGGCGGACTAGCGCATCCGCACTCTGGTATCTAGAGTTACATGCTCTTGAATTTATATTGGACCACTCTGTATGTGACGTGGGCCACCTGTACTCCATGTACGTCACTATGATGCTATAATGCTACAATATTCTGATTGGCTAGATCTTATTAGTACCTCCTTATTCAGATAACGTTTACTCTCTTTGGGATTGGATAGTATAAAGTAGGGGTGATGCCTTTTTTTAATGCAAAATACTCGTATATTCATTTTTACTTTATCTTTTTTTTATTCATTGTATTTAGTATTATTATATTTTATTTCATTATAACTCAGAAGTTTCATTATTATATTGATTACTGTTGGTTTCAAATATCTAAGCACTATTTGAAAATTCATCATATTTCAAAAACCATGAAATACGTATTTATTAATTTGTAGAAATGAGCCCAAATACTAATTTGAATGACCCCTTTAGGAGTTGAAATTCTAAAAAAGACATGTCCCAGCGAGCACAAACATCCCTGGGAGGTTTTGGGATGTTTTGAAAATGTGGGCATGAAGATTTTTTTGAGACGCAATATGCACTTCCCAAAGAGGACTTCAAAGGTTGTTGGAAGTATTGTATTTGTTCTTCTGTGGCATTTTTTTGTACGCCTACTGAGAGATATTGGCGAAATCAAATAAATTGTAACGTGTGGATGTTCTTTCTAGACATAACATATTTTGCCTTGAGAGGTTCATCCCAAATATTGAATATACATTTATTGTCCAGATTCATAATGGTTCTCGACAATTTTATTTGATAACTTGATCGTTTCACACAACAAAAAGTAAAAAATTTCATGTAAATTAAATTTTAGAATATTTATATTTTTCGACCTACTTTTAACTATTTATTTCATTTTGTATTTCTTCATTTTGATACCAATACACAGGACAGAAACAACATTCTTATATTTTCATATCAAATGAAACCAATATTATTCATTATAATAAAAACCAAGGTCCAAATGACCTATCCACTCATTTTCTGCTTTCATTTTAAAATTCCCGCCCTGTTACAATTTGGCCATTCAGTGTGGTAAACCTAATAAACCTCGCAGAACAACACTGCACTGTATGGCACATGGAATACTGTGAAGCGTTGGTTGATTTTTTGTTTATTTTTAACTGAGAAAAACTTGGAAAGTGATGAGTGTTTGAAGTGTATGAATACCAGTTATATAATAAACATTTTTTATATATCACTGAATAAGTAAATAAAGTAAGTATTACATGAATTAAATGTATTAGCATAGTCCAGAAACATAATATAACCTCAAAAGCATACGATGTGTATATTTTGATAGGGTGCTCGAATCTGTAATGACATGTTGAACTGCATCAGTGAAGATTCTTGGAAAAAAACGACCTGTTTTCTTTATACATCTTTCCATTAGGAACTTTGATGTTAGTTTTCAGATTATGGGGAGTTTGAAAATAAAAAACAACTCCTCATGTTTTCCAACAGACTTATGCGAACTGAAATGTATTGACTCTTCAAATTCGGTTTGTGATAAAACTGAAGAAGCACTGTGAAAATTAATATTTTTCTAAATATCATTTCAACTAAATCTTCCTTCCTAGAGATACAATTGAAATTATATACAGGGTGTTAGTGAATAAGTGCGCAAACTTAAGGGGGTGATTCTGCATGAAAAAGTAATGACAGTTTGCTATATAACTTTTGTCCGCAAATGCTTCGTTTTCCGAGATACGGGGTGTTAAAGTTTTTCTTAAAAACTGACTATTTATTTATTGCTCTGAAACCAGTCGAGATATGCAAATGAAATTTGGTGATTTTTGGGAAGTAGTTATTGCGCATTTTTTTGACATGCAATTAAGAATACGATGTTCATCATTGGCGCGATTACGGGTAAGGATCTCAATTTTTTTAAAGTAAAAAATGGTACGCCACTGAAATATTTATTTTTGAATTCTTCGTTCAATTTGTGACAAAAAATCTCTCCTGCTTTTTTTTCGTATGGGCGCCGTTTTTATGAAAAAAAATGAAAATCTTAACGCGTATTTTTCATTTTTTTAATACATTATCAAGAACTATCTAATACAATTAACGTTAAACCAGAACAATAACAGAAAATAACACTGTTGGAATCACAGCTTCCAACCAGCTTATTACGACTTTCATTACTGTTTTTAGTTCTAATTTAAATTGTCCTTAAGCCGTCCCTGAGCGCGCTCAGTCAATCCATTTCTTGTTTAAACTCCAACGTATGCAAACCGTTATATTCATCCAGGCTGATTCTGAAAACTATCCTCTCCTCACGTCGCTTCCTCACCGATTGCCAACGGGCGATCGAGGGTTTTTCCCAAAAAAGGCCGGGAGAGGCATCCGGCATTCTGAGTTTCTTCCCCGACGAAGTAAAACCTTCCTACTTAGCCGTTGAAACGAGCTGTTTTGTCCTATCCTTATTCACGACGTTCGAATAATTTCGACGTTTGTATAAATTCCACGTTATTCAGTGAAAGAAGGCGTGATAATCATTCAGTAGTGCATAGTGTCCTTTGCAGAGAGAAACTGTAAGTAGATTAAACTCAGACTATTGGATGAGAAGCATTGCCAACGCCCGATTTACCTGTTAGCTTCATGATTTGTTGGATGGTCGCCGTTAAAGATTGTACATATATTCAGTTAACGAAATGGTTCAGAGCTTTAATTTAAAACCAGCAATCTGCGGAGAATCCAGTCTACTAATATCGAAGGTAGTATAATTCCACCGTGTTCGAGAAAAGGCAGTTTAAACCCTGTACCGAACATAACACTAATAAATAAATGGGCGCAAAGCTACAACAAATGTTCAAAATGACCTCCCTCAGACGTGATACAAGATTCAACTCTTCGCCTCATTGATTGTCGTATTCGCGCAAATATTCCTGGTGTATTTCTTATTGTCTCACAGCCGGCTATAATTCGATTCCTCAGGTCTTCAACATTTTCGACGGGAGTGGAATAAACTAATGACTTAAGAAAACCCCAAATGCAAAAATCTAGAGGATTTAAATCCGGAGATCGAGCAGGCCAATGTTCCGTACCTCCCTTACCTATCCAACGATTTGGATATACTGTATCTAAGTGATTACGTACAATAATGCTAAAATGGAGGTGCACCATCATGCATGTAGAGGCTGTAGAGGAATTTCTTCAAGAAGAACATGTAACTCTTCCTGTAGGAAATTAATGTAAGAGTCGCCTGTTAGTCGTTGTGGATGGAAATATGGACCGATTAAATGATCATCAAGTACCCAAAGTCATACATTTTGAAAACTGATGCTGAAAATGAGCTTCAAAGATTCCATGTGGATTTTCCTCAGCCCAGAGGTGATTGTTATGGAAATTTAGCCTCGTCAGTAAACAAAACGCCATTTAAAAAATTAGGAATTTGAGCGATTTGATGAAGAATCCAATGGCAAAAAACTAGGCGCGGAAAAAAGTCTCTAGGTAGTAGAGCTTGCACAGGTTGAATATGAAACGGATACAATTGCTGTTCTTCAAGAATTTTAAATACAGTGAAGTTGCTTACATTCAGTATGTTAGCAATTTTTCGAGTACTTGTTTCAGGTGACTCCGCAATTAACTCGAGCATATAGTCGTACTTCTCGAGGGCGCCCGCAGTCAGCCGTTTGTTCCGTAAATGTACCATTTTCGCGCAAACGTTGGTGAAGACGAGCAAATATTGTGTGATGGGGTACCCTACGTCCTGGATACAACTCAGCATACAATCGTCGAGCTTGCCGACCATTTCCATTACTTCGACCATAGACAAAATGCATGTCTGACAATTCCGCATATAAAAGAAAAATTAATTACTTATTATCATTAATGTTATACCAAATTAAAAGCTTGAAAATGAAGAAACGCTAATTTGACATTTCGTTGAAATATTCGTATTCAACAGAATGTTGACAGTAGCCTACTAGCATCGCTACTAGATAATGTATTAAAGTAATGACAAATACGCGATAAGATGTTTTAATTTTTTTTGAATAAAAACGGCGCCCCATACGAATAAAAGTCTAGAGGGATTTTTTGTCACAAATTGAACGAGGAATATCTCAGTGGCGCACCATTTTTCTTTGAAAAAATTGAGATCATTACCCGTATGCACGCCAATGATGAACATAAAATTCTTAATTGCATGTCAAAAATGCGCAATAACTACCTCTTAAAACTCACCAAATTTCATCTGCATATCTCGACCGGTTTCAGAGCAATAAATAAATAGTAAGTTTTTAAGAAAAACTTTAACACCCCGAAAAACGAAGCACTTGCGGACAAAAGTTATATAGCAAACTGTCATTATTTTTTCATGCAGAATCACCCCCTGACGTTTGTCGCACTTATTCACTAACACCCTGTATAAGAAAATATCTAATCATAGTGCAATTATCTTCAAAATCCTCAAAACGTTTTGGGAATGTTCTGTTGTGTCTATGAAAAGGCTATCAAAAAAACTTAGTTCTTTTTCTGACAGGGACATCCTGAAAATCGCCATTGGCGGTTCTATAAAAGTTCTATTCATGTATAAACAGAACATCGCAGCGGATGTTCAATGTCTCAAAATCTCGTCTTTTTAACATCTCTGAGATGTTTTTGTGCTCGCTGGGGTATTTCTTCATTTGTAAAAATGACCTCAAATAACAATTTTTATGACCCAAACTTAAAAACTAACGGAAAGCCCATACAAACTTCTAAACCCTATTTAACCCCCATTTCACCCCTTTGGGGGTTGAATTTTCAAAAACACTGAAACACGTATTTCTTTATTTGTAACAAAGACTCGAAATACTAATTTTAATGATCCCAACTTAAAAACTAACGGTACTCCTATACAAACTTTTAACCTCCATTTCACGTCCTTTACGGTTGAATTTTCAAAAACCCTGAAATACATGTTTTTTTATTTGGAAAGAAGAACCAAAATACCACTTGATATGACTCCAAATTCAAAACTAACGGTTCTTCCATACAAACTTTTCCCCCGTTCTCACCCCCCTTTCTACCGGAATGTCCAAAAACCCTTTATTTGTCATAATAGAAATACGCTGTCAAAATTTCAGCGCTTTAGGTCCAGCGGTTTATTCTTGGCGTTGATGTCAGTCAGTCAGAACATGTTATAGTGAGTTTATACAGCAAGTAAAATAAAATAAGAAATAAAATAAAGTAATTTAAAAAGTTAAAACTACACAACATCCATAACAAGTTTATACAAAAATAAAATAAAATAAGAAGTAATATAAAATAAGGAGTAAAATAAAAGATGGTTAACTTTTATCTTTTATTTTATTTTACATTGACTAGTTGTTAGGCACATGTACATACTGAATAATTTAGACAAATTGACGAAAGTTGATGATAGATGGACATGATATAATAGCTATTCAGTCCTAGCACCTATATGTTTTTGTTTTCATAACTGGAAAATGGTGTGTTCAGTGACTTTTTTTTTAATTTCGTTTTTTTGCCAATTATGTCTTTAGATGACGAAAATTTCATAATATTGTTATTGTTGTCAACAGTAGCTCATTTTTTATTTAATAAACAATGACAGGGACCAATTTTACGAGTATACATCATTGAAATTGAGGTAACCTCAACATAAAATCCCAAATTTCGATTGACAGCTTCTTACTTTTTACATTAATTTACTCGCTCTATAAACACTCTGAAAATTATTATTTCTTATTTTACTTTATTTTATTTCTTATTTTATTTTACGTGCTGTATAAACTCACTTTTATTATTGCAGCTTTTATTTCGTTTCACTAGTCAGTTCATTAGTTAGGGTCAAATCTTGCAAGTGAATTTTGACCGACTTCTACTCGTCCGATTAATTTGAAATTTGGCAGATGTTCATAATTCCGGTGACAATGCCTTATGTTGGAGAAAAACACAAAATGGCGGCTACAAGATTTGTAATTATGGTCCGGTTTGATTCAAAATTGGCAAGTAGGGATTTTCGGGGTCGGAGATTATGAATTTTTTGTCGAAATTCATCGGCTTCAAGAAGGCGGACGTGTTTTGTGATTATGGTCCGATTCGATTCAAAATTGGTATGTGGGAGTTCTCGGGGTCGAAGATTATGTTTTTTTATCAAAAATCATAAAATTAAGATGGTGGCTCCAAGATGGCGGACGACTTTCGTGATTATGGTCCGATTCGATTCAAAATTTGTATGTGGGGGTTTTCGGGGTCGGAATTAGGAATTTTGTAAAATTATAAATTAAGATGGTGCCCCAAGATGGAAGGCGAGTTGTGTGATTATAGTCCAATTCGATTCAAAATTAGTAAGCCGGGGTTTTTAACGGGTCGGGATTATGAATTTTGTCAAATTCATAAATTTAGATGGCGGCAGTTTTGTGATTGTGGTCCGATTCGATTCAAAATTGGATGCGGCGGGTTTCGCGGTCGGAAATTTTGAATTTTTTGCCAAAATTCATAATTCAATGGCCTCAAGATGGAGGACGAGTTTTCTGATTATGGTCATATTTTATTCAAAATTGGTGTGGGGGTCTTCAGGTTCGGAGATTATGAATTTTTTGTAAAATCATGAATCAAGATGGCGATTTCAGGATGGCGGAGGAGTTTTGTAATTATGGTCAGATTCTATTCAAAATTGGTGTGGGTGTTTTTGGGGTCGGAGATTTCTTTCTGCTCAAAACTTACAGGAAAGAGATCTTATAATAGCCATGCTCTATTTGAAATGAACAGATTAAGGCGAACTAACTGAAAAGCAAAAAATAGAATAACTAATGATAAACCTTTTTAAAGACAAGCTTTTATTTAAGCCGTGTACTAAAACCTATAAAATAAGTTTAAGTCATCGCTGACAATGATTTAATTATTTTTTGTTAAATTATTTGGTTTCAAAAAGCTTGTCGCGCGAATTTGTAATGAAATTAATACTTCGACAAGTTTGTTACTTACCAACCAATCATTGTCCAATAAAATTAATTTGTACTTAATTTTATGAATACTTTGTAAAAATTCAATACTTTGATAAGTTCTTACTCACTGCCCAATCAAATTTTTTGGTACCTACTTTTATGAACATTTCGCGAGACAAGCTTTTTGAAACCAAATAATGCAACAAAAAATAATTAAATCATTGTCAGCGATGACCTAAAATTATTTTATACGTTTTAGTACACGGCTTGAATGAAAGCTTGTCTTTAAAAAGGTTTTTTATTAGTTATTTCCGTTTATATGTATAAATTATAGATGACAAAACAAAAAGTCCAAAAATATTTTCAAGACATACTTTTAATCAAACCTGAAAAGGATTGATTGAACTGCTACAATAATTAATTAATGTGGGTTATATTAAATACCCAATTATAATAAACAATATTATTAGGATTTATTGTCGATTTTTGTAGTAACTTCTCTGAATGGAATTTCACTGCTATGATGTTTGCTGATGCTCATCCCACATGCCATGAATTATATTTTGATGGTTATCAACATCCATCTGAAGGTATAGCTTTATTAGTCTATTCGAGAAGTGAGTTTCCTGCGAAAAATAGATTTACAAGTCTCAAAAAAATATGAGCAATAGCTCATTCGATTCGGGATGCAATTCTGAGAAAGACATCTTTTTGTTTTTTTCTGCTGATAAAAATTGCAATTGTTATTAATAAAATGGGAATAACTCAAAACCTATAAGAGATAGCGGAAATCGGAAAAAATATTCGTGAGGAGAAAATTTCCAATAAAAAAATCCAGACTCTTGGAACTCTATCTCCATTATTTATAACTTTAATTTAACTCTGAAAATAGGTCTTAAATTTATGAATTTTGACAAAAATTTCATTAATTTCCGACCCCGTAAACCCTCACATACCAATTTTGAATCGAATCGGATCATAATCACAAAACTCGTCCACCATCTTGGAGCCGCCATTTTGTTTTTTCTCTAACAAAAATTCTATAAGCATTTTCACCGGAATTATGAACACCTGCCAAATTTAAAATTATTCGGACTAGAAGTCGGTCAAAATTCACTTGGAAGATTTGACGCAAACTAACTAACAAGTGAAACTACATAAAAGCTTGTAAAAATAGGATTGTACTCAATTCTTCCTGTAAAGTTTCCGTTTGTAGTCTATTTCTTTAACAGAATATTCAACTTTGGCCGTTACTCCTGCAACGATAGTCTGTTTAATGCGTTTGTTTATTTAAAAATAACAGAAAATTTGGAACAAGTGACAAGTGCCCGATGTACTTTTGTAATTAACTGTGTTCCGCTTGTCAAATAATGTCAAATATAGCTAATCTACTCGACAAGTTAAAAATGGTCTAAAATAGAGATACTGCTCTTAAAATTATGTGTGATAGCTCATTGGATCCGGAATAACGCCTAGAAAAATGTGCCAAAAGTGTGTATTAGCACATAAAAAATTGCAAAAGTTATAAACAATTGAAGATGAAAAAAAATGGCATTTCGTTGTTTGCCAATATTTTATAAACTATTGATATTTGAAAATTTTCAAAAAAAGATTCTGAAAGAGGAGGAAATTTCCAATAAAAAACTCCCAGCTCCCGGAACTCTATCTCCATTATTTATAATTTTAATTTAACGCTGAAAATGGGTCTCCGAGTGACATTTTTAGGTTGCGCGCGCGGCGTCAAAAGCGAGTACGACACATTAATTAATTTATTTAAGGTATTAAATATTTTTTTTTTTAAATTATGGTGTATTTGGAACACTATAAATAATTCATTCCCGTTGGAAATTTTACTTAAAGTTAATTTTTCAACAAGTTAAACGATTGTTAACTAACAAAATTTTCTCGAACTTCTGTCTCAATTGTAAATGAAAAATTTTTTTTAAATAATTGTCGTAAAAATTTTTTGCTTCGTAGAGCTTTTCTTATATACATACCCAACAAGAGCACGCCATAAAAGTTAAAAAAATATTCATACTTTGTTTATAATAATTTTTGTACTTGAACAATTAATTTTTTTTTTTATTAATACAAGACATAAATTGATTTGCAAAAAAAAAAACCCGCCATTTGTTGATCAATTTTTTATAAACAAATTGATTATTTCAATATTTTTGAAATATTTTTTTTTTACAACTTCATTATATCACAAATATTATGATTTTTGAAAAAAAAAATTTCCTTAATAACAATTCTTAATTGTTTTTTTTTAATTTATTTTTAATATTATTAAGATTTTTTTTTAAAATCATAATTGACAGTCCTCTATGAATAACAAAAAACATTTTTTTTTTATCAACAATTCCATTGTTTATTAACTTACCAATTTGTTATAAACAAATTTTTTACTTTATTAGATTTGTTTACTGAAACTTCTGAAATTTACAAAAACAACCATATATAACAAAGTATAGAAAAAAAAAATTCCCAATTTTTCCCAATTCCAATTCGCAAAGTACAATAAAAAATTGGAAAAATGTTTTTTGTATACTTTGTTATATATGGTTGTTTTTGTAAATTTTAGAATTTAATTTTTTTTTAAAAATTAAAAATTTATTTATAAAAATTGGTAAGTTAATAAACAATGGATTTGTTGATAAAAAAAATGTTTTTTTGTTACTTTATAGAGAAATGTCAATTATGATTTTTAGAAAAAAAAAATTTTTCAACTAATTATTTAAACAATAGAAATATAAAAAAACGATTATAAACAATTAAAAATTGTGAAAATTTTTTTTTCAAAAATATTAAAATAATCAATTAGTTTATAAAAAATTTATCAACAAATGGCGGGAAAAATTTTTTTTGCAAATCAATTTATATCTTGTATCAATAAAAGAACGATAATAAGATGATTAGGAAAAAACATTTTTTTTAATAACATTACTTGGATTTTTTAGTTTTTGTTCAAGTACAAAAATTATTATAAACAAAGTATAAAATTTTTTAACTTTTATGGTTTCTTGTTAAGTATGTATATAAGAAAGGCTCTACGAAGCGAAACATTTTTACGACAATTATTTAAACTTTTTTTTTCATTTACAATTAAGACAGAAGTTCGAGAAAATTTTGTTAGTTAACAATCGTTTAACTTGTTGAAAAATCAACTTTAAGTAAAATTTCCAACACGAATAAATCATTTATAGTGTTCCGAATACACCATAATTTTTTCAAATTAAAAAAAAATTAATACCTTAAATAAATTAATTAATGTGTCGTACTCGCTTTTGACGCCGCGCGCGCAACCTAAAAATGTCGCTCGGAGACCCATTTCCAGCGTTAAATTAAAATTATAAATAATGGGGATAGAGTTCCGGGAGCTGGGAGTTTTTCTTTGGAAATTTCCTCCTCTTTCAGAATTTCTTAAATATTAATAGTTTATGAAATATTGGCAAAAAACGAAATGCCATTTTTTTTCATCTTCAATTGTTTATAACTTTTGCAATTTTTTATGTGCTAATACACGCTTTTGGCACATTTTTCTAGGCGTTATTCCGGATCCAATGAGCTATCACACATAATTTTAAGAGCAGTATCTCTATTTTAGACCATTTTCACTTGTCGAGTAGTTCATTCTAAACCCGACGCTGAAAAAGAGATGAATACTAAGCTGTTCTGCTGTCTGGTCTGGTATAATTATAATATACTTATGGCGGCGGTGTATGCGCTCGTATATAAGCACGTTAATAACTAAGATGCCTAGACATCTTATTAATAACCTAGATCGGGGATTCCCCGTCTCACGCGTAGTGCGCAACAAGAATGAGGGATTTTGAAAGGATTTAGATGTAGCTTACTAGATGTCGCCTCTATATTGGTTACAAAATCTGTTAAACGGTAGAAAAAAGGAATTCGACCCATGTTATTTCTTGGTGAATGATCGAAGTTGTTTGATATCAAGAGCACATCGAACATACACACCTTCCAAGCCTTCAAGTTAAAGGATATCACGTATTTATGTAACACTTTGTATTCTAATGGCTTAACTCAAAACTCAGTGCAGTTGAGACAGGCGCCGCTACTACCCCTTCTAACGGTAAAAATAGAACCATACATTTTATAATGTTAGCCAAGTTGAATTTGAACTCCCAATAGGCTGGAAACGAAAAAGTGAACAAAACTGGGTGAAATGATTAAACAAGTAGAAAACTTTCAAATCCATTAAGTCGATGGACGTAAACGAGAGTAATCAAGTTATCACATCGTCTGCAACCTTCAAACATATTAGGCATATTTAATCAGATGTAGTAACATGACATGCCGATTGTAACATAAATATTACATTTGTAATAACGATGTATAATTATTCAGTATCGGTTTTCATTGCGTACAAACATACACTCTTCGCTGTGCTGCTCTCTTGATGCAAACAGTTATCGTCGGGGGCTAGACGCAAAAGTTATTTTTGTCGTGTCACGGTCAAAGTCACGCTGCACTCCACCACACATTCGACTATTCGACTTTGTGCGTTGGCCCCATACAGTGCCAATAGTCTGGGAGATAGTGTTGCGTAATCTGACCGCTCTGATAACTATAAAATCGAATAATGGGTACGTATAAATCTTGCATAAACGTTCGCGTTCTATCGATTCAGGTAATCTAAATTCGGAAGATTGAAAATTAAACTAAATTATGAGAAACACATCGGCGATCTGAAATTGTGAAAGTATTTCTGGTTCTCACTCTACTGTAAATGAAAGGAGCATCGACACAGGCGGCACTCTCGCGAGAAGTAACGAGAAAGCGTAGTAGATCTCCAGACTACCCGACGCGATGGTGCAGAATGCCGTCGCCACGCGTGGCGAATTCGTTGGAGCGGCTAAATGGGAGCGTTTTGACCACGTGTGACAAGGCACAAAGCACAAAGTGGAGACCGATATGAGAAGCACATGGCCACAGAACACCTTACCTACACAGAAGCGTGATTCAAGCGTACCGCCAAAATAAAATTTTATGCTTGTTTCTAATCAACCTCAAATTTCTAGGCGTTGGATTGTTGTCATTGATGGCTGTTTGGTTTTGAATTTGTGAACAAAGTGCTTTGTATCTTGTATCATTAATTTCCAACTGTTTTTCCGGGATTCGATTTATCACTTGAAATGTATTTCAACCGACAGTTTGAATTTACCGCCCAGAAATGACATTATACAAGCCAAATTTTAAATAAAGGTCACGAAAATTTGACCCCAAAAGATCAGAGGGCCGCCTTCCAGTTGCGCTACTGTGTAGGTAAGGTACATGGCACTCGGTCACCGAAAACTGCCGGCTGTCGTCGATAAGAATCGAGCTAGGTTACGATCAAAGACTACAGTAAAATGCACGGGAGACGCGCTCTGAGCATTCCTATGATTCAAATTGAAAATTTTACTTGTGTTCTTTACCCAACCTAATTGCTTTTCCAGTTAGGTATGCCCAAGGCCGTACCCAGTGGGGAGGTTAGGGGGTTAAACCCCCCCCCGAGATCTATAAAATATATCTGGAATAAGGTGAAAATCGGGTAGTTTTATGTAGGTACATCCCATACTAACACTAATTCACATTTTTCAATTTTGTTGAAACACCCTTAGTACTGTTCCAACCTTATATGACTTAATAAGTCAACTAAGAAACAGATTTTGCGCCCATAAAATGGTACTTTCCACACTGTACAATCTGATTCCATTTGTCTTTTGGGAAAGACACTAAACATGAAAGTCTGATACTGTACGAAAGCAAGGTTGATTTACAGTTGGTCGAGTCTGAGTTTGAACTTAGGAAAATTTACTGGCAGAAGAAAAGCGATGTAGACAAACCATCCTGTGCAATTGAGGCTTTGGGCGAGTGCAACAGTGAACTATTTCCTAATTCTTTCAAGCTGTTGCATATATTGTCATCATTACCAGTAACAACTAGTAACTACTGCTGAAAGGTCCTTTTCCACCCTTAGGAGGGTAAAAACGTACCTGAGAAATTCGTGTGGCCAAGATCGACTCACCGGACTAGCACTCATGTCCGTGCACAGATAAATTAATATTGCAACAGAAGATGTAATAAGTGAGTTTGCCATGAAGAAAAACAGGAGATTAGATTTTGTATTGTGGATGACATATAACGAAGTGATGCAAATAGCATATATAGTTTATATGATGTGTAATAAAATGTACATTGCATTATTTACTTTAGAACCAAACCCCTCCCTAATAAATAACAATAATGAATTATAGGTATATAGTATGTAGGTATTATATTTATTTTTGCCATTTATACAGATTTCGATGTCTCAAATGTTATTGGTTTTTTAAATAAAACAAATATTCATCTTTACAAATAAATAACAATAGTGAATAATGGGTACTCAATGTATTTTATATTATGTCCAGTGTATATAGATTTCGATGTCTTAAATGTTTATCTTGGTTATTGGGAAAGAGATAGAGTCATTATTGACAATATTGAAGGCATTTTTTTACGTGAAACAGATGTTGCTTGTAAAAATTTTGTAGCCTTCTTAGTTTTTGTTGTATTTCAATATATCAAAAAAGTTAAAAGGGTTACTGATAAAACTTTTTTACAAAGAATCCAGTGGCATGCAAAGTTTTTTGCTGAAAGAAATAGGTATTCCTAGTAAAAACTTCCATATCTAGTATTCGTTTTTATTTTTTAACTAATTTAACAAATATAGTACCTATCCTAAAGATATAAACTGGAAACCCTGTAAGTAGTATAGGTAGATATATTAGTTCATCCATTATCAATTACAGAAGCATAAAAAACAAATTTTATTTAGGTTATTAAATATTTTAAAATAGGTCAAAATAAAAAAATATTGTGAAATAAGTGCAAAAGTCTTTAGAGGTGTTATAAACATGGATTTTCCAGTTTTAAAATACGTTGTCATCATAATAACACACCAAAATAGTTTGTTTTTTAGATTTGATGAGGTTCATCATGAAATTTTGAGCAGAGGCATAATTAGGAAATAATTAGCAAAATTATTGGATTTTTCAATAGAAAAAGGAATCTTATACTATATTAACAGATACTATGTTCACTTAATGTCTACAAAGTTTATAAAAATCACAATAAATCTTTAACAAACACAAAAAAACAACACAACACACTGGACAATCACCCTTGTATGGATGTGTTCAGATTCAACGTATTCTACAGTATAATGTCATACAATTACTCTCAGAAACATGCTTTATGTTATAATAATGACTATCTTTAGAAACCTGAAACTTCTGTATTCTGTTACCTTTACTTTATTCTTGTTTTCTTCCGCTTTCTTATGAGCTTTGAAAATAATTCTACCCTGGTAGTTATTAGCGTTTGGTCTTTCTATAGGTATCCGTTATTCATTTTCACATTTTGATGTCCACTAATAACTCTTCTATTTTATCTTTAGTTTCTCAATTGTTACACTAGCATTCCTCTTTAGTTTGATGGTCTTCAGTAAGTTGTTTGAAGCTTATATTGCCATATTTGTATTAATTCGTGCGTTTTTTCTATAGCAATGGGCCCACATCTTGATTCTCTCTTCATCCTGAATACCTAAAACAAAAATATATGAAATATCAAACGTGTCACGCAAGGCCGTACACAGAGAAAAATTTCGGGGGGGGGGGGAGGGGTTTGGTTCTAAAGTAAATAATGCAATCTACGTTTTACCAAATTTTTTACACATACATTTTTTTACCACCTTATTCCAGACAAAAGTTATATAGCAAACTGTCATTATTTTTTCATGCAGAATCACCCCCTGAAATTTGTCGCATTTATTCACTAACACCCTGTATTTTACAGATTTCGGGGGGGTTTTAACCCCCCTAACCTTCCACCTGGGTACGGTCTTGGTGTCACGTATCGCACATTTCTATCCTGAACCAATCACAGAGCGCGCCCCCGTGCATTTTACTGTAGTCTTACGATCAATAGGTAGTTGGATACTAATGGTATTGTAACGTAAATAAACTTAACTTGGTTCTACTAATTTATTTCACACTTAATTTACAACTTAATTTATATTACTACTTCACTGTATAGCTCGATCGTATGGGCTCGTTCAGATTGTCCTACTCCACTTGAGGTTTGCCTATTTATCTCCGATACAGCATTCTCGATGTTTCGAATTCGGACGGTTGGCGACGGCATGTTCCAATTGTTTCCAATATTGACCGTTGTTTTCCGCGGAAGAGCGCACTGGATGGTTCTCGAATATCTCCGGGTGATCTCATCGCTGTCGATGGCAACACGTGAGGCGACAGGTCCGGCCTAGGTTCGTTACATTGCCCTTCTTAAAGACATTTTCGTCCCGAAATTTCATCCTTGAGTGTGACGATATCGCATGACTCCATATCTGCACCGTGAAGTTCGATGGAAGTAACACCCACGGTCTTCAAGGATCGGTCGTGGAAGAGGGTTACAGCAAAACCAAAATCTTGACGCCGCTGGATCTGAATATCGCCTCCAGCATACTTCTTATGACTCTCCAGTCCAACCCATCAATACCACAGGACAATTTTGGAATTGCTAGATCCACCAGATTCTGGTCCACCATAGTATTCTTAGTTTGCGAGACTCTTCCAGACATCTTCATAGGACGGTTTATCTTGGGAATGCCTCTTGGTAACTAGGTAGTAGATGTTTCTCTGGCCTTTCTTCAACTGTAGCACCCCACCAACTTCTGGATTCTGCTCCCGCAGTGTTTGGAGTTGACCAAATTTCTGGAGAACACTACGGCGATGCCCCTGACATTTGAAGATCTTCTGCCACACAGTGCGCTAGTGCGTAGTCGCAGGCACCTCGAAAAGGTCTCGTGACTCCTCTCTAGTAACTCCCATGTAGAACTTTCTGCCCGTTTGAATACAAGGACATAAACTTCTCGAACGTCATATCATCCTCCGGTGGCTTGAGGGTGCGAACTTGGTCATGGTTTCCAGCGTGGACAACCTGTTGAAATGGACGACCCTTGGTTTCTGGTGGCTTATGGATTCGGTACACAAGGTCGTTTATCCTTTTCACGATTTTATACGGGCCTTCCCACGAGTTCCGCAACTTTGGTGATAGTCCACGACGACGTTTGGGGTTGTACAGCTAAACCAGATCATCGACCTTAAATCCTCCAGCGTCGGCCTTGATGTCATAGGTCTTTTCATTTTATCGCTGGCACTCTGGATGTTCAACCGACCGTCCCGTGGATGTCGTCCATTCTCTGCCGAAGTTTGCTGACGTAGTCCCTCCCGCAGTGTCTTGTCCTGGCGGTATCCCAAACTTCAGGTCACAAGGCAGTCGCAGTTCTCGGCCCATTATAATACTAGCAGGAGTTTGACCGGTTGATTCGTGTACTGCGGATCGATAGGCCATCAGGAACAAATGAAGATACTGGTCCCAGTCTCTTTGATGGTCAGAGACAACCTTGGACAAGTGGCGGTTGATCGTCCTGTTCATCCGTTCCACCATTCCATCGGACTGCGGATGTAGGGCCGGGTTCTTGTCTTGCGGATGTTCAGCAGTAGACATATTTCTTGAAAAGGTTGATTGGAAATTTCGCCTTGATCCGGAGTGCAGCTCCATTGGAATACCGAATCGACATATCCACTCTTTCACCAAGACGTCGGCGACGGTGATGGCTTCCTGGTTGGGCAGGGCATAGGCTTCCGCCCACTTACTGAAGTAGTCCATTGCCACAAGGATGTATTTATTCCCGTGGTCGGATACGGGAAACGGGCCGGCGATGTCAATGGCGATTCTCTCGAACGGGCTGCCTACGTTGTACCTGACGCATCGGGGCCTTGGGTCGTATTCGAGGTCCATTGCTAGCAGCGCATACAGCGCACTTCCTGCACCAGTCCTGACGTCAGCTTGACAATTGGCCCAGTAAAACCGTTGCCTTACTTTCTGCAGGGTCTTCGTCACTCCCAGATGTCCTCCGGCGACTCCATCATGGATTTCCCGCAGCACTTCTCTCTTCTGTTCCTGGAACAATTATTTGGCGTCTGTCTTCCCACCAATATCGGCCTCCAACACACGTTTCAGGATCCCATTGTCCAGAATAAGAGAGTTCCATTGTGCCCAATAGGACTTAACAGCCGGCGAGTAACCTGCGACTTCCGCCATGATGGTCTTCGATTGCCCTTCTTCCAGCTGACGACTAAGCCACGGTCGGGGTCTCTTTCTTGGTCTTTCTGGATCTTGCTGTCATTCCAGTTGTCATCCATTGCCGCGGTTCTACAAAGTGTTGCTTCTTTCTCTTCTGCTCGTCGGCAATGTGAGCAATCATCTGACATGGTCTTCGCGACAAGGCATCTGCATTCTTATGGCTAGTTCCGGCTCGATGTTCGATCTCGAAATCGAATTCTTGGAGTCTCGATCCAACGTGCTACTTGACCCTCAGGATTTTGAACTGTAAGAGCCATTTGAGAGCTGCATGGTCAGTTCTCAACAGGAATCTTCTTCCATACACGTACTTGTAGAAGTCCACTCCCTTTACAACAGCTAACAGCTCTCGCCTGGTGACACAGTAATTGCGCTCTGGTTTCTAAGCGTCTTGCTGAAATAACCAATGACCTTCTCCTGTCCCTCCTGGATCTGAGATAGGACAGCTCCAAGTCCCACGTTGCTGGCGTCCGTATCCAAATGAATTTCCTTCGGGTAGGGATAGCTCAGTACAGGTGCGTTGATCAAAGCTCCTTTCAGCTTCCCTGAATGAGTCTTGACATTCTTTCGGACCACTGGAACTTTGTTTGGCCCTCCGTGAGCCTGGTCAGTGGTTTAGCGATGTTATGAATCCCAGCACATATCGGCGATAGTATGTGCATAAACCAAGGAAACTTCGAAGTTGGTGAATGTCTTTTGGGATGGGCCAATCCTTAACAGCTTTGATCTTCTGGTCATCCACTGCTACTCCTTCCCAGAACAACGTGGCCGAGGTATCGCACTTCTTCTTTGGAACAGATGGCATTTCTAGGGCTCAGCTTCAATCCGGAGTTCCTCAGTCGCAGGAATATTCCTCCAAATTTTTCACGTGGTCCTCGAACGATCTGCCGACCACAATTATGTCGTCGAGATACACTAGACACGTGTTCCATGAGAGTCCCTTCAGCACTGTCTCCATCAATCTTGAATGTGGCGGGAGCATTACAGAGCCCGAATGGCATAACGGTGAACCGCCACAATCCTGAGCCGATGGTAAAAGAGTCTTTTCTCGATCTTCCTGAGCCAGTTCTACTTGCCAGTATCCACCTTTCAGATCAGGGTCGAGAAAATCGTGGAACCAGCCAACGTGTCTAGGGTGTCATCTATTCCGGGAGAGGGTAACTGTCCTTCTTCGTGACATTATTAAGTTGGCGATAGTCTACACAAAAGCGTGTCGATCCATCTTTTCTTCACCAGTACGACTGAGAGGACCAGGGACTGTCAGATGGTTCGATAACTCCTTCTTTCCCATATCGCTGACTATTTTGTCAGCTCTTCCTTCTTGGCAAGAGGAAGTCTTCTTGCTGATTGCCGGATCGGTCGGCACCCCAGTATCAATCTTGTGCTGGACCACATTAGTTCGACCCCTTTTCCTTGTCCGGTATCGAAGATGTCTTGGTACTTTTTGACTAAATCTCTTAGTTTGGGCTGTTGAGCTGGTTTTATGTCTTTGGAAGAGATGGCAACCAATTTTTCTAGTTCTGTGGGCAAGTTGTTGTTGGCTAACATTCCTCGTACGCTCCGGATCACTGAGGAAACTGACGAGCAGTGCCCCAATATTGTTCCTTTCTTCAAGGTCACTGGAAATAATTGACTTTCCCGACCCTTACCGGCACAAATTTGTGAAACGCAACAAGGTCTTCCCTAGTGCAACCTCGTCCAATTTTCTCATCATGAAGTTTGGGCTCGAACATCCCACGTTTCCACTGCTCGTACTCCCGTCCAGGCGAGCCTCCAGAATGGTTTCAGCCCTCTCAGGTACGCTTACATCTTCAGCCAACAATACACGGATCAACTCTCGCTTCTCCCATGAAGCACCAGCTCTTCTCCGTTGACACGTAGGACGCCGTCTTTGAAATCCAATTCAAACCCTCTGGAATTCATGATGTCCATTCCGATGATTGCATCGTCTTCGATGTCCGCTACAAGTGCCTGATGTTTCACTTTAGTGTTGCCCAAAATTATTTCAATCGGTAGCTCGCCATATACAGTAGCTGGCTCCCCTGTTGCTGTGCGTAGCTTCAAGTTGTCGGTTCAATCCGTTCCGGTGTTCTGGCAAAGGAAGGCCCGAGAATTGTCCTAGCCGCACCTGTATCTAGCAGCATGGTGCAAGGTCGTTATTGATGAGACCGTCTACGAAGACACCCTTGTTCTGTCGTTGAAGGATAGCGACATATGCGTTGTTAACCGGGGCTTGCCGGACACATGCCGACGATTGCCCCTTCTCATCGACCTTTCTTAGTTTTCCTGCATCGGAGTCGATGAATGTTGGACATTTGCTACGCACATGTCCAATTTTCGACAATTCCGGCATCTTATATGTCTTTTCTCAGGCAACACTTCCTTCATCACTTTTCTTATGGCAGCTTCCCAAGTTAGCAGGCTCCTGTGAGTCTTCCTCAATCGTTTGAACTTTACTTTGGCTTTTGCAGCATTGTTTTGCTGCCTCAAATTCCAAAGCTCGTGCCAGTGCGTCTACGAGAGTGCTGGACGAGCTAATATCAACGCTTGTCTGGTTTCTGGTCACGGAGTCCATCCAAGAATGCCTGAACCGCTAATCGCTCCATTACATTTTCCGGTATGGCTGGATATGCGAGACGAACCAAGCGTGCAATGTCAGTTTCGAATTCTTGTAAGGATTCGCCTGATTTTTTGGCAGCGATTTTTCAGCTGGGAGTGGTATACGTGTTCCAAATGGGCGTGGCCATATCGTAATTCTAGATGTTTAATCAGCTGATCATAGTCCTCCTGTTCTTGGCGGTGAGAGTTTGTAGAATATTTGTCGCTTCTCCACGTAATGCAAGTGTCAGTGCTACAGCTCTTTCCCCTGCATTCCATCCGTTTGCTTTGGCCGCTGCTTCAAACTGCCGGCGGTAATTTGCCCATGGAGTTTTCCGTCGAACTGAGGCGGCTTCATGGAAAGCTCCTATTTCTGAAATGACCTGACATCTTTTATACCCTCTTGAACTTTATCCACGTTCAAACTCAAGTCCAGCATTGCATTTTCGTTAACCATCTCTGTGGAGGACGCATTATTAATTTGTTTTTCCAGCTTACTGATCGTTTCCTTTATTTTGTCCATTTCTGCCTCGATTCCGTCTTTGGATTCCATCGCTGATTATTTCCTTCATCTTGTCCATCTCTGCCTCGACCCCTATCTTTGATTTTATCTACCTCCGTGTTCATTTGTTCCCTAATTTTATCTATCTCTGTCTCCAACGGTTCCCATTCTTTCTTCTAGGAAATTAGCCACACCACCAATTCCTTTTTTAGGCCTTCTGTGTTTTCCAGGAACTTCTCTTCCAGGCTTCTTGAATTTTCTAGAAGCTTTCTTCCAGATTTCTAGAATTTTCTTGAAGCTTCTCTTCCAGATTTCTAGAATTTTCTTCAAGCTTCTCTTCCAGATTTCTAGCATTTTCTTCCAAGCTTCTTGAATTTTCTTCCAAAGTCCTCGAATTTTGTTGCAGCTCTTCTTTCAAGGATTCTATTATCGGACTCAAATCACCTCCGGGAACTTCGAATAAAAATGTTTCTGGGTCCTCACCTTCTTGTATAAGTCCTTCTGCAAGTCTTTCCTGGAGTACTTGCTTTTTACCCGTTGTTTCCAGTTCCCTTTCCTCCAATTCCTGTTTCAATTCCCTACCTTCAAATCCGCAAGGCGCACTTTTCTTGAACACATTTTGTCTTTGACGAGGTATCAGTCTGTTTCACACGAAAAGTTTATCAGTTTGTTAAAAATTCACTTCGCGAATTCTTTTCCACGGGCCACCAGTCTATTGTCTGTTTCACGCGAAGAGTGTATCAGCTTATATTCCCACGCACAATTGTCCACTTCGCGAAAAACCGGGCCACTGTCTATTTTCTGTTTCACGCGAACAGTGTATCAGTTTATATTCCCACGCACAATTGTCCACTTCGCGAAAACCGGGCCACTGTCTATTTTGGGCGTACAAAAAGGTCTATCAATTTATTTTTCTACTATCCACTCCCGATCACTTGTTTATTTTCAAAATCTCACTTCCGACACCATTGTAACTAAATAAACTTAACTTGTTCTACTAATTTTATTCTACACTCTAATTTACAACTTAATTTATATTACTACTTCACTGTATAGGTCGCTCTTATGGGGTCGTTCAGATTGTCCTACTCCACTTGAGGTTTGCCTATTTATCTCCGATACAGCATTCTCGATGTTTCGAATTCGGACGGTTGGCGACGGCATGTTCCAATTGTTTCCAATATTGACCGTTGTTTTCCGCGGAAGAGCGCACTGGATGGTTCTCGAATATCTCCGGGGATGATCTCATCGCTGTCGATGGCAACACGTGAGGCGACAGGTCCGGCCTAGGTTCGTTACAGTATGAATGTTTATATGAAGTCTAGTCAAAAAGTAACCAAATGTCTCCTTTGCCGTCAACTGTTGTCAACATTAGATTAATCGTGATTCAACAATGAAACAGCAAATGAACAGATGCCAGCCTAACATAATAGGTATTGCTTAATTACTTCCCCGGATTCGAATTCTAGTCGGGAACGATATTTTATTCAAGATAGTGGTTTGTAGTTGGAATTTTAGACAGTGGAGTGATATGTCCAAAAGTGATTGGATTGCGATCAAATTGGGTAGAAAGGTTGGCCAAATTTGATTATATTGGGTCCTTTTTACGTAATAATTTTTTAAATAATAAAAAATTAATATACTTACCACGTTTTCAAAACAAACTAAAAAGTATAAAATAGTTTCTCCCAGCCCCATACAGATTCATAACTCCATACAGATTGTCCTGAAAATTTGTGATTGTGAATTTTTAGCAGCGTTGAAAATACTTGTCAGATTTAAAACGAAAAACGTGGGGCGCACGCAATAGATAAATTGATGCATGAATAGTTCACAAAACAATGTTTTTCAGTCAAGAGGTGAGTAACAAAAGTTCAATTTATTTTAATAATGACGAGACAATTCCTATGTTCTGATATTCGCTTTTTGATTATTTTGCCTGTTTGGCCTATGTAAAAACTTGCACAAGAACCACAAGTTAATTTAGATTTTTCAGATTTCTCAGTTTAATTTTTTCTTCCAAGTTGTCCATAAGTATTTTAGCAACTAAAGAACTCAAACCAAATAAATAAATAAAATAAAAACTAAGAAATACGATGATAAATAAGAAATATGATGAATCCATCATTATCATAATATATTTTGTATAAGTTTTATTCTATCATTGATGTTTGGCAGTGGCGGATTTACCAGCAGGCTGAGTAGGCTGGAGCCTAGGGCGGCAAATTTTAAGGAGCGGCAATTTTAGTTCATACATTTTTTATTTCGATTTACAAATAAAAAAAAAAAATATTATACACACACAAAATTACGAATTTCGAAAATTGGAGATAAATTAAAATATTTAACAAAAATCGAAATTTTAGTTATTTTTACATATTTTCTTCACTGATAACTGCTATAATGTTTTCTCCGTGTACCTAATAATTATGAGATCTCCTTACACAATTCAATCTTGATATAATATCGATGGTCTAATCATGATTGCTGCAGCAAGTTTGCAAATTGTCAAATTCAATTTTAGAAAGTTATTTCTTTATGCGTAAAAAATACTGACTAAAATTGACTAATATTTGAACGACTGCGACTTGACAATAAAAAAATTCCCTCCACAAAATATGAAGTTAGACAATTTGCTGATTAAAAAATTGATACATTTCATCAGTTAACTATTTTATTTGTAGTAAGAAAAAGTTTGAAAAATACCAAATGAGCATGCCTTAAGCGCTCATGTCGTACACGAATTATTCAAATCGAATGTTTACATTAGTACATTTGTTAACTTTTTCACAAAGCCAACTTTTTCAGAAAACGCCAATCGGAATGAATTAATTATAATAAGGTAAAACAATACTAAGCAGCAATTTTTTATTCAACGGCTTCTCTCCAGTCAAATGAGTATATTAAAAAAAAAATTGAAGTGAAAAAATGATTTTTTCGAAAGTTATCGTGTTTACTGTGAACACGATCTTCAAAAATCCATATAGGCATTAAAATTATTTTTTTGTATAAAAAGTAATTAATCATAACTGAAAAAATTATTTTTAGGAGGTCAGCGATATTTAAATTTAGAGGCGGCAAAAATTGAATAGCCTACGGGCGGCAAATCTGTAAATCCGCCACTGATGTTTGGTTAAGTTCAACACTGTATATATTTCTTAAAACTTGTTTTTTTTATCTGAAAAGCTTGAGAAGAAATAATGTTCTATAGGTCACCAAGAAATTATCGTGAAAATAAAAATGGCGCTTTCTAAAAAATAAATATATAAAAATGGCAACTGTTGCGGAACATGTTTTCTCAAATATACTCTCAATCACTATAACCATTACGATTATAACTGAAATTTGGTCCGACAAGCTACGACATACCTTCATAAAGCATTTAAGAAATCTAAATTACAGCTGAAAATGGTTAATTAAAAATAACATTTTTAAAGCTTAATTTTTTTTAAATATTTTGATAACAAAACTAAGTAAGTTATTATATATTTTGAAACAAAGCTCTTACTATTTTTTAACGCGTAAACCTGATTCAGTTACAACCACTAATTCTCAATGCCACAAAAAAATATAGATTTGAACTAACAACAAAACTGAAACGGAATCAAATAGCTCGGCCACTCACAAAGAAACCTTTTTTTCAACTGAGGCTAGGACCTCCTGGATGTTACTTAGTCAGTAAATACCCTTTTTACAATTTTTGAGCAATTTTTAACTTTTACACTTTTGGCCAGGTTTTTGCCTCAAATACTCCTGTGCGACAGCTACTCCCTTACACTCCTTACTATTTATCACAAGCCCATACTTCCAATTTTGAAATTTGGGGTGGCAATTATCACTCGAAAGGGGTTGTATTTAGGTATGAGATTTTCGTTGCGGAATATCATTTCGAAATCTTCAATTGACGTGTTTCGGGATTTTTTATGAATATTTACAATAATTGAGATACTGAATTCATTCCATTTGGGTGTTTCACATTGTATATTGTTCACTTTGTAAGTCTTCCTCAGTACAATATCAATATAAACATGTGCAAATGATGATCATTTTTTTCAGGACAACAAGCATCATCCTCAGCGTTTCAACACCAATCTCTGATGATGTCATGAATTAAATTGAGCAACCAGGGGATCTCGAACAAAAAACAAAGTTAATGAACGAAAGCAGCACAATTCTCAATACTCTCATACGTCAAAAAATGATAAGAAAATAATTGGTCTGTTATTGAAAAGCCGATGAATTAATGATGGAGCTGAAACTAAAATAAAGACATACATTTTCCGATGTCCCTTTAGCTACTTCACTGGACTTCATTGATAAACAAATCATTTACAGATAGCGATGTTGTAATAATTATTATATCTATACGACATAGCGTGGTTCTGATGGAAATTTGGTTTTATTGAGAAGCGTTCAAGATTTGTTTTCGAGTTGCTGCTTTGAACGAAAAATAGCCTCCGAAAATGGAATTTGCCATCGCTGGAGCAGCCGCAATGGGTGCGGGATTCTTCACGAATCCACTGGAGGTTCTGAAAACTCGGATGCAATTGCAGGGTGAATTAAAGGCCAAAGGACAACATGCAGTGCATTACAAAAACGTGATCCACGCGGGATATGTCGTCGCCAAAAATGATGGATTTCTTGCTCTTCAGAAAGGTTTGGTACCGGCCCTGTGGGTGCAGCTGTTTCTGAATGGAATGAGATTAGGTAGGTAAGTTATTTGTTTAATTAATTATAACCGTCTCAGATAACACATGCAGATTCGATGGATATATATGGACATACATCATAGATATTTTGAATTTACTATGATGTCCCGCGATGTCAACCTGTACGTAGATACATAAGATATTTTTCATCAGTTGAAAACTCTTTTTTTTTCAATTTCCTCAATCACTTTTCTGAATCTGATTCACTGTAGTATTATTGTGCTCTTCTGGATTTAAATCTAGCAACCAGACAATTAATCATCTGAAAATAGTTAATATAATTTATTCTATCGCGGATGAGGGTACTTGATATCAGTGGTCTAAAAATTTTTATCATAAAGGTAGAGACATTATGAAAAGTGAGTAGAGACCCTTTTTTAACATGAAAGTATATTTTTTCTTTTTTATTATTTCTAACTTTTTAGTTTATATTGCTACAAAAGCATGTATTTTAGTTCTTGTAAACTACAATTTTATCTTTAACTGCTAGAAAAGCGTGTTCTTGAACTTCTCAACTACGGGTGAAAACTCATGGATTAATTCATCCACATGAGAAGTTTTTACTAACTTTTGGTGGAAGTAGATCGTAGCGGGGGTCGATTTGGCTCTTCAGCCTTTCCGTACCTTTGGAGATCTGTATGTAGTTATTACTATAGAATTAGCCCAGAAAACACCAGTCAATTCGCAATGCAACTCAACAGAGTTTATTAATTTGTATGAATATTACATTTCCTGCTAAAATTTGAAATTAAAGAGTAACCTTCAAGCGAGTTTGATTTGGCTTCGCCCTCGACCAGCCAGAGTTCATTAATACATAAAATATCTATATTGTTGTCAATGGAAAAAACATTTAAATCAGTTACTTTACTTTTAAGGGGTTGTATATTTAAATGGAAAATATTAAACGAACTACTGGGACCCCATATTTCAGATTTATTAGAGTTCGAATCAACCGTTTTTAACATATGTATTTCTTACGTTAGAAGAGACACTTGTGAAAGTCGTGGGTATAAAAAATATGTTTTGTGACAATCAATTCTGTTAATGACTGGCGAAGGACTCGATAAATGCATGTTTAAAGACCTATCATCTAAAATAACTAAGATAGCTACAGGCATGAGATAATGTGGTTCCGAGACAGCAGCAGGCACTATTCGGTGGAAAAATATTTTAATAGTTAGTTAGATCATATCAATATGGTTATTTAGGTACATGGGTGTTTATGTATTTGTTTATTTCCACTGACTATACTCTGCTTCAGCGCTATCCTGACTATTCTTATACATTTTATATGTCTTAAAAATCACAGGTTTGAATAAATGTTAACGTTTTGTGCAAACGTTTGCTGTGTGGAATGGAAACCTCTTTGTAACTGTTGAACTTTCTTAGATGTCCCTTATTAATATCCACGAAACTAAATTGACCTTTACTGCATGCATTAAATTTATTCAAAAACTCATATAATTTTGTATTAAACTTATAGATAAATTTGTTTTTTGGGTTACCTTTAAACACGGAACACATGCAAAAATAATATTGGTATGAGCACATTGCCTAAGTTTGTTACAAATGTTTCTGAAAGATGCTGCTTTATTTTTTAACCGACGAAACCAAAAAAGGGGAGGTTCTCTAGTCGACGCGTATATTTTTTTATGTATGACCACGAATAATTTTAACTCTGAATTCTGGTCCGTTAACCGATTCTATCAGGCATAACTTTGTACTGGGTTCTTCGATTTGGATGATTCTTTTTTTTTTTATTAGATAGGGTATACCTCATAGTTGATCATATTTAGAATTATCCACCCTTACGGGTAGAAAAATAGGGGATAATTGATTTTTCACTTGTGGACATTGGCACACATATGTAGTTGACAATGACAGATCGCTATTGTCATTATTTTTGTTCTCACAATCATTATATTCTATGAGAGGATGGAATGATATACAAAGTAATGAAATAAACTATCCAGAACAACAAAAATTATTATATTACAACAAATAGTAAAAGTAGATAATCATATTATTTAACTGGTAATAGTTGAAGTAAGGTGGGTAAGTAAGCATTTTGGAAGTTATCAAAAAACAAGTAGGTAGTAATTAGTAGATTTCAGCCATAAAAAATTGAAAAATAAAAAAAATTTAACAAAAAATTAAACCGAGGAAATACGGAACTGAAAAGTAAAAAATAAAATAAACCTTAGTCTCAATAACTAAGCTCCTAAACTAATGTATGTAACTAATTTTGAGTCGGCGCCAAACGAACAATCATTAAATTACCGACTCAAAATTAGTTACGTTAGTTTAGGAGATTAGTTATTGAGACTAAGAAGGTTTATTTTATTTTTTACTTTTCAGTTTTAGTTATCGTTTCTTCCACCTACTATAATGACATGATCTTGAAAACTAAAAAGTCGTGTGGCACTCGGAGACTGCCGCGGTAAAGCTATTGCATAGCATTTTTTATCAACTTACGCAATTATAATTATATATTTATTTTATTTATGCAGTATTTTTTTTTCTTTGATATTAATTCAAGTTACACTTTGAGCGTGGTGACCGATAAGAAAACAAATTTTTTTCTTTTATTAAATAAATGAGAAGTTAATATTGTTCAAAATATTTTTTTATTATCTTTCAATACATGTCGGTTCTTCAGGAATATTTATCATTGAAACTATAGGTTTATGGTAACTGAAATAAGAAACATAAGTTTGAGACTTGATATCTTCTAAATATCTGGAAAATACCGCATCAATGGTGGTTCCATATTTTGTTGTGGATTCTTGTGGATCATTATTCATTTTCAAATTCAATATTTTCGAAAGAAAACTTGTCAACCGCTCTGATTTTTTATCAGCGAAGTTGATGTTGAAATCGCCAGCCAAGATAAGTGGAAATTTACTACCATTTGTACCAAGTATTTTTGACCCTTCTTCAGTGTACTCCAGTAAAGTGCAATGAATAAAATGCTCTACCTCGTCTAATTTTGGATTCGGAGAAATGTAAATTGCTACCATGACTATGTGTAGGCCATTTCTAAGTTTGCATAAGCACGCACAAATATCTCCAACAAATGAGCTCCTAACATTAACATCTATACTTTCTCACAAACAGCTGATTACGTATTCGTCTGATTTCGGAGCAGCTCGTCTCGATTCGTGCGAGCTTCGTAGAGTCGTACCATGAAGTAAATACAAAGAGGAGGTGCCCTAACGCCGACCGCTGTACCGGTCGGAGTGGGGGGTGGAGGTTTATTTTCGTTACGGAATTTCTGGATTCGGTCTCCGCGCTCAAGGCCCGCAATAAAAGCTATATGCAATAGCTCAATAAAATTACTTGCCAATGTTTCCATATTTTCGATTACTTGAAGCAAAAATGCACCCCGTTTCTTCACTGAGAAAATTTCATAAAGATTTTTGTCCATACATCTCTTAAGTTGGAAAGATATCTCTGGATTGTTGGTATGTCCAATGTATGGTCAGAATTATTCACACCAGGACTTTTAATAACCTGTGACTCAGTCGCTACCTTTACATAACTATCAGACACGCCACTGGACGTTTGTTCAAAATGTGTAGAAGTTGATGCATTTCTTGTACAGAGACCTTGCCTGTGTTTCTTCATTGCTAGACTGTATATTTCTTATAACTTCAGCGTTTCTGTTTAGAAATTCAATCTGTTCCTTGAAATCGTCGATAATATTTGTTTTTTTTAAGTCGGACAACTCCTCAGCTCTCATAGCATTTTGAATGAACGAATTTTTATAAAATTTTAGTTTTTCGATATATTTTGATTTTAAATCGCTATCTTCAGCCAGTTCACTTATAGTTTTTTCCAGGATAGTTTTATCATTGCAACCGCTGTTATTAAAGTCTTTGCAACAGATAATTTGATTATCTGTTATCAAAACGGATTTGATTTTTAAAACGTGGTAGGCAACACTTGTGAATAACACTGAAACATTTAATACATACGAAATATATAAATGATTTACTTTTACAACATTTAAAGCTAGCCATTATGCTGGAGAGCAATCAGGACACGTCTGAACCGACCCGATATCAATAGAATGAAATAAAATAGTAGGTATAGTGAAAGCATCGTGTATTTGAGACATATTAACCAATATAAAATAGCAACTAGACATTTATCACTATAAAATTGATTGGTTGGTTTTCTCTAGGATATTTGTAACCATTCGATTGTTTCAAAACTTATCAGGAATCATTCGGCTCTCTGCGAACACATATTACCGGGTATATTTTTGAGTACGCACCTGACCTTCAACTTATTCATCGCGGTGCAATACCCGTCTAATTTCATGTTCATTACCACTAAATACCTACTGAAGATGGATGGCTCCGGGTCACAATGTTTACTTTTTTTATTTATTTATTTCATATTTATGTATTAGCATATGATACCCAATAATTTCATTCTAGGGACTTATCAGTTCGCAGATAATAGAAGGTTAATGAGAGATAAACATGGTAACGTTATATTTTACAAAAGCGCACTAGTTGCTGGCATAGGCGGCACGTTAGGTCAACTCTCCTGCAGCCCATTCTTCTTGATAAAAACCCATCTTCAAGCCGAAGCTACAGCTTCTATTGCTGTTGGGCATCAACATCATCACAATGGCCTAATGAATGCCTTGAAGACAATTTATGGTCAGCACGGGGTGAGTATTTCAAAGCCTCTGTAATGGAAATGATCATCCTTATATTGTATTGAATCTAGTTTTTTGTTGTTGATGATCTGAGCTTATAGTTCCATCACTGGCGGATCTAAGGCGTTTTTCATGGGGGGCATGAGCTAATGGAAATGTGTAACCAAAGTTATAAAATCCATATGAATGAAATATATATATTTTTTATTTGAAACAACTGAAACCAGTGAACAATAATTAGAATAAGATGGAAAAATATTGCGAAACAAACAAAAACACAATTCGACAATTATTTTGAATAATAAACTCTCAAAAATAAAACATGCGGAAATTTTTTATTATAAAATTATGTTCATAAAACAAAATATTGATGCCTTTGGCCACTGTTTGCGTATTGCAAATATACTGAAAGCAACTGAAATCAGTTAATAACATAAATAAGATGGAAAAAATGTGACGAAACAAACAAAAACACAAATCCACAATTCCAATAATAAACTTATCAAATTATTGTTTATAAAACAAAATCCATATGACTTGGCGACACTTGGCCTACTTGATAATAGAGATTACTAGCGTGTCAGATGGCGCCAATTTCGTTTTACTTTTAATTCAGTACCGGGGTATATTTATTTCCTCAGATTTCTTCTTGAGGCGAACTGTTCGCGGGTTCTAATTCTAGCTTAGCTATTGGTTGAAAAGAGACATCTGTCAAACTTCACCATACCAAAGCTAGAATTAGAAGCTCCCGAACATTGCACAAAGAAAGTACTGTCGTGTTGTTTTTCGTATTTTGTACCATTTGAATTTGAGGTTAACTGCATTTTGACGGACGGAGAATTGGAAATGAAATTGTCATTAAATTTCAGAAAATATAAAATTCAATGCATACAATATGATCAACTATGGAAATATTATTTTTAGTCAATTCGTCAAGATTTGTACTTGCTTTTGGTACTGAATACAGGTGAAAATTCGAATCTGCTGCTGTCCACACAAAATACAAATGTGGCCCATTATACAAAAAGTTTTTTTACACACTACACTACCTGAAAGTAAACAATTCCTCACGCACTAATGAACTGATGAACGAGTGACTTTTCAAAGAACAAACTCAGGAATACTTAGTTCTGACATTAAGCGCGAATTAGACAACAAGTTTTTATTTAGTTCCACTTGTTAGTTCGTTCGTTCTTGCAAGTGAATTTTGACGGACTTCTAGTCGTCCGATTAACTTGAAATTTGGCAAATGTTCATGATTCCGGTGACAATGCATTATGGAATTTTTGTTAGAGAAAAAAAAAACAAAATGACGGCTACAAGATGGCGGACGAGATTTGTAATTATGGTCCGATTTGATTCAAAATTGATATGTGGGTGTTTTCAGGGTTGAAGATTATGAATTTTTGTCAAAATTCAAGAATTCAAGATGGCGGCTCCAAGATTGCGGACGGATTTTGTGATTATGGTCCGATTTGATTCAAAATTGATATGTGGGGTGTTTTCAGGGGTCGGAGATTATGAAATGTTTGTCAAAATTCATAAATTCAAGATGGCGCTCCCAAGATGGGGGACTAGTTTGTGGTTATGGTCTAACTCGATTCAAAATTGGTGTGCGGTGGTTTACGGGGTCGGAAATTTTGAATTTTTTGTCGAAATTTATAAATTCAAGATGGCGGCCCCAAGATGGAAGACGAGTTTTGTGTTTATGGTCATTTTTTATTCAAAATAGTATGTAGGGGTTTTCTGGTTCGGAGATTATTAATTTTTTGTCAAAATATATAAATTTAAGATGGCAACTTCAGATTGACGGACGAGTTTTGTGAATATGGTCAGATTCTATTCAAAATTGGTGTGTGGGAGTTTTTGGGGTCGGAGATCATGATTTCTTCCTGCTCAAAACTTACAGGAAAGAGACCTTGTGATAACGATGCGCTATTAGAAATGAACAGATTAAGGAGAACTAACTAAAAAGCAAAAAATAAAATAACTAATAAAAAACCTTTTCAAAGACAAGCTTTTATTCAAGCCGTGTACTAAAACGTATAAAATAAGTTAAAGTCATCGTTGACAATGATTTAATTATTTTTCTTCGTTGACGGACGAGTTTTGTGAATATGGTCAGATTCCATTCAAAATTGGTGTGTGGGAGTTTTTGGGGTCGGAGATCATGATTTTTTCCTGCTCAAAACAATTTGGATGAAATTTTGTATTTAGTAAGGGGTTTTGCTTTTTAAGTTCATCTTTCCTGAAAAAACGAGATTTTACACAAAAAAAAATGGTAGGTTAGGTTAGAACAGATGAATTCAACTACGACGTCTGGTAGAACTGGCAAATCCACCATTTTCAACTACGACGTCTGGAACACCGTTAGGTTAGGATATAAAAAAATGTTTTTGTGTAAAATCGCATTTTTTCAGGAAAGGCACCTATATGAGATGGCGTTATAACATTATGCAAATATTTCAAGTTTATCTAAATAAGTTTCTCCGAAAAAATACGATTTTACAAAAAATAACACCGAGCAAAGCTCAGTTGCCCAAAGGTGCGTTCGATTATAGACTCCTAGAGTAGAGTAAAGTATTTGAAAGTTTCTTAAATTTACTCTGGAGTTGAGTACTATTCATGTAATATTCGAACGGTGCGGAATATATTTGGAGTTGTTTACAAAGTCCGAGTGACAGAAGGTTCTGACATCGGAAATATAGGTTGTTAGTGTGGATTCATGCAGCACAAAATAACAATTATCAAATAAGAAATAACAAATAATTAAAATATAGCATTCATGCACTCAAAATAACAATTAAGAAATAAAAAGTAAGCATGCGCACAAGACGGAGATCCGAGGCATTTAAATTGGGTAATCCTACTTTTTCGAAATTCCATGTCCCCTCGATAATAAGAAACAAGTGAAAATTCAAAATGTCCAATAATCAATATGAAACAAAAACAATACCCCAAATATTAGAAAAAGTGAGGTTATTTTCATCATCGGTTTGACCAATCCGCGGTCATCTGCGTACTAGTTGCGCACTAGAAGAAAATTGCGTTAAAATAATGTAAAAAGATAAAAGTTGGCCAACTTCTACATGTTATTTCTTAAATGATAATTGTTATTTTTCTGCATGAACATAGTCATTGAAAACCCTAGAGTTCAACTTATATTGCTAAATGTTATTTTTTATTTGTTATTTGATAATTGTTATTTTGTGCTGCATGAATCCACACTTATTGTAAAAAAAACGAAATATGGCAAGATCAATTATTGCGTCTGCAATATGCACCCTTGAATGTTTTCAAGAGTTTATTCGCTGGTTTTATTGATTTAAAGTAGTTTTCTTTGAAATACTTTGACAACTCAATTTCAGTCAGATAAAACTTTAATTCTACTGTCATCTCAATTACAATATACGATGTAAAACAAAAAGTAACATCAACATTATAACATCAATGAAAGTTGATGAACACCGGAGAAAAATATTGTTGACAATAGCAGATAACTTTTGTAGAATCTTGTTCGCCAATTGTAAATTAAATGTTAGTATTTATGGTAGGGAATGACAATGGTATATTCAAATGTGATGGTTTCGAAGCAGTTTGATTAAAAATAGGTCCCAAGTTAAGAATTCGAGTGACACAGTATGAACTTTGTAGACCATATGTTTCTCCAAGATCACAACTATTATCAGTGAACAGTATTAAACACATATACATAAATAATCTCAATCTTGGGTTAGCTGTGAGAATGTGAGACACAGCATAAAGAGATGTTCCGTCCCCCAGAGGTGTGTCAATTTTCTGGAGTTAAATAAACCCAGCTATTTTGTAGAGTTACAAGAGTTAACTCGGTAGCGAATACTCGAATATTTTCGAACGACAGTCCTATAGTAAAATATACACAACTTTACGATTTTCGAACGCTATTTAGTAAATTCTACTCGATGGAGTTAATAATCGAACGCACTCCAGGTAGTGAATACTAACATTACTAAACCTAATACAGACTAGAGAGCCCGGTATTGGGTCCGAGAATGAGAAATCCGCTCTTGTCGAGGTTAACGCAAAAACTTTCGTGACAGTCCAGTATAAATCTTGCGATCGATTTTAAACTAACTTCTCGATGAGCTGGAGACTTGAAACTTCGTTCCTATGACCTTGCTTGGTAGGCGACAGTGTAACCGCTGAGCTCTTTGGTAATAAAAGACTCGATAGTCTTTTTCTTCGCCAAATTTCTTATATACCCGAATTTTCCAATTTTCAGGCAACTTTCCTAATTTTTCCGTATCATCCATTTTCGGGCAATTTCGAACATTAAAAAAAATAGCCAAATTGATCCAGCCGTTCTCACGTTTTGCGCTTACAAAGAATCGAGTTTCATTTTTATTATATAGATATATTTAACCATTTATTTATTAATTTTTGGCAGTCTGATTAACGATACGAATTTTCAGATCAGGGGACTCTTCAGAGGAGCTGCTGCTTCAATACCACGGGCTTTCATAGGATCATCGTCGCAGTTGTTGGGTTTTGAATACGCCAAGCAGTATTTACTCGAATACGAATATTTCAAGGATAAAAAACTTCTTACCGCTTTTCTTGGTAGTATGGTCGGCGGTGTGGCAATAAGTGTAGCCATGACGCCTTTTGATCTTATCATGACAAGACTCTACAACCAACGTAAGTACTTCGAGGAAGAGAAAGAAACAATTTTGTTGTGAACTGATTTCACACTTTGTGACTCGTCAACATCTCATTCTGAACTATGAGCTGAATCAATGCGAATATTGAACTGAAATTTAACCGGGAAATATAATGACATCTCAATGTGGCATGCAATATGTGTTTTCAAGTTGCCATTATGCCGACATTATATTTTGTACAAATCTGTTTCATCCGTGCCACATATTCTACGATGTGTCCTTTGAACTACGAACCACTAAATAGTGTGGGCATAAATACCTTCTTGCATGTAGAAAATCGGAACCATAAAAAAAAATATCCGTTTTTCCAATTCACGAAATTTTTCCAGATATTCATTTCGTCTTGTGAAGGGTTTTAGTTTTCTTAAATATGTTTATTATTATGTAATAGCTCTTGTTTCACTTAGGCGGTATACCAGACAGAACATTTTCTCCTATACCTCTTTTTTCAAGATATTCTTCGAATATATTACATAATGTTTAATAAAAAGTATCAAAAAGTTCCTTTCGGTTTTGTGAAACCATAATATTACATTTACTGATTAGATAATAGATGAATTCCATTGTGCTGTCCCTATATGTATAACTTACTTCAATTTCCTTCAATTTCCTGAAACTCATCTAAAAAATCGATGAAGACTTGGTAATTTGGTAATTTTTGCCTCGAACATATTAGATCGAAGGTTTTATTATTTGAATTAGTTATATTAGTTAATGAATAAATTTCGTGATTACTCATTATATCGCCTATATATTTACTTCTGCCTATATATTTACTTCTGCCTATACAATTCTTTACGAAGGCGTAGAATAGTTTGAGGGTCTTTTCCTCTACAATCAAATCATGGCACTTCTATATGGGTTTTGGATTTGCCTCGGGTGCCACCTTCCGTTTATAGTGGGAGGGCCATTCACCCTGGGCAGCCTCAGTGAAGAAATAACACTCCAATTGTCACTATGGTGATGACAAAACTCAACAGAAGTACATATCTTACCGGGCTTGGAACCTGGGTGTGCCGCGCAATAGATATTTCTACCCAAAGCAATAAATTCAGTAAATAAAATAACCAACTATATAAAAATCCAATGAACTTTATTCTACACCAAAAAACATGAAAGCTGACGACAATCCCAACTAATATAATATGAAAGCAATGCGTAATAAAAGAGGAGAGGAGGTGTTAAGCTTTAGATTTACAGGATTATTAGGTCAACCAAAAGCACATGTCAAAAGGGACGTTTAAGCAGTAGTGCAAAAGTTGAAGGAGGCGTGTAAAATGGCAGTTACTTAAAAAAAAAAATAGGCAGAAAAAGCGGATGCCAAATGCAAGCGTACGAGCGGACAACGCTACGAGTCAGGTGGGCAGTTCGTCATGTTCCGTGTGAACGGTGGCTCAGTTTATTTTTGGCATAACAGAAAAGTTTCTTTCTTCCCTACTCCCTGTCCTGCGTGACTGTGGAGTGAAAGGTTGCAATGACCCCAGTGACAGCTTTTACTTTTCCGGCTAACTATAAAACCAAACCGCGATACTTTCTACCACTATTACTATCTTGCGCGACTGAGTGGAGTGAGACGTTGCAATATCTACTCCAGTGACAGCTTTCACTCTTTTATATTTACAGCTTATAGCTCTAGTTCGGCTAGCTCTGAAACTCAGTCGCGAGATTTCCTTTTTCTATCTCTATCCTGCGCGAATGTGTGGAGTTGTAATGTCTACGACCCCGGCGACAGCTTTTACTACCCTCTTCCAGCTAGCTCTGAAACTAAATCGCGGGATTTACTATATCTATCCTACGTGACTGTGTGACAGCTTTTACTCTCTTATATTTACAGCTTATATTTGCTTTCGGTCAACTATATACTCAAATCACGGACGGTCCTATTTCTAGCTCTATCCTGCGCTACTGTGTGACGTTGCAATGTCTACGACCCCAGGGACAGCTTTTACTTTCTTCCGGCTAACTATACACTTGACTCCAATCGCGTAAAGTTTACACGTACGGTACATTTTCGAACTGCATTCCTATTAGAGTTTATACCCAAATGTAGTCTACACGGTTTCACTCACTTGTTATTTTGGTATTTCGCGTGGTAGTTCGAGGCTTATACAAAATGGTACCGATCTTCCTATCGCGCGATGACGTTCACTTTAGTAAATTTTTCCTATTTCACGCTCATGCGCGGACCGATAAGTTATGGGCTCAAAAATGTTCCGTTACCTTACCTTGCGTATTATATTTACCGACTTTGAACATTTTCCTGTCTGCTCCTCTAGCGACGTCAGCTCAGAAACAAGCCTCTCTCAACTTTGCTCTTGCAAAGATTCCACTACTTGCCCACTGTGCTTCCCTGTTGGACCGGCGCAGTTCCACTCTTGCGGATATTCCGTGGTGGTTCCTCTGGTAGCTGGTGACGTCAGACTCTAGTGTGCTGTAGACAGCGAGTTGAGCGGTTGACGGTCTGGAGTACAACTGATTCTCACTAGTTCCTCTCGTGAGTTTCGCTCTTCTCAACTTTGCGGCTGTTCTGCAGTGACGTATCCGGCGAGTGACGTCAGGTCTCGAGTGGCGGTCTATGGCGTGGTAAACGGTCGGTCGTCTGGAGCACAACTGATTCTATCGAGTTCCTCTTCACATAATTTCCAATTTCGCTATCCCCTCATATGGGCCGGCGCAGTCTTGTGTTCATTGACGTATTTTTTACCTAACGATTCCGTGTGAAGTAGCCAGTCCGGTGCATAGACAAAAGTTCTATACTGGTCCGGTGACGTCTCTCTTCGGGTAACGTAGTGGCGAGCGCTCTGACACAGCGAAGTGCTTCTCGTGTCGGTCGTAGAGATGAAAAATTATCGATAGTCACCTGTGACGATATATCGATGATAATAATCAAAAACTATCGATACTATCGAGAAACTATCGGTTCAGCCACAGAACAGCATGGTTGTCTCTTTGCACTGGCAACTGTCATACATAGTACATGTATAATAAATTATTCATCGTCCCAAGAATTGAATATATATGTGGATTTAACGGGAATTAGGACCAGGGAGTAAAACTAATGTTTTATCGCTGACTTTTCGGAATTAATTTATTCCTTTTTCAAAAAGTTGTTTCACGTATAGATTGAAACAAAGAACATATCTATGACCCACCTTTAAAACTAAGTTTTTCCTGCTCATGGATTCAACTGAAAAACTGTTGAGTAGTCGATACAAACTCTGGTCGATAAAAACACATTGGCACAAATTACACATTGAAAACTTTAAAATTGTATATAAACAAATACAGACACGTTAAACTGAAACAACACACAACCGTGTATGGTCAACGAGACAAATTAAATTTGTTATGACGGACACTAGTATTTATTCGCATTTGGAAAAATGTGGGGATCCACAAACCGTACCTGTTGAATTGAATCCAAAGGTGATATTACGTATAGCATCTCCAATGATGGTCATCACGGGAGATGCTATACGTAACATCACCTTTGGATTCAATTCAACAGGTACGGTTTGTGGATCCCCACGTTTTTCCAAATGCGAATAAATACTAGTGCCCATCATATCAAATTTAATTTGTCTCGTAAGTGGTAACCCTACTTTGTTGGAGCTAATCAAAGTCTGCCATTGTTTATCCATCGTTTCCTCAATTGTCAATTGAAATCAAACAAGAACTCACGTTTTTTTTTACCAACCACATGTTTGACCACCACACTAAGTTTACAAAATTGTTGTTAGAACTTCGTAGCAGTTTCTATTTGAACATTAACTCGTATATCGACCCTAGTGTTTATTATTGCCCCACGTTGGGCGCCATGTACACGTTTTACGTAGAATTGTTCGTTTGATTTTTGTTTTGTTGGGCGCCAACTAGCTCAGTCTTTGGTTTGTTACATAAATAAATAATACACACAGCCACTTTGTACTTATAATGTTATATTTTTTTGTAAACTCAGAAGATACAGTGTTTTGTTGTGGTTCAGACACACATAACCCGGGAACCCCCGATGTCTCTCGCGGTTAGGTTAGAGTCTTCCTCTTTTTTTACAATTCTCGCGCGCAATTTCTTCCAAGATTGCCAGTTACACATTATTATACAACAACATATTATAATTTTTCATTTGTATCAATAACAGAGTAATCGCAATGAAATTTATCAATGAAATAGAGAAAACCCATTGCCTTAAGAAAAGTCGAAACATTAAACTGATATGAAATATTTCAAAAATAATGTTTTTTATAATGGCAACAACTATTGATTTGATTTTTTGTTTTTTTCAGCTACGGACACAAGTGGGAAGGGAAAAATATATTCCAGTTACATGGACTGCGTATCTAAAATCTACCGTAGCGAGGGAATCTCTGCTTTCTACAAAGGAGTTGGTCCTATGTATCTTAGGTTGGGTCCCCATACTGTATTATGTTTAGTATTCTGGGATCAGTTGAATAACCTTTATGCTCGATTCGTTCCTTTGAAACAATAAAAGACGAAAGATTAGCCAAGTAAATGAATGATTTATGAATGGCAGTAGCAGTTTTACAAACTATTATTTAGTGTGAACATGGACAATCTTGAAATTTGACCCACTTCCGCTAATCCAATTGACTTTTGGCATGTGTACATGGTTTGCGAGACAATGCATATCGACAATGTTATATGATGGATAATTCAAGAATTGGTATCTGGAGGTTTCTGGGGTCGAGGATTATGAATAAACTGTTGAGCAAGCGCCTGGCTTCGGTTCCCGGTCGGATGAATTTAGTAAACGAACTTGAATTCTAGTAAATACGAAGAGTGAGAATAAAAATTATTTTACAGTTATTCTCTTTCTATAGGTCAAACATAATAGTTATTTATGTAGCAAGGGCTTGTTTATGCCCTTAGCCCACTTTCACACGGTCAGGGTGTTTGTCCGTCCGAGTTTCGCCCGTCAACCGGACAAGTAGTAATACAGAGTTTAGCATAGGTTCTTTCACACTTTCCGGACACGGGTGAATCGCCGTCCGGGCATACAAAACGCCCGGATGTACCCGCTAGAACTCACGGAGCTCGGACGGGCAATCGCCGGACTATGCCCTAGCGGACCACAGTGTGCCATGAATGCGTTTACATGATCCGGCTGTTTAATCGTCCGATTGGTCTATACTTGTTTGCAGGCCGTCGAGTGAAAACTGTGTGTGTACTTTGCAGTGTAGCTACGAGCATTTGATCATGTCGAAAGAAGTAGAAGAGATAGATTCTGAAATCCTGATTAGTTTACTTCAGGATAAACCAGGAATTTGGGACAAAGATACCGAGGATTACAAAAATCGCAATAAAAAATGAAGCGTGGAGAAGTATTTGTGCCCAGTTGAAGGAAAATTTGAAAATTTAAGTGACGGGGAAAGAAAATAATTTGGTAAGTTTAAAATTATTTTATCAGTTGCCTCTTATTTCTTATGAACATTGAACTAAACATATGTTATGGTTGGGTAATAGTATTATTAATAAAACAAGACTCCTAAATGTTCGACAACTGCAATGATACTTTGCCTACTTCAGTTAGAAAATAGTCACTTAGAACATTTCTGATATCATTAGCTGCCCTTCCACCTTGCATATTTGGTTGTGCTGGCAAATCATTCATACCCACAACTGTCATGGTACCCTCAAAGTTATAGCCATCTCTTTCCCTCACGAAATTGTGAAGCACTACACAAGCTTTCACAATACTAACGGCAAAATCTGTATTAACATTCAAAGGTCGATGAAAAATTCTCCATTTGTTTGTCAGTATACCAAAGGAACACTCAACCTATCTCCTGGCGATAATTGAAAATTATTTTCTTCTGTGAAAGTTCCTTTCTCCAAAATTAGTATTTAATCAAAAGCTTCGTCTCCTATGAAAAATAAGGTACGTTTGGAGCTTCAGAACCAGGTAAAGGCTTTGTAGGTGGCAATTCCAAGGACTTTTCTTGTATACTCTTCCACAAAGTACTTTCTTTGAAAATACTTGAATCACACTCACTCCCATATGCACCTACATTAACATAAATGAATAGATAGTTCGAGTCAGCAACTGCCATCAACACAACTGAGAAATAGGACTTATAATTATAGTATAAGGAACCACTAAACTCGGGTTTGCAATTCTAATGTGTTTCCCGTCCACAGCACCTATGCAGTGGAAAAAATTTGCTCGTTTTTCGTATCCAGCAGCAACTGACTCGCAACGTTCTTTCGTAAGTTTAGGAATACATTCTTCAACTAAGGACGACCAAAGAATGTCACAGACCTCTCGAAAATTTTTGTAATTGTAGAAATTCCCAATCGATAGCTATAATACAGATCTGTGAAGCTACATCCACTAGCCAGGTACCTGAAAGTAAAAAAAAGTAAACAATAAATTGAAAATCAAAAATTCTAGTCTAGTATTGTTGAATATTTTTTTTGTTACAGGTCAACTGGTTGTTAGAAGGTGGAGAATAATATCAGAGACCAGTGGCTCAAATGGAAGAACTGAAAAAATCAGGAGCTGCTCAAAACTGCGAAAGTATTTGTATCACGAACAACTGAATTTTCTAGAGCAAGGCTTATATCACCGGTCAACTGATTCCAGGATGGCCTATGAGCACACAGATGAGGCAGAAAGTCAGCAGCAGACTGAAGAACTCCAGTCAGCAGCAGATCAAGGGACGGCGACTCCAGATGCAACTAAGCAGACTTCCCTACCGTGAAGACTACATCTGTGCAACAGTCAACAAGGAAGAGGAAGCGAACCCTCGACAAATTTGAACTGAGGATGCTTAAATCGATCGAGGCAGGTGACCAAGAGGACCGTCATATGCAATTTTTTAAGGGCATTCTTCCTTCTGTTCAAAAGTTCACTGACAACCAGATTGTAGATTTTCGGATGGGAGTTCTGCAGGTGATTAAAAACATTCAGAACACTGTCTCTTTTCCAACAACCCAACCTCAACAGCTGCAGATGTATGCTCCTCCATACTCTCAACAACACACCCAACAGTATCCATTGCAAAACTTTCAGCAATATCCCTCTTCTGACCTTTCATACACTCCACTGTTATCCAGGGTCTCCAGTCAACATCATCAAACGATTCTATCGAATAACAAATCTACTAACATCATATCTCCACCTTACCTGTCTCCTGATTCTAATGACACACAATCTACGAGTAATTATAACAATTTGTCGTCCCCTTTCTCACAGAATTCAGATATTGACTTTTGATCTTTTGACGTATTATAATAATAAATGTATATTGTGTTTTTTATTTATTTTAAAGAAACTCGCCTTAATGTAACAGCCAACATTTGTTCAGGTTGGATGCAGTTCCTCATATTTGTATCTTGTCTTTGTAGCTGTGTCTGCAAACGTTGCAGCAACTCATCAAAAGAAGAAACGCTCATACCGAAATAATTAAAAAACTTAGTTTCGTCTTATTTCAGTTGTTGAAAAAGCACAAAGAAGGCTCCTTCCAGGTATCTGCTTTCTAGCAAAGGGTGAACCCAAATTTGCCTATTACCACAGCTGGGCACCGTTAATCAAATAGTTAACTTCGTTAATCGTTATTCCGCTACAAAAAAAGTTAGCTTCGTTAAACGTTAAAGCGTTACATTTCGGAAGAATTAACGCAAGTTAACGTTAATCGTTAATATGTGTAAAATTGCATTTTTATATCGTTGCGTTAGTGAACTTATAAAACCTGTTGGTTTAGGTTCTGGAAGTTAACAGGTTAGGAACAAAACAAAATACTTGTATAATTCAAATGTGTAATTTAATCGTCGGGCATAAGGTGCATATTCCCCTTCATGAACCACATACTCAGTCAAATGTGGCCATGGATTCTCTTCCATGATATGGTTTTAATTATGTACTACACTAAACAGTACACTTTTTCTACCTAACTAAATTACACTGCACTCTTCTTCATCAACACGCAAATGATCACTGACAGTAATTTATAATAACAACAAACAAAACACTCGTCACTCTAAGCACCGGCGCTAAGTAATGAAATGATCAAACGAAACAAATTTCTTCGCAGTTTTCTCACTCGCAGGCGCCGGCAAAATTTATCTAGTTTTGTTTTTGTTTCACTCGCTGCCACGCGCCGCCCGGCACTTGTCGTTCGTTTCATACTAGTCTGAACCTGTTTTTCGCGCAGCGCCGCGGTGCCGTGCGGTAAATAGTAGGCATAGGATTAACGATTAACGGACTTCTGCATATTAACGGAAGTTAACGTGTCCGTTAACATTTTTAAAAGTTAACTTAAAAGTTAATCCGTTAATCAAAATGTTAACTTCGTTAATTAACGATTAACGGATTAACGAGTTAATGCCCAGCTATGCCTATTACGTTGTTTTTTTCGCCGATGTTTTAATAAAGTGAACAAAATCTTTTTGCGGCTACTGTCCATCATAATCAGCGGCAAACTGAGATATCTAGCACCAAGTGGTCCGGATTTTCGCAGACACCCGTGTGAAGAGAGCTCCAGGGTGCCGCCCGGACGGGGGATCATACGGACGGATAAATATCCTGATCGTGTGAAAGAGGCTTGAGGGCGACGATCTTAAGTCGCCCGAGGGCATACACATCTATGCATACAAACTTTTATGTCAAACTAGTTCTTTATTGCATCCACAGTATAAATATTGAAAAAAATTTAAAATTCAATTTGATTTTTACAACATTTTCATTTTATCATATCGTTGCTAGGGGAAATGCTGTATTTACTTTTTTTAGAGAAACAAATTTTGCTAGCTGTCAAACTTAAAAAGTCAAAATGCAGGAAAGTTTTGAAATTCCTGACGAAATTGCAAAAAAGCTGAAAGAGCACCACAGAACTTTCTACCGAATAAATCGAAATACGCCTACGACAGAGAATATGACAAATTACTAAACTGGACGGCAGAAAACTACGAAGGCGTAGAAGTGCCAAACTTTTTTTTATTTTACAATTCTGACTGGTATCTCGGAATTCCGACTTGTAACTCGGAATTTCGATTTGTATCTCGGAACTCCGACATAGAGGTCAGAACAATAAAAACATTGCAAAATTTGTTTTTTATACCTCATCTTTTTAACATTAATCATTTAAAACAGCCTTTTTGAGACAATAAATCCGCTTTGATGCCAAAACTACTTGGGAAAGACTTATAGTAATTGTTTAATATGATACTACAATCACATTTTATATGGGAGGGTGTTAACAAATATAAGTTGAAATAGGTTTTGCACCTGATATATATGTTTGTTAATTATTCTTGAATGGGCCTGTCAATTTGAATCATATTTTTCCGTTATACTTTAAATTAAAAAACTTTTTAACAAAAAATTAAACCGACGAAAAAATCAACTGAAAAGCAAAAAATAAAATAAACCTTAGTCTAAATGAAAATTGAGCTCCTAAACTAATGTAAGTAACTGATTTTGAGTCGGCGCCAAACAAACAATTATCGAAGATCATTATCTATGAAAGAAGTCATCAAAACGCAGCCGTGCATCTCGCTGCCATCATTTTACGCTTCACCTAAGTCAATTGTTAGTTTCTTTGGCGCCGACTCAAAATCAGTTACTTACATTAGTTTAGGAGCTCAATTATCATTTAGACTAAGAAGGTTTATTTTATTTTTTAATTTTCAGTTGATTTTTTCGCCTGTTTAATTTTTTGTTAAAAAGTTTTTATTTTTTACTTTTCAGTTCCGTATTTCGTCGGTTTAATTTTTTGTTAAAAAGTTTTTATTTTTCAATTTTTTGTGGCTAAAATCTACCAATTACTACCTACTTGTTTTTTGATTACTTCCAAAATACTTACTTACCCACCTTACTTCAACTATTACCAGTTAAATAATATGATTATCTACTTTTACTATTTGTTGTAATATAAATTATTTTCGTTGTACTGGTTAGTTTATTTCATTACTCTGTATATCATTCCATCCTCTCATAAAATATACTGATTTTGACGGATGTGGAACAAGAATAATGTCAGTAGCGATCTGTAATTGTCAACTACGTATGTGTGTGCCAATGTTCACTAGTGAAAAATCAATTATCCCCTATTTTTCTACCCGTAAGGGTGGCTAATTCCTTCCGAAATCCAAATATAAGGTATACCCTATCTATTAAAAAAAGAATCATCCAAATCGAAGAACCCAGTACAAAGTTATGCCTGATAGAATCGGTTAACGGACCAGAATTCAGAGGGTGAGTGATCAATATCCTTCATTTTGCTACCCTTAGGGGTGGATTTCATCTTTTAAATTCGAATGGGACCAAATTCGAAGTACACCCTATCCACTGAAAAAAGAACTATCGGAATCAGACGTATCAGTAAAAAGTTATGCGTGATCATACATAAAAAAAAATGATGGAAAAAAAAATATACGGGTCGACTAGAGAACCTCCTCCTTTTTGGTTTCGTCGGTTAATTACAATCGAGTAAGTTTCATCAATTTCCTATGTTTGGTTTTTGAAATATAAATATTTATAATTTATATTTTGTAGAAAATATTATCAAATCTTATTTCCTGATGAAATAAATATGATCTTGCAGTGCAAAACAATTGCGCCGTTAAAAATCGCATGAACATAACACGTTGGGGAGGGTTCATAATTACTATTTATAGATATTCGTGGAATATCACAAATATGGATCTGGACACCGAATTTTCGTAAAGCAGGTGGAAAACCGCATACCAAAGTGTCAATAGCCACGCCGTTAAAAGTCACACGGTTTATGGTCGTGAAGTATTTATCGGCGCAATTATTTTGCGCCGCAAGATCATATTTATTTTATCAAGAAATAAGATTGGATAATATGTTCTATAGAATATCAATTTTCAATATTTATATTTCAAAAACCAGACATAGAAAATTAATTCACACGAGTGCAGGGTAATTTACTTTCAAGTATAACTGAAAAATTGATTCAAATTGACAGGTCCATTCAAGAGTAATTGACAAACATATTTATATTAGGTCAAAACCTATTTCAACAAACCCCCCTTAAAATGACTGTAGCTTTTTGTAGCTAATCATATTAAGCAATCACTACGAGTCTTCCCAAAGTAGTTTTATCTTCAAAGCGGATTTATTGTCTCAAAAAGGCTGTTTTAAGTGACTAATGTTAAAAAACATGAAGTATAAAAAACAAATTTTTTTAAAACAATAAGTGTTTTGGAAGAAAGTTAAAAATTTAAAAGAAAATATTCTTGTCATAAGAAAAGACTGCCAATAATGATATTTTTAATGGAAAATGCTCAGTCTCACTAATGGGACCAATGATAAAGATTGGCGAAATATGCTAAATTTTCGCTATTTTTGACCCAACCTGTATAATAGGCGGCTTCTTTTCTCGTAACGACCGACTGACTTCCTTTGAACCATCAATGCTATTATTCAAATACTAATCATCTAAAAAGTTATACTTTTGGATAAGTGAACCTTACTATGTTTTAGTAAAACAGCCATTTTTATGATTTTGAAAAGGTCATATTTTCGAAACAAGACATAGAAACTAATTCAAACTTGCAAGTGTAACTTCTACTGACTTGTACTACAATATCCCAAAAAAAATTCAAAATTGGCTGAGAGCCATTTTCCCATGTATTTGGTGCGAGGTTCTTTCCAAAGAGCTACAAGCCATGCAACTCTGTCGAGCAAATCGTTAAATTCTTCCATAAACAGGCAGATTTACTCCTGGTGAACCAGCACGACGGATAATTCGTACGATTGCACAGTGGTCCATAATAACGAAAAAGCTGAACTAATTCGAATTCGTATACGCTCCCAACTTTCTGAGAGGGTAATCAAAAGACCAGATAACCTTTTCTCAGAATTGCGGATAACTATTGCTCTTCAGACCCTCAAATACGACCATTATATCGTTTACGTTATAGAAAGAACATCTTGTGAATAATTCTTGTGAAACTCAGGTACGTAGTTATTATTTCATGTTCGATAAGGTAAATTGGTTGATTATTTACTCAGTTATTAGTATTTATTTTCTGGGCTGTTATTAGAATTAACGTGCGTTCATTTTCAATTTTCCTTAGACTTACGAAAAATATCCTCCGACTCCCCGCTCGGAAAAAATATATAATGCATAACCTGAAGTCTCTATAAAAACATATTGAAAATTTGCTTGCTCATACTCGCCCTTTTTAAAAATATTTAATTAATTGTGAGCCTCTGCAAGAGTGTATCAAAAACCCCCAATTAATTAACCTCATTATCTCGTGAAAAAAATCTCTTTTTTTGCTAGAATGTGACTGTCCATATTATAAACAATATTTTAAGAACATTTTTGGTGCTTGACTTTTTGAATAGTCATCATTTAAAACATTTGATCCAATACGAAAGTTACCCCTTTTGAAACAAATTTTCCTACGGTTCTTGGAACTTTGAAAATTATTCAGCAAAAATAAGGCTTAAATCTGATTTTATTGTTTAACCACCCTTTACTAAATACCACCCTTTTGTGACACGTTTTTTTATATTTTTCCCATGATTCTCGTCAGCCTTAGAAGCAATTCCGCGCTCGAAATAAGTATCGAATCTGCTTTTTTTTCGAACCACCCCTTTGTGATAATGTTTTTTAAATATGTTTCCCATGATTCTCGTCAGTCTTAGAAGCAATTCCGCGAAAAAGGGCGCGAATCTGATTTTTTCTTCAAACCACCCCTTTGTGACAGGTTTTTTTAAATATTTTTCCCATGATTGGATCTTAAATCTGTTTTTTGTCCAATCCCCCTTTTTAAAAACCTCCCCTTTGAAATGTTTTTTTATTAATTATTTTATTAAAGACAAGCTTTTATTCAAATGCACTTAAAAGTAAAAAATAATTGCTTTGGATGTGCGACGTAGGTTATCCGTGAGTTATAGATTTAAAAGCTTGTCGCTTTTGTATTCGAACTGAAAACTTTGCTCGACAAGCTTTTGAATCTATAACTCACGGAATAACCTACGTCAAATCCAAAGCAATTATTTTTTAGTTTAAGGTGGATTTAGTCAACTTTTTTTTGCAATAATAATAGCAATAACGTTAAGAGTTGAATCTGTTGGATTAAATGGTTTAATTTAGTCAATTATTTTAATTTCAGCATTAACGATAACTTTAAAAACGCGACCTTGAATATTCCAACTTTCAGAATCTTACTGCTATCGGTAAAATGTTGTCTACAATGCGCATGTCATGCCAACTGACAGTAACGAATAGTTTCATAGTTCCATGTGATTTTTTTAATCACAATTAAACTGCTGAGACGTACTTGCAATGCCGTCGATGCTGTAGATAGATATGAACAAAACACATTTCAAATTAAAAATAGTCAAATAAGTTATATTCACTAGAATACAGAACTGAGCAAACTGTCACTTTTTATACGTGTCCTGTCATTCTTAAAGTTATCGCTAAATCTAAATTCGTTGTATAAAATAGGTTCAGTACATAATTATTCTTACGCTTATTGCTATTCTTATTCCTATTGCTATTGCTAAAAAAAAGTTGACTAAAACCACCTTTAGTGCATTTGAATAAAAGGTTGTCTTTAAAAAGGTTTTTTATTATTAATTTTATTTCACTAAACGATTTTCACTAAACTGGGTTTACAAAACCCCGACACGTGTTTCGCTATACAATAGCTTTTTCAACTGCAATTTTTGCTTGATGACCAGATTAACCTAAACAATTCCCCTTTGTTGAATTGGTTTTACTGAAGTTCAAACAGGTAATGGATATAACCTCCGTTCTACTTGGTCTCATTCCCTAATGGATAATCCTTAATATAATCAATATTCTTAATTAGTCTCTCGAAAAAAGTTCGTAGGTTAGAGGACAGGTATAAACAACAACGCAATTTTAAGCCAACGTTTCGTCCATATATTCAGACTTCTTCAGGGCTACAAAGAAAAGCTTACTAAGTTACGTTTACACATTTTACATGTTTTCAACAAACAACAATAAGGACAATGACTTTTTTCAAACAATGAAATTTGCGTGAAATTTAAAACAAGAAAACCCTTATATGGAAATAGATACATACCTATATACACTTACCAAAAAGTTACCAAAGTTGTCGACCACAAAGAACGATTTGAAATGTTCGCATTTCGATCGTGATATCCTCCATACACTACTATCGTCACAACTCGATAAAATAATGTGTGTAAAATGTGTAAACGTAACTTAGTAAGCTTTTCTTTGTAGCCCTGAAGAAGTCTGAATATATGGACGAAACGTCGGCTTGAAATTGCGTTGTTGTCTTATACCTGTCCTCTAACCCACGAACTTTTTTCCAGATTTTAATCCAAGGACAAGAAACCTCATCAACATTCTTAATTAGATTCATAAACCTACCTGCTATTATTACCTGCCTTGACTATTTAATATGATTCATCGTCATTTTTGAAAAGCTATTGTATAGCAAAATACGAGTCGTGGTTTTGTAAACCCAGTTTAGTGAAGTGAGTGTCTTTTGTTTACTTTAATATGGATACCCATCAAGTATCGGCCATATTAGACCGAGAGATGGTGACACAAAATATTAGGTCATTTGTACCAGTATGTGGCAATCGAGTGGGCGTTAATCGAACGTGTCGGATAAATAACGAGTGTCGAACGATTTGTTCCACAAAATTGCTTGTATTTTCCGATAGTCGATAAAAAAAGAAGTAGGTGGTAGCGTAATGCCATACTTCTCCGGTGTGACTTACAGCCCGCCATACCGACGCGAATACATTAATTAAAAAAAAAACAATTCAACCATTTGGTCCAGGCTAATTTTTGCGCAGCTAATCATCGTCGAGTAGCCATTCACGGAAATCACCTTGCCATACTTTTCCGACGGTTCCCAATGGCCGCCATACCACCGCAAGGGAGTGAAATTTTTTTTTTTTGCTAAACGATTTGTATCAGCCTAAAACTGTTTTTAACAGTTCTCTGTATGATCATAAATAGAAGTCTGATCATGCCATACCTGTGGGAAGTGGCGAATATGTACAATATTTTTTCAAAATTCTAAGATTTTATTCGTAATTCGAACGATTTGTACCAGTATGGCACTAATTTTTCGTATAAGTTTGAGGTTTAACGAATATAAATACAAAATTGCAAACACCTAGGTGGCGGCAATCTTGTCTTATAACCAGATGTTATGTCGTATAATATTGTACGGCTACCGGCGCTCGAAATATTTCTCAACTTGTAGAGGTCTTGGCTCATCGTGTTCGTAAGACATAATGTATGGGAACGCAGGTATACGGCAGCTGCTTGTCAGGCGACCCATAAATACATAGCAATAAATGTAGTTATATGTATAAGAATAAGTAAGAGTTAGAGAGTTAGAGTTAGAGTTAGAGTTAGAGTTAGAGTTAGAGTTAGAGTTAGAGTTAGAGTTAGAGTTAGAGTTAGAGTTAGAGTTAGAGTTAGAGTTAGAGTTAGAGTTAGAGTTAGAGTTAGAGTTAGAGTTAGAGTTAGAGTTAGAGTTAGAGTTAGAGTTAGAGTTAGAGTTAGAGTTAGAGTTAGAGTTAGTAAGTTAGAGTGAGAGGCAGAGTAGAGTAGAATTCGAATATGCCGGGGATTCCGGTTCAGAAGACGTTTAAAGTCCATTAAGTTTTGTAAATCTTTCGGAATAAACTGCATTAATATTGATATTGCATATAATTTTTTTCACATGTACTCGTCACGATATTACAGGTGGGCTATTTCGATAAATGGTTTCAAGATTGTATTGGTTGTCGACATATCAGAGCGAGTGTGGCAGCTCCAGCCCCCTGGTCACGGTATAGGCTTATTTTTCAACACAAAAAAAAAAATTCAGAAAATTATTTTTTCGGGTCCACCACTTTGGCACTTCGCCATAAGTACAGTGTAATTTTCCTAAAGCATAGTTTTTTTTCAAGTTTGGAAAATTTGAAATGCCATATTGTTACAATTCCAATTTTTTTTTCATATCTTGCTCGAGTGTAACAGACTTCCGCCCCATAATTACAGTATGGGATAATTTTTTTTAGGTTGAATTTTATCCGAACGAACCGAATACGATGATGCCATACTGTAACAAATGATTTTATGGCTTGTACTTTGAAAACGTGTCGAAAAACCAAGTTTTTCAAGTATGGCGCCACTTTTTCCCTCTACTAGAAGTATGGCAAATATAATAATGGTCACATTGTATCATATAATTTCCAAAAATCCAAATGCCATACTGGTACAAATCGTCAATTTTTTTTTAACATCTTGGCTTAAGTCCGACATTCGTCCGCCCCATGGTTACAATCTGGAATAATTTTGTTTAGGTAGAATTACATCCAAACGAACAGAATACAATGATTCCATGATGTAAAAAATGATTTTACGTATTTTACAGTCGTATTTTCATACGTGTCGTGTCGAATAAATAAGTTTTTCAAGTATGGCAGCACTTTTTCCCCCTACTAGACGTATGGGAAATATAATAACGGTCACATTTTATCAAATACTTTCCAAAAATCCAAATGCAATACTGGTACAAATCGTTTGACGAAAAAAAAAATTACCCCTTTGCGGCGGTATGGCGGCCATTTGGAACCGTCAGAAAAGTATGGCATGGTGTATTTCGTGAATGGCTACTCGACAATGATTAGCTGTGCAAAAATTAGCCTGGAACAAATGGTTGAATTGTTTTTTTTTAATTAATGTATTCACGTCGGTATGGCGAGCTGTAAGTCACCGGAGAAGTATGGCATTACGCTACCACCTACTTCTTTTTTTATCGACTATCGGAAAATACAAGCATTTTTGTGGAACAAATCGTTCGACACTAGTTATTTATCCGACACGTTCGATTAACGCCCACGCGATTGGGCCGCCGGTACCAGCGGTATGACCATCATTTTCTTTTTTGTCATACCGTAATAAGACCCCTGAAGAACCGCCATACTGGTACAAATGACCTAATATTTTGTGTCACCATCTCCCGGTCTATATTATTTCATAATTTTATTTCTTCAGAGGCAGTACAAATAACCAATTTAATATTTTTTTCATAGCTAAAGAAATATTCTGGTGTACGTGTAATGAAGCGTTTTTCATAACTCTTTCACTAAGACCAGGTAGGGTCTAACCTATCGGTTGAAACGAATTGGTTAGGAGGACTAATCTTGTTACACCCTGTATACTTATTTTATTTCTAGTACTGTTAGGACGTTAGCATGAATTGTTTTCTAAGAATTCATTCTATGACTATCATTTACCACGGTCTAGCTAATAGGAAAATATTGTAAATAATTTCATATATGTAAATAGTTTCATAGTTGTACCGGGTTATTAACTATAAATCACCCACCCCTTATCATTGTTATAATTGCCTATAGAAAACAAAGTTAAATGTAAAAGTTGTGTGAATTTTTCTGAGGTTCCAATATATTGAAAGTCCCTAACGTAATCATTCATCTCAGTTTTATTGAAATGAGACAGGAGGGTATACTGTGGACAATTAATAATAGTGCGGTTAAAAAAATAAGAAACAGAATAAAAATAATTATGTCTCAATGCTTTTTTCGAGTATTTCTTCCTTTTCTTGGGCTTGTAGGTAAGGGATATCATTTCTGATGAAGAAATTGAAAAGTTTTCTATTATTCTGTTGATATTTTTGGCATGCAAAAAAATATATGGTTCAAGTCAACAATCGATACATCATCACAAGTACGAATATTACTTTCTACTAAGCCAATTTTGTGGACATGTGCAGGAAATTTATCATGGTTTAATTTTAGGCGTGAGACGGTGGTAACAGAGTAACTGCATATTCGTCGTTATAATAATAATAATAATAAAAAGTCTTTATTTTAATTATCCTCGGGGTTCAGTAAGACTGCTCAACTCAACCGAGTACCAGTTTCAAATAAATTATTTCACACAGAAAATTGCCTACATATATATAATATGATTAAACAGTCACGGGAGTAACAGGTATGTTCAAATAACTAAAATGTACTAACATGTAAATAATGCATAGAATGCGTAAAGGGAGAACGTTAATGTAATTACAACATATAAAACAAAAATGTTATAGAACCATAATATATTCCTTATAGGCTCTTTTAAATCCATAAGATGATTTGATGATTTGTTCTTGATAGGGGTTGGTATGGAGTTGAATATTTTTACCGCAGAATGATAAAATGACCTTTTGAATGCAGCAGTTTTATGCCTGGGTATTACAAGTAGGTTTCTATTTCTGGTGTTTACATCATGCACAACCGACCTATATGACATTTTTTCCTAATATACGAGGGAGTTCCTTTTTGTAATACTTTATGAACAAAACATGCAAGGTGAAGTTTCCTTCTGTCCTGCATATCAAGCCATCCTAGTTCAGCTCTGAATGGAGTTACGTGGTCTCGTAATCTTAGTGAACAGATGAAACGAATACATGAGTTCTGAATTCTTTGAATTCCAGTTGAAGTTCGAATATCAAGACATGGTCCATAAATCAAATAGCCATAATTTGTGTGGCTCAAAACTAGTGTTTCACATAACTGTTTCTTCAATTCTTTGTTTAGTATTGTTCTGTTGCGGTGAAGGTTTCCCAATGACATATAGCTTTTCTGGACTATATTTTTAATATGCGTTTTGAACCGTAAATCATCATCAATGAATAGTCCCAAATTTTTTATTGTTCTACAGGGTTCAATACTCACACCATTAATTACTACTTCTTCAGAAGCATAATCACTATTACCAAAACATATCATTTGTGATTTAGTGGGATTTAATTTCAAACCATGTTTATTAGAGTATTTCAATATTTTATCAAGAGTATCATTGATTTTTGTAATGACCATATCAGCATTATCTTTGTTGAAACTTGCATACACTTGAGTATCATCAGCAAATTGATGTATATAACAGTCACCTGAAAGTTCTTTTAGATCCATAGTATACAGTAAAAAGAGTAGCGGCCCTAGTATTGAGCACTGAGGAACTCCTCGAGGTAACGGCATTGCACTTGAACTGGTGTCCTCTAGGACAACATACTGACATCGGTTGGAGAGATAGCTTTCAATTAATCCTATGGTTTCCTTAGAAAAACAGTAATAATTTAGTTTCGCCAATAATAATATGACCCAGGGTATCGAAAGCTTTACTATAATTTAATGTAACCAATAATGATGCATTGCTACCATCAGTTGCCTGAAATATATCATCTTAGTTAATGCTGTAATTGTACTATGCCCAGACCAGAAACCAGATTGGCAATCAGAAAATAGTTCATTCTCTGGGAGAAAACGTAAAAATTCATTGAAACTCAGTCTTTCGAACATCTTGGATAGCACTGGAAGCCTACTGATAGGTCTCAGATCAGACAGACATTTAGGATTTGAGACCTTTGGCAACGGTAAAATAACTGCATTTCTCCAATTTATAGGAAAATATCCTTCAAGTAGGCAGCAATTGAATATGTGAGCGATAAATGGCAATAAACAGGGGCAGCACATTTTTATCATATGGAGGGTTATTCCATAAGAACCTTCTGTATTTGATTTGATACCATCTACAGCCTCCAGAACGTCATGCTCCCGAAAGGGTTCAATTTTGCAGTGGTCTAGGTTATAATTCACTTTATGGGTATTATAATACTGTACAAGATCATCATCAACTTGACACTCTAATGCATTGACAGAGTTAATGAAATGGCAATTGATAGCTTCAGCTTCATTTAAGTCAGGTGGTAATGATATATCAGATTTCTTAGAATGGATTTTCAACTTTTCAAGTGCTTTCCAGGTATCTTTCCGATTCTTTTTAGTTCTGTGAATATCATTCAAATAACGCTACTCGGTAAAGAGCGATGGATCAATATAAAATTATATTTTGAATGATTCACAAAGTCTCTCCAATCATTCTCCCACCTTGTATTAGCTTACTTTAAAAATGTTAACTTTCATAGGATAGTTATTTACACTAACAATTAGTCTATGTTATTCGATGTTTAATAAATCAAAAACGCTATGAGATGGGGTAACATATGGTATATTTTTGAAATCAGGAAAAAATTATCATTCCGAAAATTCAATAATATACAAGGCATACAATTTAAAAAAAATATCTCCTGAAATCTGCACGCTACTGTATTTTTGATAGCATTTTATCAAAATTCAGTCATAATTTCATAGTATCTGAAATGGTTTAGAAATTGCGACAGTTAACGGAAACAAGTCGGTACAAGAAAAAGCTTTTAGGTCTCTGATATTTGTTTTTGTGCTACTGTACAACAAAACATTGGATATACTTTTTCACGTTCGAATTGGAGGATACAAGAAGTATTAAAAGCGATAATAAAAAGCACTTCTCGTTTTTTAGCTGTATAAAAAATTTGCCGGCCTTTTTGTCCCATTTTTATCAAATTTGCAAAAGAAGTAGAACACAAACTGTAACTTGCAGTTCATTATGCACATTGATTGTAAAGAAATGGCTTTTTCCAAATCAACGGTGTTCTTACCCATGAATACACAACACAAGCTCATTAGGCAAAACAAAAATGTGTTGCATTCTTTTTATGGATATGGAACACTCACCTCATAATGTGAGGCATACGCTTGTCCGTTTTCATACAGGGTTGCCCAGAGGTGCGTGCAAGATCCATAACTTTAATTTATATCCAAGCTATCGACAATTTTTTTAAATCAATAGGTTCGACAATGAGGCAAATTCTAAACATATTTCTATTCATTTACAGGATTACTCAAAGTATGATTCACAACTATGTTCTGTTTTATTAAATTGAATTGTTGATATTTTTTTGCTCATGTCAATGTATGTGTCATAGACCCACAGAAAAATTCATAACTTTATAACCATTCAAGATAATTCAACCAACTTTTTTCGAGTCGATTCCTTAGGCTTCAGCGCATGCAAGCAATCTCGGAGTCCATGTTCCATGGCCTACTACGATTTTTTGAAAATGACAAATTACAAAGGGCAATAACTATATTTTATTGCATCATTGCATGGCATTTTCCAAAAGCATTTTGTCGATACAGGGTTTGTGGTATCTAATATGTAAAGTTTGCGAGATTTGTTACAAAATAAGAAATTTTTGTTTTTTTTCGAAAAAAAAGGAACCGAGTACTTTCAATAATTGTACACGATTAATTGTTAATAATAAATTTCACTCGCGAAGAATTAGTGAATATAGTCTACTGTATTTACGAAGCTGACCGAAATCCTTTATGAATTGCAAGTTTTATTGATGCTACAGGAAAATCCTCACTTAAGCATTAAGGAAATAGCATCGGAAACTGATATTTCACAAAGTAGTGTGAACAGAATAAAATTGAAACATAAGTTCCACCCTTATCGTCCAAACCTACATCAAGAATTTTATAATGATTTTGCAAAGAGTTGCGTTTTGTATTTAAATGAATAGCACGATTCTTTCGATTTAAGTTTATTCATCATCAGGTGAAGTACATTGTGTCATAATATATACATTCATTAATAAAATAAAGTTTCCAGATCGAGCCCTTTAGCCTAGGAAAGATTGCCTATCTTGTATGCTTTCCAGCAAAGCGTACATTGTGTTGTTGATTTGAGTAGGTGGGTAGAGAGGTTTATAAAACTAAAAAAGGGGAAAAATAAAAATTAAGTACGTACTCTTGGATGTTTTACTGTGGAGGACAGATGGCAGGAATTGTTTTTTTTTTCATTATCATTCTGACTTAAATTGATCTTGATTTTAGGATAAAATGTAGAATATAGTTTTTGGTTTCAACTTTGGATTTTTCCTGGTTTGAAATTTGTTTTAGATTTTTTGGCATAGCGTTATAGAATTTATGACCCAAAATTAAAACAGTTCTTTGTGTTAGTATTTTTTTGAAGGATTGGATATTGAGATCCATGTTTGTAGTGGATCTTGTTATTCGGTTTTTTTGTGATTGAAAATCGCATAACTCTTTTCAAATATTGGTCGGTAAATAGTAATTTAATATTCATTATTTTTGTTTCTTAGTGAAGAACCGTTTGCTTTTTTCAAAATGATTTTTAGAATTGTGTTTTGTGTTGTTTGGAGAATATTAAGAGTGGCATTGAAGGCTCCATCCCATATTTTGATGCAGTATGATATAATAGATTCGGCTAAGGAGTTGTAGAGCATTATAAGGTTTTTTCTCGAGAGAATGTCTAAGAAAATCCCTAGATACTTCATTGATTATACTTTCTATTGTAGGGCATACATGAATTTTTGTTTTTACAGTGTACGAGGTGTAATTTCAAAGTAGGAATTTCTGGTTGGTTTTACAACAGTTGGTGTGAAAGTCACAAATTTTGTCTTCTCAATAGTAAGTGTGAGTTTATTCAGTTTTAACCATATATTCGTTTTTTGCAGAACTTTTTCAGTGGAGTGTTTGACTTCATTCCATTCTATCCCCTTGAGAAAAAAAGCTGTATCATCAGCATAACAGATGAGGTACCCTTAGAGACTACCCAAGTAGCACACAGAGGTCATGATTCGGTTGTACAGACGTCTACTAGACCTTTCGCAAAAGTCCATGACTTATTTCTTGTAATATGCTAAGACGTCGCTATGTATGCCAATACGATAAAAAGGCACACTCTTGCGACGTCACATCGACGTTATAAAGTAGTGGTAATGACTTGCCAATATAGACTTATATAAGCCAGTCGCAAAAGGGTCGTTCTGTGGTCTTAGTGTAGTAATTAATCATTATGCATGAAGGTCATAATCTTTCTAATATAGTATTACAATATGTATACCATATCAAAAGATTTTATATATCAATATAATATATAAGTCAGCCTTCCTTTACATGTTCATGTGACCGTGATAGTTATCGAGATAAAAATGATTTTCATTTATGTGTCTTTAAGAATTGTTCTGGAACTCTAGTGACCAAGCAAATCAATTTTTACGATCAAAATCCAATTCTACTCACTTAAAATTCATGCGCCTCGAAAATGAAGAGAGATAAATATTTATTTTCATTTCAGAAAAAATATATTTCATCAATTTTTCTCATTAATTTGAAATATGTAACCATATTACGAAAGATACTTGATTAGCACATCTCCAATGATTTTTGAATTGATATAACACCCAGGGTCCCATATTTTTTATTTTAATATTTTTGTTCCAATATGGCTACCAGAATGATGTATCAATCAATCGAAAAACATGGATGCCGTCCTTCTAGTGTCGAAAAGTTGTAATTACTCCGGTATGTACTATCATACGAGTGTCTCAAAGACATCGCAATATCTTACATAAAAAAGTTGTAATGTAGTCGCTGTGACCACAAGTAGCAAGTTTTGTTGTACTAACGTCGTAACGCTATCAAAACAGAAAAAGATATACACTGAGTGCATAAGCTAGTTCCGCCTAATGGAAAACGCTAAAAATAACTGACATTTACAATAGAGGTTATGTTGATGTTAAACAGTTATATTTAAATATTTTCTATTTATCACTCGAAGTGCACATACATATTATTTGTCTTTCCTTGTTGTGAAAACAATTGAAGGAACTGGATGAACTTCATTTTTTTGCAGTGTCCCGATAGACTGATTAATTATTTCAGATGTTAATTTTGGGGTAGGCACTCGTCCTTCCTCTTTATATTTTTCTATCCGCTCCAGTTCTCTTGTAAGGCAGATTGGATTTTTGTTTTGGCATTTTGATCATTCATACGGAACTGAATATACTACATACATAACACAATATACCTATCCAACAAAAATAACATAACCAACAAAAATAATCTAATCTAGATACATAATGTAATCATTACGACCAAAGTTCACCAGTTGATAAAACTACATTACATGAGTACAATATGTAGTCGTAGAAACGTTTCAAAAATCTATTCATTAGAACCACATATGTTCATTGTCATAATAACGTCACAGCAACTGCTCTTGAGTTCTACTTAACGACACATACAATTTATTTACATACAAACCACAGTACAACTTCATCTCGAGAATTCTTTATTGTACTCTCGTTATATCTACTACACGACGTCATAGCAACGCCTGAAGGTTATAAAACGCACATTACCTTTTTGGTTTTAACATATGAATAAGTGGTCTTTAAGACGGTATAAGAAGTCGTTATGTTAATTTTATGACTCTGCGCTACTTGGGTAGCTACTTTTGAAATGTTGTTCATATATACGAGGAACAGTATTGGGCCTAACACTGTCCCTTGTGGACTCCGATTTTAACAATAGAGTCAGAGCTCAGTTCGTTTCCTATTTTTAATTTCTGTCTTCTACCAGTTAAGTAATTGGACATAAGGTTTAACGCTCGACCACGAATATCGTAATGACTTAGTTTACCGAGTAGTAATTCGCGTGAAACTGGGTCAAAAGCCTTGGCAAGATCTAAGAAAATTGCAGTACACTTCAATAATGAGTTGTCCAAGGCTTTGACTGTTTGTTCTAGAAAACCCACTACAGCATCTTCAGTATTTGAGTTTTGGATGAAGCCGATTGACGAGAATTATATTATGTTTTCTGATGAAGCAACGTTTAAGAACAACGGGTTGGTCAACAATCGAGAATTCCCACTGGTTGAGGACTGCTGATCTTCAAAAGCGATGGTCGCCCAATGTTTGGAGAGTAATTATTGGAAATCACATTATTGGATCCAACTTTTTCGACAATGTGCTGAATGATGAGAGGTATTCACATTTTATTCGCAAACATCTTCCCAGAATGTTAGAAGAAGTGGATTTGAACACCAGAAGGACCATGGTGCTGCAGTGCATAACCATAGGGTAGTGCGAGAATGTTCAGATCAATCCTACCCTAAACGTTGGATAGGCGGAGGAGGTACTATTCCTGGGTCAACGTGATCCCCAGACCTTACTACTATTGATTTCTTTCTTTGGAGGTACGTTAAAGAAAGAGTTTTCAGAGATCGTACAACAACTGTAGATGATATAGAAAACATGATCACGGAAGCCGTCCGTTCAACTGATCAATGCTTGCTCATAGCAGCTTGAGTGGAACATCATGGTGGAACTTTCCCTCTCGTCCTGAAAACTTCTGTGGTTATCCCTATCCATAAAGGAGATATTGAAAGTGACCCATCCAATTACCGGCCCATATCGCTTATTCCTAGCTTAGCCAAAATAATAGAAAAAATAGTGAAGATCCGCATTCAAAACTTCATATTAATTAACAATATAATCTGCCCAGAACAATTTGGCTTTCAGCCTAACAAAGGTACCAATGACGCTCTATTTTCTTTTATGTCGGAAGAATACAGAAATATCAATGCAGGCGATTACCCAGCGATTCTGCGACTTCTCTAAAGCGTTCGATTGCGTGAGTCACGATACTCTGCTACAGAAACTCAAAATTTACGGATTTAGAAATTCGGGCCTTGAATGGATAAAATCCTATCTGAGCAATCGTAGTCAAATAGTGCGCTGTGGCACTGACTCCAATAGGGCTGGTATTGAATTGGGAGTACCTCAGGGCTCAGTACTCGGACCCATCCTATTTTTGCTCTACATGAATGATATAAACCTCCTGAACATCACTGCCAAGATCACTCTATTTGCTGATGACACAACTTTCCTATGGCATGATAATTCACAGCAACTACTGCTAGATAACATCGAAAGGGAATTAATTGCAATAAAACAATGATGCGACTCCAATTCTTTAGTGATTAACATACGATTCGGGTATAAACGCAGCCAGATCTGCATACTTTGCTCTAATTGAATCTCATCTAAGGTACGTGATTGCATTCTGGGGCGCTTGCTGTTCTTACCAGCAAAAATGTTTTTGTAATCCAAAAAAGAGACTTGAGGTATATTTGCAAAAAAAGACCCAGAGACTCATGTAGAACGCTATTCATTTATCTCAGTATACTTACAGTAACATCAATATACATTCTAGAATATGTCACCCTTACACATAAAAATAAAAATCTTGTAACAAATGATAATTCATATACCACTCGACAAAACAATATCAGACTACCTAGACCATCCAATAATATGGTCAGAGATTCTATAATATACAATGGCATCAAAATGTATAATCATCTCCCCATAAACACTAGAGAGACTACATGTCTCAGGCGATTCAGAAGAGATATAAAAAAATCTTGATACAACAATCATTCTACGAGCTAGATGAATACTTTAACTTTAACTTCAACCTTTAACTAGTCGCAGTTCCACATACTTGGGAGTTCACTCATAACCCTTGACGAATTTGTATGACTATAACAAATTTTCTCAATAGCTTCATAATATGTAACATTGTCTTCATGTATTTATTTATTTTCAGATATACTGAATTCTGTTCTTTATTCAACCTTGCCTATTTACCACACTTTATATCTGTTGGTCTGCACGTCTTAAATGTATATGTATATGGCGTATCTTAGACAAATCTAACTATTTTTAGTTATTTAGTTATAACCTAACTGTATGTGCACCATAATCTCAGATTATTTTTATAATTTCTACAAACCCATTACTTATATGTTCAACTATGTACCTAAGCTTTGTCTTTAAGAATTGCATTCGTCGACAATAAACCATATCTTGATTGATTGATTGATGGTGACCTATTTGAGCATATAAGTAGCCTTTCCTCAAAATGTTTACATTGTTTCCTGTTAATCACCATTTTCTGTTCATGTAAAGATTACTAGAATAATTTCCTGTGTGATATACTCCTGTTTCTATTACATTTTCTATTGTTGATGAAACACATTCTTTTCAGAACTGTAGGGATGTGTCGAATTTTACGACAACGGCCTAGTCGATTTCTTTTTTTTTCGAAAAAATCATCAACATTTCTTAATTTGCAACAATTCGCGCAAACCTATTTCGACAAATAGCTTTGAAAAAATTGTATGCAATGGTGCAATAAAATCTAGGGTGCGGCATTCGAAAAAGTCGACTTACCTATTGCCATTTGTAATTTGTTATTTTCAAAAATCTTATTAGGAAATGAAACATCGACTTCCAGTTCGCCTGCATATCAAAAGAGGCGCTAAAGCCCAAGAAATCGACTGAAAAAAAGGTGGTTGAGTTATCTTGAATGGTTCTGAACATATGAATTTTTCTGCGGATTTATACACGACGCTATTTTGACACATAAATTGGCATAAGTAGATAGATAGATATAATTTATTCTGCCAAGTGATTACTTTTTAGTAATATAGCAATAGTCAAAATACAAAAAACAAAAACAGAGATTACAAAAGCATAACACGTTTATAAATACAAACTAGATGTGAGAAAGACAAATAATCAAACAAAAATAAAAACCACTAATAAAAGTACTCAGACAAAAGTAAAAACATTTATCTATTAAAAATTCCTTCAGTGTTTTTCTGAACTTAGTCAGTGTATCAATACTTTTAATTTCAGTAGGTAAATTATTGAAAATACGCAACCCCATATAGTCGGGTGCATTATAGCTGATCTACATTTTACAAATGGTACTTAAAATACTTATTTTTTCCGGTATTCATCGAGTGAATATCTTTGTTCAGTTTGAATTTGTCTTTATTTCGAAATATGTATACACATTTCTAAAATATATAATGAGGTCAGCGTTAGAATTCGAAGCTCTACAAAAAGTGATCTACAGAATGTGCACATTTCACACCAACAATACATCGGATGATGCGTTTTTGGGAAATGAATACATCCCCAGCTAGGGTGGAATTGCCCCAAAAACAAATACCAGATCTAATGCGGGAGTCTGCTTGTGCATAATATAAATTTATTGGTTGTCTTTTGGTTAGAACACTTTTAATAAAAAATGTATTGAATTAATCTTAGATATTAGCGTTTCACAGTGCGTTTTCCAAGTAAGAGTTGGATCAACTTTGATTCCTAGAAAACTGATCGCCGCTACACTATCTGGAATCGTGCAGTTGTTGACCGATATATTTAGTGGTGTATATACTCTTGGTCGGTTACGAAATGTTGCTATTTGAGTTTTTTCTGCATTTAAAAATAGCTGATGTTCACTAAACCAATTACATGTGTTTTCTAAAATATTTGTAATGTCCGTACTATTGTCTGTTGATGATGGTTTGGAGATGATTGAAGATAAATCATCAGCATACATTGTCAAGAATTGACCATTCAGAAATGAATGTCAAAAACTATGGCAGATAAGTCCAAGAAACCCGGGTGCGATATATCGAAAATTTTATTCCAGTCATTTTCAACCAATCAGATGCTTTATTTCGACATTGTTACTATGGAAAATTTTTCGTCCACATTAGCATGTAGACGTAAAATTGATAAGTGGAAATTTCCCGGCACATGACAGCTATCATATAATTAGACAAAAATAATATTGAAATAATATTGATAATATTTTGTATTTACTTACTTCATAAGTTGGAAATATTACAACAATTTATTAAGGTGTACATTCTATAATATCATTAATTAATTTTAAATTCTTCAAAAATTCCACTTCTACCTCCTCTTTCCTAAGTGGTGAATAAAACACAGAACCGGTGTTTTTTTAACAATATGCCTGTGTTTCATAAAATAAAAATAATACTGAGACACCAGTTTATTTCTTTGAGTATTAGATTTGTGTTCAAAAGAAGGCACAATATTACGCAGAATGTTGCCAATCTCTTTAAATAAGTTTTCTTGCTCAGGATTTAATCCAGATTCTTCCACAAGGTATGTTAGATATTTTACATTTTTATGGTACATTTTAATGTGCTGTGATTCTTTGCAAAAGGAACACAATTCATACGATTGAAAGTTCATTTTATTATCACTTTTTTACTAACTTATGATTGTATACAATGTTATGAGGAACTTATAATGCCACAAATAAAATATTGATTGATTGGAGTAGTGAATGTCAAATCCATGGCTAACTTTACAAAATATTTTTTTAACCGGCAACATGCGCCATCAACATTTTATTTGGAATAAAGAATAAAATATCCCGATTTCCTGAATTATTTGAAAAACAAATTATTAGCGCTAATATTAATTTTTCTTAGAATTAAACCTAAAGAATATGAAAAATATTTAAGTATATATGTATAGGTAAAGTTATATATTTTTTGCTGTATATCACCTTTGTTTGTAGTATTGTACTACATTTCTTGAAACCTAGTAAGAAAATTATATGAAATCAATTATTTTTATATAATAATGTATCTGATATTATAAATTTTATTTTACTATTAGGGCACGGGAAAAATAAAATAAAAATATCCCGCAATACGAACATCTACTTTCATTTTTAATCAATATTGACATTTCCCTGAAACCCAGAACCCAGTAAGAAAATTGTATGAAAACAATCAATGTATCTGATATTATATATTTTATTTTACTAGGGCACGGGGAAAATCAAAAAATAACTCCCGCAATACGAACGTATTCACTTTCATTTTTAGTCAATATTAACATTTCCCTGAAACCTAGTAAGAAAATTGTATGAAATCAATTAATTTTACATAATAGTTTATCTGATATTATATATTTTATTTTACTAGGGAACGGGGAAAATCAGAAAAAAATCTTCCCCAAAACTCCCATTTGTCAATAACGTCAAAATAAATATTTACTTAATGCTTTCTATTTAAATATAATTCCGGTATAACATTTTCTTACCGAATCCCCCACGTGCTTGAATTAATTGCGGGAAATTTGTCTCGTACATGAATTTTTAAATAAAATTCATGCTCTAGGGATATTATAAGTGATAATTTAGTGCCGAATCAAAAATGTAACAAATATGGGGTTTGACCTAAAAAAAAGAACTTCGTTGTGTATCTTATTTTGGGACGTCCTATATATGGTTAGAAATATTTCCCACAATGTGCTTCATTGCCGGACCTGTCGTTTGAAAAAATCAAGTAGATGGCTTGGATAGAAAAAAGTTATGGAGCTTGCACGCACCCCTGGGTCACCCTGTATATGTACTTACCTTACCAGAGAATCACTCGTGATATTGACGCGCAAATAATATTTATTTAGCCAATACATACTTTTTCGTTTTCCTCAAAAACCATGGACTAGTTCATATCTCCTTAGAACGATAACACAGATTGACTGGTTCGCCGCCGAAAAAAATGTTTGTACATCGTTTTCAACAGTGGGATAACCTTTAACTTAATCAATTCTAATAACCCATTCAAAAAGTAACAATCTTAAACTTCCTCAAACAAAATAGTATTTTGCAATGTTATCTAAAATAGAATAAAATTCTGAATTATTCGAATGTACAACATATGCTGATTACCTTATCTTAGTCCAGTACAATTGAATACTCTATTGAGCAGAAATGGAATTTTTGATTGGTGGTGTGGCAGCAATGGGTGCAGTGTTTTTCACGAATCCACTGGAGGTTTTCAAGATTCGCATGCAGTTGCAAGGGGAGTTGAAAGCCAAAGGGAAACACGCTGTCCATTATAGAAATGTGTTCCATGCCGGTTTCAACATTGTCAAAAATGATGGTTTGCTTGCTCTTCAAAAGGGACTGCTTCCTGCATTTGGGGTACAACTCATTCTCAATGGAGCAAGGCTAGGTAAGTAACTGTTGCACGAATAAAAGCCATTATTTATTTTCCATTTCTTTTTGTGAATAACTATTTTAATAAGGGAAAAAAATATTCTAAATTGAAAAAAAATTATTTTTTGTAATTTCAATTATAATTTCATTAGTAGTTAAATTGATCATTCTGATATTATTTTGAAAAAATATGATATTTCAGGTGTTGAATTGGCGGGTATGCGGTCGGAATGATAAAGTGTTATTTTTTAAATTGTCAACGTTTCAAAACATTTTTGTTTCATTTTCAGTATAAAAAACAAGACATTTGAAATACAAATCTTGAACAATGTATACAGGGTGGGGCACCCCATACGACACCGTCCCTGTAAACCAAACCATTAATTTTTTCGGGAATTTCTCCATTTCATTATGTGTATATTGATTAAGGCTGCAAAAGGAAATTATTTTGGAATCTACAGGGTGGCTTAAAAAAGTGTGACATATCAAAGTTGCGTTTTTTTAAATGGAACACCCTGTATTTCGTTACACTTTTGAATAGGTCAGGAAAAAATAATATGATTTCATATGAGGTTCTATGTACCTAACTATAACCGTTCTCGAGTTATTGATTTTTTTATGAAAATGCTAGGTACAATTGGAAACTAAATAACATCGAAATGTATAAAAATCATCCCTTCGAATTCTGACCAAGCATAAAAAAGGTTTTGGCCTATTGATTTCGATAAAACCCGTTTCTCAATATTATACAGAATGTTCAAAAATCATTGTTATTTCAAATAATTTTTTTTGGTCTGAGCAATATAAAATTCAATTATCTTTCATTTCATATTGGGGTTCCCTATACCTAACCTAAATAGTTTTTCAGATATTGGCTTTTTCAAATAGTAGTTCTTATTTCAATGCATTCTTTGAATCAAGATAGCTTTGAAACGACATTTATTTGATTTGCTCACAGAATTCTCATTGACAGTTGTTATACTTCACTTCATCGAAAATACATACTGTTCACTAAAATGAAGTTATCATTTACATTCATATTCTGACAGTAGTTAATTAAACAGACTATACAATTTTTTTTTATTCAACTGAAACAACAACAAAATATGAAACAGAAATGTATTTTTTTTATTGGTGCCCCTTTTTACCCATTTAAAGCACGCCTCAGCGTGTTTAAATCAAACTTTAAAAAACGCGCGTTTTTTAAAGTTACCATGACAACATCAACAAATCGAGAAACGTGAAGTCTAAATGACAAATTTTAGATTATTGATCTGACAGGAGTACCTTGTAACGTCAAATAAAATATTACTAACAATTCGTTCATTTATATGTGCTCCTCCATCCATTTGATGAACTTTTCATATTCTTTTTTATATATATATCACTGGATTTTCGCGGTATTAACCGCGATTCTGTCTCACTATTCAAAAAATCGATATTAGAATAATTCATTTTTGAGCTCTGGTGACAACAAATATTGATCTTTCATAACAAATTGCAAATGAATATCTGTTTTTCTCATTTCCATGACAACGAAAGGTATACTGATGTCACATCACGAATTCAACCTTCTTGCATTATTAGTTCTTATTTCTATTTTTTGTAGTAATAATACCAGTATAAATGATTTCAAAGTGCACCAATAAAAAAAAATTACGTAAAGTATTCGTGGATAACTGGTCTTAAAAACACTTGCTCTATTTCGAGCACTCCGGCTGCGTCGTCGTGCTCGAAAAATCGCGCGTGTTTTAAAGCCCTTTTTATCCACTTATACTTTAATATACTATAATTCAAAGTAGGTGCTCGAAATGACGACCATCCTATTGAATACAAAGAGTCACTCTCTCTATGAAAGACTTCTTAACATTTAATAACATTTAAGGCGTCACTCTTCGAAAAGCAGCCCTTATTATCTCCTTCATATTTTCCAGTGTGGTTGGAGGAGTGTCGTAAACCTCATTCTTCAAGTATCTCCATAGGAAAAAATCGAGGCAAGTCAAATCTGGTGATCTCCCCGGCCAATTTTGTGGTCCTCCCCTACCAATCCATTTATTCGGAAAGCACATACTCAAAAACTGTCTGACACTGAATTTGAAATGTGCCGGAGATCCATCCAATTGTAACCACATCCGTTGTCTGATATTTAGCGGCACATTCTCCAGAAGCTCAGGCATATCATCTCGTAAAAATTGTAAAAAAATTTGACCATTCAAGTTTCCATAAAAAAAGTATGGTGCTATAACTTGTGTACCTATAATTCCTCCCCACACGTTAACAGGCCATCTATTCTGGTGACCCAGAGTGCGGAAAAAAATGAGGATTCACATCACTATAATAATGGAAGTTGTGTCTGTTCATTAAGCCATTGTTTTGAAAAGTAGATTCATCAGAAAGTCTATTTCATATAATTCCTGGTGCATCTGAATACGGTACGGGTGAAATTTGTATTTTTTTATTACCCTTGAAATGCTCCGTCTGCTTATCCCTGTATCTTTCTCGATCTTACGTTGACTCGTATGAGGGTTTTCTATTATTGATCCCATAATAAGAAATTCATTTTCCTCATTTCCAAAGATAGGTTTCGGTCTATTTGCCTTTTTATAAGCTACACTTCCAGTCCTACGAAATTGATGTAGCAATCGTTTGAAATCGTTTTTGGGCATACACCCTCGACGCCAAAAGGCAATTCTCTAAATACTCACAAATCGCTAAAATCATATTTATCCGCTCTTGAATGGGATAAGTTTTCATTTTCGACGCTAATAATTCAGTGAATGTTTTGAATAACGTAAAACACAATAACTGTCAATAAGAATTCTTTCAACAAGTTGAATAAATGTAGTTTCAAAGCTATCTTGATTCAAAGAATGCATTGAAATAAGAACTATGTAATATTTGAAAAAGCCAATATCTGAAAAACGATTTAGGTTAGGTATAGGAAACCCCAATATGAAATGAAAGATAATTGAATTTTATATTGTTCAGACCAAAAAAATACAGGGTGTTGAAAAAACAAAGTTACCTTTGTCCGAAATGATAAAAAAGTGACAATGATTTTTGTAAAACTATGCATGCTGAATAAAATCTAAAATTTGAAAATTTGGTTGTTTGACATTCTCTATTCAGGTTTAATTGAGAACCCATAGTTGAATGGGGCTACTGTTTTTCCCTAAAAAAATCAATCGAGATTCTCATTCATCATGAATACCTTATAATAGCTAATACTGAACGAAGTTTATCTTTCAGTTCCAGATGATTTCATATCTGATTTTTTGAACATTTATCATTATCATTTAGTGCTTCCCAAGACACATAAGCTGTTTATACAGGGAACTTATATCTCATTAACAATGAACGAAAATAAATTGTCAAATCTGATAAACAATTTTGGAAATACAGGGTGTTTCTCAATAACATGCTATATTCAAGGAGGTTATTCTTGGATCCATTTTGAGAAAAAACTTCATACGAACATGTCCTAAAAGTCTTAACTTTTGAACTACAGGGTGCTGAATTAAAAAAAAAATATGATAACTTTGGTATGACCCTAGATATTTTCGTGAAACGTGGTACGCATCTTCATGCATCAAAAGGCATTTTCTGCTGTACAACATAATTTTTTATTCTTGCCAGTGGCGTTCGTGCATTGCACTGAATCATTTTAAAGAGAAAAGTGATACGCCACTACTTTTTCTTTTTGGAATTCTCATTCCCTTCTGAGCAAATCTGATTTCTTGATTTTTTTTTCGTTTGACGTACCTACGGTTTTCGCCTAGAAAAATAACATTTATTAATTTGCACCTCGCAAGACCACTTACGGGAGAAAACAATTTATGTACCTACCTTTAACCCCTTCAAGCCCATGTTGCTACATGTGGCAACAAGCTCAAATTGATCTATATCCCAGAGTGCCACTTGTGGCAACAAATGCCATATTTAAAATAAACGTTGGAATAATATCGTAGTTGAGTAGTATACCCTGGAATGGGATCCTTAGGTGGGCGGGATTAAATTTGATTGGCTGATTCAAGGTCAAACGCATGTATAGTCCACATCCGTATTTTTGGCGGTCTTCAGTATAAAATGTCATTTGCAACGGTGCAGTGCTGTAGTACTTGATAGTTTTTGGTGCGTTTTACGTGTTAGGATGTCCGACTTGAGTGATTATGATTTCTATTCCGATTGCATATCATTTACGTTGAAAATATACTAATTTTTGAGATAGTTTGTTTTTTTTTCACAAATTTAGGCCCCCATAGTAACGCCACTGGATAAAAATCAATAATTTCACTTTTAAGATAACTAGAAATACTTTCCTAATATAGTGCCACCATAATCAGTGGATTACAAAAAAAAAAAGAAATAAACAATTTTTCACGTTATCTGGGATATAGGGAGCGACTTAAAAAATTTACCTGGGCAGGAAGGGGTTAAACAAAAATGTATTTAAGAGAATAAATAATCTAAATACATTTTGGAATGCTTACACAAAATTACCTTGGAAAATGCCGGGACTGTTTCTAATAGTTTCGCAAGAAACTATGATGCGATTTCTCAACTGCTCTTCAGTATGAATTGGTGTGCTGTAAATCAATGTTTTAAGATGACCCCACAGGAAATTATCTAAACTAATGAGGTCCGGGAACCTAGGTGGCCATGCCTGCGGTCCTCCGCGACATATCTATTGAAATTTTGGTGTAAATATTCGCGCTCAAGAGCACTGAAGTGCGTGGCGCCCCGTCGGGCATAAACCACAGTCGATTTCTTACTAAAATGACCTGCCGATAATTATGCCCATTCAACCTCGCATGAAGAAAATAATAATCACCGCATATTCCAGCCCACACGTTAACTGAATACTGCTCCTGGTGACGGGATTCCAAGATTGCATATGGGTTTTCTCCAGCCCAAAAATGATTATTGTGAAAGTTTAGGATGGCGTTCCTGGAAATTTTGGCTTCATCGGTGAATAAAATTTCAGTATCAAATAATGGATTTTCATACACTTTTTGAAGAAACCATTAATAATAATAATTTATTGAATCCTTTAAGATCGAATACTTGATATAGGATACGTCAAGAACACAAAAAGGTAGACAAATAATCAAAATACAAAATATAAATGTCACATATACACAGATAGGAACTAACATTTTATCTCGAATTTAAAAATAATCAAATGTAAAATATAAATGTATATATACACAGACAGAACTAAAATTTTTTTTTAGTTTAAAAATTCAGAAATGCTGTAGATACAGTTTTCTTGCAGATATTTCTTCAATTTTCATTTGAACATATTTTTGTTTTGAATTTTTCTTAGATCAGTTGGAAGATGGTTGAAAAATGTAATTCCTGTATATGACCGTCTGTTCTTAAAGAATGATGTGTTATGAGTCGGGATCCTGATGAGATCTCCGTTTCTAGTGGAATAGTTATGATGTTTGTGTTTCAGAAATAACATTATACATTTAAAAATATATATATATATATATATATATATATATATATATATATATATATATACATGGATATGTTAAGATATTGAATCTTTTAAAATATTGTCTACAGGAATCTCTAATCTTTAGATTGAAAATGAGTCTGATAACTCTTTTCTGTAGAATAAATATTCTGTTGGAGTTGCTGGAGCTGCCCCAGATGTTGATATTACAGGAGATGTGGGAGTAGATTATGGCATAATAAATATTGATCAGTTGAGTTATATTAAAAATATTTTTCAGTTGTAGAATGGCATAATAATCACTATTTAACTTTTTACAAACAGCATTTATATTTGCTTCCCATCTCATATCCCTATCTACGAAAGTTCCGAGAAATTTAGTATTTTCAGAGAGATCTTACTTGAAAATTTGTTACAATTTTTGATATGCGATAGAACTGAATACACACCGTTTTGTCTGAGTTCACAATTAAATAATTTTTTCACACCAGGTTGTGAATTCCTTTGACAATATATTCAATTTACCTTGGAGTTCCTCGGGACTGTCAGCATCAGCAGCCAAAGTTGAATCATCAGCATAGAGAACTATACATTGTGTGCTTATATGAAGTGGTAGATCGTTTATAAATTATAAAAAAATCAGTGGACCTAAGATGGAACCCTTGATGAACTCCCAGGCCTATAGAATAGAAATCAGACCCATGCTCTTCAATTTTGACAGATATTTTTCTAAGACGCATTTATGAGACTAACCACGACCGAAAGTTACCACGAAATCCTAAAGAGTAGAGTTTGCTTTCGATAATGTTTGGGTCAATGGTATCGAATGCTTTTGATAGATCGAAAAAGAGTGCACCAAAATATTTTCCTTTATCTATAGAATCGTAAATATATTCAAAAGAGTTGTAGGAAGCACTTTCAATCGACTTTTTTGGACAAAAACCATGTTGGTACTTTGATAGAATTTTAAATCTGGTTAAGAATGAATACATTTTTTTATAGACACATCTTTCAATAACTTTACCTATCACAGTCGGTACTGTTATTGGTCGGAAATTACTCATGTTAGAAGTATCACCCTTTTTGAAAATAGGGGTCACTTAACCTGTTTTTCGGTAATTTGGAAATTCTCTTGACTTTATTGATCGATTTATAATAAAAGCTAAAGGTTCAGCGATGTACACAGCCATACTTTTGATAATTTTGGTGGATACACAGTCAATTCCAACTGAGTTAGAATTTTTCAGTGAACCTATTGCATCTGACATCACAGTCAAAACAGGGAAAAACTAGAGTTAGTTTCATACATTGAAGTATAATCGTTGAATACTTTCGAGCCGAAGTAATGCTCTATGAATATTTGGCATTGTTTGAGAAAAAGGCACCGAAAGCATTTGCAATGACATTCTTGTTTTCAACTATTTTATTTTCTACTTTTATTTGAATATTTGATGTAGATCTTGAATTTCCTATTTTTTTCTCTGACTATATTCCATATTTGTTTTTGTTTCTGGTGATGACCTTTCTTAATTTTTTTTTGTAAAATGTGCTTTTTGTATTTTGAATTGTTCGTAGATAGACTTTTTTTGATTCCTTGTAGATTTCAGTTACATGACTATCATTTAAGTTCCTCATCACCCAGAATAATTCCTTCAATTCTTTGCTCATAGAAATAATATCTTTGTTCACCCACTGGTGAGTTTCTGTTACTTTTTGACCATTGGCAAAAGTTCATCAGTAATGGAAAGTTGCGAGAGAGTAGCGCCTGAACCCGTGGGATATGGTAGGGTATAATAAAAAGTCATGGAGAGTTTTCCAAACAAGAATATGTGAGATATTCAAATTGTTCCCAATTGTTTTGTACTTAACCCGGGATCTTCCTCAATTGAATTCAAAACCGCTACCTCAATTTCTGGTGTTCTTACAGTACGTTGAACTCCTTTTAGATGATTGTCTGGTTCAAAACTTCCCTTTTCGCACAACCTTTTAGGAATTTTTGAAAATGATCGTACATCCGGAATATTTCTATTTGGAAAGCGGTCTTAAGACAACCGCCTGCTGATGGTAACGCACTGGAACGTTACCATCAGCAAGCCCATACATGAAATGCATATCTGCAAACTCAGAATTCGTAAAATGGACCATGTTTTTTTGATAATATTGATAATTCTGACTTGAATACGTGACAACTACACTAGGTAGACAACTGTCAAAACTGTTTATGATTACAAAACAACATTTTCTTCTGACCTACTAGGTACGTTTTTAATCCTTTATAATACCCAATGTCATAACAACGTGCAAATGAATGAATTTTATTTTTTAATGCGAAAACCGTACACCAAACGAAAACAAAAATCAAGAGACCTGATTTGCTCATAAAAGAATGAGAATTAAAAAAATTAGTATAATTTTGAAAAAAACCAGTGGTGTATCACTTTTCTCTTTAAAATGATTCAGTGCATATCCCGCATCGGCTCAGATGAATAAATGTACATATATTTAATTTGTAAAGTGATTCCCAGTTCTATGAAAGCATTTGAGGACCACATCGTTTTTTTCCATTTTTCCGACTTTAAGGCAGAATATAATTCCCGATGATAATTTAAACATCTATATTCAACTTTCCCAATATTTTTTATGTATACGAAGAATATCTTGCGTGTGAAGTGCTCAGGCTTACCTTCATGTATCATAGTTCCTTACAATATTTTTTTTCATGCAAGTATTTTTTAAGATTCATCATTCAATTACTCAAAATGTTTTGACCGTTTTTACAATGATTAAGTTCTTAATGAAAAGTTTTCAATTTCAGGAATATTTCAATTGGCCGAACGAAATGGTTACATAAAAAACCCCGATGGAAATATGATATTTCACAACGTAGTGATATTTGGTGGTTTGGGTGGAGGTGTAGGACAATTTTTGTCAAGTCCTCTATTCATGTTGAAAACTCAACTTCAATCTCAAGCTTCCAGCGTCATTGCCGTAGGACATCAACATTCCCACAGAGGCGTTTGGAGAGCATTGAAAAAAATATCACAAGAGCATGGCGTGAGTTAAATTTGAATACCCCCGAATATAATCAACTTACAATTTGTAAAAGTAATTTTTCTAGTACTACATACAAATTGCGTTATTGTTAGTGAATATGAGTTTAGCAAGAATGACGAAAGTCTGTGCAAGCGCAAGTTTCTTCCCGCATGTGCAGATTTTATCAATATTTATGGGCCTCCTCGCATGCGCAAATTTTATCTTTCGTACATGGGGTCCTCGTTGGATTCCAAACACATTTTCTCAATAAATTTTTTCGATATCTTGTCAATTTGACCCATTTTTCGGCACCACAGACAACTTTTTTTTAATTCTCGCCAAATCGGAGGTCACGTGATATAAGTCGCAACGGATTTTTTTGTTGCAGAAACGAATCGCCATTAGAGTTTTTCAGAAATTTCAATAACACATTTTTCCCCATATGTAGCCAACTTTATGACGGACACTGTATATATATATATATATATATATATATATATATATATATATATATATATATATATTATATATATATATATATATATATATATATTGTTATGTTATGAAATGTTGTTAAATAATTAAACTTATCATTATCATTATTATTATTAGTTATTTTAATTATTATCGTTAATGCTATGTTATTTTACAATTTTCTTTACCTTTTTCACTACTATAGAACCTTATACTATGCTCTAGTCGATACACATGTATAAAGAGGGCATTCCTGAAGTAGTTCTGGTATCAAAAATACATATCCAATAATATATCTAATAAAAATCCACGATTAGAACATATCAAAATTGAAATTTATAGCAAACATTGAATTAAAGTAAGATCAACGTATAGTTTTGAACATCCTGTATGACAATTCACATCAACAGAAAACCCACCAATGGGATTCGAAAGAGTTTGTGTGGGAAAAGTGATGATATACAATAAAATGTAATGGCAGAAATTGAAAAATTATAATTTTATAAGAATGTGTAAATAGTATGTAAGAATTAGAATTAGATATCATTCATAAAATCATTAATATAAATTAGAACAGCAAATAATTCGGTAGGAAGTGATACAAATTCGGAAATCTATGAAAAAATAAAAATTTGTGAGTGTTGCTATGGATCAGGATAACAAGTTTGGAGGAGATTGGAAAACGTTCAAAAAAGGGAAGCCACGTTGAAAATTTTAAGAAAAACATAGATAATACAAGAAAACCTGTTATTAAAAATTCCCGAACGAGAAAATTCTTGAAAAGCAGAACTGAAGAAGTAAATAGTCAACAAAAATTCCACCTACCTGGTCTCGAGGATAAATCTTGGAAGGAGTGCATGTGAGCTTGATCCCAGAAATACGTCTACGGGACTGGAAACTTCAATAGAAAGCAGCAACAAGGTATAGTAATATCCGATCTCACCAAAGTGCAACTTTTCACATAAAACCAATAACTTTACGTGTCTAAACCACTGGTTATATTGTTTGGGTTGAACTTTCATAAAATTCCATGCTCAAAGACTGATAATAAGTTCAAACTTTGTTTCTCAATTTTTCATTGTCACAAACATTCAAACTGCACTATTTTATATATTGTTTTGCTAGTATAAGGTAGCTATCGCAGAGTAGGGTATTTATAAGTTTTGATTTGAATAAAAATAAACAATTTTGATTATTTTCTGCAAACCTGTGTTTATTTTTCAATTTCTAACCTCACTTTTCTCCACTGAACAGCTTTTATTATCGAATCGTCAGTGCCATAGTAGGCAACACCGATTACAGGAACCGGCTACTGAGAAAGAGTGATTCATGTACCTGACTGAGCTGGGATGAGGTAAAAGGGTTTGAAAAGGAAAAAGGTAATATAACATAGCCGGTATTTTTCATTTATGATAGGGTTTCAGAAATATAATCTATGAAATAAATTCACAAAAAAATAAAATATATACAAATTTAAAATCACATACACCAAAACCATCATAATATATATATATATATATATAAAGTGACGAACATGGTATATTTTTGTTATTGTCGTTACATAGAAGTTACTCGCTTGGAGCAAATGTTGGTCATTCTTTGTATTATAAACAATTCATTTTTCGATTTTTTCTTGGCTACAATTAGTTACGTACAACATTTTATTTTTGATAAAAATACTCATTCCACTCAAATAAGTGTTTTTTCTTTCCATATTTCCCCTTTAATCAATATGTGACCATCTACCCCAGGCACTGTGACAACCATCCCGGACACGGAGTTAGAAGCCACACTTTTTTTTCTCAAAAATTGTAATATTTAACATATAATGTTAGAGAAAATGTATTTGTTTTTTCAACTTTAATAAACACACTATGCATTGATATATAAATATCATCGCTAAACTGATAATACAGTTTACAAAAAATGCAAAAGAGAAAAATGTGACTTCCAATCCCGGTCTGCCCTACTCAGAATCGTCTCTAGAATCCAAAAAAGTAAAAATATATTCGATATTCCCGAGTCGGGGTCGTATCCAGTGAAACCGGAATTGATGGGAGAGTATGAAATATTGTTTTTTCTCAAATTCTTGAATCCAACACCCCTGCCAAGTTTGGATGTCATACCCTCGGATCTCTGGAAATCATGGCTTGTGTAAAGAATACGTTGACACCAGGATATCGCCCCTTGCATCCAGAATCTTCGAGCACCTGTTTGTCGGTTCGTGGGAACATCGAGATCGTTCAATGGAAAAAAGAGCCCATGGTGACGTCGACCAGTCGGTCGTCACATTCCTGGAATTCCATGTTTGCTTCGGAAATTCACGACTGTTAGATCGTCTGGCGCTGCGATAGACAATCGGATAAACAGTGGCGTAGTGGATTCATAACATTATTATATCATTTGACGATAGTTTATCTCTCTTTGGCATATATAACTCCTCAGTCTCACTCTCTAGAATAGAATATGATACAAGTAAAAGACAGAGGGCACCGATGGCTGGTTAGGTTGACGAGAGTCTTATCGAACAACCAGCCCCGCAAGCACGGAGGGCTGATTTACCAAAACACAGCTCTATTTCATGAAAGATAGCACATACTAACCTGGGCGTACAGTTGCACATTATGGGTGGCATCACTCAATTACAACGGCCGCAGGCTAAAGCAAATTTCTCTCTACCTGGTTTTTTGCCTACCCACTTTTTCCAGGAAACATACTAATTAGTAACACTCCAAACTTTATTTTCTCAATTATCTACCTCAATACCTTCACTTCAGTTGCCGTATAAGCGTTCAACGCAGGAAATAGGAACATAGCTTAGATTTTAGAAAGCATTTCACTTAGATATAGGGCAAAGTCGCTAAGACCAGCGCGACGTCCCCCTACTGCCCCTGTTCTGGGGCGTACGAGACGTTTGGAGGTTGGTGTAACAGTCTAACTTAAATTGCACCCACAAATTCTCCCCGACCCCATTTCCATATCACAAATCCCTGCCGCCCAGTAGACCTTCTAGGACGACAAATTTGTGATATAAAGAAATGTAGATGTGCCGTACTAGTAACAGTTTAATAAATTATTTGAAGAAGAAGAAGAAGAGTCTTATCGATATCTGAAGTCAAGCAACGTCGGGCGTGGTTAGTACTTGAATGGGAGACCATCGGACAAGGAAGTTCCACGTTAAATGTCCTAACAACTGTGCCAGGGTTGCCAACGCCAAGTGAAGAAAAATCCCGACCAAAGACTCGAGAATTCCCGAAAAATCCCGTAAATTTCCGAAAATTCCCGAAAAAAACCCGAAACTTATAACTCATCGTTTTTTTCCGACAAATCATCGTCTAGAACTGTCAACTATAATTTAATCTGTCTTCGTTTATATGTTGTCCATATATTTTTATTATTATAGTATTTTCAATTGTTGCAGAAACATCACATTAAAAGTGAGTTGAATTCGTGTTTGGGTTGTAAGAAATAGTATCGTCTATGGATATTCCTGAAAGAACCACAATTGGCGCTAGTGTTTGGGGGATGTTATTCAAGTAAAGGTCAAATCAAGTTTGAATTGAGGAGCACCTTTAAATTTGAAAATTTCGGAAAAAAATTATTTTTACAAAATATAATATCTGAGGACCGAACTGAGGCAAAGAAAAATTAAAATAAAATCATTACGTGACAGTGGACGACCGTCAAATGTTTTGTCGAGTTCACAATGTTCACATAGCAGCTTTTCACGTTTCAGCTTACCTACGGCGTCCTGTTTTCTGACTGACTGCTCAAAATAATGAACTCAATGGTACATATCGACGTAGTGTGTTACGAATAGTAATGAAATTTCCGTTTTTTTGCTACAATTCTAAAAATCCCGACACAATTCCCGGCACACGTTGTAATTCCCGATTTTCGGGAAAAATTCCGGTAATTGGCAACGCTTACTGTAGCGTAGTAGCATATTCGCAGGCGTCTTATCAATGAGCACGAGATACGACGATAGATATGCCGTCCTTCGGAGGGGACGTTAAGATGTCGGTCCCGAGTTCATGGATGTTGAGCTCGTTAAAGAACCCTACCTCTGAAACAACAGAGGATTCGGCAAAATTTCCGGTTGGGAGGAGTGTGCTCACCGGCGTCGGTGTTTAGCCTTGGTAGCAGAAATAGGAAGACGTTAAATGAAAAAAAAAAAATAAAAAAAAAAGACAAACGAACAAACCACATATGTCAGATCAGAACGTCATCCATTTGTCAGCAATAGTTTGTGAAGTCTACCTCTTCCGATTGGTCGTGGCATCGGATTTCTTGGATTTGACTTTCGAATGATTCAAATGTTTTGCATGAAGTAATAGGCTGACATTGCTGTGATCCCATATAAATCGTTTAAAATCCAGGAACATCCTGAATTTTTTTAGTTTGTCCGCCTATTATAAAACCCATCCGCTTGCATTCACCAACGATATCCCCTTGAGCCGTTCTTCCGTATTTCCGCAACTACCCATTTTATTTTGTTTGAAACGGAATATTTTCAGATAAAAGGCTTATACAGAGGAGCGACAGCCTCTATTCCGAGGACAGCTATTGGATCCGTGTTCCAATTGACCTCTTTTGAATACTCTAAGCAATATCTACATACCTACGAAAATTTCAGGAGTAGCCCAATATTAACTTCTTTTGTGGGCAGTATGGTTGGCGGCGTAGCAGTCTCTGTCACTATGACTCCCTTTGATCTGATCCTGACGAGGATTTACAATCAACGTAAGTTTTTTTCGTTTTCTATCTACTTACTTAAATGGCATTCCTACTGTTAAATATGCCAGTATTTATAATAATACGATTGTTACGACACTGGGTCCGTTTGCATTAAAAGTACTCGACTAAACTATTGTTCGTTCATTACACTTCGAAAACACAAACAATTATACAATCCGAACATAAAATACTCAATCTTACTAAAATGTACCGCGTACCACACTGCGCTAAATAAACATTCACCTAGAACTCGCTAATATGGATTACTAATTCTTGAATGACTCCCGACCTTATATATCCTCGTTCTTGGCTTCCAGAATCTTCGAGCAGTTCGTGGAAACATCTAGATGATTCCATGCTTGTCATCGGAAATTCCCGACCGTTACATCGTCTGGCTTATGATAAACATGCAGGGGTGTACTGTGCTTATTTTCGTAACAGTATCGAGGGCGAAGTTATTCTACGAGTAATAGTTATTTCTATTACAAGAGTATAATTATAGTCACCAGTGGGGAATATTGCTAACACTAACACTGGTCGTTGTAACAACACAAGTGTAATAATATACTCCAGCGCTCGTAATATGTACACCATTTTTATCTAGGATCATTTGAATACCAAAATCATGAATCAATTCAGTTTCGTAATAAGCGTAGCTGCTTATTAGTATAAGTGAATTCTTTCACGAAGGTAAGTGGAACGAATAGTTGAAAAAATTTATGCACCCAATTCAAAAACGATCACTTTACGATTGAAAAAACAGAAAGACACATTTTTGACATTGCGTTAGCAGAGTTAAATGATCCCCACTGCTTCTTCATTTTCCTATCAAATTGTAGATTATAAGGGAGGGTCGATATGGTTCTTCAGCCTCTTCGTACTTCGACCTAGAAGTTCTTTCGTACATTACCTTTCATCTATTCAAAACCTGAGATTCTGAGACTACTTTCGAAGAGTATCAGTTTCCTGGGAGCTAAGTTCCTAATAGCTGAGGGCGTTAATGAAACCCCTACGATGAGAAAAACGAACTGGAAGATACCCGCAATGTCGCAATTTCGTCTAGAACTGTTAGAAGATGGTTAAATGAAGCTGGAATAGACAGTAGGAGACCAGCCACTGCGCCTTTGCTTACTAGAGAGCAAAGGTAGTAAGCAAAGGCGAAGTGCCTGGTCTCCTACTGTCTAATCCAGCTCCATTTAACCGTCTTCTAACTGTTCTAGCTTCGAATTCGTTGTTTCTCGTTATAGAACTAGTGGCAGTCCTGTTTCTTAAAGCATATTGTCTCTCAGAACGTTAATCTCGGTCGTTAGTGCATGGTTTTCGCCCTTGCCTTCTAGAATATGTTCCTACTTTAGTCAAACGTTCTACCATCCACTTATTGTGGAACGATGTTTGCCTAAAATTGGCAACATAACTCTGACAATACCCTCGTCCAATAAAACTGATGCCCCCCTACCTCGTGCTCAGTTAAATTCCTTGTTCGATTCATTTTTGTACAAAAATATTAAAAGTACCAAAAGCTGCTGAAACAGTTAAACGTTCGATCAACAATACACAAATTATTAAATGTACAAAAACTTGGATAATTACAAAAACGTCGAATTAGGGAGACTAACAAAAACGTCAGCTTATTTGACAAATATCCAGAGGCGGAGCTTGAATTTGGAATTTTAGTATTAACTGATTTAATTCATCACAGCTTTGCGTTTTTTAAAAGCGAGTTGCCAAAACTGCCATAAACACAAACAAAATTAGTATCATTGAATAGGTTTTTTCGATACCTTTTAAAAGAGGTGTCGCTTGCCGTAGGGTTCCATTTAAAATTATTGGTCACAATGGCCTTGTGACATCATCTTTGACGATTTCGTCATCTATCATCACTAGTAGGGAAGTTTACAACCTTTAATATTCAGTTTCCAAATTTCACTTGTTTATGTATAATCGTTCCAAAAATAAGAGGAGGGAGAGGACTTTTGGGAAGCACTGTATAGTGGTTGTTCATAACCACTTCGTAATGCACTCCGGAGTTATGCCTAGCTGGCATAATATATAATGGCTTGTATCTGGATTCTAGGGAAATATTTTCCAGAATCTTCAGATGTCTAGTCAGATTTCCAGCTTTCAAGTTCAATATCTGGTGCAATCTGAAGGCACTTATTACCGCTTTATTAATTACTCACAAGTGCAATAGCGAAGGGTTTAGCATTACCTCTGAATATTGCCCCCAGACAGGCTAACCGTGCACTTTTTTATTTGTGCCGAGTACTGTTGGGTTTTTGGCCACCATACTTATAAGGCATAGGTGACCATGGGTTTGATAATCGTTTGATATGACCAGTATATCATTTTTGGATTCAAACCCCACGTCTTGCAAAAATTCTACTGCACGCCCAGGTTGCCGCTGTAGCCTTGGAAATAATGTTGTTGATATGACTGTTCCATGTCTTTGGTCGATTATAACGCCCAGGTATTTGACTTCCTTGGAAAAAGTTAGCTGGGTTTCAGTCAGGATCGGGACTTTAGTCTCTTTGTGAATGGAACCAGCACTGTTTTGCTGGGATTTACATACAGTCATGTTTGCCCCAGGTCATCAGAGTAACCTTGAGTCGTGATTCCAGAGTCATGTAGCTTTACTATCAGATTATATTATCATTATATTCCTTTCTCTGGTGATGGAGTCATGAAAGGTATTATCGAAAGAACTCTCTATACCTATGAATGCACATAGAGCCATTTCTTTGGCCAAGTATGCCTTTTCAATGGTGATATTTTTAGCATTTCAAAAAATCTTCACAAACTATGCTTCGCATTGTTATTGTCATTATATTTACAATATATTTCACAATTAAATTCAGCCCACTTTCAGGCTAACACTGTGATAATACAGTTAAACAGACTAGTTTCTCAGGCTTATAGACATTGTCAATCCCACAAACAACCAATAAATAACTTTTTGGAATTTAAAAAACCATTTATTTTTATTGGAATATTTTAAATAAGTATTGAATCTTCTCAATGTCCCTTTATGCAATGGAAAAGTTATATTATTGGTAGGTACGGAAACTGTTATAAAAGTATTAGTGCCTGCTTACTTTATTTATTTAAAAATCTTGAATTATAATTGAGGGAATAGAAAACTATTTTGTAAACATTGTATCATTCCTTTAGAACCTCTGGAAATATTCATATATAATTATCTAGTGAAAGTTATCATAGGCGTTATAAAATGATCAAAAGCAATTAATAATTCATAAGACTGTACCTATTTGGCGTTTTGAATTGTTCCATTTTAGAGAAATATTGATTGGTTATTTTTGTAAAGGAAAAAGTCACGAGATGGTTTTTTGAGTTTCTCACATATATTTGAATGATTGAAAAATGTTTTTCATTTTTATATAGAAAACTCAAGAAACTATGTCGAAAAATTTCGGAGACAAGATTTGGAAATGTTTTCTGAACTTTATAACAATACAATATCAAATTATTTTTAACAAAATTATATTATTGTATTGATATTTTTCAGCTATCGATGCGACGGGGAAAGGCCAGTCTACACTAGTTATTTCGACTGTGTCAAAAAAATATACAAGAGTGAAGGTTTCTGGGCGTTCTATAAGGGACTCGGTCCGATGTATCTCAGATTGGGACCTCATACTGTGCTGTGTTTGGTGTTTTGGGACCAGTTGAAATATCTATATGATTCCTTTTAGAATAAGTATGCAAAGATCTGACTCAATGGAATACGAAGATAACGAAGAAATGACGAAGGAATGAAGGACAATAAATTATAATACACTTCCTTATCATTTCCCCTTTTTGAAATATATGTATATAAAACACGACGATTAATACATTCCTGGACACTTATTCAGTAACACAAATTACAATGGCAATTCAAATAATTGTGATTGGCGGATCATCAAACAATGGTACAGTAAGAAAAGTAGTATTATAATTTTTAACAAGAAAATTTTCATTTCAACACTCTTCCTCAATTTTTAGATTGAAAACAATATTAAAACTATAAAATACTAAAAAATATTATAGAAATCGCCTCAGACTTTAGCTGTCAAATCAATTATGCCACCCCTAAACGGGAGAACCGAAAACGGACTAACAGGATAACGGATGACAGGAAACGTGATAACGGAAAGCATATTTTTTAACAAAAAATCAAACCGACGAAAAGTTTTCGTGACCTGGAATCGAACCCAAACCTTTCGCGTGATTGAATTGGCTCCTAATCACTGCACCACCGCAACCCTTCTTAACTGTCTGAGTTATACTGCAATTGAATCATTCACCGCCTTACTTGACAACCCGAGGCTCTTTAACGGTCCGAAGAAGGTATATTTCAATGCCAATATCAAATCACTGTATGTAGTGAGCTCAAAATCCCTTATTTAATCAATTTTGTATTTCCTGTTGCCTTGTAGGAATTGAATGCGCGTTGACATACAATCGCGAATCTACTGTGGTTTTATCAGTATAAAACAGTGAGAAGACATGTATCACTATAAAACTGATTGGTTCTCTGTTTGAAATTTCGGCCATTCGATTGGTTCAAAAATAATGAGGGAATAGTCAATATAAAACACCAAGAAGATATTTATCATTTTCAATTCAAAAGTTCTTTATTGGTTCAAATATAATGTCAATGAGAATTATTGAGAAAAACCAACATTGATTCATTGATAAGAAATTTTCATATACGCAAACTATTTCCAAGAATGATTTGTGATGTTATATTGATAAAAGATAACTAATTCAAAAAGTAGTTGTTTATATAAAATTATTGCATCTATAATAGGGTAGTGACCGCTTTTGCTTTCTTTGAATATATATGATAAATACTAACATTTGATGAATAATTTATCGCGGATTTGGATTTTCCTATGAATATTTACCAGCGTGTTTTACCAATGCATCTACAGTTTATTGTTCGACCGCATCTAAGTTTGTTGTCCGACCCCTCATTTCCTAAACTATTAATGGAAAAAAACTTTTTTTGCCAGTCTACCACTAGAAGGAAATAAGTAAAGTTATACACTCTCTCGTTTTAACGTCACACAAGATTCTGACGTGTTAAGTATTGAATGAACGTGTTCTTTCATTTAATTTAATGTAGAACCCATTGTTATGAACAAAGGAAAGTAATCCATGGCGATATCGCTTTAAAAAATATGGTTCACCCCAATGTGCTTTTCTCGCCGCCTCATATATTGGAGTATTGGGGAATTGGTATACCAAAGCAATGAAAAAATGGGATCCAGTCATATAGAAACTTAACATACAGGATTTAACTTGCATCTGAGAGCTTTTTTTTTAGTTTTAATTTTCATTTATCTAATACCGAGCAATATTTTCAACAGTCACCTGATCCGACTCGTAGTTTTCAAGGTGAGAGAGGTCGGCGAAAATTTTCAGGTACAGATTGAAAATAACACCCCGCTATATTATCTGACAGACCAGTTTTCAACTGAGCCCAAAGATAAACAATGTGATAAAAATAACATTCACTTTGATGTGACCAATTTTATTACAGTGGTAATTTATTTTTATTTTGGATTGTTTTAGTTTCCTTCAGAAAAAATTTTTCAAACCTCTTATTTTTGGATTGTTTTCTTTTCTTCTCCTATATTCTTGAATTAGTTTTTCTGTAAACATTTCTAAATGTTTAAATCCTTCTAGAGCTATCACAAGTGAATCGTAACTATCAGGTAAGCAACAAAGTAAAAACGATACAATTAAAGGCTCAGCTAAATTTTCTCATAAAGTTGTCAATTGGTGCACTAAATCCATAATGAGACTTATATGTTCCTCCATATTACCATCCTCAACCAAATTGATGCGACAGAGTCTTTTCAATAACAATACCTTACTTGATATTGTCGATTTTTCTTAACAATCTGCCAACGACTTCCATGACATTTTTAGCAGTACTACTATTTCTTATATTGTCTTCCACCATCAATCAAATTTTAGTAATTCACTTGAACAGATTTTCGCAGAAGGATAGATTCAGAGGAAAACTAAATGTCTTCATTGACTTTCCTCTCGATGGATTAGATAGATTTTTCTTAACAATCTGCCAACGACTTCCATGACATTTTTAGCATGTATATGCACTAATACGCAGTCGTGTCGCTACAACTTGTATGCTGTATCCAACCATACGGAACAACTCAACGGACACTACGGCTTACTGTAGGCACCCTAACGCAACATGGCACGAGTACAATGACTCGAGAGTATCACCGCTGTCACCGAAATCCATTGTGAGTGGAGGAGCATACGTCCTCTTCTATGATCAAGAGGACACCGAATCACAACTTTAAAATAGGCATTTTACTTATTTACATTATATATTAACCTAAAGTTGAAATACAATTTCTCAATGATTAAAAAAAAAATCCAATAGTCGCTTTTGCTTTTCTATCTCGACTCGTCCACTGATCCGTTACTGGAACTGGGGGTTTCTATGGAAATCACATCACACAAGTCTTCTTTTAGTAGTAATAAATTTTATATTTCCAGACTTGATAATTATTATTGTTCAACTTTGTTATGAATTTAATTTCCTTTTGCCGCAATTTACTTTTTCAGGCATAACTTACTCCTTCTTTGAATGTCTGGGCCCATAACCTATTGAATACTTTTTTACGAATGACATTTTAATATGATTTATTTGACAGACAAACATTTCATAACACACTGTATATAAATACGAATGTATACAAAATCAATATACAGGGTGTCCCTGGACTTCCTCTTTTCGTCTCGGGAATGTATAGATGGGGTCAAAATATCACCAGTACTTCATATAACTTTTGTTCCTAAAAGCCTTCGTTATCAAGTTACGGGCCCTCAAAGTTACAAAATGAAAAATGTTTTTCTTTGATAACTTTCGAAGTGAATATTCAGAATCATCTTAATTTTGGTGATTGACTGAACAAATGAATTCCTTGATGAGCTTTCATGCAGGAGTCAGTTGTTCTGCTACAAAGTCAGGAACGGACTACCCCCGATGGTCCACACCCCAAAACTTTGAAATGACTGGGATTTGTCAATATGTTTTAACAAAACAAGGTTAACTGGACAATTTCCTGAATAAAAGTACTCGTGTGGAAAATCGATCGGAGCAACGATTTTTGATAAAAATGCATTTTTGTTCGACGACATCCAACCTGGGATGTCTACCATTATTCGAAAAGATTAATTTGTAATGAAAATAGAAGTGATGGGTACAATGTTTATAACGAATTTTTATCATGCAAACACGTTTACCTTACAAAACTCATGGTGTAAATAATCAATCGCAAGCCTCAAGAGCAAACAGAAATGCAAAATCCGCTACAAAAACTGCTCGATATGACCCCCGTCTCTCTCAATACATTTTCTTAGTCGGCGCAAACACCCTCTCTGCACTTGAAATAGCATGTCAGGGTCGTTTCGTATGGCTTCACAATGTAATGTAATTCTATTCAACAAGGCATCTCTGGTGTGAATAGGTGTAGCGTAAACGAGGCTTTTTAGGTGCCCTCACAGGAAGAAATCCAATGGATTTAAATCCGGAGACCGCGGTGGCCATGAATATGGCCCACCTCTACCAATCCATCTATTGGGGAAAATCTGGTTCAGATGGTCCCGCACAATTAAACTAAAATGAGGAGGAGCGCCATCATGCATAAACCACATATATCTTCGGGTTTCCAATGGAACATGTTCCAAAAGTCCATTCAAATCGTTCTGAATGAACTCCAAATAACGTTCTCCATTCAATCGGTCATGTAGAACGAATGGTCCTATAAGATGGTTTCCTATGATACCATCCCAAACATTCACGTTGAATTTCCGTTGGTGTTTGGTTTGCAATATCCCATGGGGATTTTCTTTGGCCCATATGTAGAGATTCTGATAGTTGATTGCTCCATCTCTACTGAAACCTGCTTCATCAGTGAATAAAACTCGAGTAATAAAAGTCATATCCTCTCTTTGCTTATCCAGGAACCAATTGGCATATTCCAGTGGTGTTAGAAAATCTTCAGGTGTCATGGCATGTACCTTCTGGATGTGATATGGGTGGAGCAGTTGTTCCCTAATTATTCTATCCAAAATATTTTCCTCCAATACAACGGTACGCACAGCCCTAGGAGCGCCCTCACCACCTCGTTTTGGCAAAACTGAACCTACAATAATATCGAAATAAAACAACATGCTCCAATTAATTATCCATTAGACATACCTGTCTCCCTCAAGCTGCGATCAACACGCTCGAACGTTTCTCTTGCCGGTAACGTTCGATTGGAAAAATGCTTGGCATACAGACGACGGGCTTCTGCAGCATTACCAAATGCTCGTCCATACAATGCATGCATATCTGCATATTCGTTGAATGTAAACTGATTGGCCATATCAAAACACTTCAAACTGTCCTATTAGAATATTGACAATACAATGATAACGCACCACTCAACAAAACAAAATCGCATTCCAGTTGTCATTTTTTTATCCACACTAATTTTATTTCTTTCTACAAGGTGCTGTTGTCAACATCTGTGGAAGAAATGGAACATAAATTTATTCACCGGATATTTTTCACCTACTCATGTGCAGCCGTTTTTGTAGTTTATTCGTTTGCTTTTTATTAGTTATGTCTTCCGATGTGCGTTTTTTCAGCTAAATTTATCTTCGGGTTTAAGATTTTCTCCCATGAAATTATACTTATCAGTGAAACTCCTCAACATTTAAGCTGTGAATACGAATTTGCAACATCCAAATGTTGAGTTTCATGAGATTCAGACGAAACGTGCTTATTCCACGCATACATACAAAATATGGACTGAATTCGATATTTCATAGTGGAGTAGCTTGTTAGTTCAAAAACACCACGAATCTACATAACTTGATATTTCATTTGAAAAAATATCTACATTGTGATTGAAACTTTCAACTAGGTAGGTACTGTACTTTTTGTTCACGACTTTATTTTATCATATTTTGTATTTCCCAGATAACACAGGATATCCTATGGATATCCATTTCATGTCCAATTCTGGTCGGGATATCCCTGGATTTGAAATGGACATCCAAAAGATATCCGTCGACGGATTTGAAATGGATATCCTTCAGAAGATATCATATGGATGGCCATAAGATATCCGGAGCAAATATGGATAAGTTTAAATTGCAAGATTGATTTTTAATGTGTCAATTTCTGAGCTTCTTTCATGCTCGTACATATAGATAAATTTTTTTGGAAAAATCTCATGTTTCGTTTTTCTACTTGATTTGGAATGGATATCCTTCAGAAGATATCCTAGGGATAGCCATGAGATATCCAAAGCAATCATAAATGAATGTAAATATTCTCGTAGATACACAAATTGTACCTTTTCAAAAATATGTTGTCGCGGGGACCCTCTGCGACCACAGAACAGATATACATGTGTCTGCGACATCCTGGCCATACTATACGCATAATTACTGGCGACGTCTGTCATTTTGATGAGGAAGGTCGAAGGTCATAGTCATAGCACTGAATCCAAACAAAAGTCGTGTTTTTTTTTATTTTTCTTTCGTTTTTGATACCCTATTGGTCTGGACATAATGGTTTTCATCTATAGCAATTGATTGTTTCCAAAGGGAATTATATATTGGCCGAATACAGGTAAATATCAATCATAACCTATAAAAATCCATTAAATCCAATGCATTTATCTGTTTGCTGTTTGAGTTTCGATATTTTCAGAAATGCTGAAAAGCACCTCGTTACATTTGCCACAATACACGAGTTTTTCAAATGTCACAGTGCCCAGATTAAAAATGGTGTGGATGCTTACAACAGTGGACATGTGATGAAGATGATTCATCTGTAGATTCGAACATTTTCCTATTGATTGAACTGAAAAAATGAATCTTTCGGAAGAATATTTGGGAACTGGTTCGAAGTTCAAAGCTTATGTAGGTAAGTTGTATGTTTTTCTATTCTAGAACTCTTTTTTTAGGTACCTAAATGAAATCTCAAAAATATGACTGGAACGATGCCTTTCTTCCGTGCTCACTAATATGTTTGCTTCCAAATATAGCTGGTATGGAGCAAAAAAAATAAAGTGGACAACTAAAACTGGCTGAATTATCACTAGTTGAAAAGCCCATTCAGTTGTTCAATTTATTTGATAATTTGTATTGTCTCATAAGAGACTGCTAGTTCAGTAAGAATGCAAAATTTCCAAGAAAAGTTTATGTAAAAAATGCTTATATATATATATATATATATATATATATATATATATATATATATATATATATATATCATAGTATACCAATAAAGAGAGAGAAAAACTATGGCAGTGGTATATATATTATCATCATCAGTATTCGAATTCAAAAGAAAGCATAATATTTCTCAGTGAATATATCATTTCAGAAGCGGCTGACCTCAGTGATTCGACGGAAAATAAAAAAGCTACTGAAGAAACCATCTAGGCTTGGCTGAGAAGGGCCAAAGAATGGCATCTGTCATGAAGGAAACACCTGGATGGACGAAGAAAATAGCTTCTATTTTTTCTTTAGCTTTATTTTTTTGATTATTCTGCATTTAATATTCTGTTTGTATTTTAGAGTTTACATATACATTTTATTTGTTGATAACTCCGAAGTTTATGAGAATTTTTTTGATACCAGAGTTTATTAATACATTTTTTTTGTTCAATACCATTATTTCATTTCCCTCCAGATTGCTATTACTATATTTTATCTTCGATGGATATCCCCGAAGGATATCTTTAGAATATCTCTCAAGGAATGTTTCAGATAGCTTTTGAATATCCCTGAAGGATATCTCATGGATATTCCTGAAATATATCTTATGGATATCTTTGAAAGATATCTTATGGACATCTCTGGAGGATATCTTATGGATATCCTTGAAGGATATTCTATGGATGTACAGGTTGTTCCACTTTTGACATCCATCGGATGTCCATAAGATATCTTTTGGATATAATTGGATGTCCATAGTATATCCATAAAATTCATGAAGGATGTCCAATGGATATCCATTGGATGTCCATGTGTTATCTGGGTTATCCCTGTTATAAATGTTGTTGAATTAACGTTAGCATTAGTATTTCTACTGTGAAAAGTTTTCATTTCAAATAATGGTGGACGATCGAGTTTGATGTCGTCGAGTAAAACTGCATTTTTATTAAGAATCGTTGCTCCGATCGACTTTCCACACGAGTACTTTTTTTCAGAAAATTGTCTACGTAACCTTATTTTGTTGAAAACTATTGAAAAATTATCTGTCATTTCAAAGTTTTGGGGAGTGGACCATCGGGGGTAGTCCGTTCCTGACTTTGTAGCAAAACAACTGACTCCTGCATGAAAGCTCATCGAAGTAATTTATTTGTTTAGTCAATCACCAAAATTCAGATGATTTTGAATATTCACTTTGAAAGTTATCAAAGAAAAACATTTTTCATTTTGTAACTTTGAGGGCCCGTAACTTGGTAACGAAGGCTTTTAATAACAAAAGTTATATGAAGTACTGGTGATATTTTGACCCCATCTATACATTCCCGAGAGGAAAAGAGGAAGTTCAGGGACACCCTGTATAAGATGAATACTTGAACAAATAATAGGACAGGACGAGCAACATGCCTTGGTCCGCGAAATATTTTACCTGGAAAAGCTTCAATTGTTGTCGACAAAGCGAAAGCCCGACCGTCAGAAGGCGCGCTGGAAGATAAGTGTGTAGGCGGCAATCAAACATACATGAACATTTTCCGACAAAAAAAAACTGTCGATCGACATGGCTGAAAATGGTGGATATAGATATCGAGGAGAGATGAATAAAAACAGGAAAAATAATGTCAGAAGGGTAAGTGTTGTCAGAAGCTTCAAAGTTGCGAAACGGTTCCTAGAATTTACATATTGAGAAGAAGTTCTGACAACTCGCATTTGTATTGTTTACGTGAAGAATAAATTACGTGTAAAGTGTCAGAAGGCAGAGTGGAAGAGAAATCATGAGAATTCGGGTGCAAAGTGCGAGAGCGTCTTTTGGTGCATGGCGCAGCGCCCAGCACACTTCCGAAACCTTTTTTAAATATTCATGAAGGTCTAAAGGAACTATAATTACATTGTCAGAAGCGAGATCAATATCAATTGAGATTAATTAATAAATGTAATAATTCATTATCGTATCGTTAACAACATTTTGCGTGATTTTTATTATATTTGATAAAAGCATATTAAAATTTTTGAAATGTAAGTGAAAAATTATATTCTGAATATTTGAGTTCGAAAAATTAGAATTACACGAAGATAAAGTTTTATGACGGCTTATAAAGAGCTGTGAATATCAATGTCGTTCGCCCATTGAACATCTGCTGGTTCTATTCGTTTGCTGTCTCTTTTCTTCCCTCTCCCGTTCACTCTGAAATGATCGTTAGATATTTGTCAATTGCCGTGTAATCACATGTTCCAACTAAAACAGTGTAATCACAAGAACATGCAACTAAATTGAAAATATTGCTAACACTGTACTTGGTATGTATAACATACACAGGTTTTGGCTTTCTTACGGCGAAGTGTTTTCTGATTGGTTGTTGACTGACAGTTCTTATTGTACAGCCAATTAGAAGCCAATTAGCACGTGATAACGTTTGCTGTCATATAATATGCAAGCTGCCCAAGAACAAAAAGAACGAATGAATGTTGAGTAGGATTCGACTCCGAATCACGGTCAAGGACTGGTGGCGTTCTTAGGTTAGGAGTCAAGTAAATGTGGAATGTGAATGTTTGATATATTATATGTGCACTAAATAATTAAATAGGTGTGAATCTGAGTAAATGTTTGTGAAGTTCTATAGTCCTCTTGATCTCTACGCCGGTAACCAGGCCGGATGACAACGGATTTGTCGGAAAGAGGGGACCCGTATCCAGTATACCATTGTCGTGAAAAGTGCATTCCAATCGATGTGAACTGTTTTTAGAACGATAGTGAAGAAATTTCGGATGCAGTATCGCCATGAGCGAGACTTATGCATCCGGTAGACGAAGTTCCGTAGTTACGTAACATTGTGTTACGTAATTGGAAGGTGCTGGGTAAATTGCCTAACGGTATAGCCCATTAAAGGATGGAGAAAGAATGTTGAGTAATACTGTGAAATGTACGTGGTCTTTGTGTGTGATTCAGGATTCTCACATGTCCTTTTGATTGCGCGAAAATGAGCAATAATTTATTATATAATAACAAAACTGGTCGCTTCGCACCTGAAGCTTCAGTTGATTTTCTCTTAAATGTTGAAAAAAAGAACAGGAACTGCGAGACAAATTTGTTTCCGAGTGCTCACAAGACGATCGCAGATTTGAATCTGTCATAAAAATAATAAATTTTACAACATGTAACAAAACGCAAAAAATAACAATCAACAATAAAGTACAGGAAGTTCGCATGCAACGCGATCCATTCGGTCGAATGTTGGGTATTTCCATGGAAGAGGCCACGGATGTAGAAAACATGTTTTCGTTCCCGATGTCTCCGATGCCTACTTCATTGATTACTATCGTTTCGGACGTCCATCGCCTTGATGTATTTAAAAGGTTTTTACGACGTTTCGAATGCTTGTATCTGCAATCGTCTTCAGGTGAATACTGACAAGTTTAGGTGCTACTCACCAATTTATATGACTGTCGGCGCAATGATGCGTGCAATTCCGCCATGTGCAGCGGTGCGTGTAATTTCGCGCGGTGTGGTGGTGCGTGAAGTTTCGCGCCTCTGCAGCCCGCCAGAAAGAGCAATCAGGGGTTTCCATACGTTCTTGATTCAACGCTTGGTTGACTAAAGGCGTTATTGACTTCGATGTAGGCGGCCTCTTTGAACTTTCGTTTGAACCAATGCTCCTCTCTATGTCACTTGCGTCGTCCCATAGAACTCGATGGTGCTCAGTCCAGGCGTGGTCAGGAATTGGCTATACGGGAGGCAGAATACAAACCAAAGCTGTGGTTGAGGTACGTGGATGACACCTTCATTATATGGAATCACGGAGACAAACATCTCCAGGATTTCTTCTCAAGAATTAACAGAATCAGGGATTCGATCAAATTCACGATGGAAATGGAAACCAACCGTGCCTTACCCTTCCTCGATGTGAACGTTGAGAGAATAGGAATGAAATCGCACCTCCGTCTACAGAAAAAGACACATACGGGGCAGTACCTCAGTTACAGCTCCAACCATCCGAGTTCGACGAAGAGAGGGATCGTGAGAACATTGGTAGAGAGAGCAACGCACATATGCAACGACGTGGAGTCACTAGATGCCGAATTAAACCACATCAGAGAGGACCTCCACCGGAATGGATATCCCAAAAACTCCTAGAAGAAGTATTGAAACAACTCCGGAGAACGAAGACATCTGAAGAGCAACAACAAAGCACAGTGATCTGCCTTCCGTACATCAGAGGTGTCTCCGAGAAGATCAGAAGGATCGGAAACAAGTTCAACATCAAGAGCTGCTTCCAATCCGGCAGTACTTTACGGAGTTTCCTGACCAAGACCAAACCTGACAACAAAAATTAAATCAGTAAGAATTGCATTTATGAAGTTCCATGTGAATGCGGAGATTCCTACATTGGAGAGATAAAGAGACCGTTATCGGTAAGATTGGATGAGCACAAGAAATGGACTCAACGTGGAGAAACATCAAAATCGGGAATCGCTGACCACGCCTGGACTGAGCACCATCGAGTTCTATGGGACGACGCAAGTGTTCTACATAAAGAGGAGCATTGTTTCAAACGAAAGTTCAAAGAGGCCGCCTACATCGAAGCCAATAACGCCTTTAGTCAACCAAGCGTTGAGATCAAGAACGTATGGAAACCCCTGATTGCTCTTTCTGGCGGGCTGCAGAGGCGCGAAACTTCACGCACCACCACACCGCGCGAAATTACACGCACCGCTGCTCATAGCGGAATTGCACGCATCATTGCGCCGACAGTCATATAAATTGGTAAGTAGCACCTAAACTTGTCAGTATTCACCTGAAGACGATTGCAGATACAAACATTCGAAACGTCGTGAAAACCTTTTAAATACATTAAGGCGATGGACGTCCGAAACGATAGTAATCAAGTTAACACATCGTCTACAACCTTCAAACCTACTTCATTGTCATTTAGATGGCACTATTTGTAAAACCAAAAAATCTGCTATTGTCAATTATGAAAAATATTACCCGATATAAATATAGCAATCATTTCTTTTTCAAAATTCTGAATTAATTTACCAGACTTGAAAATAAAATTCAAACATAATTGAACCCAAAGTGGAAAAATCCGTAGTTCATTTATTTCACAATAATTCATCAACTAGTATAACATTTATTGAAATACAGTATTTCCTGCAAATTCAAAGTTTAACGCCAGTCAGTAACCAGGGATTGGGTTTCAGTCCGGTATTGCATTCATCAATAGCAAGAACGCTGATTCTGCAAGTCAGCGATATTTTTCCTATAAATGAAAGTGTTTGTTTTTAATCGGGCTCTTTTGTTTTATGATGCTGGTCCACGGTGACACATCTCCTTTCCTTGGTTTTTATTATAATGTAAGTGTTACTTTTATTTATTTATTTTTTGGTACATAGCCCCATTGTTCACTTCACTATTTTTGTATTCACCATTGTGTTATTTTTTGCCCTTTTATAATTTTCAATAAACCATAATAGTTTTCACTTCACTTTTGTATTTCACTATACCAGGGTGGTCACAATCACAGATGTGAAATGTTTTAACCTCTCGCAAGCCAACTAAGATAATTAGTGGGCACCCTAAACAGTTAGGGGGCCAGGGTTTCACAGGGTCACCCAAAGTAGGGCGTGAAATTATGATGAACATTTTGCGAAATGACAGTACTTTACCAACTCACACCGATGTTGTAATTGTTGATACAAGTCAAGTCAGATACCAACCTGACTTTTCCGACCTCAGCTCAGCAATTTCAGGCAGAGTAAGGATATCCTAGGGAAACGATGGAGATAATGTTGCGATTTTCTCAGGAAGTATGTAATAAAAAGTCCTGAGGAAACGATAAGGATATGTTACTGGGGACGTCCCACCATGATCGATCACGATCAGTTGAGGATATTCTAGGGATATCACCTGGACAGCGTTTGAGAATGTCCTGACGGACTAGTTGGGAGTTCCACGGGTCATGGTTCGGACACTGATGGTTAATTAGGGTTTTCTGATGTTCCACGGACATTGGTGGGATAAATATTAGGTATCTCCTCTGGAAGAGATGGATGATCAAACTGGGAATTCCTGGGGATATTGTGTGCTAGCTGGGTTCATAACTTCATTATTGTCCTAGGTTTTTCAATTTTCAGAAAAATATTCAATTGAGAATGTTCCCCTTTATAACAGTAAACTTTATGACATAAAGACATAAAACACATTTTTTATAAGCTTTATTAATAAAATTACATAATATGAAATTGGCAATTCTGGATGCGGTCTGGGTAATCAAATTTCTGTAAAAAATAGCCAGATCCAGAAGGTATGCCTGCCAGCATCCTTGGAACCTAATTTGTTGTCCTCTGTCCTCTAAATATCCTTCAGTAACCGACGTACTCTTCCATCCACCATTGGGGGCCTAGGGGGTTGATAGGGGTGAGTTCTCTTTTTTGTCATTTTAGTTTCTCTTTTCTACCCTACAAAAGGTTTTGAGCATTTTTGAAGTAAAACTTCTTTACACACGCTTGACTTGGGGAGTAAGCTGGTGAATGCGTGACGAGAGCGTTACGGAAAGTGTGATCGAGCGAGGCGAACGGTCTCGACAAAGGTGAGTGCGTATCTCATACTAGTTGCTGGCGTCGTAGCGTCATATGCAGCGTTCCTTTTTCCTTGTCTATTTTCTCCCTCTACTAATACGCGGCATTCTACTCTCGACATTGGGGCGCGTTTGATTCTCTGTCCTTTTCTTGTCTCTCTCTCTCTCTCTCTTTCTCCTTGTTACTCTTCCGTATTTCGGCCTCGCGTTTCTACAATTTACTTCAGCAAATTTTTAAAATAGGATACCATGAAATTTAACTAATACGTAAATAATAAAATAATTATTAATTGTAGAGGTTCACCATTACAAATAATTGGTGACATCGTGATTGAACATGACAATAATCAAATGGAAGTTGATGATGAAAATCCCACTATAGATCATGTACAAAAACCTAGACAAATTATTGGAGTTAGGTAAATTAATTTTTATTTTATTTTTATAATCATTCATGACTCTAATAATAATTTACTAAATTTACCAAACTAAAATGATGAAATTATAGATTATTAGAAAATTAATATATGTATATATTATACATATATAAACATATATATATATATATATATATATACATACATATAGATGGAGCTAAAGAAGTTTTACTTCAGTCGTGTGGTCTCGTTTTTTTTATATCATCTTTTGTTTGTGATATATAGCCTATTATAAATCCTTTATTTAGCAAAATGCTAATAGTACAGAAATGTGTATAAACACTGTCATGATATATATAAATCCTTTATTTAGTTCATTTTACTAATTTACATTGTCAAGTCATTGCAATGATTACAATGAGAACGATATATAGCATGCTTTCAGATTAAAATAGACTAAGTTCAAAAAATAAAAATGTATATACAACACATATACACATACATATACACAAATACTACACCTATTTGCACACCATACATCTATACGCTCCTACAAATTCTAAAAAATATTTAATAAATACACAAAATACTTTAAACATACTAAAACATTTGTATATCTGTCGTTACTGAATATTAAATCGAAACAAACAAAATGAGGAAGTGGCTACTAGGTTTTTATTGATTAAGAAAATATGATCTTAACTTTGTCTTGAAGGATGTTAAAAATGTTAAACGTTTGATCTCTTCTGGCATATTATTATAGCTATCAAGTCCCTTGAAAAAAACAGAATTTTGGGTATGTAATGTAATAAAAAAAATATGAATACATAAAGTATAAAAAATATAGAGATATATAGAGATATACACAAGGTCAAGACACTAATGTGTATAAATACCGTCACAATAGCAAATAAATACAAATATATAAAAAATATAAAAATTATAGAGGTATAAACATATAAACAAATTTGTCAAGACACTCTTAAAATATAAAGTAAAACATTAGGATTTGATAGACACATTCAAAACCGTGATTATTATTATTTAGGTTTTTCGTTAAGAAAAATAACACATTTTTAAGAAAATAAATTGAATAAATTGAACAGGTTCAAGTTCTTCCCTGAGCAAGTGGTCTCTCAATTTCTTTTGAATAAACCTAGCGGAGTACATTCTTTGAGGGTGCTATCTAGGCTGTTGAAGGCTAACATTCCTGCATGATATATGGATTTTTCAGTGCTTTTTTTACTTAGGTGATCCGGTGATATATTGTGGTACATTTTGTAGATCAATAATATATATAATCTTTTACGGACATCCACTTCAAGTCTTTAAGCATACTACTAATTAGTGTATCTCTAGGTAACTTCAATATACTTCTCATAGCACTGTTTTGCTGTTTCTGCAGTCGGTCTAACTCATTCTTATTAGCTGTGAATATTATTGATGCACAGAATGTTAAATGTGGTAGTACTAACGTGTTGTATATTGTTATTTTTGACCATCTAGACAGGTTTCTTGATACTCGTATCATAAAGTTAATGTTTAATGTTATTTTTTTAATAACTTGAAGAACATGAGCTTTAAAAGTTAGTTCCTGGTCAATTAAAACTCCAAGGTATTTCACTACACTGACATTTTCGATGTTGCTATTTTCAATATTTATCTGCAGGTTTTTATTTTCAATTTTACTGTGGAATGCTCTACTACCCAACTTCAGAAATGTTGATTTATCACTATTGAGTTTTAGAGTATTAGAGCTACACCACTGGCTTATTTTGCCGAGCTCATTGTTTAAAGTGTTCATCAGATCATCCATATCACTGGAACAGTAATATATAAAAGTGTAATCTGCGAACAGGTGTATTTTACATTTGGTTGTCTCCTTGACAATGTCATTTATACACAGGAGGAAGAGTACAGGCCCAAGTGTACTGCCTTGCGGTACTCCCTTATTGTTTATCAGTTCCGAAGAAGTGACGTTATTGATCCAAGTTACCTGTTTTCTGTCACGGAGGTAGTTTTCTAACCACTTGAGAACTGTACCTGTTATGCCATAATTTCTCAGTTTCAAAAGTAATCTTTGCCTATCAACTGTTTCAAAAGCTCTCCTCAGATCTAGGAAAACTGCTTCGATCATGTTTTTTCCATCCATCCACGTCTTCCAATCGAATAAAAAATTTTGTACCGCAGTTTCACAGCTATGATGGGATCTAAAACCAGACTGATTTTCTGAAAGAAGATTGTTGCTATCGATAAACTCAATTAATTGTATGTATACCACTCTTTCTAATAATTTCTCTATTGCAAATAATGTATTAATAGGTCTCAAATCATTGGCTTTATTGGAGTTTTTAACTTTTGGGACTGGTATTATAGTCGAAACTTTCAGCATGGATGGAAATTCGCCGGTCTCTAAAGAACTATTCACAAGATTCAACAATGGATCTTTTATATTAGGGTACACACTTTTTAAGAATTCTGTTGTGAGAACATCATTACTTCCTTTATTTTTCATAGAGAACAATATATCGTGTAATTCTTTATACTCAATCAATTGAAAGTCATTTAGGCGGATATTGGCATTGTTCGAAATTGTGACATTGTTTGGTGTCTCACAATTTATTTCACTAACTATTTTGTTGATACTTTCAATGTAATATGTATTGAGTCTATCTGGAATCACATTGGTATCATCCATCCTCGTCGTTGATTCGTACCGAAGTCATGTTTGTTATTTCCTCCTTGGACAATAGTGGTTTGAGCGTTTTCCACATTTGTTTTGAATCTCCTTTGCAGTCGTCAATTTCATTACTATAATATAATCGTTTTTGTTCCCTAATAACTCTCACTATATTATTTCTAGCTAGTTTATAGCTTTCTTCATCTTCAGCCCTATTGATACGTCTATAGGTCCTATATTGTTGATCTCTATCGGTAACTGCATTTCTGACAATATAGTTCCACCATTCCTGACAATATAGTTCCACCATTCCTTTGTGAGTTTCTAAATTGTCACACTGTATAAAATAATCCAATATAATACTTTATATCATTTTTACACATTACTTGTTTTATGTTTATAAACATTATTTGTTTTATGTTATCGATTGTCCTAAATGTATGTATCTGTGTATCATATTTTACAAATTTATTTATATATTTTCATCTTTCTTTCTTTTTAGTTACTCTGTACAGAAGCTTTGTCTTTAAGAAATATTTTCTTCCGACAATAAAGTAAACATTGATTGATTGATTGAATAGATGTTTATACCTTCGGGCAACTTACAAAACCCTCTGACCAGAGGCCCTCGGGTTTGTTACATCTACTTAATGCCCTTGGTACATAAATAACTATTATACATTTTCAGCAACTGACATGAACATCAAATAAGCCCCCAATTCAGGAAAAGTTTTTCTGTTTGAACATACCAGTTGTGGATAAAATGTCGAATTACATTTCATGTCTGATTGGCATATAAAACACTCATGCAATAAATTACTATTTAAAATTTCCATATTTTTTCGAAACATATCCCCTATTCCAGTTTATTTCGAAGATCTGATGATAACATCATCTGTCTCAATTCCCAAACGAAAATTTAATCTTTCAAAAGGTTCATTCATTAATCTAGTTGCATAAATAATAGGAGATAAGAGTTCTCAGAAATAATTTTTCCATACGTACATCATACATCATAACACAGAAAATAATTCGGAATAAAAACTTTTTAACAAAAAATTAAACCGACGAAATACGGAACTGAAAAGTAAAAAATAAAATAAACCTTCTTTGTCTCAATAACTAAGCTCCTAAACTATGTAAGTAACTAATTTTGAGTCGGCGCCAAACAAACAAGCAAATGAATTAGGTAAGGGTAAAATTATGGCATCGAGTTGCGCGGTGACATTCTGATAATTTTTTTGAAGTAATTCAATGATCTTCGCTGATTGTTCGTTTGGCGCCGACTCAAAATTGGTTAAATTTTTTTGAAGTAATTCAGTGATCTTCGTTGATTGTTCGTTTGGCGCCGACTCAAAATTAGTTACTTACATTAGTTTAGGAGCTTAGTTATTGAGACTAAGAAGGTTTATTTTATTTTTTACTTTTCAGTTCCGTATTTCGTCGGTTTAATTTTTTTGTTAAAACGTTTTCATTTTTAAATTATTTGTGGCTGAAATCTACTAATTACTACCTACTTGTTTTTTGATTACTTCCAAAATACTTACTTACCCACCTTACTTCAACTATTACCAGTTAAATAATATGATTATCTACTTTTACTAATTGTTGTAATACAAATTATTTTTGTTGTTCTGGATAGTTTATTCCATTACTTTGTATATCATTCCATCCTCTCATAGAATATAATGATTGTGACGGATGTAGGAGAACAAAAATAATGGCATGTGTGCCAATGTTCACAAGTGAAAAATCAATTATCCCCTATTTTTCTACCCGTGAGGGTGGATAATTCCATTCGAAATATGATCAACTATGAGGTATACCCTATCTAATAAAAAAAGAATCATCCAAATCGAAGAACCCAGTACAAAGTTATGCCTGATAGAATCGGTTAACGGACCAGAATTCAGAGGGTGAGTGATCAAAATCCTTCATTTTGCTACCCTTAGGGGTGAAATTTCATCTTTCAAATTCAAATGGGACCAACTTCGTAGTACACTCTATCCACTGAAACTTCATCATGTATTCTAGCGGTGTCTAATAATAATAATAATAATAATAATAAATGGACTTTATTTTACTTGGCGGAGTACCAAGTGTGATTCAAATTAACAATGTCATGTACATTTATAATAACAATGATAATAAAAAATAATAATCATAGTAATGAATGTGCCTACCTCCAACATATTATTCTAATTATTGAAAGAATATTTACAGTCAAGAAGAGGTAACAAATGCAAAACGATCAAAGAAAGAGAGTGCATTTAATGCACTCATAGAATCAGCCTAATATAATATCAAATAAATTATTTCAGCTTATTATTATACAGTGACAAAAACGTGGGTACCTATATCGTATGAAATAAAAATGAAAAGGGAGATTCCCGAATCAGAGTTCCCAAAAAATAATTTAAATGGAAACGAAACTTTCATAAAAACAGAAACAAAAAACAAAAATTTAGCATAAAAATGTTAAACATATCGTGGCGAAAACAATGTAAAGAATAAGTGAAGATTCAGGCCTCCATAAATAATGTAACTTGAATCAAATTTGTTTTCAAAATTTCATGACGATTGGTGTGCTTCTTCCATTTCCTCAATCAGGGCTTGAATTTCATCCATGGTGGGTTTCATTATCCTACCTTTGATAATACCCAGACATTCTTTTGGCCGAATTTTTTAGCCAGTGCAATGACTGATTGATAGCGTTGGGGCGTGAGATCTTCTTTTATCGAAAAGTTAGTACCTTTCAATATGGATTTAGACTTAAAAATATGTTTTTTCATATCAAAACATTTAAGTTTAACCAGTACCACCTTATCTGATATTCTGTAGGTATGTTCTATATCGGCCTGTGCGACGTCTTTAATTTTCATAACATTTTTGAAAAGGTCATGGATATTTGCCAATAGATTTTCACTAGAGGAACTTTCGATTCCGAAAATTCTCATGGAGCATCTGCGAGTATATTGTTCAAAGTGGTCGAGACGTTGGTCTAGCTGGCTAATTTTCTGATTTGTTCAACTTGCATTTTGAACACACCCAAAGTCTGCTGCAGTTCGTCAAATTTCGACTCTATACTAGCAGATACATTTTCGGATACCTGTTTGATAATTTGTTTTATCGTGGACTCGTGTTAATAAATACTCAAGATATACAGTTTTTTTTTGTAAAATCATTCATTACCTGTTTTTCAACTATTTCTATAAAAAATAATATACCGTAATTTTAGAAAAATCTATGAAAAAAAATACACTGTTGTATGGTTGTTTTTGTAATTTTTAGAGTTTCAGAAAAAAAATATAATGAGAATTGGAATTTCTTTACAACAAATTGTTAACTAATAAACAATAACATTTTTAATAATACATTTTTATTTTTGAAAATGCCAATTATAATTTTTTTAAAATAAAAAATTCTTAACTAATTATTTAAATAATGGAAATATAAAAAAACTTTTATAAAAAATGAGTCATAAGTCATTATATTCTCTAAACAACAAAATGAAATTTTTCAAAATATGAAATTAATCAATTTGTTTATAAAAATAAAAAAAAAAAGGAAGGTTCCCAATTAAATAAATCTTTTTATAAAAAAGAACAAGAACACTTCAATTTTATGTTAAATTTTGCCCTAGGAGAAATGTTTTCATTTCTGAAATTCAGCAGTAAAAAGTATCATGAAACAGGTTATATCTGAAAGAGTATCAGTAATAGAAGAATGAAATAGTTTACATTCCAGGTATAGGTACATACTGAGAAAGGATTTTCCAGAATTCGAATCACAAGCGGTTAAAACTTCTCTCTGAATTTTTGAATAATTTTTATCTCTTAAATAACTAATTTTATAATGTGCTGTTTCCTTATGACCTTAACCTTTTGACCTTCAAATAGGTTGGCGCTGAATTCAGCTTGGTTGAATTTTATGTCATATTTACGTCAGATTAACCATTTAGCCTGATAGGTCAAATTGTCTCAATAATGGTCGTTTCAACCGATTCATCACCAAAAATAAACTATGAGGAATAAACAATTGGAAGTTGAAAGAAGAAATGAGAGATTTTGATTAAAATTCCATTTGCAATCATTGGCGTTTTTTCACGTTAATAAACGCGTAGTGTTGACATGGCGTCATTTATTGAAATTGATTTTCACAAGTATTTCGCAAATTCTGGAATCGAATCAAAATATGTTATAAAAAAGTGGAATCTTCTTGGAAACATTGCAGAAAAATTCGCAGGCATATAAACGAAGAAAAACATAGATGAGTATGTACATTTTTATCTACGATACTATTAATTTGAAAAATAGGTTAATTTAATTTTGCATAAAGGTTACATTGCATGATTTTCATATTATTTTTCTCTGAATCTGTTTTTTTTTCAAAATGTCAAGATAAATCAATTTCATTAACTTTTTTTCAAAGATTGAAAATAGTTTTTATGTCTGGACTTGGCACCTCTGGCGGTAAAATCTACCCCTATTATAAAACAGGTTATATCTCGAAGACTATCAGTAATAGAAACTTAAATTTTACAAGAGACTATCATTCCAAGGGCGTAATAAGATCATGCAGTATTTTGTTTTCTTCCATGTTTCAATTTGAACCTAAAGATAGTTGTGAGACAGTACATAAAGTTTACATTATCCCAACCTAAATTATGGTTACCAAATTGACATAATTTTACCCTGGAATAGGTTGGCGCTGAATTTAGCGAAGGGAATTTCATGTCATATTTTCGTCAGATTCATCAGAAAAATCTAAGGTAATTTGAAAGTCGAGATTTGGCCCTTTCAATCTATTCATCACCTAAAATCGGCTATATGAAATAATAAAATTAAGGAAATATTTTTTTTTAATTCTATCCGCACTACTATGGAATAATTTCAATCAACTCACGTAAGGGACCGAGGAATGTTAGCATATTTATCAAAACAGTATTTTGCATCGAACCAAAAAAGCTTATAAAAATATGATCTTCCTGAGATTCACGCGGGCAAAGCCGCGGGCATAAGCTAGTATACTAATAATAAAAAGCAAACGAATGAACATGAATGGGTGAAAAATATCCAGTGAATAATCATGTTTCAAGTCTTCCACAGATGTTAATAAATTAAAAAGAAATAAAATAGTTTTGATGAAAAATGAGAAATTGAAATGCGATTTGGTTTTGTTGAGTGGGCCGTTGTCATATAATTGTCACCGTATTGTCAATATTGTAGGGGACATTTTGAAGATTTTTTAAATGGCCGAACAGTTTACTTTTACCGAATATGCACATGTGCACGTATTTTATGGACGACAAGGCAAGATAAACTTTCGAGGGTGTCGATCGCAGCTTGAGCATTTGCACATATTTAGTCGATTTTTTTCGATATAGGTAGATCTTTGACAAAACGAGATGGTGAGGGCCCTCTTCCCTAGGACTGCACAACATTAATCATCAAAACTGATTCAAGCGGCGAGCGGCTGTTTTTATAGTCAAAAGAAAAGTCTAGAATTCCAGAGAATGTAGTTTCCTGAATCATCTTGACTTCTTGGAACTCGGGACGGTTTGGTTGGAGAATCCAGGGCAACGATCGCTTTCGATGATAAACAACACAGGGACTTACTGTACTTATTTTCGTAACAATATTAATTTTCGTGGTTTGCACAATTCCAATCATCAGCTAGTTATCCATTGGACAGACATCTTGGTGACATAGCATATTGCTACTTTCCGTCTTGTATCGGATCACATTCCTCGTTTTGCCAGAAATATCACCAAGAGATACCAACATTTTTAAAATGCCACTCACTTCGTCCTGGCCATAATAAAAATATGACCAAAATTATGTTTGAGTCTTCGTGTAATTATGCTTCTGGATGAAATAATTTGTTCAATAGTTCATGATTCACCCGACTAATATTTGTTTGCAAAACTACGACATTTTTCATCCAACAAATGATGAATGATCATTCAAAATTAATTTTTGGTGAATCTTCAATTTTTATTATCACAATAACCAAGTGGTATTTCAGGACAGAATATGATATTTTTGTTATGTAATATGGTGAAAATCGATAGGCGGAGATTATTGGTCGTCATGACTGATCCTGTAATCATTGAGAATCTCAATTATTTTTATCTAGATTATTGTAGTACCTGTCTACATACCCAACTTTATATCTGCATCGTCATTGTAATCTGTATGTGTTGTTAATTTCGCAAAAATAATGTGAATTCGTATGTTTTTTTATTTGCTCAGTACCAATTGAGTGATGAATCTAAAAAAATTAATGTTATTATTTGGGAGTTATGTAGATATGAACTTTTATATTTTTTCAAATCAACCACTATTGGCCACTTTGTCGGAAAACTAAGTAAGATTTGAATGAATTAGAGAAAATTTTTGACTTTCTAATTCTCCACTTCATATGAAAAATTGAAAAGTTGCTAGATCTCGTTCAGATGTGGGAATCTCAAACGTAAATTGCTTTCAGATACAAAAGGATTTTTGATCAATTTTGTTTTCATTAATTTTTTGTGTCTGAAAGCAATTTATGTTTGAGATTTCTACTTCTGAATGAGTTCTAACAAATTTTCTGTTTTTCATATGACGAGAAGTAGAAAGTCAAAAATTTCATCTAATCTATATTCTCTATACAAAAAATAAATTCTTCAGTAAAAAAATTTGAATGTTTTTTCACAATTATTGTGGCCCTTGATAAAAGTATATATATCTTCGCCGATTATGCTTCTCATATTCTCAGAACCTCCATATCGAAAGTATATAATATATATATATATATATATATATATATACATATATATATATATAGAGGCATAGAGGTCGATTTGCACATCGTTGAAAAGGTAATTCAATTTGTCTTTCAACTATGGTTGTTCCACGGAATCACAATTGAGAGTGCGGCTTTTTATAGCCTCCCCCCCCCCTTCACCCCTCACTGGTAACTTTTGAACGCTTCAACATAGAATAACGGGACCAAAAAAAACTATTTTGAATGATATCACCAATACTACTCTGTGAAATAGAAGAATTGTGATTGCTCGATAGATGGCTCGGAGAGGCACATCAACTTGAAAATTTCAAATTGCATAGGGGGTCAAGTGGCACATCGTTGAAAAGATAATTCAATTCTCTTCCAACCATAATTTTTTTTTATTTCATCAATTCTTTTTTTACAATATGCATTTTATATTTTGTTATACTTGACATTTCAAATACATATTATGAAAAAACCAGATTATTGAAAAGATAATTGCTATTTGAAAGTTTTAAGTTTATGTGCCCATCTATCGGGCAAATAACAATGTCTTTCATTTCAAAAAGTAATATCGATGATATCATTCAATACGTTTTTTTTAATTCATTGTTCTACGTCGAACCGTTCAAAAGTTAACGGGGGGGGAGACTATTAAAAGCAGCGCTGTATGTTTGATCCTATCTATCTACACATTTCTGAATTGGAGCCCCGAGTGATCTTGCGCCAAGACGACTCAATCCAGCCCTGAGTTCGTCCTACATAATATTCACAATCATAGGATAAACAGCTAGATAAAAAAATACTCAAAGGTATTTCACATTCATAAATGACAAAAATGTTCAAATTGATTGATATACGTTGTCTGCTCTTAATTCTTATCGATCATGTTCATGAAGATGGATTATTCAGAAAATTCATTGGAAATTGGCGAGGCAACATGGATTATGATGAATAATAGCCTCTTGAGGACTTCGACCTTTTAAGAGCTTATTCAAAATAAATAAAACCAACATTAGTAATAAAATTCAAAGTTTATTACTAATATTTGTTTTATTTATTTTGAATTCATACATTGTATGGTCTCATGATCCGCTGATACTCAGGAAAAATCGAAAGCCAACAAGAGGCACAAAAACAGTACCTGTAGGTAGTATTGTGTAGGGTACGAGTGGTATTGGCATTTGCTACAAACTTTGGTTAGAATATAGTAGACTATAAACCTAGGCCAATTTTTGGGGGAAAATGTAACCCAGCATGAATTATATTCAGAATTATAGTATCATTCGAATCAACTCATTTAGGCACTGTGCCGTCAGTTGTGAGCGATGCAGGTGAGTACGCAGGTAAAAGAAACTTTCCATCGAGGGAAGAGATATTTCGCAAAATATTCTTGAACGGCATTTCTCAAGTTGATAGATCATTGAAAAATAATAAGTAGGATCTACTGCCGTACAAAAATAACGGTACTGAAAGCCAGGAAAAAAAATATTTTCCGAAAATTTTTGCCCCCAATATAGGTGATTTACTACTGTACGGCGTTTGTATAATTAGATTTTTATAACTACGTAGATTACATTTTCAGCAACGTCGAACATATTTGCAGGTACAGGAGTGAGAAGCCCCGCACGCAACCCCCTACCCCTAACTAGTATGGTTGGTTGGTTGGTTGGTTTAAGGCTGACGAGCCAGAGACAGGGCTGGCACTTAGCTTCCCTTGACACTGCGACCAGCTGGGGTCTATTGTATCACTCTGTCGTCAGTGGTTCCTCATTCAAACAGGTTTGTGCCCTTAGTTAGGTCTAGAAGCCCGCCGATAAGGCTCTTCGGATTCATGCCCGTTTCCGGGCCGATCCCTCCAAAGATCCTGCGTCGCCCACCACTCAGGGCGTCACAGTCGAAGATTGAAAGACAAGAGTTAGACCCGAGGCCTCCTCTTGTCTCTTGATGACAAGCCATTCTTCAGTATCTATCCCCATGTCCTGGGTTTTGATGAGCTGAAGAATCTTTTTGGTTTCCATTTTACCAAATGGCTTTAGAATCCACTCTGTTTCCGGGAGTTTCTCAGTAGGTGTTCGACCATCTGCTGATCCCTCCTCGGTTGGGTTTACGGTTTCTGGTGCCGAGTGTGATTCAACTGGAATCTCCTCGACTTCCATACCCGCTATCGGTGTTGGGTCTTCTTCAACTGGAAGTTCCCCAGGGTTGTTTGTGTAGGGGAAAGGGTCGTCCACACCTGCGGTGCCCCTTGCGCAGGTGTAAGGCAGATTACTCTGGGAGGTCGCCATGTATCCCAAAGGCTCCGTTTTTTTTATACCTGACTGGCTCAGGTATCATCCATCCCTCGGCACGGGTCGCTTGACGCCTTGGATTAAGCCATGTTGTGGTGGCATTTGGTTTGAGATTGACTTAGAGATCCGCAGGTTTTGACCATTTCTGGTCATTCCCACTGGATTTTCCTTGTCAACCCCGTTATCCAGCGATACCACTTGGAGGTAGCCACCTAAGTTTCCGCAACCCATATTCATCTCTCGTAGGAGGTGAACATGTGTTGACGCAAACTACTCGCCCTAACTAGTATAGTGGGGGCCATTTGATACAACACCAAATTCAATGATCTGAATACTATTTTATGAAACGATGTCATTTTGTGATATGCCGTACATTTTTCATCACAGCGGATGGCGGATTATTTTGTTGCGGACTTTTTCTGATTGGTAGAAAATATTCAAAATGTGAATGGCGCGAATTATTTGCGGATATTTTAACATTTTGCGGAGTCTCTTTTTATGTTAAATTTTTTTTTACTTTCTGGCGGTTTTTCAGAGCTTTTGGCAGTTTGACATCAGATAAGTGAGGTTATAATTCCAGCTCGGGTTTATATTTGTTTATGGTCTGTATTTGTGTCGTTAAAGTCACAAAATAGGGGGGGATATTTTGTGGTTAAAGTGTTCAAGTAATTTAGATAATCGTTCTCCGTTACGTGTGTTGGGCAAGATGAATTCTGACGAAGAAGAGATTATGATATGATCCTTGAGCTTTTCTGTTTAAAAATATGTTTCTTACCCACCATCGTTTAGGTTGCCGTTTTCTCTTAATTATTTTGGAAAATGCATAAAGTAGTCCCAACAAGCAATTTTTACGAACTTTTGTGTTAATTTTTTTTCTATACCACATTTCAACCTAAATACTGAATGAATTTATATTATTTGTACTACTCAATTCGTTTTGAAATCAAAACAACCTTTGACATGACAATGATGTTCTGTCCTTTGTCAAAAACCAGATAGTTATCTTGTCAAATAAAAATATTACTAGAATTCACTAAATACGCTCCGCGTTTATGAAAACGTTTGTTTGATGCGAGGATCATCCCTTACGCGGAATTTCATTCCGCCATCCGCAATCCGCTGTGATGAAAACTAGCCTTTACTCAGGACGCTGGGCGGCAGAGCATTGGCGGATAATTGTCCGATGTGCGCGGATAATTTTCAAATCCTAAAATATTTCGGCAAAAAAACTTTTTTTCTTGAGATAAATATAATGTGATAGAAATTTATTTTTACTAATTTTTTTTATTTTTGAAAATTCTACAACATTTTTTTCAACTTGTCATTATTTAGATCATAAAGTGATATGTTTCAGAATGCGAAAATGCAGATACTACGGAATCTGAATGCGATAGTGAAAGTTCTGATGAACGATGAAGTTAAATTTGTTTTTTACCTAAGAATTATATTTTGTTACTTGTTCTCTTACTTTCACATGACATAATTAAAATTAATAAAAACTAAATTTTATTTGCAGTAATAAATGTTTATAAAAGTTTACTAAAGTTATAATAAGTTCTTTGAAGTTATTTACAGAATATTTTTGGGTAGATTTTAATAAAATCTTTGAACTTTTTATGTATTTTTATTCGAGTGTTTAATCAGCAATCCTATAGTATAGTTTAGTTTAGTATTTTTTTTTGTAACGTGTGTGAAAAATCTTAATTTAATGTTTTACTTGTCCTTACTTTTCGCTCTCAGTATCCTCTGATATCTTAAATCTTTGTATGATTTAACAGAATCTATGGGGAAATTCTTATTGAGATTGAGATCAAAATGGGGGAATTTTAAAAAAACCACAAAGTAAAGAACGTAAAATACAAAGATTGTAAGGTACAGTAGAATAATGTACATTGAAATGAGAGAAAGCATGTAGTTGAAGCTCGAATTTTCAGATTATCGTATATTTTAACTAATGTTCCATCTGATATGAACGGCATTATAACTTTCAATAATTATTTTATATTGCCAAAAAATTTTGTGAATGTTGTACAATAATTAATGACCCTAACATTCCGTAAAAAGATAATGCACAATCTTATCAGCTGTGAGAAATCATCAAATTAAAAATGTACGGCATCATTTTGTTTTTGTTTTGATATGTTATAAATTTCGGAAATTTAATATTTTTTTTAATCATATTTTTATTTTGTTCCATTACTTATAGCCGGCTAATACGTAAAACAATAATATTAAGTCACATTATGCCCAAAAACCGGTTGCCGTACCGGAATTTATGATCTTTCTTTCAAAAATATAAGATTTAACCCCCAAATGCAGGTAATTTTTTATTTATGTTATATTAACCATAATTTTTAGACGACATAGTTTCTGAAAATTATTTCATGTGTTAAATAATATTGTGGAATCGATGCCGTACATTTTGCAATGATGAACCATTCAGGTCTAAGTAGGAGTTTGCGTGCGGGGCTTCTCACAAATATGTATGGCGTTGCAAAAAATTGAATCTACGTAGTTATAAAAATCAAAATATACGAAAGCCGAAAAAAAAATTTTTTCCTGGCTTTCAGTACCGTTATTTCTGTAGGGCAGTAGGTCCTACTTGATTTGTTTTTCAATGATCTATCAACTTGAGAAATGCCGTTCAAGAATATTTCGTCGAAATATCTCTTCCCTCGATGGAAAGTTTCTTTTACCTGCGTACTCACCTGCACCGCTCACAACTGACGGCACAGTGCCTTAAGGAGTTGATTCGTATGGTACTATTATTCTGAATATAATTCATACTGGGACACATATGACCCCCCTTCCAAATTGGCATGTGCTTGTGGTCTATAATTGTTGAATGATCAAAGATCTGGATCAATATCAGTCAAAAATGTTAATGTTATTCTGCATATGGAAAGCCGAAAGAAACTCGTGTTGCACGAGTCAGGACTGTAGGATCACTCTGGGTGACATCAGCGGTGAAATGATGAAGGAAGAGGAGAATAGACCCTGCTAAAAAAAGTAAACGGAAAGAGGAAGTAGTGCGGCAACAAGGATACGAGAAACTGTGTTGAAAGCCCGTATAACTGCGATATATTAGAATATTCACAGCTGCAGGCGCTATATCAATGAACACAAGATATAGCGAAAGATATGCCGCCCTTCTCTAGTTGGAAACACCAGGTTCGGCAAAATTACGGATTGGGGGGAGTTTGCTCAGCGACGTCGGTAATTAGCCCTGGTTGCAGGAATAGGCTGACGTTAGATTAAAAAAAAATACTATTTGTGATGCCGGCGTGCCTGAAGTATCTGAAGACGGTTCCATATCCGGGAGAGAGTACAGGGAGATTTTAGTGGCTTTATTGCTAACAGTGAATACCAAGAAAACTGTATTCATAACATTTGCGTGCAATAAAGGTGGTTTGCCAGGCATTGAACAGTCGATATCTTCGCTGACCACTTGTAGCATAAATTACCGTAAAACACTTCAGATTATACTGCCTTGCTAAGCTTAAAAGTGGTAGCTCCAAAAAGATAGTTTGGAAATAATTCAGTTTGAAATTTTGAGTTATTTTCAACCTGATAATATATGATTATACCGAAAATTTTATACCAGTCATTTTCAACCAATCAGATGCTTTATTTCGACATTGTTACTATGGTAACCAGCAAATTTCTGAAAATTTTTCATCCACATTAGCATGTAGACGTAAACATGACAGCTATCATATAATTAGACAAAAACAATATTGAAATAATATTCACAATATTTTTTATTTACTTACTTTATAAGTTGGAAATATTACAACAATTTATTAAGGTGTACATTCTATAATATCATTAATTAATTTTAAATTCTTAAAAAATTCCACTTCTACCTCATCTTTCCTAAGTGGTGAATAAAACACAGAACCGGTGTTTTTTTTAACAATATGCCTGTGTTTCATAAAATAAAAATAATACTGAGACCCCAGTTTATTTCTTTGAGTATTAGATTTGTGTCCAAAAGAAGGCACAATATCACGCAGAATGTTGCCAATCTCTTTAAATAAGTTTTCTTGCTCAGGATTTAATCCAGATTCTTCCACTAGATATGTTAGATATGTTACATTTTTATGGTAGATTTTAATGTGCTGTGATTCTTTGCAAAAGGAACACAATTCATACGATTGAAAGTTCATTTTATTATCACTTTTTTACTAACTTATGATTGTATACAATGTTATGAGGAACTTATAATGCCACAAATAAAATATTGATTGACAGGAGTAGTGAATGTCAAATCCATGGCTAACTTTACAAAATATTTTTTTAACCGGCAACATACGCCAACAACATTCTATTTAGAATAAAGAATAAAATATCCCGATTTCCTGAATTATTTGAAAAACAAATTATTACCGCTAATATTAATTTTTCTTAGAATTAAACCTAAAAGAATATGAAAAATATTTAAGTATATATGTATAGGTAAAGTTATATATTTTTTGCTGTATATCACCTTTGTTTGTAGTCAATATTGACATTTCCCTGAAACCTAGTAAGAATATTATATGAAATCAATTATTTGTATATAATAATGTATCTGATATTATACATTTTATTTTACTAGGGCACGGAAAAAATTTAAAAAAAATATCACGCAATACGAATATCCACTTTCATTTTTAATCAATATTTCAATATTGACATTTCCCTGAAACCTAGTGAGAAAATTGTATGAAATCAATTAATTTACATAATAGTTTATCTGATATTATATATTTTATTTTACTAGGGAACGGGGAAAATCAGAAAAAAAATCTCGCCCAAAACTCCCATTACACACAGCCTTCTATTTATTTGTGAATAACGTCAAAATAAATATTTACTTAATGTTTTCTATTTAAATATAATTCCGGTATAAAATTTTCTTACCGAATCCCCCACGTGCTTGAATTAATTGCGGGAAATTTGTCTCGTACATAATTTTCTTTAAAAATTCATGTACTCAAAAAATTTCCGGCAATAATTCATGCTCTAGGGAGATTATAAGTGAAAATATTTCACAGTGTAGTTGTATTTGATGGTCGGTGGCGGAAGAGTAGAACGCATCATTGTATCGTTACCATAAATAAGTTTGAAATTTTATCAAAATATAGAATTAAAAATTTGGTTCGAGTTGCAAAAGTTAATGTCAAGTGGCTTCCGCATACACACGAGTGTTATCCTATCGTAATCCACTCTTACAATCGATGTTTAGATTAGGACAACACAACAACTGGCAAATCACGTTAGAAAAAACCAAGGAGTGAAGGCTGGAATTTATTTCACCAAAGGTTAGTTAGAATCGTAGAATAATTCAGACTAGGAGACTCAAATGGAAGAAAAAATACAAATAAATTCAAATGCTGCAATAAGAAATTCCTTAACTAAATTTGTAGAGTTTGCCAAAATGTTTTTCATCCGAGTTGTATAACGGAAAAAAATTATAGATGGCCAAAAAATATACTGCTAAAAAATTTGCAAACAAAAGAACAAGGACGAAATTTACGGAAACGACACACTTCTAGCGTACAAGCAAATATTATGTGTAGTTAAAACAAAATATCTAGTTGTAATAATATTCCATTTCTGAAGTGGGATTTCCATGTCACTGAAACGTTAAGGAGTCGGTTATATGAATCTAAATTCTTGAAGTCTATTTTGAGTTTGACACATATGAGAGTAATTTATTTTACTCTCATAGAATTAAGACTAACCTGCGGAATTTTTAGCTGGGTGAAGCAGCAAAATCCCATCTGGAAAAATTAGAAATATGTATTACAAAAAAGATTTTTGAAGATGATGTATCAGAAAGACCGAAAATATCCTTTAGAGAAATTTTTCAAATAAATTCAGGTACTAGATATCATATAATATAGTCCGTAAAATAAAGGCGTAGAGTAATAAACCTTCATTTAGTATGCAAAATCCAAAGATTATGGGTTTTTCCTATAGCAGTTCGTACTTATACCTACCTGGAGTTAATACGATAAGCGGTTTATTACTCCATGCATTCCTATTTTACGGACTATAGATAGGTATCATTATTTTCTGGTTGTTTCTGTTCAATACGGAAGGCAAAATCAAAATTATTTAGATCATAGAAATACTAGTCAAGAAATAAACATTAAACTAGGAACACAATTTTCTGAAAAAACCATTGGACAAAGATGCCACACTTACCTATCCAATATATTATATAATATTCTACCAACCGACATCAAAAGGAGTATAAGTTCACGAAATCTCTCCAAAAACAAAGTAAAAAAATATATTTTCGAAACGGTCAAATTGCAAAACCATGATATAATTGATCCACAGAATGATATTCACAAATATTTTTTTTAAACGAATTATTTTTTTCAATTGACGAAGAAATCAAAAAAGAGGAGGTTCTCTAGTCAACGCGTATATTTTTTTTTAATGTATGATCACTCATAACTTTTCACAGAGTAATTCGATTTCAATGATTTTTTTTTCATTGGATAAGTCCCATTTGAATTTGAAAAGAAAAATCCTCCCCTACGGGTAGCAAAATGGAGGATATTGATAGGTCACCCTCTGAATTTTGGTTCTATCAGACATAACTTTGTACTGGAGATTCTTTTTTTATTAGATAGGTTATACCTCATAGTTGATCATATTTGGGATGGAATAATTCACCCCTATGGGTAGAAAAATGGGGGATGATTGATTTTTCACTTGTGAACATTGGCACACATATGTAGTTGACATTGACAGATTGCTATTGTCATTATTGTTGTTCTCCTACATCCGTCACAAGAATTACATTCTATGAAAGGATGGAATTATATACAAAGTTATGAAATTAACTAACCAGAACTATCACAAATGATTTATATTATATAACAATAAATAATAAAGTAGATAATCATATTATTTAAGTGTTAATAGTTGAAGTAAGGTGGGTAAGTAAGTATTTTGGAAATAATCAAAATTAAATAGGTATAATTAGTAGATTTCAGCCACAAAAAATTTAAAAATAAAAACTTTTTAACAAAAAATTAAACCGACGAAAAACGGAACTGAAAAGCAAAAATAAAATAAACCTTCTTAGTCTTAATAACTAAGCTCCTAAACTAATGTAAGTAACTAATTTTGAGTCGGCGCCAAACAAACAATCAACAAAGATCATTAAATTACTTCAAAAAAATTATCAAAATGTCACCGCGCATCTCGATGCCATCATTTTACGCTTTACCTAACTCATTTGCTTGTTTGATTGGCGCCGACTCAAAATTAGTTACTTAGTTTAGGAGCTTAGTTATTAAGACTAAGAAGGTATATTTTATTTTTTACTCTTCAGTTCCGTTTTTCGTCGGTTTAATTTTTTGTTAAAAAGTTTTTTTAATATTTTTTCGTTTTCACACCTTTACACTGATGTTTATTCAATATGCGTTCTTCTTTTTTTCTATTTTATTACCCATTACATCAATCAATATCAGCAGAAAAAATTGCCAAGCAAAATAAAATATTACAATTTTGTGAGTTTCTTCTGTTCATTTGTATACTTTCACAGTTTGCGATGTAACTCATGGTTGTCAAATATTATTCAAATAAACATTGTTATCACTATTATTATAGAGTTAATAACTCAGTAGACTGCATGACTATTCCAGATCCAAAATACTCTATATTTGTAACTGTCAGTTCTGAGTTTTTTTCAAGTCATTCAACACATATATCATTTGATATTACATGATAAATCAATTTAAGTCGGATACGCAAAAAAAATAAAAGCATTTGCTAAAAACGTTTATCTCGAGGTAATCTAATTTCGCCAGATATACGGAAAATATTCAAGGTGATCATATCGATAAAACATCTTTGAATTTATCGTCAAAATGACAGATGAGACGGCGAGTACCAAAAATTTGTGTCAATATGAATAACAGTCCTAACCAACCAATATGTCTAGAAAAAAAATCTGTAGATTTTTCCAAAACCTTTTGAATGTTCAACCGAAGGAATAATTTAATAAATAAAAAAACCCGACCTCGTAAAAAGTGTACTTTAAAAAAGATGGAAACGAGATGACCAGAAAATATTTCATCTGGACTTGGTGTATTTTATATTGTTTTTTTTAATGACGATGTGTTGATTCAATTATTTTCACTGTGAAATGTCTTTTAATCACATTTTATCTAGACAACTATGACTTGTCTCATCTACATAATAAGGTTAATAAAATCTATCTAGTTACTAATTTTTCAGAAATACGAAAAACTTTTTTATTGAAAATGTTGATAGATATAGAAAAGTACTTTCACATTTTCCCTGAAAATATGTATTCTAAGAGTTTTTGTAAAAAACAACAGAACTGTCGTGTTTTCTAGATATATCGGTCGGCCTGTTCTACATTCATATTAACCATCCAGTTCTATCGAAATGATAAACTTGAATATCAATCATATATCTGCTGAGAGCTCTTCACATTTCTGGCGAAATTAGGTCATCTATGAGATTAAAATAAAGTTTTTAGCAAACATTTTTGTTTTATTTTCGCGTATCCGACTTAAGTTAAATTATCGTATAATATAAGCCTTCAAGGACTTAAAAAGAACTGAGAGTAATACATATAGTTCATTTAATCCCTGTTGTCATTCTGCTTCCTCTTTCCGTTTGATATTTTAGTGACAAGATCCATTATACAGTCCCAATTTTGTTTCTTAACACTTACCGTATCCGGGAATACTTTCGTCTTCCCATTGTGTGTTCGGCATCATCCATTTTTCGACAGTGCGGGGACACTATGCAGTTGGGTCTTTTTCTATTACCTTCGTATATTATTATCTAAAGGATATGTGTTAGATAGTAATCGGTCTTCCTGTGGGCATATGCAAGCCTGGGCTCCATATCTGGAATCACACGTTTTGTCCACGTGCCTTAGTTTCGTTTTCCTGCCATTGAAGCTGTTATTGCCTGTGTTTTCTCCCTGCAAGAACTTAGATTACTCTCTTTGTATATACATATCGCCTGTCATATTTTCTCTTATCCCATTTGCCGTTCTTCTTCCTCTTTCCGTTTGATAATCTTACAGTTCAAATTTTCCTTTTTGTTTTCATCGTCTTTGGGTGATCCTACAGTTAAACCTTAAGCAACATTTTTTTTCGGCTTCTCCCTGTGGGCACCAGAACAATGTCTGTTCGGCATAATTGATGTTGATATTTTTCCTATTTTCTTTGTATTTCATTGCCCTTAATGTGTCCTTACACACTGAAAAAATAATATATTTTAGTGCCTCGTTAAATCTTGTTCCAATGAATTGGCACATTTTTTTCATTTGGTTCATTACTATACCTATGGAGTAACGCTTCAAACTATAATCAAATTGAGTTGAACGTTTTTCTATTAGAAAAAACATTAGTGCTACGTCCATGCCTGTTAGAAATACCTGGCACAAGACTCTATTTCTCAAAGTCTAATGCTATTCGAAAAGTATTCAGGGATGAACAAATAATCATCCAATAAACAATTATAATAATTTCTAATAGAAAAATGTTTAAACTTCAAATTGGCTGAGTTTGAAGCTGTTACTCGATAGGTATAGTAATGAACCAAATAAAAAAAATTGTGCCAAGGCATTAGAACAAGATTTAACGAAGCGCTAAAATATATAATTTTTTTACTTTGTAAATACTAAATTTCAACAGTAATTCCAAGCTGTTACTCCATTGGTATGGTTGATGTACGAAAAATGCTCTGGAGAGAGGACATACAAAACTTGTGATCAAATTCTGCCCAGACCCTAAATGATTTTTTGTTAGAGATTCAAGTTTTATTAGTTCATTTTCTACGTAGTTTTGATAGTGAAATAGTTAAAAAATTGTTGACAGTAGTATGTAATATGTCAGACATTTACTGTCGTTTTCCTGAATAAAAGTTGAAACAACAGGTTATGGGCCCAGAACGATTTTGAAACTATTTGGCCTAGAATAAGTACATATTGTGGGTCATAAGGAGTGGAAATACTATGCGAATCGAATGTTTGAATAAAAATAATTATGACACCTGGAAACTTCAAGTAGAAGCAGTTTTAGTAAAAAATTATCTTTGGGGCTATGTGACTGGATCTATAGTCAAATCAGAAGTTGTAAATGGAAATCTAGAGTCATCAAAAGCAGCTGAGAACTAGAAATTGGGGATGGAAAAGCAAAATCCGATCTTATTCTTTGCATAAGTCTGTCAGAGCCCAAGCAGTTAGAATCGTGTAAAACTTCAAGTAAATTTGGAAGAAACTGGAAACTTACCAGTCCAAGGAAAGCAACACTTCTGAAGAGACACCTGGAGAGAATGTACGAGAGCATCTAGATTTTTTTTTATATTGTAGATAAATTGGAGGAATTTGATATCATAATCAATCAGGAGTTATTAGCAATAATGCTGTTATGTAGTTTACCCTATGAATATGAGAATTTTCGCTGTGCAATCGAATCACGCGACGAATTACCAATTACCGATATTCTGAAATTCAAAATAATAGAGAAGTCTAATGCAAGAAGAAATAAACATGAATCTTTAGTATGCAAGAAATAAAAAACATTATAGGTTTTGATGACAAAGTTTGACAAGGACAAGGGTTTGTGTTCAGACAGAGGTTGTACATCCCAAATGAGTTCAGAACTTGAAAATTTCAGATATTTGAAAACATTCAAGATGACATTGAATTTGGTTCATATTTTTTCAACTGAAATTGAGGGAATTGGCGAAATATCGGTACCTGTATCTGAAGAAAAACCACTATTATTGAGAATTACTCTACATGTTCCGGATTTGCGCATAAAATTTATGTCAGTTTCGAAAATAACTGATAGAGGTCATGAAGTCCACTTTAAGAAGAAAGAAGCATTGACTTTGTCAGAAAATAAGGAAGTTGTTACTGCCGCAAATCGAATTGGTAATTTATATTATTTGAATGTGCGAATATTTCAAATTCGAATATAGAAGAATGGCATGTGAAATTCGGAAATTTGAACGAGTCGAGCTTGAAAGAAATATGTAAAAATAAATTAGTGTTTGAAGTAGGTTTTTTAGGAAAAATAAAAAATTATCACCTTGTGAAATATGTACCAAGGCAAAAAACAAACACAAAATCCATTTCGAACGTGTAATTCGGGAAGAACTGAAAAAGTTTTGGAAATTGTTCTCTCAGATGTATGTGGTCCCATGAGAACAGAATCCACCTTTATAGACGATAAATCTAGATGGTGCGAGGTATATTTTCTGAAAAGTAAAGCAGAAGAATTACTAAGGGGAGAAAATAAAATTTATGCAAACTGACAATGAATTAGAATTTTGTAATAACTGTTTTGATAATTACCTCAGTACAAATTGTATCCGAAGAAGACTATCTGTTCCACATACACCACAACAAAATGGTATTTCTGAGAGAAAAAACAGAACTCTTGTAGAAATGGTGAGACATAATTTAATACATTCGAATTTATCCCTTTCCTTCTGGGCAGAAGCGATATCAACTGTGTCCTTCTAAATCTCTCAATAGCGAAACTCCTTTTTTACTCTGGAATCAAGAAGCGTCCCTTTGCAACACATTTCCAAATTTTCGGTTGTGAGGTATTCGTTTTGTATAAGAATCCAACAAAAGGAAAATTGGAAGAAAAATCGAATTAATGTATATTCGTTGGATATTCGAATAAAGGAAAAGCTTTTATGCTTTTTGATCAAAAATCGAAGAAAATTATAATACTTAGGCAGAGACGTGAAATTCACAAGTGGAACGAACAATTATGAATATTTCTTGGAAGTAACATTTGATAAAAGGATTGTGCCGATTGAGTAGAATATTGACAAATGAGTAACATGAACCTGAATTTCGACACGAAGAGTCTGTAAGTGGAGAATTTGAGAACGAAGAAAGTTAATTAGAAAACAATCGACAGAAGAATGAGAGAAACAATGAAATAAAACAAATTGAATTCAATACTAATGAAATTACAACTAGGGGAAAACGAAGACCAAGATTAATTCGATCCGGAAGTAGAGGGGGACCAAGGAAGCAGTATTCGATGAAATTGCAGTCGAATGAAAGCGAATTGCTCCTTTCGGAAAATTTACAATCATCTAATAGTGAAGAATTTGCTGGTGCAGCTCAAACTTTGAATTCGTTGTATTTGATTGAAGAGCTCTGAATCCAAAGAATGGACAGACGCCATTAGAAGTGAATGCGCAAATACAAAATGGGAAATTGTTGAAAAACCGGAAGATAGAACAATATTATCAGAAATAGATTGGTTTCTCGAACAAAATACAGGGCCGATGGGAAATTAGAAAGAAGAAAAGCAAGACTGGTTGCCAAGGGTTATTCAGAACGGTATGGGCAGGACTTCCAAGAATCATTTGCCCCTGTCGTGAGGGCAAACTCGTTAAGATTGAATATGGCTTTGTCAACTAGGTTTGACCGTGCACCAGATGGACGTGATAACCGCCTATTTGAATAGTGAATTAGAAGAAGAAATATTCATGGAAATACCCGAACTATTAGAAGAAATTTTGAAAGAAATTATCATAGAAAATCGCGAAGGAATGTTGGATATAGTGAAAACATCGAAAACATGTTTGAGACAAATGAAACAAGGAAATAAAGTTTGTTTGGTTTGGAAAGCTTTGTATGGACTTCGTTAGTCCGGGAGGCGGTACCAGCGACTAGATTACGAACTACGAATAATGGGAATGAAACCGTTAGGAGCAGATCCATGTGTGTATTGTACAAATACCTAAAGAAACTTTACTCTTGTTGCCATATATGTCGATGATATCATAATTGCAACCAACAACCTAGAAGAAATGACCAAACTGAAGACGAACCTATCGAAATCTTTCGAATTGAAAGACTTAGGTCCTATCAATTTCTGCCTAGGTATTGAATTCACCCAAGATATCGAAAATGAGAAGATAACGTTATGTCAGAGGAAGTTTATACAGAACGTTCTTGAAAAATTTTGAATGGAAAATTGTTAGCACCTCTTAACGCCAATGCAAAATTAACCTCACCAGAATATTTGAATGAGGAAGTGATGAAACAATATTCTTATCAGTCATTAATCGACTCTCTTATGTACTTGGATGTATCAACTAGACCTGACATAGCCTACATAGTGAGTATGTTAAGTCAATTCAACAAAAATTATGGCTCACAGCACTGGAAAGCACCAAAGAGAGTTCTTCGGTACTTGAAGGAAACAGCTGATTTCTCTCTCATCTTTCAAAAGACAGGCATTCCTTTGACTGGCTTTGCAGACGCTGATTGGGGAGAACGCATTCAGTTTAATAGTTAACCTCTTAAAACATATGTTTATGACAATATTTTCTGTTCATCTTGTTTCCATATTTTTTAAAGTACACTTTTTACGAAGTCGGGTTTTTTTATTTATTAAATTATTTCTCCGGTTAGGTTAGGTTAGGTTGGGTTAATTAATCAAAAAGTTTTGTCGTTTTTCTGAAAAATTAGTAGCTAGATAGATTTTATTAATCCTTTTTGCTATATATTATGTAGATGAGACAAGTCATAGTTGTCTAGATAAAATGTGATTAAAAGACATTTCACAGTGAAAATAATTGAATCAACACATCGTCATTGGAAAACTGTTTAACAAAAAATTAAACCGACGAAAAAATCAACCGAAAAGCAAAAAATAAAATAAACCTCTCAGTCTTTATGATAATTGAGCTCCTAAACTAATGTGAGTAACTGATTTTGAGTCGGCGCCAAACATACAATTATCGAAGATCATTATATTACTTTGAAAGAAGTAATCAAAACGCAGCCGTGCATCTCGCTGCCATCATTTTACGCTTTACCTAATTCAATTGCTAGTTTGGCGCCGACTCAAAATCAGTTACTCAATTTTTTGTTGCTGAAATCTACTAATTAATACCTACTTAATTTTTGAATACTTCCAAAATACTTACTTACCTTGCTTACTTTAACTATTAACTATTAAATAATATGATTTTCTATTTTAACTATTTATTTTTATATAATATAAATTAATTTTGGAAGTTCTGATTAGTTGATTTCATCACTTTGTATATAATTCCATCCTTTCATAGAATGTAATCATTTTGACGGATGTAGGAGGGTCTGTCAATGTCAACTACATATGTGTGCCAAAGTTCACAAGTGAAAAATCAATCATCCCCTATTTTTCTACCTATAGGGGTGGATCATTTCATTCCAAAGTTATGCCTGATAGAATCGGTTAACGGACCAAAATTCAGAGGGTGAACGATCAATATCCTTCATTTCGCTACCCTTAGGAATGGATTTTGTTGTTCAAATTGAAATGGGACCAACTTCGAAGTACACCCTAGCCAATGAAAAAATAATCATCGGAGTCAATCCGCTCTGTCAAAAGTTGTGCGTGATCATACATAAAAAAAAACATAAAAAAATATACGCGTCGAATAGAGAACCTCCTCCTTTTTGGTTTCATCGGTTAAAAAAAACAAGATAAAATACACCAAGTTCAGATGAAATATGATTAAAAGACATTTCACAATAAATAGCTATTTTTAGGACAAGTGAGTAAAGCATAGCATTTAATCACGAGCCTGGATGTTGAGCGCCCGAGCAGCGAAGCTGCGAGGGTCTCAACCAGGCGAGTGATTAAATGCGCTTTACTCATGTGTTTTAAATCTAATTTTTTCAATTTTCGTAGAAATTAAAAGAATCTATTTTGGAATTGTTGCATAAATAACTACTGTGTCATTGACTCGTCGAAACAAAATTGCAACCAGCCTACTAAGAATAAAAATCTGCGCTACCGTTACTTGTGTTGCATTTAATTTGGAAACCATCCTACTCGATATGGATAATTCGACACCGTCGCCGTGCTATGAGCAATACCAATGTGTATGATGGTTGTTTATTGGTAACCTAGGTAACACTTTAAATCACCGGTGAAAAAAAGATGTTTAATCACTAGTGATTAAAAGTACAACTTCTATCATTAATTTGAGTTGAAATATGTCATATTTTAATCACGAAAATTTGAAAAATAATCAAATCAACACATCGTCATTTACAAAAACAATATAAATATAAAAACGAATTGAAAAGGACATAGCAACGCTCTACCAAGACAAGAACATTTTAAAATGAAATTGTTGTTGCCCTTGAATGCAGGGTCTGCTAACCGAAACCACAAATGTGCGGCTGGCTTCTGTTTGTCGACTCCGTTGATTTGTCGTTTTCTACCAAGTGTTGTTCATCCTTGCACTTCTTCACCGTACTATTTTGGCTTCATAGTAAAATGGCTCGTACCTATATGTATAAATTAATTTGTATCTTCTCTGAACTTCCTTTGCCCATTGTAATAATTTTTTTCGACTTGTTATTGTAATTTATCTGGTAACTAGCAAGTCAAATATTTTAATTATTACTTTTATATTTATTATTTATATCATATAATTGAAAAAATCAACTGAACCGATGGTACACTCATAGAAGACAAAAAAAACATCTCCAATAGTTTTAATCAGTACTATAGTACCTTAGGAAAGAAATTCGCAGATAAAATACAAGCCCCCCATGAATATAGGGAATATGAAAAACGACAGGAAAACTCGATGTATCTTTATCCTACAAACTTCGAAGAGGTTCAAAAAACCATCATGGAACTAAAACTAAAAAAAGCTCCAGGCTATGATAATATACGTTCAGAAACTCTGAAAAAATTATCGAACGAGATAAGAGGTCCGCTAACCCATTCAATCAATTGCTGCTTTGATAGAGGCTACTATCCTAGAAACCTCAAAGTTGGAATAGTCAAGCCACTTCACAAAAATGGAGATAAACTAGAAATGGTGAACTATAGACCTATCTCACTCATATCAAACATTTCAAAAATTATAGAAAAAATAATAAAAATCAGAATCCAGAACTTCTGTAACAAATATAAAATACTTTCCAACTTTCAATATGGCTTCAGAGAGGGAAAGTCGACCGACGATGCTATTCACAAATTAACAACTTACATCTACAAGTCATTGGACAAAAGCACACCTGCCTTATGTATTTTCGTAGACCTCGCTAAGGCCTTCGATACCGTGTGCCATGAAAAACTGCTAAATAAATTGTATAATTATGGATTGAGAGGAAATACCTATAACCTACTGAAAAGCTACCTAGAGAATCGTGAACAGAGGGTTGATATCGGAGGTGAACTGAGCAATAGTATGTTCGTAACTTACGGGGTGCCGCAAGGGACAGTACTAGGTCCACTCCTGTTCACACTATATATCAATGGCTTATTGAATCTCAATATAAAAGGATCTTAAGCTTTGCTGACGACACAGCTATATTCTATGAATCGAAATCATGGAATACATTGAAATCGCTAGCGGAGGACGACTTTAAAATAATAGAAAAATGGTTTAGACATAATACCCTCCCACTCAATCTGGAAAAAACAAAATATCTGCCATTCACATCATACTCGAGTGGATTACCTAATCTGGGACCGTTGAACATGGGTCAATCACATATTCCTGAAACCGATTCGATAAAATATTTAGGTATCATAGTCGACCGACACCTCAAATGGAACCTTCAAATAAAGAATATAATAAAAAAACTAAGAGGCATGCTCTCAAGACTCAAATACCTAAAAGACTATCTTGAGACTAAACATCTTACTGTACTATACTACGCATTCGTACAATCACAGCTAACTTATGGAATAATAGGATGGGGAGGTGTAAATGATACTCATCTTGAAAACTTGAACGTTCTCCAGAGGTGGATTCTGAGAATAATATTCGATAAGCCACTCTTATTTCCCAATGACCAATTATATGTATTGTCTGGTATGTACGATGTGAGACAACTTTTCTGTGTGTCCATGCTCACCAATCTCAAAAAACACAAAAAAACTCCAGAAAAAGTGACCCACAACTACACCACCAGACATGGATCGCAACTACTACCACGTTGTGAAAAAACAATAGGTCAACATCACTGTGACTGTCTTGCACCCAGACTCTACAGCATGATACCTAGCTCGACAAAAAGCATAAATAATTTAAACTTATATAAAAAAAATATTATTAACTGGATTTCTAGTATTGAGAGAAATAATATACACGATTTTGTTAACCAGAAATATCAACACTGAAAAAAAAAAAACACCAACTCCATACTACCCTAATGATCTCAAACATAAAACGGTATGAATGGCTCCATAATTGATGCTATGATTTTATATATATGTATATGTGTGTGTGTGTGTGTGTATGTATGTATGTATGCGTGTATATATAGGTGTACGTGTATATGTGTGTGTATATATGTATATGTATATATACATGTATATGTGTGTGTATATAAATCTGCTTTAAATCTATTATATGTCCCGTTTGTCTTAACATAAAACCCCACTGTTAATTATATATTTACCCTACTAGTATATGAATGCGTTTACATATTGCATGTTTATGTGTATTAATATTATATTATTTATTTATTACGCTACATTACTTTTGTCATAACTTACACTACTTTTTTTTTATCTTGTCATCATTACATTATATTCTTAGAAACTACGTACAAGCGATAGTCCTTCTGTGGTACCCCATGTTTATTTACTATAACCACCTTCATTATATAAACACTCTTGTTTCTTAGTGAATAAACTCATATTATATTATTATATTATATATATTTTGTACAAAAACTTGCCCGTGAGATGACAATCTTCTGACTATAAGTATATTTGATATGGAGAGGGAAAATTCTAAATATAATGTATATTTTTTTCCAAAGAGCCATGGTACCCTCTATGACGGTTTGGAATTCACTAGCCAAAATCAATATATCTTCATAGAATGAAAAGTCCGCGCTTACTTTGAAATTAATGTGTTTATTAAAAAGTGATACTTATACTAATAATAGTCTATTAGCCTTATCGATCTTGGGAGTGGGCCTTGTTCTTCCGACCAACTGCTTGGTTCAGATCGCTCCTTCTCATGCGGGTGTTACTGAAAAATTAAAGAGAAGCTGATTTATATTATTGTTTTCTCTCCTCACCTTTGTTAGTAGGGCTCACCTCTTCCGGATAAGTCATTCTAAGATAGCTGGAAGCAGCCTAGACTGTCGCAGACCAGGAACATCGATTTCTCAACTTCATCAACAGACTTTATGATATCTACAATTAACTCTCTGATTTTGTTTATATCAGAAGGTTTTTAGAGAGGTAATAGTCCGGCAGAGTTGGGCAGTGAATGGCTTGGAATAATTTGAATCGGAAAGTTTAATGGAACAATGTCATCGGGGACATTCTCCAATCCCCTCAATTTTCAAGTCAATTCATCGTCCACTCTCCTACCTTTTCTCCTTCCTTTGTGGAAGTTTCCATGATCCCAAAAAGGCCATTTGAGAAGACTTCAAGAAAAATCGAGCAGTCATCTGATTTTTGACAGACATTGTTGTAAATTTCAAGAATTTCATCTCATTTTCGCGCCAACTGTTCTGTGCGGGATCTGTTCGTAGAACTATAATCTTTGACCGGTGTCTGCTCCCCATCAACTCCTCAGATCTCGACACTATTTCTCTCTACGGTATCAATCCTTCGAGAGAACTGATCCCGCCTGGAGTTAATGAATTTTTATTGTGGGCTTGGTTTCGAAGGAAGACCTAAGGTTTCCAGGTACTGGGTGGGCGGCGCCCATCATCCCGTTTATTGAGGTAATTTGGGCGTTTATCTTTATCCAGAGCTTCTCGGATGACTCTCACCTGTAGATTTTTCTCACAAGCAATGGTTGTTGTGTGCTTGAAATCACTTCTGTGACCTGTTTTTTTCGCGGTGTGTGAAATGTGCCAAGGAAAGGTCCAATGGCAAATTAGTGTTCATATAGTCGGCTTGTCACTCGTCTGTTAGTTTGTCCTGTTTATATCCCAGGGTATTCGGAACATGGTGTTTCGTATATTCCTTGGAACTCATTAGCCATGGTATCTTTGGGAGATCTGAGAAAATTGGAAATTTGATTAGTTTCCATGGAGATTGTCTTATCTGTTATCAAATTTCTAATTTTTACAGATCTCCCAAAGATACCATAGCTAATGAGCCTAACTAAGCTCGGATCCTCTGTTCTCTCGAAGGCGTTTACAGATTAAGATCTTATAGATCTTATAGATAACTGGTGTTGGTGTTGAGTTGGCAGATGGGGACATATCTCATAATAATATGAGAAATGCATTTTTTTTTTTCAATTGCATCATATGGTGTTTTCTCGGAACATATTGGTTTATAGATTGTGGTGATGGAATATCAGTTGGAGTTTCAAATTACGTCATAATAAACGAGTTCAGAAAACGCATTATTATCAATTCGATTTCACCGCTAGGGAATGAATATCTGCGTAATTACAAGATAACAATTTACCTTAATAATGGAGAACAAGATCCATATATCACATTGTGTGGCGACCAAAAAATAATTTTGAGAGGTTTGTTTCTTAGAATATTTTTATAATCCCGTTTTCCAAGTTAGATATAATCTCATTAGAACTCAACGATCCAGACTGCTGAATTCGCAGAAAAAATCATTGTCTCCCCATAAAATGTGACATATTTCAACTCTAATTAGTGAGAGAAGTTGTACTTTTTAACCGACGAAACCAAAAAAGAGGAGGTTCTCTAGTCGACGCGTATATTTTTTTTATATATGACCACGCATAACTTTTTACTGAGACGTACGATTCCGATAATTACTTCAGTGGATAGGGTGTACTTCGAAGTTGGTCCCATTCCAATTTGAAATATGAAATCCACCCCTAAGTGCAGAAAAATGAAGGATATTGATCACTCACCCTCTGAATTCTGGTCCGTTAACCGATTCTATCAGGCATAACTTTGTACTGGGTTCTTCGATTTTGATGATTCTTCCTTTATTAGATAGGGTATACCTCATAGTTGATCATATTTGGATTTCGAATGGAATTATTCACCCTTACGGGTAGAAAAATAGGGGATAATTGATTTTTCACTTATGAACATTGGCACACATATGTAGTTGACAATGACAGATCGCTTTTGTCATTATTTTGATTCTCCTACATCAGTCACAATCATTATATTATATGACGGGATGGAATGATTTACAAAGTAATGAAATAAACTAACCAGAACAACAAAAATAATTCATATTACAACAAATAGTAAAAGTAGATAATCATATTATTTAACTGGTAATAGTTGAAGTAAGGTATTTTGGAAGTAATAAAAAAACGAGTAGGTAGTAATTTAGTAGATTTCAGCCACAAAAAATTGAAAAATAAAAACTTTTTAACAAAAAATTAAACCGACAAAATACGGAACTGAAAAGTAAAAATAAAATAAACCTTCTTAGTCTCAATAACTAAGCTCCTAAACTAATGTAAGTAACTAATTTTGAGTCGGCGCCAAACAAACAATCAACAAAGATCATTAAATTACTTCAAAAAAATTATCAGAATGTCACCGCGCAACTCGATGCCATCATTTTACGCCTTACCTAATTCATTTGCTTGTTTGTTTGGCGCCGACTCAAAATTACATTAGTTTAGGATCTTAGGAATTGAGACTAAGAAGGTTTATTTTATTTTTCGGTTCCGTTTTTCGTCGGTTTATTTTTTTTTTTTAAGTTTCAATCACTAGTGATTATAAATATTTTTTTCACAAGTGGTTAAAAGTATTACCTTGGTTACCAATAAACAACCATCATACATATTGCTCATAGCGCAGCAACGGTGTCGAATTATTCGTATCGAGTAGGCTGGTTTTCAAATTAAATGCAACACAAGCAACGGTAACACAGATTTATATTCTTAGTAGGCTGGTTGCAATTTTGTCAATGACACAATAGTTATTTATGCAACAATTGCAAAATAATTACTTTTAATTTCTGCGAATTATGGAAAAAATCTGATTTAAAACACGTGAGTAAAGCGCATTTAATCACTCGCCTGGTGGAGGCCCTCGCATTTCAACATCCAGGTTCGTAATTAAATGCTACGCTTTACTCACTTGCCAATATTAAAAATATGAATTCGTTTTGTATCAAGGAAATAATGGGAAATTTTTCTAGAATAACTGTTTTTAATCTGTCTGAGAATATTTACTCCACGTTTTTCTTTGCATGATCCAGCAACATACTCGTTGGATTTGAATTGATTGTACATTTGTACACACTTTTATTAACATTCTTTGTCTATGTAAATATAAATGTGAAATTTATTATACTGATTATTTTTTGACATTTCTAGAAACCATGCATGTACGTATTGGCCAATCAAAACATTATTATATTGGAAATATTCTACAAAGAAAATTGCGCGGGAATAATTTGATGTATTTTGTTTTTATTGTCTGACAACGTATATTTTTAATTTGACGTCTGTCGTCAATTCGCATGAAAAGAGAGAAATGAATCAAAACCGGTTTAGTGCGAGGAAATGTGCTTATGATCGTAACATAAAAAAATAATCTATAGAATACCACACTTGTTGCCATTTGGCAATAGCCACTAGCCCGTTGGACTCTCGTATCTATTGCCTGGCAACAAGTTTTCGAAAATCTTTCGAATTATTTTCACTTTATTCTCACTCTCTTTGATTTTACAACTGAAAATTAATGCCAATGATTGGAGTTTCCCACATTTCCTGCAGGTCTCGATCTCACTGATTGTCTCATTATCCACTACTATTGAATAAATACCTGAATTTTTTGTCATGGAAATGCCTCCTTTCGAAATATCCATTTGCTTATGATCGGCTCATTAAGGACAAATATATGGAAGAATTGAATGAATATTAGTGAAACATGGTTTTTATTTTTGTTAAATTTTGAGAATATTTTAGAATAAATGTTATTACTTTCACATACATGTTTCATTTCTCAATTACTTTCAAATGGCTTCATACATCATCTTTCGATTTCAAGAACTTCTTCTTAACGAAATTCGCCCTAAAAAATATATTCAAAAATCGAGAAAACGTGAAAACAAAAGACATACATTTGTACATCATTCTAATGTTTTTCAAAACTGTTCATTTCACAAACGATATGTAACTGAAAAATTGAAGGATTTTTATTCATCACATCCTTAAATTTCCAGGGAAATTCACTAATTTACCAGAACAGATAACTTGGTTTCTACCACTCCTACGAGAGTGAAATCTGAAGAGTATATTTAACCTAGATCAATCGGAAATTCATTGCTTGGTTCAAAAAATGTATATTCACAGAAGAAGTGATAATTTACAGAAATAGTTTTTTCTTTCATTTCATTTTCCTATATTAGTTACGTGGTATGTGTTCAATGTAAAAATAATATTCACTTCGTTTTCCCACACGAATTTTCAAAACATGTACCAAACCTACGATTTTCATAACAAAAATTTGTGTCGAGTATCGCCAGAACTAACGTGGATTCGTTTTTATAAGCTTTTATTTGACGTGCAATGTTCGTATCTAAGTTGTCCGTGTCAAATCTTGCAAGTGAATTTTGACCAACTTCTAGTTGTTCGATTAACGTGAAATTTGGCAGGTGTTCATAATTCCGGTGACAATGCATTATAAAATTTCCAAGACGGGGGACGAGATTTGTGTTTATGGTCAGATTCGATTCAAAATTGGTATATGGGGTTTTCGGGGTCGAAGATCATGAATTTTTGTCAAAATTCATAAAATCAAAATGTTGGCTCCACTATGGCGGACGATATCTGTGATTATGGTCCGATTCTATTCAAAATTGGTATGTGGGGGTTTTTGGGGTTGGTCGTTATGAAGTTATTGTCAAAATTCATGAATTCAAGATTACGGCTCCAAGATGGTGGACGAGTTTTGTGATTATGGACCGTTTCTATTCAAAATTGCTATATTCGGGTTTCTGGGGTCGGAGATTATGAATTCAGTCGAATATTTTGATTTTTTTTGTCATTCATAAATTGAAGATGGCAGCTCCAGAATGGTGGACGAGTTAATCTTTGGATGGTCTCCTCATTGAAGAACTAGAACTAGACTTACTGGAAAAAATAACGATGCTTCAACAAAAATGCATAGATCAAGGCGTACTAAGTAAAAGGCACAAAATGAAATAATTAAATAATAACAACCTTTTTAAAGACAATCTTTTATTTAAATGCCCTAACAAGTAAAATATGATTGCTTTGGATGTGTGAGTTACAGATTCAAGAGCTTGTCGCGCAAAGTTCCCAGTTCGAATACAAAGGCGATATTGACTATTTTATCTTTGCATCGCAGTTGATTCCACATCTCATTTTATGAACAGTCTGTTCGTATTTTCAAAAAAAATCATTTTAGGTTATAAGTGTCAAAAAACACTGATTTCAAGGTATTACTCCGAAAGAAATGTTTCTAACATTTTTTTCATCTTTGAAAAGTGAGATTGTTCTAGAAAATGTGTTTCCCAATTCTTCTGGTCTTCCCGATGATGGTGGAAGCGTGAAATAAATTTTCGTCGACAAAAATGCATTGAAGACCAAGTGAATGCGATGCCAGCCTTGCATCAATGTTACGAATTATTTCTAGTGAATGCTCCTTTTAAGAAAACAGTTTTCTCTGTCTCATTCGTATATATGAGTTCTCAATTATAGAATAGAATAGAAAAAATAAATTACTATTTGAATAAAAATGCAAATCTCACTTGCAGATTTTTTCTTTTGAGTTAGGGTCCTTTCACAATATCTATCAGATGTAGCTCAATGTCCAGCGTGGCTTTAGCCAGGGAAGTAGTTGTTTTCTACTAAATATTACAAGAAAATATCTTCATTTCAACCCAGTTGAGAAAGTTTCCCTTTTCGATATTCATAACTAAAAAATAAAATATTTGAAATAAATTGGGCCACTGCCTCAATTTTCTGCTTCATTTTGCATATTTCTGGAATAGAAACATTGTTTATTAAGGATTATACATTTACATTTATGGATATTATGATAGGTATGTAATCAAACTCAGAAATTATGAATGAATGATACAACTGGCCATTCGTTAATTTCCAAAACCTCAAAAACCACACAGATACAACGTGATAGTTTAGGTTGTGAGTCTATTCCACCATAAGCTGTACATAATAACTCTTCTGACGAGATTCGGTTTCGGAAAACGATTAAATATTTTTGGGTGTCACTAAGAGATCCCCAAAATATCGATTGGAAATATGTTTCCTCTGGTGAATAATCATGCGTCTTGGAAATAATACATTTTTGTAGCACAATCGATATCAATACATAAGTAATGGAAAACTGTGACTTTTCAGATGAATTTTTAAATTCCAGAAAAAAAACATCTTTGAGCAGGATTCGAACCTACGTCCTCTAGATATCTAGTCTTACGCTCTACCAACTGAGCCATCGAAGACACAAGTTTCCATCTGTATTTCGAAGATACCGCTTTTTTCTAGAAATTAATGTTAGTTTGTTGTTGGGATGGATTGAGGTATTTCAATAGTTTCGGCCAAATCCTAGGAATCGTCTGAAATTTTGGTATGGTGTGAATATAACCTCCATAAACCGACTCAAATTTTCAAATTGATCCAACGTCCAACATGTTCGAGCAGGTTGAAATTTCCAGAGGTACCCCACAGGGGGGCATACTCTCCCCCCTTCTGTGGGACATGATTGTAGATGAACTGCTAATTTCTCTGAATAACCAAGGGTATTACTCTCAAGGGTATGCAGATGACTTGGTCATCCTCATCAAAGGAAAGAATACTCGAACAACCTCAGAGCTAATGCAAAATGCACTGAGTACAGTAGAGGAATGGTGCAACAGAGAGAGCCTAAGGGCAAATCCGAACAAAACAACACTAAAAAAAACAACACCCGGAGAAGAAACATGGGAGATCTCATACCTCCCAGACTATTCGGCAAAACATTACAAGTACCTAGTAGAGCAGGTGAAATATCTAGGGCTGATTCTTGACAAGAAACTAACCTGGAACCCGCATCTTCAACATGTAACCAATAAAAGCAAGATAACCTTCATGATGTGCAGGAGAGCTTTTGGAAAAACCTGGGGGCTCAAACCAAAAGCCATGCACTGGCTCTACACAGCGGTAATAAGACCAAGAGTAACTTATGGCTAACTCTTATGGTGGCCAAAAACAAATCAAAGACAGGCAAAAACCAATCTTGGAAAAATCCAGAGGCTTGCCTGTCTCTGAATCACGGGTGCAATGAATAGCACTCCAACAGCTGCAATGGAAATCATCCTAAACCTCGAACCCCTTGACTTACATGTCATTGGAGAGGCCAGACTGAAACAAACAAAAAACTGGAGAATCCGAACAACTGGACACCAGAATCACTCATGTAATCAACATCGACGAACTCGAAATGATTTAAGACTACATGCAACCCATATACTCATTCGAAAAATCATTCGAATCACGCATTGACGGATCTGGATGGGCCCCGAGTATAGAATCACAATCAACTGCGGACATAGGTCTGGTATACAGACGGTTCAAAGACACTTGAACGAACGGGAACTGGAATACAAGGGACTACATAATACCACTTGGCAAATGCTCCACGATATTCTAAGCTGAAACATATGCTATTATGGTATGCATTCAGAAGAATCTAGAAAGTGGTTATAGGAAAAAACACATCTACATTCTATCTGACAGTCAAAGTGCTATCAAAGCCCTCAACTCTATACAGATTAAGTCTAAACTGGTTTTGGACTGCCTCCAGAACCTCATCGAGCTGGCAAAACACAACAAGGGCACCTTGATGTGGGTGCCAGGTCATAGAGGCATTGAAGGCAACGTAAAAGCGGACCAGCTAGCTAGACAAGCATCTGAAACGCTATTCACAGGGCCAGAACCTGTACATGGGATTAGCAAAAACCGATGCAGGACCCTGATCGAGGAGTGGAAAAAAAGAAGACACCAACAATATTAGGATCAAACTGTCGGGCAAATACACAGCAAAGTCATGGTAGGGCACCCAAACCGGACCCTGACGGCTGATCTTCTGAACCTGAACAGAACGAAGGCACGTATAATAGTAGGTCTGTTGACTGGACACTGCGGCCTAAGAAAACACCTTAAAACCATGGGAGTACGCAGGGAAACCGTGGAGTGTAGGCTATGTGATGGAGAGGAGGAAACAGCCTCTCATATTATCTTCGACTGTGACGCCCTAAGTAGAAGGCGACACAGAACCTTTGGAGAGATCAGCCCGGAAACAGGCATGAATCCGAAGAACCTTATTAACAGGCTACTAAACCTAATTAAAGGCACAAACCTGTTTGAATGAGGAACCACTGACGACAGAGTGATACAATATACCACAGCTGGTCGCAGTGTCAAGGGAAGCTAAGTGTCAACCCTGTCTCTGGCTCGTCAGTTTTCAACCAACCAACCAACCGTCCAGTTTGTCAGATATTTGCAATTGAAAATGGGTCTTCTTGTAAGCGATGCCTATACCTAACACGTGAACGCATATCGGACTTTGTTCACATTTTTTATTATAGACGCTGAAGATCTTAAGGATTTTTTTTAAACCACTCGTGTATGCATTACTATTGTGGGTTTTTTTTTTAAGTGAAAATTATTGATTTAACTCGACACGAAACGAAGAGCCGACCAGCTGTGACGAAATGGCAACAGTATCCAAACTGCGTGATTACGTCCGGGAAGTTGAAATGGAAGCATCAATATCAATCGGCTTAGTAGGATGAATCTGCAGCACCGCTCTCTATACGTGTAGCGCGCCTATCTATGCATGAGGTGTAACTGATTCAGAGTGTACAAATTATGTCAAAAGTTCGAGACCGGCAGCATCATATAAGCATTACGATTAGCTTCCTCCACTTGTTGTACAGTTAGCTCTGTCCACGATAACTCCGAGTTCACCATAATACCGAGGTCATATTGGGAGTCCGTTTTATTGAGTATGATGCCGTTTATCATGTGATTTAACTTTGGGTTGCTTTTACCAATATGAAGCACTATACATTTGTTAATGTTCAGAGGTGACAGCCAGTCTGAACACCATAAGTTGGTATTGTTAAGGTCGCATTGGAGTTCTTGGTGGTGTATAGGGTTGTTATACACTTTGGTGTCGTCGGCATAAACAGCAAACTTTGATGTGATTACGTATTGAAGGTCTGATGAGAATATGTTGAATAATACAGGTCGAGGACAGAGCCCTGTGGTACTCCGCTAAGAACAGACATCGTGTCGCTGTACGATGAGTCGATTTTCACATAATATTCTCGATTCTCTAAGAAGGAGGTAATCTAGTGCAGTAGATTTCCTCGAATCCCAACATGCTCAGTTTTGGCAATTTGTCGCTGTTTCGGCATCTTGTCGGAAGCCTGACTAAAATCCAGGTAATGCAGCAGCCGTTATCGACACTTTTTGTCAGTCGTTGACGCAGCACAGCATGATTGACAAAATGGACTTGTTACTCATAAAGCCATGTTGTTGCTCGGGTATGATTCTAGGAGATTGCAGGAACTCTTTTATTGAATCAGCTATTATTGATTCCATTACTTTAGCAACTATTGATATTAAACTCACGGGACGGAAGTTTTTCGGATTGAGTTTGTTCCCCTTTTAATAAATTGGTTTGATTACAGCCATCTTCAAGTCCCTGGGGAGGGTAGCTGTGTCGAATGATTGTGTCATAATCAAGGACAGTGGATATCTCAGTGAGTATGAGCATTCTTTGAGAAATGTGGGAGTTAGTTCATCTGGTCACGGGGATTTATTAGTGTTTAGGCAGCGGAGCTTGAGATTTATAATTTCTGACTTTTATAAAACCTTGGTTGGTGGTTCATAGCAGGTAAAGTACCAGGAGTTTCACGTGTGAATACTTCCCGGAAGCTGTTGGCAAAAATTTGTGCAACTTCTTGATTATTATTGGTTAGGCTACCTTGCAAAACCAAAATCAACATATACTCTTAGAATATTATGCTTTTCTTGCTTGACGTGAAGAACATCAAACCATTTTTTTTTTGTAAAATCAGATTTTTCAGTACATTTTTAAATTTTTTCCAAAGATTTTTTAAATTGACTGACGAAAGTTATAGAAAAACTAAGATTGGGTCTACTGAGGACATTTTCCACTCTCAGTAATATATATATATATATATATATATATATATATATATATATATATATATATATATATAATCGGACTTGGTGTAGCTTCAGACATTATGAAAATATTTGAAATTTTCTGAATCAGCCCTCTTTGATCAAATAAAAATTTTTTGTTTCAGTAATGTTCAGGCCCAAAAATTTCAACTTTTCGTTACTAGTTATTAGATCAGGTATTGAAATATTTTCATTAATTTTGTTTTTATCACATGTAAGTTTTCTTTAGAATCCAATAATAATTGAGTCGTCTGTATGTATCAATAAGTGAGCGATCATACCAACATTTTGGACAGTCTTAAACTATTTTTTCAGTTCACATATATAACCATCATTTATTGACAATTAATTCCAACATATAACTTCATTTGAAATAGAGATTATAGTATTACAACCTCATTGAAAAATATAATTCATTCGCTTCAGGTCTACCTGGATTGGGGCAAGAGAGGAGGCGAAGAAAGACACGGACTTCCCGGAGGCCCAGGCTACCAAGGTCTGCCGGACCGCGAGGACCACTAGGTCCTCCCCGACTCCTCATGTATCCACCGGATAGTAAAATAAAACCCGACGAGGTGTCGATGTCTCGTCCGATAGATCCATTATCTATATACCTGCAATCGAATCCCCAATCACTGAATTGTGGATTTGATTGAAGGTATTTAGATAATCTATCAGATGAGACATCGTCATTTTTCGATTGCCAAACAAAACACTGCTGCGCCTAATGGATCTCATTGTTGAACTCTTCTCTCAGACACGATTAGGTCATCACCAAAAGTCAAACATGATTCATATTCATAACACTGGATTTGGAATCAAGCCCTTGATTGTATTCAATAGTATTGTTACGAATACACTACGCCACTGTAATCACACCCTGCCCATGCGATTGTAATTTTCAATGTAAATAAACCCCGAGGTAGCAACCGACCGTACACAAGGATTCCAAGAAGGCAGCGTGATTGGTTGACGTCACGCCGAATAATTGAGAGTTTTTCAGTGAGCACTTTGTTCTGTGCTGGATTGATTTCGAGCTAAACAACGCTTATCTGCGGGAATTTCCAGAACGGACATGTGTGCTGCCTTATCCCACCTTCTCTCCAAGGTACATTTTCATTGAAATTGTTCGCAAAATGTTCTGCACTGGGCCTGCCCTTTCTTGGTTGGTTAGTGCCAGGCGCTCCTAACCCATTCACAAAGGCAATTAGAAAGGTTTTCAAGTCCATACACTTCTGTCCAGATCTTTTGGTGGAAATTATGAAGGAGTTGACTACAGCCACATTCAGGAAGTGCCAAACGATCATGTGCCTCCATTCTCGACATTTTCTGTTGATTTGGTAAATTGATCGACTACCTTATGTTTATGGGCACTGAATAGTCTCATTCTCTTCATTTTTCTTCTCTTTATATACCGTATCAGCAAAGTCGGGTATAAATTGCTGCCAAACATTACAGCCTTCCTGTCCATCCATTTCATGAAACAAATTCCATAATCTGTTATTCGCTATTCAGAATAACTTCGTTCCATGGTTTTGTCAATCTTCAGATCATTTGGTATCCCGATTATCTTCTTCCTTATGGTACCGCATGAGTTGACATGGTCTTTTTTCAGTTCTCGTACCAATGATAGAGACATGAAGTAAATATCAAAATACGCATGGTGGGCATGTCCAATGTCTGATCTTGTCAAGTCTGTCATGACTCTTGGTCCAAAAAGATCGGTATGGATCTGGAATTCGTCAATATATCCACTTACGGAAGTTCTGACCAAGACTATATGTTCCGCCAGTGGGGATAGATTCATCTATGGAAATTGCTTTTGATGCGTAGTGAGTTGAAAATGTTTCTGCGAGTTTCGTCAAATAGCGTCTAACCTTGTACAGTTTATCGAAATTATGATCCCCACGTTTGAGCTGAAGGACGTTGTAATTCATGGTCAAATTCCCCTACAGCCAGCCAAAACGAGTTGGGGGCATCAAACTGGATCTCAGCCTAGGTGGACCAATAGTCCAGGTAGCGGGGCAATCTTTTGATCCCCATCATAATGTTTATTGCCTGAAATATTATGATTTCATCGACAATCCTCGGCATGAAATTCTTTCCTGGTCTAGAACTACTCTGGGTTGCATATAGAGTTGTTCGGTGGGCGATGTCTTGCAGTAGGGTTCCAGAAAATAAACACAAGAAAACGTCTATTGGTAGTTCAACATGTTGAGGGATGTTCCGAGGTCTACACTCTTGGTTGAAGTCAAGTGGTGCTGTATAATTTAATATCTGATTCCTCCAAACGAATTTGTTCTCATTTAGCTCAGCTTGTACTTCCGAAAGAGGGAAACTATTCATGTTGGAAAGGGAAACATTATCAATTTAAAATTGAATAAAAGCATTTTTTCTGAAAATTTGAAAAGTTTTCTTTGTAATATCTAACAGAAAAAAACTACATCCGAAAAATATTGAGAAAGGACCCTAACTCTAAAATAAAATCTAAAAGTGATAATTTGCATTTTTATTCAGATAGTTATAAGATTTTCTATACCAGTCTTAATTGATAACTCGTATAGTTGAATGAGGAAAGAAGCATGTTTTCCAAAAACGAGTACTTACCAGAAATCATTTGTAACATTGATGCAAGAGAGGCATCGCAATCACTAGGTCTTCAATACATTTTTGTCGACAAAAATCTATTTCACACTTCCCCGGAAGACCGGAAGAATTGGGAAACACATTTTCTAGAAGCAATCTCACTTTGCAAAGATGGAAAAGTGTTAGAAACATTTCCGTTGGAGTGACACTTTGAAATTAGTGACTTTTTGGAACGTAGTTCCTTATCGCGCGTTGCGAAAGAGGGCTAGACGGAATAAATTAAGACCAAAAGTTGTAACGAGACTTTCGCTATGGTTGTAAGCCGTGCGGCGTGCGCGTGTTTCTCTGTCTGTCTCTCTCTCTCTCTCATAGAAAGCAAGCCAGTTATTTTCGTTTCGTCTTTCTATTTCACATTGAACAGTGTGGTGTCGCGACGATTATTTTTGTTGAGTGTATACAGGTTTTTTGTACATAATAAATAATAAAAAATAATAACAATAATTAATCCTGACAGTGTTTCTGCACAAGTTCCGGATATTGCTGATGGAGTTAGGTAAGTAGAGATTTGATACAGACAATAAGAAATGCTTATGTATTTTTATCAAGTACGCATTATAACTTCTCTTTTCTATTGTGCTAACCAAGTCATACGCGTTATAATCTCTCCATCATTGTGTGTTTAGCAAGTGTACGCGTCATAACTTTAATAAATTTAAAAGCAAATTATATTTTAATATTACAATATCAATGCGTATGTATTTAGCAAGCCGTGCGTGTTCTAACCTATACGCTGTTGTGTTTACGAAGTCGAGAGAGTATATATATATATATATATATATATACACACACTCTGTTGTGTTTACAAAGTCCCGCGCATCTATGACGTGTACGAAAGAATAGACAGACAGAGTGCATATATATATATATATATATATATATATATATATATATATATATATATATAAAATATTACTATAACTTAAAAAAAAAAAATTACAATTCCTTCACTAATTAATCGAGAGGAACTTCGTTCCATCCGGGTGTCCCTTGACACCTCTCAAGTTTTTTTTTGTTCATTTATTTACATTCATAATTTGACAAATTATGAATGTAAAATTTTCAATCGAATATGGTTTAGAATAAGATCGATGTAGTTTCAAAATAAACGTTGGGGCTTTTTTATTGAATTTCTACTGTTCAAAAACGTGAGTAAGGGTCGTTTCAATTGATCAATACCGGTACATACTTTATTATACACAGCGATTATCAGTTCAGCAAATAATATATTGACAACCGCTGGTGGAACAAGTGTCCGCCTCATATTTTCCGATACTGAATCATATCTCCCACCAGTGCTTTCCACAAATTTCAATAGATAATTTTGCGGGGTTGATAAATAGTCGGATTTGCAAAATTTTCTCAGTTTCGATTATCGCTGAAAAGAAACGAACGAACAGAAGGGGAGAGAAAAATTCTCGACTCAGCCTAGAGCCACAATCCACAATGGAGTTCGTCATCGGTGGGCTAGCAGCTACGAGTGCGGGTTTTTTCACAAATCCTTTGGAGGTTGTTAAACATCACATGGAGATGAGCAAGAAGAGCCAGCTCAACAGATATTCGAACTTTTTACACGCGGGGTACCAGGTTGCTAAACAGGATGGATTCAAGAGTATGCAGAAGGGGTTATCGCCTGCACTTGGCGCATATCTAGTCAGTTATGGAATGAAATTAGGTTAGTAATTTGATACTTTTCGGGATGATAACGCTATCATTTAGTGATATTTCGATACCTAAGATTGATGAATTGAATCAATTTAATATTTATTATTAAAATATATTTTTATTACATTTGGGGTGAGATTGGGTCCTTTCAGCTTATTCTCTTATTCAGAATGTTAAATCTACACTTCTAATTATCGGATCTGAATGAAAGTAATATTAGTTTTAGATATATATTATTCAGAAATTATTTGCGAATAATTGTTTCCATTTTCTCAAAAACAAATAGAAGTATATTGAGAAAATAGATGACGAAATTCAACATGCTGTATCCCAGTAATTGTTGCATTTAATTTTTCTAATACCATGAAGAAATTGGATTTTTCTTTATGATCTTTTCTGTTCATACTGGAGTCCAAAAATGAAGCCACGTATTTTGCCAGTCACAAAATACCTGTTGATGTAATGAAATATCAGTGAATATCTACTAGTAAGGGACGCAGAACCCACATAACTGAATAATATAAAAATGTGTGTCTTTATTGATGATGACGCCCTAGTAAGTATAAACATTGCCATTACATGAATTGTACTTAGTTTGGTCCTAGTGAAAGTCTGAAGTAATTAATTTTTTTAATTGATTTTTTACTATGTTAATCTTTGTGTTGTTCCATCTAGCTCATGCCTTTGGCTTTGTTTCCCGTTATCTGTTTTCCCGTTTCCCATTATCCCGTTTCCCATTATCCAGTTTCCCGTTATAATTGATTCGACAGCGAAATTAATGATTTGTGACGACTATTACAAATTCACTAACCCCTTTTCACCCGTTTAGGGAGTGAATTTTCAAATAAGGTTGAACACGATTTATTCATTCGTAACAAAGAGCTAAACCAATTTCATGACTCTACCTTAGAAACTAATGGAACCCCCATAAAAAATGTCACCTTTCCCTTCACTCCTTTTGGGGTTGAATTTCTGAAAACACTGAAAAACGTATTTCTCAAATACCAATGTTTGTGTCCCTAACTAGAAAACTAACGGAATCCCCGTACAAATTGTCAGCCCCCCATTCACCACTTTAGGGGTTGAATTTCTTGAAATACTGAAACATTCCTTTATTTGTAATAAAGTCCTCAAACACCATTTTCTATGACCCTAACTTAAAAACTAACGGAACACCTATACAAACTGCCAATACAAATTTAACCCCTATTTCACCCCTTTATGGGTTGAATTTCCAAAAACACTGAAATTTGTAAAAAGACCTCAAATACTAATTTTTATTACCCTAACTTAAAAAGTAACGGTACTCCAAAACAAACTTTTAACACCCATTTAACCCCTTTAGGGTTGAATTCCCAAGAAGCCTGAAATACATGTTTCTTTGATTGAAAAGAAAAGCCCATATACCAATTTCCATGACTTTAAAACCTCAAAACTAACGATACTTTCACTTTCTCCCCTCCCCCATCTGACTCCACCTTCCACCCCTTTAGGGATGGAATATCAAAAAAATTCAGCTTTTTAGGTCACTCAATCAGGACATGTGATTATATATTATCAACTAGGTCTATGGTTTTTTACTAAATCATTATGATTATTATCGTATCAATTTTTTATGAGGTTCGTTCACCTTTCAGATTAAATAGGGAAATATCCTTATCAGGAATCAATGTATAAAGTTGACTGGATGTAGGAGTGTATAAAACTAAAAAAATAATATAAGGAACGAAAACGCCGCAAATAGTTTCTCGCCAAACACATAATTTTCCGATATGGGTGTGGCACATCGAGAATTCAAAATTAGTATCACAGGAAATCTGAAAAAATCGATGTCAACTCGATTGATGATAAGTTTAGAATTATTCAATAAAATGTGAAATCGACCCTTCCTACTGGCCGCACCATCGGTTCTTCTAGTTTGTGATTATAAACCACAAAACCAAACGAGACATTCGAAGTAAGTGCTACTTTTCGAAAAAGGCAGAAATACGAAATTATATATAATTTTTTATAATTTTTGAAAAAAAAAATCTGCAAACTACATTATTGATAAAAGCTGAATGCAATGGTATTCCCCTGGACAATCGGACCCAAAAAAACGATGGCGCGGTAACTCGGAAAGGTAGATTCCAGAATATATTCATTGATTCTAACATTGCCAACAATCAAGCTAACGAATCATATGTCAGAAAAAATGGAACATTTTCAATGGAAACAAAAATATAATTTTCATTTTGGTATAAACCTAAAACTTTTCAATCAAAAGTTAAAGAAGGATTCAAATCTACCTTAATGCTTCCTAATATGACTCAAATTAAAAGGAAGATAAATAACCATCACACAAGGATATATACAGTACTTACTTGGGTTTTGATCTTAATATCACTTAGAAAAATAATAACTAATATTTATTTACATAGTTTAACACATTGACCGCTAAATTAGAGAAAAATAAAATATTTGGGGCCACATATTTTTTTTATCGATATGTATTGAAAATGCACTATAATCATGAATTCTCCTGAAAATTTGTAATATGGGTGTTTTTTTTTTCATGTCTACATCCGTGAGTTCCATGCAACTCACAGAGCACTAAGACCAGAATAACGTTCTTAAGCCACGCGCATTGCATGTGACTCACGCAGTCACGCCCATTCATGTTTCAATCTGCAAGAATTTTCGTCTGTATATTTAGCAATGCTGCCAATCTCCAGAACGACAAGAAACATGTTTGGATCTTTTTTTTAACTTTTTTTCGAAGTAGTTTTTCCAAAATAAATTTCCAAAGAAATGTTACTGTTTGAACAATGCGAAAACCGCGCCAAGATGTGACGCAACAAGTTCTGAACTATCGCCGAGAGCGCTGGAGAATTACAGCATTACCAAAAGCGTTATTCATTATATTTCTTTACAAAGTGAGCAGGCCGAAAAAATAATGACATCACTCTATATACATGAATATTGTTCAAGAATAACTGAATCAAGAACAACGAGAAAGTTTTTTGTGTTTAGTATTTTTTTATGAAACACAAAGCCATAAAAATCAGATGGTAATTAGCATCACATTGCTGATTATGTTCATATAATTTATATAATATTATTCAGTCTGAATGCTAGAAATTTTTGTTTGTTTTCATTATTTTGATCTAAGAATAAAGTTTCCATCATCTGAAAGTGCGTACTGATTTCAATGATACTCTAGAATCAGTTTTCAAAAAAAAATTGTTAATTTTGATAATCCGTCCCTGGGGCCATGCAGAAAGAGCCTGCATTCACATTACATAGTAACTATGAAGCATATTTGATTCACAGAGCGTGAAATCCAATGCATGGTTGGAGTTATATTTAACTTACGTAACCCTTAGGCCAAATGCAGCGTGAGTTAGATATAACTCACGTGGCGTTCAACGTATTAACTATAAATTCGAAAAATGTTAAAATTCAATGATGTTCTGATTGTCGACGGAAGGAAAATTCAAAACCGAATGAACCTCAAATGAAAGAAGCTACAGGATAAACAAAAATTATTAATTTTCATCGATTTTTCATTTGTTTGTACATTTTAGAGAAAAACTTTCGGTATAAAAGTTGTGGAGCTCATGTAGCTCTATCAAAATACCTAGTGTTTGATTATTTTGGTATGAAATGATTGAGAATTTTTCAACAGCCGCCATTTTGAAACTACTCGACCGACTTGGCCCATCTTCGAATTTGTCCGAGGTATTGATAAAAAGTATTTTTGTGTCGAATTTCGTTCAATTCGGTTGAAAAATGTGGCCTCCACTTTGTTAAGAGGTTTCGTTATATCCCAAATTATATATATATTTGGAATACATAAACGTTGATGTCCCCAACGGGTAGAATTTCTACCTAAAGGTGTCAAGATAATATATCTTCATAAATCTTCATTCAATTCAAGGCAATCAGGGAATGTGAGATTATCCATCTCCAGAACTCAACCACAACTTAGACTAGTTTGGATTTTTTATACTCGCTTTATTAGCTTCACCTGTATGTTTGTATGTATGAATGTAGGTAATGGTATCTTCGAAATTAATTTTCAACCACTTGCAGAATTCCGAATCATTTGAAATTTTGCACGCGTATTGAGAACCGATGACAATACAATAATTTCAATATTATGACCTGGTATTCTCACCAAGACGGTCAGAAAAAAATAATTTTCATTTCAAAGATATGGCGAATGCGCAGATTCGTCAAAATGCAACATGAATCTCATTCACCATAATTTCGTAAAAACGTTCATCTCATGTTAATGAATAAATCGAAGAGTTTTTCTCCCGCAGTCTTTTTTGTCTTCCGTAGCAATATGGGCCGAAAAGTTAAAAATAAAATTATACTAAAAAAAACTAAAAAAAACATGCTTATGTAGCAAAAAGGACTAAAAAGTTGAAAATAATAAGAATAAAGTCATTGACCAAAAAAGTTCCTCTTATGTAAAGAAAGCTACATATGAGTGTTTTTTAGTTTTTTTAAACTAGAATTTTATTTCATTTATAATATGTACATTTGTTTGGGTAAATTTTCATGAGGAGATGTTTACAAAGAACATAGTTTCTATGGTGTCATCTTACCACGAGGGGATTCCGAAAGCAGTAACGGGTTTTTACTCATGACATAGGTAGTTATGAGCCGACTATTTGTTTATAGCACTCCTGCATATATGATTATCATCGATAACCTATATATATTGGAGTTCCCCAGGGATCCTTATTGGGTTTTATTATAATCTTCCCTTTCTTCATAATTGACTTACGATATTTTAATGCTCATGCGATGACAAAGCCGATGATTCCAAATATATAAATAAAGTGAATACTAACACTCAAAAATACTGAACCTCCAGAAAGATCTTTGGATTGCTTTGTAGTCAACTGAACAAAAACACAATGATTCATTTTCTTTGAATCAAGACCAACCAAAAGATATCCACATTGATACAACATTGAATTATAAAATGATTTTGAAAAAAAAATTTAAAGGCTTTCTCGATGACCCACTGCAGGGATCACCACGTATTTTATTTAAATCAAACTCGACACAAATTTGTATATTCAAAATGAGATTTTCAATTAGTCCGAGAGGTTTTTTACAAACTGATTTTTAAGATTGTATTTGTGATGTGCACCGATATTTTCCTGTTAGCTACCTCGAGTTAATGTCTTGATAATGAAATAAAGTATTTCGAAAGCTCGACAATTTAACAAAAGAGTCTTCTTTACATGGCCATTTCCTATTGACTGCAACCTCAAAGGAAAACATAAAATTGGTTTTTGTGTTTCCTAAACTCAGTTTTTTTCAACTAGTCCAGTCAAGAGACTACCTTCTTCTATATATATATATATATATATATATATATATATATATATATATATATATTCACCTCGCCGTGCGTTGAGTATTCTCCCTATTCAAGTGTATTATACTTCCCCAGGTATTCATTAATTAAAATAATAATATTCATAATTTCTGGGAGTTTTTTCCTTAAAACTTCAAGATTGTTCAACTGAACGGCACTAAAATGGTGTTAACCCTTTGTTTGGTTTTTTAATACGTTTCTTTCCAGTACTGTTTTTTGAACAACAATCACGTATGTTTGCTAATTTTTAAGATTTATCATATATCACAGCTTACCATAACGCACTGTATATATTTTTTTAATTTGGTACCACCTGCCAATTTACTTGTTTTTCAGTGATACTAGAATTATTTATGTGACTTTTGTGACCCCACTGATTCTAGTTATTTCACAGTTGGTTGGGGTAAAGTCAAAATATCGATATCATTAATGGTTTCAGTTATTTCGACCTTACATCAACCAACTGAACTATACTGAAATAACTTTGAAAAGGGAAACATTTTCAATTGAATATCGAATAGAAATATTTTTCTGTGAATTGAAAAATTCATGATGAAAATGAAGTTATTTTTTGTGAATATCTAACAGAAGACAACTACTTCCCCGGCTAAAACCACGCTGACATTGAACTACATCTGATAGATACTTTATTTTTCTAGGTTTTGTTTTAATCCAACTGACCTTGTATACGTAGCAACGATTACCACTTATTTTTCATGTCATAGAGCTTATTCATTTGTGAGTGGCGAAAATTTTCAGCTAATTTACCTACAAGATCAGTAGTGGTCAATGATAATGCGTCTTATAATGAATGAACAAGTAAATAAAGGGGCTTTGAAAGTTTTGTGGTAGCTAAAGTATTGGTTTTTCTTTAACGTCAGGAGCAAAAAAAATCTAATGTGGGAACAAATTAGCAACAAAATAGCATTAAATTATAGTAAGATTTTTTAAAGTTTTGTTCAAGTAGTCATTGCTAATTTGAAAGGAGAGTTATGTTGAAGGTCTAGTTTATAAATTTCATCATTAGTTCTAACACTTTTCTAAGTGGTTGGGAATTAGACGATTCAAAACTTCTGTCGATTCCCAAATGTGTCACTTGATGAGCTAAAATTGAAACCGTTTACTGAGAACTACAATTTGATTTTGATATTTCCAGGAACATACCAGTTTGGACAGAACAGAGGATTCACGACCAAAGAAAATGGGGAAGTAAATGTATCCAAAAGTGTCCTCACCAGTAGTGTCGGAGGACTTCTAGGTCAATATTTGTCGAACCCTTTTTACTTGGTGAAAACCAAACATGAAATCGACCAAGTGCCAACTGCCGAAAATAGCAATAATTCAGAAAAGAAATCAGCAGGGTATATGGACACTATCAAGAAGATTTACAGAGAACATGGTGTAAGTATCTGATAAAATTGTTGTAATGCGGTATAACAAGTGTGAAGAAATAACAGTCCTGAAAAGCCCAGCGCCCACTCATTTGGAAGGATAATTCCTCTCCATTATTTACAATGATATCACGCGCGTTTCCTATGAATTGATTAACAGCACATACATACATGCACAAACAATTGAAGGTGTCGAATGATTTTCAATGCTGAATCAAAATTCTATTTTATTTGGAAAATAGAAAACAAAAATGAAAAAATATGTAATTCTCATTACAAAACAAACTAACATTTTCAGTAATATGTTTTCGATAGGCATCAATAGTCTTCGTCAATTCATATCACCCGTGTAAATAGTTTCTAAAAGTCCCACTTTTTATTTCTATACTAATGGCAAATGAAATTAATGAAAATACTAGTGGTGATGATTGGTACCTGATATCTTTAAATTTAAATATATACCAAGAAATACTCATAGCTTGGAAAAAGTACTTATGGAAAATATAGTGAACGAAAATAAAATAGTTCACCTATTTCTCCCATTGATGAATCTGGGAAATACTGTGAGTAATTACTTATCGGAATTTCAGAATATGGATCACATCCTTTGAAAAGATAACATCATTAGATCGGGAAACCCTCCTACGTTTTGAATGATTATTACAATTTTTTTCCAAGAACTTGATAAATTTCCCAATCTTTTTCATACAAATATTAAAGTGAATTTGGGCCAACCCCAAAATTAATAGTTTTAAGAATAAATTAAAGTAATAAAATCAATTTAAAGCTGGAAACTAGTTCAAAAGAGTGGAGCACTGATTCTTCTCTAAAAATTATTGCTATCTTTTCCACAAGTATTATGTGATAAAGAAAGTTAAAGAAATATTATGTGTTTGGGGATAAACATTGACCCAATGGGAATCAATTAGACGAAACAGAAAATATTTTCAAGATAAAGAATAATCGATTGTCTTTTGTTATCATTTTGAACAACAGGATAATTCATGAGAAAATATCCTCCATGACAACCATAACTCTTTTTTCAATAATGCACGATGTTCAATATAATTACGGAATATCCAATCACCGGAGGCCAGAGGAGGGGCCATCTAGTGGGCGATTTGTAGCAAAAAAGTCATCTTAGATATCGTTCTCTAGAGGGTTTTATGGAAAAACTGAATCGGAAAACACAGATAAAAAAGGTTCTTTTATAAAAAAAAATTGATACAAAAATCAAATTCGGCAAATCAAAAATCAGGCGGGAAGTGACCATACGAGAATTTGTCACGCGCGCACGGAAAAATCCTTATTTCCGGACTTGTAATGAAATATACAATAACGATAACAACTTCTCTTTCTCGACATCTTTCCAATGTCGATTTATTAACTATCAATAATCCAAGATATTCCTGAACATAAAATTACATTGATTTGTTTGATAATGTTTACCTTTTCAACATAAAATTACTTATTTGATATAATTTCGTGAAGCATGTATATATAGTTTCATTTGCGTTGAATATTAGTTTATCTGAAGTCAACCAGTGCTTTAATAAGTTCGTCTCGTTATTTACTGTATCTTTTTTTTTCAGATCAGAGGATTCTTCAGAGGAGCGACTGCTTCTCTGCCAAGAGCCTTCATTGGAACTTCACAGTTAACTACCTTTGCAGTCGCCAAAGAAAGTTTAAACAAATTCGAAACGTTCCAACAAAATCCATTTTTCTCCACCGTGTTAGCAGGAACAGCTGCTGGTGTAGTTCTGAGTATGGCCATGACCCCTTTTGATATGGTACTCACAAATATGTACAAGCAAGGTAGGAATCAAAGATTTTCCGAGAACCAACATTTTTTGCCTTTTTTGTGCCATTCGGCATAATACCTAACAAATAAATTGAACAATGTGAATTTTTGTAATCAAATTAATATAGTTGTACTCACACTACTCACACAATTTGCATTTTCCTGACGAGTAACAAGTTTTTAAATTATAGGAATCCATCAATTTCATTACTTATATTGAAAATCAAGAGAAGTTTTATTCAATAAACACACTAAAAATTAATTGATCTATGTCACAATTATTTTCATTTTGCTGTTCACTTAAGATTAGCAGATCAGGCCAGCTATTTAATTCATGGTAAATTTCGAAATATGTCACTATACATGTTGAAATATTGAAAAACATACGGCAATACAACGCAAATCACTATCATCTAACTTTATAATATATTCCTATTTTGCTCGAAAAAATCAAATGATGAAGTGCTTTTCCGCTCCCATTTTGTTGTAATTGAAAAAATTAACAAAACTGTAGTTTAAAAATCACCTTCCAGTTTCAATTGATGAAGTTGAATGAATCTTATTAGTTAGTTGTTTCTTCCACTTTAGGAACATTATTTATTTCAGCTATTGGTGCTAAACCTAAGGGCCAGTATAGCAGCTCTTTGGACTGCATGAAGAAAATTTACATGAAGAATGGTCTGAAACCTTTCTACAAAGGCATGGGCCCCCTTTATCTCAAGCTTGGGCCACACACCATGTTGTGCTTGGTATTTTGGGAGGAATTCAAAGGACTTTATGAGAACTACGGTGAAAATGTGAATAATGTACCACCACCCAGTCCAGTCCCAATGAATAATTTCTACCAAAAAATTGGATTTTTGAATACAGACAGAAGCAACAAGGTCTACTACTTCAACGAAAATCTAGACGAGGACAATAAGGCAAATGTTTATTGGAATTAGGAAACCGTTATTTTTTTGTTAGGTGTTCAATTATTTTTTAAATGTTCAATAATTCTATTGAGTTAGTTTTTTATAACATATTTCAAGAAACGTATTCAATAGCTATCCTGCCCTGCCACTGTTGTTTATTAAATTTTAATTATTGATATCACTCTCTTTAAAGCATAAAGAATATTCGTTACAAAATCATTCTATTATAACAGATTCTCATAATTTTTCCAGAGATTAAACCAGTTACAAACATTGTTTGCTTGCAAATTTGGATTTCAGTGGAAAAATGTAATTAGTTAAGCTTTTATCTAGTTTCCTAGTCAGATGGACGTAGAACGTATACAGGAGAAATAAATTAATTAGTTTGAATAAATATTATTGGAAAAATTACTTATCAAATTTGACTTTCGATATTTTTTTTAATTAAAAAAATTATTTGTGTACGCTCCGCTTCTTTTAATTAAAATAAACAGCTAAAACAGAAGATTAACTTCTTTGGTATCTACATAATTTTACGTTCGAACAAAATTAGGAAAAAAATAAAAAACTTCAGTATTCTTTCTAATTTTTCGAAGGTATTGATATATTTATTCATAATATTATTTTCTTATTTATTATTGTTGATATTTAAATATTTGTAAATATTATAATTTTTGCATGCCAGATCCTATACTATTTATTTCCCTTTCATCTTATGCCGGGTCCACATTAAACCAACAAAACAAGAATATCCAACTAAACAGAAACACGACAAATGAGCAACATTCTGAAAACAAAACAAAATTAAAACTGTCCACACTGCCAAGAGACAAAATGTCAACAAAAGTTTTTGTTTTGTATTTGTTTCGTAACGTCCACGTAGAATTATCGTAGAATTATCTGTATCAGAAACTGTCAAACGGTGAAAATATGTGGCGTTTTTATTCTGAAAAGAAAAAAACTAGATGATTTTCTCATTGTTACGACTGCTGACCGTTGGAGAAGTGAATACTCCTCATCTGACCAACCAATCTTACGATTGCTCGTATTTTGTTAAAGCTAGGACTCAACTATACTGGGCGTTATTAGTCTATTGATCAATAACTGGACAACCTCCCAGAGCGGCTTGAGAAGCTACCAATCTCAGATAATTCAGAAACAATAATACACTTAGGACTTTTAATAATATATATGTATTTTCTAAAGAATAATAACAACAACTTATACCCATGGTATAATTTACGAATAAAATGTGTAGAACGTCAGAATTAATTTAATATATATATATATATATATATATATATATAAACCTGAATATAACTGTTCTTCGGTTACTTTGAAATCAATAAGGGAATAGTTCCTTACTACCATATACATATATACCTTGCCAAATAAACTGTTTTATTTTCTTGCCCTCGACTGGAGGAACACACCACGTTTTAATGTTCCTTGATTATTCTTTTGGATTACCGATTTCTTTATTACGCGTTCACTGGTTCGTAATATGATTATTTAGCTTCTTTGTAAAATATCAATTCTATTCGTTGAGTTAATTTCTGTTGTTTACACTTCCACTATTTTCTGCATACTTTTGATAAATTGGCTATTTTCTGAATAATTTATTCATAGTCTACACTTATTTCGTATCAGAAGATAGCTATGCATCTTTGCTAGATGAAAATTGATTCTACTTTAATGCGCTTCATATTATGAAGGCATTCACTATAACTGAACACTCTTTCTGACTCTGATCTCATCTAATAATCTCATGAACTAATGTCCCTGTTTACTTTTGACTTCCGTCTTATATAGAATCTCCCCACTATGACCCCTTCTCGGTATTTCAATAGGTGCGGTGTTGGTCTCACAGTATTGAAGTATACTTCGGACATTAATTTCCACTGCGGTACATTTCAATCGCATTCTTTACGAGTGAATATTTTATCCCGGTTGTCGGAAAATCGTTGATTATCTATCGCGGCTTTGAGCTCAATAGAAATAAAATAAATGTCCTGTCGTAATTATGTTCGGCCTGTTTTAACTTTTATGTCGCCGCTGTAATCTTAATGAACTACTTTTCTAATTTTTTCTAGTGTCTTGCTCATCCAAGGTGTTTCTCTTCGGTTTTTCTTCCCCTTGAGTGAGCAGTTATCGTTATAGGGGTACAAATGGGGCTTGGCATTTGGTCGTTCACCATTTCTATTCCAGCTCTAGTTTGTATGTTCTATAATCTTTTCCAATACGTATATTTTGGGTAGCGAAACTCTACAGTAACGCCCAGCGCTTCGAAACGTATGATAATAAGTGGAAAAAATATGTATTTTCATCAAAATGTCATCAGTTTGACTACTGCTGAAACTCTTGGAACAGTTCAGCTTGATCTTTGGCAGCGACATAATAATAATAATATTTATTTTCCATTAGACACACAAATAATATATATTGGAATCGACAAAGTACATACAAAGCCACGACAACACATTTCACAGTGCAAGTAACACCGTTAATAATAAAACAACAGCAACAAAATACAACACAGATACACTTACATATTACGAATCATAAAATTCTTGTAAATTATAAAAACAACTCTCAATCAAATAATTATTCAGCAAGTTACTGAATTTTTTGAGGTTTGTCATATCTTTTAAGCACTTGGGGAGCTATTGAAAATAGTAAGCCTACCACTGAAGGGCAATTTGATGTTATTTTATATTGACGAAACGGAACATGAAAATCACGTTTCTGTCTAGTGTTCACATTGTGAATACTTTCATTTGAAGGAAATCTATTCCTATTTTTAAAAACATAGACTGACAGTTCAAAAATATACATACAGGATAAGGTTAAACTTCTGAATTTTCGAAATAAATCCCTACAGAAAATATTTCTTTTCGGTACAATAAACATATCAGAAACCATATACTTATGCCATATCTCAACCTTGACGCCACTTGTGTATAATGATAATAATTGTTGTTCTGTTAAAATGCTTCTGAGATTTCTGAATAGGTAGCACAATGAATTCAGTTTGTTCATCACAAGGGTGCAGTGTTTTTTCCCGTACAGACATTCATCCATGGTGATCCCTAGAATTGTTGAGTCATCTGAAATGTTGAGTGTTTAATTAATTGAATTTGTACTTTTTCGCACTGTATTTGACGATTGTGGAATCTCACCAACTGAGTTTTGTCAGCATTGTCAGTTGATATTGATTGACACAGTCAATAAATGAAATTATTGCAGTGTTTGTGGTGCAGTGTGTGTGGTGTGGTGTTCGTGCGAAAACCATGTTGATTATCTGAGAACATTCGATGTTTTTTTATGAATTTCAGTAGCCTATCTAAATAGGAGTACTCAAAAATCTTGGAAAAACCCCTACATATTGTAATCGGCCTGTAGTTTTCCAGTTTTTCTGGATCCTGTTTTAAAAAAATTGGGACAACATTGCCGACTTTCAATATTTTCGGAAATGACCCAGTTAGAAATGACAAGTTGACAAGGGAGGTAAGTGGCATTATGTGAGAGATTTCTTGATGAGAAATAATGGAACTTCATTAGGGCCAGATGATTATTTGTTTTTGATTTTGTTGTTAGGCAAAAAAAGTGATTCCTCTGGTATAAAAGGCTCTAGGAAAATGGAATGTGGATTCGTATTTATGGGACGGTGGTTTAGTTTACCATCGGCTTTTATTTTGCTAATTATTTAAGAAGGAGAATGCGACATACGTATAGTTATGAGTCGAAATTTTTTAATTCAGAGTTATAAGTCGGAATTTTTTTAAATATAAAATATTTTATTTTGGGCGTTCCTTCCAAAGCTTCATACTTATCCTATTTGGCACATTAACAATTGGGTACACTCACTACAAAAACTCCTAATACAAAATAATATTATAACCGTTTTTTGCCCGACCGGCACTAAACAATACTTGTTCAAACACACTGTTTTCCCGACACTTTCATACATTCGAGGGAACACCGATAGAACGAAGGCGTTGGTTGCAAAGATCTTAACGGGTTTCATATTAGGACCGGTCTCATCTTAGGCGACTATACCTTAAAAACTGAAATGAATGTCTACAGTTTTTGAAAAGAAAATATTTAATGGTTTCAGAGTCATTTAAAAATATATTGTTTTTTTCAACAAATGCGATGTAAACAGTACGATCGTGCCTAAATTCCGCGTTCGCTATTGACAGATCGGCTACAAAATCTCAAGATTTTATGGAGCTCGGGGTAGCGGTAATATATACATAAATACTAATGAAATCAAAATTATAACCCTCCTTTTTGCTCTGCTGTAGTCTGTTAAAAATTTGAAACAATTCAGTAGAAAACAACAGATTAATTATTTATTTATTATTTACTACTACACAATGTATCCGTATTCTACATGTTTACTAAACCGAAAGTAGCATTCAAACAATGTGTGTTTAATAAGATCCGTATTCATAACGCTATACTGAAAATGTGTTTCTTATGTAATAGAATCAGCAACCACAAATTTATCTATGGTTCACCAAATCAGTGTTTCAGTAAAATCATGTTAACAAATAGTTTTGGCATCGTGTTATGTACAGTTAAGCTCAAGTTTTATTAAATAAACTCGATTGAGTGGTAAGTTGTTATAATTTTTAGAATACAGGCCCTTTTGATAGAAGAGAATATTCGTTATCAAATGTCAATCCACCACAGAGCCACGTTAAGTGCAGTAAAGTCAGCTGATTGACCGATAAGAATTCGATACTATAATAACGTTAAATAAACATTACGTTCCATGTGCTCGACCTTGAGAGGTTATGTAAACATTCGGGATGAACGATTGATATAAGCAGACATATGTAATAAAAAGAGAAACGAATTATCTATTTTTATATCTCGGTCGACACCAAATTGAAAATAGGTTTCCGGTTGTATGTCTGAATAGAATGAAATCAACAATGAAATGACGTGTTGGGGATACAGACATATGCTTAATACTGATAAATGCACACTAGCTCCCATAATAGTTATTTATTGTATGAGTGTTTTATTAGCCATACATATCATAGTTGTGAGGAAATAATAATATTTGTCTGTGAGGAAATTATATATACAGGGTGTAACATAAGTACGTTAAAATATTTAAGTGACGTATTCCTGAGACAATTTTAAGAAAAAAAGTCTATATAAACTTGTGTCCGGAAATGCTTCGTTCCGGAGATACAGGGTGTTGGAATTGAATTTTTTTGTTCGCTTTTTAAAAATAACTTTTGCAAAAAATAAGTTATTTGCAAGAAATTTGGTACGCGGGGTTTTTTTAAGTGGGAAATCATAATTTCGTATTAATTTTCTTTTAACATCTAGAGGGCGCTGCGTACGCTGTCATTATTTATTTCAAATTGTCCTAACATTTTTTACAATAAACTTTTGGTACTTTTCATGAAAAAACCTTATTCACACACCTTTTCCAAGTAAAAAAGGTACACTTCCTCAACAACGCTGGAGGTGATCGTTTTCGAGATATTTACAATTTTCTATATCGATGCATGTTACTTAGCTCCTAGGGCGCTAAGTGAAGTTGCTTAGAACATTACAAAAACTAAGTATGCGGTAGGTATCGTCAAAATAAACTACTTTTTTCCTATGAAATGTTTATCGAAAAATGATTTGTTTTCGAGATACAGATTGTTGAAATTTTTCAAAACATGGTTGGTTTCTGTCATAAGTTATTTGCAACTGCAGTTATTTTCATCAAACTTTAAACACAGACTTCTTTCAAACTGAGCATTATCAAACTGCTTAATCAGTCCAAATTAAAAAAAAATTGTCAGGTTTATTTATTCACTTAGAAAATGCTACATTTCGTAGTTTGTAAAAATACAATTCGGAGAAGTACTATGTTATTTATTAGGCAATTAAACATATGAAAATTGAACGAAACAACTATTACAACAACTGTTCAAAGTGACGACCCACAACAGTAATACAAGCTTCTGCTCTCCTCATCAAAGAATTCCGCACCCGTTGAAAAATGCCGGGAGTGTTTCTTATCGTTTCGCAGCAAGCTATGATGCGATCCCTTAACATTTCCTCGTTTTCAAGGGGGCTAGCATAAACTAGTGCTTTTAGGTGTCCCCAAAAGAAAAAATCGACGGGATTTAGGTCCGGTGACCTCGGGGGCCAATGCTGAGTGCCTCCTCTTCCTATCCATCGTTGGGGATATGCTACGTCTAAGAAATTTCTTGCTATCAGACTAAAATGAGCAGGGGCTCCATCGGGCATAAACCAAGAATGATTTCGGAGACCAATGGGAACATCTTTCATAAGCTGGGGAAGCTCGTGTTCCGAAAAATGTTGGTAAGCATCTCCATTCAAACGTAAGGGGAGAAAATGGGGCCCAATTAAATAATCCCCAAGTATGCCTACCCATACATTAAGAGAGAATCTGTCTTGGAAATGAGTTTGCGTTATCGCATGTGGGTTATCTTCCGCCCAGATGTGGTTGTTATGGAAGTTCATGATACCATTTCTTGAAAAATTAGCCTCATCGGTGGAGAGGATTTTCGATAAAATTTGGGGATGTTGTTCGACTTTTCTTTGAAGCCATTGAGCAAATTCGATACGTGGTTGAAAATCACGTAGCGTAAGTGCCTGGACACGATGAATATGATAAGGATATAATTGCTGTTCCTTTAAAATTCTGTAAACGGTCATGTGACTCACATTTAAAGTTTGACTAATTTTTCCTGTACTTGTCTCTGAATGTTCACTAATTTCTTCGAGAACCGCCTCCTCCAATTCCACAGTTCTTCTAGTCCGTGGCCGTCCCACTGCAGAATTTCTTTCAAAGTTTCCAGATTCGGAAAGTCGCCGGAAAAGATTCGCAAATGTCGCTGCACAAGGAGTGACGCGTTGGGGATACCTTTCCTGATAGATGCGTCTGACCTCGGTTGAATTTCCGTCAGCCAAGCCGTATGCAAAAACCATATCAGCCATTTCAGCATTCGTAAAGTCGGGCATGGTACCAAAAAACCACTTTATAAACTCCGAACTGTGAATTTGTCAATGAATAGTTAAAAATGTGACAGCGAACTTCTATTTTTATAAACGAACGTTCATAGCCTACTCGATTTAATTAACTTAATTTGCAAGCGGAGAGTGACAAAAATTATTAAAATCAAATTTGGCTATACTGATTAAGCAGTTTGTTAATGCTCAGTTTAGAAGAAAATAACTAAAATTGCAAAAAACTTATGACAAAAACCAACCATGTTTTGAAACATTTCAACAATCTGTATTTCGAAAAGAAATCATTCTTCGATAAACATTTCATAGGAAAAAAGTAGTTTATTTTGACGAGACCTACCACACACTTAGTTTTTGTAATGTTCTCAGCAACTTCACCTAGCGCCCTAGTAGCTAAGTAATATGCATCGATACAGAAAATTGTAAATATCTCGAAAACTATCACCTCCAGCGTTGTTGAGGAGGTGTACCTTTTTTACTTGGAAAAGGTGTGGAAATAAGGTTTTTTCATGAAAAGTACCAAAAGTTTACTGTAAAAAATGTTAGGGCACGCAGATGTTACATGAAAATTAATACGAAATTATGTTTCCCACGTCAAAAAAAACCCCGGGTACCAAATTTCGTGCAAATAACTTAATTTTTGCAAAAGTTATTTTTAAAGAGCGAACAAAACAATCAATTTCAACACCCTGTATCTCCGAAACGAAGCATTTCCGGACACAAGTTTATATAGACTTTTTTTTTCTTAAAATTGTCTCAGGAATACGTCACTTGAATATTTTAACGTACTTATGTTACACCTTGTATATAGTGTCCGTCATAAAGTTGGCTACATATGGAAAAAAAAGTGGTTATTGAAATTTCTGAAAAATTCTAATGGCGGTTCGTTTCTGCATGTCTGACAACAAAAAATCCGTTGCGACTTATATCACGTGACCTCAGATTTAACGAGAATTTTAAAAAAGTTGTATGTGGTGCCGAAAAATGGGTGAAATTGACAAGATATCGAAAAAAATTATTGAGAAAACGTGTTTGGAATTCAACGAGGACCTCATGTACCAATTTTACACCATATTAAAAAAAACAAAAATACCATTTTATTCTTATACCCTTACTAAGAAACATTATACATTCCTGTTTTATCTGGAAACAGCTTTAATAACCTAAATCACATAAGTTTGGGTCAAAAATGATCAAATATTTGTGGAAAAATCATTTTGCGGGAGATTAATTATGAAAACACGATTTAGTCTTGTCACTAGATATAGTCATGCCCTGTATATTGATGCACATGAGCTTATTCAATATTCTCAACCCGTAAATGAAATTTAAACCAATTAATATTTGTAATTAAAACGTAATAATACATGATTTATCCTAATTGAATTTAGTATTGCTTAGGTGGATGTGGAAAAATAAAAAAAAACTCAATAAACAAACAATGTACAAATTTTCAATATTCTACGTGACCACCTTCGCGCTCCATACTTGTTCTGGAAAACATTTTTCGGCGAACATTTTTCAACATAGTTCTTTCTGTTGATCAATGCTGCACAATTCCTTATACAAATTTTTTAATGTTCTACATTTCGAAATGGGCGTTGTTTATAAACATTGCTTTTCAGGTAACCCCGTAAAAAGAAATCACACGGCGTTAGGTTTGGAAACCTAGCAGGCCAAGGATTATCTGAATATCGACCTATCCACTGCTCACCAAACTCATTGTTCAACCACTCCCGTAGTTCATTCGTTGAACTAGGTAGGTTGTCGATAAATGTAGATATCTCGGTCCGTAAAAAGTTCAAATACCGTTCGCCATTTAAACTTTGTCTAAAAAAGAAGGGATCTACAATTCGCTCATTTAAAATTCCACGCCATATATTCACTTTACTAACTATATTGGTCCTTGGCTTCAATAATGAAATTAGGATTATGATCTGCCCACCATCTACAATTTTGAGAACTGACGACACCATTTGAGGTAAAAGTTGCTCCGTTTACGACGGCGTATTGGCGCCATCCTACCAGTATATATTTTTTCGAAATCTCAAAATTTTTAGATTTTTTCTCAAAATTTCGACTTTTTTTCTCAAAATTTTGACTTTTTTTCTCAAAATTTTGAGATTTTTTCTCAAAATTTCGACTTTTTTTCTCAAAATTTTGAGATTTTTTCTTAAAATTTCGACTTTTTTTCCCAAAATTTTGAGATTTTTTCTCAAAATTTTGACTTTTTTTCTCAAAATTTCAAGACTTTTTCTCTCATGCATTGGTTTTATTCAGTGTAATCTCTGCGTTTAACGAATGTGGGTAGAATCATGGATATCACGGATGAACTCATTAAGCGATATTTTTTTCTTGGTTTGAATTACGGAGAAATTATACAATATTTGCAATTGGTACACAACAAGTTCATCAGCAGAAGGACATTGCAGAGACGTTTGAAATCACTGGAGTTATATAGAAGAAAGAACTACACACACGTAGAACAACTCGTTTCTTTTCTCAAGGAAGAAATTGATAAATCAGGGCAATTACATGGATATAAATGGATGCATTTGAAATGTTTGCAAAACGGTATGGTAGTTCAACAAGAAAGCGTTCGTCTAGCTTTGAATATTCTCGATGCTGAAGGAGTCACCCTACGCAGAAGAAATAGATTGAGGAGAAGAGAATATTTCAGTAAAGGTCCTAATTTTTTATGGCACATCGATTCCTACGATAAACTGAAACCTTATGGAATCGCAATTAATGGTTGCATCGATGGATTTTCACGAAATGTTTTATGGCTTAAAGCTGCATTCACCAATAATGACCCAGCCGTAATAAGTGGTTATTTCATGAATACAGTCGAATCCTTAGGGGGCTGCCCCAAAATGATTCGAACAGATATGGGTACCGAAAATGGTTATGTCGAACAAATGCAGAATTTCTTCGGTGACCGCAACTTGGGAGCAATATTCATTTATGGAAGGAGCACAGCAAATCAGAGAATAGAATCTTGGTGGAATATATTGAGGAAACATACAGCACAGTTTTGGATGAATTTGTTTCAGAGTCTCAAGGACAATGGACATTTCAATGGCTCTTTCATCGATAAGTCATTAGTTCAGTTTGTTTTCATGGATATCATTCAGGTGAGGAAGTTCTAAATACTCTTGGAGTATTTTTTGTGCAAGTACACATAATGAGTCCACATTATATTGGGATCTTTTTGTCAAATGCAACCTAACATAATTTATGCGTTTTCGTTTAGTAGTACATATTGTTGAACACACATAATTTAGTGGCATATTTCATATCAGTCAGATGACAGAAGACATTTCAATAGCAATAGACCTGCGAAGCAATGCTTCTAAAAGTACTAAGAGAAACCTCAAATTGATAGGTGATTCAACTAGATATATTTTTTTATTATAAGAAAATGTATTCATCCAAACATTATAAGTTAACGTGAATTACAGAAAAATAATTCGCGTAACAATATAGGTACATTTGGAAAGAGTTCCTGTACCTAATTACTGAATTACGAACTGCTTACCCTCTGAATACTGGTTTTTTATGTCAGGTTATTTTATTCAGACATAAAAAAGGAAACAATTTTCTAATTTAATTTTCATAGGATGATCAAATGAAAATGTTTGTGACAAATTTTAGCGGGACCTTGATCAAGTATGTTTCGAATGGAATACTCATCGCATCACAGGAAAAAAAACGTCTGTTGCCCCTAAAGGAAGACCTTTCATTATGTTCGAGCTGCCGGAGTTGTATGGTACAAGAGACTATTTATTTCCAATCTCCCAAGATGATATTCAAATATGTAAAGAAGAATGTAAATATATAGAATATCCTTGTGATGAAGATGTTTATAATTTATGCAAAATCATATTCGAAGAAAAAAGTTTCAGTTTGCAGAATGACCCATTCAAATGTGTTGAATTATACTTAGCATTGAGAGAAGAGATAAACCGCCTATTGTAAACTTATTTGAAGAGTTATTCTAGTTACTTAAGTGTACCTATAATTTGAATTATTCACAGACTTTTTTTTATATATCAATCATGGAATATAAATATTTCTGAAAAGCGAATTTATTGGTCATTTTCCTGTAGCCTTCCTATTTTTGCAAACATAAAAATAATAAAATACGATATATGATCTAAAAATTCTTATTTCATTTATACCAGATCAACATAAACTTCAAAATAACTACATAATTAGCATCAAACGGAAGAATTATGTCATATTCTAACTCCGTAATCGATTCCTTCTAATCAGGTATAGTTTTTCAATTATAAACAAAAACAAAACTCCATTTTATATTTCTTCAGCCTTTGCTTTCATCAAAATCGACTGAACAACAAAAAATAAAATTATCTGAAAAACTGAACCAGAAACGAAATAACCATTGAAAAAAGTTTAGCTACACTATGTCCATTAACCACACATTTGAGTTCAAAACACATTGAAATTCATTTCTGAAGTCGGGATAGGATTCATAATTACTATGTACGACCGACGGCCGACGACCGACGACCTATTGTAGATGGGCCTTAAGATATCATAGACGATAACAAATTGACTGAATCGACTGAACGTCACAATTTCTTGCGGCATATATAAGAGAGAGAAATGTGGAGAGTACATTGGAAAAACAAATAGGCAAAGCGATTGGAATTGAGGATTGTTATTCAAAAAATTTGTCAATTGAGCAAAAATGAGGAGAATCCTACCTGAGATTGAAGGAGTATTAATGGTGAAATAGTCAAAATTTTTTTTTTTAAAATATTGAGAAAAAAAGAACAAATTTTGAGAAAAAAAGTCGAAATTTTAAAAAAATCTCAAAATTTTGAGAAAAAAAGTCAAAATTTTGAGAAAAAAAGTCGAAATTTTGAGAAAAAATCTCAAAATTTTGAGAAAAAAAGTCGAAATTTTGAGAAAAAATCTCAAAATTTTGAGAAAAAAAGTCAAAATTTTGAGAAAAAAATTCGAAATTTTAAGAAAAAATCTCAAAATTTTGAGAAAAAAAGTCGAAATTTTGAGAAAAAATCTCAAAATTTTGAGAAAAAAAGTCAAAATTTTGAGATTTCAATAAAAAAATATATCGGTAGGATGGCGCCAATACGCCGTCGTAAACATTCCCTGGAACCATGCACAAAAATTAAATAGAGCTTCATAATCCCTGTCTCGCAGTACTTGCACAAATTTTGGTTTGTATGGGTGAAAGTGATTTTGCTTTAAAATTCGTCTAACAGAGGTTTGAGATATTTCTGCCTTTTCTGCCATAATTTTCGTCGAAACTCTTGGTGTCTCAGTGACTGTCAGTAAAACATTGTTTACATTATTTTCATTATTTACAACAGGCTTATCGTTAACACTTTTATATTTGTTTTCAACCGAACCAGTTTCCTTAAATGTTTGCAATATCTTTGCCACCGTAGTAAAATGCAAATTTTGGCCAGATGCCTTCCATTGAAAATTTCAGCTACTTCTCTTGTGCTATGATAATTTACGCCATATAGCAATACTATTTCAATTTTTTCTTGTATTCTCAGTTTTGTAGCCATTTTTATTGATAGATTGAAAAACCCAAAAACTTATAAAGAACGACAACTCCAACAAAATTGTTAACAAGTTATTGTGACATTTGTTATTGTTACAACAAAAGTAGATATTTTTTCAAAGTCATTGAAGTTCAAATTTACTAACCAATATTAAATTTAGCAAGGATAAATAATGTATTATTGAATTTTAATTACAAATATTAGTTGGTTTGAATTTTATTCACGGGTTGAGAATATTGAATAAGTTCATATGCATCAATATACAGGGTATGACTACACCTAGTGACAAGACTAAATCGTGTTTTCATAATTAATCTCCCGCAAAATGTCTATTCCACAAATATTAGTTTAGTTTTGACCCAAACTTATGTGATTTAGGTTATTAAAGCTGTTTCCAGATAAAAACAAAAATGTATAAAGTTTCTTAGTAAGGGTAGAGGAATAAAATGGTATTTTGTTCAATATGGTTACTTTTTTATATAAAATTGGTGTAATAAACAATTTGATCCAAATGAAAAAAGAAGTTTTTGCATTTTTGGGTTACTCACGTCGAATTGAATCCAGAACAGCAATGGAAACAGATTAATTAAATAAAACGCAATGCTTTGCCCCGTATGATATATTATTTATGAGTGTGGCGTTGAATAAACTGGTGTGGTGGAATACAAACGACTTGCACGCTAGTGTACTTCAAAATGGAAACTTTATTCATATAATATCGAAGATTTTTAAGCTGTCCCCTCGAATTATTGAATTTTGACAAATCATGATTTTCGACCCCAATAACAACTACTTACCAATTTTCATTGAAATCGGATAAAAAGTTAAAAATTTCGTCGACCATATTAGATCCTCCATCTTGAATTTTGACAATAAAATCATTATTTGCGACCCCAAAAACCTCCGGATAGCAATTTTGAATAGATTTGGACCATCTCTGATAGAACCACACGTCAGCCATATCGGAGCCGCCAACTTGAATTCCTGGATTTTGTTTAACAAAATAATGATCTCCGATACCAAAAACCCCCACATACCAATTATAAATATAATCGGACCCTAAACACACTAACACAGCATATTAAATAAAATCCATGTGCTTAAAAAATCGCAAGGACCTCGGGTACCAAAAGCCTTCCAGTACGCGCCTGCAGGGAGTCAGTACCTTAGAGCTCCGCTAAAATCATAGTAAAACGTAACTGAAATTGCTGCCACTTTGACGACTGGTCTAGTCAGAAGGTCATCCCAGTCACAGAGAGCTCCGGAGCACTGAAGTGCTCAGAAGCACTTTTCGGGTTTACTAAGCACTAAGCCTTTTCGTAAAATTCTCGAAGCACTAAGCACTGGTTCAAAAAATAAACCTTCTCAGCCTCAATGGCAATTGATCTCATCACTTTGTATATACAGTAAAAACCGAATATAACGACATCGTTTATAACGACAGATCGGTTATAACAACCGAATGGCAAGGTCCCGGCCGAATCTATATAAACTAATAAGTACACATACCGCCTATAACGACATCGGATACAGCGACATATCACTTAAAACGACGAAACTTTATCGATATTCATCGGCTATAACGACCAACCGTTTACCTATTCCAGCAAAACAAAACATTACGAACAATTTTCACCTTTATACTAATAATATGAAGGAATATTTTGCTATAGAACCTCTTTCCTCTCTTTGACATTTGACCTTGCATGTTTTACGACTTATTCAGTGCGATAGTTGACCGCGTGAATTACAGGTTGATTTTAAAACTTTTGGTTTAGATCGTGTGTTTACGCGTTACTATGTCGCAAAAAAGAAATAGGAAAGTGTTTAATATTGAAGAAAAATCACATATTATATGGAGATTAGAAAATGGCGAGTCAAATAGTGAAATTGCATAGGAATGTGGAGTCTCACACTCTACGATATCAACGATTTGGAAGGATAGAGATAAAATAAAAGCTCTTTTCGAGAACAACTCTTTGAAAATTAAACGATCGAGGACATCTGAACATAAAGTTATTTGAAAACAAGTTCATATGCATAACCTATCCCCATACTACAAACAGACATAATATATACATACATACTTGTGTATATTGCTTATAACAACTATCGGACATAACGTCCGAAGTATACGGTCCCTTCAATGTCGTTATAACCGGTTTTTACTGTAATTCCATCCTTTCATAGAATGTAATTATTGTGACGGATGTAGGAGGATCTGTCAATGTCAACTACATATGTGTGCCAATGTTCACAAGTGCAAAATCAATCATCCCCTATTTTTCTACCCATAGGGGTGGATCATTTCATTTCCAAATTGAAATATGATCAACTATGAGGTATCTAATAAAAAAAGAATCATCCAAATCGGAAAACCCACTACAAAGTTATGCCTGATAGAATCGGTTAACGAACCAAAATTCAGAGGATGAACGATCAATATCCTCCATTTTGCTACCCTTAGGGATGGATTTTTTTGTTCAAATTCAAGTGGGACCAACTTCGAAGTACACCCCATCCAATGAAAAAATAATCATCGGAATCGAACTGCTCTGTAAAAAGTTATCCGTGATCATACATAAAAAAAATATGCGGCGACTAGAGAACCTCCTCCTTTTTTTGATATCGTCGGTTAAAAATTGCTCGGGAGCACAGTGCTTACGAGCACAAAAGTGCTTTGAATGCTTCCACGAGAACTAAGCACAGTGCTTTGGGACAGTTCTGATTCGGATATATGGAAACTTTGCGTCATTCTTACGTAGAACCAGATGTGAATGACTACGTGTAAGACAATTATATTCAATGTAAAAGTGGGTGGGGAATGTGTAGATCTGCATAATTACAGTTTCCTATGTAAGAAATTTACAAATAGTGATCAACAATTTCAGGGCGATTGAATAAAAATCCAAATCCAAAGTTATGGAATTTGTGGTCGGAGGCCTTGCTGCTTGTGGTGCTTCAGTATTCAGCAATCCATTTGATGTAATTAAAACACGAATGCAACTCCAGGGCGAGCTTAAAGCGAGAGGTCGTCATGATATATTCTACAAAAACGTATTTCATGCCGGTTGGGTCATTGCCAAAAATGAAGGGATACGAGGACTTCAGAAAGGCTTCTTAACAGCAATGGCCATGCATTCTATTAGAAACAGCATAAGACTAGGTAAGTTGTTAACGTAACAGGTGCAGTGGAGATTTCTTATACACAATGTATTCGCGAACCAGTCTACCGCCCTAGTTAAATTGCCGCCTTCTTTTTCATCACAATTACAATTCGATTGAAAACACACATTTGAATTAACTTAGAAAGTAAGTGCAACGTGGCACACGAAATAAATCATTCATATCGATAAATAAAATCAGATTATTTGACGATCTTCTTTTCATTTTCCATCTTGCTGTTGAGTTGAAATTTCCGACACTTTTTTTTCTATTCATGTTGATAACTTCAAGAGTGTGTGATGAATCGACTTTGATTCAATAATTTATATTTAATTCATTCGCATCGTAAGAGGTACCCAGAATAAATATAGGATTCCATAAAAGAGGAATATAAAAACAATAAGAAAATATTCAATACTGCTGTGTACACGATGATTCCAAATCAAAAAATTGAAATTCTATATTTTATGTAAAATTTGTATATTCAAGCGTGTAAATAGAACATATTGTTCAGTACCTGTGGTTAAATTTTAAAAGTAAAAAAAAGTGAATATATAAGTTAGGAAATTATAAATGTGAAAATGCTCACTTGATTTTTTCCATCAACATGACAGTGTCATGCCCCCATAAGTACAGAAAAACTTTCAAGCATAAGAAACAACAAGTCGTTTATAAATATGAACTATATGGCCACAAAACATAATTCACTGGGTATGAAAATAAATTTGCAAATCAAATACTCAACCAAACTTATAAACAAGAGCGCGTTAAAAATATCTAAACACCTGCAAACCGGAATGCATATAAAAAATCACCATTTTTTCACAAGAGCTATAACAACTCATCGCCCTCCGATGTTACGCGTATCTAAGGAATTTCATTAGTAAACAGAGAAACTATAAATTATAGGTTTTGACAGCTCGCTAAGTGAAATACGACCACGAAATAGATAAATCATTCATTTTTTACAGTCTTTCGGCTACAGTAACGAGCCATTAATTACTAAGACGGTGATTTATTATGACAGGTAGAAGATAACTAAAATGTTAGGAATGTGACCCGCGAACGATCAAAACTACTGCGGCAAAGAAAGGAGGATTTGGTAAACAGACGTCGTTCAAGTAACATGTCCTCTCAGAGGGGTTTGAACTCTCATTCGTTTAACATGTAGTGCAGAAAGATGATAGTTCTCCATTTTCACATACTAATCATATAACAGTGAAATCGCGTTTAGTAAGAAAGAGAATTCCCATCAAGTCAAAACGTAACTGCACTAGTAATGACTTCATAAAGTGAATACGCAGTTAAACAGTATTTACCATAAATAGATATTATGTTAGCAATTCTTCAAGAACGAGATAAGACACTGAGAACCTCTAAACGATAGTTCCTGCTCTCATATTACCACTACAACTATAGTCTAATATACAGTGCGATATAAAAGTAAATAAACAATTTTCGCGGAAATAATTAAAATATTAAAACAATTAAACTAATATCGTGTAAAACCAATATCGAGTGAATAAGTGTTGAAACCTGGTGGTATGGAGTAAGTTCATATATTTTTTCTGGATTTATGTTTGGGCAAATTGAATCATTTATAATTTGTATGTGTTTTTAAAGGTATCTCCATATTTTATGTTCCCATATTTTTCAAATAATAATTATCAATAGTCGTTTTAACAATTGATGTCATTCTGACTTATATTGAGACTGACAAAAACTGACTTAATGTAAACTCTCCACTGTTCTTTGACTATTGTGTCATTTTATCAGTATATCGAACGGAGGGAAATGTTTTTTATAAAATATATATGTATATTCGAATGCTGTGTATTATTTCACAATCTTTCTGAGACGTGCTTCTATCTAAATCTAAATTTCTTAATTATTCTCAAAACTGATCGCTGAAAAAAAAGCACCTATTACGGTCTGTTACAGATGATAATTTCTATCCAAAATTCAAATTCGATTTTTTTATGATTTCAATACTTTTTCCTGTGATCTGTCTGAAGCAAACAATATTATGTATTTTCATCTGTGTTTCCGAACGATTTTTTCTTAGCGGCAAACACAATAGTTATTTTTGTAAGTGCTAAAAGATTATTTTTGATTTTGATATTTTGTTCATTACTATCAGGTTCATACCAATGGTTGAATAAAAAGGGATACCTCACAAATGAGCAAGGAAAAACGATTTTTCATAGGAGTGCTTTAGCCAGCGCCATGTGTGGAGCTGCAGGGGCTTTCATGGGCAGCCCCTTTTTCCTGATAAAAACACAGTTGCAGTCCCAAGCAGCAGAAAGTATATCAGTAGGAACACAACATCATCATAAAGGAATTGTTGGAGCTTTCAGAACAATATATTCAAAAGAAGGGGTAAGTGAAACCTCATATACTTTACTACATCATCGTTTTCAACAAACCTAATATTTATATGGAGAATATGGGGTCGCATACGCATAAAAAAATAACTACTGTTCTGGCGAGGCTTTGCGCGTTTGACAATGATCTCTCCAACTGAAATTTTCGTAGAGATGAATGCACAAAAATCGAGAGTTATTGTCTATATTGGACCCTAATTTATTCTTCATATTAGCATCGATACTATCAGCAACCTTTCATATACTCCCTAACAACACAGGGATTTTTCATGTTGAAAAGGGAAACATTCTCAATTGAGGATGGAAGATAGTGACTAAAGTTTATCTTTCAGTCGCAGATGATTCCACATCTGATTTTATGAACATCTTCTTCATATTTTCAACAAATCAACACAGGGGTGTCCTAGGTATGTCCTTTTTATGTACCTCGGTACAAAAACATGATTGGGACATCCAGGGGATGTCCCGCAGAGGTTGTCCAGGGGACATCCCATCTGCTACAACCGTAGGTTGTCCCGTTCATGTCCCTGGTATTTCTGATATCCATTCTATTACATAAGAATCGTCGAAACTCATCAAAATGTTCATTGAAAATTCAAAGTTGATATTTTGTTTTAAAAATATTTGTTTTTCTTCTGGAAAATAACTATGAAGAAAATGGAAATATATCTAAAAAATTTCTGGGAAGTGACCATACCCATAATTTAAATTCTCAAGAATGGTACAAATTATACCCAAATCCCAAACATAATTGCATTTCGGTTTATGTGGTTTGGTCCTGTTTGGCTTTGGCAACATTGTTTGAATTCCTTGGTGATATGTCAAAAATGTTAACTTCACTTTGCATAATGTGCAAGTTTCTAACTTTTCTTTGTTCGAAGTTAAAAAATTAGCGGCATCCTTATTGTGTTTGACGATTTTTGTGAGCACTTGGAGCATTTTATCAGTTATATATGGCACGCCGTTCTACTTTTTATTCGACTTGACCGTAAACTTCCATTTAAATGTCACTTAATTTTTATGCGACTTGCGATAATGTAAACGGAATAGATATTATTGTCGTAAAGTGTAATTTCATTGCTAATAGCAATGTGAACTCTCATTTTCATGTCACATGCGCCTATCGATTTTATTTAAATTTCAATTGTATAATTTTCTTCGTTTGCGATATTGTTATGTTTTGTTTTGATGTCTGTGTCCGATTGTCTTACATTTTATCACTTACATCACGCATCATCGACATATCCAATGGCACTCAATATTTCTATTTCCATTCCACATGCATTATTTTGGTACTTTTATTTCCATTGCATACCATCGTAACTAACTCTTCATGAGCAATAAAAATACATATGACAAGAGAACTCGTGTAATGTCACATCTCCTCATATGGAAAAGAAACTCAAGTGACATTTAAATTCTTCCTGAATTAAATTGTGACTTTGATGTGCATGACAGTAGAGTGCAATAGATATTCAATCGACAAAAGAATGAAACAACATTTATATTAGACTTCCATACCTGCGGCATCATGTTAAAAAGTCCAACAGAAAAGAAACGGCATTTAGTTCATTTATTGACAATTCAACATTCACTGTATATCACAGTCGCAGGCCTCCAAGTGCCATTCAAATGCAACTCGCATTTAATTGTCACATTGATGTCCGCGACATCGAAGTGTAATGGAAACGCAAGTGACAAAAAAATAGAGTATCATTTAAATTTGACTTGGATACCTATGACATCAATGTGGACCATATAATGATATTGAATAATAAATGTATTCAAATTTCTATTACCAATAGAAATATACCATATGTCCAAGTCGCATAAAAATGCATGTCTCATTCAAATTGGTATCCCAAAGGCGTGCGTTACATTCATTTCGGGTTCAAAAATGAATTTAAATTGCTATAATCAATCGAAATGCATACGACAAGTCCAAGTACCATAAAAATACATGTCCCATTTAAATTGGTATCCCAATGGCGTACATTACATTTTATTTCGGCCTCAAAAATAAAATTATGAGCGAGATGATGGAGTAATTAATTCAATTTGTTTACAGTTCCTTTTTGGATTTGAGAAAAGACCAGGCGTGCCATACACCATTAAAAAGCTATAAAAATGATGTAATTAACTACATTCCATCGGTGAAGTATGGAATCTGTTTCAGTGTGTAAATGGTGCGAAAACGGAAAATACAGTAGCCCATTATCTTGAAATTTGGCAGGTGTTCATAATGCCAGTAACAACGCATCATGAAATTTTTGTTAGAGAAAAAAAAACAAATGGGGCTCCAAGGTTTTTTTTTTTAAAATTGGATTTTGGGTTTGGCCGGGGTTGAATTTTTAAATTAAGATTGAAGTGTTTTGTTGTGATCGTCGATTTTAAATTTGTATGTGGGTCTTATCGGGGTCGCAGTTCATGAACTTTCTGTCAAAATTCACAAATTCAAGATGGCGGCTCCTAGATGACGGACGACTTTTGTGATTATGGTCCGATTCTACTGAATATTGGTATATGGGGGTATTCGGCTTTGAAGATTATGAATTTTTTCAAATTTCATCAATTCAAGATGGTGGACGAGTTTTGTGATTATGATCCGATTCGATTAAAAATTAATATATTTGGTTTTCGGGGTCGGAGATTATTGCAAGATTTCACACGTACAAAACTAAAAAGCAGAAAATAAGTATGAAATAAAAAAAATATTTATACACCACGTTTTTGAAGCGGACCAAAAAGTATAAAATAATTTCTCCTAGCCACATACAGATTCTTAAAACGAAAAACGTGGAGCCCATGCAATAGATAATATACCACGCGCATGCACCCCATGTTTTTCGTTTAGGGAATGTATGTGGTTATCAGTGTCTATGGGGCTAGGAGAAATTATTTGATACTTTTTAGTCCGCTTTAAAAACATGGTATATGGAAAATATTTTTTATTTAATAATTATTCTGTTTGACGTGGGTTGTTGTTATTTCAAATCCCTATTACAAAATATTGACAGGGTGTGCAAAAATTCACTCCAGCGTGAATCAACTGCAGATTTTTTGAAAAATTATTGATTTGATTTTATCGTTAAAAAGTTGTGTGTTCCAATCAGTTGAATGGTATGAAGAAATCTAAAATATCTTATTGGGTTTCCGAGATATTTGGATATATTTCTATTTTTTTACTCCACCAACCATATTTTCAAAATGGTGGAAAACTGAATTGGGATATTCTTTTGAATTCCATGGGATCCAGAGCCCAATTGCGATGAACTTGGAATATGACTTTTTATCTCTTCAGGACCCCCATCACATACATTTGTTTAAACACTAAGAAGGGTTCAAAACCGACAAACGTTATTTTGAAAATTATTATACACCACAGAAAAAACTGTAGAATGAAATTGAAAATCTCCATGTTCGTATTCAAAATAAGTATAAATGAAAATCATTTTTGAAAACAAGCTTTCATTAAAATGCACCGAATAGAAAAACAAAATTTGTTAGGTTATTCTGTGAGTAACAGATTCAAAAATTTGATGCGTATGAATACATATTTTGTATTCAAAGTGAAAGCATTGCAAGGCAAGCTTTTGAATATCCTCAGTCATGAAATAACCTGCGTCACACATCTACAGATATAAAGTTTTTCGTATTAGTGCATTTAGATCAAAGCTTGTTTTTGAAGAAGTTTTTTATTTATATTTATTAATTTTTTTAATCATCCATAGAAAATTTCTTATAGGCACGTTTAAAATCCCCCGCCAACATTTTCCAATATATTTAGACCATTACTCCCAAAACCCTTGTAAAAGCATTAATTTTCACAGGAAAATCATGCCAACATGAGTTTTTAATTTAATATTCTTCAATGTTCAAACTCTACTGTAAGTAACACGTTCAAGCTGACCCTTTGAATCAACTTCTGTGGAAATGCACAGTTTATTTGTGGACAAATTGCATGTATGTATTTGTTTATGTGAATAAACATGAGTTGTCGGCAATTTCTTATATAACCGCTGCTGGAGGAACAAGTTGCTGCAGTTGTTAACAGTATTTATTACAACGCACATACATTGGAATAAAATAAAAAATAAATTTACCCCCGTTCTAGTCCAAAGAGAACAGAAGAAAGAAATGAGTCTCAAGAAGAAACATGGAAATAATACAAAGATTGTCAACTGATTTCGTACTTGTGCAGAAATTGATATAAATAAAACAATAAATATATAAATTCGTCATTACGACTCTGACGAATTTTTCTTTATTTGAAATTCAATTCCAATAAATACATTTTTTTATAAGAACGTAGAAGACATAGAGGTCATATGAACTTGTCAATTCATTTTAACCATTTGTATTTCCGGCGCGCAAATATAATTCTATGACGTGGCCTGCTACGACCTACGACTGAGTCCAGTCCATTATCCATGGGCACGATGTACTGAATACTCAGGCACAGTTTATAGCTAACTATAAACTGTGACTCAGGTGGCATTATTTTGAATGTCTATTTATGCGTATTCATCACAGACGTCTGTGGTATTCATCATTTGTCGTTAATGATTACTTTAGTAGTATTCAAGTTCTCAAATTGCCTTTTCGTCTGACTGAACCAGTACAGACCGAATGTCAGGGACGTGACAGAAGTGCGCGGATAATCTTTATGGCTCCATTTCCACTGAAGAAGAAATTGTCTAAATTAATTTTTTTGAATGGATGCGGCCGATACTTGATGAAAATCCGTGCTCAACAAAATGACAAAGACCTTCGGTCTCTGATTTTCAATAAAATGTGTTCACTAAACTACTACACGTGTTTCACTAACTCCACCTGATGTAGTGGTTTAGTTAACCCATTTTAGTGAAAATCAGATACCGAAGTGTCTTCGTCATTTCTTCAAAAGTTAATGCTAATCCTATCATTTCGAATCTTCAGCAATTGTGATTGGCATGAAAATTTTAATTTGCATTTCTGCATTCCAAGCAGCCCAGGAGGTCCATAAAGTGCACAATGCACGGTGTTATTTCAAAACTAGGCAGCCACGATAAGCAGTCTTGATTCTATCTGAATTCATGAAAAAACACATTAATTTATTTAACAAGAGAACAGTTCAAAAACTAGAATTTGATATTGAATTTTCACGCTGTTAGCCATACGGGCCCCTTTTTTTTATATTTTCAATACCACAACCAACCCTTGTTATATATCAGATGAAAGTTTTTTTTTTTGGCTGCCGACAAGATAGGTATGGGGAATTTCACGAAAGACAAATTCGCCCAGACCCCTTTTTTATATTTTCAGTACCACAACCAACCCTTGTTATATATCATATGAAAGTATTTTTTTTTGGGTTATGGTTGATTTTTAGGAGATTCTTCTGACAGCTGCAGACCAGATATGATATAGGGAATTCTCACGAAAGGCTTATTCGCCCAGACCATATCAAACGTTGCCATATTGTAGATGGATAAGATTTTTGGCGTAAAATTTGAAATAAACGTCGGAGCCTTGGTTAGTATTTCCCCTTTACGTTTTCGTTTTTCTAAGTGTACTCTGCCGAACCACTTTATTTGGTCTCAAAAGTGTATACCTAGACTGTGACACAAAAACATCGGTTTTTTATGTTTTGAAACAATTTATATTCGTCTTAATAAAAATCGAATTGCCTATAGTTCATAACGTTAATACCTAAAATTTAATGTATGATAATAACGAAATGTTATAAAACTTTAAAAAGAATTAATATTGGTGATCATTCACTGCTGATGTACTGTGTACAATGAAATATTCTTCTGGAGCATGCCTGAAATTCTCTTGAACCCCTTTTAATACTTTTATTATCTGAAACGCGTTGTTTTTTTGTAGAAACAAATTTAAGCTGGGGATTGATGAACCTGTTGTTAGTTTCTTTTTGACATTCAAATTCACTTTCTTTGGTGAGTATGCTGCTGCTGCAGAATTTTTATTCCATTTCCAAAATAAGTCAGGAATTCATGAATTCATTGGGAACATTATCACTCATATTCCATATAGGTTTGTTAAAATGAACTTTTGCCTTCGCTCCAAACATCTTGAAATAACAATAAAGATTAGATTTCAATGACTCTTCCCTTCCCTGGCCCTTTCTTCCCCCGGCAAACCTTAACACTTTCCAAGGCCCGGACTCGTTGAATCTCTTATAGTTCATTGTTGTATTTCAAATTTCGCGCCAAAAATCTTATCCATCTACAATATGGCAACGTTGGTATGGTTTGGGCGAATTAGTCTTTCGTGAATTCTCGAGATCGATATATCCCCGGAGCGTATACTTTTGGGAACAAAAAGTGCGAAGGAAATACATTATTCACATGTCACAAAATGAAACAGATGTTCGCGAGCGTGTACGCCCCTGGAACGATCGATGTCGAGGTCGATGACGAATGTCTTTCAAATTTGACTGCACAGTGCACAGAACTCGATAATCATAGATTTGTTCGCGTTCACAAAATAAACGGCAAAGATTAGAGGTTGATTCGACCTCTGACCATGGTAAGGTTAACATGTGGCGTTAACTGGTTGGAGGTCAAGTAAATGTATATTGTGAATGTCTGCCGTTTTATAACGTGCAATACAAAAATAATCTAAAAATTGTGAAAGTCGAAAAAAGTTTTGTGTATGAAATAGTCCCTTTCTTCTTTACGCCAGTAACCAGGCTGGATGACAACGGACTTGTCGGAAGAAGGGGCGCTCGGGCACTCGTGGTATCACTTCGAGTGAGACTTCCAGGGTGCCATACGAAGGGGGGCATGTGAGGTATTATTGCACGAGGCCCTCGGATCTGTGTAGATGGTTATATAACCGAGCACAAAAAAATGAACTAGAAGAAGAAGAAGAAGATTAGAGGTTAAACGGTCCGAAACTATCAGGAGCATGTGCAGTGTAACAGAAGCGTTTTTTCAGGGCTGTTATATACTTAGATCATATATGCTACGCTAGATACGGCACCTAGGTTATTGTTTTGGTAGGTTAGGTGGGGATCGGCGAACTCAAGCTATCGACAGGGCTACTATTCTCGAACCATAAGTGGAAATTTTCATACGAATAGAAAAGGATGTTCCGATGTGGAATATGTAAGTGGAAGACACAAAGCAATTCATATACGAAGAATATGATTCGAGAATAGCACCCCAGATACGTCCCCTCTTCACCCCCTCACATCTGTACCCCTGAAAGACCAAACAAACAACACGTAGCATATATTATCTAAGGTTATATATTCCATAGGTTTTGTGTTTTCGTTCCATTCAACTCGAGTTGTGTACCATACTTTTTCTACGACCGCATTCATTCCCATAAAAAATTAGGATTCTATTGAGTGAAAATATTTTCAATCAATCAATTAAATAACTACAAAGATAATTCAACTATTATAAGTTACTATATTACTTTTGATTGTAATAATTATTAATTGTAACTGTACAGTATTAAAAACAAGAAAGGGCTGGTTGGTTGTCTGATTTTTTGTATTTTCAAAAATAATACTATTGTTTTCTCTTATTGTAGCAGTATTATTAATGGCACATGTAATTTTTGATGAGTTGGCAGTCATGTTTTTCATTAAATTATCTACATAGCTCTCGGCCACTGCTGATGACCGCCAACCACCGTGTCCCTTTAATGCTAGCATATCGCCACCAGCACATGAATTGAGTATTGTTTGGGATCCGCTAAGCCCAGATACCTATTCTGCCACTAATTTTGGAATACTGCCGATTTTGTTTATTCCACAATCTGAAAACAGATCGTGGAAGGTTATAATCCCAAAAAAAGTGTAAAGAATTCATAATTGTTATGTCTGCATCACAAACTGTTCTCCTGTAGGTACCTACTGTACCATATATTCTTCTGAAAATTTGTAAATCTGATCTGATCCATGAGTATGTCCACAACCAATCTTTATTAATCTGTATTTATTACTACGGAAAATCAAAAGATTCAAAAGGTTATGTCTGCCAGGCATGGCATAACCTCTGGCCACGGTTCACAGTTTTTTGTGGTGTACAGGTATTGTGTGTGATGTTGGATGGACGATGATTATTTAGGAGATCCAAAATAATCTGCTGGCTATATCTAAATTCCCATAGTTCCAATTTATATAACTGTGGTTGGGCTAGTAGACAAATATATTATAATGAAAAAAATAAAATTTATAATCACATCTTCAAGTGTTTGAATTTCGCGCTAGTGTAACGTTGCCAATTACCGGGATTCTTCCCGAAAATCGGGAATTTCAACATGTGCCGGGAATTGTGTCGGGATTTTTACAATTGTGGGAAAAACCAGGAATTTTATTACTATTCGTAACTTCCGTTTGATTCGTAACACACTATGTCAGATATGTAGCATCAAGTTCATTATATTGAGCAGTCAGTCAGAAAACAGGACGCCGTAAGCTGCAACGCAAAAAGCTGCTATGTGAACATTGTGAACTCGACATAACATTTGGCTCTCGTCCACTGTCACGCATGATTTTATTTTTCTTTGCCTCAGTTATATTTTGTGGAAATAATTTCTCAAATTCCAATTTTTTTCGATATTTTCAAATTTAAATTCAAACTTGATTTGACCGTCACTTGAATAACTTGAATAATGATATCTGACCCCAAAAACTCATACATACCAGTTTTGAATATAATCTGACCATAATCACAAAACTCGTTCGCCATCCTGAAGTCGCCATCTTAAATTTATGGATTCTGACAAAAAATTCATAATCTCCGAACCTGAAAACCTTAAATTCCAATTTTGAATGAAATATGACCATCATCAGAAAACTCTTTCTCCATCTTGGGGCCGCCATCTTGAATTTATAAATTTTGACAAAAAATTCAAAATCTCCGACCACGAAAACCGTCGCGTACCATTTTTGAATCGAATGGGACCATAATCACAAAACTCGTCCCCAAAACGAATTTATGAATTTTGACAAAAATTTCAATATTTCGACCCCAAATACCCCCACATGGTACCAATTTTGAATCGAATCGGACCATAATCACAAAACTCGTCCGACATCTTGGAGCTACCATCTTAAATTTTTGAGAAATTCATAATCTCCGACCCCGAAAACCCCCATATACCAATTTTGAATCAAATCGGACCATAATTACAAATCTCGACTGCCATTTTGGAGCCGTTATTTTGTTTTTTTCTCTAACAATTCCATAAGGCAATGTCACCGGAATTATGAACACCTTCCAAATTTCAAATAAATCGGACGACTAGAAGTCGGTCAAAATTCACTTGCAAGATTTGACCCTAACGAACGATCTAACAAGTGAAACTAAAGAAAAGCTTGTAGAAAGATCAAAATGCCGACGACAATTGAGCGTACTGATCCTTGTAGCACTAAACTATTGCCAGCGCTTTCTGACATTTAGATGTGTGTCATAATAAGAAATAATACCGAGCAACTCCATGTGGCGAGTCTACATGCAGTTACATACGTTATTTCAGAATCAGATAACGGCCGTTGAATATTCGTTTGAAACTCAATTTCAATTGATTCTTCGATTTGGAAGCTGACCAGTCATTGAGAGATTCTGTAAATTTCCATAGGGCTAGTGACTGAAATTATTTTTGCTCATGATTCGTCAGTTCCTAACTTTCCTGCTAAATTCATTCATTCCATCTAGCGGTTGTCGAATAATCAATTGAAATTGTTCATGGATTTTTTACGGAATAAAGATTTGATACACGGAGTTGTCGGTCTTATTATGAGCTTGTTGGTTGAATAGAAAATGCCAACATACATACTTCAGACTAAATCTGTATACAAAAAAGTAAGCAAACTGTTTCTGGGTCTGTAGGAACATTACACAAAAAGTAGGATATAAAACGCAACATACATACCATAAACTGTTTATGCTGAAAACCTACTTTGGTTCTGTAAGAACACTATGGTGAAAAGTAGCACTGAATGGGAAAGGAATACCTACGATAAGTTTCTAACTAATTGAATCGTTTTTCTTCTCCTAGGAAAATCAATCAATCAAACTATATTTTTGAAACATTCAGAATGATATGGTATTTTGCTTTTTCACCCCTATTGCTCTAAAATTGTAATGTATGATTTTTTTCTCACTTCACCGGAGGAAGGTAGTAATTTACTTTCATATACTTCTTCAAATAGTGTGTGGTAGGCCTGGCCCTTTCTCAAAACTAAAAAGGTAAACAAATTGAATTATTTACTCCATCATCTCGCTCAGTATTTTATTTTTGAGGCCGAAATAAAATGTAATGTACGCCATTGGGATACCAATTTAAATGGGACATGTATTTTTATGCGACATCAACTTACGGTGTCTTTTGAACCCGAAATGAATGTAATGCACGCCTTTGGGATACCAATTTAAATGAGACATGCATTTTTATGCGACTTGGACATATGGTATCTTTCTATTGGTAATAGAAATTTGAATACATTTATTATTCAATATTATTATATGGTCCACATTGATGTCATAGGTATCCAAGTCGAATTCAAATGATACTCTATATTTTTGTCACTTGCGTTTCCATTACACTTCGATGTCGCGGACATCAATGTGACAATTAAATGCGAGTTGCATTTGAATGGCACTTGGAGGCCTGCGACTGTGATATACAGTGAATGTTGAATTGACAAAAAATTAATTGAATGCCGTTTCTTTTCTGTTCGACTTATTAACACGATGACGCAGGTATCGAAGTCTAATATGAATATTGTTTCTTTCTTTTGTCGATTACATATCTATGGGACTCTGTTGTCATGCACATCAAAGTCACAATCAACTTCAAGTGGAATTTAAATGGCACATGAATTCATATTACATATGAGGAGATGTACCCTTAGACGAGTTCTCTTGACACTTTCATTTTTATTGCACATTAAGGATTATTGGCGATGGTATGTAACGAAAATCAAGTACCGTAATAATGCATGTAGAATGGAAATGAAAAGGTAATATGGCATTATTTGAGGCCACATACCCTCAAGTGCCATGTTTGAATATTGCATAAAAATGTAATATATAATAAGAGGAACACCGGCGCCTGAATATTAATTCAACCTAGCTATCGAAATGCCATTTCAATTGGTTTTCAATATAATGGCTCCCAAGATAATTTCGGTGAGTCTCGTTTTCCTTGTAATTTCAAATGAAAACGATATTTCCATTTCGAATTGAAGGATGTTTCATGTATTCTGCCAATTGCTGCTAATGACAGTTATTCATTTATTTTGAATTTGTACATAACATTCATAGTACTACATGTGCCATCGAAAACATATCAAACTTTTTTGTTGAACAAACAGAATCAATTCCAATTGTTATTTGTAATTTAAATACCGGTTAACATAATAAAAATGAATTTTTGATAATTGTATACAAATGAATTTCCTGGCAAATTGATAGACCGGATGTCTTAGTAATTACTATTTCCAATAGGAAAATACAATCGAATTGTTATTAGCAATGAAATTACACTCAACGAAAATAATATCTATTCCGTTTATATTATCGCAAGTCGCATAAAAAAGAAGTGACATTTAAATGGGAGTTTACGGTCAAGTCGAATAAAAAGTAGAACGGCGTGCCATAGTTATAGTGTTGTGTATATCATAGTTGAAAAATTGAAAAATTAAGTTTAGTCTAAGGTTGGTAAAACAATTTTCAAAATATTGAATGTAATCTTCTGGATCAAAGACTGATTGTTCCAATAATATGGTTATTCGATTCTGAATATTATGTTTATAGTATATTCATTAATCTCTTATAGGTGCATATTGATATAATGGATCTTATGAGGAAGGTATCGTCAAAGCATGAGAGAAAAAATACACTGAGTAAATATTATAGGACAAGAAAACTTGGAAGACAAAATGAAGAATCTTGAGAGGCTTGTAGGAGGCCTTCTACCAGTCGATTAATGGCTGTAAATATGATAATCATATAACAAAACTTTTTTCAAGTTCAGATTGAAAAAAAAATTGATCGATGTGATTTAAGTTCTGAAAATTTGTCTAATAGTTCTTCCCTTTGAGAATTTAGCACTACATCAAGAGAAGACCTAGTTCAAAATTATCCTGTTGAGAACTTTCATAAAAATATTGAAAATTCAAATAATAACATAAATTCAAAGTTAACTGAATGGAACACAACATAACACAGGCGGCAATAATATTTGGTGAGTATTTTTATCTATCATTGTTAATCATAAGAGAGCTATTTTTTTCATTGTCAATTGAATTCCATCTGCAATAATATCTTTGTTACAGGATCTTCTGAAGCCATTGGCAATAAAAAACAGATTCAGTATGCTTCGCAGAAGTTTTTCAGGAGGACCAAGGAGAGAAGCCACAGAGAAAAAAATGAAATGCCTGCACCACCCTAATATGTGTACAACTTTCAACTGATTCGCCTAGTCTTTTTTTGTTAATTTATCATATTAACTTATATATATATATATATATATATATATATATATATATATATATATATATATATAGGATGAGTTTTTGTGTGTCGTTTTTTTATCATATTTTAACACAATATAACATTATTTCTGAATTAAACTCGTTTTGTGTTGAGAATATTTGGATTTAATTTTTTTCCATATTTTCCATGAAATTATTCAAATTGAAAGAATGAAAGAAAAGGATATCCGACGTCGTCCAAGGGATGTACCTCATATATCCCAGGGACAGAACTATGCCAAGTCTATGAATATCTGAATCAGAAAAAAATCCCTATAGCGCTCTACTTTGATTTAAGTCGAGCATTCGATACAGTCAATCACAACTTACTTCTCGAAAAACTTTATCGCAGCGGTGTTAGAGGTATAGCCAATGACTGGGCATCATCTTACTTACAAAATCGTTCGCAGATAGTTATGCTGGATTCTGTCAAATCCAATCCTCTGCAAGTTGAAATGGGAGTTCCTCAAGGATCAATCCTAGGTCCCCTGTTTTTTGTTATTTTCATGAATGATATTATATACTCTTGTACTTCTCCAAACAAAATGGTAATATATGCTGATGACACAAATCAACTGATAGCCGAAAATGATTTGGAAACATCTGTTAACAAATCAAATGATTGTGCACAAGAATTCCATCATTGGTGTTATAAGAACGGCTTATTGGTAAATACATCTAAAACACAGTATATGTTATTTTTACCAAAGAATGTTAGGTACGACTATAGTCCTTTGATCAAAATAGATCACATATCTATCAAGAGAGTGCTTGAAACTAAATTCTTAGGTGTCACTGTGGATCAAAACTAACATGGGAACCACATGTAGATAATATTGTATCAAGACTGAGCAGCGTTTGCTTTGTTATCAGGCAACTGAGGAATACAGTATCTTTGAATGTGCTCAAACTTGCATATCATGGGCTAGTGCAATCCGTTTTAACTTATGGTCTGATTTTTTGGGGTAACTCAAGTCATGCCTGTAGGGTTTTTATAATGCAGAAAAAAATAGTCAGATGCCTGGTGGGTGCGCACCCTCGTGAAAGCTGTCGACAAATCTTCGTCAAACTATCACTCCTCACCCTACCATGTCTGTATATACTTTTATTAACAATAAATATGAAAAAAGATGAGTCAAACTTTATACGAAACAATATGATTCATAATTATGATACCCGTCAAAGAGATGATCTCCGCGTGCCATTCTCACGACTTGCTGTAGCACAAAACTCACATTCTCATCAAGGTGTAATCTGTTATAACCGTGTGGTTAGTATCCTAGGAAATATCAAGAACTTCAATGAGTTTAAATTAAAACTATTCAATTATTTGAGTGCTAATGCTTTTTACTCGATGAAAGAATTTTTAGAATGTTAGTGATATAAGAGTATTCAAACTATGAATGTATTTAAACATAAATTTGTACTATAAATATTTTATCCTCTGCAGGTCTTGTATAAAGTCTGATTGTAATTGACCTGAATGAATGTGTATTTTTTATAATGTAAGAATTGTGAATGTATTTTAAAATGTATTTTAAAATTTTTGAATTTTTTCACTTTTAAATATTGTATCTGTTGACTAGTCTGATAAGTTTTTGTACTACCTGTGTAAAAATTTCAATGATGAATAAATTATCTATCTATCTATCTATCGATGTTCCTGGTATTGCCTACTTTGATTATAGAACATCCCTAGGATGTCCCTTTGATGTCCATTGTCGGGACTTGGTACATCCCTGGGACGGTGGAAAATAGATGTCCCTGGGACGTCCCTAGTATGTACCATGTCCCGACGAAGGAAATCCCTGGGACGTCCTAGTAGCAAATGAAGGAAGTCCCTAGGATGTACTTGTGTTGTTAGGGCTATGAATTCTAATTATCTCTGTTTCCGCGTTATCAAATAATGAGCACTGATGATTGGAAACATCAGCAACTTAACTCATCACCTGAAAACAATTATTGTTCAGAAATCATTAGCATATGCAGTAAAATAATTATCGTCGTTGCTAGATTCCACCTGATTCGTATAGAGGGTGAACAGCACTGGGCCCAAAATTGAACACTGATGAGGGACACCGATCTAAGCAGTTATTATCGACCGAAACTTGTCTCTCTCTCTCTCTCTGATCGCAGGATAACTGTGTTCACGATAGAGACAGATTCTCGTTACCCAGTTCTCAGGAAAAATCCGGGAAAAACCATCTGGATCTGGAAAATGATCTCAGGGAAGTAAACGGGGCAATAATCGATGCCTATGAATCGGGCTGCCCCATTCAAGGAAACAAAGTAGGGTTGCTCCTTGGTAGAATAATCATCTGTCAATATTGAGATCCGAGACAGAGGTTCTTCAAAAGAGCCAAGTGTTACGAAGACTGGCAGAGCTATACCGAGAAAATTACTTCCTACAACCAAGAGATAAGGAAAGCTAAGAGAAAATTCTACGAGGAGGACGAGTCTACACCCACAGCAGCAAGAGGAGGCGCAGGGTAGAGTCAATACAGCAATTGCACTGGGAAAGCCAAATGGAAAATCGGAAAATGAGGAGGAAATAGCACTGCTCTTGCTAGAAACTCAATTTCCTGGGAGCAAATACGTTCCTCTCAAAACAATACAGAAGACCCACGAAAAAGGACCATGAGCACTTTTCAGCCATTCAAAACACCAGGAGTCGATGGGAGCTTCCCAGCCCTACTTCAGAGGGAGCAAGAGAATACCCTACCAAGCGTAGTATATGAAGTAGCATAGAACTAGGATACATACGTCCCGCTCAAAACTCATCGGTTCACCATGATAGAGCTTCAGTCTTTCCAGATGATCAACCTTCATCTTACTCCTAGGGATGCGTCTGTAAACCACGCCATTGATCCCCTTTTTCACTTCGTACGATCTTTCCCAAAACGGTGTTAGTTTGGGGAATACACCCTTCTTCCGACGTGAGTTATACACCCGAACCTAGTCACCTTCTTTGATTCCTCCTGAATTGGCTTTCAAATCATAACGAGCTTTCATCCTGTTACCTGCCTGTACCTCTTGGAGTGCTTGATGACTCAATCACAAAGTCACAAGGAAAACGAAGGAGATAATAATTCCCATGGTCAGGGGCGGATCGTGAATTTGTGGGCCCTTGGGCTAATACTACCTAGGGGCCTACCTAATTACTCAATGGAAGGAATTTAATGGACATAGCCCTCAAAGAGAAGTGTTAACCGTAGACACGTGTTTTGGGCTCTCGGCCCTCATCAGTACGGTGAAGAAGTGCAAGGATGAACAACACTTGGTAGAAAACGACAAATCAACGGAGTCAACAAACAGAAGCCAGCCGCACATTTGTGGTTTCGGTTAGCAGACCCTGCATTCCAGGGCAACAACCAACGTCACCACGGAGGCAGCTATAGCTACCTGCGTGACATCCGAGTCCAGGATCATAGAGATGAAAGAGAGGAATATCGAGGGGACTATTAAACAAAATGGAAGGAATTTAATGGGCATAGCCCTCAAAGAGAGGTGTTAACCGTAGACACGTGTTTCGAGTTCTCGGCCCTCATCAGTACGTTGAAGAAGTGCAAGAATGAACAACACTTGGTAGAAAACGACAAATCAACGGAGTCAACAAACAGAAGCCAGTCGCACATTTGTGGTTTCGGTTAGCAGACCCTGCATTCCAGGGCAACAACCAACGTCACCACGCTATTTTGTCAAAAATGTTTTCTACAGTGATGTAGGTATACGGTATAGGAAAAAAATAGGACAATAAAATATTTTATTTATATAATATGATTTAGTATACAAACAGTAAATGTACGACATTATTATCACATTGTAAGTCCTTTGTTAAATCGCAATTTTCTAAATTTCTTTCTGCCTCAGTATTACCGTCCTTTTGCTGAACACCAATATCGTTCTCAGAGGGATCAGAGGGTTGCTGGTAGTCAAGATCTTGCACATTTTCATCACTGGTATTTATTTTCTGGTTTTCAAAATCTTGCACCTTTTCATCACTGATATTTTTTCCTGGTTTTGCGATTTTCTGCTTCCTTCGGTTAGATTCTCTTCGGATAAGATCCCTTCCTTTTCGCTAATTTAAAGAAAGTTCAAATTTTTGCACATTTTTTTTTCTCGATCTAACTTTTATATTTTAACAAACCTAATGCTTGAACCCGAATAAACCTTTTTTTTACAATACATTTATTTTTGTAGGTAGCTGGTTTATGGAGGGGCGCAAATGCCAGCATGATGAGAGCAGTGGCGGGTTCGTCTGCCCAGCTGACAACGTTTGCCCTCATTAAAGATAAACTGAAAGAATACGAAATATTCAACCGTCATCCAGTATTGTTATCCTTTTTGGCCAGTATTGTTGGTGGTGTGAACCAATGTATTATGATGAACCCATTCGATTTAGTTTCGATACGTCTCTATAATCAAGGTAAGATCAATCAGTCTGCTGTTGCTGTATAGTTGATATCTTAACAATTGCTTATTATAAGAGCATTATCAGATCACATGTATCCTTAGAATTATAGTACCATAAAAGTTAGCAAAATGGGTGATCCTGGAACCCCTATAAAGCAAGCAAAACCACTTGCTCAAAAATCGTTTAAACCTAGGCCAATATTTGTCGTGAATTTGAGAATACAAAAAATTGGTCGCGCTTTAATTTTTTTATAGGGGGGTGGTTGTGCTAACTTGATATAGAGTTACCACTACATTAAATTTACGACAGGACGTCAAATTTCCAAATTATTGTTATTAAAATATGTCGAATAATTGTCGAGATCCATTGGACATGATAAAAATGTACTAACATTTATTTTGAAAAAAAGATACGTATTTTTATGGATATTTCCTGATGTCCATGAAAATTTCGAGTTCTTGGCAACATCGCATTCATATGACTGCATAAGATTTGTGCATTTTACATGGAAAGGCAAAATATTAGTGTCTTACAATTTTGAATTAATATTTTCAGAGTTGTTTTTAAACAATGATTGATTCTAAACTTGGAATTAGTTTATCACTTGAACAATTTTTCTTAAAACCGAAAATCAATTTAACAATTGACCACAACATCAATTGTCGTGCAAATTTAGAATTTCCTGAAGCAGAAGAAAGGTTGATAACGATGAATTGATTGCAAATTTTTTATTACTCCCTGCATCTCGATTCAATAGTGTTTTTGGGACGAATTTCCTTCACGCGACTTGCGGTAGGTGTTTACTGGTGGAAAATGTAACGTAAGAAAGAAGCGTTATGCCCCCTCCATGCGACTTTCTCTCTCTGTCTCTTTCTATTATATACGAGCATGTGTGACAACTTCACCTGGTCCTGTCAGATTAAATGTCAACGCAATCAATTCCTATAGGGAAATAGGAAATGCAAAATTGATGAAATGAGGAATTTTGAACTCACTACATACAGTGATTTGATATTTAAATTCAAATATTTTTTAAAAGGAAAAAATTTAATTTCGATGGACGTATAAATATATAATTATTTATACGTCCATGCCATACCATGGCAATCAGTGATTTTTTTGTATATATTTCAGGTTTTTCAAGATCAGTGATTTAATCAGATAATAAGACCGCAAATCGCACTCAGTAAAATTTCCTGCAAAATGCTTTCTCGAAAATTTCAAAATTTTTTGAGCGATAAAACCCCACATATATATTACCACGATAAAACCCCTAGCACATATGATATTACCATCGATAAAACCCCTAGCACATATGATATTACCATCGATAAAACCCCTAGCACATATGATATTACCATCGATAAAACCCCTAGCACATATGATATTACCCTCGATAAAACTTATGATATTAATAACCTCGATACATGAGCGGTAGGATATCTATGCGAATACAAGTCGGATATTATCGTTGAGTAATAATACGTAGAAGATATTTTTGTTTCTTTTATATTTCTATATAACGTGTGTTTAGATGATTATATCCTTTTTTGGACTGAATTTCTTGTTTTTTGTATGCCGAAGTTGGATTAATGGTTTACTGTAGCGGATGAGTTTGGAAAATGGATATATAGGTATAGTATATTGTAGTATTACGTGACGATTTCTACCAGTCAACACCTACCGCAAGCCGCGTAAAGGAACTTCATTCCTGACGGGGGTCCCCCGACCACACAGGTTTTTTTTTTTTTTTCAGAACAATTGTCGATTTACCAAAACATAATTGTCGTGCAGTTTTTTAATTTCCCCAAGCAGAAGAACGGCACACATTTTTTTTCCTAGAGGTGGCTGTGCTAACTTGACATCACTATGTATCAGTTGAAATTTTTTTCTTACAACCAATAACTCACCTAAAAATGGTCGAATGACCAAATCATAATTGTCGTGCAAATTTTGAATGTTCTGTAGCAAAAAAATGTTTAAGAACAACGAATTAATTGAAAATTATATTTTGTTGAAATTCACCATGGTATATTTCAACATGCATGTATCTCGGTTGAATATTATTTTTTCCAGCCTAAAATTCACGTAACAATTGAAGACGCGAGAAGGTGTTATGTTACAAAATTTTCAATTAAAGGTCGGATTGATTACCATTTCAGCAACAATTTCTACCTTTTTTTCTTCTGAAAGAGGCGTTCTTCCTGATCTTGGAGTATCTTTCAGCGTACCAGTTGCTTGGAGCTTATTTGAAAGTTTGCGCAAATATGACCTCAAAATAGGATTCTCGGGAAATCTATCATTACACATACGGACTGCTAGATGATAATTTCTTCCAGCTTCTCCAAATATCAAAACTGCTTCAAATTCATCGTCTAAACTACGAGCCATGATCACACTTTTCATAAAAGGATTTAGGCGCTCAACAGACTATTTGACAGTTAGCAGTTCAGTTTGACAGTAAACAAGATGTTACCGCGACAACGATTTTTTCCAATGCAAACTTGATTGGAAGCAACATTAGTGTTTTTGGTTAGGTTTGAAATGACCAAAATGTCATTTTTCAAACGTTAATATTTCGAAAACAATTGAATTTAGGAGTAAAGGGTATAAGAGAACACTGTTGAGAATTTCGAAAATGGAATAATATGTTCTATTTAAAGAAATTATTGAAGATGCCGCTCAGCCGCTATTTTAAAACTTTTAGCTGTGATTTTCTCATGAATAAAAACTTTTTAACAAAAAATTAAACCGACGAAAAAATCAACTGAAAAGCAAAAAATAAAATAAATCTTCTTAGTCAAATGATAATTGAGCTCCTAAACTAATGTAAGTAACTGATTTTGAGTCGGCGCCAAACAAACAATTATCGAAGAATTATGAAAGAAGTCATCAAAACGCAGCCGTGCATCTCGCTGCCATCATTTTACGCTTCACCTAATTCAATTGCTAGTTTGTTTGGCGCCGACTCAAAATCAGTTACTTACATTATTAGTTTAGGAGCTCAATTATCATTTAGACTAAGAAGGTTTAATTTATTTTTACTTCTCAGTTGATTTTTTCGTCGGTTTAATTTTTTGTTAAAAAGTTTTTATTTTTTACTTTTCAGTTCCGTATTACGTCGGTTAAATTTTTTGTAAAAAAGTTTTTATTTTTAAATTTTTTGTGGCTTAAGTCTACCAATTACTACCTACTTGTTTTTTGATTATTTCCAAAATACTTATTTACCCACCTTACTTCAACTATTACCAGTTAAATAATATGATTATATACTTTTACTATTTGTTGTAATATAAATTATTTTCGTTGTTCTGGTTAGTTTATTTCATTACTTTGTATATCATTCCACCCTCTCATAAAATATACTGATTTTGTGTGTGCCAATGTTCACTAGTGAAAAATCAATTATCCCCTATTTTTCTACCCGTAAGGGTGGCTAATTCCTTTCGAAATCCAAATATAAGGTATACCCTATCTATTAAAAAAAGAATCATCCAAATCGAAGAACCCAGTACAAAGTTATGCCTGATAGAATCGGTTAACGGACCAGAATTAAGGGGTGAGTGATCAATATCCTTCATTTCGCTACCCTTAGGGGTGGATTTTATCTTTTAAATTCAAATGGGACCAAATTCGAAGTACACCCTATCCACTGAAAAAATAATTATCGGAATCGGACGCCTCAGTAAAAAGTTATGCGTGATCATACATAAAAAAATATGATGGAAAAACATAAAATATACGGGTCGAATAGAGAACCTCCTCCTTTTTGGTTTTGTCGGTTAAAAAGTAGGTTTTTATGTCCTATGTAAGCCCTCCAAATTTCGTTGCGATATACCAGGTGGTTCAAAAATTTGTTAGGGGGGGAACGGACTTTAGACAAGCACTGTATATTCGCCCTTTGAATTCTACCGAAAAAACATTTCAAGACTTGTATTAATGAATTTTTCCTAATAAATGACAGACAAGATAATTAATATTGTAATCATTTTCTACGTTAGTAACTTTACAGGCCTCAAAAATCGTGTAGATATTCTAATGCGTATATTATTACATTCATTGGCTTGTTTTTTGTTACTGTTTGCCATCTCTACTATATCAATTTCTAATTCTGTTTCTATTTTTAGGTGTTGGTAAAAATGGGAAAGGACTTCTGTACAATGGCATAATAGATGCATTTATCAAAATAAATAAATCAGAAGGATTCCTCGGTTTCTACAAAGGAGTCACCGCTAGTTATTTGAGGTTAGCTCCTCATTCTGCATTGACTTTGGTGTTTTGGGATATTTTAATTGATTTACAAGCAAAATATCTAGATTAACGAAATTATTACTTAAAGAATTTAGGAAATTAATACTTATTCAAATTACTGGATTTTAGAATGATTCCAATAAAAAACCTTTTAGATAAAATATATGAAATGATTTACTGAATATTGGACAATATTTATTATAATTAGAGACAGTGTGAAAAAATAGACTTGTAATATTGATTCAAGAGTCTGTATCAAGTAAAGTTCGTTTTACAGATTGTCAAAAAGTGATTCAGAAATCTGACCAATTCCTGTGGCTATTATTTCAAGTAGTATTATTCAAATTATATAAAATAAATTATTGAAATATTCGTATGATATTACTTCTCATATCTACGTTCTATACCATGAGGCATTATTATTGATTCAATACATCTTTGAATGAAAATGTTTGAACATTTTTTGTATGTATTATTGAATAGGTGATTCCAATCTATTTTGTTATTAATCAAACTTTTTATCAATGATGACGCCATCACAATGTTCGTGGTGAACGATGGTCATTTGTCAATTTTCATTTGTGGTTATGGCGTGGAGTCCCTGTTGATTTGTGTTTATAGTTTTGGCGGTCGAGAGTCGAGCTATTTGAAGAAAAAATTAATGATTTCTTTAGACTTGTGAAATACAAATATGATGTTCCACTCGGGGAATAATTTTTCATGGACAAGTAAGTACTATTACTTTTATCTAGCACTTCTGATCATCTTGCAGTGACGCTATCTTTACCTAGATTATATTTTCACATATATTTCTTGTAAATTGTATGAAAACAAGTAACTAAATAATGTCAAAATCTATTCTCGAAAAAACAAGCAAAAGCTATAGGTACAGAAAAATTAGAAACACGTTTAATAGTGCTCCAAAACTTGTGGAAGTGCCTATACTCAATGCATTTTACCAGAGGATGTAAGAAAATAAAAATCTGACATAGACTGTAGTCGAAGTGAAAGAGATTTCAGTGAAGTACATTTTCTCAAATGTGTTCCTATTATTTAAAAAAACATTGTTTCAATGTAACATGTCAACCATATACGGATGTTTTTTTTAATGTGAATTGATTTACTTGTTATAGTAATAGAAAATTAATAAGTTAATATTATTTGCAGCTGTGACAAGGAACCCCCTTGTCACATTCCTCCTTGAAGGAGGAATTCCATATGCCGTACCATAACTGCAGCAGAAATTGAAAATGTTATTAAGGCGTGGTTTAGGGGCCAGTGATGGCTAAGGAGGGTGTGATAGGCGACGAAATCTTATGGATTCGTTTTTTATTCATTTCATTCCTTGTGTTCCTATATAGGGTGTGGTAGCTTTTAAGTTATGTACATTTTATTAAAATAGGCCTTATCAAATTATAACTTATTTAAAATGTGTAGAACTATTTGAATTCAATTGAAAAATTTGGGTTATATTAAAAACAATCCCAAGATGAGGTGAAGAACAACTAAATTCAGATAACACACAAGTTATGAAAGTCGTTCCCAGGAAAAAACAAATTCTCTATATGATAGCAAAGAGAAACATTTCAGAGGTTTATTTATATTTAATATTGAGAATTACGGTTGAGTATTTTCATTTGATTATGCAAGTACTAGTGAAATACATTTTTTATTCGTACTTTGGAAATTGTGATTGAAAATATTCTCAGTAATGTATGTAAATAGCCAAAAATTTTCCCAACATCCATTATACTCTCCATAAAAACACAATTTCACTTGAATCAATTTTTTTGTTTATCCTGATCATTACACACTTATAACTTTGCAGTAAAAATATTTTGTGATATTCTAACAATTACCTATATATTTTTTCAATCTACATTGCAGCTCAATACAGGATATTCCATAACTATGCTAAAAGACTGCTTCCAATATTTTCTGATATAACTGCAGTTCCATTGCCGACGTTTCGACGTTTATTTATCGTCTTCTTCAGAGCTTCAAGGTCTGCACATCATCAGTCCCATACGTATTTCCAATTAAGGCAATTTTTTAAAATTTGGACCACTTTTATTGTCCTTGTTCCCGCTAAACCAAATCTCCAATTAACTTGAAGGACGCAATTTCTACATAATGGTCGAAAATCCGGGATTTTTGTACTTCATTGGAAATACGTATGGGACTCTGTGCAGATCTTGAAGCCCTGAAAAAGACGATAAATAAACGTCGAAATGTCGGAAATTTTCTACCAATGTTACAATGAAACAAATATGATTTTGGTATATTTGTAATCAATTATATAAACAATTTTATTCAGTTATACGGAATGTCAGAAATCTTCTAAACATATCTTGGAAATATCTAAATAAAAAAGTGAACACAACTTCTCATCTAAAGTAATAGCAACACAGTTAGTATATATAATTAAAAATCTTATTTTCAATCTATACATATATAAGTATCAACAGTGCATAAATTTTATTCAACTGAAGTAACACATTCTAAAACCATTTTCCCAAATAATTTCTAAATAGACAAATTTTTTCTTTATTTGACGGTGATAAAAAATTTTCTTTAAGTGATTCTTAACCTATTATTCACAAAATATAACAAATGTTACGAAACATCAACTACCTCTTCTGAAAAACGAAAACTAAAACATTGGAAAAAGGATAATAATCTTCGGCACGTTTTGGTCAATCTTTCTGACTCTCTTTCAATCAAAATTGAAGAATATTCCAGGTGTTTTCAGAGAGGACAAAATCACATGCCAGAGTTCGTTGTAACTTTCAATGCCACTATTTATTGAAAATAATAAGATAATCTCATTAGGGAGTGAACAAGTGGTAAAACAATGAAATTAAGAAACAAAAGTCCGACAAGATTTGCTTTAGCAAAATCTAACAAGAAGCGGAAGACATTTCCTTTTATTCTCAATCAGAATCTCAATCAAGTCAAAGGACCGAACAAAGGTGAATATCTATCCTGTTTTCAATCACAATATTTTTCATCAACCACTACATCCATTTAAGCAGCAATTCAAAATAGGGAATTGTTTTTCCAAAGTAGGTCAATCCAGAAGATATGGAACACACTGGACTGAATTATGACTCAGGACATATGGAATAAATGCATAAAGACTGGATAAGAGTATTAGAAAATAGATTTTTTGTTTTCAGCAAACTTCAGCTAGGTGATGAGACTACCCAAAATCAGCTAACTACAAGAATAATTGGGAGACATCAGTCCAACCATGGAGCTTATAGTCTAATCGACAAGTTGAAAATAGTCTAAAATAGAGATACTGCTCTTAAAATTATGTGAGATAGCTCATTGGATCCGGAATAACGCCTAGAAAAATGTGCCAAAAGCGTGTATTAGCACATAAAAAATTGCAAAAGTTATAAACAATTAAAGATGAAAAAAAATGGCATTTCGTTTTTTGCCAATATTTCATAAAGTATTAATATTTAAGAAATTTCTGAAAAAGGAGAAAATTTCCAGTAAAAAACTCCCAGCTCCCGGAACTCTATCTCCATTATTTATAATTTAAATTTAACTCTGAAAATGGGTCTCCGCGCGACATTTTTAGGTTGCGCGCGCGGCGTCTAAAGTGAGTACGACACATTAATTAATTTATTTAAGGTATTAAATTATTTTTTTAATTTGAAAAAATTATGGTGTATTCGGAACACTATAAATAATTTATTCACGTTGGAAATTTTACTTAAAGTTAATTTTTCAACAAGTTAAACAATTGTTAACTAACAAAATTTTCTCGAACTTCTGTCTTAATTGAAATGATTTTTTTTTTTTAAATAATGGTCGTAAAAATGTTTCGCTTTGTAGAGCCTTTCTTATATACATACTTAAAAAGATCACGCCATAAAAGTTAAAAAAATATTCATACTTTGTTTATAATAATTTTTGTACTTGAACAAAAACTAAAAAATCCAAGTAATGTTGTTATTTTTTTCTTAATCATATTATCGTTTTTTCATAAACATTTTTTTCACAACAACATTATATTACAAATATGATTTAAAAAAAAAATATTTCCTTAACAATTTTTAATTGTTTATAATCGTTTTTTTATATTTCTATTGTTTAAATAATTATTTAAGAATTTTTTTTTTCTAAAAATCATAATTGACAGTCCTCTATAAAGTAACAAAAAAAAAATTTTTATCAACAATTCCATTGTGTATTAACTTACCAATTTGTTATAAACAAATTTTTAACGTTGAAAAGGGAAACATTCTTAATTGAATATTGATAGAAAGATTTTAATGTCAGAAAACACTAATGTATTGAAGACCTAGTGAATGCGATGTCTCTCTTGCGTCAATGTTACGAATGATTTCTGGTGAGTACTCTCTTTTGGAAAACATTCTTCTTTGCCTCATTCATCTTAATGAGTTTTTAATTGAGACTGGAATAGAAAATCAAATAACTATCTGAATGAAAATGCAAATTTTCAATTTCAGATTTTTTCTTTTGAGTTAGGGACTTTTCAGAATATCTAACAGATGTAGTTCAATGTCCAGCGTGGCTTTAGCCGGGGAAGTAGTTGTTTTCTGTTAGACATTCACAAAAAATAACTTCATTTTTATCGGTGATTTTTCAATTCACAGAAAAATCTTTCTATCAATATTCAATTGAGAATGTTTCCCTTTTCAACATGAATACCCCACAAGAGGTTATCTTGACGATGGAAGATAGTGACTAAAGTTTATCTTTCACTCGCAGATGATTCCACATCTGATTTTATGAACATCCTGTTCATATTTTCAACAAATTAAATTTTTAACTTTGTTAGATTTTTTTTCTGAAACTTCTAAAATTTATAAAAACAACCATATATAACAAAGTATAGAAAAAAAAAACAAATTTTTATTGTACTTTGAGAATTGGAATTGGGAAAAATTGGGAATTTTTTTTTTCTATACTTTGTTATATAAAATTTAAAAAAAAAAAGTTAAAAATTTGTTTATAACAAATAGGTAAGTTAAAAAAATTGTTGATAAAAAAAATAATTTTTTTGTTACTTTATAGAGGACTGTCAATTATGATTTTCAGAAAAAAAATAATTTCTCAACTAATTATTTAAACAAAAGAAATAAAAAAAAAACTATTATAAACAATAAAAAATTGTTACTAAGGATTTTTTTTTAAATCATAATATTTGTAATATAATGGAGTTGTGAAAAAAAAATTTTTAAAAATATTGAAATAATCAATTTGTTTATAAAAAATGTATCAACAAATGTTTTTTTTTAAAAATTTTTTTAAAAAAAAAAATGATTAAAAAAAAAATTTTTTTTAAATTTAAGGATTTTTTAGTTTTTGTTCAAGTACAAAAATTATTATAAACAAAGTATGAATATTTTTTCAACTTTTATGGCGTGATCTTGTTAAGTATGTATATAAGAAAGGCTCTACGAAGCGAAAAAATGTTACGACAATTATTTAAACATTTTTTTTCATTTACAATTAAGACAGAAGTTCGAGAAAATTTTGTTAGTTAACAATTGTTTAACTTGTTGAAAAATTAACTTAAAGTAAAATTTTCAACGGGAATAAATTATTTATAGTGTTCAGAATACACCATAATTTTTTCAAATATAAAAAAAATATTTAATACCTTAAATAAATTATTTTAATGTGTCGTACTCGCTTTTGACGCCGCGCGCGCAACCTAAAAATGTCGCGCGGAGACCCATTTTCAGCGTTAAATTAAAATTATAAATAATGGAGATAGAGTTCCGGGAAATTTCCTCCTCTTTCAGAATCTTTTTTTGAAATTTCTTAAATATTAATAGTTTATGAAATATTGGCAAAAAACGAAATGCCATTTTTTTCATCTTTAATTGTTTATAACTTTTGCAATTTTTTATGTGCTAATACACGCTTTTGGCACATTTTTCTAGGCGTTATTCCGGATCCAATGAGCTATCACACATAATTTCAAGAACAGTATCTCTATTTTAGACCATTTTCAACTTGTCGATTAGACTATTATACTAACAGAGAGACTGAGCCAACCGAGTCGGCAGTTTCTGACTACTGTTGGTGGCAGGAGCTAACCTAACCTGAATTGACTGGCAATACCAATAACAATTTCAGCTCTCAGCCTCTGCATTGGTATAAACTTCATGGTATTCTTCAATAGAATATTTGTGAAAGCAGGTTATATTTAGACCATAGAAAAATCTGGACAATGAAAGGAAAGACTATTGAAATCATTTTTCCATAGTTCTCAATAAGTTTTTCAAGCCATGATCATAAAAAAATTAATATATTGAATGTAAACTTTGAGTCATAATGAAATTAAGTAATTCAAATGAACGAGTTTGGTTACCAACTTGAAAAATATTAAATCTGTGCAATATGTAAGAAGGTGTGTTATTGTCATAAAGATAAACAGATATACACATGTTCCACAGTATGTTACACAGATACAATTTCTATATTTCAATACAGAAAGCTTGAAAAAGGACTGGTTAGTTCAACTTCTCCAAGAATGTATAATTTTATAGGTATATTTGCATATATTGAGAATATCTGCATGTAAAATATTCCTTTGGGTGCTATTTTGTCTACACAATCTAATTTTTTCTCACTCTCTGTGTTGAAATAGAAAATACAAATTACGGTTCACTTGGTCTCTAAACTCTAAATCAACATAGGTTCCAAAACCTTGCTTCCTCCCAACTGCACTGTATAATAAATTCCATAATGATACCCAAATGATATCAGGATAACTTAGTACAACGAATCTAGCCTACAGCTGAAAGCCGACCGGACCACAGTAAGCCAAGTGAACTTGTCATATTTTGATACAGCCAGTGTTTCATTTCCCCCAATATCACTGCTCCATTAAAATTGCACCCAATTACTATTTGTTGGAGGTTGACTTTGAGGTGGAGCACTGAAAAAAAAAGTATATAAATCAAGTAGTTGTGTTTGTTTCAGGGGGTATTTTGCTTGGGTAAGTTTCAACTTCCTTGAAAAAAATATGAGAACATATACAGGGTGTCCCTGGATTTCCTCTTTTCCTCTCGGGAATGTATAGATGGGGTAAAAATATCACCAGTACTTCATAGAACTTTTGTTCCTAAAAGCCTTCGTTACCAAGTTACGGGCCCTCAAAGTTACAAAATGAAAAATGTTTTTCTTTGATAACTTTCAAAGTGAATATTCAAAATCATCTAAATTTTGGTGATTGACTGAACAAATGAATTCCATTCGATGAGCTTTCATGCAGGAGTCAGTTGTTTTGCTACAAAGTCAGGAACAGACTACCCCCAATGGTCCACACCCCAAAACTTTGAAATGACTGGGATTTAACAATATGTTTTAACAAAAAAAGATTACCTGTACAATTTCCTAAATGAAAGTATTCGTGTGGAAAATCGATCGGAGCAACGATTTTTGATAAAAATGCATTTTTGCTGACGACATCCAACCTGAGATGTCTACCATTATTCGAAAAAATCAATTTGTAATGAAAATAGAAATGATAGGTACAATGTTCATAACGAATTTTTATCATGCAAACACGTTTACCTTACAAAATTCATGGTGTAAATAATCAATCGCAAGCCTCAAGAGCAAACATAAATGCAAAATCCGATACAAAAACTGCTCGATATGACCCTTGTCTCTCTCAATACATTTTCTTAGTCGGCGCAAACACCCTCTCTGCACTTGAAATAGCATGCCAGGGTCGTTTCGTATGGCTTCACAATGTAATGTAATTCTATTCAACAAGGCATCTCTGGCAAGGCAACGAGGCTTTTTAGATGCCCCCACAGAAAGAACTCCAATGGATTTAAATCCGGAGACCGCGGTGGCCATGAATATGGCCCACCTCTACCAATCCATCTATTGGGGAAAATCTGGTTCAGATGGTCCCGCACAATCAAACTAAAATGAGGAGGAGTGACATCATGCATATCTGCATATTCGTTGAATGTAAACTGTTTGGCTATATCAAAACACTTCCTATTAGAATATTGACAATACAATGACAATGCACCACTCAACAAAACAAAATCGCATTCCAGTTGTCATTTTTTATCCACACTAATTTTATTTCTTTCTACGAGGTGTTTTTGTCAACATCTGTGGAAGAAATGGAACATAAATTTATTCACCGGATATTCATCACCTATTCATGTGCAGCCGTTTTTGTAGTTTATTCGTTTGCTTTTTATTAATTATGTCTTCCGATCTGCGTTTTTTCAGCTAAATTTATCTTCGGGTTAAAGATTTTCTCCCATGAAATTATACTTATCAGTGAAACTCCTCAACATTTAAGTTGTGAATACGAATTTGAAACATCCAAATGTTGAGTTTCATGAGATTCAGATAACACAAAACAAAACGTGCTTATTCCATGCCTACATACAAAATATGGACTGAATTCGATATTTCATAGTAGAGTAGCTTGTTAGTTCCAAAACACCACGAATCTACATAACTTGATATTTCATTTGAAAAAATATCTACATTGTGAATGAAACTTTCAACCATACTGTACTTTTTGTTTACGACTTTATTTCAGCATATTTTGTATTATCCCTGTTATAAATGTTGTTGAATTAACGTTAGCATTAGTATTTCTACTGTGAAAATTTTTCATTTCAAATAATGGTGGACGATTGATTTTGATGTCGTCGAGTAAAACTGAATTTTTATTAAGAATCATTGTTCCGATCGACTTTCCACACGAGTACTTTTATTCAGAAAATTGTCTACGTAACCTTATTTTGTTGAAAACTATTGAAAAATTATATGTCATTTCAAAGTTTTGGGGTGAGGACCATCGGGGGTAGTCCGTTCCTGACTTTGTAGCAAAACAACTGACTCCTGCATAATAGCTCATCGAAGGAATTCATTTGTTCAGTCAATCACCAAAATTTAGTTGATTTTGAATATTCACTTTGAAAGTTATCAAAGAAAAACATTTTTCTTTTTGTAACTTTGAGGGCCCGTAACTTGGTAACGAAGGCTTTTAGGAACAAAAGTTATATGAAGTACTGGTGATATTTTGACCCCATCTATACATTCCCGAGAGGCAAAGAGGAAGTCCAGGGACACCCTGTATATTCCATATTTGAATAATAACAATTTGTTTTATGAATTGCATATTGCTCACTAATAGTCCTTTTATAGTATTTTTATTTAACATCGGCCTATTTGTGTGACTTGCGCTTATTCAAATTCAAATTGAATAGCACTGTTTCCGTTATCAACTACAAATCCCTAGGATAATAACCACAAGAAAGATAGCTGTTAAATGCGGATCTGCAAAAATGGATCCATAAAAAATGTACCAGAATGTTTATCAAGTGATAAATATTCAAAAACTGTCACGGCCATCAAAAAAGGTTCACTGCATTGGACTTGTAACCTCTGCTTAAAATCCGTTACAAAAAATTCCTAGGGAAACAATCAGAAAACTGACCATACTCCAAAAAGAGATTTCACTATTACAGAACTAGAAAAAATGGAAAAGAAGCATGATGAAGTACTGAAAGAGTATGAATACCAGCTAATAGTGAATCAGGAACTTTGGACTGAAATAAATCTATTAAAACATGAAGTTGAGATTCTTAAAAACAAAGAACATCATGAGAAAAACATAGTACCATCAAAGCACTGAAAACAGTAAGAGAAGTGGACAACAGAGAAAGAGAAAAGAAAAATATAATAAAGTACCAAATAATGAATATGCAGGTGAAGATGCTATCAAAAGAATAACTGAAATTTTAACCACTAATTGATACAACAAAAATCAAAGTTTTGAGAATTGGAAGAGAGAGTGCTGAAAAAAAAGACCAATAAAAGTTTTTTTTAAAATTCCAAAAAAAAATTTCCATTGGATTGGACAAAACACAAAGCAAGATAGCAGAGGACAAAACTTTGGAGAGTTGAAATGCAAAGAAGAATAACTGAAGAAGAAAGTAATCTTAGAATAAAATATTTTAGAGATGTTCCAAGAATAATAAAATTAGAAAATTCACAGTTGAAAAAAACTCAAGTTGCTCAGCTTCAGTCGCGACTCAAAAGAAGCCACTTTATTAGAAGAAACTACCTTACCTGTAAATTAGGTGTTACATCAAAATATACAATGTATAAAAAATTAAACATCAGAGATTTAAGCTCAACTGGAGACTCCAAATAAGAAACCAGATGTCATATGCCTCATTGGACATTGGCCTCATTGCACATGGGACATCTTCAATCGTAAAAAATGTGTTACTACAATTCAATGAAACAAAAATTGAGTATCTGACAAGCTTCATAATGTTAATTCAACTATAGATCATTTCGTATTATAGACGAAAGGTTTGTCTCCAATGTGCAGTCTTTCATATGCATTTCTCACCTATTTCCTGCTGATGTGAATTCTCCCCATGTATCTGCTGTTGCACCATCAGGTTTGGATGAATGAGCAGGTGAACCAGCGGGGGAGCTACCAGGGGGTGCAGGCAGCCTGCCCCCTGGAGGAGGAGGCAACAACCCCAAACCTCCACCATTTCCAGACTTCAGTTTTGTTCTCGAACTACCTTCTGAGCCATCTTTCTTTGTTATTTTCATATTTATTTTGATTGTTTCTCCTTCCTTGAAACCCAAATCGAGACCCGGACCGCAGGCAGGCTCTTCGTTGATTTGTTTTTCCTTCTTCACCCATTTGAAGTGATCTTGTAGTGCCACATTCAAATCGAAAGAGTCAGATCTATCTCCAAAGCCAACACCAATAAATGCAGTTCGACCTTGAAATATTCCCGGTTATGACATGTTATTTAAAGAACTAACCTATATTCCTTCTTTATATAAACTCAAACTTTGTATATTTATTCATATAGTCAGAAAAAAGATGAAACATTCTAATCTAATTTTAGATTTATAGGAAAATAAAATTCAAAATAAAATTGATTTCTTTCTCACTTTCATTTGATTTCTCCTTCTGATTGTGCGAATTGATTTTTATTACCCTCACTATCAACTTAGACTATTTTCTCTACTATAAACTACAGTTATAAACTACAATGTTTTTTGGGAAATATAATTACTATTGGCCACGTTTATACCGTATGTGAATTTAGTAACCTTACCAAGTGTATGTGACCAAATTCAAACCAAATGTTTTAGTAATCGTTTATTTACATCGTGTTTTGTCAAATGATTAATTAACCAACTTGGTTCTGGTTTGGTATTTATTGTCATGTAACCAAGAGAAAGGTTGGAAACTCTGCTATCTAATTCGGAATTGTTTCATCTGTCAATGACAATGTCGGGATGTCAGTGAGCTCAGGCTCAGTCATTTTAAATTTCATTTGTTCAGCATTTTTTGTAAAGCCCCTACTCAACATGTCTTTTTCAAGGCTCTTGTAAATGTCTAGGTGTTTGAATTTTTTGCCATCCAAAATTGAAATAATTTTCTTGTCCAAAAATATTTGGAGAAACGCACTAGTTTCTGCATCTGTCCAATTAATATCTTGGACTTTTTTATAGGAGGTTAGGTTCGGTTAGGAATCACAAAACATATTTTTCACTAACTCTCTCTTGCTCTGTTTTTTATGGCTATTGTTTCCATTCGGTTCATTCAGCCAGTGCGATAACCACAACAGAACGGTTAGCAATCTTTCAAACCAAAATTTACAGTCACGGTGAGTAAAACTTATCATACTGTTTACACCATCTTAGTCAACTTAGTATTATAGTCTAGTACACAACAAATTTCGGTACCAAACCAAGCTAGTTACTTGACCAAGTGCACAGTTTATACCACACTGACTAACAGAATTTGGTTGGAATATAATCATTAGTCTACATACCAAGACACGTATAAACGTGGCCATTATCTAATATTAGAATTTATATCTTATTTATGTTCAAAATTTCATGAGATCTTGCTTCATATCAATGGATATCCTTTTTTTCCATGGTAGAAAAACTGGTCAGTGCAAAGAATCAAATAACATTGTCAAATGGATTTCTCTCGAATATAATTGCACCTACTGATCTAAACGAGAAATCATCATTGTTGAAACTTCAAACTCCTCAAAAATCATTTCATAAATGATAAACTTCACTTCATCATAAGATATTCCACAGCTTTACTAAACCTAACCTAATCCTTGTTTTAAATAAATCGCTTTCGATATTTTGCAATAGGTAATTGAATATGAATAACCTATCATGAAGAAAGGCTATATACTGATTTGTTGAAAATATAAACAGGATGTTCATAAAATATACTATTTTCAATATTGGCAAAAATCTGTAGGACTTCGGTCAATTGCCTTTTGTATTATAATCTATTTATAGTTCAATAAACGCATATATTATTATTATTTTGGCAAAATATATGTACTTCAATATAGGGATATGAGACATACTGAGCATCTGGAGAAAAATATATTTGAAGAGAAGGAATAATTTCAACAAATATGCTTCATTACAAGGTCTCCAAACTCACCATATCTGTTATTGCACCTCATTTTGATTATTGTAGCACCATAATTTTTCTTACAATGAGCAAATGAAATATTTCAAATTTAAAATTAAAAATAATCTGTTTTGTTTTCTTCAAAATGAATAGATGCATTTAAAAGGGAATAAATATTCAAAGTATATAAAAAATAATATATTAATAATATAATTTCAAAATGAATTTTTTAACAGTTTTATTATGGGTGAGTAATGGTCCTTAGATTAATATGGATCAACAATAGTTGACATAGGTGTCAACTAATAGTGCTATGATGACTATATAGATGATGAAATTTGTTTATCTCTTTGCACCAATCAGAAGCAATATCCTTTGATCAAAATTAAACTGAAACTTGACAACCAGGTAACGCCCCTGTCAACTGACGGTGTCAATATGTCAACTATTGGGAATTTTTCAAACACCATTGAAAATACCACTGGTTGAGAAGAGCTGGCCCAACAGACGTCCTGTCCAAATTTATATATTCCCTAAAACATTTTTCCGCGTATATTTTTTTTGTGTTGTTCCATCTAGGTTATGCTTTTGACTCTGCCCGCTTCTCGTTATCCCGTTTTTTCGTTATCCCGATTCATAGTATATATATATATATATATATATATATATAAAAAACTCTTCAAGAATAATCGTCCAGGTAAAAGGTGGTATAGAAGCTTTTAAAATCAAAATGAAAGCATTCTTCTTCAACCTTCCCCAAAACTTGGCTGCCTCCAGAGCTTGAGCTTCATTTGCCAAGGCACAATGAATAGATGGTTCTCTGAAGTTTATAATTACCTCAGAATAAAAAACATCTTCGAAAATTTCAATGCTGATGAAACAGCTGCCTTGTTGAAGAAGAGGAAAGGTTTTGACTATAGAGGAGACACCGCTGCAGGCATTTTGGCTTCACCAATGATAAATATATATAGTGGGAAACTATCTCAGTTTAGAGAAACTAATGATAAAGAAATCCGCACAATATTTTATTTTCAGTTTCTGTGAAGGAAATAATTGAACTTGAAGGATGATATTTGGATGAACAATAATAATTGATAAGGCATAGTATTTTAATTTGGTACTAATTGAAACATTTTATCATTAATAGGTTGCAAATTGTTTTGCCATTAGGTACTTCAATAACTTGTTTTATGTTGTCGTCTTGATGGAAAATTCATTCAAATATCCAGTTATGCACCTTCACTAAGTTTCAATTAATGAAAATAAAAAGTTATATTTTTCATATTTCGATGTTGGACCTAAATTGCCAGGGCAGCTCCAAGATCTTTTCTTTAAAGTTATGAGATTAAATTATCAAATTATTCTCAGAACGTTAATGTTTTCCCAAAACTGATAATATATATAATATTGATAGTTGGACTCCCGCGTCCAGCTTGTCTTTTGTTGGAATCCTAAGTCAAAACGTTGTACTCTAAAACACTTTTGGAGATACATCCGCTCAAAAATCACGAATCAGCTTGTTTTGTTTCGTGGCAAAAAAGTAAACAAAATACTTAGTTGTTACTTTATTTTATCATATAGATTTTGCAACAACAATAAACATTATTTCATCAAAAATTGGCCTTTATTCAATAGTAAACGAATGTCTGTATTGTTGGGGTTAGATCGGTCATTTTATAAATTACTCATAGGTATTACGCCAAAATATCGTTTGGTGTTTTTCCAAACTATATGTTTGGTGTAGATTGACTAAATCCAATATCTATATTATAAAAATGAATTGCTCAATTCCTTGCATAACTTGAGAATGGCTGGACCGATATGACTATTTTGTTTTAATTGTTCGTAATAGTTCCAAGAAGGTTTTTAGAGAAAGAAAAATTGGAAAATTAGGAGAATTCATTTTATTATGGGATTTTTGTATGAACTCAAGACAATAATTCACGATTTGAACGATGGATATGCGTAATTATTTTTTTGTTTTGTTTGATATGGTCCTGGAAAGTTTTCAGGAAAAAAAATTCGGGACAATTACATAGGAAAGTCGAAAAATTCGGACAAACTGCAAAAATCATAATTTTTGTATGCACTCTCGATCATAACTGACAATAGAAAAGACATATTTGGTTGCTTGTTTTTTTAAAGTTGGTACATCTAAGTGTTTTTCCATGGAGATGATTTTTATACTACTAGACACTAGACGGCGCTAGAGAATATTTTCGCGTTATTCATAACGGGATAATCTGATAACCACGGGTTAACAGGATAACAAGAAATGGCTTAATGGGAAAAAAATTTGACAGTTCTAACAACCATTCAAATTCTGTCATTTTGTGTCATAAGAAACAATTTCACCCAATCATGTCAACATTACACTGATAATTGCATTCAGTGCAATTATCAATCACTATGACAACACGATTGAGTTTGACAACTTCATTCCAAATAAATTTCAAAATGTGACGTTTTGGCAATGCGAATGTTCAAAGTATAAATGCGCTAATCAAAGAAAAAATTCCCAGAAATACAACCTACAGTCACAAATATATTTGGGGAATATTTATGGAATTTTGCTGCCAACGAGAATATGAATTAAATGAACATAGAAGCTTAGAAGATATGGCGTTGATACTAAAAGATTGGGCGGTCAATATGAGAAAGAAAGACGGGACCGAATTTAAAGAAGCAACGGTGAAGAGAATGTGGAACGTTTCATGCAAACTTTTGCAAGAAAAGTACTATAATGACTATAATATTATGATTGACCCGTTAAACAATATAGTATTTAAACCAGCCCGCGATGCAATCAGGAAGAAACTGCAAGCAGATCCATGTAAACGTAAGTCCAGTTTTAGTTTCGTTAAATTTGAGTTAACAAAATAATATTGCTATGGAATGAAAATACTCCTGAAGGTCTTATGCGTAAATTTTACCATATTTCTGCTGTAGAATTAGCGTGGCGAGGAGGAGAGGCAGTTGCTTGTCTGGTGGATTTTTTTCATATCGAGAAAAATAACGCTGACTCTCCAACAAATCGCATTGAATACAATCCGGTGTTCAGTAAAACGTGCCAAGGTGGTTCTAAAAGCTGTACAAGTAGTAAATGGTTGGTTTCCGGTATTGAAAGACAAAGCTGCCCTGTACGTCTTTTTCATAAACTGATATCAAAACGAGGCGACAATATTACCTCACCACGACTGTTCTTAAAACCAAATCGACACTGGAAAAATGAAACTGACAAATGGTACGATAATGTACCTGTTGGGAGAAATACAATAAATGGATGGACTAAATCTGCTGCTGAGGCAATTGGCTTGAATGTAAAGGACAAAAAGATAACAAATCACTCGAATAGATCCACTGCTGTTGCGAATTGGCAAAAAGTGGTGTAGAAGAACAACAATTGCTGAAAATTACTGGTCATAGCAATCAAAATTCTATAAAACCATACTTAAATCTCGATCAAGAACACCACAACAAGATCATAAATATTATGCGTGGTAATAGATCTTCTATAGTAGAGAACAGCAACGAATCTAATGTTAAGTTAAATTTTAATAATTGTACTTTCACTAACTGTACTTTAATAAATAAATAAATGTTTCATTGTGTTGAGTTATAAATTTTTTTGTCAAAAAATTTTCCGTTGAATATCCCTTGGACATTGACAAATGCCTCCTAATTTTTTGAAAAATTTCTCATGCTCGTTGCTTGGTTACCAAGGAACGAGCTTTCTATTGTCATAAAATTATCTCGTCTATTATCAATGTCCTAGGGATATTACTACTGATAACGAAACCACGGTATAAAGGGAAACAGTTTAACAGGCTCACAGCGGGTTAACAGGATAATGGGAAATGGGTTAATAGGATAACGGGAAGGGGGCAGAGTCACAAGCATAACCTAAATGGAACAATACAAAGAAAAACAAGATTTTTTTTTTAGTTTTCAGGAAAAAAAAATTGGGAATATAGAAATGTTGGCAGGACGTCTAATGGGTCAGCTAGTATGTTAAAAATTATTGAATGAATGTGGTTTTTTGTGGAGGAACAACATTTCTTGACATGTTTTTTGGGTAACCCTCCACACTTGTATAGATTTTCCTGATTATATTTTCATTTTCAGACTGTGGAAGGTTACCCAAAAAACATGTCAAGATATGTTAAAAATATTACAAAAAGTGTTTTGAAATTGGGGAGTATTTTCTAGAAATTTGAAAATATTTGAGCTAGCTCCGTTTTGTATTTGGGTTCAGGAGTCAAAAATATGCATTGCAAAACAGCAAGTCTCCAGGCGCATGAGCTCAACAATCGGATATTTAGCGAGAGGTAGTCTGTGATATTACCTGAAAAGAGTCTTACATACCATTATCATCCATTATACGTAGAACAAAGTAACGTGATGAATCATTGACAGACTCGATTGCAACACTAGGATATGTATCGATGGGACATTTGGCGAAGAGCTCCCCAGAATTTTTATCTTCAAGTTTGATGGCAAGTTCGTTACCTTTCGATATTAATCGCAAACGACCAGTCCATGTCGGCTCAGCTAGGTTCCAATCTGCGGCCCTTGTAAGGAAAAATTACTATCAAAAGAGGAATTAACTATATCACAAGAATAATTATTCATATATCAATTTCTAGGGAAGAAACAAGGAAGTGGGCGGATTTGAAGATAAAATAGTGAATAAAAAATACCTGTATCCTCTATTTGTTGATCTAGGAGGTATATTGAATACAAAAACCTCTGGTTTGACCAGTAAAACGCTTTCATAGCTTTCCATTAAGAAGATTTTTTTCCCCTATAAAATTTTACACAAAATACTTCTTGAATGCAATACTTGAATTTAGAAATATCAATACGTCAATGTCAGTGGAATGTGGAAAATGGAATGTGGTTGACAGCTGACAGCTGTCGAGATGCCACTGACAAATTATAGGTTCGTTCGTTTGATCTTTAAAAATAAACTGATTTAACAAAGTGTGTCTATTGTGACATTTGATTTGTTGCTGTGTTTTATTGTGATTCAGAGGAGAATAGTTTGGATGCTCTCCAATAAAACGGTATTGATAGGTTACAAACGTGACATTCCAATAGGGGAGTGCCGCACAAAAAAACCTTCAAAAACTTCTGCATCTCCAATTGTAATAATTTCATCAGGGTTCAGGGTTGTGTAGAGAATCACAAACTGAATATGCTGGATCATTTATTTTCAGTCCCAAAGTGTTTATATTTTTTAGTTATATTAAAAGGGATTTTTTTCTCTATATCTCGAGTGTTGGTGCCTGTCTCAATCTGGTTTGTGCTTTCGTGCATTAACGACTGTCATCTGTCAATATTTTTTTCCAGAATATTGTTTGTGCTACCAACAGTTCACATATTTACACAGAAAATCTCTATGAATGACACATTTGATACTAGAAATTTATAAGCGCTTCATGACCAAAAGTAATTGAATTGGTATATCAAAATGTCGATTTTCTATACAAACAAAGTCAAACAATTGCCATTGGAGAGGCAGAACTTTTGAAGGTGTTTTTTTAAGTTGGCAACTTATGCTGCACTCCCCTATACCCAGTTTTGAATCTAAGGCCCGGTTGTTCAATGCGAGTTTAAACCGTTGATTATCTAAACTCGGATTATTAATTAACTATGGATTAGAACGTTATTCATTTTTCAATGAAAAACTAATCCTGGATTCCTTAACTCATTGTTTTTATATGTTGGCAACACATTTTTCCGCTTGTACCTTCATTCGGACCGTTCAGAAACATCAACATTGAATCAAACTTAACCTAAGAATTCGTAGTTTTGTCAAAAGTATACAGAAAAATTGATCGAAAACAGCCAAGTGTATTGTATAAATTGTTAGGCGTCTCTTAAGAAAAAAATTACTCATAATTTCACTCGTAAAAAAATTCCAAGATATTGTAGAATGCAAAAAACGGACGCAGTTACTAATTCGCTAAAATTGAAGTTAGGGCTAAGTAATGAATACAATATCATCTACGGAGGTCCCAAAAAAAAGGAATAGCATCTTAACAATAAAAGACAAAATTTCTACTTGGGCTCTGTCCAAAGCAGATTTTGTAGATTTACAAAAACGATCATTCGAAGAACACAAGTTGAAATTAATACACATGAAAGAAAAACACCAACTTTCCTTGGAACTACAAAGGAAGGAGTATAATCTAGAGAAAACCCATATGATTGAGAAATATAAACAAACATTATCTTTGAAACATAACTCATCAACCATCAATAAATCAACTTTTGGTTGAGATTCCTGAGAACAGATCATGTTTTTCATTTTGCATTTGTGATGATTTAATTTCAGTTTTTTATGTCAAACGTTTTTGGTATGAAAAATCAAGATTTGATTTTTATTTGGAAGTTTATTTTTTGTTATGATTTTGCCTTTGTAGTGAGGGCTGATTTTTTGTATTTCTGTTAGTTGCGGACGATTTCTTTAGGCAAGCGAAATCTATTCAAAAATTATTTTTCTGTCCATTCTTCCAAATGGTTTCTAGGTACCGTAATTTCGGGTGACTTTGGCTTACTTGAATTCAAAGAATGTCTACGATAATTTGTAAAAATAAATTGGTATTATTATTATATACCAAAATATTGATCTTTGACCACTCTTTCAAATTAGCTATTTCAAATTGTGATTAAGACTTTGTGGATATATAAAAAAACATGGTGTGCAAAGTCACCCGCATATTGAGGGCTGGCTGACCCATGGCTTAAATTTTGGGTAATTTTAAAGTAATCCGACAGATAAAATAAGCAAAATAAATTTGTCCATAAAAAGATGATTTCATTTTTAATCATCATAAATGAGTAAAAAAACATTGCTAATTGCAGACAAATTTTATGCAAGTTGAATTTGGTTCCAAATGACTCCTGAATGGAATACAGTGTTGCAGGTATATATACAATAGAATCACGAAAAATCAATTCGATTAAGAAACAAGCTTAAATTTTTTATAATTAATAAAGTCTATTTCTGAAAATTAGCCAAAGTCAGCCAGCTGGGTTAAAGTCACCCGAAATTACGGTACATTGTCTAAATATGGGTATCTTTCTTCTTGGGGCAATATTATAAAAAAAATTTCAAAAAAATCGTCTGTCTGTTATATCTACGAACATCTTTGCAGTCGGGTATAAAACAAAAATATTCAACACAATAATAATTTTCAGAATAGTCTATTGAAATGTCAAACAATCAAATACCTAGGTTAGAATCGGCAAATTATCTCCTTAAACCCCCGAATTCATGAGATTAACTTAAACCATTGTTAAACTAGGTTTATCTCATAAACCCGTATTGAACAACCGAAACAAAATTGGTAATCCTGGTTTAAGCCAAATCACTTGGTCATCCTCGATTGAACAACCGGGCCTAAACTTCTAAACATTGAATCAGTTGGATTCAAGGGAGTCCACCCCAAACACGATGAAGGGTAAATGTACGCTCAAACTACTAATGACATTATGGCGAATGCTATCAAATTCCTGATACGTCCTAAATTTTACTAAATCATTTGGTACGCCTATGGAATTTCTCGTAATAGCTTCGCTTTGAGCGCCTATGAGAGGCTCTGTTTATTGAGTGGGGGAAGGACAAACATGCTGTCTCAGTCTCAAGAGTGAATGCACTCTAGCCTTAGCCTATGCTTCTCAGCAAATCGTGTCCACTCGTGTTTTCCCACGAGGCTACATTCAGGCTATGCGGAACGCCGAGCCCGGAAATGTCAAATTCAAGTGTGTCAGCCAATCATAACCTTTCAAATATTTGATGTGTTGTGATCATAGACATTATAACTGATGGACTGGCCGTCACGTGACTTTAACACACAGTTCCTGGAGAACTATATCAGAGAGAGAGATGTTGTGAAGGATAGAAATGAGACAAGGGAAAAGATACAAATTGGCTATGGAATTACATTGGAAAAACCTATTTTTTTTTCAAGGAAAAAATATTGACTACTTTGAATGAGATGAGTTTTGAAAAAGTTCAAGGAATCACAGTGAGGAACTTTATGCGACATATTTTCATGATATCTTTCAGAAAGAAAATAATTCCATTGGGCCTCCATCTGAAAAAAAATATTTTTTAATTCTCTTTCAAAGTTTTCAGAAAGTTCAGGACTGAACAACATATTGATTATTAAATTTATATTCGATATAATGAATTTAGAAGTGCAATTGAACTAAATGGGGAACTCCGGCGATTTCAAAATTCGTTATCAATAAATGCCTACCTACATCAAAAACGTTTATGTAATCTATGAAATTTCGTGCCTGTAAAAAAAATTACCCAATTATTTTTGAGAAATACCAAGGAAAAAAGTACGTGTTATTGGGAATGAAAGTGATATTTTTTCGATCGAGCATGACGGAGATCGACGGACAATCCGTAGGGAAAGTCTGTCTCATTTCAGCCTGGCGCTGTAAAAGTATAGGTACTTTTGCTCCAGCGGAGTAAAAATATGCTGTTACTCCAACGGAGTTAAAATTCCATGTATATTTATAACGTTTGAAGAAAACATTATTCAATTTGAAAACATATGTCTGCGTTTGTTCTCGGAAAAAAGGAAAATTTTGTGAATCAAATAAATCACATTATACTTTTATAAATATTATTAACCAACATTAGTTTAAGCAATTGCTCGGGAAAAAACATCTAATTCTACCCCCGAATCGAACAAAATCCTACCACCCCCTATGATACTAATAATACAGGCACAAATATAAATACAAGCACAAAAATAAAACGAAGTTATATAAACAAAAGAAGTCACGTAAAATGTTACTAGTTTGTGCATGACTGAGAAATTAAATTAAAATGTTCTCATAAGTTCAATCACTACCGGCACTACATGTTACTCACCACTCACCTATGATATTTCACCTCCAGCACTTTTTTGTATGTAACTACACAATTGTAGGCTGCACACGAAGAATGCATAGGTATTCAAGAATGTTCATAACTTGTCAAACAGTTCAGAAACACCACACGAAAACACATATAAGCAATATACGAAACCACAGTTTATAGCTAAAGATACAGTTCGCCCACTTGGCGTCTGATTTGTATCCCTCGCGCATGCCGCGGAAAAATTCCCGTATTAGTAACACAGAACACGCGATGCGCGAGGGATACAAATCAGACAACAGACGCCAAGTGAGCGAAGTGTATCTTTAGCTATAAACTGTGACGAAACCAATGTTTTGCCTGAATTCATTCTGTCCTTTTTCACAACCAGTGCAAATTATTATATGTTTATGGTTGTGATTGGCTCAAACAAATTGGTTTGACATCACAGAACTCATAAATATATAAAAAATGAGTTCTGTGCTCCGCACAGTCATAGATACATTCAAGCACTCGCAGAGAAAAAAATAGAATGAAAGCACAGAAAGTCATGCATTTTCCCCATCATATGTCTTATGTCAAAACCTGCGCTTTATTCGTATAGCCCATACACCAATGAGTTATAATCGGCGTTTTATTGCATTTGATTCGGCATGGACTTTTTTGAACTCGATTTGATTCGATGTTTAAGGGCGGGTGGTATCACCTCTGATCATCTTTGTGTTTGTAATCTGTATTTACCGTTTTATTAGAGAGCATTCGAACTCTTAACAATTCTCCACTGAAATACACACTAAAACACAGCTACAATCACGGATATGACATGACAATCTATGGCAAATTGACGTGTACAAAGATGGAAATGATTTAAAAGATACTGAAAATTCTAATTCTCACAATTATTATTACTAGTTTTTTCTAACATAGGTTTGTATACATACTATATACCTCAATGTATTCAGTTCCCATTATTTCATACAAGTAATTTATTCAGTATTAGGAATACATTTTGAAAAATGGACTTTCGATTTAGCCCCAAATCATTTGATAATGAATCAATTTTAGGTCAGTCTTTCCTTTAATATATCATGGAGGAGGAACTATTGTCTTCTGGAAGTAAAAAAAGTGCATTGTCCCAATTTTTCACGAGAATTTCACAGGTAAATACACCAAATTTAAACACTGACATATTTCCTTGTTTTATTTATGTTTCATCAAATAAACCCAGATTCATCAGAGTACTCTGGATAAATGGACACCCTACAATCATGCCCGATGGGGAAGCACAATAGTGCTTCTCATACTTTTTGGCCTACGAATTATCTCTATGCAGGTATTACAATAAGCCTTGTGTTTTAGTGGTACCAAGGAGTGGTGGACAGGACAGTACCATGGCGAAAGCTCCGTTGGTTATCAGCAATTCTACTCTTCCTAGGTTTCATGGCCAGAGTGCTTTTAGCACAGGTATAAATTACACAAAATGTTGCTTCATGTTTATCATCTCGCTTCTGGGTTGAATGTGAGAGTTTCCAAAGGCAAGATATTCAAGTAGCTTGTATCCACCACCTTGAGAACAACTGTTTGTTAATAATTATAGATTTGATAATTAGTTTTATCAGTAATAGCTAGTACCCGTGACTTCGTCCGCGTATAATTTGTATTTTTTCCTGTTTTTCTTTGTGTGGTTCCATCTAGCTTATGCCTGTGCTTTGCCTGCTTTCCCTGTATCCCGTTATCTTGTTTGGGTGGCATAATTGATTTGACATAGAAAGTGATGCTTTGTGATGTCTATTACAAATTCCCTAACCCGTTTTCACCCCTGCAGCGATGGAATTGTCAAAAAAAGTTGAACATGATTCATTAATTTGTGACAGAGAGCCAAAACACCAATTTTTATGATTCTAACTTGTAAACTAACGAAACTCTCATAAAAAAATTCATCCTCCATTTCACCCTTTAGGGGTTGAATTTCTAAAAGTACTTTTTTGTAACAAAGATCTCAAATACCAATTTTTATGATCCTAAATTAAAAACTAACAGAACCCCCATAAAAATGTTCACCCCCCATTTCACTCCTTTAGGGGTTGAATTTCTAAAAACTCTGAAACACGTATTTCTTTATTTGTAACAAAGACCTCAAATACTAATTTGTACGACCCTAACTTAAAAACCAACGGAACCCCCATAAAATATTCACCCCTATAGTGGTTAAATTTTGAAAAAACCCTGAAACCATATTTCTTTATTTGTAACAAAGACCACAAATACCAATTTTTATGAACCAAACTTTAAAAAACTAATGTGCTCCTATACAAACTTTCAACCCCTTTAGGGTTGAAAAGATACCAATTTCCATGACTCTAACTTCAAAACTAACGGTACTCTCACTTTCACCCCCCTTTTCACCCCTTTGGGGATGAAGTATCAAAGAAGCTTTTCTTAGTCGTTACCTGTGTCATCATAGGAATATACTATCAAAATTTCAGCGGTATGGGCGTTGATCTTAAATTTATTTATTTGGTATAGACGGGAAAATCCCTATTGTTACAAGAAGTTGTACTTAACTTAAAACTTAAAAAAGAAAAAATACATTCAAAAATCTAAAGAGAAATTATGAACTCTTGAAAGCCAGTGAAAAATCAAGATCTGAAGCATTAGCTTCCTTAATATTCTTGACATTGGACTATTAAATCCATAATTAGTAAGATATGAGGTCTCTACAAAAACAGTTTTATTATCCCTTGTTACTCTTTGTTTGGCTCTCAGATTAATTGAGGAGAGAAGTTCTGGGCAATTTATTTGGCCTGACAGTAATTTGAATAGAAATATTAGATCAGCTTGAGTCCGTTTGTTTTCCAGTGTGGTTGGGTGTAATATGGAACGATGGTCCATTTGAAAGCCCTATTTGTAGGAAAAAATTTATTTTGGATTCTTTCCAGTGATGTTTTGTAAACTGAATAGGAGGGACACCACACAATGGATGCATATTCCAAGTGTGACCTTATTAATGAACAATAAAAAAAATTCATTGTATTTTCTGAAAAGTCTTTTCTGATCCTGCCTACATAAGTTTCAGTGATTTCAAGGTTATTTTGTTAATATGGATGGAAAATGAATCAGTCCTTCAGGACAAGTACTTTATGTATAGATTAGAATAACAATCTTTATTAACAAGTTCGCTGCTCATGGAATATTAGAGAGGCATCCCTGGTGCTGCATACCATTGCGACGTGAGCACTGAGATTAGTTTTTTTATGTGAAGCGCTAATTGAAGCCTAGTTGCCGTCACGAATTTTCTTTATTTTTCATTATTCACAACAAATGGAATGTTTCAGTGTTGGAGGTTTTTCCAACCAACTATTGCACAATTGGTTCATTAGCAGAAGGTTCAGGATCACATTGAGTGCTATCATTTTCCTCAGCGTTTTCTTCGAAGTCCTCCGCAACCTCTGCACCACCCCATTCATTACCAGAGTCTTGTTAAGGCTCCTTTTTCCATTCGGAAAAAAAGCTAATGTAAGCATTTGGTCTTCAGTTAATCGTTTCATGTTTCGGATTTTTTATCTTTTTGATCCCGATTGGCCAGGAGCCGTAACATCTGCCATTGTGGGATCCTCAGACAATTAAATTCAGAACCACGCTTGAATAATTTCCCCTTTGAAAGTGCTCCTATGTCGGCAAAAGCTCAACTGCAGTACTCAGCCTTTTGCATGCGATGTAATAAAATGTTTCCTCCTCTGACACATATGCGGCCTGCGCACTCCCATACAAATGCTCATGACGATACAGTGTCGGCATGAGCAATGAGCAGCAAACGCGTTAAATAGAGATATTATATGCAAACTTCTGATAATACCAAAAAAATCATAATTTGATGAATAAAATGTCTAGTGTAACAAATAAACTACAGTCAACTCGGCTATAACGAACGGGTTAATGACTAATAAATGGTTCATTATACAGGGTGTTCGCTATAAAGAAAATATGTATGTAGTACATGCATCCTGGTAGATTTGTTATACACTTTATTTACAACATTACGACTGCTTACAGTGTTTCAGATTGAAAATTCAGTAATCCTTTTTTGTTCCCTTCTTTTTTTAAGCATATCTTTAGTTGTATTTATGTCTAGAAGCTGAAGCGAGTTCAAAACTTGGGTATTTTCAGAGTATTCAATTTGCACATAGTTCATCACACTTTCACAGATAGAGCGTTGAAATAGGGGAATCCCACCGGTCGACTGTGGTAGTTAAATTTCGCAAATTATCATTGCGCTTGATTGAACAATTTTTCCTCAGTAGTTCATTTATGAGGTTATATGTTTCACGGACTCAATTTGTAATAGCCGAGTTCATTATATTCAAACAAAAATGCATAGTGTATATATAATGAGTGATCGTTATAGCCCAGTTTGACTGTATATTTGTTGGAATTGGATAAAGAAGTTTATTTGTTTAGTTTTCTTTAATATACTTCTGAAGGTTGGATTCAAATTTACCCGATGTTAAACTTTCCTGATTAATGAGTAAATATCAAATCAAAATTTCAAATAAACCTAGAGGTACCCTAGATGAGATACATCATATAGGGAGTAGATGATATTCGAGCTCTAGCTTCTATATCATCAACGAGCGATTAAATGCTGTATGAAGTTATCCACGTCCAAAGCTAATTTGAATTTGGAAGCAAGTTCAATCAGCTTAACCCCGATCGACTATATCCCGTGCTTCTAATGCTTGTTTGTACCGAGACACGGTATACTGATTCCTTCCCGCGCAAGGAGGATTAAAATAAAGGCACTCTGTAAAGAATCTGTACCCAATCGCTACATACGGAGCAAAACGATACCGTACCGCCAAGTTAGGGAGCGGTCTTATGTTTATTTGTGACTAGAAATCTTTTGTGTGGGTATTTTTCAAAAAGAAAGTGAATGCAAGTCGCCTATGCATAATATATTTTCGAATTGGTATTTAAAAGACAAAATACATAAACTGCAAGGGTTATTCTCTGGGTGGTGGCACTAAGATATCGGATATCTACCAAAAGCACTTTTCGTTGTAATAAAAAATCTGCGTGTTAATATTCATGAATATATGATTTGTGTATCATTTGGCTATCCCATTGTGAATTTTTTTTTTTTAATATAGAGAATCGATCAATGAATTAATTTCATATGCAATGAATCTTGCCTTTTGGAAACCATATTTTATTGGGTTTCTGGTCATTTCTGCCTTTTCCACCACTTCAACATTGCATTCTTTAAATAATATTGCTTTTCTTACAGATGATTTTTTTTTTGTAGGGATGGTATATAGTCACATATGCATTAGGCATTTATCATTTAAATCTATTTATAGCATTTCTCACACCAAAAATTGATCCAGCCATGGATTTTGATGGTAAGCTTCATCATTCTTTTTATTTAAAACATAATTCAACTGTATTTGTATACAGTGTATGTGTGTGTGTGTGTATGTGTGTAATGTGGGGAATAAATTACTTATTTCAGACACAGGCTACTTTTCAGAAAAATTCCTTCGCAGATCGATTTTTAGTCACGCACACATCTTTTGAGTTTCCTTTCAAATGCTTTCCCTCATGAATGACAAGGTACTCAACATTTTCTTCAAATAGGGTTTGTAGATAATTTCAAGAAAAATAATCCATACAGGCCCATTTTAATTCAAAAATGTTCTAAAATCATTCCTCAAAAATAAAATTATCAGAAAATTCCATAAATGGTATGCGATAGTTTTAATACAGCTTAAACAAGATTTGCTTACTTTTTTGTTAGAACTGTCGACAAAAAATCATCAGCATGAATATTAATCGAAAATAGTTTGTGGCATATCAGACAAGAAAATGAAAAATAGAATTGGATTATGAATGTGAATCGCCGGTTTCGGAATAAGGACCAACAGCACAGTTGGTAGTGCGTTCAACTAGAAATCGAGAGGTTCCAGGTTCGAATCCTGGTTAGTCCACATTTTTGTATTCAATTCTATTTTTCATTTTCTTGTCTGATATACCACAAACTATTTTCGATTAATATTTAATTATAGACGCTATGCACTACTTCGTTATCATGAATGTCAAGGTGGTGACATACTCAACATTTTCTTTAAATAGAGTTTGCAAAAAAATTAAATGATAATTTCAAGAAAAATCATCCATACAAGCCCATTTTAAATCAAAAATATTCTAAAATAATTCCTCAAAAATGAAATAATAAAAAAATGGTATGCTATTGTTTTAATAGGGCTTAACAAAAAATTTCGACAAATCATTTCAAATTCACATAGAGTTTATTCATTCTACTTATTCAATAACATAAGAAAGTGTTGTACTTGCACATTTGACAGAACAACTTGTATTTTGTATGTAATATAATATGTATTAAACATAAATTAGGACTACCCTTTAAAGTGACACTATGATTAAAGTGATCGTAAACTTGCAGATTTGTATTATATAATTGTTTAGCAATAATGAATTAATTTAACTATTTCCTTCCATCAAATCATAATGATAGTTATTATGGACATACATACATAGTGAAATAACAAATTTGCACAAAAAAACTAGTAAAAATTTAAACCAATTTCCACAAACGTCGATATTCTAGTACAAATAATAAATTGTACCAAATTTTGCCTTAACATACTAGTACTCTTTATGAGGCTAGAACCATAAAAAATGTTTTTTTTTTGTTTAGGTGGCTGTGATTTCAAATCTGAATATTGTTATAATAATATATATTGCTGGATTGTAATTTTTATTCAAAATTAATTATATATTTATCATCATAATGTTTGATGTAATTTTTTTTGTTTTTTTTTCATTGTATTATTTAAGAAGTTAATATAACCAAATGGTACATTTCTACAATTGCACAATTTGGTTATATTAACTTCTTGAATAATATAATGAAAAAAAAACAAAACATATTACATCAAACATTATGATGATAAAACTTCCCAATACTATTATAACTAACAGAATATGTAAAAATTAAATAAAGCTGAAGATCCCAGCGAAAACGTCCATAAATGATTTGAAATATTGATATATCTACCGATCAATAACCTAAACTCCTCAAATATATATATATATATATATATATATATATATATATATATATATATATATATATATATATATAAACCAGGATTCAAGAACCACAATCTCCAGATATATATATATATATATATAATATACATATATATACAATGGTATCAATTACTTGTTAATATATTCTAAGATGATGATGGCCTAAAAAATACAAAACAATGAAACTGAAAATGGGATTATTCATCTTTGAAATAATGTTCTTTATTTTCTATTCCCAGCCGAAGAGAATGGACCTGAACTGCCCACGAGAGCAAATGAAGAGTTTAGGCCTTTCATTAGGAGGTTACCAGAATTCAAATTCTGGTATTCGGTGACCAAAAGTACTGTGATTGGATTGATTTGTACATTCTTCGAATGTTTCAATATACCTGTTTTCTGGCCAATTCTAGTGATGTACTTTATTACTCTGTTTTGTATCACGATGAAAAGACAGATAAAGGTGAGTCTCTTTGAAATGTATAGGTTAGAAATTTAGACCAATCAATACAGATTTTTTCGTGACAAAAATACTACCAGGAAACCGGCTGTGCCATCATTCGGAAGACGGTCCATAGTTTCCTAATCCCAACTGTCATTGTTTAATTTGTTGAACATTTAAAAGCATTTTATTTTTTATCGTTTTTGACTTGTAACTTGAAAACTAATGAAGCAATCTCAATACTCTCGATATACGAATAGTAGAGAATCAAATTCAAAGAAAATGAGCCCAGGCATGACTCGATCGGATTATTGGTAACGGAGAAAAACCGGAAAAAATCTGCGTTATTTTTTTCATTCATAACACCGCCATTTTTCAAATTTTGAAGCTGGCTCTCCACGACATAGTAGTGATTGATATGTACTTTATGTGTGAAAAACTCAGGCACTGTAAGTAAGTAATTTATTGAAATAGGCAAGCCTAATATACAAACAGTAGTAACAGATATTTAATTTAATCACAATAACACACTATTAAAAGTAAGTTGAAAACTTAAAATTTTAAAAATTAAAAAAAAAAAAATTTAAGAGTTCAAACTTGAAGTTCAGCATTTATAATATATTCCCGCAACAAAGACTTGAAGCTTCTCAGATTCTGTGATCCTTTCACAATTTTTGGTAGCTTATTGAATTCATCCAGGCCTTTAAAAAATAGAGAATTCATACAGTTCTTTGAATTTGTTTTTTCAATATGGAATTCATTTTTCGACCTTGTCTCATAGCCATGAATCTCATTGTTCAACACAATAAATCTATTGAAATATTTTGGTTGTAAACCCTTCAAGATTTTGTATATAAATATCATCGCCAAGTACAATACATTTCTGCGTACTGGCATCCATTTCTATGTTTTATGCATTTCTTGGACTGAGGTGAATCGATTACATTTAAGAATTATTCTCATACCGCGGTTTTGCAATTTCTGTAGCTGGGATATTTAGTTTTGATTAAATAAATACATTAAACTAGCACAGTAGTCGAAATGAGGTTTGATAATACAATTATAACTGGTGATTCTGGCATTCAGTGATAGCAAGTTTACAGCCCTTGATAAAAAATACAGTTTTTTGCTTATTTTGTTTATAACATATTCAGCATGAATATTTAAAGATAATACACTATCTACCATGAATCCTAGATATTTCAGTTCGGTTACAATTTGTAATTTCTTCCAATTTCACTTGATTCAATTTATTTTTTAACCAACGAAACCAAAAAGGAGGAGGTTCTCTATTCGACTCGTATATTTTATGTTTTTCCATCATATTTTTTTATGTATGATCACGAATAACTTTTTACTGAGGCGTCCGATTCCGATAATTCTTTTTTCAGTGGATAGGGTGTACTTCGAATTTGGTCCCATTTGAATTTTAAAGATGAAATGCACCCCTAAGGGTAGCGAAATGAAGGATATTGATCACTCACCCTCTGAATTCTGGTCCGTTAACCGATTCTATCAGGCATAACTTTGTACTGGGTTCTTCGATTTGGATGAATCTTTTTTAATAGATAGGGTATACCTTATATTTGGATTTCGAAAGGAATTAGCCACCCTTACGAGTAGAAAAATAGGGGATAATTGATTTTTCACTAGTGAACATTGGCACACACATACGTAGTTGACAATGACAGATCGCTACTGACATTATTCTTGTTCCGTCAAAATCAGTATATTTTATGAGAGGATGGAATGATATACAAAGTAATGAAATAAACTAACCAGAACAACGAAAATAATTTATATTACAACAAATAGTAAAAGTAGATAATCATATTATTTAACTGGTTGTAGTAAAGTGGGTAAGTAAGTATTTTGGAAGTAATCAAAAAACAAGTAGGTAGTAATTGGTAGATTTTAGCCACAAAATTGAAAAATAAAAACTTTTTAACAAAAAATTAAACCGACGAAATACGGAACTGAAAAGTCAAAATAAAACTTTTAACAAAATTAAACCGACAAAAATCAACTGAAAAGCAAAAATAAAATAAACCTTCTTCAAATGATAATTGAGCTCCTAAACTAATGTAAGTAACTGATTTTGAGTCGGCCAAACAAACTAGCAATTGAATTAGGTGAGCGTAAAATGATGGCAGCGATGCGGCTCGTTTTGATGACTTCTTTCATAGATAATGATCTTCGATAATTGTTTGTTTGGCGCCGACTCAAAATCAGTTACTCATATTAGAGCTCAATATCATTTAGACTAGAAGGTTTATTTTATTTTGCTTTCAGTGATTTCTCGTTAATTTGTTAAAAGATTTTATTTAGTTCCGTATTTCGTCAGTTTAATTTTGTTGAAAAGTTTTTATTGTTGATATAATCATAGCTCTAGATTTATTAGCATTCAATTTTAATTTGTTTGTTTTAAAATAAGTATTAATAGATTTTAGAGATTCATTTATGTTTTTTACAGCTATTTCCAAATTATCATTTGATGTATATAAGAGAGTATCGTCAGCAAATAAGTTCATAGTATGTAAACCAGCGATATAATCCAAGTCATTGAGATAAATGATGAACAACAATGGTCCCAATACACTTCCCTGTGGAACACCAATGTTCACAGTAGATTCTTCAGATACGAAGTTTTTTATTTTGGTTATTTGTTTTCTGTTGGTTAAATAATCTTCCAGCCAAGCTAATACTGTACCGCTTATACCATAGTATTTCAGTTTTTCAACTAAAATATTGGATTATTAGTTTTGGCATAATTGCAGTTTGATTTTTTTTAATGTACTTTATTGCAGAAAATCTGGATGCGTCATAGGTGGTCTGATTTTAGTTCTAAAAGAGTTGAAGTATAGTACTATAAAATGACTATTCTCATTTTGCGTTAAAATGCTGCGAAATAGGTGAGAAATACTTGCAAACATGACCGATAACCGGCGAGTGCATGAAAGCGGCTCAGGAGTGGGGGTAGAGCAGAGATTCATAACGGGCGCAGCGTGCTTGTATTAATATACATAAGCTTCCCCGCGTCTGCTGCTTTACCCCCACTACTCAGCCGCTTTCACGCACTCGGTCATGTTTGCAAGTATTTTTACCTATTTTGCAGCATTTAGCTAAAATGAATATCGTTAACATACTATACTTCTTCCTCGATTTTTTTTTTGAAAAATTGGAATCAGACCACCTATGACGCATCCAGGTCCTCTGCAATAAAGTGCATTAAAAAAATCAGATTGCAATTATGCCAAAACTAATAATGCGACAGGGCCTGAGTTTTTCACAATAGTCTGATCTAGTCGCGTTAAGGCTTATTTTTTTGCATTTTAATTCTCTACAATTCGTCCATTGAGAGTATCAAGATTGCTTCATTGGTTTTCAAGTTACAAGTCAAAAACCATAAAAAATCATAAAAATTGCTTTTAAATGTTTATAACAAATTAAACAGATAAATAGATTATTTATTACCTTTCTGCCATGTTACATGTAGGTTCGTATTCTGAATTTAAAAAAAAACATACAATTCATAACTTGATAATACGTAAATATATAAAGTTTTTTTTTTTTTTAGAAATTTATTAGAGTTTTTTTTTTATTATTTTTCGCTGGTTAGAGACAGATGCAATATAATGTACAGTTAGTTACAAATACTATATATAGCCATGATACAGTTGAAATTGAAAGTGAACAGTTGAATGGTAATAATTTGATGGATGTTAAGTATATTTGAAATTCGGAAACGTCGTAGAAACTATTTAATTAGAATTTTTTTAAGATCAGTCTTGAATCTTTTTAGAGATTGATTTTTTTGTGATTTAGGCAGTAAGTTGTAGAGATGACTCCCGCTAAATTTCGGAGATTTTTTGTACTCCATATGATGAAACTTTTCCATGTAAATATTATTTTGATTTCTAGTATTGTATTTGTGGATTTCCGAGCACTTTTTTAGATGGTGTTTGCTTTTGTGGATGTGACACAATATTTTCAATATGTAGATACTGACCACTGTCAATATTCGATGTTTCTTGAAGTGGTTTCTACAGGAGTCTTGATACTTTAAGTTGAAAATGAGATGAATAATGCGCTATTGTAGGGTAAAGACTCTAGTTATCTCTGTGGCTTGGCCCCAGGAAATTATATTATAACTTATTGTTGAGAATGCTAGTGCATAGTAGACGTTAATCAGACCTTGAACATTGAGATATTTTTTGAGAGAGAATATAGCAAAATACGTTTTTTGGAGTTTATTACAAAGGTGATTTATTTGGTCATTCCAAGATAATTTCGAATCAACAATGTTGGGAGTAGGAAACATAACAGGATATAACTACGAATCTTCTGCATGATGGCACAGTCGGTTTCCTGGTATTTTTGTCACAGAAAGAAGTTAGAGCAGAAAATCTCTTGATTGGTGGCCTAATTAGGTTGAACCTGTAATTTTAACGAATGCTATGCGTCTTTTTTTGAATTGACAAGACAATTAACAAAACACTGCGAAAAAAGTCACCTTGTAATATGATTTCTATTCAAGAACGGAGTTTGATTTAATTATATGGATATCAGGTTTTATCTTTGATTTCCATTTTATTTTCAAAGTGCCACATATTGCATCCTTAATTTTCGTTTATCTCTCTACTGAACCATGGTGGGTATCACTATACACCCATAATGTTAATCTGTTTCTTCAGTTGCAATTAGTTTCCACATCAGGTTTAACTAATTAATCAATTGATAACCTTCTGTCAAAAGAATTATTTATATAGTCTCTTTCGAAAAACAATTTAACATTGATAAATATGAATTAATGATAATCTTCTTTTTTCGCAGCATATGATTAGGTATCGTTACTTACCTTTCACCCACAGTAAACCCAAGTACCAAGGACACGAAGAATCTACAGGAAAAGTCATCATTTCCCCAAAGTGACCTAAGAAAAAAATTCTTTAAAAAATTGTAACCAAAAACTTTCGAGATTTGTACAGGAAATGAATAGGGAATGAATGATAGGGAATAAAAGGGCCATAGATGAAAATATTTTTTTTGTTGTTGTAATTATTACTGTCAGTATTTTTATGTTTTTCGAATGATCAATTTCTATAATTTCTCGTAAGTCAATGGCATGCTATTATATACTATTGCTTTGTTCGATTGTATCCTTTAAAATGACCGAGTCATCTATTCAACACCCATCTGCCTAGGAGTGGGTATTTATTTTAATGTACAAAGTTTCAGTATAACATTAAATGGATCTAGTTAAGATGTTTACTAAAATACATTTTAAATATGAAAATGGTGTTCATTTCATTTACTTGCCTCCTCTCAAGAACATAATTCATCTGAAATATCCTGGGAGTTGCTATCAACTTTTTTCAAATTGCCTACCGACTTTACCACCTCTTTATTAACTCGCTTTCTAGTCTGTCTATTCGTTTGTTTGTCTGATCGAGACGGTGGACGCACATTTCTCTCGACTTGCCAATGACATGTGAAATTTGCCACATGTGTCTTTCATAATCTCATCAAGATGTTTAGAATCGATTGCAAAATTTTATACACGAAAGACTAATAAGCAGAAAATAATTATTCAAATAAAAAAGAATTGTTTTAAAATACCTTGTTTTCAAAACAAACTAAAAAGTTTAAAATAATTTATTTTAGCCACGTACAGATTTATAACTCCATACAGATTCCTTACCCCCATACCGATTGTTCTTAAAATGTGTGATTGTGAAATTTTGATAGATATGAAAATACTTGTGAGATTTCAAACGAAATTAACGTGGGGCGCATGCAATAGAAATGGTAAGGAGTGTAGGGAGTAGCTGTCCTTGAGAAAACTTGCACAACAGTTTATACAGTGTGACCCATTTAAAATGGAACCACCCCTGTAGAATACGCATTTTTCATTCAATCTAAAAAAAAATTAATATCAAGCATAAAAAAACGGCAAAAGTTTATTAGTCAATTTTTGTTTTCAAATTTGACTACACCACTGGCTTTGTAGCCGCTATAAATAAAAGCCATCGAAATTTCATAAAGAAATATTGGTTAACAACGAAGTTACAGCAACTTTAATTTTGGAAACAAAGTATTTGATTATAATTTTTATTTAGATTATAGACATATTAAAAATCTGGTAACACTGCCGATACAAAGTAGATCACCAGTGAACTTGTACAGCGAAAATCCGAAGTCAATAGCTCATTCCGTTCTACAGTTATAACTCCTGAAAGTATGGTGTGAGCGATTTGAGGTTGAAGCGATTTTGTAATAAAAATCTGACTACGCCACTGGATTTGTGCCGAAATTACACCTCTACAAATAAGAAATAGTGTAAAAAATATTCGGATGAGATATGATGAATGTGTCGAACTAAATGGAGGTTTGGTAGAAGCCACAAAAATTCAAATATTTAATTCTACAATAATATTTTAGTTTTAGTTTTTGCTTAATGACGTTTTATTGTTGAATAAATACTTGAAACTTGTTTCTGTTCATTTCGTTTTTATCGGCTATTGAAAAATGTACTACTGTATAACTTGAAAATGAATTTCAAATTTTCTGTTCTTTTCGAATACACTTATAACCTACACTTAAATAAATGATTTTAAGGGAATATAAATTACAAATCCAGTGGCCTAGTCAGATTTTTATTACAAAATCGCTCACATTACCATACTTATAACTGTAGAACGGAATGAGCTATTGACTTCAGATTTTCACTGTACAAGTTCACTGGTGATCTACTTTGTATCGGCAGTGTTGCCAGATTTTAAATATGTCTATAATCTAAATAAAAATTATAATCAAATACTTTGTTTACAAAATTGAAGTTGTAACTTCGTTGTTAACCAATTTTTTTTTTTAATTTTGATGGTTTTTATTTATAACGACTTCGAATCCAGTTGTTTCTTTCTTCTTTCTATATTTCTTTTATGTTTGTCAACTAATATTATAAATTAATGGAATCAAATGAAACCCTTGTCAACTTTCAAAACACTTATATTTCTTTCTATTTTCATGGAAACATCTATATCAAAAATAATATACAGTAAGATTCTATAAATTAATGCAATTCAAATAAAATATATAACACCAGTGGTGTAGTCAAACTTGAAAACAAAAATTGCCTAATGAACTTTTGCCGTTTTTGATAAAGAAAAAAAAACATAGTGTGCGTTGGAAATAAAACTGATGTTATGAAAATGTGTGTCAAGATACAGTTTTCAATGCTTAATATTATTTTAATTTTTTTTTAGATTGAATGAAAAATGCGTATTCTACAGGGGTGGTTCTATTTTAAATGGGTCACACTGTATCATATGCAATAAAATTGTTGGTCACTTAGGTGAACTATATAAAAATCAGTATAAACATATAAGGTAAAAAAATAAAACATTTTAAACGAGTAGCGACAATTAATTACAAAACATTTAAGTATAATATATCACTAAAATATTGCGTCAATAAATCATGGTCACAAAGGATAAAGTTACAATAAAATTAGTATAAACATCTAAGGTAAAAAATTCAAACGAATAGAGACAATTAATTACAAAAAATTTAGGTATATATCACTAAATTATTGAGTCAATAAAAAACTCATCCAAACTATAATAGGTTCTTTCCATTAATTTATATTTTAGCTCTTTTCTGAATTTAGTTGGTGGTTCAATTTCTTTTAAGTCATTGGGAAGATGATTGTAGATTTTGCAACCATTGTAAATAAATGAGTCTTTAATGAGACTTGAGGTGGGTAGCAGAAGTTTTACATCTCTGTTTTGTCGTGTGTAGAGGAGTGAGAGCCAAACTTAGTTTTATGTTTTTTTATTATTGATGCTGTTTCCAAGACATACAGGGCAATTACTGTTAATATTTTATGGGATTTGAACAACTCTTTGCAAGAATCTCGAGGTTTAGCTTTGCACTAGTATCTTAAGGCTCGTTTCTGTAGGATGAGTACACTGTTCAATAAGTAGTTGTTGCAACTTCCCCAAAATGCAATGCCGTAGCGGATATGTGATTCGACAAGGGAGTGATAAACTATCTTTGCAGCTGAGAAATTTAATTCTTGTGAAGTAAGCTTCACTGCATAACGCCCAGAAGAGAGTTTTTTTCTCAGTGCTGTCACATGATCAACAAATTTTAATTTACTATCTATGTGAAGACCCAAATATTTTGTGTTGTTTTTATTTTCAATGATTCCTGATTCTAGGTCTATGTCATCAAGCTCACATTTAAAAGTAAGCAGATTTGTTTTATTGATGTTGAATGATAGTTTATTGGAGTCACACCAGTTTGTTACCTTAGTTAAATCTTCGTTAACTGCTTTGTTTAATTCGTCAGTCTTTTTGTTGTACCATGTAATAGCAGTGTCATCAGCAAATAATGTGAACTTACCTGAGATATTGATGTTAGTTATATCATTAATATATAGTAAAAATAGAACTGGTCCAAGGACTGAGCCCTGAGGAACCCCAAATTGTATCTGTCCCAATAAAGAATGTACATTAGTCTTGACAATTTGCTCTCTACCGTGTAAATATGATTCTATCCATTTGTAAGACAGACCCCTGAAACCATAGTACTGAATCTTTTGCAGCAATATTCCGTGATCAACGCAGTCAAAGGCTTTCGACAGGTCACAGAACACTGTTGCCACAGCCTCACCATCATTGATTACAGTATATATATTGAATAAGAGATCGAAGATAGCATCATTTGAGTTTTTATTGGATTGAAATCCAAACTGGGTATCACTTAACATGAACATGTTACTTTGTCTATAAAACAAAAGGGTGAAATATGCAAGACGCGATAATCCTGATTAGCCCTAGCTTTAATTAATCCGGATTATTGAGTCCCACTGTAATCACTTTTATTCATAAACGTACTTTATGATAGATTCAAATCAAAATATATTCTATCGTCAGAAGATTGGCATCTTGAGGACAAAGGGTTGTACAACATATATTATCAATATAAAAATTGAGTGAAAAAATGATAGTATCCCACATTGAAAAAGAAATATGCAGTGCATTTCGACTGCATATTATAAATCGAGTAGCCAAACAAAATAGGTACCCAGTACACATAGTAAAAAAATGTACTACAAACACATGAACTAACACTTCAATAAATAACTCAATACAGAAATAAAATCCAATACCATCTACAGAGGTCTATGATAGTACGGCACAATATTGCTAAACCTTTTTAAAATCAATCAGAAAACACCTAAATTTAAAACAGTTAATAATTCTTCAACCCATTTAGTAAACACGAAAGATAAGATACCGACCACACACAGGTCTGAGTGTACTATAACACTGGTGTTTTGATTGACTTTACCGAATAACTCACGCATATGTCGGTTGGCCCAATGTGAGTTCAATTTTTGAAGAATACCAGCGAATTACCGAATACTCCCTACCTAGATGGACTTGACTTAGCATTGAACACTTTTACTAGGAATTTCTTGATTACTCATTACTAATTTGGGTGAATTATCTCAGCGTATACCCGAACTTTTTCTAACATATATAATTACATACTTCTCTCAACCCTCTCCAAAAAGGGACCAGGTCGTCTCTCTGCGTCTGGAATGCTGGGAATCTTAGGTTTTCCTTCCCCCGGTGTGTTTTCAGAGTTCACTTATCACCTAAAGTCGCCCGTAACTTTGGTTAAGACTTCCCCAATTCCCCAGTATTTCTCAAGAAAACGAACTGATTCTATAGATGGCTTTTATTGAAGAGATTAATTATGTGGATGAAATAAATACGTAGAGAAAATAAATGGAATGAATAATTAACACCAGAAAATAAATTGAGTGAACTTTGTGAACAAAACTAAGTTACTTGAATAACACTCTGCAACCAATAATTTATGATATTAAAACACACGAAACTCTATGACGGCGTATTGGCGCCATCCTACCAGTATATTTTTTTTATTGAATTCTCAAAATTTTGACTCTGCGTCGGTTTAATTTTTTTTTATTTTTAACTTTTTTGTGGTTACTCAATTGACTCTATGTATCCATTATGTTGTAGTGTCATCTGAACTACCTATATGTGTGCCATATCCTACAGAATCGGTTCACAGTTGAAAAATTAATAATCCCCTATTTTTCTACCCTAGGGGGTGGATTATTGCTTTCCAAATCCGAAAATGACCAACTCTGAAGTTACATTGAAAAAGAATCATCTAAATATGATAACTACTACTGTTTAGTACGTAGTAAATTGGAATACTGCAGTGCAGTTTGGAACCCAAGTCAACTCAAACATATATCAGCGTTAGAATCAGTTCAAAAAAAATTCCTCAAATTTTTGTTTTTCAAGAAATTCAATATCTATCCTGAACGGCACTGTGATTACGGTTTACTTCTAAGAGAGTTTGCATTTGTTAGTTTGAGAAAACGAAGAGAAATTGCAGACATGACATTTGCATACAAATTGATCAATAATCATATAGATTCAGCGTCTCTCCTGTCTATTCTAAATTTCAAATGTACCTCGTATCTCGTCAAGGTCTAACATAATTTTTCGAATCGATGTGCCAAATTCACAACATCACTTCAATAGTCCAGTATCATCTATGTGTAGAAGCCTAAATAATGTTCCGTCAGTGGATGTATTCTTTTCAAATTTGAAACAATTCAAAAAACAACTGTACTCTCTCATACCAAATTAGCCTTATGTATCTTTTTTTATTCATCTTTTTTATTCATTTCTATTCCGTATTGTTTTTCTTTTTTTCTAGTTATCACTCCCACCTACTGCTCAAATTGTTATCATTATATACTCCTGTAATTGGGCTTTGGCCTGTTGGATGTATTATGTCTAAATAAATAAATAAATAACGGGTAAAAATTCAGTGGAAGAACGAAATATCCCCTATTTTTCTACCCTTAAAGGTGACATTTTTTTTAATAATTCAAAAGGGACCAACTTTGAAGTATACCCTATCCAATGAGAAAAAAATAATCGAAATCGACCTACTCTGTGAAAAGTTATAAGTGATCATACATAAAAAAATAAAAAATATACGCGTCGACTAGAGAACCTCCTCCTTTTTTTTTCGACGGTGAAAAAAGCTACTAAGACAAAACATTTCTACAAAAGCTATTGAAAAAATTAGCGAAGATTTAAATTTGATTGAGTGGGATATGTTAACGAAGTGTCATGTTCACTCAAACATCAACATGCTAAGTAAAGATTTTCAGAAAATTTTGGTTAAAGTGGTGAATAAACACCTACCTTTGAGAAAAAGTTCGCGTAAAAAGAAACCAATTATCAACTTCTCCAACCAAGACTTGTCAAAAAACAAAAATAGCTGGCGCCTGATAAATTATTAAAGGAATTAGAAAAAATAGGTGGCGGAGTAATTTCCAATATATCTTCTACTGAATTCAATGACTACTTTTGTAAGGTGGCAGATGAAGTAACGCAGGATTTGCGAAAAACTAATAATCTGGCGGGTGAGTTTATGGAAAAAATTCAAACCAAGAAACCCCAGCTCTTTCTTGATTTTTAAATATCACCCCTGACTTGCACGAAATTCTTGTTGCAATTAAAGGAATAAAATATTCACCGTCTTATGATATCTATGGTTGAACAGCATACTTTTGAAGGAAATCTCTCGAACCATATTAGATCCTCTTACCAACCACATCAACAGATTTTTTATTTCTTTCATTTTTACATAGGTTACCCAACAGTACTAGCCTAATAACAGAATAATATACATTTATGCTGAATACTCGATCTCCCAGGTGAAAATAAAGATAATTGTTTCTATTCTAGAAGGTGAAATCAGTTAATTAGCCCCTATACCTTACTTTGTTTTTTATATTTATTGAGGGAATGGATAAATTTCAACCAGTCGTAAAAAAATGGGTTTTCAAGGTTATTCAACAATATATGAAAATTTTATGAAAAATATACTTAAAGTGAGGGAGCCAAGTGAAGGGAGATAAAATAAGAAATACAATGCATAAAGTACACAAAGTCGTCTTCACCAAGGATTCAATATAAATTGAAACACAATTGGTAGACCACAGGTGAAAAACAACTACTTTCCTAGCAAATACCACGCAGAACGTTTATTCCCAAAATGTTCACTTTTTTTCTCAACATTTTGAGATTTTTTATCAAAATGTTGACTTTTTTCAACATTTTGAGAATAAAAAAGTTGAAATTTTGAGAAATAATCAAAATTTTGGAAAAAAGTCAATTTTGAAAAAAAGTCAAAATTTTGAGAAAAAAAGTCAAAATTATGAGAATAAAAAAGTAAAAATTTTGAAAAAAAAGTAAAAATTTTGAGAAAAAATCTCAAAATTTTGAGAATAAAAGTCAGAATTTTGATAAAAAATCTCAAAATGTTGAGAAAAAAAGTGAACATTTTGAGAATAAAAAAGTTGAAATTTTGAGAAAAAAAGTCAAAATTTTGAGAAATAATCTCAAAATGTTGGGAAAAAAAGTCAGAATTTTGAAAATAAAAAAGTCCCCATTTTTTTTTGAAAAAAAGTCAAAATTTTGAGAAAAAAAGTCAAAATTTTGAGATTTTAATAAAAAAAAAATACTGGTACAGCTACTTTCGACATTTGGAAAATTCTACTTAGAACAAAGAATTCCACGGTTTCTGGTGAACGAAATTTGGTAATTATCTGAAAGGACTCCCCCGCAAAACCGACTAGTTTAAATGACCGGGATGCTAAACGTAAGCACTTATCTCGATACGGAACTAAATGAATTTTTGACTTTTCTCTAGCCCAACTGAAAAGGCACTACTGACTTGAATAACATTTCTGATAAGTTAGTTTAACCCGGAACACGATGAAATATCAACTGACTATTTTTCTGCGAGAATTTCCTACGTCAAATTTCTCTTACTAAGTTCTTTGAGAACCCCCACTTGATTCAAATTTCGACAGATACAATAATCTCATCCCCTATTTCACAACGTATCCGTACTTGAGTAATTACCTAACCAATCGATGATCATATGACCAATATATTATTTTCGGCTTCAAATAGTATGCGGCACGTCCAGGTTGCCGCTGTAGCCTCGGAAAGAATGAGATTGATGTGACTGTTCCATGTTAGTCTTTTGTCGATTATAACGCCCAAATATTTGACTACTTTGGAAAAAGTAAGCCGAGTTCCATTCAGGGTCGGTGCTTTCAGTTCGTACTTTCACCTCCTTGTGAATGGAACCAGCACTATTTTGCTAGGGTTTACATTTAGTCCCTCCTTTGTGCACCAGCTTCTGATGTTTAGGGCTCTCTGCATGCGATTGGATATTATTTGTGAAGAGGTCTGTCCAAGAGGATTTCACTTTTTATATAACAGTCTGTAATTTTCTGCATTATTTTCAGGAGAAAGGAGGAGAGACAGGTGGGGCGATAAGACTTTGGTTTGTCTGCTCGACGTCTCCCAGTCTTTGGTATGAACAGCACTGCAGCCTCCCTCCACATATAGTATTTTCAGTCTGTGTTAGTATTGTGGTCCAAATTCAAGTGCCACAATTTGAAAAAAAATCAAAGGGCACGTTCTAGCTATTTCTTTTGCAATGTGATCGAAGTGGATGGATTGAAACAACACATAATTCAAAACAACTTTAATTCCTCAAATCACAGAATGGTCAAATCCACAAGCATCATCTGAATTGAAACAACTGTCAGGATGATTCTTATAAAACCAACACGGCTTCTTTTTATACTTATATCCGTCTACTTCGAGTGTGGCAGGCATCCTCAAACTCACACTTCCGTTTTCAACCACAAATAAGTACCGGTGATTCCTGAACATTGTTTGAAGTCCGCCACACTGTTTCTTCAATTTCCGCAAGTCTTCAGTCGTATTTCTTTAGATATACTCACCATTGATAAAGTTGAACCTTTGTTCCAAGAATCGCCATTGTCTTTCGTCAACAAGTGTTTGTTAGAAAGTAAAATATTGACACAAAATTTTACTAGTTCTGTAATGAACTCTCTGTCAAGTTGGGTGCAATTTCTCACTAGTTCAATGTTGCTCCTTGGTTTGAAATCCGCAGACTTTCTAGATTCGATGAAAGCATTTACTTCTACTTTCAACAGGTCCAAAGTTTCCTTTTCAAAATGCTCGCTTATTCCTACTAGACATGTTTTCCTAGTGGATGGTATCCTGAGTTTATCTAATGCTGTTCGAAAACGACATATCCGACATATTTCTTCAATGTACTGAAGATACTCTGAATATGTACTGATGGCGGTATTAGTTCTGATGTATTTTTGACCGCTAAAATCGTAGGGACAACATGGTAATAAGAAAAAGTTGGTTTTTGGAGAACTTCTGAGTGCTATCACAGGCAACCAAGGTGTGAGTTCGTCAGAGTGATTGCCTATGAGCCAGGTAGATTCAGGAAATGATGATGTGGGAGTCACTGTACCAACCTAAAAACAATAAAATATATAATTAGAAAAAATGGAATCTAATAAAAACAAACTCAAATCAGTGGTAATTCCTTGTTTCGGATAAGAATTCAAAGTGATATGCATTTTGCAAGTATACTAAAGGTAATACTTATAGGAACAATTACAAATGTTGCAAAGAAAAAGTTCTTAGGGCTACATATCGATGGAAAGTTAAGATTTGAAAGCCATATCAGTAAACTGTGTAAACGGTTGCTATTCTGTACGTGTTATCTCTAATGAGTTAGATATTGCTAATGCTAAAAAGTTTACTTTTTGAGACCCATCTACGCTATGGCATCGGCTTTTGAGGATTGTGTTCACAGTTCCTCTTCGACATGGACTTTATTTTACAAAAAAGGGCTTTAAGATATTTATGCAAAGCCAAATATTGCGATTCCTGTCGTCCATTATTTCTTGAAAACATGATTCTAACACTGTCATGTCTTCTCATTCTAGAGACGGTATGCCTCATACACAAAAATTAAAAGGATAAAATAAAAAACACCTCAATATACAACACACGACTATCCCTCCATACTCCTCTCCTAACGCCCACATCAGCTCTTACACAAAACTCACTACAAAAGCAGAAAAATGTTCAATCATCTTCCCATCACCATAAAAGAAATACACAATTGCATTCAATTCAGAAAAGAAATAAAAAATCTCTTGGTTGTGAAAGCCTATTACACTCGAGACTCATTAACCTGAGCTCAAAAATATATATTACCAAAGCAAACTGGGATTAAATACTATTTAATAGTTTTTTTATATTATTAGGGTGACTGTTATTTGTTGAGTGTTCGGATTTTATACATATATATATATACATTTACTGACTTAATTCTATTGTTTACCATTGTAAATTGTAATTTTACACCATGCTTTGTCAATGAGAATATTATTACTTCAGACAATAAAGTTCTATTTCTTCTTCTATATTTACATAGATTCCTTGATCCATTTAAAAAATATACAAGTTATGGCGCAAAATCATAAAAAACTCATGGAAAATACAGAAGTTACATTTTATAAAGACGGTAATAATATAATAGTTATTTGTGCAACCAGTTGGGAAAAGCACTATTTTTCGTAATGAGCGAATTTATGTGGAACGATCGAAGCGAGTTACGAAAAATAGTATTTTCCAACGTGTTTCACACAATATTTTTTCTAATTTTGATATGTGATCCTTTTTAATTCAATTTAAAAATATAAAAAACATATATTTATAAAAACTGAAGAACACGCTTTTAATGCACTAAAAATTAAAAAATAATTTTACTATTCAACGACTATGCCGAAAAGCATGGGGTGCTTTTTGGTTACGTATCTTTGAGAAACATAATACTTTTAGAGTAAGATCCCAGAGCCGGCAAACCTACCTCATTTTAGCAAAGCTGAAATTTTAAGTATGAATAGTGTGATATGTAGTTGAGAATGTATGCGTATTTGCTAGCTTGAAATTGATAAATAATTTAGTTTTGGAATTAATATTCAAATAAAAAAAACAAATCATTTCTCAATTTTGATGGGAAAAATAAAAAATAAATCTTCAGGCGTGGGGATTCGAACCCTTGCCAGTTTTTTATATCAGAGCTTAGATCTTGCGCCTTAGACTGCTTGGCCAACTGGACGATATTAATTGTCAAACGCATTACGATACTTCAAAGTAAGTGAGAAAGTTTCTTATGTACTTTTATATTTGCTACCTGTAAAAGGGTCCTCTTTCATGCTAGCAAGTATACATACGTTCTTAACTACATATCACAGTACTCATACTCAAAATTTCAGTATTTGCTAAAATGACGTAGGTTTGCCGGCTCTAGGATCTTGGACTATTTTAATTGATTTCGACAAAGCACCCCACGCTTTTTAGCATAGTCATTGACTATTAAAATTAATTTTTACTTTTTAGTGCGTTGAAAGCGTGTTCTCATCCTTGGAGAGACTTCCATGGAAAAAACGGAAATTAATGCTACATAGAAAACTACGTGAAGTCTAAATGACAAATTTTTTATCATTGATCTGACAGGAGTACCTTGTAACGTCAAATAAAATATTACTAACAACTCGTTCATTTATATGTGATACCTCTTGCTCCTCCATCCATTTGATGAACTTTTCATATTGTTTTTTATATATATCACTGGATTTTCGCGGTATTAACCGCGATTCTGCCTTACTATTCAAAAAAGCGATATTAGAATAATTCATTTTTGAGCTCTGGAGACAACAAATATTGATCTTTGATAACAAATTGCAAATTAATATCTGTTTTTCTCATTTCCATGACAACGAAAGGTATACTGATGTCACATCACGAATTCAACCATTTTGCATTATTTGTTCTTATTTCAATTTTTTGTAGTAATTATACCAATATATATGATTTCAAAGTGCACCAATAAAAAAAAATATCGTAAAGTATTCGTGGATAACTGGTCTTAAAAACACTTGCTCTATTTCGAGCACTCCGGCTGCGCCATCGTGCTCGAAAAATCGCGCGTGTTTTAAAGCCCTTTTTATCCACTTTTACTTTAATATACTATTTTGCAACTGGTGGTAAAATTTACTTTCAGTTGCGAAAAATTTTACTTTTCGCAACTGGTGATGAAAAGTAAAACATTTGATAACGTCAACGAGTTTTAAAAAGTGTCACTTTAAATGTCAAAATTAGAAAAATATTTTTTTCAACATGTTTTTTTAAATAAAGTAAAAACTTTATTTGAAATGATTGCGAGGTATTGTCCAAATAAAACTAAACTTTTCAGCTAACGTTTCGCAAATATATTTATTGTTCACTTCTTTAGAGCTATACATAATAAGAGAAAGTGTGTTAGTCCATAAGTACATTGTAACGATGCAACTTCAAGATTGAGATTGAACTCACTTTAGGCATAATTAACGGTAGATAGAACCTGGTTATCAATATTTGGGTTTTGCATTGTGACAATACGTTGTTAAACTTGTAAAAATTGCAAAAATTAAAATGTTTGTTTAAAATTAGGATAATTTACAGATCCTCTAACAACTGTTTGGAGCTTACCCTGTACAATACAGTTAGTTAGTAAGAAATTCAGTTGATAAGTGAGACCAAATTGTAAATGGAATCTGTCTAGAGAAAAGAAGCCCTAATAATGACATCCGGAATGAATTAATGAACACCCACAGCAATAACGATTAATTGAAAACACACATAAATTTGAAGACTTTTTAGACGTGGTTTCACACAATAAAAAATTGCCCAAGTAACCCCTTCACCACACTTATTTCACACCTATATGCGCATTTCGATAACTAAGTTATCGTCATCAGTAGGTAAACTATACTAAATAAATTGCTACATGTTATTACAATATATACCTGTATCTAATTGAGTTATTTTATACTTATTACTGTTCCTCAATTCGCTGATTGGATTTTGATGGTTCTATGGGAATGACGATAAAGCTGACAAACTGTTATCAGGGGAGGCTTAGAGGTAACACCAAATTGAAAAATAGGTCATCATGAAGTTGTACGTATAATATATATCCATTAATTATTTAAAAAATATATGGGATTCACAAAATTGGTTGTTGATGTCAAGTTCCAATTGATCCCAAAAAAAATTATTACAGTCTGATTTTTCTATTACCTTATTATTCACTTTGATAAAAGTGTTGAGTGGCTGATGTATAAAAGCATATGGTAAAGATACAGGCAATTGATTTACTTATGTAAAACATAACCCTGGGATACGCCAATTTTATTGTACTATGGTGTTGATATGGAATAATAAGTTTGAATATGTTCTGTCCAATGATTGATTTTCAATCTCTCTAAAAAAAATAAATGGCATTCATAATACAGGATTTTCGTTAGATCCCATTTTTTCCAGTATTTTATCTTGAACTGAATATATACAGTTTTTGTTTAACAACCTTCATGAGAAATTATCATTATTTATCAGAAAATAAATCAAGAATGTTATTCTCAAATATTTTTGCCATAATGGATATGGGATACTAGTCTATTGGGTGACCACAAGGTATGGTATACTCTACGAATTTTCTATAATTTTGAAGATAGAGGTTTATAAATGAATTGAAAATACAAATCGAGATTTTATTTTTCTCAGTGTACTTGTGGATGTGGCTAACTTCACACCCATGCTATTTCAAATGTTTTCATGACTTGAAATTTGGTAAATAATTGCCGATCATGGTCCTCAGAATCTAAAATTACTACAGTTCAAAATGGACGCTGTTGAAAAATAGAAAAAATCTCAAATTAATTTTTTTATACGAATATTGTAGACCAGTCAATTTACATTAATTACAAACATTTCTTTAGCACTGCCGTATGTTGAGACATCTAGTAAAGACTAAATATAAAAATTTGCACACTCATCTGGTGACCGGAAATTACTCAAATTCGTATAAAACTTAATTAGCAATATCTCCTTGGACAAAATTGCAGGTATATTCCCTAATGTCTTTTCTATATCCCTTGTAAAATTTGCACACGCAATTTTCAACCGGAAATACGAATATTCCTTGATTATGTTGTAATTAGCGCTAATTCTGGTTACAAAATTGCAAACATTGTGCAAATTTGTGGTAAAATCATGGTTCCGTCACCCCTAAAATGCTTTAAATTTGCAAACTTGTCATGTGTACGGAACATCAAAAAATTATGGATAAAGCTAAAATCAGTCTCAGGGGCAAAGTTTAAGGAGTCACGAAATTGCAAACAATGTTTTCGTGCTCTGCAAACTTTGGTGGCATAATTTTAAGTCGCCAATTGAGTTTGCAGCTTTTTCGGTATCCCGGAAGATGGCGGAAATGAACATTATTGTTAGAAGCAATTTTTGCAAATGCCACAAAATTCCAATATTTGTGCATTTTTTTCTTAAAGTTCTGCTATGGCAAACAAGTCTACGTATAAATTTGCAACCCTATAAAATGTCGGGAAAGCCAGGCAATAGAATATTTCTCTAGGAAAAACTATGCATACATAATATTTTATCACTATATTTCAACTTCAAGCACAAAAGAAGCAAATTTGCCTATTATCTATTTTTCAGAGCATTATGGAATAAATCTCGTAAAATGTAAAAGAATTCGAAGTACAGTATTCTCTAATGTAAACTTTATGGTTTTATTGAAAAAAGGTAAAGATTTGCAAAAAATGTTATAAAGACTTGATTTAAGTGTTCCAGACTATAGGTAAGTGCTGATTACTCAATTTGAGTAACTTCAATCAAAATTCAGTGTTCTAGAGACTTGACTTCATGGATATAAAATTAACAAGAGTGTACGACACATGCCAAAAGAGTGTCACTCAAAAAAAAATCCAAATTTTACATTACCATATGGTAAATCATATAGTATAATTCAGACGTTCTGACCAAATGTACACTGAAATTATAACTCAGATGGCTATGTTATATGATTTTACCAAATGGTAATATCAAATAATTAATAATAATAATAATAATAATTTATTTGCTCAAAATACAATAAAACATTGAATCGTGCAATACATTCAAATTATAGCAAATAAATAGAGTAGAAAACCCATAAAAGGTAAAACCTTGTGCATGGGTATACTACTTATGATATATAAGCCTAAACTATAAAATATATAGAATATAATAGGATAATGTTAAATTGTAAAACAGTAGGTAATTTTAAATTCATTGACAAATACATTCAGTATGTTTATTACAGTTTGAATAAAATAAGTAAATAAATAAATAAAATGTTTCTGCCACTTATTGTGTTTTCATCTTTGTATAAGAGCTATTTTGGTGCAGAGCTGCGATAAATTGAAATTATTTCGTAACTTTATGTCTCATATGGAATACATGACTCGGTTTATAGAATATATATATATATTCTTTGTGTTATATAGGGTTCGATTTATGATTCTCTCTGAGATAAGAACCTGGTTGGGAGCTAAATTCAAGAGCCATTTTTTTTTTTTAAAATGCCAGAACTATTGATGTTTTTTATTTCATTTGGGATTTTCCTGTAAATTATAGGGTTTAGGTAAAAGAGAAATCTTTGGTTTTTTGTCGTTCCAACCTTTGGTATTTTTGTAGTTTGATTTTTAGTCTAGTGTTGTATGGATGGTCAATTTGGGGGAGCTCATATTTGTGTTTATGATGGTAACATGCAAGGTTCAAAAAGTATAACTGATGGATTGTGAGCAGTTTCGATTCTTTGAAAAGTTGTTCTGTTGGGAACCTGTAATCTTTTCCAAACATTATTTTCATCAGTCATTTTTGGGTAACTTCGAGGTTTTTAATGTAATTGTTTGTTATTCCTCCCCAAACAAGTATACCATAGTTAATATGTGTTTGGGCTAGACTGGTGTACAGTATTTTCATTTGTGGTATGTTGAACAATTTTTTGTATAATTTAAATTTAGTTATTGATGATCTTAGTTTTTTGGTAACATATTCAGCGTGTTTATGCCATCTGAGATTTTGATCTATGATGAGACCTAGGTATTTTATACTCTCTTTCATTCCAATTTCAATGATGTTTTCGTTGATGTTAATAATAATTTTATTATATGTTGGTAAGTTATTTTTATATATTGCGAATGGAATGAAGTGGGTTTTGGAAAAATTAATCGTCAGTGATTTATTGTTAAACCAATGTAATAGGGTTACCAAATCTCTTTGAACTCTAGTTTTCAGGTTGTTCCAGTCACTGCCTCGATATAAAAGTGCTGTGTCGTCTGCAAAGCTGATGATATTCGCTTCCACACCAATATAACAAAATATAACAAAAAATGTTATATAAGTCACAAATTCAAGAAGCCGGAAATAACTACAAAAAAATTTGGGAAACAATAAATTGCGCTTCAAATTCTAAATCGAAGAAAAGGGAACTGGGTAATACAAATATAAAAAACAAATACCAAATTGAATTAACGGACAATAAAGAGAAAGCAGAACCTTCAAAAAAAAATTTGTGAATGTAGGAAATGAAATGGCCTCAAAATAAAAAAAAAGTTGATACTCCTGTAAATAGAATATTCAAAACAGAAGGTGCCGCCTTCCATATTTCTGAAACCCGTCACAAACAACGAAATTATTACAGTGATAGGAACTTTAAAAAGCAACACTGCACCAGATCAAGATGGTATTTCTGTCAAATTAATAAAGCTCATTCACACTGATGTCATTCAACCATTGACCCACATTATTAACCTAACATTTACGAACGGTGTAATCCCAAACCAATGGAAAGAATCTATAATTACACCCATCCATAAAACAGGAGATTATAAAAACACTTGCAACTATAGACCTATATCCTTAATTAGCAATTTTGCAAAAATTTTTGAAAAATTTCTCAAAATAGACTGATGGACTTTTTCGAAACTCATGACGCACTGACAGATAGACAATTTGATTTAAAAAAATAACAGCACGGAAATCGCAGTTATAGATCTTATTCAGGAAATAGTGGTGGATTTGGACAGGTCAAGAAAATGCATGGCTGTGTTTCTTGATCTGGCCAAAGCTTTCGACACAGTTCCTCACAATGTGTTATTGGAGAGGCTTGATTATGTTGGTATAAGAGGTCCGCATCAAACTGCTTCAAGCATATTTAACAGGAAGAATCCAGAGAGTAAAATTGATAATACGCTGAGTGATCCACTCAAAATAAATTGCGGAGTACCACAAGGGACAGTACTGGGTCCTCTACTGTTTCTGGTATATATGAATGAAATTGCAAATCTGAGAGAATTTCAAGGCCACCTAGTATCTTATGCAGATGATACGGCTATCGTTTTCAGTGAGGATACTTGGGAGGGGCTGTACAGAAAAGCTGAGAAGAGTCTGATCTCCATATATGTATGGCTAAATCACAGTTTGCTCAGCCTGAACCTTCAAAAGAGTAAATTTATAACATTCAGTCTAAATAGCATAGATCAACCTAGGAAAAATCATCTAAGCATCCATGAACTTTCTTGTGAAACTCCTAATTGCAGTTGCCCTGTAATAGTGAAAACTGACAAAATCAAATATTTAGGTATACTAGTTGATCAATATCTGAGATGGGATGAACATGCTACTTACATTGCGAAAAAACTCAGACAAATGATGCATAAATTTTATTTATCAAGTAGACATTCTGAACCTAAAAAATATGCTATTAATTTATAATTCATTGGCAGAATCCCTCTTAAGATATTGTATAACAATATGGGGAGGACTTAGCAATACTGCACAGAAAAATTTACAAGTTACACAGAATAGTCTCATTAAAATATGTATGAAGAAAACCAGACTCTTTTCAACAACTTTATTATACGATGAAGAAGATATATTCAATATAAAAAAACTATTCATTTACCATTCTCTACTACACATGCACTCAAAAATAGAACCAAAAATTAACACTAATAAACAGCACCAAACCCGATCAATCACAAACCTTTCTATAGATATACCTCTGTTTTCGAAAAGCCATGCACAAAAATTTATTTTTTTCATTGGCCCAAAATTGTATAACTTAATGCCAATCGAAGTAAAAAATATTAAAAGTAAATTTATTTTCAAGAGAGAAATTAAAAAACTCATAAATGCAAACAATATCAATTTAGAAAAAATTGTATAATGTCACCTATTGATCCAATAAATTGAGCTGACACACGAATTAAATCAACTCAACATTCGATGTGTTTTCCTTCGATTGATACTGGAGAACATAACACAAGCACAGTAGTGCTTAGATGATTTCCTATCAATCCAGGGATACAATGTTATGATTATATTAATTTTTATTATTGTTGTTACTTGATACTGTATTTTTTTTTCCATAAGAGGTAACATTGTAATCTATATGTGTACTTTGAAGCATCAGAATAAAATCTATATCTATAATATTGAAGAGATCATTTATATAAATATTAAATAGGATCGGTCCAAGGACCGTTCCTTGGGGCACTCCATACTCAATAATATGGTCTGAGCTATATGAGTTATTGATTTTCACCCTTTGTTTCCTGTTAGATAGATAACTGGTGAGAAGTTTCAATGGCCCATCTCTGAAACCTATATTTTCCAATACTTTCAATAATTTATGGTGACACACCGTGTTGAAGGCCTTCGCCAAATCAACAAAGACACATAGTGAAGTTTCTCCTTTGTCCATCGCTTCGTAGATATCTTTTGTTAAGTGGATCATCGCATCCTGTGTTGATTTGGTTTGGCGGAATCCATACTGGTTATCTGAGAGTATATTGTGTTTTTTGATATAATTATCTATTCTTGTTTCGCTCCTTTTTGTCTCCCGTTTTATATAACGGTTTTATTACAGAGTGTTTAAGGGCATCTGGAAAAATTCCTAGTTTGATCGATTTGTTTATGATAAATGTTAATGGTCTCGTTATATAATCAACGAATTTTATTAGAGTTTCAGATTTAATGTTATCTAGTCCGGTAGCTTTCTTTGTTTTCAGTTTTAGAATCACTTCTCTGACTTCTTTTTCGCTACATTCTTCAAGACAAAATTGAGTTGCATACTCTTTTTTCGACGAATTTAACATATTTTTCTTCATTTTTCGCGTTAGCTAAATTGTGCCCTATTTTCGTGAAATAATGAGCAAAATTGTTCCGCTTTAATTTGATCATTTGATATGATGTTGCCATCTGGATCTTTTATATATTTAATCTCGGTTACTTTATTTTTGGTTTCGATTGATTTCAGTGAGTTCCATAGTTTTTTTGCATCATTCTTGTGTTTATCTATTTCATTCTTATAAAACGTTATTTTTGCCCTATCTATCATTTCGTTGAGTTTATTCCGATATTTTTTATACTGTATTTTAGAGTTTTCATCGTTAGGTTTATTTTGCATTGCCTTATGGAGTTTGTTTTTGGTTTCCATTGACTTGATCAATCCGTCAGTGATCTTTTGATATGTTTTCTATTGATTTTAATTTTTTGTGTGCATTTTTCGGTTATTTCTGAGAATCTTTTTATGAATTTATCTGTTGCCCTTTCGATATTCGTATCTGTATAAATCATTTGCCAAGTTTCATGTTGTAGTTCTGTATGCATTTTTTTCTCATTTAAATAATATTTGTAGCTTGTTACTGAATTGTTTTTATTCTCAAGTTCCGCCGTCTTTACATATTCTAGTTGAAGCACATTGGGAAAATGGTCGGAAATGCATGAGTGGATGATGATGGGATGGATTGTTTCATAGTGTGTATGTTTTTAAAAATATATGATCGATGCATGTCTTAGAGTTATTCTGTGTATTCTAGTAAACTCGTTTATTGTACTGAATGATTTCATTACGTAATATCTACTGAATGATTCTCTGTACCTACGAATACTAAATAGTAGTAGAAAATTATGTCTTATTAAGTGGTATTTTTAGATAGAAAACCATCAAGTAAAACTATGTGTTGGAACTATACAGTGTTATCATCTGATATAACCATTCAGTGGAATTGTCTAATTTCACTATCAGGTATCATGAAAATGACAATATAACTTGACAATTCGCTTAAAAGGACAAAAAAATTACTGGCTTCGGTAATTTGGTCCTTGAATAATTATCCTCTGATAATAAAAGCCGATTCCACCAGATCGAGTTCAATTATTGAGCGAAAATTGCAAAAAAATTAATATTTCACTAAAATCGCCTTAACTGATAATATTCTATTGTCCGGTTTTTCCGACATTTTATAGGGTTGCAAATTTATACGTAGACTTGTTTGCCATAGCAGAACTTTAAGAAAAAAATGCATAAAGTTTAGAATTTTGTGTCATTTGGGGAAATCGACTCAATTGACAATATTCCATTGCACTGCTTTCCCGACGGTTTATAGGGTTGCAAATTTATAGGTAGACTTGTTTACCATTCCAGAACTTGGAGAAAAAATTGCACAAAGTTGGGAATTTTGTGTCATCCGCGAAAATTGACGTAATTGATAATATTCTATTGCCCGGTTTTCCCGACATTTTATAGGGTTGCAAATTTATACGTAGACTTGTTTGCCATAGCAGAACTTTAAGAAAAAGATGCACCAAGTTTAGAATTTTGTGGCATTTGCGAAAATTGCCTCTAACAATAATGTTAATTTCCATCATCTTCCGCGATACTGAAAAAGGTGTAAACTCAATTGGCGACTTAAAATTATGCCACAAAAGTTTGCAAAGCACGAAAACATTGTTTGCAATTTCGTGACCCCTGAAACTTTGCCCCTGACACTGGTTTTACCGTTATCCATAATTTTTGGATGTCCCGTACACATGAAAAGTTTGCAAATTTAAAGCATTTACGGGGACGGAACCATGATTTTACCAAAAATTTGCACAATGTTTGCAATTTTGTAACAAGAATTAGTGCTACAACGTAATCAGGTTTTTATTTCCGGTTAAAAATTGCGTGGGCAAATTTTACAAGGGATGTAGAAAAGAAGTTAGGGAATATACCTGCAATTTGCACAATGTTTGCAATTTTGTCCAAGGAGATATTGCTAATTAACCTTTTATGCGGATTTGAATAATTTCCGGTTACCGGAGTGTGCAAATTTTTATATTTAGTCTTAACTGGATGCCTCAACATCCGGCAATGCTAAAGAAATGTTTATAATTATTGTGAATTGGCGGTCTATTTTGAATGGCATCTCGGAAAACTATATATCATTTGATGATAGATCTTGTCAAGGCCAACCAAGAGTTTTTCTCCAAGATGCATATGGCCGTTAAATAGCCTATGTTTTCCTTTATATTCTGACACATATGAGGTTCGTTCTTCATATGGTATTTTATAACAGTTTATTTTTCTTAAAAAAAGACCTTTTTTTATAATCTTGAGTTGAATATTTGGCATAGTTATGTGACAGGAATTTTCGAACTTTCACCCATATTTGGGAATGAAATGAGCCAAAAGAAAAAATCCCAGTGATAATTAAAAACACTCACTTCTAGTTTTGTTTCTGGAAATAGCTCCCAAACTGGCCTTCTCCTGATATCGATTCCATATCCATCGAAACCTTCTTGATTGAGAACATAAACTAGGAGACCATTTCCACAACCACAATCTACGAAATTTATTTTTGTATTGGGATATTTTTTCCATAAGCATATCAGGTAACAAGCTATTGCCAAATCTTCAAAAATATATTTCTGTGGATCAGTTCTTGTTTTTGTAGACCAATCCTGAAAATGAATTAACGAATTGATACTGAGACAAACATAAAAGATAAGAATATTCAACATTTCAGTCAAAACTGTGCAATGGTATAGGTGCTAGATCCCTTGACCATTAAACACACACAAACAGCATTTTTATTTTAGTGTTGTTAAGGCTCTATAGGGAAGATATTACAGTATATGCCACAATGAGGGCATCCGATTGTTTGTGGCGACGTGGACTTATAAAGATGTAAAAAATTAGCAGCAGCAGCAGAGCCGCAATCGCGGAATTGAATACTGATGTTCAAAAACGCTTAATAAGCTGGGGTACCTCTGGGTGATAGATCATACAGGAATTCCTGGCAATGAAAAAGCGGATAAACTAGCAGAAGAGTAAGATCATCAGAAGTAAGGAAGCTCTTAATGAACAAACCTTTTAGAAAATAGCACCAACTGAAATGGGAAAACCCGCAGGAAGGAAAAATGTTCCTAAGGGGACCACTGCATGTTTAACCAAAATGCCTACTCTGACTGAAAAGGAACCTTTTTCTTTTCACAAAGTATTGTGACTGGATTCTGTAGTTTGAACAGGCATTTGACTCTGATTTGAAGCATTTTTGATATATTCACCTTTCTTTAGTAAAAGTGACAGATGCAGTCATTCGAATGTACTTCTTTTTCTATGTAATATAGATAGATAGATAGATAGATAGATAGATAGTTTATTGATCCAAATGCAAGCTCATAAAGCTATAGGACAAGTCAAAACAAGGTACATGTATAAATAAAGTTATTCATAAAATACAATACATAGTTGAATATAGATAAAATGAGACACACATCAACGATATCAACTCACAAAATCGATAAAAATATGATAAATATCTGAACAATTAAAAATGTGAACATGTTTCAGGTAAAATGTTTGTTATAACAATAAAATAAAATAAAACATTAAAAATATTCATCAATGTTGTATGGAGTAATGCCCAATAAAAATGCTTTGATTTTTTTTCTGAAAATATGCGTCTGTTCTATTACTTTCAGCTCATTTGGAAGTACATTGTATAATCTCAGTCCTATCACGTTCAGTGATTTTTGAGAAATGGTGAGATGTGAGGGTGGTAAATGGAAGTCGTTTTTTTCCTCGTATTATAATTGTGATATTGGTTGTTTGTGGGAAACGTTTTTTTATTCGCGTGAATATATGTTACGACTTCTAAGATAAAAAGACCAGGAAGTGGTAGAATTCCAAGTTTCTTAAAAAGATCTCGACATGACTTCTGCTGGGAGACGTTTGCAAGGCAGCGTATTATTCGCTTTTGTGCGATGAATACGTCTTTCGCTGCTGGGGAGCTCCCCCATATTGTAATTGCGTAGCAAATTCTTGATTGTACCTGAGTGTGATAAAATAGGAGCAAACTAGGTTTATTCAAAACGCGTTTGAGGATTCTAATTTGGTAGCATTTGGAGTGTAGAGAGCTAGTCAGATTTTTGCAATGTGATTTAAAGCTATGTACTATGTTGAAGAGGTGTGCCACAGATGTTCAGGTCCAGGGAAGGTGGATTGGTGTTTTGCCTGGTATGAAAAGTAGTAAAACTTGTTTTTGATGTAATAAGAAACAGAGAGTTGTTGCTCAGCCAACTATGTAGGGCATCAGTTGTGTTGTTTATTTTATTTTGAAGTTCTACTGCGGATTCATCACAGAAAAGCAGGACAGGCATCATCAGCATACAAACAGGCTCTTGGCAGAACAGTTGGCAGTTCATTTATATAAATTATGAAGAGTATAGGTGCTAGGACGGACCCTTGGGGAACACCAATGTTATTTTGTTATGGATTTGAGACATGGGTTATTGTTTTAATATTGTTGGTGTGATTGATTTTTACTAGCTGGATTCTTCCTTCAAGAAAGGAACTGAACCATTCGTAAGGTTTACCTCTTATTCCATTAAGATAAAGTTTATCAAGCAATTTTTCGTGTACTACACAGTCGAAAGCTCGACTAAGATCGCAGAAGACTCCTGTTGGATTTTGTGCAGATTCAATAGATTGTATAATGTTTCCATAAAAAGAGTTAATAGCACTGATAGTTGAATGTTCTGTACGGAAACCATGTTGATCGGGATGAAGTAAGTTATTCACGTTTAAAAAGTTTAATATGCAATGACTTGATTATGAATGCTGAAGGTTAAACATATTACTTGCTACTTCCATGTCCACTGAATATTACACAGGCAGTGCCAAAAAGTTGGTCAAATTCTTTGATGGAAAACATCGAAAATAAAACCACTTTTTTTTCTCATGGTTGAATTATATTACGATTTCATTTCCTTACACCCAATTTTTTTTTAATATTTCCTGTATTATTAATCTATAATGTTGTTACTCATTTCATAGACTCGGATGTAATTATACTGATACTAATAAATATTGAATGATGGGTCACTTTTTATGAGTCTCCTATGTGAAAATAATATTCTGCTATTGATAATCAAGCTTAAAAACCCCAACTCTGCAAGTTATGATCATATTTCCAAGAAATTGGCAATAGAATGTAAGTTCGAGTTTTGTCAGCCCTTGGTGTATCTCCTGAATTTATAATTTGAAACAGATAGGTATATTTCCAACAAAACTAAAATTGGCACTAGTAACACCTATCTATTATTATATTATTACCCTGGTAGCACGTTCTGTCAAGTATTTCGAAAATACCTTTACTTTTATAATGGATGAATATTAATATTTCTGAAAGATCTAGTAATTTGTTTTAAAGTTTGAAAAATGGTTTAGGAAGTAACATTTCCAAAAACTGGTTTGGAATTTTTCACTACCATTTCAAAATGGTATTTCAATGGTGATGCTTTTATTATTGTATAGAATATAATTCCAAGACAAAAGCCATTATCTTTTTTAAGTATGATTCAAATGTATTTGAGAACAATGTTTGACTTTCTACTTCTCAAATTTTTGGTGAAAAATAAAATTTGAAAATAGAAGAAAAATCTTTTTTTTTACGATTTTTAAATTTCATTTTTCACATACAATAGAAAAATGCAAAACTTAAATGTTTCTCAAATCCAATATAGTCTCCATAAAAATACAATTTACACATAATAGTTATTTATGTAATAAGGACCATAAAGACGATCATAATGTGCCATAATGATTGTTTATGATTCGTATTACATACAAAATTTTATCTGATGGCATTTATGATAATACATTTTCGAAAAATTAAAAACTGCATTTTTGACATGTCACAATGACAACTATTTTTAAAGGGGTAAGTATATGTGTAGTTTCAAATATTAGTAGGTTAGTAAGCTGTGCTTTGCCATTTCCTTGACAACATCAGGTTGTAACGGCAATATTTATTTATCTGCTGTCAAACACAATTGTCCAGTAGAATTCAATATTATTTAAATAATAATGAGTGAAACTGGTAGTTTACCTTCTGATTTGGAAGAAATGACGCGAAATATCGTGGACTCCCTTTTGCCAAAAAAATCACAGAGTGTATATGAAATAGAGTTTAATCGGTACGAAGAATGGTGTTCTACTAAGAAAATCAAGAATATCACTCATGAAAAAGTATTGTTGGCTTACTTTGAATGCTTATCTAAGGAAAGAAAACCATCTTCTCTCTGGTCGTATTATTCGATGATAAGAAGTATTTTATTAACAAGAAAAAACGTCGATATTGGTAAGTACCTACAGCTGGTTGCATTACTAAAACGTAAATCAGAAGGAAACAGAGCTAAAAAATCCAAAATTTTTACTAAACAAGATGTCACAAAGTTTTTAACGGAAGCATCAGATGATACATATTTATTTAAAAAAGTTGCTATGATAATTGGACTAAGTGGAGCACGCAGAAGAGAGAAACTGATAAATATGCTTGTTGAAAATGTGATAGATGAAGGATCCGTTTTTAGAATTACTTTACCGAATACAAAAACAAAGGTAATGCGAGAATTTTTTGTAACATCGGGGAATATCCCAGGATTGAATATGGTAGAACTTGTCAGACAATATGTGAAAATACGACCTTGCAACACAAACCATTGACGTTTATTTGTCACTTATAAAAATAAGAAATGCACGAAACAACCTGTTGGAATTCACACCTTTGGTAAAATGCCAAAAGTTATTGCCACTTTTTTGAATTTACCTCACCCTGAAGAATATACCGGACATTGTTTTCGGCGATCGTCTGCTTCATTTTTGGCCGATTCTGGAGCTGATCTGTGTACCGTGAAACGCCATGGCGGATGGAAAAGCAATACTGTTGGTGAAGGTTACATCGAAAATTCGAAAGAGCAAAAGAAAAAAATATCAGAAGCAATTTTTGGTGCCAACAACCAAACAGGATTACAAGTTTACCAAAAAGCATCAACTACTGATGTAAAAACTCCATTGGAATTATTATTGCAAATTGTAGTAATTGCTCTTTACCATTTATAATAAATAGTTTTGTACATAGTTATGCATTTTGAATAAACTTTTTTGATCTCACCATCACATGTTTTTCATATAGAATTTTATTATGGTACTTAGTACCATAATGAATTCATTATGGGACTAAGTACCATAATGAGCTTCCTTATGTCATCAAAATTGAGTGACATAACGTTGTCATTATGACATGCCATCAGATAATACAGTCAAAACCGGATATAACGACATTGAAGGGACCGTATACTTCGGACGTTATGTCCGATAGTTGTTATAAGCAATATACACAAGAATGTATGTATATATTATGTCTGTTTGTAGTATGGGGATAGGTTATGCATAAGAACTTGTTTTCAAATAACTTTATGTTCAGATGTCCTCGATCGTTTAATTTTCAAAGAGTTGTTCTCGAAAAGAGCTTCTATTTTATTTATCTCTATCCTTCCAAATTGATATCGTAGAGTGTGAGACTCCACATTCCTTTGCAATTTCACTATTTGACTCGCCATTTTCTAATCTCCATATAATATGTGATTTTTCTTCAATATGAAACACTTTCCTATTTCTTTTTTGCGACATAGTAACGCGTAATCACACGATCTAAACCAAAAGTTTTAAAATCAACCTGTAATTCACGCGGTCAACTATCGCACTGAATAAGTCGTAAAACATGCAAGGTCAAATGGCAAAGAGCGGGAAAGATGTTCTATAGCAAAATATTCCTTCATATTATTAGTATAAAGGTGAAAATTGTTCGTAATGTTTTGTTTTGCTGGAATAGGTAAACGGTTGGTCGTTATAGCCGATGAATAGCCGATGAATATCGATAAAGTTTCGTCGTTTTAAGCGATATGTCGCTGTATCCGATGTCGTTATAGGCGGTATCTGTACTTATTAGTTTATATAGATTCAGCCAGGACCTTGCCATTCGGTTGTTATAACCGATCTGTCGTTATAAACGATGTCGTTATATTCGGTTTTTACTTTAGTTATTTATGTAATAAGGATCATAAAGACGATCATTATGGTACAAGTCGTGAATGTTATTGGGCGAGGCGTAGCCGAGTCTGATAACACGACAAGTGCCATAATGATTGTTTATGATTCGTATTACATACAAAATTTTATCTGATAACATTTATATTAATAGATTTTCGAAAAATTAAAAACTGCATTTTTGACATGTCACAATGACAACTATTTTTTAGGGTAAGTATATGGTAGTTTAAATTAGGTTAGTACTGGCTTTGCCATTTCCTTGTTAAGGAATTTTTTTGTGTCAAACACAATTGTCATGTAAATTGAATATAATTTATAAATAATAATGAGTGATTCTGAAACTGGTAGTTTACCTTCTGATTTTGAAGAAATGACGCGAAATATCGTGGACTCCCTTTTGTTGGAAAAATCACGGAGTGTATATGAAATAGCGTAATTTCATTATGGTACTCAGTACCATAATGAATTCATTATGGGACTAAGTACCATAATGAGCTTCCTTATGTCATCAAAATTGAGTGACATAACGTTGTCATTATGACAAGCCATCAGATAATAAATATTAAAATGTAGATTTGTTAAATTGTACCTCTGGAATTTCATTTTCACTGTTACTTGGAATATTTCAGATATATCAATTATATAAACGAATATGTTTTTTGAATTTCAAGGTACCTCCAGATTTTTCAAATGGTATATTTTTGGAAGAATTTCTGAAAAGCACTAGGCAATCAACTCTTCTATCATAACTAAGAAAAAACCTCTCACCTTGACCAGATTTTCAGAATATTTCTGCTTTAGCTTGCTGTATAAAAGGCAATATTCGTCGATAGGTACCAATGACAAAGTATTCACTTTATTTGTTGGTACAGAATCAGCCCATTTCAAGAGTTTTGGGAATAGTTTGTCAGCCAACCACTCTGCATGTGCATTGTCAGCATCTTCAAATTTTCTAAGGTTCATTCTAAAATTTGATGAATTCAGTTCTAGTTCGTATGGGAATGGAGGTGCTATAGGTATTTCACCTGGTTCACACACAGCAATAAAAACTGCAGAGTTTATATCTTTGTCCAACACAACAACTTCTATGCACCTTTGGGCTATATTCATTTTTGATAGCAATACTCGTACAGAAATAAAAATGCCACTAGTTTCTTCTTTGAACGAGACTTCATTTGAGGGAGTAAGTCTCATTCTTTTATCGTAACACTCCAAAATATTCCTAATGAAATCCTCTGTTATCGATGATTTCGTGAAATTCTCAAATTGGTTCATTTCATTCAACACTGCAGACGTCTTGAATAAATCAGCAACATGGTTCACAGCTGTACTATTGAATTCTACTCTATGAAATAGGGCCTGGGATGTTGCAGTTATTAAGCGATTTATTAGAAAGGGGCGATTGTGATACAGAAGTACAGTGTCCCAGAAGGATGCAGGTAGGAGACAACTGCTTGTAGCTAGAGGTACAGGCCACATATTTATTTTGCACCTTCTCCAAGATACTGAAAAGAAAACAATCATATTTAACAATACTCAAATCCATCAATGCACAATTGATTGACAAGCCAAGACTACATATTTATTTACAATGGACTGAAGATATATAATTATTGATTTGTTTGAAAATATGAACAGGATGTTCTTAAAATCAGATGTGGAATCATCTGTGACTGAAAGATAAACTTTAGTCACTATCTTCTATCGTTCAAGATAACTTCTTTTGGGGTATTCAAGTTGAAAAGAGAAACATTCTCAATTGAATAGAATGATTTTTCTGTGAATTGTAAAATCCACGATAAAAATGAAGTTATTTTTGGGAATATCTAACAGAAAATGCTGGACATTGAACTACATCTGATAGATATTGAGAAAAGACCCTAACTTGAAAGAAAAAAATCTGAAAGTGAAAATTTGCATTTTTATTCAGATAGTTATTTGATTTTCTATATATAATTATCTTCATAATCATTTGAAAACTTTAGAAAACAGCATTCATGATAAGACATTGAAAGACATTTTCTGTGATATACTCCATTATAGTAATTTTTGAAACAATTACAGTTTTTTTAATACATTTTGAAAATATATAATGAAACAAATTCAACAAAAGGAAGGATTATTTAGATGAATCTGCACATTAAGCAAAAATGATTTTATTTATTTATTTCCAAAGTTTCTAAAAGGTGTAGAGTTTACTACCTGTCTTTTCTACAAAGACAGGAACTAGTATTTCAAACTCTTTAGCACAACAATGTTTTTTAGTCAGAGGTGAGAAGCGGAATTCGGTTTTTGAATATTATGCCTGTTTGGCCTATATAAAGACTTGCACAAGAACTACAAGTTAATTATTACAATTCAAATTTTTCGATTTCATTTACATTGTTCTTAATGAATTTTAATAAGGTAGATTTTTTTGGTGTAGGTTTTTCGAAATATACATTAACTTCAATATTTTCCTTTTTTCCATCAGGTTTGAACTATAACCGTTATTAATTGAAATTTGTTGGAGTATATTTAATTATCTATTGAAATATTCTTGTAAAAGAGGCATATTGACAATTCGTTGCATTTTTTTTTTATAGGGTGTGACTGTGATATAAAGTTAGTACTGCTACTACAGTAAATTTACGAGTAAAAGTCGAATTTCAGAAATATTGTTATTATAATTTGTCGTATACGTAATTGTCGAATACCACTGAACATAATAAAAATGCACTAAAATATATTTTAAAGAAAATATATGCATTTTTATGGATATTTCATGGTGTATGGCAACATCGCATTCATATAAGTACATGGAGAGGCGAACGTGCCTTAAAATTTTGAATTGATGATTAATTTAAAAAAAAACATCAATTGTCATTGTATATTACTTGAACAATTTTTTTTACAACAAAAAATTTATTTAACAATTGTCAAATGACTAAAACATAATTGTTGTGCAAATTTCCTGATGCAAAAAAAAGGTTGAGAACGATGAATTAATCGAAAATTTCCTTTTATATATAGTACATATGCTATTGTCACTTATAATTAATTTTCAATTTTGCAGTTTCAATTCTTTCTAATAATGGGGGATATTTTAATACTTTATTAGCCGATATATTTATGGACTATGAAATTCCCAACAAGGATTTGATCAAATTCTCAAAGTAAACGAAAATAGATTTCATTAGAACAAAAATGTGTAAAATGCGTAACAAACATAAATTTGGAGTTCTTGGCAACATCGCATTCATATAAGTACATCTGATTTATGAATTTCACATGGAATGGCGAAATATAAGTGTCTTACAATCTTGAATTCGAATTTTCAGAAGTTTTTTTTTGTAAACAATTAATTCTAAAATTCTAATGATCATAGTATATCACTTGAACAATTTTTCTTACAACCGACAATTCATTTAATAATTGTTGAATGACCAAAACATCATTGTCGCGCAAATTTTGAATTTCCGAAACAAAAACAAAAATTTTAGATCAATGAATTAATTGGAAATTCTCTTTTTTTCAATTCACCCTGTATCTCAGTTGAATATTGTTTCTTCCAGCATAAAATTCACTTAACAATTGTCGAGTTACCAAAACATAATAATTGTTGTGCAGCTTTTGAATTTTCTGAAGCAGAAGAACGGTACACATTTTTTTTCAGGTGGTGGGAATTCAATTTTTCAGCAATGCACTCTGTATATCAGTTGAATAATTTTTTCTCAGCCGAAAACTTACTCAACAATTGTCGAATAATTTGGAAATTCTGTTTTTTGCAGCAGTATATATACCCTGTATTTTAGTTGAAGAATGTTTTCTTCGGCCCACAACAATATTCAACTGGATGGGTGTATTTAAAAAAAGGGAATTACCCATTACTTCTTGTTCTCTACCTTTTTTTCTTGCCTCGGGAAATTCAAAATATGCACGCCAATTATGTTTTGGTCATTCGACAATTGTTAGGTGAGTTTTTGGTTATGGCAGTAAACTATTAACTTTTATACCTTTTTCAAAATCCAATTTGCATCTTCATATGCTCTTTTGATAATTTGCTCAATTCTTACAGGGTCCTTTTCATCAATATGCTGCTTGAAGCTCTAAAACAAATCATAAACCATTGAGTACCATACTTCTACAGTAGAGGAGAAGAAAAGAACTTAACCATAAGTGTTTCCATTGATATATTTAACATTAATGTAGGTATAGGTAATAAATACATCACATACAACTTTCTTTCAGTAATAACTTGTAGGCGAAAACGCAAGTACTTAATTAAAAGTAGCGAAAATTATTCAACAAACCTGTCTGATCATAAAGGGATAATGTTCTTTCGACCCTTTGGGAAGTTTCTGACACTGTCTCAATAAATATTTGTAAAGGATTCGGGATTTATTTCCAGAATTGGTAGATAACCTAAAATTTGCTTCAAGATTCTGAATAATCCTCATTTTTTAAGTTTAATAATTATTTATTGAAATTGACCGTACTAAAATCATGTCAGTGCACCACGGCCACAGATTGTTCACACAGGTAGGAAGCTCCGTCCATTTCCTTTGGAGTTTGGTTTGCCACTTCATTGACCTCGGACCTTTAAATCGGAATAGTCAATGGAGAACACGCATGATTTTATTTTTCTTTGCCTCAGTTCGGTCCTCGGATATTATATTTTGTGAAAATAATTTCTCGAATACCAAAATTTTGTCGAAATTTACAAATTTAAAGGTGCTCCAAAATTCAAACTCGATTTGACCTTCACTTGATTAACATCCCTCGAACACTAGCGCCAAGTGTGGTTGTTTCAGAAATATTGAAGAATATTTCTTATAAGCCAAGCATAAATTCAACTCACTTTTGATGTAATGTTCAGTAACAATTGAAAATACTATGATAATAAGAATATTAGTACACCATATGAATTTGAAATGCTCAGCCTGCTAAAAAAATCATGGAGATTAAGTAATTGTGACACTAAGCACTGAGCAAATCATAACCTAATTATTTGTAAATAACATTAACGTTTTTATATTATTTATTTTTTCACCTCTAATTCAAATTACCACCTGTGCGAACTAAAAAATAATCCAAATTTATATCTATCATATCTCCATTTAATATTTTGATACTGTTTCTTATAACTTCCTCCATTTTCTTATTGCCGCACTTTGAATTGATTTTTCTGCTCCCTGAAAGCATGCTTTATCTGATCTGTAGCAATTTGCTCTTGTCAAACGAACACTCTTTGACAATTGCTCGGAAAAAACAAATAACCAAATATTGGGAAGGAAATCGACCGATGAGGGCACCACCGTTTTCTACAAATGGCGGCATTATACAGGCTGCAGTAATATTGGAATTTTGTGTTTACATTTTTATTTGTGCGTTTAATAACATTTAGAACTCTTTAGTAAAGTGGTGGATAATATATTGTGACTGAGAAACGTTTAATAGAGATCTATTTGTGCGATTGAAGACGTGACAATACCCTTATTTGTTGAAATATTCAATTTTCCTAACCTGTTCATTTTGGGTTTTAGATTTGTTCTGAAGTTTTGGTGGATTGACTTTGATATTCATTTTCTTTCGAGTTTTCCAGGTATTTAACTGATCAATTACAATCTTATTTACTGATATTATAAATTTTTTAGATACATTAACATGAATTTCTACTCCAAACTCACGATGCATCAATGAAGGACAGGCAGTTTTGAACGCTGGCCACATTGTCATGTGTGGCATTACAGAAAAAAGTCCTCTAAGTCTCGAACTATTTGCCCTCTGTTTGGAAAGCAGCGGACTTAATATTGCAATGGTTATAAAGGAGGTGATTGGCATTCAAATGCAGTAAAATATTTTTGGCCCAAAGGATTCACAAATAAGTAAGTCCATTTGTTATATTCAGCAATTTCAATCTAACTCTGAATAACACCTACAATTTTCTTGGTCATTTGTGAGTGATATTTGAAAAATCTTGTTTGGAAACCCCAATTTTTTTTTTTTTTAATAGGTCCACCAGACATGGGATCAATACTGAATCAGAGGCAAGAGCCTCATATGCTTTGAGGAATAGTTACGTCAAAGAAATTGTTGTGAACATTTGTAAAGAGCAGCCATGGCTGGCTTATTCCTCAGAGGAATTGTTAAAAATGGACTACCTGTGAAACTACTGGAAATCAAGTGCCCTTTCATAGGTTAGTAGTCGATAATTGTGTAAGTAGTGTCTTAATACACTGTTTTTTCTAGGTAAAAAGAAACCTGTCATTGAATTCGTTCATGAATGCAGTTTTGATTATTGATAATGATCGGCTATCGTTGAGGAAAAAGCATCCATATTATTGCCAGGTTCAACTGGGAATGGAGATCCAAAGACTTTTTGAATATAGTTATCGAGCATCATAAAACGTTTAGCAATATAATGTTGCAGACAGTTTATTTGAACAAAATGTTGCATGTAATTTGTTTATATAAACAATAAAACTTGATTTTCCAATTTAATTTTTTATCGAAAGTAATTTTACTGCAGGTACAATCAAGCGTTTCTTCCACTCTAAGCACCTCACTTTGCATTTCACATGAAACTTTTTGTCACTCGCAAACTTAAACATTACAACCTATCTTCAAACAATCACACATAGATCCTACCCGTCTTCTAAATATGAAAATATTTCTCAACATCAAACCCTGTTATCAATCTTACTTATCTTATTTATTCAACTTATACAAATTCTCATCAGTCTGTACCATTATCATTTGTCGTTTTTATTTTTCTTCTACTTTGCTCTAATATGTAATTCTTTAACGACTTTGTCGTCGATAACATTAATTTCTTCTGACAGTAAAATAAGCCTATCTACTCCAGTCACGTAAGGGGTTTCACCTCGGAATGAAAGATAATAAGCTATAAACCTTTGTTTTGGTTTTTCAAACCTCTCATAAGATCTCGTGTCCGCGTCTTGAAATATTCAAGGTCAAATGTCGCAAAAATTGGTTTTTCGTAAATATCTCACTTCCTATGCTCCCAATGATATTTGCATTCATTATGTAGAGCATAAAATTCTCTACAAATTTTGTTTGAAGCAATTTTTCATACGTTCAACCGTTTTTGAGAAAGAGGGCGAAGTTGTCGGTTCCAGCATTTCATTTTGTAGTACCCAACCCCATTCCTGTGGTTCTAAATCGTTCCCTAACCAAGTTTGAATCTAGTAGTAGACACGATTTATATGTTGATGAGCTGCTGCACTAAAGAATAAGTGAATAATTAACTTTATAAGCCGTACTATGTTATGGGATTCACGGTTGACTTTGCGTTATGACATGTAAGACTGAGCGCTCCGCACTCTATCTCAAAAACGGTTAAATGTATAAAAAACTAATTGCAACAGAATTTTTAGAGAATTTCATGCTCTACAACTTCTATAATAAATGCAAATATCATTTAAAGCATAGGAAGCAATATATTTACGAAAAACCGATTTTTTCAACCTTGAATATCTCAAGACGATGACACGAGATCTTATAGAGGTTTGAGCCAACTTTTAAAATGTCAAAACAAAGATGTATACGAATTTATAGCATATTATCTTTTGTTCCCAGATTTTCTCCCCTTTTGAAAACTATTTGTTCCATTAATCTTGATCGATTGAAACTCAAAAATACTTAAAATAACTAGAATGTGCAGTATTATGTCAAAGTTTTGTGAGATTTGTTGTCACATTCTCTTCCTAAATGCCACGTACCTACAGGGATGATACGAAATGTCATAGTTTTTTCCTCAACACACTATCTTCAGTAATCAATTTTTTTTCTATAGCTTTGTAAACATAGGGAAATTTTTAAAGCCATCCCTGATGGCTACAAAAGTAGTGTTAACTTGTATTTGTAAAAAATGGATGAGTAAACATCTTTACCTTTGAATTAGTATCCCTTCACAAGGAGTTGGTGTAAAATAAATAAATAACAATTTTGCAAAAAAATTTCGAAATCTGTGTGAGTATACTTCAAGTCTATTCATTCTAAATTATTAATTATATTTTCAGTAGTTCGAACTTAATAAATATTTGACTCAGTACATAAAAGGAACACTAACAGGTACATAATATGAATTTATTTATATTATAATAAAAACAGACATATTGTAAAAAAGTTTAAAAAAAAGTATTGTTACAGTAATATTTGGAACATTTATTGTTACATGCAATAATCCATTCAATACATTCATGATGACTTGTAATATCAAGAATACCTACATCTTAAATTTCGTTAAAACGAGTATTAATTCAGTAATATTTGGAATATCTATTAGTACATGCAATAATCCATTCAATACATTGATGATAAATTTCAACATCAAGAATATCTACATCATAAATCTAGTTAGAAAGGTTAAATAAAAATATTGATACAATAGGTAATCTACAACATGAATCTTGTTCAAAATATAAAAATATCAATACAGTAATATTTAGAACATATATTGGTACATGCAATAATCCATTCAATTCGGCGAATACCCCAATGGATGAAGGTAAGTTCAACAGAAGCTTATATCCCCACTTCATTTTGAAGAATTAATTGGTTGTTTCATCCATTCTGTGTAAACTGTTCAGATGCTAGATGAACATGAAAAAAAAAATTATTAAAGTAGTCCATACCAGGTGGAGTTCTAATTAATTATTAGAAAAAATTAAGTCTGCTCCACAGTAAGAAGCATTTATTTCTAGGAAAAAAATAGCAATGCATTTCGGCAAAGTATTTTGCCATCTTCAGGCTCTCTAAAATATACATAAAAACGATACAAAGGTGAACATCGTAAAAATTGATAGAAGAAATAAACAACATCACTGACTTATAGCTCGTCCAGTATTGAAACGACCGTTTGGTAGGTACAGTGGACACGATTTGATATGGCTGCTTATGCTACGGTGAATCTTCACCAGTGTCTTGTCATGCAGCGTTTGAAAGGTTAGGTTTGTTTGATTAATAAAATAAAAAAATGAAGTAAACATACCACTGCCGCTCTCGAACCTGGTTTTTTTGAGTTTAAATTATTTATTCAAGCCTTATATTGTAAATTTCTGCCCGGAGTCCAAGTTTAGTGACTCCATATATTGCTAATCCTTCTTTTCAGGAAACTTGTGAAAAGAGAGGTTACAAATTCACGCTACTCCTGCTTTTACAACCAAACGCACAACAGTATATATGGCTCGGCGAACGAACTTTCGACATTGTCTTCGGTATAAAAAAATTCCAATTTGTTGTTAGCTAGTATTTACACAGCAAATCGTGAAAATAACACAACAGTCATATGGCGGCAATATAAACGAGCCTGCACTTGACAGTTCAGTTCATCTCCGACAGGGGCCGTATCACGATGATTAATTCTCCAATTGCTCAAATCAGTTTAGAGCAACGTGAAACGTGGGCATGACAAACGAATAGGCTGGACAGTTCGATGCAACTAGCGGTAAAAGTTTGATCTGTGTGAAGTAAGAATGCATACGTCCATCAGAGGCGCTAGGAGTACGTTTTTTAATGTGATGAAAATATTGGCGTTTTGAATTTCGTATTATTAAAATCATTCAATTACTAAGTTTGTTACTCAGCTTTCTAGGTGATAATCTTTATGTGCAAATCAAAATATTATTAAATTATTAAAAACATTGAATTTTTTTTTCAATTTCTAAGTTTGTTGCTAAGCTTTAAGTGGTAATTTCCATGTGCAAATCAAAATATTCTAGGAAAGGGGCACATGCGTGTTCCCTATTTCAAATTATTAAAGACATTGAACTTTTTTTTCAATTTTTAAGTTTGTTGCTAAGCTTTAAGTGGTAATTTCCATGTGCAAATCAAAATATTTTAGGAAAGGGGCACATGCGTGCTCCCTATTTCGAATTAATAAAAACATTGAATTTTTTTTCAATTTCTAAGTTTGTTGCTAAACTTTAGTAATAGTAATCTTTATGAGCAAATCAAAATATTCTAGGAAAGGGGCATATGCGTGTTCCCTATTACAAATTATTAAAAACATTGAACATTTTTTCAATTTCTAAGTTTGTTGCTAACCTTTTTAAGGGGCATATGCGTGTTCCCTATTAATAATCCGTAGCTCTCCTTTTATATGTGGTTCTGTCATAGAATTGTAATTATAATATACTGACAATTACAATTCTATGGGTTCTGTGCAACAACAGAGGCATCTGTCATCACCACTCAGAATTTATTGGAATTTTCAAAATTTAGGTTATTTCAATAAATTGTGATTTGATAATAAAAATAAGTTAGGACAATAATGGTTTTTAGACGATTTTTAAAGCTTCGTCAACTGAATCAACTCAGATCGTTTAGTGAAAAGGCCGAGTGAGTGACGTTATCAGAACTAAATGCGATTTTTTTATTCTTGTTTATCATTCATTGCAGTGTAAAAGTTCTGAAAAATGATAATTCTATCAATATCCCAGAAACATTCAGTAGACTCGGAGATGATGGAACTTCGAGAACAATTAATGGAGATGTGCTGCCCAAAGATAGCCAAATTTTCAATGCTATTGGAGCTACGGAAGAACTCTTGAGTTATATCGGGTGAATTATATCAAGAGGCAAAGGAATATTTCAATTTTAATATGTTTGTTTGTAGGTTAGCAAGAGAACATGCACACGAATCTGAGCAACAATATACTGATAAACTCAAACGAATTCAGACAATAATAATAGATTTAAGTACGGCAATTTCTCGTTCCAATAAATCGTCTATACCTCCTACATATACTAAAGAACTAGAAGACTGGATTCACGAATACTCCAAACAGTTGCCCCCACCTGAGCAGTATATCATACCAGTTAGTATATATACATAGTCCAGTAACAGAAGTTCTTTAACATGGTATAGAACAAATCCGAACATGATTTAGATCTATCAGTAAACATGCAGTTTAGGGAGAATCCACAGATGTAAAAAATATTTTTTATAAATAAGCAAGCCTTCATTTTTACCATGGTAAATGTCCAGTCATTAGACTCGCACGGTTTGAAACATGCCGTTTGGTGAAACTATACCACGATTCTTACTTTTACCCACCAGAAGCATAGTAATTTTCATATTTACGATGTTGACCTCCACAATATCTAGTCTACAGCCCAAGACACGCCTTGGGCATGGATGTTTTTGAAACCGGCACAAAAACGAACCTGGTCAATATGTTACGCAAAAGAAGGGAACACAACCTAACTTTGCTAACCTTGTTATCGAAGTTGAATGCAAGCCAACCAACCTTAGGAAGTAATAAGGGTTTTACCTCTTAACCAGTATGTGCAAAAAATTCAAAAAATACTATTAGATAATGCTTTCTATTCAGTAAACGAATTTCTCTCCTATCGTTTTATGTAGTACTGTAGGCAAAATTGTACATTCACTATCGTAGTTTTAGCTAATTTTATTAGCTTTTACTTAAGTGTATTGTTTTATATTTTAATAGTGTTTTATGCATGTATATTTATTTTAACTGCTCTAAATTTAAATTTAGTTTATTTATTGCTGACCTGACGTGTGTAAGACAATGAAATTGTGATTGACATGAATAAATTGAGTATAAGTAACACTTCACTCCGCTCGTGGACACTTCATTAGCGGTGACTTTCCAATTTTTTCTGAATTATTATCGAGACACAAAAGTGACAATCAGTCGCTAGATTCAGGTACATGCTACATCACAGACATCGATCAATAGACAACACGTACGCCAACTAATTGAAACCTCATGATTGGCTGTTTCTTCCACAGACACATACATTCAATCAAAAGGACATTTCAAAATTAAATAATTTCTTCAAAATACGTGACCGCCATGAATTTTTTTTTAGAGAAGAACTATCACATAAACCAAAAATGTTGGTGATACGCAAATTCTCCCTAAACCAATTTTACCACATTGTCTTCTCGACTTTATTAATCCAAAATAAACTACAAGGTTCTATGTAGGAATACATATCCTCTTCGAAACTACTTTTGTATACAGGGTGGGGCACCCCATACGACACGGTCCGTGTAAACCAAATAATTAATTTTTTCGGGAATTTCTCCGTTTCATTATATGTATATTGATTAAGGCTGCAGAAAGAAATTATTTTGGAGTAAACAGGGTGGCTCAAAAAAGTGTGACATATCAAAGTTGTTTTTTTAAATGGAACACCCTGTATTTCGTTAAACTTTTGAATAGGTCAGAAAAAAATAATATGATTTCATATGAGGTACTATGTACCTACCTATAACCGTTCTCGAGTTATTGATTTTTTTATGAAAATGCTAGGTACAATTGGAAACTAAATAACATCGAAATGTATAGAAATCACCCCTTCGAATTCTGACCAAGCATAAAAGAGGTTTTGGGCAATTGATTTCGATAAAACCCGTTTCTCAATTCTCAAAATGATATAAAATGTTCAAAAATCATTGTCACTTTTTTATAATTTCGGACAAAGATAACTTTGTTATTTCAAATAGAACACCCTGTATTTTTTTGGTATGAACAATATAAAATTCAATTATCTTTCATTTCATATTAGGGTTCCCTATACCTAACCTGAATAGTTTTTCAGATATTGGCTTTTTCAAATAGTAGTTCTTATTTCAATGTATTCTTTGAATCAAGATAGCTTTGAAACGTCATTTATTCAACTTGTTGAAAGAATTCTTATTGACAGTTATTGTGTTTTACGTTATTCAAAACATTCACTGAATTATTAGCGTTGAAAATGAAAATATCCCATTCAAGAGTGGATAGATATGATTTTAGCGATTGGTGAGTGTATAGAGAATTGGCTTTTGGCGTCGAGGGTGTATGCCCAAAAATATCCAGACCGGAATCATCCAAACAAGTTGGTTTTCAAACGATTGCTACATCAATTTCGTAGGACTGGAAGTGTGGCTTATGAAAAGGCAAATAGACCAAAACTTATCTTTGGAAATGAGGAAAATGAATTTCTTATTATGGGATCAATCATAGAAAACCCTCATACAAGTCAATGTAAGATCGAGAAAGATACAGGGATAAGCAGACGGAGCATTTCAAGGGTAATAAAAAAATACAAATTTCACCCGTACCGTATTCAGATGCACCAGGAATTATATGAAATAGACTTCCATCGACGAATCGAGTTTTGTCTATGGGTTCTAGACAAGTTTAGTGAGGATAAAAATTTTTTGGATTCCATTTTATTTTCTGATTAATCTACTTTTATAACAATGGCTTAGTGAACAGACACAACTTCCATTATTATAGTGATGTGAATCCTCATTTTTTCCGCATTCTGGATCACCAGAATAGATGGTCTGTTAACGTGTGGGGAGGAATTATAGGTACACAAGTTATAGGACCATACTTTTTTGATGGAAACTTTAATGGTCAATTTTTTTTTACAATATTTACGAAATGATCTGCCTGAGCTTCTGGAGAATGTGCCGCTAAATATCAGACAACGGATGTGGTTACAATTGGATGGAGCTCCGGCACATTGCAAATTCAGTGTCAGACAGTTTTTGAATATGTGCTTTCCGAATAAATGGATTGGTAGGGGAGGACCACAAAATTGGCCAGCGAAATCACCAGATTTGACTTGCCTCGATTTTTTCCTATGGGGATACTTGAAGAATGAGGTTTACGACACTCCTCCAACCACACTGGGAAATATGAAGAAGAGAATCAGGGCTGCTTTTCGAAGAGTGACGCCTCAAATGTTAAGAAGTCTTTCATAGAGAGAGTGGCTCTTTGTATTCAACAGGATGGTCGTCATTTCAAGCACCTACTTTGAATTAAATCAATCAATCAATCAAACTTTTATTGAATAAGTGTTTTTTCACAATAAATATCAGAACAAAAGAAGAAAATTCATAACATCATTGCAAAATATTGACTAATTCAACAGTTAAATTAAATACATTTGAGTTTCATATTTTGTTGTTGTTTCAGTTGAATAATAAAAAAAATTGTATAGTCTGTTTAATGAACTACTGTCAGAATATGAAAGTATGTTAGGTACATAGTACCTTATATGAAATCATATTATTTTTTCCTGACCTATTCAAAAGTGTAACGAAATACAGTGTGTTCCATTTAAAAAAACACAACTTTGATATGTCACACTCTTTTTAGCCACCCTGTATACTCCAAAATAATTTTCTTTTGCAGCCTTAATCAATATACATATAATGAAATGGAGAAATTCCCGAAAAAATGTATTGTTTGGTTTACAGGGACCGTGTCATATGGGGTGCACCACCCTGTATATTATTAACACGTTGAAGACGTGTTAATCCTTGAAAAATATCTCATAAACTATTGAAAAAATAGCAAAAATATTTTTATTCAGCATATATTTATTGAAACTGCCATTTTGGATTCACATTGTATCTAATTGCAGTTTTTTTTTCAGGGTGGTGGAATAGCAAGCGCATCATTACACGTAGCTAGAGCTATTTGTCGTAGAACTGAAAGAGTCATTATGCCATTAATACGACAAGGTTCTTTAGATAAGGAGGCACTAATTTATCTCAATCGACTGTCAGATTTTCTTTTTACTGTTTCTCGTATCGCAGCTAAACATGATCAGAGAGCAGAGAGCATTTATATTCCAAAACCAGATGAGAAAATACAAGCACAGTAAATACACAACTCAGAATATTGAAGTTCTGTTCGTTTTTTGGGTATAATAATCTTTTACAATCTGAAAAAAGAAAATATATAAGAAAATACACACTAATAGACATTCCCATTACTACTCCATCACACCAGCAAAATGTATGTAATTCATGACAATAAAATGTTTAATGTACATACATATTGATTCGTGCAAATAGCACAAGTTAATGATAAAGAAAAGTTATTTCATAGAACACTGCAATACATAAAATTAAATGAAGTAATTAGTTAATTTCTATTTTTGACAGGTCCATTTGAAATATCCATTAGTGCTATATAGCTCTATATTTTAAATCAATGAAGCACGGAATCAATTATTAGGACATGAGGGGAGCCGGTTGGCTGGTCAGGTTGACGAGAGTCATTGATATCTAAAATCAAGCACGGCTGGGCACGATTAATACTTGAATGGGTGACCCACTGCCTGCCAAGAAACGTTTGCGTTATTAAGTCCCGTACCATATTCGCACCTCCAAGCGATATATCAATGAGCACGAGATATATCGAGAGATATACCGTCCTTCGGAGAGCATGTTAAGATAAGAACCCTACCTCTGGTTGGAAACACCGGAGGATTCGGCAAAATTTCCGGTTGAGAGAAGTGTGCTCAGCGGCGTCGGTATTAAGTAAATAAATGATATAAAAAAATCAGGGCATGAAAATCCAATTGCACTGTAAACTATATTCGTTCCCGCAGTTATGTTTTTGCAATTATAATTGCTTCCCGTAGCTAACTGCGGAACGACGCGTACAGTGTTGCCAAGTTTTATGAAATGTCACATTGAAAAAATTCGGAGTTATGAGTGGAAGTCGCTGTGCTTTCGCGAATATTTTTGAATTTTGTGGGATTGGCTTTTCAATAGATGTTTCAAATTGAATGAAGTAATGTGCTCAGTTATACGCTAAATATTGCATTTTATTTTTCCTACAAATTGTCTGTTAGTCCTCCTTTGCCTCCAAAAGCCATTTGAACTATAACATTTCCAAAATCACCTCAGTACCCATAACATGACAGAATTGTCAACCTTTTAATCACAAAACTGAATTGAACAGCGCCGACAAGAACGCATAAATATAGTTGATTCCCGCACCTTTTTAGTTCATGAAATCGATTTGCTTTCTGCAACCTACAAAACAACTATTTCTATATCAAATTGTCTTTATTAGCAGATCAATACACTTCATTTCCACAGTAAACCCCAAACATTGCATTTAAATGTATTTTGACTCCCGCTGTATGGGCACCATTTTGATTTTCAACTTTATTTGCTTCCCGCAGTGAAAGAGTTAAAGGAGTATCTCTATCGAAATGAATAATACTTGAACCATTACCAAGCTCAATATTCATATGGAGGAGCTCTGGAACATAATCTGGGAATACCATTTTTGTTTTTTAAATTCAAAAAATTAGGAATAGTAAGTAAATGAAAATTGTGGCATTGCTGACAAATTTTTAAATTAAAGAAAAAACCATCCTCGAGCAGGACTCGAACCTGCGACCTTTGGATCTCTAGTCCATACTAGTGCTCCGGATTCTTACTCTATGTGGATAAATCTCAAACTCTATAGGGAAGTGAGAGATATCGTTGATTGGGTAGAGTTACAGAAGAATCTTGATGGCATTTCAGAGTTCTGTTCTGTAAATGATTTGCAACTAAATGAAGGGAAATGTAAAGTTGTGACTTTCACACGCAAAAAAAAACTATCATGTGGCCATATGCAATAGGAGCAACCACACTGGAAAGACTAGATCATATTAAGGACCTGGGGGTTATCTTCAACTCATCCCTAAATTTTAATTTGCACATTGAATATATTGTTAAAGACGCCTACAGGAAACTGAGCTTTGTACTTAGAAACACCACCAAATTCAAATGGAGTACTTTAACGATAGTATACAGAGTGGGCCATTGAAAACGAAACAGCGGCTCTGTAGGTCGGCAGAACCGAATTATATAAAAACGCTCGGACAAGTCGACTACATTTTCGAGGGGGACATCGTTCGCGATGAAATTCACCCGAAATACATTCCATCCCTCGGAGCTGTGTCCGCCACCCCTAAATTTTTAAATGGCAACATATGGCAAGTGATACCTCATTTGAAAGGTATTTTCCTTCTTAATATCAAACAACAAAAATAATTTAATTCTATCGATTCGTTTTCGAGATATAGGAACTTGAAGTTGGGAAATAATTTTTATTCACTCAAACAATAAAAACAATATCTGATAAAGCAACGGTCGCAATAATTATTATTGTCAATGAACTGAATGTTCAAACTGTCTACCACCCATTTCCATACAATATTTCTTCTAATCCAACTTCCAGGAAACATTCTTTCCAAAAACGCCCTAACAGGCTGCCCATAATGTGGAGGTGCAACGTCTTGTTGAAATATCAAGTGGTCTTCATGGTAACGATCGTCATTTTCAATGATGTCTACTAATTGTGGATAAACAAATTCATTCAATAATTCCAGATAAGTTTCTCCTGTCAGGTTACCGTCGAGAAATACTGGTCCAATCAAACGGTCCCCAAAAATACCGGCCCAGACATTGAGTTTTTGGAGAGTTTGCGTATGGACTTCGTGAAAAACATGTGGATTGGCATCTGACCAATAAGGCCAATTATGACGATTCACAGTCGAATTCAAAAAGAATGTAGACTCATCAGAAACGCAGATGTTGAAAAGGAAATTCTCAACAGCATCTATTCTCGTAGTCATAATTCCACAAAATTCCTGTCGCCTATCAAAATCATCTTCATTCAATTGGTGTACCAAATGTATTTTGTAGGGGTGGAATTTATGATGTTTCAGGATTCGGCGGATACTGGTTCTACTGATATTGGTAACACTAGCCAATTTCCTTGTGCTCAATGTTGGATCTGCATGAACTTTTCCTAAAAGTGCAACTTCAACAGCTTCATTTCTCAACGGAAATTCACGTTCTGGGTCTCGTTTCTTGTTGCCTACTGATCCAGTTTGACGAAATTTTTGCACTAATTCTAGAACGTATTTTCTAGCAACAAGTTTATCTGGATGCGTTTCATTGAACAAATTAGCTGTACGGTTACCGCACTCAACATTCTTTAAAAAAATAAATTATTTCAACTCTTTCCGCGCACCATTATTGCGGAAAGATATTCAGCAGCTTTAGTCAAGTAATTCACTCTAATGTCGTTCAAAGATCAGTTTGACACTGATAGACGTCCACAATTACGATTTGGCGAAAAAAATTATCTCATACGTGTTTTTGTTGTACTCGCATTTGAGTCAAATTCGAGAAAGAATTCTTAAGAACCCTAATTTTTTTTCGATCAAGTAAATGAGGATGAAATAAAAATTCGAAACGGAATTGCATGTTTTATGTTGGTAAACAGTTAGATCATTTAATTCCTTGACAATGATAATTATCTTTAAACAGTTGCATTGTTAGATGTTATTTTTATTGATTGAGTGAATAAAAAGTGATTTCCCAAATTCAAGTTCCTATATCTAGAAAACGAATCGATAGAATTAATTTATTTTTGTTGTTTGATATTGAGAAGGAAAATACCTTTCAAATGAGGTATCACTTGCCATATGTTGCCATTTAAAAATTTAGGGGTGGCGGTCACAGCTCCGAGGGATGGAATGTATTTCGGGTAAATTTCATCGCGAACGATGTCCCCCTCGAAAATTCAGTTGACGTGTCTGAGCGTTTTTATATAATTCGGTTCTGCCCACCTACAGAGCCGCTGTTTCGTTTTCAGTGGCCCACTCTGTATAATGCTTATGTAAGGTCTAAGCTAGAATATGCCTCAGCCATATGGAATCCCAATACATCCCTGAACTCAGAAATGATCAAAAAAATTCAAAAGAAATTTGTGAGGCGTTTGTTTTTCAGAAAGAATTCCGTCCCATCAACCATGATATTGTACAACTCTCAAAGACTGCAATTCAATATTGAGACATTATCTCACCGAAGATTTATTAGTCATGTGATATTTATCATCAATATATTGAATGGCCAACTGAATGTACCCGATAATCTATCGAAAATACCAATAGTTGTTCCAAACATTGCCTTGAAGAGGGCGTGACTTTTCATTCAATATTAATATCTCCAGCAGCCCCCTCAATAGATGTTTAAGAGATGTTAATCTAGTCGTTAAGAATAACAATATAGATATTTTTAATGTGAGAATTTGTGATATTTTAAATCTAGACTGATATTGTATATTTCTAACTGTTAAAGGGCTTTTGCCTGTTTTGTATTGCAGTATAAATATATCATCATTTCATTTTATACTCTAACCATCTGAGCTATCGAGGACACAGATTCCACTGCATTTCGAGGATATCGCTTGTGGTCGGAGATCAGCACCTGACCCTTGACTGAAGCCGTCAATCCACAGCGACGTTAGGAAAAGGTAAAATTGATATTGTTGGCCACTGCGATAGTACATGAGATCCCTCACCTTCATAATCCATTCCCACAACTAACATTAAATTCTAGAAAAAAGCGATATCCTCCAAATGCAGTAGAATCTGTGTCCTCGATAGCTCAGATCCAAAGGTCGCAGTTTTTTCTTTAATTTAAAAATTTATCTGCAATGCCACAATTTTCATTTACTTATATATTCACAGATGCTATATTTCTCCTTAGGAATACTAAGATTTTTTACAAAATTCGATTTCTCTGTATAACATCAGGAAGGAGTTATTTTTAGATGACAGAAGTCAAAGTTGTCAAATGGCCATTAGTTGTTTGAACAATAGGTCTCACTGCAACTTTTTGTCTCTTGAGGAACCACAAACTTATAATATAGAGCTTTTGCGTTACTGATTTGCGGAAGAACAGTCAGATAACGTTCACTTTTATTTAAAATGATTCTCAACGCCAGTTGTTATTTATGCTCATTTAATATGAAATGAAGTACTGATTGATGTAAACAAATATGTTTATTTGAGATTCTTCTTGTGTTCTATTACCATTCAGAAACAAATAAGCTCTATCAAAGCATGGTGATATTTGTCTGTTTTCTTCTTTAAATATTAAAAAACCTCATCTTGCATCTAATTTTTAATATCTGGCATGCATAAAGATTTCAATTGATTTCCATCAACATTCAATTGCAAAATAGCAAGACATTTCTTTATTTTTATCTTATAGAAATAATCTGGAGCGAGACACTTGAGAATATGGTATTAAAGTACAATATCTTTAATACCTTATACTAGGGAGATAATATACAACCAAATGAAAGAAATATCAATATAATTTTGCTAAATTCGAATTATTCAAAGGACTTGAAAAATGTCAGATTGAATGATCAATCCGTTTCGTTAGATAAGTTTGATTATGGTCAATATAATATTTCTGGAATGAAATTTGACTAATTTTCTATTTTGAAATGTATAATACGTAGCTAGTACTGTAGTGAAGAAGTAATTTTGCACTTGGGTTACAATACCATTCTTGCATAATATTATTTTCTTCTTTTGATTGTAAAAACGTTAAATGTAATGTAATTTTATAATTTCAACTCTATCCTTATACAGTGTGTCTCACTTCTCATGGAAACACCGCCGTATATTCCGTAATTATTGGAGTAGAATTCTGTAATTTTCACGATCGGTAGATATACGGGGTGCGAGTCTAAATTTTCTCATGGGGTTGACCTGAGTGACATACACTGCGCGCCAGGAGCGATGAATATACCGATTTTTGCGAAAAATAATATTAGGGGGCAAGATAGGCTCAAAATTCTCAAGGATTCGTGATCAGGTCATCAATTTTAGTACCATTCCATATTTTCGCTGTAAAATGTTCAGTTCTTAAAAACCGGAATTTGTCTCACTTCCCATGGAAACGCCCCCGTATCTTCCGTTATTATTGTAGTAGAATTCTGTAATTTTCACGATCGTTAGATATACGGAGGATAAGTCTAATTTTTTTCTGGGCGACATACTGCGCTCCAGGGGCGATGGATATATTGATTTTTGCGAAAAATAATATAAGGGGGCAAGATATGCTCAAAGTTCTTACGGATTCGTGATCAGGCCATCAACTTCAGTACCAATCCATATTTTCGCTGAAAAATTTTCAGTTCTAAAAAATCCGAATATGTTGCACTTCTCATGGAAGCACCCCCGTATCTTCCATAATTGGTCGAAGGCAAATCACTAAAGTTAATAATGTTAATTCATATCCTATTGACACAAAATTTTGTGTACCTCAAAGAAGTGTTTTGGGTCCTTTACTATTTTTAATATATATATTAATGACATCGGCTTATGTCACAACTGCGACTTTATGAATGTATTTGCTGATGATACACTGTTATCCATATCTCATAAAGATTTAGCTTTAACAAAAATGAATATCTGCTTAGAGAAAATTCACAAGTACTTGAACGTCAACAAGTTAAAATTAAATGTTTCCAAAACAAAAGCCATGATTCTGACCACAAAATATAAACATAAATTCTTGTTTTTTGGAAATCAATAATGAAAAATCGAATTTGTAACAGAAATTAAATACCTGGGTTCATGTTGGACAACTGTTTATCTTTTGATGCACATTTCAAATATATAACTAAAAAATAGCAAAGAAACTTTACTTTTTTACACGAATTTCTTATCTTTTGTCAGTTACTTCCAAGGTCACTATATACAACACAATTATACAGCCACATTTTGAATATTGTAGTACATTACTGTATGGTTTTGATCAAAACAAAATTTTGACTTTACAAAATCGAGGTATGAGAGTGATACTAAAGTGTGATCGTTGTACCAGCATAAAGTTTATGCTCGACGCATTACAATGGTTATCAATAAAAGACAGGTAATACAGATCAGCAATGATATTTATTTTTAAAACTGTTATAGTCCATCCAATATCAATTGCAGAAGCTGTTTCTATAGGGAGCAAATGAAAACTCACTTCGCTAACACGAGCGTATATGCGAAGAAACGAAACGAAAAATAACCTGTACTACTCGTAAACATTTTCCGTCGGCAAACGGTAGATCAAAAGAGCCGATAGTCAACGTGGACTCGAGTGACGGCTGCCTGTTGTACAACCGATTCGTCTGGGCCAATCAAGTCGGACATTAATGCTGGCAGGTGTGTCTCTACCATGGGAGGTCATAAATCACGCGTTATATTTGTATTTTAATAGCTCTGAAAGATTAAAAACCAGTAGCGTCTATGGTCTTGGTGTGTGCCGATCGAAATACGTTTTAGGATATAATAATAACCTACATCAAACAATGAAAGAAATTATTTTTCTTTCTTAATGTATTTGTATAAGTTGAAAAGGGAAACATTCTCAATTGAATATTGATAGAAAGATTTTGCTGTGAATTGAAAAATCCACGATTAAAATGTATAAGTATTTTTAAAATCTTAAAATATCTAAATAAAATTTGTTATCTCCGCCACTGCTGCTCACAGGATTTCGCCGCAAGACTTTTTTATGCTTCTGCAATTGATATTGGGAAAACTATAATAATATGTTACCATCTTATTTTGATGAATTCATTACTTATCGAAATAGTAATCACAATTACGAGACAAGACAAATTAATCATTTTCACTTGCCAAGATGCAGCCTAACCAGCTCAATGAAAATATTGTTTTATAAAGGATTAAATCAATTTAATAAGCTGCCTAAAGAAATAAAACAAAGCAAAAGTCTTTATATATTTAAGTCTAAACTAAATAATTATATTAAAACAAACAACAATAGGTAAACTATAGGTAATTGAATGATGCAGAATAACAATGGACTTAACATTTATTATCATTATTATGTTCCAAATTGTTAGTAGAGGTACAGTCTGAGTTATTTAAATCTTTTGCGTTTATTTTTATTTTTTATATTATTTCATTTATATGTTTATTTTATTATTATTGTTTATCTACTATTATTATTATTACTGTATATCATTATTATTATTGTATGTATATTAGGATTTCCTTCCTCAATAAACGTTTTCATTCATAATGATTGAGTAGAATTCTGAAATTTCCATGATCATTAGGTATACTGAATATTTTCCGGGGTTGATCTGAGTAATATATAAAGCGCGCCAGGAGCGATTGAAATGCTGATTTTTGTGAAAAATAATATTAGGAGGTGGCAAGATAAGCGGAATTTTACTGATTCGGGATTAGGACATCAAATTTATAACCGATCTTTGCTGAAGAAGATTTTAATTGAGAAACATTCGTATGTTCCCACTTTTCATGGAAACACCTATGTATCTATCTTAATTAGTGGAGTAGAGCTCTGAAATTTCCACGATAGGTAGATATTCAGGGTAGCAGTCTTAATAATATCTGGAGTCAAATTTGCTGAGCTTCCAGAGGGGAGTACAAAAAATTTGAATTTTCTTAAGTATTGAACTTTATTTCCGAAAACATCACAAAAAATCGAGAAAAGTGTTTACAATGAAAAAACAAGTCAGACTATGTTATTGAAGCATATCTCAAAAAAATTCCTTTATTTTTCTGTTCATGAATATTTATTAAAGAAATAACGGTTAGAGAAATTCAATGTAGAAATATTTCTCAATAATACTGCATTATCAGTGATAATTATCACTCGATATCACGTTCTACAAGTTATAAACTCTGCAAAAATCGTTCTATCCTTCGCTCCTGGAGCGCAGTGTATGTCACTCAGATGAGATTTAGACTCATCCTCGGTATATTTAACAAACATGGAAATTACAGAATTCTACTCCAATAATTACGGAAGTTACGGGGACGTTTCCATGGGAAGTGAGACAGATTCGGATTTTTAAGAACTGAAAACTTTTCAGCGAAAATATGGATTGGTACTAAAGTTGATGTCCTGATCACGAATCGGTAAGAATCTTGAGTCTATCTTGCCTTCTACTATTTTTTCGCAAAAATCGGTATATCTATCGCTTCTGGCGCGCAGTGTATGTCACTCAGGTCAATCCCATGAGATAATTTAGACTCACCCCCAGTATATCTACCGATCGTGAAAATCACAGAAGTCTACTCCAATAATTACGGAAGATTTAGTAGTGGCACTGTCTATAACGATATTTGAGACCATCTATTAATAGATTGTTATCAATGTTCAAATTTGATGTAGTCATAATGATTGGAATAAGTAGTTATCCTGAACAATTAATGGCGAATTTATTTTCTTTTTGGTGGATTTGTGAAATCAAAGTTCAGTTTCTTTCAAAGTTCAGTTTGATGTTATTTATCAATTATTTGAATAATTGAAATTACAATTCACTCTGGACTTTCTTGATCCACTGTACCCCATCCTGCAGTTTAGAGTACATATATCGTTTCCTATTTTCAACCCCCAACGCAAACAGAGGTTTAACCTGTGTACCTGTCCTGTGGCATCGTAGCTCCCAAACGGATGAACCGATTTTGATTTAGTTTTTTTGTTTGAAAGGTGACTTGATCGAGATGTTCTTAGCTATGATTCAAGAAAATCTGTTCAGCCGTTTGAAGATTTTTTTACTTTTTAGAGTTTTATTTTAAATTTAAGTTAACTCTTACCATTTTGGTATGTATAACAAAAATAGTAATACATACACAAAACTTTTAGTACTCCTCCCCATTCCTTTACCATTGTCAGTTTTTGACTATTAGAATGTTATTTTCATTAAAAAAATTGTATATGCAGTAATTCCATATAATCTAATTTATTTATTCTTTAATTTTCAGTTTATTGAAGATTAATACACCCAAAAAACATGTTGAGAATGAACGTTCACAAAAATAAGCTTTAACCAATAATTTTAGTTTAATGCTCGCATAAAAATTAAATCTAGTGTGCAATTCCATGAATAGATTCAGGAAGAATTCTCAGGTAATAAGAACTGATCACTCTATTGACAAGCACATTTTTTCAACACCATTGCCGTAGTTTGGCTCAATTAATTAATAATTAATCGCCTGCTTTGTTTTTGTATGACATCAAAGTATTTTCTGTATTTGTTGCTAGGAGACTTCATCTTACTCTCAATTAACATCATCTTCACGACTTTTTTCAGGGTCTTGTGTCTAGTTCGAAGAAAATAGCTCCAAAGAAGTGGAATTGCTTATTTATTCAGATATATAATTTTAGTGTGAACAGTTATTTGTCATCACATGTATATATTGTTATGAATTTGAGAAAAACTGTTTTGTAGTAAATGAAACAAGACTGTTGTTATTCTTTTTATTTGTTTCTTAACTATACCTACTCAAAAATGTTTATCTCCCAATACCATCTCTTTGTAGGACATGACTTTTAGAAGAGCACTCTGAACATAGCTCAGAACTAGGTGACAATGCAGTTTTCAGCAGCTTTCTTGCCTCTCTGTCTGTTCGGTACAAATTTTGCAAGCGATTTCAAACTAACTTCCTGATGAACCATATAGATAGATATAATATATTTATTGTTTCTAAGAGATTATAACTCTTGTTAACAAACACAATGTCATGATACAAGTCAAAAATTAATAATAATAAAATAGTTAAAAAATATAAAGAAAATTAAATATATATATATATATATATATATAAACAATGTGTCGGCATGTTTTGGGTAGTCATACAATCAACTTAATGTAAAGTGCTAAGTTGACATATATTGGGTTCACAGCTACATTATTGAGAATGATATGCAGTTAAAATAAGAGACATTTAACAAATAAAATATAGATAAAAGGCGATAAATTATGAATTATCAAATGATGATATCATGTGTCATCAAAATACTCTTGTCAATTATAGTAGGCCCTATCACTTAGAAGTTATTTTGTTTTTTTCCTGAATAGTCTAAGCGACTTTTTTTTTTTTTTTATATAATATAATTTATTAACTTCAGGTACAATATATAAACATAGGCAGAAGTAGTGAAATAAGTTAATAAACCAGAGAAGTCACATAAACTGTTTCCAGTTTGTGTGTGACTGTGGAAATTACAAACAGGAAGTAAAAATGTATCATGTAGTAAAATAATAAAATACAATATTAATATTTAACACTAAGTGTTTGCGAAACATAGATATACAATTCTTCAAAATAAAATTACATTTACGATATAATAAAATAACAAATTTTTGGGAAGGTTGTTATGTCATAGGGGATATTTATATAAAAAACGGAAAAATGTTTCTGTTGGGATGATTAGGAATATAATAAATTATGTATCTCTGTACGAGGCAAGCTAGTGATGTAGTCATTTAATCTTCTTTTGATTTCATTTTGATTTTTTGAAATTTTTATTTGATTTGGTAGGGTATTGAATAGTTTAAGGCTCAGGTAGCTGTGGCTTTTTTGCCCTACAGCTTTATTCATGTAAGGTATTTTGAAATTATTTTGTTTATTTCGAGTGTTGTATTAGTGTTCTATTCTAGGATGTTTGTGTTTTGATTTGAAACATTTGATATTAGTATGTAAAAAGAAGAGCTGTACGGGATCAAATATATTCGTTTCGAGATAGAGAGCATCTGTTGGATGAGTTCTCTTTTTTTTGAAAATTATTTTAAGGATTCTTTTTTGTGTCACTATCAGTTTATTCATAGTAGTCTTTCCAGCTGATCCCCAAGTCAGTATCAGTTTGTTTCTTTGATATTCTTGGGAAGTTTGTTGTACATTTTTATTCCATTGTATATGAGTGAATCTTTCACTGAATTTGAGGTTGGAATTGGGAGTCTCAGTTGGTTCATTTGACGTGGGTAATGGGCAGTGGTTGTCATTTCATAATGTGGTCTATTTTTATGTATTATTGATACCGTTTCGACTATGTAAATTGAGATGACTGTTAATATTTTATGTTGTAGGAAAAGGGGTTTACATGATTCTCTCCATTTCGCCTGACAGAGGTATCTAACTGCTCTCTTTTGCAAGACGAGGACAGACTGCATAAGTTGCTCACTGCAGACTTCCCAGAATGTTATACACCACCTTAGCTGAGATTCTATGTCACACCAAACATTTACTTTTTGTGGTCGTTGAGTGTGAACTTCCTCCATCCAATGTGGATTTTGGTCTGTCCAATACCTACAGTTGTGACAGTTTACGTGCCTGTTTAAACAAAATGTAGATTCGTCAGAAAACAATATGTGGTTGACATTTTCGTTAAATTTATCCATAACTTCACAGAACTCGATTCTATGATCAAAATCGTCTTCACTCAATTCTTGTAAGCAATGGAATATCGACTCATGTTTTGATTTAAAGCCCTCTGTTGTGTCGAATTTATTGGATTTTCCACCACATCTAACATGACATTCAAAGAATTTTCTTTTTGTAACACTTACTGGTCTTCCACTTTTTGGTCGATCTTTGACACCTCCTGTTTCATGAAAACGCTGCAATGTTTTTGAAACGGTGATTTTATCAGCGACTCTGTATAAGCGAATCGCCTGTTTGTCTGTGTTGCTAGGAGACTTCATTTCATCTTTCTCATCTTCATGACTTTTATCAGGGTCTATTAGGAAGAAAATAGCTTCAAAGAAGTGCAGTTGCTTATTTATTCAGATATATAATTTTAGTGTAGACAGTTATTTGGCATCATATGTAAGTATATATTGAAAAGGGAAACATTCTCAATTGAATAGAAATATTTTTATGTGAATTGAAAAATCCACGATAAAAATGAAGTTATTTTTTATGAATGTCTAACAGAAAACAACTACTTCCCCGGCTAAAGCCACGCTGGACATTGAAGTAGTTGTTTTCTGTTAGACATTCACAAAAAATAACTTCATTTTTATCGTGGATTTTTCAATTCACAGAAAAATCTTTCTATTCAATATTCAATTGAGAATGTTTCCCTTTTCAACATGAATACCCCACAAGAGGTTATCTTGAACGATGGAAGATAGTGACTAAAGTTTATCTTTCAGTCGCAGATGATTCCACATCTGATTTTATGAACATCCTGTTCATATTTTCAAACAAATCTAAGTATGAACTTGAGAAAAACTGTTTTTGTAGTAAATGAAACATGGCTATGGTTATTCTTTTTATTTATTTTTTCTTAAATTAGAGCAATATTTAAATGAAAATTATATACAGTAATATTCATTTTTGGAGTAGGTACACCCACTCAAAAATGTTCATCTCCCAATACCATCTCTTTGTAAGACATGACTTCTAGAAGAGCTGAACCTTTACTTTCTGATTTGACCATGGTGTCGATCTCTTTGAAATGTCCAGGATCTACTAAAAATACAATGGTTATTTCATCTTCTTCCCTATCTTCACTCTCCACCTCCAGACTTTCCATCTTAACTAATTTATCTTTAATTTTTTTGGCTGCCTTCCCCTTAAAATTGACTTTCAGTCTCATTTTTGCTCTTTCAATAGGGATAGACTCCTTGAGCAGTTTAATCACCTGAAGAGCTTGTTGCTTGGCAGATTGGTTGGGCTTGACAGAATAATGTACATCTTTCATGGCTTTCTCGATGATAGTTACTGGATAAGGTCGTTTTATTTCGGGGTTTAGACATTTATCAGCTACAGTCGTAGCAATATCTTTGAAGAGTTGGTCTGTTTGACTTTGTCGTTCCTTGTCGGATACTTGTAGTTCACCTTTTGACAAAATTTCCTTACATATTTCAGTTAGGTCATCTTTGCCAAATGCTTTGATTAAATCCTCTTTTTTCGCGCCTTGTCCTTTTGATACATTTGTGAATACCGTATGTGTTTGTAACACCTCGTCGATATCTTTCTCACTGTGGGTTGAATAATATTAATTCCCAATGTGAGTAGCAATATATAGAAAAGAATGCAATGTTATGCTTTACTTACACTTGGTTTCTCCAGGACACTACTTTATTGCGATAACAAGCTATTTCGAATCTTTTTCCTGCCTTTTTTATTCGTACCACAGCGACATTTGTCAGTCTTATTTGATTCGTAGGGGTAAATATTTTACTCATTTTAGATTTTGAGAAATTTTGTACTAAAAATACTACCTTTGCAAAATCGTTGACTTATGACCTGACAGTGATTGTAAAGTGCGCGTTAACTTAACTCCTAACCTATCTAGACCGCTCGAAAAATTCATCCAAATAGACCTCTGTCAAGACTCTAGCGCTACTACAGCGGTGGAATGATGCAAAATTCCATGAAGAATCAAATGTAGCATTGAAATACATGTAGGAGTAGTGAGAGTGAAACATAATGATTATTTAGATAAATGTCAGCTGAAAGAAAAAATCGGATCGTGCATATGAGGTGTTGCGGTAGAAATCCAGAAGTGGAATTTTACTGTTTTCCCCCCGGTAAACAAGACTTGCGACTGGAATGGATTAATGCAGTGAAGCGCAAGAAATACGTGGTGTATTTTGAAAACTAATCAATTCTTGTTTATAACTTTGTTTTTTTTATTCGATTTACTGTATGAAAAAATTGATCTGTTTCACAGGCAAATAAATCTAATTCTGAAACTGATTCGGCATAGATAATTATTTGGAACGAACAATCAATATTAGGCACTTTTTCTGAAAAATATTTGTACGTGACTTGTTTAAAAAAATGTTGTAGCGATTTAAAGTTCGGTATGTTCGCACCTTTTTTGTATACTTCTTTCTGTGATGCATTGCATTTCAAAATCGGTTTTTGAAGTTGAACTTTGTGCAGTATTTCATAACAAATGACAGCCATAGTATGTTTGCAATATCCTACGACTCACTCTTCGAAGGTACATAAAGTTTTAATCAAGCTCCGCTTATTATCTACCTACAAAATATACTTGAAAATACTTCAAGTCGCAGTAGTTTATTCTTCGACGTGTATTAAATTAGAAAGGCACCACATATAATCTAATCCATTTTCGCATTTTTTCACAAAATAAGAATACATTCTAACAAAAATTGTTTACAAGGAAAGTAATAAATTACCTCACTTCTATTGAAACGTTTATTTGCCGAATCACTTTGTCCTCGATCACAGAACACGTTTCATTGAACTTTGCCTTTCCAAAACATTGCTATACATGGTTACTTTCAAACAATTTAGCACCCTTACTTTTGATAGTACCTTTTACGGAAATCTCGTAAGCAAATCCAAAATATATAAATTTATCCATGTTTCTAACACCACCCTATTCCAGTAACGTTATTTTTTAAAAGTGTCAAGAAATTTTGCGACATTCCGGCCGCCATAGCGCTGCAATCTAGACTCAAAAAATGTCATTTGAGACATTGACATATGGCGAGGAGCCATCCTGTTCATAGGCGTCGTCTTGATATAGCGATGATTGTGAAAAATGAGATGTTCTCTGCTTCGGTATAGGAATTATTCAACGCTGTTACATTCCAGGTATTCATCTAGAAACATAAATATACCACAATATTATTCTATCAATCATGAGTCGCGTAACAACTTCTTTGGATTCACATGCTAGTTTTCATTTGCTTAGTTCATACATGTTTTTTTTCATTTTCCAATTTGTCAACTTAAAAAAAACCTTCAAAACTTGACTTTGGTTAAATGAAAAATCGCAAATTTGATTTACTTTTGGTCATGACGCGCTTATATAATTCTTATATCAAATGTGTTATCAAAGAGATTTTGTGTCTAAAAATGTGACCAGTTGGTAGCGCAAAACAATGACTACAGAGTTTGTGTAAAAATTATCGTTCTGTGCCTACTGATGAAGTTAAAAAAATTTGAAACCCACACTCTAGAAATCTCTTACTCTGAAAGACAGACATATCTTCCAAAGACACTCCATCCTGTAAAACTGCTCCAGGAAAAACCTTCAAAACTTCTGCGTCTCCAATGGCAATTTTTGAATTTGGTTGAATGGAAAATCGCAAATTTGATAATTACTTTTGGTCATGAAGCGCTTATATAATTTTACATCAAATACGTTATCGAAGAGATTTTGTGTCTGAAAATGTGAACAGTTGCTAGCGCAAAACAATGACTACATAGTTTTTTTTTTAATCTCGTTCTGTTTCTACTGATGAAGAAAAAAAACTTTTGAAACCTACACTCTAGACATCTCTTCAACTGAAAGACAGACATATCTTCCAAGGACATTCCATCCTGAAAAACTGTTCCATGAAAATCTTTAGGGGGTAAAGTCGTCATATTTTGTGAAAAAAACATTGAATAAGAAAATACACAACACAATAACAACTGATAACAACGGAACAGGGTTGCCAACGCCAAATGAATAAAAATCCCGACCAAAGTCTCGAGAACTCCCGTAAATTCACGAAAATTCCCGTGAATTTACGAAAATTCCCGTAAATTTACGAAATTTCCCGAAAAATCCCGAAACTTATATCTGATCGTTTTTTTCGGCAAATCATCGTCTAGAATTTTATTTGAATGGATAATAATATGGACATGAAAAATATTATATATTATTTTGATGTAATGGAAATTACATTTATATGTTACGTTACATGAAAGAATTGACAGGAAACAGGAATGTGAAACACGAAAGAGCTTCTTTTCTAGAATATTTTGATTTGCACATAAAGATTACCACCTAGAAACCTCAGCAACAAACTCAGAAACAAAAAAAATGGTCAATGTTTTTAATAATTATAAATTGAAAATGCCAGTTTTCTCATCACATCCAAAAACGTACTCGTAGCGCCTCTGATAGACGTATGCATCGTTACTTCACACAGTTCAAACTTTTAGCGCTAGTTGCTTCGAACTGTCAACTATAATTTTATCTGTCTTCGTTTATATGTTGAATCAATATTTTCATTTTTATAGTATTTTAAATTGTGATTGAAACATCACATTAGAAGTGAATTGAATTCATGTTTGGGTTGTAAGAGATGGTATCGTCTATGGATATTCCTAAAACAACCACAATTGGCGCTAGTGTTTGGGGGACGTTATTCAAGCGAAAGTCAAATTGAGTTTAAATTGAGGAGCACCTTTAAATTGGAAAATTCCGAAAAAAAAATGGGATTTGAGAAATTGTTTCAACAAAATATAATATCTGAGGACCGAACTCAGGCAAAGATAAATTATGATGGAATCATGCGGTGTTTCCCATTCTTAACAGTGGGAATCCTATAAAAAACTCAGTAACTATATAACCGACAAAATGGATATAAACAGTATTTTACCGAAACAAAGTCAGCTCTGATGGTGAACCGTCATGGGTTCTTGATATGGGAAAGACATGAATTCTTATTTCTTATCATACCTACGATACTAAACGTTCTTGATTCTGGACTGAGGTTACGAATGAGTGATGAACACTTTTACAATCGTTAAAAAGTAACTAGGGATCAAGTCCACTAACCTATATAGGTTATAGTGATTGGGTAATCTAAACAAACCCAAACGCTCAAATAAAAAATCCGACCCTTAGGTCCAATTTTCAATGAGAGTTCCTTAACCGTATCGAAAAAAGTTATTTGCGCTTGACCATCCGAGCCACAGGCTGATTTTGAACTAACCCCGCCTTGGGCAAATTAACCAAAAGGTAAACTTAAACTCTTCATTTAAATGGTCCCGCATGAATTCTTATATGTTATTAGACGTGTATACAGAAACGGAGTGTAGTAAGAGTAGGTACACTGTGTCAGATTTCAGAGCGTACAGAAATTTAAAAAAGTATTCTTGGCAATATCTCTACACACAGTAGTTCAGTCTGTGGGGGTTTTTGTCCCAGGGGGTAGAAACAATTTTGACATTGTTTAGTTCCGGGGGCCGATGAAAAATGAAGTTTTCGACCTTAAAGGGGGGGGATTGACGCGATCCGCCTAAAACAGTACTTTAATCCACTTTTTCTGCTGCAGCCACGTGTTCCACCGCATTCCTTATTGCAATTGAATGAAATTACATTCAAAAAGGTATCTGGGGCAGGTTTCTCTGATTGTTACTACATCTGTTTATTACAATCTAACATCAACTATACCCATAGAGAAACTAAAAATAAAGAGAGTTGTCAAACCTGCAGTAAAAGTTGGCACCACGTTTAGACAGTGGCGACATATCTCACAACTGGCCGAACTAAATACAGTTGGTAGAACCGATTGAGATAAGGCGGGTTTTTCAAATGTGTTATTTTTATATGATTGATATGGTATATATTTTATAAGTGATCGATTTGCCATTCTTCTATTCCATATGAATGATTGTATCATATGAAATACAGGAATGGCAAATCGATCACTTATAAAATATATAATAATCGATTCGTAGAATCTGTTAGTTCGTTCGTGGTTAAAATAAAATTTCAAAGTAAATCTTCATTTCATGATATCAAGAACAAAATCAAAGATCTTATAAAACAAGAATAATAAGTTGAACACTACAAAAACACACTTTATTGTATCTAGGACAAGGTACAACTACAGACAAAACAATAATAAAACTCCGAAAAACAACAAAATCAAAAATATTCTTCAGTCTTATCATCAAATCAACCAAAATAAAAACAAATTACATTTACAACAAACCTTCAATAATTTTGTTCATTTATTAGCACAAAGGAGAACGAGTAGGTATACTTAACAAATACTCCAGTTTGATGATAATCTTCGTACTTCCTCAAATGGTGATAGAAAATGGAAACTGGTGGACGGAAATAAGTATCAGTTTGTGAAAAAATTTCTGCAACTGATGGATGGAAATAAGTATCAGTTGTGAAAAGCAGCTTATATTTTACCTTGTGAAAGAATATTTCGAGGAATTTCAGGGTCAACTCGAATAACAAAACATTTCATTTTCGACGTTGGGTTCATAATTCAAGTCCATTAGTATAATTTCTATAATTAATTTTTCGATGACAATTATTACGTGGTTTGTCATTTTCTGACAAATGTCGAAATTGTAAAATTATCATGTCAGTCGTCTGTTGATTGCGGGCAGCGCCTCCATGCGCGACTGGCCGTACCAAAAACTTGGTGGTCAAGATCGCCAATGTTTCAAACAGTCTCTTTATTTTTAATTTGTCTATGACTATACCATTGTCTAAAGATATCTTTAGACAATGACTATACCTAAGAACGGTAGTAGAAAAGATGAAATTCGAAATTTCAATAGCATCTATATTTGAGGTTTTGAAGTAGCAAGAATGTAATGATCTATGGCGCCATCTAATGGTGATAATATTTAGAATTTCACTTCTGCAAGATATCTTCTCACTTTTTGTGTAATTATGCAGCAGATGGCACTGTATGTGCACTGACAGGAATTTGTACCATAAATAGAATTGCATTGAAAAGGAACAATAATCTACAAATGAACTTTGTGATTGGTCGAAAATGAAAGTATTGAACATGGCTATAAAATCTGTCATTTGTGAAAAACTAAACAACCCATTGTCTGTCAAATTGTTGAAAATACGGTGATGTGAATTGTTGGTGAAATTATTTTGCGGGATATTCCAAAAATATAAAATTTGTGACGTTACAATAATATGGCGTTAGTGACAGTGCAAAGGAGCCCCAGTTCCAATAATTCACCAAATCACGTAAGTAATTTGAAGTTCGCCTATTTCAAATATTTTTCTCTAATCGACAGCTAATGGGTTATATTTTTAGGCGGGGGATATTCATGAAAAATGATCTGAACAATTTGATATGGGTAGTCAAAAAATATTTTGTGCCCATTTCTTAGAATTAGAAAATATAGATGCATATTCGTGTCAAATTGTATGCAAGTATTTCATAATGAGAAATATATTAAACCATTTCACCTTCATAATGTGGATACTCAAACCTATTTATCTACTATATGCCTGGCAATGTTAAATGTAAAAAAGTATCCTTGTTTGGATGAATAAGATGTCTTAACGGTGATAGGGAATTTAGATCTATTTGGTTGGTGTATTGATTGTGATCTTCGTAGTTGGTGCACAGTGCACGCAGCTGTTTTGAGTTTTGAGAGATTTGTCAGTTTTCATTCGGCAGTACAAACGGAAGGGTATAAGCGCTGACCTTCCTTGGAAATTGTGCCGTGTAAAATTCTCGATATCTCGGTCCATCTATGCTTTTGCCATATCACATAATTTAGATATTACATTAGAAATGAACCATGATCCGTATTAATTCAGGAGGTGGACGAAAACTGTGTTTTTCTTATGCAATGTGTATCTGATTCTGACCCCGTGTAGTGCCCTGAATCATGTTGTATATCTTACCACCCTTGAGGACCCAACAAAGTGCTCCTTCGTCGTGGGGTAATTTTTGTGGAACCGGAGATGCTTCTGGAAGTATCGAAGGATCGTCGTGGAATGATGAAAAAAGACCTCCTAGGGTTCAGTTGAGAAACATTCAAATTGTTAACAAAACCCAAGTAAGATAACCTAATTCTGTTCACTTAAAGTTATGCATGTTTTCGTACATCTATCCTCCCTTGAATTATCATAGGCACGAGGAAATGAATTCCTAAATGTATTTCTCCTTCTGTGGTATGAGGAAGTATTGGTGCAGAATCCTAAATGGGCCCAATCAGCTGAAACAATACAAGTTGTAACTTTCAACCGGTTCCTCTCAATATAAATGCATTGTTGTTTGTTGTTGTGAGCTTCTTCGCCTCAATGAAAATGATTTATGGATGAGCAGCAAAAAACTTTGTGTCCGATTTTTGGTTAAGTATTTGTTTTGATTATTGAATGTATTACTGTGAACAAGCTAGAACAGATTTCTTTGTTGGAAACTTGAATTATTGATGGTGATGATGAACAATCCCTATCTTTCGAAAACATTTTTGGGTCACAGTATTTGATGTCAACATTTATCTGCCCAGAATTCATTTTGACTTAGACGATCACTTTTAACTGTCGGTTAAAACTGTGAAGACATAATAGACAAATATCATTATTAGCCGTACTTGGTTTATTATTAGTTTTGAAAAATAAAAATAAACTAAATAAACGCAAAAACTGAAGAACCACCCGCACAGTTTAAACTGAACAGTTCCGTCAGTTCAGTTAAAAAAATATATCCACAATATATCATCAGTTTTAACTGATAGAAAAAAAAACTGATCAGTTTTAACTGACAGTTAAAAGTGATCGTGTAGCCCCTTTTACAGGGAAAGGCTTGTTTATTTGTCACAGATTAGCTGCTCAACAGATTTTAAAAGAAAAAACTGACGCACCGACCGCACACCATAACTTATTTATGCGAAAATTATATCGAAAAGAACTACCAAAATTTGTTATAGGTACCCTATAAAAAATTTCAATGTGATAAAGACTACTTTCATTATAATTAATACCGATAGATAATTCCTTAATTCTTTTGAGAACGCTTATTAAAATTGGCATTTTAGATTTAGTTACATGCAGAGCTGTATAAAATTGCTACTCGAGAACTTTTCAGTATTCGAAACTCGATTCGAAATTTCACATATTCTAGAAATAATTATATGTATTCGTATTTCAAATACTCTTTGGTAGGTACCAAATATTTCAGATTCTTGCTTACATTTCATAACTTACGGGTGTGACAGAATCAACGGTTTCCAGCAACGGTTTTTTTATCATCATTTATAAAATTTGTTGTTTTTCGAACTGGAAATGGCCATTGTTGGGAATGTTTTGATGATTAACTATATTTTGGCACCTTCTTGATACGTTCGATGACACGAATAATTGATTTGGGACCTCCTAGTTACCCCAATAACTCACCGCTAACTAAAGGCTTGAAACAGTAATGGGATAAACAGATACTGGTAATTTTGTCATGCTAGTACCATTTTGAACTTGCTCCACACGCTACATACAGTGGAATCTTTTGTGACCCAGGAACTACCCCTCAACCACCCCTTTAGCACCATTGAAAATAAAAAATAGTTGAAACAGTTGTTGTTGAAGATTTTTCAAGAGGAGAGTAAGTTTTAAGGCATTTTTGACACGTCAAATAGCATGAAATAAATATTCGCAAATAGAACAAATTGATCGTTGCTGGTGATTATTTCATGTAATACATTATGAGGAACTTGCTCTACTCGCACCATATAGTCAAAAAATGTGTGACCCAAAAACTACCCCAATATCTCATCCCCCAAATTGAAATATTCGCAAATGGAACAAATTGATCGTTGCTGGTGATTCTTTCATGCAAATACATTATTAGGAACTTGCTCTACACGCTCCATATAATGAAATGATTTGTGACCCAAAAACTACCCCAATATTCACCCCCAAATTGAAAATGAATAGAACAATATTGTTTCTGGCGTTTTTTCTGCAATTCATTTTAGGAACTTCTGACACGCTCCATTATGAAATGATTTGTGACCAAAAACTACCCCAATATGCACCCCAAATTGAAATAGGTCTTTTTGTACATTATTTCACTATTGGACATATCTAGCAAGTTCCTTATAATGTTTTCGCATGAAAAACTGGCCAGCAAATAATTTGTTCTATTTGCGAATATTTCAATTTGGGGGTGAGATATTGGGGTAGTTTTTGGGTCACAAATTATTTCATCATATGGAGCGTACCTAGCAAGTTTCTAATAATGTATTTTTATGAAAATATCGCCAGGAATTTGTACTATTTGTGTGAAAAAAATCATAATTTTTTTGACAAAAATAAAAAATCACGATTTTTTTTATTTTTTCAATTTTTTTTCTATTTTATTGATTTTTTCCTATAAATAAGACAAGTTGCTAGTTTCAACACGTCTTTGATTTTTTCCCATGCTTTTCAAATTTTAATGAAGATAGTTCCTGTCGAAAAACGCTCAGTCCTGCAAATTCCTGTCAGAACAAGTTAGAAAACCCTCCACTGTTTATATAAAGATGCGTCCGCCCTAACTCGCATAATTTGATAAAATTGGCCGTCTAATAAGCAGCGTGACGCGTGATTTCTGCTTTAAATTTCTAAAGATTACCTAAACATCTGCAAATGTGTAACAATGTCCACTCTTCATAGAAGTGGAAGGAAGAAAAACCTTATCTGGATACATTTTATAGAAAAATCTAATAAAAATGGAGACATGAAATGCAAGGTCTTGTCGAACGGATGAAAGATCACTGGCCTGGAAGAATTTAAAATATTAGAAACCCATTTTGACAAAACTGACATAACTTTAAAACATCTGCAAACATTTAAGAGAAGTTATGAACAGTGTATAACCCCATATCATTTGTTGGCATATCTCCTTGGCCCAAGAAAAACTCAACAAACATTAACAGAGAGGAAATAAAATGTTGCTTTAGCTGTTGAAGAATTATATTAAAATAGTGGTTTACTACCACTCATAATCAAGTTTCTTGCCAGATCAGAACCTTTCACTGATATTATGTTCCATGATGATACTCAGAAATCGATTAGGAACGGAAAACTGTACCAATGTGGATTTACATCACTCCAGTATCTGCAGTTGTGCCTGTTCACATGTCCATCCAAATAAAAGGAAGATTCTTCAGAAAAGCACACATTGTATAGGAAATTTTTATCACCAATCAATAACTGACTCATTATTTCTCAAAACTCCGTACGCCTGTCTGTACCATCTTCATTCAATTCTTGTACATTCCGCATTTTATAAGGATGAAATTTTACTGCAAAATTAGTTTTTTTGGACAAGCACTACAATTAACTAAAATAAACATCATTTAGATACAGTGGTATACTTTTTTTTAATATTAATTAAAAAAAAAAGTTTTTTTATTTTCTCCTAATTATAACTTATCAGAAATTTTGATTTTAGTCCTGATTTAAGTCGCGATTGGAATCATGTATTTACATCAATTGATTTGCCAATCGTTTCAACCCTGTTTGCCAATATTTCAATTTGGGGTGAGATATTGGGGTAGTAAATTAATTTTTCATATGGAGCGTGTCTAGCAGTTTCCTCATACAGTGCTTCTCAAAAGTCCGCTCCCCCCCTCTTATTTTTGGGACGATTATACATAAACAAGTGAAATTTGGAAACTGAATATTAAAGGTTGTAAACTTCCCTACTAGTGATGATAGATGACGAAATCGTCAAAGATGACGTCACAAGGCCATTGTGACCAATAATTTTAAATAGAACCCTACGGCAAGCGACACCTCTTTGAAAGGTATCGAAAAAACCTATTCAATGATACTAATTTTGTTTGTGTTTATGGCAGTTTTAATGGCTCATTAGTAAACATTAAAATTTAAATTCCATTCAGTATGATATTCATTACAGATTTAAGAATCAGTATCTACTTGAAGAAATTGCTCGAAGTGACCTCCATTTACTTCCTGACAGTGAAATATCCTATTTTTAAACTCTTCTCGTACTTTTGCAAATGTGTCTGCGGAAACAGCCTCACATTCTGCAACAATACGTTGTTTCAAAACGTCAATATTGTCAGGTTCAGTGGCGTAAACCTTCAATTTAAGGTACCCCACAGAAAAAATCCAAAGGTGTGAGGTCCGGTGATCGAGCTGGCCATTCCGTTGAACCTCGTCGTCCAATCCATCTACCACGATACTCCTCATCCAAATACCGTCTGACTGCACCGTAATAGTGTGGAGGAGCACCATCCTGTTGGAATGTTATTTCCAAATTGCCGAATTCATCTGGATTATCTTCCAAAATTTCAAGGATTAACGGTTCTATTGCGTTTTGCAACAGCTCCAGATAAACCCCACCAGTTAAATTAGTATTTAAAAAAAGAGGCCCAACGATGTGGTTTCCCAGGATACCTGTCCAAACATTCACCTTGCGTCACTCCAATACCTCACATTCTGTGTATTTACATTTCCATTTAGATAGAAAGTACTTTCGTCACTAAAACAAATTGTTTTGACATAGTCTGGCTGTTGGTTAATTTTAGTTTCCATGTTTTCACAAAATTCTAGTCTTCGGTCTGGGTCGTCGTCTGAGAGTTGATGAACCATTTTTAATTTGTATGGATGAAATTTGTTTTTTTCAACACCCTGTGTACTTTACTTCGACTGACTTCACAGGTAGATGCAACGTGAGTTGTTGAAGAAGTAGGGTTAACTATTACTTCTGCCAGTATATCAATTTTTTTCTCTTCAGAAATTTTTGGTCTGCCAGAACGTTTCGCATCATTAATACTACCCGTTGTTTCAAACTTACGAAGAAGTTCCCTTAAATAAGTCCTCGAAACGGGGTGATCGGGAAACCTCTCATTAAAAATGCGTTCTGATGCATGAATATTTTGTCCAGTTTCACCAAGAATTAGGATCGCTGCTAATTTATCACCTAAAGCACGTACCATTTCGCTTCTTGAAACACTTAAACGTTCGGCTCACAACAGTTTAACAAATGATTAAAATGTACAAAAATATTAAAAGTACCAAAAGCTGATAAAACAGTTAAACGTTCGATCAACAATACACAAATTATTAAAGGTACAAAAACTTGGACAATTACAAAAACGTCGAATGAGGGAGACTAACAAAAACGTCAGCTTATTTGAACTATCCAGAGGCGGAGGTTGAATTTGGAATTTTAGTATTAACTGATTTAATTCATCACAGCTTTGCGTTTTTTAAAAGCGAGTTGCCAAAACTGCCCTAAACACAAACAAAATTAGTATCATTGAATAGGTTTTTTCGATACCTTTTAAAAAGGTGTCGCTTGCCGTAGGGTTCCATTTGAAATTATTGGTCACAATGGCCTTGTGACGTCATCTTTGACGATTTCATCTATCATCACTAGTAGGGAAGTTTACAACCTTTAACATTCAGTTTCCAAATTTCACTTGTTTATGTATAATCGTTCCAAAAATAAGATGGGGGGGTATTGTAGTTTTCGCATGAGAAAATCGCCAGCAACGATCAATTTGTTCTAAATTTGCGAATATTTCAATTTGGAGGTGGGATATTGGGGTAGTTTTTGGGTAACAAATTATTTTACTATATGTGACAAGTAAAGCAAGTTTCTCATAATGTATTGGCATGAAAAAAATCACTATAAACGATTAATCAGTGAAGACATATCAGTGAAATCCACGACATCGATTCGATCAAATAATATGATCAATGAAAAAATGGAGTTATCGGTCTCATTCTGACTCACCCGTACTATGTTTCCGATTCTCCCAACATTGAAAAATGTTCAGGAGGTTGACACATATTCCGATATGTTGTAAGAAATTAGCATTATGCGATTATTCACATACGAAGTTATGTCTCTACTAAGGACATATCTTCAGTTCTTCTCAATTATCTCAGAAACCTCCACTTTTAGGCACATGGAATGTTATGACTTTTAGGTTGAGTATTGATGAGCCGAACTGATGTCAAACGCTCATTTGTCCATTCACTTGTCCCAAGAAAATATGACCTATATGAAGTTAGCGAGACAACTCCGAAAAAGTTGATAACAGATTATTCCATAATTTGCCGCCTTTTTGTCGCTAATTAGTTGCGAAGAAAAAAAAATTGTCGCTCTTTTTTTTTTTAAAATATGTGATGTTTCGCTAATTTCATATGAAGTTTGCGAAACAACTTCGGTAATTTCAATTTTTTCACAGTTCCGAAGTATCCATAATTTGCCGCATTTTTGTCGCTAATTAGTTGCGGAGAAAAAAAAAATTGTTGCTCTATTTATAAAAAAAATATGCGATGTTTCGCTAACTTCATATGAAGTTAGCGAAACAACTTCTGTAATATCTATCTTTTCTCAGTTCTGAAGTATCCAGAATCTGCCGGTTTTTTGTCGCTAATTAGTTGCGGAGAGAAAAAACTATTTTCTTAAAAATTATACGATGTTTCAACAACTCCCGTTATTTTTATCTCTTCTCACTTTTTAGGCACAAATTGCTGCTTTTTTTCGATAATTAGTTGTGGAAAGAAAATATTCGTCTATCCCTTTCAAAAATTTGCAATGTTTTGATAACCTTATATGGAGTTAGCGGGACAACTTCCGTCTTTTTTATTATTTTAAATGGTCTTATTCAGCTTACAGTTTTGTTTATTTGTGTGGGTTGAATCTAGTAATTGAAATTGTATTCCTTTCCTGTTGAGCTATTAATCTGAAATTTGGTACACACCTTTAGTTCTGATGACAATACAATTATGTATATTCAGTATCATTGTAAATCCAAGATGGCCGTCGCCACAAAATGGCGGATGACATATTTTGTTCAACTTCCTCAATATGGGTATCAAATGAAAGGACTGAACCAGTACAAAGATAGTACTCCGTGAAAAAATAGTACTCCATGTGGGAATTTTGGGGAAAAAGTTTTAGTTTCAAAATGTTATTGTAAATATTGCTCAAATCATCCAGGTCTGTATTTTTGTTTATACTGTTGGTATCATTCTTGATGGAAAACATTTCTTTAAATAACCTTTTATGTAAGTTTTTCTCTGTGCAAAGTACTTCAAAATGGTTGTAATCCAAAATGTGCTCACTGGAGATGACATTCTCAGCCAGTGCCAAAGTTAATTTCTTTGTATTGCTATCACTTTTATGGGACGTTAGGCGTCCAGACAAAGTTCTTGATGTTTGTCCAATATATGCTTTGTCACAAGTCTGACAGGGAATTGGGTAAACGACATTTGATTTTTCCATCCTTTTCCAAGGTTTCAATTGGTAAATTTCAGGGGGAGACTATTAGTAGTAGTGACGATCGTTGGGCAATTTTGATATTCTCATTTTTGAAGACATTTATAAGCTTTAACGATTGAAAATATGGTAACAAACAGAAAAAATAAGTGATTGAAACACTTTTGGTTGGGAGGAAGAACTGAGAACAGATAGAAATTACGGAAGTTGTTTTGCTAACCTCATATGAAGTTTGCCAAACATCGCAAATTTTTATTGAAAAAAAGAGCGACAATTTTTTTTTCTCCGCAACTAATTAGCGACAAAAAGGCGGCAAACTATGGATACTTCGGAACTATGAAAAAATTGAAATTACGGAAGTTGTTTCGCTAACTTCATATGAAGTTAGCGAAACATCGCATATAAAAAAAAAAGAGCAACAATTTTTTTTTCTCCGCAACTAATTAGCGACAAAAAACCGGCAGATTCTGGATACTTCAGAACTGAGAAAGGATAGATATTACAGAAGTTGTTTCGCTAACTTCATATGAAGTTAGCGAAACATTCCATATTTTCTTTATAAATAGAGCGACAATTTTTTTTCTCCGCAACTAATTAGCGACAAAAAGGCGGCAAATTATGGAATAATCTGTTATCAACTTTTTCAGAGTTGTCTCGCTAACTTCATATAGGTGAAAATATGAAGGAACATATGACCACATACCATCGTAACTACGCCACTGGTTTACGAAAATAAAAAATAATAACTTCAAATTAGCACGTTGATAAACCTTGATTAGTGTACCAAGTTTCAAATTTTTTCCTTCAGAAATTTTGGAGAAAAATTAAATCTTAATTTTTTTCGTATTTTCGATACCCTGTATCTCAGAGGGGATGCATTTTAGGACATACCTTGATAGAAACCTTTCACCTCGAAATGAGGCGAGGAATCTGTAGTCGGAGTTTGTCGGTCTTATTCTGACTCACACTGTATATATAGTTCCATCTCAACTTCCATACTCAATGTGTAAAACATTATGGTATTCGAGAGATAATATTTCAATTCCATATTTGTTAGACTTTGAAGGTAAACAATGGCCTCTGATAGTTTCAAACGTTTCAACAACTGTTGCAAATGCAGATATATTATAATATTTTTGGAAATTGTCTACAAATTGGTAAAACATTTCTCGTATCGCAGCCAATTTGTCAGTTTGTCTTCATAGGTCCCTGGTTTCTTTGTCACCTGTACTTATCGCTCATAGGAGAGATAAATCAATACTTACCTTTGTAAGAACATATGCTGCAATGGTTCAACACCTGTCCCCTATCGGTTCCATAACTCTTCAATGCTCAATATCCTTTTTTTCAGACAACCAGCAAAATACAAAAGGCCAATAAGAGAGTTTATTTACCTAAGATCTGTCGGTCTGGCATCACGTATGCAACGATAAGTATCAGATATATTTTCAATATTGTTACGAAACTGGGGTTCAAAAATAGTCCGATAAATTAAATCCGTTTATTCCACTTGGAAACACAACACTGACAATATAATACTTATTTTCAACTCAAATGTATTTCATTTTGAACTACTTTGTTTCTTTGTACATCAATATTCACAAGACTAACTGACTGATTGACTGCCGACTTCTGACTGCCTCGCCTGTCGCATATGACCCGCTATACCTATATAGGACTTCCAAAATGTCAGAACAGTGGTGATCGGGAATGTTCCATAACGTCCTCGCTAACGGTCGGTTTTCTTCTCGAGTCTTCGAATGGCGGTTATCGAACATTTGGAGCATGACATCATCGGTAACGCCCATTTCTCGAAGTTTCCAATTGCAGTTATCGAACATCTGAAAAAAGACGTCCCTCCCAACGGTCGGGCCGACGGTTGTAACAGCACAGGGGTGGACTCAATGTATCTTCATGATTTCCGTAACACTGTTGGTCCCTATTGAATCCAACAATTTCGTTCGTGTAACATTCTAACGGGTTCTTTGCCTGTCTAGCAAGCAATATATTTTACTGCAGGTAGGTAAATGAACTAACAAATTAGCCTTTCGTGTTGGTACTCTCTGTGAAAAAGGGTGCTTGTTACATTTAGTAACGCCATCTTTTCCAATGAATAGGGGTCCTGGAGGTTATTCTGTTCCACTATCTTCCTTCCTTCCAGAATTTTCCAATATCTGTTCCAAATGATCACTTTCCTCACCGTCTTCGTCATCATCAAAACGTTCTTCGCCAGTGTCAACCTCATCAAGAAGCTTTCTCATAACTCATTTTCAACTGAAATCATTTCAATATAAAAAACTGCGCTAAGAGAAATATGAAATATATAATGAAAGAAAAAGCTAATTGAAGGGAGATAAAATATGAAATGCAGTGCATAAAGTACACAAAGTCGTCTTCACCAAGGATTCAATATAAATTGAAACACAATTGGTAGACCACAGGCGAAAAACAACTACTTTCCTACCAAATACCACGCGGAACGTTGAATGATATTCACCTAACAATCCATGCAAACTTCCATGTAAATGGATATTGTTCGCAAATGTTTCTTTCTGATAAGCTCGATTAAGTTTAATTCATGTCGTGTCCGCCTAACAATCCGCATACCGGTTTCAGGCTTTTTGGTCCTCATCAGTACGGAGTAGTCACCAGCTTTTTCTTTCATTAAATATATGCCAGTCGGGCAACCTAAGCCACTCCTACTGAGAAGGAATCTTTCATTTAGAATCCTATCGAGGTAGGAGAAATGTATAGAGTGTTTCTTTCTGTCACTAGGTGCCGCCGGTTAAAAGTTATCTTTTCCGACGTTCCTAAAGATGTTGTAAGCTTGATGGTGATTTTATTTATGTTGTGTCTCGCTTCGGCCAGAGCTCTCCGGATCTCTGGCTGGTGACTACTCCGTACTGATAAGGGCCAAAAAGCCTGAAACCGGTATGCGGATTGTCAGGCGGACACGACATGAATTAAACATAATCGAGCTTATCAGAAAGAAACATTTGCGAACAATATCCATTTATATGGAAGTTTGCATGGATTGTCAGGTGAATATCATTCAACGTCTGCGTGGTATTTGCTAGGAAAGTAGTTGTTTTTCGCCTGTGGTCTACCAATTGTGTTTCAATTTATATTGAATCCTTGGTGAAGACGACTTTGTGTACTTTATGCACTGCATTTCATAGAAATATGAAATTATTAGAGCTTACCTAGCATAGTGATAACAATGCGAAACATTTTAGATATACGAGTACAAACGAGCATCTTGAATTAACAGTCATACGACTCAAATGAAAATAACATGACGATAATATTGAGTTATGTTTATTTGTGGTTTCATTACATCCTCCTCAATGTTTTTTGGGGTCATATTTTTAAATTAAATTTTATTGCAAGTTCTCTATTGCCAACCAGTGGTGAGTGGGATGGTGTTGATTCACCAGGTCTTGAACGTTTCAGATTTTCGAGACATTGGGAATTCCTATGGCTGTGCACATGTCTGCACGAAAGTTAAGGCACTGCACTTTACAAAGCACAAGATAAAATTAATAGATCTGATTCACGACGCTGAGCATTTCGTATGGAGAGGTGAATGTTCGCAGTAATCGCAGTTGCTTTGTTTTCTTGTTCTTTTAGAAAATTCGATTGATACGCATGCGGACGACTCGAGTAAGTTTCTGATTGCTTTTCGTGTTTATAGAGAGAAACTTGCCTTGGCTTGGAACGAATGAGGCGGAAGATTTGCGGTTTTGTAATTTGTGGTTATGGAATTCTTGATCAGCATACAGCGTGTATACAGTGTCACACATAAAGTTCGCAACTTATGGAAGTTTTTTTTATTAATAGATATAATGAAAATTTGACTTCGCAGTTGGTTTGTGCTGGAAAAATGAGTAAAAATCAGCCTCTTTCCTTTTGTCATGTGCTACTCTAAACCTGTCAAATTTGACATTTTTTTTCGAAAATCCTCAAAAAATCAGTTTTTTTGGAAATTTCGAAAAATACCAAAGACAATTCAACTCATGCATAAAAAATCGCATATGCCACAGTGCAATTGTCAGTTTGACAGCGGCAAAAGTTAGCTGCAACGTTTACAGCGACGAATGCACTAGTGGTTTTTTCACTTATTCATTTGTTTATCAATTATCGCGGTGTTGGTTGCCAAAATAAAGTTTGCATTGATATGTTTCTAAATTTCTTATTCATTAAATTGTCCTGCCGAATTACACTCGATGTTCCATACTCCAAATTTAGACTCTCTACTGTCACTTCGACTTTTTTCCATTTTTTTTAATTTTTCGAATCTTTCGCTTTACCGATTCGAACGAAACATGATTCAAATTTCATAATTTGGATGAATACGAGATTTCAATGTCATATTTTGCCCAGAAAATGCACACATTGGCCTGTTACAGAAAAAAAAAATAAATGCACCTCTAGAAATTCGTCTTTGTTGTTGCAAAGTCATCTAGTTTTCTCATTTCATTGTGAAACTGATTCGGATTTTTCAATGTATGGACGTTAATATGTCAGTAATCGAATAAACGAATTTCTCTTCATTCTTATTACACTCGTATTTGTTTTTTTAACAGATTTGTATCCCGTTAGCTGCTTATGAGTTCGAAATATTTTGATGTAGTTTACACCCAACAGTGTGAGTGTTGGATGTAAACTGTTAGATGTAATTTTCGAGCAAATAATAATTTTTCGCAACGTTTTCTTAATTAATCTCATAAATCTCATATTTTTTATTTTCACCATTAGATATGTAAAAAACATTAAACCAAAATAACTATAACCAAATTCTCAACAAAACATCGTAACATTCATTGATTTATCTCAATATTCTTATAAAGAACCCGAATTCATCATTCAGTATGCCGTCCTTCCTGTTCTATACAAATTATAGTCCTTTCATCCACAGAATTTGTGGCATTTTTAATAAATAGGGGATTTATGTTAGCACAACACTCGAATGGTATTCCCTAATGTTCTTTGTTTGCAAATGGCCTGTGCTTATACACTTTTTGTTTCAGATAACCCCATAGAAAAAAGTCCATTGGAGATAAGTCCGGTGATCTTGGTGGCCAATAATATTCCCAATCTCGTCCTATCACTTTGCCCCTAAACATCTGACTGAGACACTGTTTTACTTCTACCGTTTGGTGGATCGGTGCCCCGTCAAGCTGATACCACAAATTTCGTCTATCACTTAGAGGCAGATTATCCAAAACTTCAGACAACTGATTCATAATGAAATTTCTGTACATGTCTGCGTTCAAATTTTGTCTAAAAAAATATGGTCCAATTATTTGGTTATGTAATAACTACACTACACATTTGTCTTGAATGAATATTGGTCCCGGCATTCTATTACAAAATTTGGATTATTGTTGGACCACCAGGGACAATTTTGCGAACTAACTGTTCCGTTCGACGAGAAAGTTGCCTCGTCCTGTAGGGAAATGTGATATCATTTTCTCTCTCACCTTGGAACCAAAATGAAAATCCTACTCGAATATCGAAATCTCTTTCTTTATGAGTGTGTATGAACTTTGGCTTATAGGGATGGAAATTATTTTTGTGCAAAATTCTTCTCACGGTTTTTCTGCCAACCCCTGCATTTTCACTAATACTCCTAATATTAGTTTTCCGTTTTCAACAACGCTCAAACAAACATTGAGTTGTTTTTCTTCATTATACCTTATTGGATTATGTGGTTTCTTGAAACGATTGTCCACAGAGCCAGTTTTTTTGAATGTTTTCAATATCCTTCACACGGTACTAAAGTGAATATTTCTTCCTGGATGCCGGTGATTGAAAATACAAACAACATCTCGATATGGCACATACATTCTCACCACATAAAAGAACGATTTCCACTTTAGACCAGGGCTGAAGCCTTTGAAAATGGTAAAAAGTGAAATAAAATAATAGTAGGATGAAACCCATTGGAAAAGAAAGAGAATATAACAAAAATGAAGAGAAAAATAATTTACGGGCGATCTGAGGTCGGGAAGTGGAAGGGGGTGAGTTTTCAAGGGTAAAAAACGATTTTCGGCAAAACTACGAGTCCTATGGAAAAAAGTTGAATAGCAAAGTTGTAGGTAATAAAAATATCTACAACTTTTGTATTTACACATCTACAATATTTTGAGAAAGTTGTAGAATCTTTGAATTATATGCGTAGACGCCTATTTATTGCTATTTTAAGATAATTCATATACCTGAGTGACCTACGGAAAATTTTAGCCCATCAAAAGGTATTTCATAGAGAATTGGGGAAGGGGGTAGGAGGGTCTGGGCCTTACTACCTGTTATTTCTTTGCATTTTCTGAGAACATTTACCATAGTAATGTGTATTTTTTTTATACCATCAGAAAGTAGAGCTTTCAATGAACAAAAAGCCCACCGACTTTTTTAAAAAAACTGATATTTTGACGGGAGAATTTTTGATTGAAAATTAGGGTGCTTTTTCGATATTAAGTCAAAATAAGGTGAAAAAATAAATATTTTGAATCAAAAAAATTACAGTGTGTTCGGGACATAAAAAGGTAAGTTTTCACCAAATTTCGTGAATAAAAAAGTTTTTTTGTAAAAGTTAAAAATAAAAAACCAAAAACTTGGTTATTTGAATTTTTTACATAAATTTTGAGTTGTAGATCTTTTTATTACCTACAACTTTGCCATTCAACTTTTTTCCATAGGACTTGTAGTTTTGCCGGAAATCGAAATAAACCGTTTTTTACCCTTAAAAACTCACCCCCTTCCACTTCCCGACCTCAGATCGCCCGTAAACTATTTTTCCTTTCATTTTTGTTATATTTTCTTCCTTTTCTAATGGGTTTCATCCTACTATTATTTTTTTTGGTTTCAAAAATTATCGACCCTGTCTACTTTGTCTTGTGTGGATAACATTGTACATTAAACTTATTTGTGAATTATAAATGTACGAAAGTCTGTACACAAACTCGATTTATTAAACGCAATAATTTGACATTAACCAAAACTAAAAATTTGTTTCAAAAGCCTACTAAGGGAAAATCAAATTTCGATTCGATCAATTGTACTACATATTTTCTTTCCGAGATGTTGCATTAGTCTTGTATTGTTTAAAATAACGAAATTTTATATCATGTTTAGTATAAATCGCTAGAACGAAAGTCCTTTGAACTGTAGGTCATACATAAAAGTATGATATTCCGGGTTTATTTGTAATTGAATTATTGGTCAGAAAAATAATCAAACTGGATAAAAATCTATTAAAAAAAGAAATACGAGTGTAATAAGAATGAAGAGAAATTCGTTTATTCGATTACTGACATATTAACGTCCATACATTGAAAATCCGAATCAGTTTCACAATGAAATGAAAAAACTAGATGAACTTTGCAACAACAAAGACGAATTTCTAGTAACAGGCCAATGTGGGTATTTTCTGGGCAAGATGTGACATTAAAGTCTCGTATTCATCAAAATTATGAAATTTGAATCTTGTTTCGTTCGAATCGGTGGAGCGAAAGATTCGAAAATTTAAAAAAATTGGAAAAAAGTCGAAGTGACAGTAGAGCAAAGGTATAAAATTGGAAACTGAGCCACTTTTTTCTTTGGTATTTTTCGAAATTTCCAAAAACACCTGATTTTTTGAGGATTTTCGAAAAAACTGTCAAATTTGACAGGTTTAGAGTAGCACATGACAAAAGGAAAGAAGCTGTTTTTCACTAATTTTCACACTTTCATTATATCTATTAATAAAAAAACTTCCATATGTTGCGAACTTTATGTGTGACACTGTATGTTGCGTTCTCACGTCCAACAGTTCTTTATGTTACAGTTTTCACGATCAGTCGGAAAAATGAAAAGCACTACTCTATGTCTATAGTTTTAATGCCAACGTTTTTGGCGAGGGATCTCGCCTTCTTCAGGGCTACAATAAATATATTTTTTTTTTGTATAAATACAGAATTCTCTCAGGAAATAAGAAAGGTACATACAAAATATGGTAGTACAACAACAACAAGATAACTAACTACAAGAAAACAGAACAAGGAGCAGAGGGTTTGTTTTCCCACATTACATACGAAAAAACATATTTTGGAACACTTTGTATATTGATGACAGTTAATTAGACATATTTAAAAAATTGGAATTGAATTAAAATTGGAAATTTTCCCACTTCCGATTATACAGGGTGAGTCAGAAGTACTTTGACAAACTTCAGGAGGTGATTCCTCACAATATTCTAATATGAATTGTCCAAATAAATATATGTCCGGAAACGCTTCGTTTCCAAGATACAGGGTGTTAAAGTTTTATTTTTATTTTCTTTTTTTTTAAATAACTTTCGAAATACTGACCTTAATTAAACGAAAATTGGTATTGAGAGGTTTTTTAGGTGTCGAATTCGAACCTGATGTTATTATTGCTCTTACTCGTAGGGGGCGCCACCTACACATCTGTTTCTTTTTTGAAGATTCATAACTATTGGTCCAGCTAATTATTGTTAGTTCCTGAAGAAGACCGTGGACACAGTCGAAACGTCGAAAAAAGTAATGTTTATCTCCTAAAAGAAGACTGTCATTCGCAAAAAGAACCGAAACCCCAAGAAACTCAAACTCCATTTTATATATATATATATATATATATATATATATACAGTGTTTCTCAAAAGTCCCCCCCCCCTCTTATTTTTGGAACGATTATACATAAACAAGTGAAATTTGGAAACTGAATATTAAAGGTTGTAAAGGTTGTCAAAGATGACGTCACAAGGCCATTGTGACCGATAATTTTAAATGGAACCCTACGGCAAGCGACACCTCTTTTAAAAGGTATCGAAAAAACCTATTCAATGATACTAATTTTGTTTGTGTTTATGGCAGTTTTAATGGCTCATTAGTAAACATTAAAATTTAAATTCCATTCAGTATGATATTAATTACAGATTTAAGAATCAGTATCTACTTAAAGAAATTGCTCGAAGTGACCTCCATTCACTTCCTGACAGTGAAATATCCTATTTTTAAACTCTTCTCGTACTTTTGCAAATGTGTCTGCGGAAACAGCCTCACATTCTGCAACAATACGTTGTTTTAAAACGTCAATATTGTCAGGTTCAGTGACGGAAACCTTCGATTTAAGGTACCCCCACAGAAAAAAATCCAAAGGTGTGAGGTCCGGTGATCGAGCTGGCCATTCCGTTGAACCTCGTCGTCCAATCCATCTACCACGATACTCCTCATCCAAATACCGTCTTACTGCACTGTAATAGTGTGGAGGAGCACCATCATGTTGGAATGTTATTTCCAAATTGCCGAATTCATCTGGATTATCTTCCAAAATTTCAAGGATTAACGGTTCTATTGCGTTTTGCAACAGCTCCAGATAAACCTCACCAGTTAAATTAGTATTTAAAAAAGAGGCCCAACGATGTGGTTTCCCAGGATACCTGCCCAAACATTCACCTTCTGGGGAAATTGGGTATGTGTTTCACGAAACAGGTGAGGATTTGCGTCACTCCAATACCTCACATTCTGTGTATTTACATTCCCATTTAGATAGAAGATAGAAAGTACTTTCGTTACTAAAACAAATTGTTTTGACATATTCTGGCTGTTGGTTAATTTTAGTTTCCATATTTTCACAAAATTCTAGTCTTCGGTCTGGGTTGTCGTCTGAGAGTTGATGAACCATTTTTAATTTGTATGGATGAAATTTGTTTTTTTTCAACACCCTGTGTACTGTACTTCGACTGACTTCACAGGTAGATGCAACGTGAGTTGTTGAAGAAGTAGGATTAACTATTACTTCTGCCAGTATATCAATTTTTTTCTCATCAGAAATTTGTGGTCTGCCAGATCGTTTCGCATCATTAATACTACCCGTTGTTTCAAACTTACAAAGAAGCTCCCTTTAATAAGTCCTCGAAACGGGGCGATCGGGAAACCTCTCATTAAAAATGCGTTCTGCTGCATGAATATTTTGTCCAGTTTCACCAAGAATTAGGATCGCTGCTACTTTATCACCTAAAGCACGTACCATTTCGCTTCTTAAAGCCCTTAAACGTTCGGCTCACAACAGTTTAACAAATTATTAAAATGTACAAAAATATTAAAAGTACCAAAAGCTGCTAAAACAGTTAAACGTTCGATCAACAATACACAAATTATTAAATGTACAAAAACTTGGACAATTACGCCGAATTAGGGAGAATAACAAAAACGTCAGCTTATTTGACAACTATCCAGAGGCGGAGCTTGAATTTGGAATTTTAGTATTAACTGATTTAATTCATCACAGCTTTGCGATTTTTAAAAGCGAGTTGCCAAAACTGCCATAAACACAAACAAAATTAGAATTATTGAATAGGTTTTTTCGATACCTTTTAAAAGATGTGTCGCTTGCCGTAGGATTCCATTTAAAATTATTGGTCACAATGGCCTTGTGACGTCATCTTTGACGATTTCGTCATCTATCATCACTAGTAGGGAAGTTTACAACCTTTAATATTCAGTTTCCAAATTTCACTTGTTTATAATCGTTCCAAAAATAAGAAGGGTGGAGGGGACTCTTGAGAAGCACTGTATATATATATATATATATATATATATATAAATAAATATATATATAAATGTATGAATATATAGTCAAAGGGAAAATTAATTTCCAAAACCATAAAAATTTAAGTAAAAAATATATATATATAGGTATACAAAAATAATTTTTTTCTCTAATTTCTTTGTTTTTCAACCGATTTTTACAACTGATTTCTACAACTGGTTTCATAAAAAATTCCAGCACAGAAAATGCCATAATATATTTTATAGGTCAAACAGTTGAAGCCTTGGATTAATCATCAAAGTGCCTAGCGGTATTTATTGATTTAGCAAAGGCTTTTGATACCGTCTCACATGAGATTATATTGAACAAACTCTCTACATACGGAATTCGAGGCCATGCATTGGACTTGTTGCGGGACTATTTGTCACAACGGACGCAAAAAGTAAAAATCGGGGACCAGCTCAGTGGGCCATTAAATATATCTATTGGTGTACCACAGGGAACAGTTTTGGGCCCAATTCTGATCCTTGTATACATTAACGCTATATCCCAAATTCAAAATTTCAGTAGCCATGTCATTTGTTACGCTGATGACACAGCTCTAATATTCAGAGATGATAGTTGGCATAATATCTTCAATCGAGCTGAGGAAGACCTACAGAAATTGAAAATCTGGTTCATCAATAACCTACTGAGTCTTAATATAAAAAAGACAAAATTTATGTGCTTTTCATTAAACTCTGATGACCAACCCCCTATCAACAAACACATGCCCACCTGCACTAAGAATATGACATGCAACTGCCCAAAAATAGAAAAAACGACATTCATAAAATATCTGGGCGTAGTTATTGACCAACATCTGAGGTGGGAAGAACACATTTCCCAAGTTATAAAAAGGATGAGACTTCTCATGTTCAAATTCTACACCCATAGGGATATACTCTCTCGAAAAAATATGTTGATTTTATATAATTCCTTGGCAGAATCTATACTCAGATATTGTATTGTTGTGTGGGGAGGAGCATTCAATAATGCTATCAATTGCCTACAAACAACTCAAAATTCATTAATGAAAATTACATTTAAAAGAGCTAGACGTTTCCCAACGGAGCGACTATACAGGGAAACCAAAATATTCAACATTAGATCCCTATACAGCTACCAATGTTTGATATGGATGTTTTCGAATATCCAGAAATTAAGTTTTATCGCTCACAAAACCACAAGATCAGTCGAAAACTTGCATATCAAAATTCCGCTCTTCAAAAAAAGCCATACACAAAGATTTGTTTTCTTCTTCGGACCTAAACTGTACAACCTTCTTCCAACACACCTGAAAAAAATAAAAAAAATAAGTAAATTTAAACCGACCCTCAAGCAACACATACTAGGGAACCCGATAACATTCAAAATATTTTAAAATACAAAAGATTCGAAGACTTACCTCAAAATCCTGCATCGCCGATCGCTATCCCATCCTTTGCATTATCATTATGATTATCATTTTTAGTACCATCATTATCATTTTTATATTTTCTTATAATTTTTGTTTTATAAATTTGTATTATTCTTTGTCTTTATTTACATTTTTCATTCTCATCTTCATTCTCTACCACTGCTGTTATATGCATATAAAATGTTATTACAGAAGTCGAATACTTCTTCAAGTGGGGCAAAAAAAGCACAAAACAGGCGACATACGCCTAGGTGTATTTTACTCCACTCTGGAAGAAGCAAGATTAATGTTGTATAAAGATTATCGTATTTTACTTTCAATATATTTTTTTTTAATTCTCCTTTTTTTATGATATGTTTTTGTATAGCTAACATGATGAATAATTATATTACATTGAAATGGCTCTTATCAGCCAATGAAACTGTATCTGTAATAACTGTTGTTGTTGAAATAAAGTTGATTTGAAAAATCACTTCTAATGAAAAGCTCTTTTATTTTCATCATGAATAAGAAGTTTTATTACAGTGTTACAGTATTATATTCAGAATTATTCCTCAATTTTCATAGAATTCAGTGAGAAAAACATCAATTATTAATACCCCTGTCATTGTCAGGGGCGGGTTGCGGCGGGTAAATTTCCAAGTGAGGCTTACTAGGTAAGCCTTGAGATATCATATCTATAAACCAGCTTGCCGGTCCAAGGTGGTCCTTGAAAGATCTAGCCTATAAAACTTGCATATTTTTTTCAGAATTTCTCTTAAAATCAGTTTTTTTTAAGGATTTTTTAGTGCAAATGCCAAAATGGCCTCAAATTTTTTGGTACCAAGTGAAAGCACAGTCCCCACGCGCAGATGTTTTTGGTTCCTTCCAAAAATGATATTTGCCTTATTTATAGCCAATCAACTGTTTCTACTTTTTCTTTAGACTTATGGCGCTTACGCTCCAAAATTATGCAAATTCAACCCTCTGTAACTTCTAGAAAAATTAATTTGGGAACCAACTTTCAATGCGGCGTTTCCTGGGGGTCATTTAAATATTTAATAAGCAATGATATGAAAATGTCGGATTTGACCACTTTTGGCCGTTTTTTGCCAGATCACTGTGCGCCGTCTAGTTGCGAGTTAAAGTCAAATGGATAGCATAGAAACCTTCTCCATGGAAAGACACACAGATGTGCCAGTTATAAAAAAAACAACCAAATATGTCGTCCATGTCGTCAATTATGATCGAGAGTGCATACAAAAATTATGATGTTTGCAGTTTGTCCGAATTTTCCGACTTTTTATTTATTGTCCTGATTTTTTTTCCGAATATCGAACAAAAAAAAATACGCACTACTCTAATCGTAATCGTAAAAAAGCGTGGGGTGCTTGATGTCAATTGTTGTTAATATTTAATGGACAGATATTGGTAAAAGTAGAATCATTATGAAAATATCTTAAAAAGCACCCCACGCTTTTGTACGATAAAATGAATCTGTTGTTAATCACTGTATTCTTATTTCAAACTCATTTAAAATTATTTTCTACTTTATAGTTTTGTTTTCTATTAAAGCGTGTTTTTTAGTTTTTCAAACTATTATCATTATTATTTAATTTTTTTAACTATTATTCTCCAATTTTGAATAGAATCGGACCATAATCACAAAACTCGTCCGCCATTTTGGAGCCGCCATCTTGAATCCTTCAATTTTGACAAAATAATCATAATCTCCGACCCCAAAAACCTCCACATACCAATTTTGAATTGAATCGGACCATAATCACAAAACTCGTCTACCATTTTGGATTTGAATTTTTCAGTTTTGACAAAAGAATCATAATCTCTGACCACGAAAACCCTCAGATACCAATTTTGAAGCGAATCGGACCATAATCACAAAACTCGTAGGCCATATTGGAGCCGCCATTTTGTTTTTTTTCAAACAAAAATTTCTTAATGCATTGTCACCGGAATTATGTACACCTGCCAAATTTCAAATCATTCGGACGTCTGGAAGTGGGTCACAATCGCGCCTCAAAGGAGTCGGTTATAAACAAACAAACAAACATACAAGTGAAGCTAATATAAAGCGTGTAAAAAAAATAGCCAAACCGGCCCAGCCGTTCTCAAGTGATGTGCTTAGCAACATAAATTGCAATTCATTTTTATTACATAGATTTCAGCAAAATGATTTGTTTTCATTGTATTCTCTACAATTGACAATTTTTCCCTGAATATCAGAACCCGTTTTTTATTCACCTTGGCGGGTTTCGGAATGTGCGTCAGTGATTTGCCATCAGAACATCCATCTATACCATCTAGCATTTTTATCTCGATCGAAACAGGTTGAATAAGTGAGTTTGTGAGCGGATGCAACGTGTTTCCTGTGCGCCGGTGCGTGAACTTATCAGCTCCGCTTCAAGGATCGAGCTCGTGCAGGACGAGAATACTAATTTGACCGATGAAAAATGGAAATTATAACGGCGAGCTTGTCTCTTTGTCTGGTTTGATGTAACGTGAGGTAAAAGCTCAGTCCTGGACCTTGTTGGGAATATTGTCAGCCCCTATTTCATTCATTCATCTGTTAACCGTCCTAAGAAAAATACTTTTTATTAGAGATATAAATAATTAGTGTAACTGGGGTTCGTTTATCGAAACACTTGAACAACTAACTATTGCAATTTTATTTCACTTCACAAAACACAATAATGTACGAAGTAACTCAACTACAATTCATAATACCGCACTGTACGTTTTTCGAATGAGTCACCCAAATACCATCAATGAATAAAACTGAACTCTGTCGCGTGCGATCCGCTTATATATTCGAAAACATACGTCTAGAATTTCCGAGAAGGTCATTTCCGGAACCATCTGGCTTCTTCCCGATGATTCTATGACGTCATCGGAGTTATTTTCATGGAATATCTTGTTATTAACACTTTCACGGACAGTTTGGAAAAAAGGTGGTTTTCAACAGCGCGGTACTATTATCTTTTGATCTACCTCAAATAAAATTATTAAAAACGCTACATGTTAAAAAAACAGCATTTCGGTGTTTTGTAGGGGAACATTATAATGCGGCCGATGCCGTCTTGTCCATACATAAAACATATTTGGGGAACTAGGTCGGTGATGTCATATCCCATCAAATATTGGGCAAATAATAACATTTAAGGAAAAAAACTACATTTCAAAATGTTCTTATGAAACTCCTCAAAACATGTTTCAATACAAAGGAAATTCTTGCTATATTTGGTTTATTTGCAAATATATTTGGAGGAAACAATATCTACATTGGAAATGGTGATCTCTATTAGGATTTTGAACTTGGAATGCTTTCTGGACATTGTCTTTTGTCTGTCTGGACATTGTTTCTTGTCTGCCTAGGCATTGTGTTTTGTATGAAAATCTGGCAAATTGACTTCCAGAGGGAGTTTCAGAAATAATTCTTATTGGTGGAATAGTGGTTTTATCAAATTCGAAACGTGTATAAAACTGACACTGCCGTTTCGGCACAATCAACTGAAAATAATCCGTTATTTAATAACTATTTTTCAATACAATCCAAAATTTTATAACTCAGTTATTTAGCGAAAAACTGGTGTTTTACTAGCTTAACTCTCAAGCTGGTACAGCCGTTCCATAACTTTTTATCCAGAATAGTTAGGAAGATGATTCAAATGCTCAAATATCTAAATGCCAAATCCGAATTCAAACGAAATTGAAACAGTTTAATACATGAAAATTCGTTTTCATGACTGTACTATTTATTCAAAATGAAGCAATAATGCTTCAATGTTTCACGTTTTTCGGATGTACTGGAAAATATATTGAATAAAAATCATAACAGAGCCAGAAACTGCTAATTAATTAAAAAAAAAATATTTTTTTATACAGTGTGACCCATTTAAAATGGAACCACCCCTGTAAAATACGCATTTTTCAGTCATTCTCAAAAAAAAATTTTTTCAATCAAACATCAAAAACTGTATCTTGACGCAAATTTTCATAACTTTAGTTTCGTTTCCAAGGCACTCTATGGTTTTTTTTCTTCGTTAAAAACGGCAAAAGTTTATTAGGCAATTTTTGTTTTGAAATTTGACTACACCACTGGATTCGTAGTCATTATAAATGGAAACCATAAAAATTTCATAAAAAAATATTCGTTAACAACGAAGCTACAACAACTTAAATTTTGGAAACAAAGTATTTGATATTAATTTTCATGTAGATTATAGACATATTCAAGATCTGGCAACACTGCCGATACAAAGTAGAACACCAGTGAATTTGTACAGCGAAAATCCGAAGTCAATAGCTCATTCCGTTCTACAGTTATAACTCCTGAAAGTATGGTAATGTGAGCGATTTGTGGTGGAAGCGATTTTGTAATAAAAATCTGACTACGCCACTGGATTTGTAAATTATATTCCCTTAAAATCATTTATTTAAGTTTAGGTTATAAGTGTATTCGAAAATAACAGAAAATTAAAAATTCATTTTCAAGTTATGCAGTAGTACATTCCGATAAAAACGAAATGAACCGAATCAAGTTTTAAAGTATCAAAATTATTTATTCAATAATAAAACAGAAAGCAGGACAAAAAAAATGTCCCTTTTTTATTCTGCAAAACTCAACTGAAACAAGCTTTCAGAGAAGGTATCAATAATTTGAGGAAATCTGAACTAATACATTGGGCATAGGTATTGTACTAAATCAATAGTAGGCTGTGATTTAGTACACCACAAATCGCTCACATTGCCATTCTTTCAGTAGTTATAACTGTTGAACGGAATGAGCTATTGACTTCGGATTTTCGCTGTACAAATTCACTTGTGCTCTACTTTGTATCGGCAGTGTTGCCAGATTTCAAATATGTCTGCAATCTAAATAAAAATTATAATCAAATACTTTGTTTCCAAAATTAAAGTTGTTGTAACTTCGTTGTTAACCAATATTTTTTTATGAAATTTTGATGGTTTTCATTTATAACGACTACGAATCCAGTGGTGTAGTCAAATTTGGAAAAAAACATGCCTATAAACTTTTGCCGTTTTTGACAAAGAAAAAAAACCATAGAGTGCCTTGGAAATGAAACTAAAGTTATGAAAATTTGTGTCAAGATACAGTTTTTGATGCTTAATATTAAAAAAAATTTTTGAGATTGACTGAAAAATGCGTATTCTACAGGGGTGGTTCCATTTTAAATGGGTCACACTGTATAATAACTCCAGCACTCAAAATGACCGGAGAATGCTTTGTTGTTTATCATTGTCCAGAAATAGTAAAGTTGTGCTGGAAAAAATATCGAATGTAAATCATAACATAGCCAGAAACTGTAGATTAATTTATAAAAATGTGTTTTTCGGAATATACTATTTTATAATTCTTGCACAATCACTCAAAATGAACGGAGAATACTTTGTTGTTTATCATTGTCCAGGAATGGTAGAGTTGTAGTGGAAAATATATCGAATAGAAATTATAACATAGTCAGAAATTGCAGACTAATACATAAAAATGTGTTTTCCGGACTCGTAGGGCGTAGGCCCGTAGATGGGGAGTGCTGCTTTTCAAATTATTTCATTGTTATTCTGGTTGCTATAGATGATTTTATCTCATGCCCATGTCCTCTCATGTGAAACTAAAAACTTAGGACTGCATTCCCTGGATATTCTAAATATATCAAAATATACAGGATGTTCCATTTGAAATTCAAAAATAGGTCTATTTTTGGTGAAAGTGATTACCAAATTATTTTCCGATACATCAATATATATGTATTTATTTTTTTGGTTTTTAGGTTTTGTTTCAACCGCTGAGATTTTTGTTTCTGGAAAATTAGGATTGTGGTTGTCTTGTAGGATGTGTTTATAAAATATTTATGGCCATTGATTCTGTCGCACAATAATTGTGATGTCATCCCGATATATTGTATCTCGAAATCGTTGCTATAAACTAGGTTTTATTTTTTTTAGTATTTGATTATTAAAATACTGAAATGTTATTGAATCTAATACAACCCCAAGCCGTCTCGCAAGAGTATTGCCACTTGTTTCCAAATCGTCATAACGTTGACCACACATAAAATGAAGTGAATAATTTTCATAATACAGTTGTTTGCATAGTATCAAATTCTTATGCTGTACATTTTCAGTGAATAAAGTGGAAGAAAATATGTGTCAGGTTATTCATAGACAAAGATATTTCATTTTTGTCGTGAATTATATATATATATATATATATTATATATATATATATATATATATATATATTTGTATATATGTATATATTTTATGGTATGATTGATTGATTGATATGATTTTTTATTTTTTTTTTTTATTTTTTTCACAACAGACATCATAACAAAAAATATTTTTTGTTTTACTAATTTTTTTACTATTTTCAATATTTTTTTTAAAGCTAGTTGCCCTTTGAATTTAATTTAATATGTTCATAAATAAATACCCATATAAATATTTCAAATGTCGGGCTATGTATTTTACCTTTTTCCTATTGATTCTTTTACCTTATTTATATATACCTCAGCTAACTGAATCGGCACGCCTATGGAATCTCAGGAGTCAGTTCTACTGTGGAGCCTTCTGGTAGTTCTTGATGTCAGTTTCAGAAAATGGCAAACTTGTTTTGCTCAATCATTGAAAATAAGGCAGAAATTCATCAAAATAATAATTTCCTTTATTCAGGAAGACTTACTGTTACCTATTCTGCGATAATTAACTTAAATTAGTGCTTTATAGCAAAATATACATGAAAAGTAAAGTTATGTGATAATAAAAAGTGAAATGTAACCTATTTTTGTAGGTTATGTAGTCTATATATTTATAAAAGTGTTCTATCAAAAAGGTTCTTAAAAAGGTTTATTTTCGAAATGCACTGAGTTTAGTAACTGTTCAGTGTCTCGGATCGCTCTTCCGTTCCTGGAAACTGCCGTTCCAGTCTGCAGCCCCCTTGTCGAATGTGAATTCGCCCTCGTACTGGTATATGTCTCAAATGAGAAGGTGAGATTCGTTCTGCATCTGGGTTTCTTATCAGCTACAGTTCTTTCTAGTATTTTCTTGTGTTGTATTGGCAAATGACTGTTTTTGTAACGAAAATATGATTAAAATTTCTTGAGTTGGTTCTTCCAAAATTATTTTTTCTCAATCTCCTAGCTTGTTGATTCCTTTCCCTTGATACCACACATCCTTTGTTTTCTTATCGAATTTTCGATTTACACGCACTTTTTTGTTGCGTTTTTCATTATTTTCGTTTATTTGACAGTTTTTATTCACTAATAGTTTCTAAATACCTTACATACTATATACATGATATATAAAAATTAATTTTTTACATTTTCTGCTTTTCATATTTTCAATATTCATAATTTTGCATCAAGATCTTTCCTGGCATCTCATTGGCTATTGTGTTCAGATCTCATTTCATATACAGAATGTTCTAACCTTAACATTTTGTTGTCTGCTTGTGCTCAAAAATATATTAGTAAATTTTGATTTCTATAATTTTTATAAATTGTGCCAATTGCTTGTAATGTTGAAAACATGTTTATTTACAACATAGGTATCGACTAATATTATATAAGGTTTCAGAAAAACGGTAGAATCCTCAGAAAAACTGTAAAATAACAGCATAAATGACTAAATATGAACATTTTTTATTTAGGTGCTTTTTCAATTTATAATTTCCATTTTAACTCTTTGAACATTAAACACGTACTTCTAAACATAACAATATATATATATATATATATATATATATATATATATATGTGTGTGTACACAGCGCGAGCTGTCTTATTGTCTCTATGATTTGCCGTTTCTAACACTGAACGAAAAATATTTTGTAGTAGGTCAAAAATGTATAACATATACGGTGCTCGCGAAGTTTTAAATTAATTTCAATAATAGATGTTCTTTAATATATCCGTGTTTACGTCTCAGGAATACTGTGAGATGATACAGGAATACAGTAATATGTTGTTATCTACAATATGTTGTAGTGCGACTAAAACCAAAAAGTAATTCCTCAACATGCCAGGTTTTGTTGTGTTGTGCTTTGTTTCAACTCTGTTGACGTGATTTGGCAGAGTCCTTTTCGTTACATCAGATTAGTTCACGTCCTTGGCGGTGCATCTCTGAAAAAAATGTGCTTTTTTGGTGGGGACAACCTACCGGAAATTTTTCCGCATATTGTGGTAAAATTTAATAATTATGTATGATTATGTGAGAAAAATGTCATCTCATTGAGTAGTGGTTTTTGCATTGTTACTGAAGTAACTGTTTGTCGACAAGCCTAAACATAAGGAGGCGCAAGTTGCATCCTTGTAATTATATCCAGAAAATAGTAATATCCATCTAAAAAAAATACAATAACAACAATATCTTTCCTAGAAAAATTATGTTATTTGTTGTCATGGTCAATGTCAATTGAAAAAATTGAAGAAATTCAAGCTATTCCGAACTACTAGCTCTTAAGCTTATGTTTGAGAAATAACTTTGAACTATATGAACGTCTTCGGTGCAAAGTCCGGTAATTTATGACAATATCATCAGTGTCCCAAATTCTATTACTAAGCCAAATTCTAGATTCCTAGGATTACTGGAATCAATCAGTGATTGAGTGAGCAATGAATAAAATGAAGGGCATGTCTTCTGGGTCTCCTAATTTGGGAAAGAGTGAACAGAACGTGAGTTCCTTTTACCCGATAATTTTCTGTTTGAAAAATACGTTTGAGTCTTCTTGAAAGGGGTAAATACCGCGGCGCTCGTAGGCTCAAACTTCAAATGATGACCGTTTGTCAATTCTTGAAAGGTTGGGTAGCATTCAAAGGACAACATGGCCGATTGATACAATCGACCAAAACCTACAGATTATTTATTTACAAAAAATTTGCCGGAAGAGTTGTTCCAAACGCCTCTTTGTCGTGATTATGGGATCATCAAATGAGGAGGTCAGTTTTTGCGATAAGGCTCATAAATCTCACAGCAGACTATAAACTTTTGATCGGCTTTTATTTACGTTTTTCATTCGATCGACTAACAGACGCAGTGTAGCGCAAAAAATGCGGCAAATTCATCTGCCTTCAGAGAGTGCATTCACCCGAAGATAAGGCACGTCGGTGCCCATTAATAATGTAAAATCTCAATGGAAAATGCTTATACATCTGTGCAATTCTATCATCGAGAAGTTAGTCCAGAGAACATCTTGAAATAACTGCTCCCACGAAGATTTATGATTTTCAGCAAGTATTATTAGCAAAATTTGTCTAATGCTTAGTTTTTTCATTATAAAGTAAGCGTATAAATGGTTCCTTCTGTTGATATTTGAACGGTTCTACAACAGAAAAAACTACGTTGAATGATATCCATCATAGTACTTTCTGTGAAAAAGTTATTGCGATTACTAAAAAGATAGCGCCGGCGATGTGGGAATAGTAGTTCTATTGGGAATTAAAAATAACGGATATTCCCTCTGGTGTCGATTTTTGAAACTATACATAACTACATTGTTTACTTTTCGAAACAATAATGTTTATATGATTTTAGCCTTGTCGAATCTCTTCTGATTGTTGACATTAAATGAAATTCTTGTTTACCTGGTAAATGTTCTGTTGACTATTGTACGTCTTCGAGTGAATAAATTAGTGAATCAAGCTCAAATCATTATTGTTGTGTACCTCAATGTGACCCTTGGCAAAACGATACCGTTTTACTGGAATCATTTTTCATCATTTTCCGTGAGAAAATGAACTTAACGTTCTGTTGCAGACTAATCAATTATTGAGCGAGTCTATAGACAGACGAGGTGAAAAGAATACAGCTTTCAAAATCTTCCTGTATCTTGAGCAAAAGTGAAAAACTCAAAGAGAGTTAAGAAGAGAAAAAAGAGATATATTTTTTTTCCTGCTTTATTTAACGTCGGCCTATTTCTGCTACCAAGGCTAAACACCGACGCCGGTAAGCACACTCCTCCCAACCGGAAATGTTGCCGAATCCTCTGTTGTTTCAGAGATAGGGTTCTTTAACGAGCTCAACATCTATGAACTCGGGACCGCCATCTTAACGTCCCCTCCGAAGGACGGCATATCTATCGTCTTATCTCGTGCTCATTGATAAGACACTTGCAGCTGCGAATCTGCTACTACGCTACAGTTGTTAGGGCATTTAACGTGGAACTTCCTTGTCCGGTGGTCACCCATTATTCATCATACAGAAAATCAGTCATACAGTATGGAAAAATAGTGACTATATATGAATATCTAGGTGATAAGGACACATTGTTTACTTTTCGAAACATTAAGGTTTATATGATTTTAGCCATTGTACAGTTAAAACTTTTCGAATCTCTTCTGATTGTTGACATTCAATGAAATTCTGGTTTACCTAGTGAATATTCTGTTGACTATTTATTGTACGAACTCGAGTGAAAAAATGAGAATTCGTCTAGTTCAAATCATTATTGTTGTGTACCTCAATGTGATTCTTGGGCAAAACGATGCCGATGTACTGGAATAAGTTTTTATTATTTTCCGTGAGAAAATGAATGTAACGACCGGGCTCTTGAGATCTTGAAGAAGAATACAGTTTCTTCCCAAAATGTTCCTGTATCATGTGTAGCCAAGAAAAAAAGTGAAAAGGAGAACCTTCAGAGAGAGTTGAGAAGAAAAAAAGAGAGTTAAGAAGAGAAAAAAGAGATACTATTCAACATACCGAAGATTATTCAGACAGTATGGAAAAAGAGTGACTATATATATATATATATATATATATATATATATATATATATGTATATCTAGGAGATAAGGACATATTTTCACACCATCTTGTTTGTTTCAGATGAAATTTAAAAAAAAACTGTTTTTGTTAGTTTTATTTTCAATTCGAACATTCACAAATAATGTGTAACATTTCATCAAAATAATTCATAACAATACTTCCCGATGACTTCACTAAGCTGTCCAGAAACTTCGAAAAATATTTTTTTGCAAGCGCATTAGAACATACTTTGTCTCCTTCAAAGTGAGTTTTCGCAAATGATATTGTCTTAAGATTTAAATACACCACTTCACTAGTCTTTAAATGAAGTACACTACACAAAAAAAACTGGAAAATAATACCAAATGGAAATATTTCAAGAAAAAGTCTAAGTGGCATCTAATTTTGAATTCCCAATTATTTTTCTGTTTCTGATTGGCTGGTGAATGAGGGATCATACTTATCAACCAATCAGAGAACAGTAAACGATAAACATTCCTGTCCTATTTAGGCAGCTCTGCATATTACATAACGTAAAATACAACAATAATTTTTGGGACCTCAATTACAAATTTTGATGTAGCAATCGGAAATAGGACAGCCAGGTCGTTACTTCATTCATTCTTATTGGTTTGTGGAAAGTAGGCAAATATGTCAACAAAACGATAATTTTAATAATGTTATTGGCCAAGAAAACACAGCTATGTCCGAGGTATCGCTGGCAACACCGAAAAAATAAATAGCCGTGAAAATGATATGTGTTTTCAGTGAGAAATGGAGAAATTTTGGATAGCGGCAGTTTTACGTGATTTCAGGTGTGTGTGTGAAGTGTTTTGTTTAGAGAAATGCGAATTTTGAGTGTTTTCATTAGCCGAAAAAATAGCGCTGAAAAATTATATTCGTTCGTCCTCTGGAAGTATTTGAGAATTAAGAAATAAACTAAAACACCGAGCAGTCCGGAGATTGACACTATTTAACATGGTCGTATTAGACTCGATCCAGCGGTAACCAACCAGTCATTTTTCCGATTCAAGTTATCTTAAAAAAACTGAACCTTTTTTTTGTTTTTTGTTAATAACAATTGCAATTTTCGTCAGCAAAAAAAACCAAAAAAAGTCTCTCCCAGAATTGCAATTTTAATCGAATGAGCTATTGCTCATATTTTTTGAAGACTTGGAACAATTTTTCGCAGGAAACTCACTTCTCGACTAGTCTAGTAGCGGACTTCCTCCAAGGTTTCCTTTTCCATGTTGCCACCATACAAATCAATGAGAAAGCGGGCTCCAACGTCTGCGATGTCTTCTGGTTTGGCATTCTTATCTTTAAAGATGCCAATGACGGCATCGAGTCCTTTGTTTTTTTTTGAGTCTTTTGTTTTTTGCCTAAAGTCCTTGCAAAAAGTAACCCAAAAAATTAGAAATATGTAACAACACTACTGAAACGAGAATAGGTTATCAACAGCGCTGAAACGAAAAATTGCCCACTTTTATATGCGTCTTTCGCACCTAGAAACTCATTAAGAGCTCTAGTAGGAATTGATGATTTGCATAACTTAAAATTGGTTATTCATCGAGTACTCGTTAAGAAACACTCAATAGATAATTTGCTCTACAAGAGGAGCAATTAAGGATCTGTAATCTGGTGATAACCCACGGGATTTCAATAATACGAACAAAATATGAGATAAGCACATGCTGAAATGAATATATTTAAATTGGTTAATCCTAAACGAGGAATGAGTTTAGATATTTGAAGATATTCAACCACATGAATTTGGAATCTTTCCTGAAAAAAAACCTTGGTTCGTGTCTTGTGGACCATGTACAATATCCATGGAACTTATTAATACCCTAGATAAATACAATAAACCTGGAGATTTTTCAATGTTACTGAAGTATCCGAAAATTCAAAAATAGCGATTTTCGTAATAGAAAAACGAGGGACAGTCTATATCTGCTCTATGAAACGGCTGTAACAAAACCCATGGAAGGAAACAAAACTCGAAAAGTCCATACACTAATCTCAATAATACTTTCTACAAATTCATGCTACAGTGACTGTAAAAAACATTATACGCAACAAGAAAAATCACTTCAATTTGAAGAGGATTTCGCTATATAATATTATTGTGAAAAGATTGAGTTAGACGTTTTTTTGGAAGAAGCCAACGTGAACGGCTTGGGAGCAATGAATACTGAAAACATGAGGTGTTTTGTGCCTTGGTGAATTGAAAAAAATCCTTAGCTTCACCACGATAAGTACCTACTCCCCTCAATCATTAATTAAAACCTCAACAGAACATTCTTCAACAAGATGTTTGCAAACATTTTTCAGTTTTTTTGCATTACGTATTTGGGATTCGGATACCTGATGGACACTTAATGCCAATGTTCTATTGGCTTCTAGATGAGATTATTTCGATGCTACTAAACAACTTTATTACTCTGTTTGATTTGAGGTTTTGTAAGGCTTAGTTTCATAACTGACTTACTACTTATTTCTAGAGTCATGCAGTGCTGCATCTTATACAGATGTGGAATAAATATGCCGCAATATACGATTTCCAATGAGTTTGGATGTTGGACGGTGCCTATAGTCGACCAGCACAAAATATAACAAATATGCGCAATGGAGAATCAATTACTCAACTGGACCACTGTTCCCCTTCCTGCACTCTTTGTCTCGAGCACATTTACGTGCCAGGCAGTCTCGCAGCCTACTAAAAGTACTCACTCGCATTAGTAGTGAGCCCATAACCATTGAAAATAAAAGTAGTTTTTTGTTTTGAGTTAAATTTTACTTTATTTTTCAGAAGTTAACCTTATATTTTATAATTCGTAGAATGAACATTTTCGGTTTATTTTTCACAAGTTACGTTGTTTTTTAATTCGTAGAATGTATTTTATTTTCAAAGCCCTTATGGTAAAAATGAACCTTAACGCTTATTTTCAGGAGATAAATTATTTTTATCTACTCCTATTCAATTATATATTGATTATTCAACTGCTTTTGAGCAATTAATAGTATCTATAAACAAACAACGTGAGTTATAATAACTCACTACTATAACTCACTATAATAAATCGGAAAAGATTCTTGGAATTATTTACGAACCGAATATCAAGGTGGCTCTGTTCTTCTGTACAAACCAATTGGCCGAAAGGGAACAGTCCATTATTGTTATTGAGGGGAGTAATGTCACTTGAATAATTTTGACGTTTTCAAACTAAGTTAATACCTAATTATTCTGAATTTTGTGCTGAAAAAGATGAATTCAGATAGTGAAGATGAATGATTATGTACACCTCCAGAAATAAGACAAGTAGCTAATGTTACCATACAGAATTTATTGCCCGAAAAATCCCAAAACAAATATAAAGGTGTATACAAAAATTTTCAAGATTGGTGTAGCAGCAAGAATATTAAGTCATTGTTCACAGACAATGTACTTGCAGGGCAACTTTATTAGTAGATGCTGGAGGGGATATAACGGCACTGAAACGCCATGGCGGTTGGCGATCAACTACTGTGGCTGAGGGGTACGTTGATGATTCCGAAAAGAATAAGACAGATACTGCAAATAAAATATCAGTTCTATAACACCTCAACCAGTTAGTACATCAACAATATATATGCAACAAACCCAAAATGAAACAATAAACTTGCATAATACAGTTAATTTTATTAATAAAAAAAATGAGTAATTACAATTAAAAATTGTATAGCATTGTCATAGGTAACTATTAAGATTTGTGAATAAAGTTATCTGTACTTGTATCTTAGTATTTATTGTTATAGTCGTAGATAAAGTATAGTGTTCAACTTGCGGTAATGGTCATAACTCACTTGATTAATTACAACATTCGCCTGCGGCTCGTGCTGCAAACCTCATCTGCGTGAGTTATGACCTACATTACCGCTCGTTAAATAATATACTAGTTACATTTATTGCAGCAAATAATTTCTCGCATGGAATGGAACGTCGTTGAGTCTTTTTCCTGATAAGCCATCTCATTGACTGAACTGAGCATACGAATCCTAAAAGCGGAGACACGTGCCTAGCTAAAAAGTGGGAACAAATCAAGAGTAGTCCAGTTCACTAATTGATTCTCCATCGGGCATATTTGTTATATTTTGTGCTGGTCGACTATTTACACCATTCAAGATCCAAATACATTGGAAATCGTATATTGCGGTAAATTCTTTCCACATCTGTATAGTAGACAAAAGCCATATGAACTTTGGTAAACATCCGGCGGATCACCTGAGCGATCTATATGTACTTTTTAGATTCATCTTGGACAGATTAAACAAGCGACAAATTTTTTATACACGTGTGTGTTGTTTTCGATCAACTACCATTTCAACAGTATGTCACAGGCAAGATTTTTTTGTAAATTTCGGAAACACATTGACAAAATAAACGGAAATGAAACACCTTGTATTCTGAATAAGAGGAAATAGATGAATCGTTGTGAATTCTGTGGGTGATTACCATCAACTCTGCCGGAAAAAATACATATGTTAATTGAGTTTGTGTTTAATTGCGCGAAATAATTTAAATTTCGCAAGTTATGTAGGTAAACATGTCTACGGTGCCCTGTTGTTTTTTTAACGGTACAATGTCCGTCATATCGAACAATGGGCGAACCGTTGGATGATGTGAATTTTCATGATTTTATGCAACTCGTCGGAGGGAAGTTCACAGAGTTTACTGAACTCTTAGCTCATAACTTAATATCTTCATTTTGTTTTCCTGTTAATTGTGCTCTCTTATGAATCGTATTATTAGCTATTTCCAGCACAACCTGTAATTACGCAAGCGTTAGCTCTTTTCGCGTAGGAGCTAGACCGTCTACTATGAATTGGAATTAATTTATGAAATTATTGTTGTATTAAACATTGTTGGTGGTTGGAGTGCGTCGTTTCCTCGTTCTTAATAGACGACTATTAATGGTTTATAAAGATAAATTATGCTTTCCAGCGGATAGGCCAATATTTCTCCTAACCGCTTGATTGTTTTTGTTTTATGAATTTTTTATTATTACATATATATATATACAGTATGTCTCACTAAGTTAGAACCATATGGAAAACTTTTTTATTATTGATTTTAGGAAAAAAAGTTATTCTTCATAAAAAATTCTGCATATTCTAAAATCTAAAATACAATCATCAGATATCAATTTTTTCCAGTCGTATACGCGGTATGTCAAAATATATGAATTTTACTCAGGAGTAAAGTACCTTTATATTTGAAAATATCGAAAATTGTTAATGAAAAAAGTTGTTCAGAACTAAAAACTATGTTCAAATATGCAATTACATCCATTTACATGGAAAAATATTTTTTTCTTATTTTGTCTACAATAACAATGCAAATTTAACTGTAGTTACGTGTAATCTAGGATGCACTGACAAAGAAATGATTTGTTGATTTGTTAATAGCAAGATATGTTTGACAGTGAATGCAAAACGCGTTAGAATTAATGACACATAAAAATGGTAACTTGTGAAGAGAAAATAGAAATTGTTTTGATTGTGGGAGGAAACTATAAAACGCATAGAGAAGCAGCAACTATTTTTGATAACAGACATCCCAATAAAAATATCAATCATTCAACTGTTACAAAAATAGTAAATGAATTCAAGAATACTGGAAGTAATAAAAATCATTTTAATGGAAAACGCCGAAAACTGGTTGCCGATGAGAATACGCAGTTTGAAGTAATGCTGTCAGCTGTAGAAAATCCAAAAATGTCATTTTTCAAAAGGAAGTCGTCGATGCAACAAAATGTGAGTAAAGATACAGTGACAAGAATTTTAAAACTGAATAAATTCAGACCATTCAAACCAAAAATCGTTCACACATTGAAAAAAAGGGATTATGATAGGCGCTTTGATTTTTGCCATCTCATCCAAGGAAAATTAGAAGAGGACCCTTATTTTACGAGGTGTATAATTTGTTCCGATGAGTCAACATTTTCATCAACTGGAACTGTCTCGTCACATACATTGTCGCTGGTGGTCTGATGAAAATCCCAATTTTGTAATAAAGTCTCATGACCAATATTCATTCAAGACGAACGTGGGGTGTGGCATTTATAAGAACAGATTAATAGGACTTTTTTTTTCGCCAATCTATAAATGCCGAACGTTTTCTACAGTTTTTACAAACTCACATCAATGACTTCTTGAACGAACTACCCTTACAAGAACGTCAATGTATTTGGTTCCAACAAGATGGTGCCGCATGCCACAGTATATCGAATGTTAGGGAATATCAAACATACATTCCATGGAAAAGTTATTCACAGATATTCTGATCTTTTTTGGCCTGCTAGATCCCCTGACTCAACCCCCCTTGATTACTTCTTATGGGGTTGCTTGAAACATGCCAGGAAATTTCTCCAGAAATGATAAGGAATGTATTACGTGAATTTGCCAAAAGAACGAGTATATGCATTGAACGAGAAGGTGGATATGTCGAGGCATCAGTGGAATGAGGGAACATTGAATTTCTTTTCATTTCCAGAATTAATATGTTAGTTACACAACTTAGTATTTGTATGTATTTTCTTATTTGCACAATATATGCATATGCATTCATTATGTGTTTAAATTGCAAAATTGATAGAAAACATTAAGAAACGAAAAGGTGATCATGTGTTTCATAATCAAAAGAGATAAATGTTCATTCAAAATAAACAGAAAAAACAGTAAAAAGTAACATAACCTAATTTTTCAATGTCTATGAATTTAATTGCATATTTGAACGTAGTTTTCAGTTCTGAACAACTTTTTTCATTAAGAATTTTCGATATTGTCGAATATAAAGGTACTTTGAGTACAATTCATATTTTTTGACAAACCGCGTATACGACTGAAAAAATTTGATATCTGATGATTGTTTAAATTTTAGAAATGAAAACTTTTTATGAGGAATAACTTTTTTTACTAAAATGAATAATAAAAAAGTTTTCCATATATATATATATATATTATTATATATATATATATATATATATATATATATATATATATATACTATACATACTATACTATACATATATACTAGCAGACCCGACCACGCGTCGCTGTGGCTAAGGTTTTTGTTATTCCCTTATTCTGTCATCCCGTTTTCCCGTTTTTTCGTTATCCCGTTCTCAATTTATCGTACTACAATTATTATATTCGATTGCCATCTTGCAACCCTATTACGGATCTGTGGATAAAATAAAAAAACATAAAAATCGCGATGGAAAAATAGGGGTTGATCGCAGAAGGGTGAAAATTTAGGGTTGTATATATTTTTGAATGCTGTATCATAAAAAAAGTAAAAAAATGAAAATTTACAAAAAAATTAAAATAAAAAATTAAGGGGTGGACCACCCTTAACATTTAGGGGGATGTAAAATAGCCTATCTCTCAAGTTGAAAAAAATTACACATACATGCCAATTTTCATCGAAATCGGTTGACTTGGTGAAGAGTTCACTGGGAACAAACATCAGGACACTGGATTTGTATATATATATATATATATATATATATATTGTTATATGGTATATATGTCAAATAAAAAATAAAAATAGGGCACAATGATATTTTAAAACTGCATAAATTCCTGCTATGATTGTTTAAAAAAAATCGGTACGGTTTGCATCTTGAAAATCTTTGGCCATATTCTAGTCGACGCAGATAATTCAAGAGGGTGGCAGTAGAGTTTTTCAACTATCATCATTATGTTTGATGAGTTCATTCAATTGGAACAACCTATGAAAATATACAAATATAAATTTAGAAACAAACATTCAGAATTCAACTAAACATTATATCTATATGCAAAGAACATCCTGTATACAAATTTAGAACCAAAAGGAAACGTGACAGGCAAATGTCATATTATTTTTCTTCCAAACGATCAAACTAATAAAATTTGAGCATAGAAAAATGGAAAATGTCGATTTTGAAGAATTATTTGTAAATAGTACTGTCTAGAAATCAAATTTGTAAATAACATAAGTATAATAGGTAAGAAGGTGAAAAATGTGTTTTAAAAAAGGTGCTAATAGGGAAAATTGATTAAAGATAACAAAAAAGTGATGGTTACCAAGGAGAGAGAAAAATAAAGGAGTGGAGAAATGAAAATGAAGCAGAACTGTAAATTTCTATGATCAATTTTGAAGGAAAAATGCTTATAACTAAGGCATTTGAGAGACATTCATACATACAATTAACTTTGTCACAAATTAGGAGCAAAATCTACTAAGAAAGAATTGGAGGTTAGAGTCCCAACTTTTCACTTCACTAGCAGCAAGGAGGCCGAACTTTGCAAGACATCCACTTCAAACTAACCACATAACATTCCTGGATTCGTGTAAGGTATTTTATCTTCATAACCTCAATCAAGTGGGAATATTCATCGAACCCTCACATTCTCGGTTTGATTACAAAAAACACATTATTTTGAGTGAAAATATTCTTCTGTTTATCAAAAAGACTGAGAATAACCTACAAATATTCATTTTGGAATATTTCTATTATTGCGCATGAGCAAGCAAATTTTAATTTTTCAATTTCTAGAATAAAATAGATATCGCAGGCATAGGTTGTTCTAAGTAATATTTCAATAAAAACAACTATCTTACTATTTTTGGACTCATCATTTATTATTTGATCATCTTACAATCAATGTTTCTAACATAAACAGTATATTGACATCAAGAAAACAACTAGATGGCGCAGCTGCAATCCTCCTGAGATTGAGAGAATCATCTCTACATAGGCGTACTGAGCTTGAAAAAAGTTAAATAAAAAAAAGAGGTGAAGTGTACAGGAAAAAAGAGTAACAAGCATCATACCCGGAATTTTCACAAACATTTAAATAAATAAAAATAAAAACTTACTAACAATCATATACAACATTAACAATATATATATTTGGATTGTGTAGGTTCTTGAACCATTAAGTTCAAATATTCTTCTGTGGATTTTCTTGGGTTTCTGGTTTGTTAGATAAGAAAAGTTCAGTGATTCATAATTGCATTTTTAATAATACGTTTCGATTTGGGGTTCCAAATCTTCTTCTGTTATACATTTTTTTTTTCTGAAAAGGAGAGTTAGTTACGGTTATGGCATGGCAAAATTATATTTTTTGTTTTCTCTTTCTTACCTTAAACACTATTCATGAAGGTCCACATGTTTTTAGGTTATTTGTTTTAAAATCTGTGGCCAATTGGGCAGTTATGGTTGATTGAGAAATCATTGTTTCCTTTTCATTTTGACATTGGAACTAGTTTCAAACATGTTGAATTACCTTATTTTCAACTTAATACACTAATGTGGTGCTTATTTGTACTGAAAGCAAGTAACTGGTCAGAACGCAGTGCAAAACTAGTATTTAATGACAGCTAGATGTCTTCAAGAAGTTTATGACAGTTGTCACCCTTGTATTTAGTATTTGTGTTGCCATCTATGTTTGTTATTTGAACTTTGAAAAAAGGGGTGGTTGTACTTTAGGATTTTTTTAACGTATAACAATGTTGTTTTGGGTTATCATGTGGAAAAAGTCAACACGAAGAGAGAGTTCTGGTTTTTAATCGGCTGGTATATTGTATGAGTGTTTTGTTTGTGCTGCCATCTGTTGTTGTTTTTTTGTGGTTTTGTTTCGGTGATTGTGCTATATTTAAAAAATATGAAATATAATTATTGTTCTTGTAGTTATGAATCATGCCAAAATTAAGAGCAAAGAAGGAATGATTGATAGTAGGAATTTCAGTGAATTTGGGTCAAGTTTTATGTGTATCATCTCGAGGAATTCTCGTTTTTTGGTGTTTTTTTTTTCAGTTGCTAGTCTTTTCGTATCGTTGTATTTATGATTGGTTGATCTTTTGTGTTTATTCAAGGCAGTTGCCGCATTTTTTTTATTTGTTTTTGGTTTTGGGGTTTCCAATTGGTTCAATTTTCTTCGTTGCACGGAATTTGATGAATCAATGTGTTTTTTTGTTTTTTGGATTGTCTGTTTTCAATTTAGACAATGTTGTTTTGTTAAGGGTGTTATATCCTTTGTGTCCAATTTGTAGATTGTAAGGTTTTATAATATTAGATATTTTTTCTGACAAACTTTTTATGAAGATTATTTGAAAGTGTTTTAGGTTTTTTTCCCCTTGGTTATAAAATTTGTGTATCCTGTTTTTGAAAATATTATTTATTATGTTTGTTGGATAGTTGTTATTACTTAATGCTTTTTCTATTGCATCGTGTCGAAATTCGGGATCGGATAGGGTAATTGCTCGGTCTGCCAGGCCAATTATGACGGATTTTTTTTGTGATAAAGAATGGATTGATTTATAGTTGTGATATCTGCCCGACCAAGTGGTTTTTGTATACCAACTTGTTTTTATTGTATTGTAATAGGTCATGAATTTTCTCTTCGTATTGACTCTTGTACATGACACCAGTTTTGTTGGTTTTGTCTGGTTTTAAGATGATTATGTCATCATTGTTTTTCATAAAATGTCTGTTTTTTTTAAATTTTCGTTTGAGTAACTTTTGTTCAAGATTTAGTCGTTCGTTTTTAGTTTTGAAATTTGTTACAGTGTTACATATATTTGACCTCAGCTCAATTTTCTCTTGTTCATGGAGGTGGTTTATGTTGGTTTCTATAGTGGCTAATATATCATGAATGGGAATGTCGTCTTTTTCTGTTTCTAACGCAAATTGGGGCCTAATGTAAGTATTTCTTGGACATCTTCTGGTATTATGATGTTGGTTTTGTTTTCTAGCCAATCTGGGTTGTGATTCGTTTTTCTTGGTTGTTTTTGTATATGAGTGATTGGAATTGTTTCAATGGTTTTTCATTAATTTTGTTGAATAACTTTTCATTTTTTTGTGTTTCTATATTAATGAAATTGTTGTATATCTGGGTTGGAAGTTGAAAGCGTAAGCTCGATTTAATTTTTTCAATAGCATTTTTAGTTGATTTGATTTCCAAGTCGTTGTCTGCGATAAGTAGGTTTAGGGTTTGGTGCTTGAAATTTTTAATAATTACCTTTTCGAATTTGTGTTTTAGGTTTACAGCAGAGAGGGAAAGGTGTGGAAGATTCACTTCTAGAAATTTAGGGACAATTCTTTGGGTTCTGCTGGGTCACATGACCCAACCCCCAAAATTGGCTAGAGCTTGTAGTCTATATATATATATGTATATACTAAACTCTATATATATATATATTATATAGTCTATACATATATATAAATATATAAATATATATATATAATACAAATTATATATATATTATATATATATATATATATATATTTTTGTTTATTATGCCAGTTATATTTAAAAAAAAAAAATCATAATAGAATAATTACTAAATAGTTATTAGTTTCAAGAGATTGTTTTTACATAATTTTGGAAGTTCTATTTATTTGTGAGCATATGTATAATATGGATAGATACAAATGTCAAAATACTATAACACAATCAATTTCATACACTGTCATAATGATTATAACCCATAATTGGTAAAAAGACAACAAAAAGTCTAGGTTTACAAAATTTTCATGAATAAAAAGTGATCAACACATTTATAAATTTGAAACATACAGTATATGAAATTGTAGCTAACTAAAAGTAGCCAATGGTAGAACATTAAACTTCTTGATGAGAATAGCCAATCAGGGAATAGATGGTCATATGGAAAATTGGAAATTGTGAGAGAATAACAACGGGGTGATGTCATAAGCAATTATTATTAAAATTTGTACATAGTAATAAGAATGGGAAAATAGTTGTATATATAAATTATATAAGATGAACCCAAACAGTGAAATGTGACAATTTGGTGCGCGAATTCAAACATTCAAATGAAAAAGAAGAAGGAAAATTGGTATCCAAGGGAGCAACAAACAAAGCCAAAAAAGAGAGATCGAAAATAAATTTACAAGGGAATGCCACGCAACATTTTGGGAGAAAGAAAAATGAAATAATTCCAACATTAGAAGAGAAAAACCAATATTACCTTAATTATACAACATATCCAGTGTCCAAAGCTGATTTCTGCATATGTATGTTTCCTGATTTATGGTATTGGAGTTCCTGATAGAGCTTGGAGTGAGAAAGGATCCAGTTTCAGGGCATATCTTGAACACCGACATTTCCAGCCAGGTATAAAAACTTTAATAGTGCACATCCGGTCCATGAACAATATCACAAATAACGTATCTCACATCTGAAGAACTTTATTTCACTTTATTTTGAACCATAAAAGAAAAATTCACTCTCAAGGAAAAAGTGAGGTTCTGTCTATCTATCCATGATTTGATTTTATGATTATCCATGAATATTTGTAAATTCACATTAGAATAAGTTATTTCTCGTAGGCCAGGTAAAATTAAGTCTTCCTGAATAAAGGAAATAATTGCTTTTTGATACTTTGTTGTTTGTTTTCTTACAATGATAAACAATCACACCGATGACCATTGAATAAATTGAAATTAGACAGCAGTGGTTAGTGGCTCTATTGCCTGAACCGGTTATCTGAGGTAAGAGGCGTACCAACTGTTGCTTAGCCGTGGTGAGAAAAGTGATAACAATTGGCAGCAGCGTGACGAGAGAACAGTGACGTTCGCTAGCAATTATTATTACAGCATACAATACATATACAGGGCGAAAATATCTATCTATATAATATCAATTTGGCTCACAAAGAATAGCAAAAACTATAAGCAATCTTCATTATATAACAACAACTATTGTTATTCAATTTATCAATACATAACAAATTGGCACCCAAAGTGTGGGGTGAAATAATAACAAAATAATTTATTATATTATCATTATATAACAAAATATATATATATATATATTATATAGTCTATATATATATTATATAGTCCATATATATATATATATATATATATATATATATATATTTTAACGGCATTTTTCAGTTGATAGATCATTGAAAAATAATAAGTATTGCCGACAAAAAAACGGTTCTGAAATCCAGGATTTTTTTTTATTTTCCGCAAATGTTTGCCCCCTATATAGGTGATTTACTACTGTACGGCGTTTGTATAAGTATATTTTTATAACTAAGTAGATTCTACTTTTAGCAACGCCGTAGATATTTGCCGGTACAGAAGTGAGAAGCCCCGCACGCAACCCCCTACCCCTAACTAGACTACCCCATTTGATACAACACTAAATTCAATGATCTGAATACTATTTTATGAAACGATGTAAATTTTTTTGTTATGCCGTACATTTTTCATGGCTGCCTCAGGAAAATGTATTTCTCTCTGAAAAGGGTAATTTTACGGTCAAATTTTTTTTACGGCATGAACATATTTTATTAACAAGTATAACACTAATCAATAAAAACTATATGCCGTACAAAAAAAATGGTTCTATATGACTGGAAAAGTATTTTGTCACTACAAACATTTATTTTATTCTTGAAACTCTTTTCCTCCTCATAAATGGCATTTATTAAGTACACTTTGTATAATTCAATTTCTAGTATTACTTAGATCAAGTTCTTAGAAACGCCGTACTTATTTACTGGTACAGAGGTGAGAAACCCTGAGGAAAACCCTTACTCAAGACGCATATACATGTGGCTGTCGGCACAATTTGTATCTCTCTCTACGCTTTCTGGCTACATCATTTCAGTGTTGCTGATTGGCGGATAATTGTCCGATGTGCCAAAATCCCAAAACATTTGTTTGAAGTACGTATTAAATAAAATACTTAACACCTCTAAAGTTAAAACCATACAGGTGACAGAATTGAAGAAGTTAAAATTCAAAGGGATTTGTTCGGTAGACTCTTGGGCATTTCACTTGGAAAAAAGTTAGAAATAGATAAAATGTTGCAGTATCCATTGACTCCTTCTGCCTTTATCATTGTTCAATCAACAAAACCGATAAATCTGAATAGAGAAATGAACCAAGATAATGTCCCAAATTTAACAGAATCTATGGGGAAATTCTTATTGAGATTGAGATTAAAAAAAGGGGGTAAAATACAAAGATTGTAAGGTACAGTAGAATAATGTACATTGAAATGAGAAAAAGCAGATAATTAAAGCTCGAATTTTCAAGTTACACGGTTTTAGAGTATCGTATATTTTAACCATCCATCTGATATGAACGGCATTGTAATTTTCAATCATTATTTTATATTGCCAATAAAATTTTGTGAATGCCGTACAATAATTAATGACCCTAACATTCTGTAAAAACATAATGCACAATCTTATCAGCTTTGAGAAATCCTGATATAAAAAATGTACAGCGACATTTTTGTTTTGATGCTTGAAAAATAAAAAAAACAATGTTCTAAAAATCACTCCTCTAATAAAACACAATGCAATTCAAAAATCTTATAAATTTCGGAAATTTAATATATTATTTTAACATACCTGCATCATAATTCTTGTTTTATGATTAAAACTCCGTCTTTTAAAGGTTGCTAGGTAACAAAAACAAGTCCATTTTTCATATCAATCATATGAACTATCAAATAAACTTGTAAACAACAATTGCTATATCCATCTCAACAAGACGTGACATCAGAGGTCCATTACATACCTGATTAGATGTATTAAAATATAAGGAACATTATCCTGATCTAAAATTCATTCCCAGCATTGTTATTGAAGTTATGATGGAGGTATAATAAAAAATAGCGTATGTATGATACACGTGTATAAGTGCCTTTGAAGCATTTGCAACGTTGAGGGCAACAAACTCGTTGCGCGAGCTTTAAAGGCTCACTTATACACTTGTTTCATAATATACTAATTTTATCAAATTTGAAGGCATCTCCACAGCTGCGGAGATGCCGATCAAATTGTAATGGTTGCTTGTTCTATAGTTTTCATTGTTACTGTTGTTGCTAATGATGATTTCATAACATTCAAGGCACTCTAGATATGAAAATGAAAGTGACAAAAACATGTGGAACTAAAAATACAGAAACATGTGAGTAATTACAATTTCATTTGTTCATTTTTGCGAGTTCGCATGCTGAAATCGGCACGTAACAACAGTTGGCTGATAATTATTTTTCGAGCGCTATGATTATATTATCATTTACATTGCCCCAACGAATAGTTCAGTACCAGATAGTAGATTAAGATAAAATACACCAGGAAACTTATATCTTCTTGTATCCTGTTTTTTTTCAATAACTTATAGTTAACTTTAGGTTATAAGGTAGAAAAGAGCACTATTGAAGCAAATTTACTTTTTTAACCTTCGATCTATTGGGCAAAATAATTTTCGACTTATATTGAAAAAACTAACGTGAATATTACATTAAATTTACCTTTACCAATTTGGTGGTCGGAATGACAGTTTACCTTTAATGTTTATTGGAAAAAAGTCCGATTCAACTATTCTTTCATTTAATAAAATAATTGTTAATTCTTGTGTTACTTGAAATAAATATTATTAAAACAAACAATAAAAAATTTAAATAATTTCTTTTATATTTTCTTCCTATCCAGGTGGAAAATAAAAGTAAACAAGGTGTCATTTTCAAAGTACACAACAAAAAGTTTATTCTACATGTATGGCTTTGAATAAAATCAATATTTGTACTAGCGAATGAGTAAACATTTGTTGGAAAGTGAATTCAATTAGAGCAGCTTCCCTCTGACGCACTGTAGCCATTTTCTGCCCCGAAGTCGATTTGCATAAAAAGGTCTTCCATTACAAAGGGCTTTCGAATTCCATCAAGCCTAGTCGGTATTAACTAACCCCGTAGCGAGGGGGTTGTTTTTCAATGTAGAGCGATTGAAAATCGATAAGGCGTCTCATTCCCACATCCTCCCACCACTATTTTGTTTCTGTTGGGTCGCATGTTGAATTGTCAATGAAGTTAGTGAGTTACTAGTGGCCCGGCTTCACGAAAAAAAAAATATAGAAACGAATCAAATTTAATTTTTCACAAAACATGGAAAAGTAGAAAGTCATGAATTTCCTTCAAATCTAACATCCCCACGGTGATCTGGCTTGGCCAAAAAGCGGTCTTTGGTGGTCAAATCCGACATTCTCATATCATCCTCAAGATATGCTAATTAAATCTTTGAATGACCCCAAGGATACGCCGCATTAAAAGTTAGTTCTTAAGTTTATAAAAGTTAGAGAGTGTTGAATTTGCATAATTTTATAACGTAAGCACCAAACGTCTGAAGAAAAAAGTGTTCTACCGGAGGGTTAAGGGTCAATCCAAGCGGACTTGGTACTCTTTATCAAGAAACGCAAAATAGGAACTCTTCCAGAGATACATATCTCAGGAAGACAGCTTCCGTACAAAGGGTCGACGAATCACCTTGGAGTCATCATATACTCCAAGCTGATCGGGAACGAGCATATTGAAAATCGCACCAAGAAGGCTATCTGCTTCTACTGGGCATGTAGAAGAACCTTCGGTAAGACGTGGTGCGTGACACCAAAAACCCTACACTGCATATATACGGCAATTATTCGCCCGATGCTAAGGTATGGGTCCATCGTTTGGTGGACCGGCACCACAAGAAGCCCAGAAATGAACTAGATAAAGTACAAAGACTGGGTTGACTAGGAATGACAGGTGCTATGAGGACGACGCCTAGCAGAGCTCTAGAAGTTCTGCTAGGACTGCCACCTCTGCACCTAGTTATTGAGCATGAAGCCATGCGTACTGCCTACAGACTCCAAGGTACACGCCAATAAATAGGCACGGAGGCAGACAATGGACACTCCAATATTTGGAACAAGGCAAAGGAGGGCTGTCCAATCCAACAAAAATCATCATCCCCACGAGGGATGAATGGAAAGACGCTGCGCCCGGCAGAACCCCTGTCTACGGATCAACCTGGTATACAGATGGGTCAAGACTTGGGGGAATGTCCGGCGCAGGAGTATACAAGGAAGGAACAAAGAGAAATATCAGTTCCTCTAGGCAAATATGCCTCAGTGTTCCAGGCCGAAGTATACGCTAAATTTACCTGCGATCAGGAAAGCCTCGACAACAGAAGTCGAGGACCTATCGTCATTTACTCGGACATAGAAACGCCATAGAAAGTTTGCAAAAAACAAGGAAAGTCAGCCTCATATGGGTACCAGGACACATAGGTGTTCCTGGGAACGAAGAGGCAGACAGAGTAGCCAAGATTGGATCGGAAAAGACTCCAGTCGGACCGGAACCATTCTTGGGAATACCCAATAGCATGGAAATCTCAAACATGGAGGGACTGCTGCCGAAGCAGTTCATCAAAACATGGCAAGAGGCGCCATGCATGAGGCAATCGAACTCCAAATAAAGGGGCCTTCGAAGAAACTGTTAAGAGATATCCTGTCACTCAACAGACGGGACATCAGGACTGTGACTGGGCTCCTAACGTGACACAATCACCTGAACAGGCACATGGAACTAATGGGGATCACAGACGATCCCATATGCAGATGGTGCCTGGAAGATGACGAGACATCGTCGCACATCCTTACTGAGTGCCCGCTTTGGTGCAACCTGGGGAGCATACTTTTGAACCCAGAAGATGTCAAAGAGATTCACCTGAGGAAATTGCTGAGTTTCGTCAGAGAAATCGGCATGCCCAGCTGATTCTCAGATCACGTGGGCACACAATGGGCTCAATTGAAGAGGCCTACGTGCACGGAGTTCTCCGGAACCAGCCTACCATGTACATAGAAGATGAAGAAGAAGAGAAAAAAGTAGAAACAATTGATTGGTTACAACTAAGGCAAACATTGTTTGTGGAAGGAACCAAAAACATCTGCGTGTAGGGTTTGGACTATGCTTTTACTTGGCACGGAAAAATAAGGCCGTTTTGGTCTTTGCACTAAAAAATCTTGAAAAACCTTATTTAAAAAGAAGTTCTGACAAAATATGCAAGTTTCATAGGCTAGATCTTTTAAGGGTCCATGAGCATCATTCTGCTCGGGAAGATGACATGTGGGTGAGGGTAAAGCGATTGGACGGAGACTACCCAACTAACAATTTGGTGCTTTATAAAAACTCGTTTACATATCATTTTTTATAAAGCTTTATTCGTCTCAAAAACATTTTTACGGCGTTCTTACAGCAACTATTAACGCTAAATGGGCACAGCCTTATAAAACGAAACATTTGTTTAAGAAGTTTTATGAGGCCTGTGACAGCTATCACAGAATTATTGTATAAACATTTATATATAATTTATAGGAACTGTATAGAATCACCACCAGATAGTTTTATAAGATTTTTGTAACAATCATTCACAACTTCTATTCAGTTCATTAATTATCACTTAAGGAACTATTATAAATCTCTAAAAAAAAAAAATTTATGGGAACTGCTTTCTCATTTGTAATAAAACTTTTTTATCGCGTACAGGAACAATAATAAAATTCTACAGTTTCTTAATGTATTCCACGGAAAATAAATAATCTTACCAGTTTCACAAAAGAGATTTCTTTGTTGTTCTCGTGACAATTAAACATGTCAGGATTGATAATGTCTATACTTCGTTTTGCGTTGGATCGCTTCTGCGTATTTATATTAATTAACACATCGTAAATCTAACTATGAAGTTGATTTCGACTGCGGAGTGAATTTCACTGTGGATTATATGGTACATATAATATAAAATTTTCAAGCGCTGTGGAATTTTTGAAAATTTCTTGAATTTACCAAAAAAAAATTAAAAAATTTTTTTTAGAACTTTGCTACCAATTTGATCAATTATCGTTGATTTCGCGACAGTAAACTTTTCTGAGCATTAGTTTTTCTTTTTATAGCTGAGGAATAGAGATTTTGTATGTTTTAGTTTTTGCCTTCAGAATGGTCATCACTAATATGCGATTCAATATGGCTTCATGTTATACAACACTTTCATCACAAGAACAGTGTCTATATGGCTATTTAACTTCGTTGGTGATTTCTATAACATAGTCACAATATATATTGTCTTTTAACTTCACAGAGACGTATTACAAAAAATTAAATAAGCTCTTCCGATTATTACTTTGAATTCTTTTGAAGAGTATGCAAAGGTACAAATGATTTTTGACAGGTAGTGTAAAAAAAGAACCGGCGTTTGTCCTCATTCCCCTTTGAAGTTTTTGTTGAATATCATAATTTTTTTATTTTCTAAATCAAACTGGATCCTGTCCTGTTCTGCTTGTCGTCCAGGAAAACATTTTCATCAACGCCGCCCATGCGTCAACGTGTTGTAACGCTGCCACAACAGCTCCAAAGCAACTTTTACGGAATAAATGTATCTTTTAGAAGCAGTTTGCTTGGGTGTTAAACAACGGAAAATTCTGCTTTTGTATAATAGTATGGTCGTGTAGCACTTATACAGCTAGCTTTACTTTGTGCCTTAGTTGTAGCACTTATAGAGCTTCACTGTTTTATTGTGATGTATTTGCATCACATTAGAGCAGCTGAAAACGTATATGCATTATTAACAAACTAGATTAACCTATCTATTTGGCTTCTCTGGGACACAGTATATTCCAATAACCATTGGTTCTATTTAGGCAACTCGTATATGTTGAAAATTATTAGCCAAAACTCATATTTACTACTTCTGTATATTGGTGAACCATCCATGTTCACATTGACAGATATTGTTTTAGGTAAATCACTGATTTTACCCAAAGCCTATCTCAAACTAACTTCGAAACCATGATGCCAATAGTTGACAGTGCCAACTTCTGTAATTGTAACTGTTTGATACGTTTCCAAAAGCGTTCTAGGGTCTCCAAAAAGGATGCTTGCGAAGCGTTTATTGATATTTTTCAATAAATCTTTCAGAGCCAAATGGGATATGTTGAAGGAGACCGCCCATGATCTCAGATGATTTCTGAATTTCACATCTTTTTCCATCTCAGAAATAACATTATCTTCCTCCTCGTTAGAATAATCCAACTCTGAAACCCAGTTACTTTCGGTCACTTCGGTATCATTTGGCACATTTGCTGCTTGTGTACCACATATAGAAGGACTTTCATCATGCCCAGAGCTGGTTGAGTATTGATGAGTTATTAGATCAAAATTCTCTTCATTATCCAGATTGTTCACCTTCATACGAAAATTCGCAGTTCCGTGAAATTTTTTCTGATAGTTGGTCCTAACTTTTCTCTTTAGTTTTTTTCATCTTCTTATTTGTGTTATTGACGCCATTTTACATGTACAAGAAAGAGACCGAACTAATATGAAAAACTACTGTAATAGTTTCATTTTATAAAAGTGATTTTCAATATCATTTTGTGTTTAATAACAGTTTATTGTTCTATCACTGCTTTGTTAGACCATTCAGGAGCATATTATTCGTTATTCATCCGTTTTTGTCGGGAGCATATCGCTTTCTGAAGTAAAAGAGTATCACAGGAAACACCAGTACAACAATTTTGTAATCTGTTGATGATTTTTTATAAACCATTTATAAAACTATCTGCGAAAGAACAGAGCAGTACCTGATAATATCACTACAAAACTACTAGAAATCACTTTGGTCCTATAAGCTAAAATGTCGTATAACTTGAATTGTATAAACGTTTAAGAAACTGTTTCAAGTTTATCCTTTAAGATGTTTTATAATTTCACTCTACGAACGTTCTCAACAATGATCTAAACAACAATTTGGTTTCAAAGAACGAAATAATAATGTTCGCATTGTTAATTCAACAGATTGGCTTTTCGACACTCGCAATATAATGCCAATGAAACTGAATTGTTCTGTTACCTGAAAATTACAAAGCCAATTTGTTAGTTGGGTAGCCAATCCCTTCCACCAAGATATCTATAGCCTGTGTTCAGGAATATTTCTCTGTTCTTGTGCCCGATTTGATATACGACGCGATGCGGTGTATAAATATATTTTTAGCATTTATGAGATGAATGGTGATATATTGCCCTCGTCTGAAATTGACAATTATCGGGTAATTTTAGGCAGGATGACATGACCGTTCGATTCGATAGATTGGGGTGGTATTCGACTGTTTTATATTGCATGAATTTCCGGGCTTATAAATATGTTTGTGAAACGCAGCAAAGAAAGAATCCATTTAGAGCTTAATTATTATAGTGGATATTTTCAGTAGAGAATAATTTCTCATGAAAAATGTCAGTGACGTCGAATTTCTCGTGTTTGTGGTTTATTCCGTTTGAAATCGTACATAAATCTACCGCTATCAAAGATAAACTTTAGGTGTTATTAAATCTCTTGGAGCTTGTAAAGGAATTCAAATATCTCAGTATTTCCGCAGCCGTTCTATTTTATGAATGATGATTAGTTGTAAGTCATTCGATTAAATCGAAACATTAGTATATTTGAAAATAAAAATAAGAAAAATGATAAAAACCGTGATAATAGAATTATATCAAGCTTTAGAAATGAATGTCAGAAACTGTCGATTCAAGTTCATTTAGAATTCAAATGGGCTGAAATGATTGTCTGGCACGAAAAATCAATAATAGTTTTTCTGTGAGCAATGTGTCGTGCAGTGTTTTTTTTTCAATCGAAAATTTTATTTACAATATTGAGATGATCTCGCAGAAATCAGTCATCCAACGAATGTTATTATCTTCAAAATCTACAGATATTTTTATTTGATGTCATAGCTAAAAATTGTCCAAAAGATCTAGAATTTTCATAACTTAATAAGTTACTACTTCCATGAGGATTTGAAATATTGAACATCCTTTGTTTTACAACTTTAAAATTCTATTAGAATATTCAGTAAGGTGTGAGGTGATCATTTTCTTCAGTAAAAATGGGCTGACGTTCCATTAGTATTCGTGGATTTCTAATTTTGTGGATTTTTCCATCAAGAAGAGCTTCAACTTTTCTATTCTCTTTTTATTAGGTATTGAAAATGTTGTTGAATGGTCCGTTTCAATTCGTTTCGCTTCCTTTTTAATTCGTCGAATATTCCTAATGGACATGCCCGATGCTGCCGCAACACGTTCTTGATCCTATAAAAGAAATTTTAGTATGAAAATCTGCCCAAAATTATAGGTTTTATATCAATATAGCACACAAACATAATAACTAATTCATTGAAAAAAACAGACCTAGAAACTTACCTTTGCGAGAGGAATTGTAACTTCTCGAGCTACTTGCATAACATTTATGTATTGCTAATTATCTCACGACTTTGTCCACTTAATACTTTATTTTTTACTTTAGTTGTGAACGGCATTTTAAAATTAAGAACTTTTGAAAACGCGCAAAATATTTTCTCGACGGATTGTACTTAGTCGATGTAAACACCACGAATGCACCGCTTAAACTGAGCTCTGGAGCGTTCTGCTACTGCGCATCCAAACCCCAGAGGCCAAGCTAGAATTGCCGACCTGCAGAATTTGTTTGGCAGCCATCAATAGTGAATTTGTAAAAATTAAAAAAAAATTATTGTTATGTGATACAATACTTTAATTTTTAACCAATATCACATCGGAGCTAGATTTTACTCTGGGGAAGTCTGCTCCTTCGTTTACAACAGTTAAATATCGGGTGGCCGAGTTTAAACGAGGCCGTACGAGCTGCCAAGACGAACATCGCAGTGGTCGACCAAACGACCAAATGGTGAAAAAAATCCACAAAATTGTATTGGATGACCGTCGCGTCGTCTAAAATTGCGCGAGCTAGCAGACTGGTAGTCATTCCAAAAGGTGCTGCACATCGCATATTGACTGCAAATTTCGAGGCAAATTTGGACATGAGAAAGCTGTGCACAAGATGGGTGCCGCGATTACTCACAATGGAACAAAAACAGCGTCGGGAGGATGTTTCGATAGAGTTTCACAGTAATAAATCCGAGTTTTTTCGTCAATTCATAACCATGGATAAATATATTACTTCACTCCTGAGATTAAGGAACAGTCAAAACAATGGAGTGAAAGGTAAGAATCAGCTCCAAAGAAGGCGAAGATAGTTCCATCAACAAGCAAGGTCGTAGGGTCCGATTTTTTGGGATGCGCGTGGGATAATTTTCATTGGTTACTTTCAGAAAGGGAAAACAATCAATGGCGAGTATTGTGCGAACTTATTACAGCGTTTGAGTAGTGAAATCAAGAAAAAACTGTCGCATTTGGCGAAAAAGAAAGTTTTGTTTACAGAACAATGAATCAGTTCACACATCCGTTATCGCGATTGGCAAAATCGATAAGATGAAATTCGATTTGCTTCCTATTAGCCCCCTCGGATTATTTTCTGTTTAAAATCTAGAAAAAATGATTCAGTGGTAAAAAAATTGCCAATAATGAAGAGATGAAGTCTGCCGGTTGATGGCTATTTTGAGCAACTCGACGTTCTCACTATAAGCACAGGGCGATAAAGATATGTTTTCCAAAAAAAATTGTGTCTTTTCTCGTATAAAACACAAACTATTTTTCACTATACCAATCTTTGCTCAGAAATATTATAATGAAGAAAGGATATCTGAACCCACAGAAATAATGAACAACGTCAACCACGTTCTAAAACATACTCTTCGGAGCGCAGGATATATGCTATAAAATATAAAGTAACTTTTTTTAACAATTATCAACTTCACCCATTATTCTGAAGCAGCACTTGTGCACACATGATAATACTGCAATTATAATTTGAATAATTGCTAGTTGAGAGTTGTGCAATTTAGTATAACCTGACTTGTTTGACCTTTTATGTTTGTAAATGATGATAATTGCTCGAAAAAAGGCCAACAGCATCTCGCAGTTTGAAAAAGTAATGGTTAGCATAATGAGATTCACAAAGTGTAAAAATCGAAATGATAATATGCCAGCCAGCCAGTTTAAAAATGTCATTATGGCTCCATGTTCAATAAGTAATCACTTTGTGGAATTCGTTTGCTACCTGTTCGTGAATAAAGTCTACCGAACTCGATAAGTACTAATGATCGATGAATCTAGTTCAGCACTTTCATTCTTTCTATATTGTGGAGATGCGTTCCCACGTGGGAATGTGTACTACTTGAACCGATTATTAGTGTAACGGAAGAGTCTTTAGCGAATGAAAAAAACGTGTAATTCTTCGGTTTGGTAGACACGAGTACTTTTATACATGTGTTTGACAAAGTAATAAAGTACAAGAACGAAGTGTGAAATTATAAATGTAACGCGACAAGATATCTTCACTTAAATTCCAGGGTTCTCTTCATCCATTGCAATGAATCCTTACTGCATTTGGAAATGAAAGAGATCTGAGTGCCCCCAATAACATTTTTATTATTTTGGAATACAATTTTTTTTCAATTCCTCAAATAACACTCGGAACTTATATATATTTTAAATATGACCAAATACACAAGACCTAATAGGATCACTTTTAACTGACAGTTTTAACTGACGTCCCTTGTGCCCACACACGTTCACTTTTAACTGAAGAAATAATAGACAAATGATTGGCACAACTATCTCAGAATGACTGAAAAAACTTTCAAATCCATTAGGACGATGGACGTCCGAAACGAGAGTAATCAAAATAGTCATTTGGTAAACGCAGTAACTCATCAATGTGGAAGATAAGAAAACCATATCAAGAACCAATATTTCTCCAAAAAATAACTTCAACTGAATTTTAACGCGTTTTTCTAGGGTCAGAAATTCTACGGCTAAAACAACCCTAGCAGGGTACGTTTTTTATGACACCAAAGTCATATATATATATATATATATATATATATATATTCTTGTTTTTATTTCTTGAATCCTTGGTACGACAGAAGATCAAAAACTATGTATTTCAACATTCCCAACAATAAAATTGTAAAAATGAAACACAAACAACGATTCACATAATGCGTGAACCACTACACTTCACTTCCCCATTATAATGCCTAGGTACGTACCAAATTGGGTTATATCCATAATTTATGTAAATTTTTTACGAAAAAACAAATCAAAAATGGCCTCCATTATTTTTAGAATAAATTGAAAAAGTCCCCAGCTGAGGACGAAACGTCTTTATATTGAACGTCTTTCGTTTTACTAAGAATCCAAAGCCCAATAAACCCCTAGTAACTATATATATATATAAAATATATATATATATATATATATATATATATAATATATATATATATATATATATATATATATATAAATATATATATATATAAAATATATATATATATATATATATATATATATATATATATATATATATATATATATATATCTATCTCGGGCGCCAGATTTTATAGTGGTTTACTCCACGCACTATGGTAGCAACAGATGGAGATACGGTATGTCCAGGTGTCTGGTGTTTTGACACTTTTTGTACTCTTCAAAAGAATGTAGGCTTTATTTACACTATTTGATACTGGACACCAGGTGCTACTATTTGAACAGAGAGACAGACAGGTCTTCACTCTAGCAGTCAGACAGACCTTCATTCAAAAAGAAAAATGTCTTATTCCACTAGACAAAACTTTGTTTCGTAACTCTTCTGAGTCTATGATTTACATGCTGAAACAGGAAGGTGCTTTCCACTGTAAATATAGTAAAAAATATTGGATTAACTGGTGTCTCCATGTCTCCACTCATTAGAAGAAATGATACAGTTATGAGAAATGCTATTTCGCCACATGAGAGATTAACGGCAACGTTACGATTTTTAGCAACAGGAGCTAAGATTTTACATTTTCTGTCAGTTCAGTTGAAAAATATGTGGCCACAATATATCATCAGTTTTAACTGATGGGAAAAAAATTGTCAGTTTTCATCCTACACACGATCAGTTTTAACTGTCAGTTAAAACTGATCAGTTTTAAGGTAGTACCGCCACGAGACAAAAATATTATTTTCGACGGAATCGAAAAATTTCAAAGGACTTTTAGATTTAAAACGCGAAAAAAAAAATTTTTTTGAAGGGGGGCACTTGTTCCCCCAATTGACGCTAGAAAATTTCTTCGTTATAGAAAGTCGGCGACTCAAAAAATTGATGTCCCCGAAAAGCGCAACAAGAAAAAATCAGATCCGGGCGTCACCCCTCCCCCCCTCACTAGAAATTATACGTCATGGGAAAAAATTATCGTCTTTCGATAAAACTTCAATGGACTTTTTGTAGTACTTTTTTTGAACTTTTTTTGGGGGGGAAGGGGGAGTTTTTTTTGGCGTTCAGACCCTCAAATGGGTCCTTCTTTAAAAAGTCCCCTGGCACAATCCGCATTTCTCTTGTGCGCGTTACCTTGGACAATTTCGAATAACGAGAGTAGTTTTGATTATATCTGTCAAACTAGATGGTCAATCACTTTGATTTTTTTTTCACAATATATGTGATATCCTGCTCTAGCTCCTCCTCGTTTTTCATAAACTTCTTAATTTTAGTACTAAAGGTAGAATTAATAATGTGCTCTTTGCCTATGCATGGTCCATATGTTACGTGTTAATTGAGTCAATTTCAATTATATATATATCTCGGGTTCGGGATGGTGAAACTTGTTAAAATTTTATAGAGGTGTTGTTCACATGTTAAAGAATACTTATGCCAAATTTTTATAATTTCCTAATTCAACTGTCTCGTGGCGGTACTACCTTAACTGACAGTTAAAAGTGATGTGTGTAGCCCCTCTTTAGCGTGAGGGATTTTATATGCAGATGTGGAGTGGGTTGCTCTAAGGGAACAATCCTTCAGTATATTATACAGATTTAGCCGTCAGAATATTAGGTCGAGTTATATTCGTCGAGACACATCCTTGAAAACTAGCAATTTTTTATTTCATACAATTATTTGAAAACACAACACAGTGAAAGTATAGTGTTCATAATTAAGTCCATGCCTTGAATCGGTAATCGTTTTAGAACTCGATGCCGTTATCGTAGCTGCAGATCTTATTTTTCTATTTATATTGGAATCGAGAGTAGAATGATGTTCTTTATTCAACTGTAGATATGGCTTAAGTGACGATGCACTGGTGTGACCACTAATTTTGATCAGCTCCTGTTCTTGGACTACCTTGGCCATGTGAATGATTAGTGATTTTCTTATTTTCAGTATCAAACCCACATTTTTTTGCTTAAAATCTATTACATTTTCCAAAAGTATTCCTTTCTATCGGAGAATTCTTATACCATGATGACCCAGATTTATTATAATAAGGATTGGGGGACAAAATCGGTCAGTAGTTATACTTGCGTTTTCATTCCGTTTCTCTATAAGTTTGTGGTATTATCATCACAAGCATAAATCATTATATTGTATTCAGCTGCACTGACATCAAAAAAATGATTTATTCCTCAATTGAATTCTGCAAAATACATACATGTATACATATTTTGTATTTTCATGGCATCAGTGCATTTGTCTTATGAAAGATCAATTAATTCAATTTTACTCGATTATGCAAAGAGATGGGATCCGGGGTTTGATAATTACTGAACACCTTGTATTTAATTTCGCAAAACGAAAAATTTGAAAAACATATTTGGTTCTTACAACAAAGTCTACAGGTAAACTAAACATAGCAAAAGCCGACCCAAAAACGAGCAATTTCAATACCATAAAATGAATTTACTTCAGGTAAAACCTAAGAAAACCGACTGCTTTCTCTGACACGCACACTATGGTTTGAGAGAGAATCCACATGCACACTACCATTTATGGTAAAGTTTACTCGACCAAATAACGATACAGATAAGCATCCGTATCTGTGGGGGAAGATAAGCGTATGGTATAATGATATTGCATTGCCATTATCAAAAATGTGTTACTATTTTTTATCGGCGAACCGGTACTGATTAGCTAATGCTTCGGCTAATGTGAAATAATTTTCTTTCGGAAATGAGTCGTTATCAATTGGGAATTTAAGAGGGACTTACTTTCGAAAAACCACAGGAGAAAGTATCGTTATTCTAAAAAAAAACGAGATTTTGATAGGAATCGTTTGTATGCTACTTAGAGAGTGTAGAAAACACTCAAACAGAAGGTGTGTGTTATATACAGGGTGTACGAAACTATGGTGCCAAATTGAAACGGAAGATTCCCCTCGAAAAATAAATAGGACTTTCCTAATATCTTTTTAACCGACGAAACCAAAAAGGAGGAGGTTCTCTAGTCGAAGCCTATATATTTTTTTTTTATGTATGATCACGCATGAATTTTTACTGAGACGTCCGATTCCGATAATTCTTTTTTCAGTGGATAGGGTGTACTTCGAAGTTGGTCCCATTTGAATTTAAAAGATGAAAGGGTAGCAAAATGAAGGATATTGATCCCTCACCCTCTGAATTCTGGTCCGTTAACCGATTCTATCAGGCATAACTTTGTACTGGGTTCTTCGATTTGGATGATTCTTTTTTTATTAGATAGGGTATACTTCATAGTTGATCATATTTGGATTTCGAATGGAATTAACCACCCTTGCGGGTAGAAAAATAGGGAATAATTGATTTTTCACTTGTGAACAGCAAAAATTATCAGAATGTCACCGCGCAACTCGATGCCATCATTTTACGCCTTACCTAATTCATTTGCTTGGTTGGCGCCGACTCAAAATTAGTTACTTACATCAGTTTAGGAGCTTATAGTCTAAGAGCCGGTGGGAGATCGACCTTCACCGATCTGATAACTCGATGAGACAAATATAATTTATAAACAAATATGCCTATGATAACTTGCCTATCAAAAGTGTTCATAGCTATTTTTAATTGAATTAATTTTAATCAATTTTCTTTCATCACCTTCACTCTTTTGATAACCGAATGAGTTTCATCTCAACTGATAGTTTTTAACACTCAGAATATGCCTAGGTAGGCTTGCCTACTTATTTCTATGCATGGCTACCTGGCAAGCAGATGTGAACAGGTAAGTCAATATAGGTAACTACACCGATCTGTTAACCGATCGAAATTGATATCATAGGTAAGATAATTTAATTACAAAACCAATCGTATAGGCTTGCCTGCAAAAAATCGTACATAAAATATTAAAATATTATTGCCAAGCTATAAAGTCTTAGAATTTTAGCTATTTGATAGGTGCGAGAGAGAAAGTAGAGCGTCCGAGGTCCGTGTGATAGAACAGGACACAACTGCTATGTGTAACTGTCGAGTGTAAATAAATGCTGTCACTGTCACTCACATGTACACGAGCATGCGCACTCGGATACATTCAACGGTCAGGTAGCGTGCAGCTGCTCTGTTGTGTCCTGTTCTATCACACGGACCTCGGACGCTCTACTTTCTCTCTCGCACCTATCAAATAGCTAAAATTCTAAAACTTTATAGCTTGGCAATAATATTTTATGTACGATTTTTTGGAGGCAAGCCTGTACGATTGGCTCTGTAATTGAATTATCTTACCTATGATATCAATTTCGATTGGTTAACGATCGTGTAGTACCACATTGACTTACCTGTTCACATCTGCTGCCAGGTAGCCATGCACAAAATAAGTAGGCAACCTACAGGCATATTCTGTGTTAAAACTATCAGTTGAGGTGAAACTCATTCGGTTATCAAAGAGTGAAGGTGATGAAAGAAAATTGATTAAAATTAATTCAATTAAAAATAGCTATGAACACTTTTCGATAGGCAAGTTATCATGGCATATTTGTTTATAAATTATATTTGATAAAAAATATGTCTCATCGAGTTATCAGATCGGTGAAGGTCGACCTCCCACGGTCTCCTCTACTATTAGTTATTGAGACTAAGAAGGTTTATTTTATTTTTTACTTTTCAGTTCCGTATTTCGTCGGTTGAATTTTTTGTCGGTTGAAGTTTTTATGATTCTTTCACATTTAGCACGAAACTGAACAAGAAACTTGATAAACGCATTTATTTCTTGGTGAAGAAATTGAAATTTTGCGATGTTTTTGTTGGAATAAAAAAACTGTTGATAAGAATGAATGTTTTGCTACAAATCTTTAAAATGTAATATGTAGGATACTAAGTGGACACAAAGTTTTATCTTTGCACTTGGTGACACAAATAAATTATAACAAAAGAAGTGGTTGCTTTTTCGTTTTGAGTAGTGTATTTTATAGTGTATATTATAGTGGATTTTTCATAAAGATATCTGGTTAATTTAAATCACTGTTATATTTCTGACGTATATTTTTTTACAGGATGGTTCCCCTGGATTCGATGAGGTGGACACTAATAGGAATCCCAAAAGGTGAGTTGCTCATAAATGAACTTCTGTAATACTGGTGATGGAATAAACTTTTCCTTATTAGCGAACGCAATGATGCATATTAGTTCTTCATCGAATCTCTGCTCGAGTGATTGCGTACACAGTTTTCGTAAAACCGTAAAAACATCACTTTCAAATAGAAGACACATAAGAACGTTTTCACTTCGTGCATTTCACGAAGTTTGATTTATTTATTAACGTGTATGAGTCATCTCTCGACAAGATGGATAAAGATTTCTACTGCGTATACTTGAACATGATTACAAGCGAACATTTATCATTGCTTAGGACTGTGAACATGTCTGTGAGTAATTATAATTTCATGTTTTTTACGATATCTTTTTTTATGCCAGAGGTTGCTCCTTTGTTGCAACGTGCACAACATTCATGCAAACGACTTTTTTTTGTTCGACGGTACGTTTCCATTTGTCGTGAAAACTGTTACTAGACTAGGAGGAATCGGCGCATGAGTACCGAAAACTATTCCACCTCAATTTTTTTATGCGATCCTCTTCAAATTGCCCTACTGATGATACAAATGCATGTTGCCATGTGGCAACCCCTTGCCATATTGTTCAAACCGAAATTGTTTAAACAATTGCAAGAAATTGTTATTTTTCAACCGGACAAAATTTTTTTATATTCTTTATTAAAATACAAATTTAAAAGGTCCTATGACTTTTCACGATAAAGTTAATATTTTTAGAGATATGCATTTTTAAAGATTCGAAAAATCTCAAATTTGGGTACTTTTGACCCATGAAAAATATATAAAAAAAAATATATAAATAATATTTTTTTTAATTCTTTATACAATAGTTAATAATATCCTTAATAGATATTTAAAAAAAATTCATTGTTTATACCTGTTTTTTTATTGTTAATTTCGTGCCCTCACAAGTATGGGTCGCTTACCTTTAAGTATCGCCGTCTCTCTCTGACTCATGCGCTGCATCGGCCTCTCTGTGTCCTGAATTATTATTTATCATTTATCTTAAAAACTATTAACTTTATCAAGATTGTTAAAGAGAGCAATGTTATTAATAATGAAATTGTCTACAATTTGTTTTCAACAATTTTTTTTCTGGAATCAATTTTACGAAAGTTATTTATGCATGAATCGGAACATGTAATTAGAATGAACAAAAAAACGGGATAATGGGATAACGGGATAAAGAAAAAACGGGATAACAGGAAAACGGGATAACGGGACAACAGGAAGCGGAAGGAGTCAAAAGCATAGTCTAGATGGAACAACATAAAGGAAAACATAGAAAAAAAGAAATTCTACGCGGGCGAGAGTTTTCGGGAAAAACATTTTAGGGAACATAGAAATTTGGACAGGACAACGTCTGTAGGGTCAGCTAGTGCTCTATATAATCAACAATTTTGTCACAAGAACAAACAAAGGTCTTGAGGTTTTATACAAAGAGTAACCTTGAAATAATAAAAAACAAAAAAAAGGAATATTTTCATATACATATCCATATAAGTATTTTTTATTTTATTATTTTTCAATTCATTTGAATGTTTTTTCAAAACATTCAAGTGCGTACCAAAATCTTTTTTTATTTGTATATATTTGTGATTCCAAAAAATGTTCAAATACCATATATTATATTGTATATAATGATAAAAAAAAATATCAAAAAAATATTTTAAAATAAATGTAGACAATTTCATTATTAATAACATTGCTCTCTCTAACAATCTTGATAAATTTAATAGTTTTTAAGATAAATGATGAATAATAATTCAGGACACAGAGAGGCCGATGCAGCGCATGAGTCAGAGAGAGACGGCGATACTTAAAGGTAAGCGACGCATACTTGTGAGCGCGCGAAATTAACAATAAAAAAACAGGTATAAAAATGAAATTTTTTAAATATTATTAAAAATTATTCCTATTGTATAAAAAATAAAAAATTTAATAAATTTTTTTTTTAATATATTTTTCATGGGTCAAAAGTACCCAAATTTGAGATTTTTCGAACCTTTAAAAACTCATATCTCTAAAAATATTAACTTTATCGTGAAAAGTCATAGGACTTTTTTAATTTGTATTTCAATAAAGAATATTAAAAATTGTTTAAACAATTTCGGTTTAAACAATATGGCAGGGGGTTGCCCCATGGCAACATGCATTTATATCATCAGTAGGGCAATTTGAAGAGGATCGCATAAAAAATTGAGGTGGAATAGTTTTCGGTACTCATGCGCCGATTCCTCCTAGTCTATACAGATGAAGAAGCAGCTTCAGTGGAATATTATGAATGTTCTATATCGGGTGTCCTAGCACCCCTCTTTTTAGCCCGCCCATCCTTTTAGATCTACCGGAACGATATTTGGTGGGTTTGATATAAATCGTAAGAAAAACGCTTTGGCATATGTGTCACTTGATTTAGCACTTCCTGTTTTAGTGAGTCCAATGGAAATATTTTTGTGATTTTTTAGTCACACGTGATTTTTGCCCCGTAAATTTTATGTTTTAATATGTGTAATGGTACAAATCATCCCTAACAATAACAATGAAAACAAGCAAGCATGATTATTTGATCAACAATTCCGCAGCTACGATTACTTCTTCGAATTTTATAAACAATTTCAGCAATAAGTAATTTTTCCCAAATGACACTTTCTAGCAGCACTATACTACCCAATTTCACCCCATTCAAAGGAATCCAACGATATACATTGGATATATCACATCCGATTAATTAAAATATTATGAAACCAATTTTTTTTTATATATTATTGAATCTTAACACTTTATAAGTGAATTATTCCATTTATTTAATTTATTTCGACTAAAAAATGTTAGATTGATTTGTTTGAGAATATGAACAGGGTGTTCATAAAATCAGATGTGGAATCATCTGCGACTCAAAGATAAACGTATCTTCCATCGTTCAAGATAACCTCTGAGAATGTTTCCCTTTTGTACATATTTTTTTTACTATCGTACTCTGATGCCTCTCAAACGAGTGCTAGGAATCCGTTGACAACCAGTGTATTTTAGATACTATTTTATATTTATATGAAACTCGAGGATATTGGGGTTTGCAGCAAAGGAAAAAGAAAACTCTTTTTAGATTATTCCAAGCTTTCGGGAATATTTATTCTCAAGGAGACTACAATAGACTACAATAGAAGAACAATACATGTGAGTTATTTTTGCCCCTTTTTTGTAATTACAGTTAATATTGTAACTATGTTGAGGTTGGTTTCCATGATGTTACACAAAATTTATTTGTTTATACATTGTGAATCAAGGTAAAATGAAGAACACAGTTTAAGTTAAATTTGTAGTTGTAAAACACATTAAAAATTGTAACATTCTATAATAAAATTGATATCACCATGAAGTGTGTAAAGTAGTACTGGTAGGCTAGGAACACAATTCCTTTTAAATTTAAAAATTTGAGGTTAAGTGTTCCAATGTTGATTTTAATACTAAAATTCAATTTATAACCTTTAGGTCGTTTGGATAACATGGTTTCATTAGGAAATGATTAATGTCAGTCTATTTGTTAATGCAATTATTGGAATATTTCTAAAGACACAAAATTTATCCGACCATTGGATAACACAATAGCAATAGATTGGTATAGGAAACCATGCAGTTCAGGGAGATAGTTGAATTATCACTTTTACCACAAGCACTCTATGATAGTGAACCTGGTAAAACAAATGAAAAACAGAGTACTTTTTCACAATAAAAATTTAAATATACTTTTAAACCTTTTTCTAGACAACTCATATCCAAAATCATTACTTTGCATGCTAATGATAACCACTGTAAAATTTTAGCCAATACACTGAGTATTAAATGTTTTCAACTGAGATCTCTCAAATCTATAATTGACATACAGGGCTCCTGCTATTTTATTTCGGGGAAATCCAATCCAGATTAACATACGGAATAACCATCTGGGGTAGTTCATCTGCAGTTAATGATGTTTTTCTGGCGCAAAAGAGGATTATGCGATGTCTTGCTAATGTTCCCAAAGGTACCGCATGCAGGGATCTATTCAAACAATTTAAAATTCTTCCTCTCTATGGCCTACATATATTGGAACTTTTAACATATATACACAAGCAACGCCAAACTTTGGTTAAGAATAACTCACTACATGATCATCATACAAGACCAAAAAATAATTTCCATCTTCCCAATGTTCGTTTAACAGTATCTCAGAAATCTGCAGATATACTGGGACTAAGATTATATAACGTTCTTCCTGAAGAACTAAAATTGATAGAAAGAGTGCACACATTCAAAAAAGAGATAAAAAGACTTCTCCACGCCCTCTCCCCCTACAACATAAATGAATTTTTTGATAGTTTTATATAAAATGTTTTGTTTGCCTATATTTTATATCTTATCTTATACACTTTATGTAAACCTTGTTTGTATCTGACTTGTCCGATAGCCTCACAGCTCTATGGATTGAATAAAAATTGAGTTGAATTGAATACAGCCTTGATCAACAATGAGATCGACACGGTTCCAATTCAACCTATTTTCACTTCAATTCCATACATAAGAGAAGATCACTCATAAACTCAATTCAATTCTCTTAACAATTTCAAAATTGCAAATAAAACTGTGTTAACAATCAGATCAATCTTCTCTAAAGTGAAAAATAAAAACCTCACTTACAAATCTCATTTATAGTATTCCTTGTCAAGATTGAGACAAGCAATACATAGGCCAACCCTAAGATCATTAGCCAATATAATCATTTCACACAAAAGTGGAAGATGCACTCTAGCAGAACACGTTAACAATTTTGATCACCGAATAAATTTTGAAGCAGCACATAGATCAAAAAGAACTTTCTTAGAAATGACTTTTATTTCACGATCAAATAAATGCATTATCAAAAAGACTGGCATTAATCATTTGAGTGAGATCTACTCCTTTTTACTGTCAAATTTTCAAAATTTTCATAATGGAACCATGTTATCCAACACGACCTAAAGGTCAACCATAATCCGGTTATAAATTGAATTGAATTAAAATCAACAGTTGGTAACACTTAACCTCAAATGTCACAGTTGAAGTTTGTCAAATGTCATATGTCTCTAGAAATGGCAGGAATTTTGTTCCTAACCTACCAGTACCACTTTACACACCTCATTTTATTATAGAATTTTACAATTTTTAATGTGTTTTACAACTACAAATTTAACTCAAACTGTGTTCTTCATTTTACCTTGATTCACAATGTATGAACAATATAAATTTGGTTAACATCATGGAAACCAACCTCATCATAGATGTAAGTTACAATATTAACTGTAATTACAAAAAAGAGGCAAAAATAACTTACATGTATTGTACTTCTATTGTAGCCTCCCTGATGATGGGAATAAATATTCCCGAAAGCTTGGAATAATCTAAAAATAGTTTTCTTTTTCCTTTGCTGCAAACCCCAATATCCTCGAGTTTCATACCTAACGAATATAGATTTTTTTCTGTTTTCGAATTCGGTATTTTTTCAATTATATTAGTAAAAATATAGTGTTTTTATCGCTATACAATATTTTCCAATAAAAATCAAGTATTTCAAAGTATTCGATTTCTTGTCTGTTTTCAGAATTCGTTTTCCCAATTCGTTTCATTCGGGATTTCTTCCTGTTCATAATTTTTTTTTTGCTGTAAACATTGTTTTTCTGATAAAACGAAGTGTAATTTTTTCTTGTCTTCTCACATTTTTTGGTAAAATTTCGTTGTAAAATTATTTTCCAAATAAATAGTCGGAAGTATTTGATTACTTGTTTTTTTTTACAGAATTCGGATTGTTAACAAATTCTATTACTTGTTTTTTACAGAATTCACATTTAATATTTTTTATCTTTCGAAGTTTTTTGGCAAAATTTCAATTTTGTTCTGTAAACAATATTTTCAATTAATCAATATATATATATATATATAATTTTTTTAAACTCTGATAGTAAAATTTGTTCATATGGAAATAATTTTATATCAAGATTCGAAAAATCTATCTAAAATAATTGAAAAATTTTCTGAATATTTTTTTGTTGATTAAAAATAAAGGTTTTTTTTTGTCTTAAATAACTGTAAGGAATCATTATAAACTCATTTAATCAATAAAATAGAACTTTTTAGGTTTGTTCCCAAATGATGGTGAAAATAAAAAAACGGTGTTCACTATGTCTCTTGCTGTTGTAATGGTTCATATCCTACAACTTCGTTTATAGATATCTTGTTCCTTTTTAATTTCAGTAATATTCTTACTTAATACCCTTCTGATTCATGAAATAAAAAAAAATGTTTCGTTTTTGGCTTCAATTTTAAAAACATGATTTATTTGGCAGAAATAAAAAGGAAAATCTTTTGTGAGGAAATAATAAAAATGAAGTAGCTAAAGTAGAAAATCTGAAGTTTCCACGTTGTACTGCGGAATGCATATTTTTTCCTTCATTTTCCATAAAACTTGATTGCGGTCGAGAAAATTGTCATTGCGACGCCTTGAATTTAAAAAGTTATTAAAAAAATTAAAAAAGTTGTAAGATATGAACCATTGCAACAAGAGTCATAGTGAAAACAAGTTTTTTAAATTTTGCGCTAGTATTTGGGAACAAACCTAAACGAATGACAATAATAAAAACAATTAACCTAACAGAAATATTAACTATTTCTATGAAAAAAACTCACATAGTTACGCCAGTTGAAAAAAAAACGAGATACGTATATTCATGATATATTGTTGCGGTGTCCGACTAAAAATTATAATATAATATATCAACTGAAAATCTTAAATTTAGTTCATATGGCCAGTATGGAGCAGTGTATAACTTATGTTTATTATAGTGCCTCCTTTCATAGGGATAAGCATTTTCGGGCGCATTGAGCACCCCAAAATAAAATTCGATTGATTGTCAAAAACCTTAAGAATGTTCCATATCTCAAAACTGTCAATTTTTTGGGTACATTGACAATGTTTATAAACACATATCAAGAAATATATAAAAAATTCAGCCGAATTCACTAAATTTCCAATAAGAAACGTGCGAGGTCCTTTAATGAAAGATCATAATCTTCAAAAAAAGTCAATTCTGGATTAACCGGAGTTCAAATACTGTATAGACATATCAATTTTTTTTAGTTACTATTTGAAATAGCATCGATTTAGGTCATCCGGTTCATTTCCTTTGCGTTTTCTTTGAAGGTGTAGTAAAGAAAGTTGTAACACATTTTTTATTTTGCACTGTTGGTACTTGAACTGGTATTTTTGTCCATGATTTTAGGGATCAAAGTGCCACTTCTACTACCGCTAGTGTAATTTTTGTAATTCCCAAGTCAGTGAAGAATTGTAGTCCCAAGGTGTTGAAAGTAAAAAAAAGAAACCAGCTGAAAACTTGAGGTAGTTGTGTTGAGGTAGTGTCAAACAATAGGCTCGATTATAGCGCGACGCGATACATGTTCAAACGCTGAATTAGTGGGATCTTTTTTAAGGGAACTGTACACTGAGAAACGCAACTAGCATGCGTGACACAGCAAATAAGCCATGACTGGACTGTTGGCAACGTCGCAATCCAACGATCGCTCGCATTTAGTTGTTCAAGATACATTGGCGAGGTATCGTTATTGAATATAAGAAAAAAATTGAATTTGGAACGTAGTCATACATATGCTCAAAGATACGATTCTGATAAGAATAAAGCGTGTAAAAAAAGAAGACTGATGATGACATCAAGAGAAAAAAATTTGCGCAGAGTTGATTTGAATAAAAAAAGGGAAATGTTAAGAAAATCAAAGGAAAAGTCAGAAGGTGTAACATACATCGAATCAATATCAATAAATTATTCCATGGTTTATTTTGATTTAGAAATATTTGGAAACAATAATTTAATAGAAGATTTTACCATGATAGCAGGATTTGTGGTTAACTTAGTTATTTCTAGAAAAATGTTCCCAGATTGAAAAGGGCCAGGAATGTTCGAGCTATCAAAATTACCCAAAGATTCAATACCAAACGAAACATCAGATAATTTCTACGAAGCGATATATTATGATGTTCACATTTTGCAAAAAATATTTCGCTTCATTGGTAAAGAGTCAGAATTATATAAAGAATGTATTTCAGAGCGACCTGAGAACGAAATAATATTTTGTAATTTATCTAATTTAAGTGGCTTGAAAAATGTTATACCACGGGAATTATTGAAAAAAATTGCGCAACAAAATATAACATACGATTTTTAAAACCGATGAAGGAGAAGCTGTGATTAATCACCTAACTGAAAAATTGGAGAATAGAAAACATAGAGTTACTAAAAATAGGAAAGCATTTATTGAAATCATTAATGATTTAAAAAAAAAATGTTTAGTCAATCAAGTGATTATTTAATATAATAGTTAGAAAAATAAATAATATAACATTCATTGTTGTTTATATTTTTTGTAGATTTATACGTTATATTTTATTAGCTTTTTGGAAATCTGAATCATTTTAGTTTATGTTTAAAATGCATCAGTATATATTAACGCAATTATTTACAATTATTATTCATAAATATATGCGTTCAATTCAAACCCCAAGACCCTCGCGCTTTCGCTTATTTGAATCACGAGTGCTCGCTTGAGGCATTGCCACGATTCTCAGCCTTCCCTCTCTTGCACTTCTCATACGCAATAATTTTGAAACTTCTTATGGCAATAACTGAATAACTGTATGGCCACGCGTGTTTAATTTTTTATAAAATTTGTTACTAACTTTTTAATAATATACTAGTTTTTCAAAAAGATCTGAATGGAGAGTTTTTAGGTATGCCTTAAAATGTGGTGTCCGCGGTAGCTCACTATAGGGATTACGTGTTAAACGTTGCAACTTTGAAGCCTTATACCTCGCTTTCGGTGTGGTAAATGATTCCAAAAAGTTAATATGATACAGGTAATAATGTTAACTAAAAGTGGCATGAATATAAACGAAATCTGATTGGAACTACCTTAAACATAATTGTTGTTGATGTTGAATTGTTGATTGTAATCCCAAAGGGGTTGAAAGTAAAAAAAAAATCGTGTGTGGTCGGGGGACCCCCGTCAGGAACGAAGTTCCTTATGCTTTTTCTTCAACTGCGAATGAAATTCGATATTGTAACGAACCTAGGCCGGACCTGTCGCCTCGCGCGTTGCCGTCGACAGCGATGAGATCATCCCCGGAGATATTCGAGAACCATCCAGTCGCTCTGCCACGGAAAACAACGGTCAATATTGGAAACAATTGGAACATGCCAGAATTCGAAACATCGAGAATGCTGTATCGGAGATAAATAGGCGACCCTCAAGTGGAGTCAGGACAGTCTGAACGAGCCCATACGATCGAGCTATACAGTGGCATAATATAAATTAAGTTGTAGATTTAAGTGTGAAATAAATTAGTATAAACCAAGTTATGTTTATTTACGTTACAATTGGTGTCGGAAGTGAGATTTTGAAAATAAACAAGTGATCGTGGAGTGGATAGTCAGAAAAATAAATTGATAGACCTTTCTGTACGCCCAAAATAGACAGTGGCCCGGTTTTCGCGAAGTGGACAATTGTGCGTGGGAATATAAACTGATACGCTGTTCGCGTGAAACAGAAAATAGACAGTGGCCCGGTTTTCGCGAAGTGGACAATTGTGCGTGGGAATATAAACTGATACACTCTTCGCGTGAAACAGACAATAGACTGGTGCCCGTGGAAAATAATTCGCGAAGTGAATTTTTAACAAACTGATAACTTTTCGTGTAAATAAACAGACTGATACCTCGTCAAAGACAAAATGTGTTCAAGAAAAGTGCGCCTTGCGGATTTGAAGGTAGCGGAATTGAAACAGGAATTGGAGGAAAGGGAACTGGAAACAACAGGTAAAAAGCAAGTACTCCAGGAAAGACTTGCAGAAGGACTTATACAAGAAGGTGAGGACCCCGAAACATTTTTATTCGAAGTTCGGAGGTGATTTAAGTTTGGTAATGAATAAACTCGAAGAAACTACTAAATCCGTGAAAGAAGAACTGCAACAAAATTCTAGAAATCTGGAAGAGAAACTTCAGGAAAATTCTAGAAATCTGGAAGAGAAACTTCAGGAAAATTCTATAAATCTGGAAGAGAAGCTTTCTAGAAATCTGGAAGAGAAGCTTCAAGAAAATTCTAGAAATCTGGAAGAGAAGCTTCTAGAAAATTCAAGAAGCCTGGAAGAAAATGCTAGAAATCTGGAAGAGAAGCTTGAAGAAAATTCTAGAAATCTGGAAGAGAAGCTTCAAGAAAATTCTAGAAATCTGGAAGAGAAGCTTCTAGAAAATTCAAGAAGCCTGGAAGAGAAGTTCCTGGAAAACACAAAAGGCCTAAAAAAAGAATTGTGTGGTGTGGCTAATTTTCTAGAAGAAAGAATGGGAACCGTTGAGACAGAAATGGACAAAATAAAGGAAACGATCAGTAAGCTGGAAAAACAAATCAATAGTGCGTCCTCCACAGAGATGGTTAACGAAAATGCAATGCTGGACTTGAGTTTGAACTTGGATAAAGTTCAAGAGGGTATAAAAGATGTCAAGGTCATTTCTGAAATAGGGAAGCTTTCCATGAAGCCGCCTCAATTCGACGGAAAAACTCCATGGGAAAATTACCGCCGACAGTTTGAAGCAGCGGCCAAAGCAAATGGATGGAATGCAGGGGAAAGAGCTGTAGCACTAACACTTGCATTACGTGGAGAAGCGACGAATATTCTACAAACTCTCACCGCCCAAGAACAGGAGGACTATGATCAGCTGATTAAACATCTAGAATTACGATATGGCCAGACCCATTTGGAACACGTATACCACTCCCAACTGAAAAATCGCTGCCAGAAATCGGGCGAATCCTTACAAGAATTTGAAACTGACATTGCACGCTTGGTTCGTCTCGCATATCCAGCCATACCGGAAAATGTAATGGAGCGATTAGCGGTTCAGGCATTCTTGGATGGACTCCGTGACCAAGAAACCAGACAAGCGTTGATATTAGCTCGTCCAACACATCTCGTAGACGCACTGGCACGCGCTTTGGAATTCGAAGCAGCAAAACAATGCTGCAAAAGCCAAAGTAAAGTTCAAACGATTGAGGAAGACTCACAGGAGCCTGCTAACTTGGAAGCTGCCATAAGAAAAGTGATGAAGGAAGTGTTGCCTGAGAAAAGACAGATAGGATGCCGGAATTGTGGCAAAATTGGACATGTGCGTAGCAAATGTCCAACATTCATCGACTCCGATGCAGGAAAACTAAAGAAGGTCGACGAGAAGGGGCAATCGTCGGCATGTGGCCGGCAAGCCCCGGTTAACAACGCATATGTCGCTATCCTTCAACGACAGAACAAAGGTGTCTTCGTAGACGGTCTCATCAATAACGAGCCTTGCACCATGCTGCTAGATACAGGTGCGACTAGGACAATTCTCGGGCCTTCCTTTGCCAGAACACCGGAACGGATTGAACCGACAACTTGGAAGCTACGCACAGCAACAGGGGAGCCAGCTACTGTATATGGCGATTGAAATAATTTTGGGCAACACTAAAGTGAAACATCAGGCACTTGTAGCGGACATCGAAGACGATGCAATCATCGGAATGGACATCATGAATTCCAGAGGGTTTGATTTGGATTTCAAAGACGGCGTCCTACGTGTCAACGGAGAAGAGCTGGTGCTTCATGGGAGAAGCGAGGAGTTGATCCGTGTATTGTTGGCTGAAGATGTAAGCGTACCTGAGAGGGCTGAAACCATTCTGGAGGCTCGCCTGGACGGGAGTACGAGCAGTGGAAACGTGGTGATGTTCGAGCCCAAACTTCATGATGAGAAAATTGGACGAGGGATTGCACTAGGGAAGACCTTGTTGCGTGCTGACAAATTTGTGCCGGTAAGGGTCATGAACGTCAATTATTTTCCAGTGACCTTGAAGAAAGGAACAATATTGGGGCACTGCTCGTCAGTTTCCTCAGTGATCCGGAGCGTACGAGGTACGATTAGCCAACCCAACAACTTGCCCACAGAACTAGAAAAATTAGTTGCCATCTCTTCCAAAGACATAAAACCAGCTCAACAGCCCAAACTAAGAGATTTAGTGAAAAAGTACCAAGACATCTTCGATACCGGACAAGGAAAAGGGGGTCGAACTAATGTGGTCCAGCACAAGATTGATACTGGGGGTGCCCGACCGATCCGGCAATCAGCAAGAAGACTTCCTCTTGCCAAGAAGGAAGAGGCTGACAAAATAGTCAGCGATATGGGAAAAGAAGGAGTTATCGAACCATCTGACAGTCCCTGGTCCTCTCCAGTCGTACTGGTGAAGAAAAAGATGGATCGACAGGCTTTGTGTAGACTATCGCCAACTTAATAATGTCACGAAGAAGGACAGTTACCCTCTCCCGAGAATAGATGACACCCTAGACACGTTGGCTGGTTCCACGATTTTCTCGACCCTTGATCTGAAGAGTGGATACTGGCAAGTAGAACTGGCTCAGGAAGATCGAGAAAAGACTGCTTTTACCATCGGCTCAGGATTGTGGCAGTTCACCGTTATGCCATTCGGGCTCTGTAATGCTCCCGCCACATTCGAAAGATTGATGGAAACAGTACTGAAGGGACTCTCATGGAACACGTGTCTAGTGTATATCGACGACATAATTGTGGTCGGCAGATCGTTTGAGGACCACGTGAAAAACTTGGAGGAAGTATTCCTGCGACTGAGGAACTCCGGATTGAAGCTGAGCCCTAAGAAATGCCATCTGTTCCAAAAAGAAGTACGATACCTCGGCCACGTTGTCTCTGGGGAAGGAGTAGCAGTGGATGACCAGAAGATCAAAGCTGTTGAGGATTGGCCCATCCCAAAAGACATTCACCAACTTCGAAGTTTCCTTGGTTTATGCACATACTATCGCCGATATGTGCTGGGATTCGCCAACATCGCTAAACCACTGACCAAGCTCACGGAAGGGCAAACAAAGTTCCAGTGGTCCGAAGAATGTCAAGACTCATTCAGGAAGCTGAAAGGAGCTTTGATCAACGCACCTATACTGAGCTATCCCCTACCCAAAGGGAAATTCATTTTGGATACGGACGCCAACAACGTGGGACTTGGAGCTGTCCTATCTCAGATCCAGGAGGGACAGGAGAAGGTCATTGGTTATTTCAGCAAGACGCTTAGCAAACCAGAGCGCAATTACTGTGTCACCAGGCGAGAGCTGTTAGCTGTTGTAAAGGGAGTGGAACACTTCTACAAGTACGTGTATGGAAGAAGATTCCTGTTGAGAACTGACCATGCAGCTCTCAAATGGCTCTTACAGTTCAAAAATCCTGAGGGTCAAGTAGCACGTTGGATCGAGAGACTCCAGGAATTCGATTTCGAGATCGAACATCGAGCCGGAACTAGCCATAAGAATGCAGATGCCTTGTCGCGAAGACCATGTCCAGATGATTGCTCACATTGCCGACGAGCAGAAGAGAAAGAAGCAACACTTTGTAGAACCGCGGCAATGGATGACAACTGGAATGACAGCAAGATCCAGAAAGACCAAGAGAGAGACCCCGACCTTGGCTTAGTCGTCAGCTGGAAGAAGGGCAATCGAAGACCATCATGGCAGGAAGTCGCAGGTTACTCGCCGGCTGTTAAGTCCTATTGGGCACAATGGAACTCTCTTATTCTGGACAATGGGATCCTGAAACGTGTGTTGGAGGCCGATATTGGTGGGGAAGACAGACGCCAAATCATTGTTCCCAGGAACAGAAGAGAGGAAGTGCTGCGGAAATCCATGATGGAGTCGCCGGAGGACATCTGGGAGTGACGAAGACCCTGCAGAAAGTGAGGCAGCGGTTTTACTGGGCCAATTGTCAAGCTGACGTCCAGGACTGGTGCAGAAAGTGCGCTGTATGTGCTGCTAGCAATGGACCTCGAATACGACCCAAGGCCCCGATGCGTCAGTACAACGTAGGCAGCCCGTTCGAGAGAATCGCCATTGACATCGCCGGCCCGTTTCCCGTATCCGACCACGGGAATAAATACATCCTTGTGGCAATGGACTACTTCAGTAAGTGGGTGGAAGCCTATGCCCTGCCCAACCAGGAAGCCATCACCGTCGCCGACGTCTTGGTGAAAGAATGGATATGTCGATTCGGTATTCCAATGGAGCTGCACTCGGATCAAGGCAGAAATTTCGAATCCAACCTTTTCCAAGAAATATGTCTACTGCTGAACATCCGCAAGACAAGAACCACGGCCCTACATCCGCAGTCCGATGGAATGGTGGAACGGATGAACAGGACGATCAACCGCCACTTGTCCAAGGTTGTCTCTGACCATCAAAGAGACTGGGACCAGTATCTTCATTTGTTCCTGATGGCCTATCGATCCGCAGTACACGAGTCAACCGGTCAAACTCCTGCTAGTATTATAATGGGCCGAGAACTGCTACTGCCTTGTGACCTGAAGTTTGGGATACCGCCAGGACAAGACACTGCGGGAGAGGACTACGTCAGCAAACTTCGGCAGAGAATGGACGACATCCACGAACGAGTCCGGTTGAACATTCAGAGTGCCAGCGATAAAATGAAGAAGACCTATGACATCAAGGCCGACGCTGGAGGATTTAAGGTTGATGACCTGGTTTGGCTGTACAACCCCAAACGTCGTCGTGGACTATCACCAAAGTTGCGGAACTCGTGGAAGGCCCGTATAAAATCGTGAAAAGGATAAACGACCTTGTGTACCGAATCCATAAGCCACCCGAGGGAAACCAAGGGTCGTCCATTTCAACAGGTTGGCCCTTACGCAGGAAACCATGACCAAGTTCGCACCCTCAAGCCACCGGAGGATGATATGACGTTCGAGAAGTTTATGTCCTTGTATTCAAACGGGCAGAAAGTTCTACATGGGGTTACTAGAGAGGAGTCACGAGACCTTTTCGAGGTGCCTGCTGACTACGCACTAGCGCACTGTGTGGCAGAAGATCTTCGAATGTCCAGGGGCATCGCCGTAGTGTTCTCCAAGAAATTTGGTCAACTCCAAACACTGCGGGAGCAGAATCCAGAAGTTGGTGGGGTGCTGCAGCTGAAGAAAGGCCAGAGAAACATCTACTACCTAGTTACCAAGAGGCATTCCCAAGATAAACCGTCCTATGAAGATGTCTGGAAGAGTCTCACCAAACTGAGAGATACTATGGTGGACCAGAACCTGGTGGATCTAGCAATTCCAAAATTATCCTGTGGTATTGATGGGTTGGACTGGAGAGTCATAAGAAGTATGCTGGAGGCGATATTCAGATCCAGCGGCGTCAAGATTTTGGTTTGCTGTAACCCTCTTCCACGACCGATCATGAAGACCGTGGAGTGTTACTTCCATCGAACTTCACGGTGCAGATATGGGGAGTCATGCAGATATCGTCACACTCCAAGGATGAAATTTCGGGACGAAATGTCTTTAAGAAGGGGGCAATGTAACGAACCTAGGCCGGACCTGTCGCCTCGCGCGTTGCCGTCGACAGCGATGAGATCATCCCCGGAGATATTCGAGAACCATCCAGTCGCTCTGCCACGGAAAACAACGGTCAATATTGGAAACAATTGGAACATGCCAGAATTCGAAACATCGAGAATGCTGTATCGGAGATAAATAGGCGACCCTCAAGTGGAGTCAGGACAGTCTGAACGAGCCCATACGATCGAGCTATACAGTGGCATAATATAAATTAAGTTGTAGATTTAAGTGTGAAATAAATTAGTATAAACCAAGTTAAGTTTATTTACGTTACAATATGGAGATTTATCACATTTATGGAAAAAGCGTTATGCTCCCTCCATGCCACTTTCTCTCTCTCTCTGTAATCTGTATATTTTCGTTATATTATATCAAATTGACGTGCCCCATATTCAATGTAAACCATTTATCCAACTTCGGCATACAAAAAACAAAGAAATTATGTCCAAAAAAGGATATAATAATCTAAACACACTTTATATAGAAATATAAAAGAAACAAAAATATCTTCCACGTTTTACCACTCAACGATAATATCCGACTTGTATTCGTGTAGATATCCTACCGCTCATGTATCATTTTAAATTTTCGGAATCGTATGAGCAAGGGCTATACGCTTGTCATACAGATTCGTATATAATAGAAAGAGAGAGAGATAAAGTCGCATGGAGGAGTCATAACGCGTTTTTCTTACATGACGATTTCTACCAGTCAACAACTACCGCAAACCGCGTAAAGGAACTTCGTTCCGAAAGGTTCGAATCCTGGCCAAGGTTGTTTTTTTTTGTAACAAAATTGAAATTTCATTTATGACAATTGAAATTAAAATATTCAAATAATGATTCTCTACACTTTGTTTCAATTGAATAATTTATTCCGATAATTTTATTTGCATTTATGATATAACTAGATTTTAGTCCCCGCTTAGCAAAATCATGAACTTTAGTTCCTTGGTATTATAATACAGTGGATCTTTAATTACTGGGTGGGCTGATTGTATTATTAGTTCATAATCTACGAGCACTGTAAAATAGAAAACTTTTCTCTATGAAATGTTATGAAGTCACCTTCTTTCTGAAACTATGTTATTAAGACGGATCAAATCGATTACAAAATATTTCCCGAAACAAAAACTTCCAAAATCTACGCCGGCAAAGCTACATCGAAAATAATAATCCCTGACATCTGAAAAATATTGTGAAATGAAGAGTGTTGTAGCGTTTTTTCTCTCTCGGTGAATCAAGTTGTGGAGAAATCAACTACGTTACGTAACTCAATGTATCTAACGTTAACCAGCATATTTTTATTTCAAAACAATTTATTATCGTAAAAACATTACGTTCTTTTTGATCGCACCCCACCGCATAAATTCAGTATAAGGCAAAATAAACTAATAGAAAATAATTCGTATTTCAATTACCCAAGAGCTAAATATCTAACGCAAGAGAATTCTGTAGCAACCGACAAAGCCATAAAATGAACTGACCTGACTTGATTATGTAAGACACACGGGAAAATCTCATTGCTGCATTGGACCACATTTGATTGCAAAAAATATTATTACTTCCGTTGGTTATTCAGTTCAGTGAGAAATTCGGGGAATAAAATGCTCTCTCACTCCAGTGGTGTAGACTATACCGAGTGGCTGGCGTTTTGACTGCAATTGTATTGGGAGCGTTTTGTCTAGAGTAGTTAAAAGTGCAGTTAAATGAGGATTAAGTTGTATATTGGAGTAGATATTGCCAGGAGAGTTCGGTACCACTTTTTCACTTACGAAAAGTACGTACAATCTAGGAAAATTTTCTCTGATCCTGCCGGAAACTCCCATAACAGCCAGTGTGTTAGGGAGAGATGGATATACTGATTTTCCCCGATTTTCCCTAGATCTAGTTCCTCAAGGATCTGATTCAAGGTTAAGGTTGAATATACAAGTGATAGTACTTTGAAGTCATCCTTGTTGAAACTTAATGATCTAATATAAACACACTGAAGGTGATTCGAAATGCCGAGAACCTGATGATGGTCTAAAAAAGGCCGAAATAGGTACAAAATTACTACGTTGGACCTGGGCCCTTTTTGAAAATTTTCCTAGATCTAGGGAAAAATCACTATATCCATTTCTCTCTAACAGACAGTCTCTTATGGTAGTTTCCAGCGGGATCAGAATAAATTTTTCTAGATTCTAGGTACTTTTTAAAAACAAGTGAGAAAATGGCCCGAACATTACTATTTCTGACTGTTCTGACCGATCTCAAAAGCCAATTGAAAATGTCAGGGCACGTTCTTGACATATCGAGAAATAAAGAAATTACCATACAATTATTTTCAATAATACCGAAACATATTTCAGATATCTATGTGGTATTAATTTGTCCTCCATTTGGTGGTATATATTTCAGTTTCAACGTTTCTTCTTTTTTAGGCAACCTTCATCTTTTGTTTTTCAATACGGACCTGGATCTTTTATGATTACTTCCTGATCATTTTTTATTCCCATCCCGTATATGTAACATACAAAATTCCAAGATATTTTTATATTCGTCTTAAAGATTTCATTGGTCTGGTCTGTTCTTACTTCATGGTTACTAAATTATCATTTTGTAAATAATTCTGTTGTGAAAATTATAGCTACCAAAACGTAGTGTTCAATATATGAAGAAAGATAAAAACATAAGCATAAAGCATACAAGAGGTAATGATTTGATAACGAGTATCAAATAAAATCATTATTGCAAATTTTGTTGGCATAGGGTCGAATAACCATACCACTATTGATTCTTTGTCGACATTTCTTCGACTTTTATAAAGTCATCTTCAGGACACTACAATGTAAAGTGGGACTATAAAAAAGAAATGTTGACAGTTTAAAATGGTGATAACAAAATGAGATACATACACAGTAACAAGAAGAATAAAAATAAAATACATACATAGATTGTAAAATATACAGGCTAACCCAGGAGTGCGTTAAATTATTTAAGATTGCTCCAATAGTTGCTGAAATAGTTGATAGTGAAGATTCATAACTAGCTGCTTGTATTACTATACAGTGCGGTCATAGGTATGGAATAAATTCATTTTTAGCGTTATTATGTATTTGTTTAAAAAACCTGAAACAGGTCGATTTCTATTTTCAATTTGACAATTTACAGTATAAAAATATTACCCCCTTCTGGCACCCCCTCTGGATTATGAGCCCCCCTCAAAAATTTTAAATGAGAAGGGGGGTCATGTAGCACCTTGTTCGAAAGGGATTTTCATTCTCTGTTCAGCAATATTGAGTTTTTCAAATTTGGTGCAATCATAACTGAGGAAATTTATTTTAAAAATGTAAAATTTTCAATTTATTTTACAATAAAATTAAATGTTCAAAATGACCACCATTCGCTTCTTGACAATAAGCAAGTCGATCTTGGTATTCTATTTTGTAGGACATATGTTGTTAATTTCTTCCGTTAACCTAACTTTTAAATCTGCAATATTGTCTGGTCTATTGAATTATACTTTTTATTTTAAATAACCCCATAAGAAATAAACAGCTATTTTCTTATCTGTTTTGCTAAACGTCAGGAAAAAGTCGTTCAAGACACCAAAACATTATTCACAAAACCCACATAAATAATGTAATGTCAATCTAGTAGACTACTGTTATTCTGATATTTATTAGTTGCTGACACACGTCAGTGTATTGAAAAATATTTGTGTGTGTATTTGATTCAACTTTGGCTCATTTTAATTATGATTGGATGCGGTAATAAATCAAGAGCTCAAAAGGAAGTTTGTGAAATGTTTAATAATAAATACCCTGACATTATTTCCCTCAAAATTTAACATTTTCAGAATAAATTTTCTCATTTAAGATTACACCAAATTTGAAAAACTCAATATTGCTGAACAGAGAATGAAAATTACTTTCAAACAAGGTGCCCCTTCTCATTTGAACTTTTTGAGAGGGTGCTCATAATTCAAAGGGGGTGCTAGAAGGTTGTAATATTTTCATACTGTAAATTGTCAAATTGACAATATTAATCGACCTGTTTCAGGTTTTTTCTGAACAAATACATAATAACGCTAAAAATGTATTTATTCCATACCTATGGATCGCACTGTATATACGCTTCTCAGCGTCTGCTGCTCTACCCCCACTACTCAGCCGCTTTCACGAGCTTGCCCGTTTCAGGTCATATTTGCAAGTATTTCTCACCTATTTCGCAACAGGGTTGAAACAATTTAAATCAATTGATGTAAATAAAAGATTTAAATCATGATTAGAATCAAAATTTCTGATGAGTTATAATATAGAGAAAATAAAAACTTTGAGTTTTAATTAATGGTTTATTACATCAAAAAATCATACCACTGTATCTAAATAATGTTTATTTTAGTTAATTGTAGTGCTTGTACAAAAAAACGAATTTTGTAGCTTTTTCCGTTCCAAATTGATTTCTGAGTTTGGAATGGACTAAACCAAATGTTGAGAAAATTCTCTCGACTGATGTGGAAGAAGCAGCAGCACAAAATAATTGTCTACTTATGAAGAACTCTTTTCGATTAATGGGTATGTTTTGTTGTGAATATCATCATGGAACATAATATCAGTGAAAAGTCCTGATCTGGCAAGAAACTTGATTATGAGTGGGCTAAACCAATATTTCAATATAATTTTTTAACAGCTTTTAAAGCGAAATTTTTTTCACTCTCTGTTGGTGTTTGCTGATATTTTGTTGGGTCAAGAAGATATGCTAACAAACGATATGGGGTTATGCGTTATGCACTGTTCATAACGATACATTTTTGCAGATGTTTTAAAGTTATGTCAGTTTTGTCATAATGGGTTTCTAATATTTTAAATTCTTCCACAACATCTGGCATATGCTGCAGAGGCAAAATGGTTGTTACGGAAGTATTTGGCAATGTAAACATGTTCTTTAATATTAGCGATTTCCAAATCCTTACATAGTAAATTTAAAATATGTGCAGCACAACCATTATGTAATAAGGTTCAATTCAGTAGTAGATGTTTTTATTTGATACATACTATACAGTCGGAGTTGGTTTTATGCTTATTTATGAGTGCTATTGCAATTTCTGTCAAATATACAGAAGTATCTAGAGTATCTACTAAGAAGGAAGATCCATTTTATGTTGTAACCGTTGCACAGATTATCGGTTAATTATGCACATTGGACCATCCGTCAAGTGACAGACACACAAATGTTCCCGACAAGTTTTCAAAGCATTTGATATTTTCTTCATTATAAATTTCATCAAGCAATTTATTAGAAACATCATATTGAGAGGGTGGTATAGTTTTCCCAATATCAATTGCAGAAGCATAAAAAAGTCTTGCGGCGAAATCGTGTGAGTAGCAGTGGCGGAGATAACTAATTTTATTTAGATATTTTAAGATTTTAAAAATACTTCATAAATAATGAAAAATGAAAAAAAATTAAAGACAAGCTTTTATTTATACAAATACATTAAGAAAGAAAAATAATTTATTTCATTGTTTGATGTAGCTTATTATTATATCCTAAAACGTATTTCGATCGGTACACACCAAGACCATAGACGCTACTGGTTTTTAATCTTTCAGAGCTATTAAAACACAAATATAACGCGTGATTTATGACCTCCCATCGCAGAGCCACACCTGTCAGCATTATGTCCGACTTCATTGGTCCAGACGAATCGGTTGTAAAATAGACAGCCGTCACTCAGGTCCACGTTGACCAGCGGGCTCTTTGTGCCGACGGAAACTGTATACAAGTAGTACAGATTATTTTTCGTTCCGTTTCTTCGCATATACGCTCGTGTTAGCGAAGTGAGTTTTCATTTGCTCCCTATAGAAACAGCTTCTGCAATTGATATTGGATGGACTATATGTATCCAGGCCATAAAAAAGCTATAGCTTTTCTTACTTCCGGTTGCTCCATACAGTTAAAACTGCCGTTTGTAGCTAGAGGGCTCTGGCAATCTGTTTATCTATTTCGCCTTTAGTCCAGAACTAGAACTTGCTGACCTTGTTTTTGACACTGCTTTTCTTTTCCTACAATCTGGAGTGGAAAGACTGTAAAGTGACTATAAAGGTTGTGAAGTACTTGGTTCCTGTGAGTTTTGTGGAGCATTCACGTCAGAAGTCCCTCAACCTAAATAAAGTCAATATTTAAATTTAACGTTAAAGCGAAAAGCGAAATCTTTAGTAAAAGTTATTTGAAAAAATCGAAAATAACACCCTGAATATCAGAAATGACGCATTTCCTGACATAAGTATATTTGGCAAATTGGCTTATTTTCTTGAATTCCATGTTGGGTTAAAAAAAAGCATCAACTTGAAAAATCACCCTGTATTCTGTGTATCTTTGGAAAATTATAATAAAAATAAAATTTAAAGAAACAAACTTATTTACTTATTATTATTATAATTATTATAATATGCTGTTTGTGTATTTACAACTGATTCATTGTCCTTTTCGATTTCTGTATTTGTTTCACTATACTTTTGCCAGTGAACTTTCTTCATGTCTACATTTTTTGCATAAAACTCTCTTCCCAGATTTTCCTTCAGTTTTAAGATTTTTTTATAAAATGTATCCAGATCGGGTCTCTTTTCCTTCCACTTCTATGAAGAGTCAGCATTATTATACTATTTGCAGATTTGTAGGTAACCTTCAGAAATGTAAAGCAGAAATCACGCGTCGTGCTGTTTATTAGACGGCCAATTATCAATTAATGCGAGTTAGGGTCTAACTTGTTCTAACTTGTTTTGACAGGAATTTGCAGGACTGAGCGTTTTTAGACAGGAACTATCTCTATTGAAATTTGAAGAATGTTAGGAAAAAATCAAAAACGTGTTGAAAATTGCAACTTGTCTTATTTATTGAAAAAAATCATTCAAAATAGAAAAAAAATCAACAAAATATGTCGCATCCAGGCTTGCTCCAATAAAGTGCCTTAAAAAATTAAAATTGCAATTATGGAAAAACTAATGATCTGGCAGAGTCTGAGTTTTTTACACATAAAGTACATATCAATCGCTTCTATGACGCTACTATGACGATACAACTTGAAAAATGGCAGTGTCTTCTTAAAAAACGCAGATTTTTTCGGTTTTTTTCTTATCGAGTCGTACTAGGACTCATTTTTTCGTTTTTTGATTTTCTGCAAATCGCATCGAGATTGTTCAATTCGTTTTCACTTAACAAACGAAAAACGAAAAAAAACACGATTTTTTGGTGTTAAATATTTATAAGAAATTAAGCAACGATAGTCATGAGTAGGAAACAACAGTATATAATAACTACCGTCTTTCGTATGATGGAACAGTCGCTTTCCAGGTACTATTTTTGTCACAGAATCAGCCATTTTCTGCTCTATTGATTGACCTAGTGTGATAACTCTCTTAAAATGTGTTCAGTGTGCCTTGAATCGAAAGGATATTTATTCATCTTGTACTTCCCATACATCTCAATTGTAAACAGTAACGTAATATTGCTTGCTATCGGTTGACTATGTATTTCATTCGTGGCAATTTTTCAAAACGTTCATAGCGTACGTGATATGAAAACATTTTGCATTCATCAGTCCTTTTCAGACAGTGGTCCATTGTGTAATTTAAATAGGTCGAAGAGTACTGCACTCGCCAAAAAGTTTAAAGAGCTCTGTTTATGGTTTCGCGGATGTTTGTGTTGAATTTCGTCTGTGCCGAATTCAACGACAACGGCCTGCATGATTCATTCGCGCAATTCCGATACAAGTCAAGTGGGTCAGATTATGGTTTGCATACTCTCTTTGGAAAAATGCAGACGGCTTGTCCCTCATGAACTCTGAAACGTGGAGAAAAGTATCCATTATTCGCAAGAACAGAAAAAGTTATGAGATTACAAAGTTGGAAAAAAGTAGTATACCGGGTGTCCCAGTATACCTGTTCCAATGGATTATCTCAGCCATTTCGAAAGATACAAATTTGAAAATTTCATGATCTCCAATTCGTTCAGGGGACCATCAACTGAGAAAAACAAAAATTGAAAGTCACTTCCGGTTTGACCGGAAGTGACTCTGACTTTTTTATTTCAAATAGCACCCTGTATATTTTTTGCAATTTTTTATTTCTACTCAAAATTATCTTTCCAAAGATGTATCACACTTTGTATTTTACATTTGATTTGATGGAGAAAACGTCAATTGAAATTTCAAATTGAAAGAATTGCAGTAGGCTACAATATTTTGTGTAATCTTGATTTTGACTTCAATATTAATTGATAATTTATGAACAATTATACCTTATTTTTATAACGAGTTGCATACAATATTTTTTCTACGTTCATGCAAAAACAAAAAAATGTTTCATTTAGGTGGCACTAAACTGTAAGGAAGACATTGTTTGTTTATATCTATCTGCTAAAAGTAATACAAAACCATTTTGTGTAATTCAGTTGATATTCGAAGGAACTAATTTTATTTTTAACAAATTGCATTTTCTAGTAATTTTATAGTCCATTATGTAATGAATATGATTGACAATTATATGAAACATGCAACTATTTAAAACGTAATACAATCTCACAGAAAATGGGCTAAATTTGGCGTCGATTTGAAAGTTTATGTCTGTCATGCACTCAGTGCAATAAAGAACCAGTTTTTCCACCAAATAAAGTTTTGTATTTTGCATGAACGTAGAAAAGGAAATATTTCTCACGTATAATCGTCATCAATAAAAAAATGTCCAGTAGGACAATATGAGCACTATTGTTGGTGTTTAGCGAAGTGATTGAATTTTCCACCAGCCTCAAAACCTGTAGCTCTGTGGAGTGAGCGCGACGAAAGCCGAACTGCTCATTCGGTAGGACATTTCTGTCCTCCACTTCATCGTCAAGCCTTTCGAGAACGATTTTTTCAGCCAACTTAGCTGAACAGCATAACAAACTGATTGCTCGATAATTTTGCGGGAAGGTCGGGTTCTGACCTTCTTTCGGGATCATGACCACGATGGCATGCTTCCACCTTCGAGGAAATCTTTTGAGGCGCAGTGAATTGTTGATGATATTCAATAATGACTGCACCTGGTTGTCCGGACAATTATTAATCATACAATTAGAAATTCCGTCACAACCAGGCGCTTTTTTGGGATTCAATCCTTCGATATGCTCCTTAAGTTCATCCAACGAAGCTGGACGAATGACATCACGATCTGGTTCTCTTAGAGTGCGGTGAACCCGATTTTCTAGCGAAAGATCACGATCCAGATCATCGTCTGGATGCTCATTAAGTTTAAATTGCCTTTTCATCGAGTCAGCAAAGGCTTGAGCTTTAGACTCGGAGTCGTTGCACATACCGAGCTCTCCATGAATAGGGGGGAAATCAGTCTTTTTTTACTTTAAATTTCGATTTAATTTCCAAAGCTGTCCGTCATTTTCTAAATTTTCTAATGTGTTGCCAAATCTTTCGTTTCTAAACTCGGTTACGTTATTTCTAACCTCCCTATTCAACTCGTTTAGACGGATTCTGTCCGCAGGGAACAGAGTCCTTTGATAGGCCCTTCTGGCCCGATTTCGATCTCGAATAAGATTTTTAATTCTTCGAGGAGGGAATGAGTGTGAACAAAAGATAATAACTGGGAAAGATAATTTATTATAACGCTAAGAGAAAAGCAACTGAATGTTTCAATGTATTCAATATTGGCCTTTCATATTTTTTGTCTTGTACTGAAATTGCTTCTCTGCAGTTGGTATTAGTTTTTTGAATTTTGGGTCCAAGCAAATTAATACAATATTCCAAATGTGTTGACTCATTCGGGTACAATTTTTGTAATGTATACTAATAATTTGGAATGTTAAAGTATCAATCTTTAAATAAATTGTCCATTAAAATAAATGCGGACCACTCTGGCAATCATTTCACTGGATTCAGCGGGGCGCGCGACGAAAAACGTACTCACCAAAATATGTTGCTGCAACTGTTGCAGTTACAGCTCGCAGTGAGTATCCGCCTTTAGGTCAGGAGTTTTTTATCCAAGAGGTAGTAAGTAATTCATATTAGAGATAGTCTAATCAACAAGTTCAAAAACGTGTTGAATAGATATAAAGCTCCTAAAAATATGAGCGACAGCTCATTCGATTCGGAATGACGTCTAGAAAAATATTTTTTAAGGGTTTATTAGCACGTAAAAATTGCGATTGTTATTAACAAAATAAGATTAAAAAAAGAAGGTTTTTCGTTTTTCGTTAATAATTTCTAAAATAATGATATTTAAGGAATTATGAAAAAAAATCCTGAAAGAGGAGGAAATTTCCAATAAAAAACTCTATCTCTATTATTTATAATTTTTTTTAACGCTGAAAATAGGGCTCCGCGAGGTCGTTACGGCATAGGCGCACCGTCTAAAAAGCCGTTATATCACCTAAAATAATTTTTTTATAGTATTAAATAACAATTTAAAAATTTGAATAAATTATGGTGTAATCTAGACACTTGAACGAAAAAAACCTCGGTAAAAAAAATTTTCATGTCGATTTTTCAAAAAGTTACACCATTGTTAATTAACTATTTTTTTCCAATCTCTGTTTTTATAAATTACGACATAAAAGTTTAATAATTGGTCTATAAAATTTTCGCTTCGTGGAGCTCTTTTCATTTAGGTACTTAATAAAGCAATGCAAAAAAAAATATTAAAGTTTATTATTTTGTTAATTATAATTTTTTTTAAATTAGCAAAAAATGAAATTTTTAAAAAATGTTATCAAAAAATTTTTTTTTAGTAATATCTTATCATTGCTGTTTTTGCATCTAATATAGGTATTGATTAACATTGGAAAAAAAATTTTTACGTCTTTTTTTGGGTTTAAAAAAAAATTTTTTTTTTTGGAAAATTTTTAAAAAAAATTTTAAATAATTTTTTTTTATTGTTTATAATCGTTTTTTTTATATTTCAGTTGTTAAACAATTAGTTAAGAAATTATTTTATTCTTAAGAATCATCATTGACCTTTTTCAATGAATTAACAGAGAAATAATTTTTTTTTATAAAAAATTTCATTGTTCATTAACTTAACAAATTGTTATAAACAAACCGTTATATTTTTTTTCGAAAACTTCAAAAAATAACAAAAACAACTATGTATAACAAAGTATAGAAAAATTTTTTTTTGTATTTTTTACAGCATTGTTACATATTATATGATAATGAAATTACAGCCGTTCCATAATTTGTCAAGTTATAAATTGTTATAACTTCTGAACTATAAGATATACGGTAGAGGACATTCAAGTCATTTTTATAAAAGATTTATTTATCTTTAAAATGAATTCAAAATCGATTCTGTAACCATTGTTTATCAGTTGTTATAAGCATTTGTTTATAAAAAATTTAGATTTTTTTTATATTTTTTGAAATTTCATAGCTTATAACTTGTTAAATAATATAGATACAGCTATGGACTTGAGAACTTTTTTGTTCTATGATAAAATATCTTTCTAATTACGTATAGCAATATAGATTTTTGTTTAAATAATATACTAGTTTAAATTTATACTTACCTAATTTACATTCTGCTATTGATCATTTTCATTCATTTATCACTAGAATTATTAATATTCTGCTAAAGTTTAATTATTTATTTACTGAAATAATATTAAAATTTTTTTAATTTTTTTTTTTTTGTATATTTTCTAAATTATTTAATTTTTATTATTTTTATTGTAAGTAACTTAGCAACTATAACGTACGGATAAAAGGAAATTATTAATTACACATTATTTTGTTTAAAGAACATTTCAAAATATATATTCATAAACAATACAGTAGTTTCAAAATTTTAAGAGTTCTCCGTTTTTTCACGGGTGGAAGTCCTGAACAGCTCGGTGCATCAATGTTTGGAACTGCACTGTTTTCTTCCTTCTCTCTTGTTTCGGTTCCTCGTTTTTCAGTTCCATCATCATCTTTTAATTTTTTGGATTCGTCATCAGTTTCATCTGAATCAGAATCGTCAGATCTGTAGATTTCTAGCATGATCTGACGATACTGCGAACTTTTTTGGTTTTGAGAATCGCCAATCAGTTTATTATTTTGGTAAATATTATTTTAGTATGCCGTAACGACTTCGCGAAGCCCTATTTTCAGCTTTAAATTTTTTTATAAATAATAGAGATAGAGTTCCGAGATGTTGGATATAATTCCTTAAATAATAATTCCTTAAATATCATAATTTTAGAAATTATTAACGAAAAACGAAATACCTTCTTTTTTTAATCTTATTTTGTTAATAACAATCGCAATTTTTTACGTGCTAATAAATCCTTAAAAAACATTTTTCTAGACGTCATTCCAAATCGAATGAGCTATCGCTAATATTTTTAGGAGTTTTATATCTATTTAACACGTTTTTGAACTTGTTGATTAGACGGTTACATTTTGGTAGTAAACTGTGATTTATTATTTTATTGTGTTGTGTTTTTGAAGTGTGATAAAAGAACATCAAATTATTCGAGTTCGACAATATTTCAACATTGACCCTTTGAACTCTAATACATCATCAAATATAAACATGCACACAGGTACGGAATTTCCTGACATCTTTTGCGCGTCATGTGAACTTTACACAATCTGAGAAATCAGGTGGGCCGATTACGTCCCCAGTGTTTTTAGACATCTCAATCACCATATTCTATTACAAGCTTTTATTTAGTTTCACCTGACCCGATGTTTGTCATCAAATCTTGCAAGTTAAATTTGACTCACTTCTAGTTGTTCGATTAACGTGAAATTTGGCAGGTGTTCATAGTTCCCGTGACAATGCATTTGTTAGAGAAAAAAAAATGGCGGCTCCAAGATGGCGGACGAGATTTGTGTTTATGGTCCGATTCGATTCAAAATTGGTATGTGGGGGTTTTCAGGGTCGAAGATTATGAATTTTCTGACAAAATTCATAAAATCAAAATGGCGGCTTCAAGATGTCCGACGATTTCTGTGATTATGGTCCGATTCTATTCAAAATTGGTATGTGGGGGTTTTCGGGGTCGGAGATTATGAATTTTCAAAATTCACAAATTCAAGATGGCGGCTCCAAGATGGCGAACGAGTTTTGTAATTATGGTCCGATTCGATTCAAAATTGGTATGTGGGTGTTAGGGGTACTTACTAAAAAGCACAAAATAAAATAATTAATGAAAAAAAACTTTTTAAAAACAAGCTTTCATTCAAATACCCTAAAAAGTAAAAAATAATTGCTTTGGATGTGTGACGTAGGTTATTCCGTGAGTTATAGATTCAAAAGCTTGTCGCATCTGTATTCGAAATGAAAACTTTGCGCGACAAGCTCTTGAATCTATAACTCACTGGATAACTTAGGTTAAACACATCCAAAGCAATTATTTTATACTTTTTAGGGTATTTGAATAAAAGCTTGTTTTAAAAAAGTTTTTTTTCAATTAATTACTTTATTTTTTTATATAAGTTCGGTGTATGTGTTTTCTCCACCGGTGTTACACGGACAAAAAGGAGGCTTAATGCCCACTAAAGTTGGTTTGATTCTGAAAATGGTGGTTTGATGATGAAAATGATCATGTTGACCAGCATTATGCCGATCAGTGACCTGCTTTACAATCCATGGAATATAAAACGAAATTCACGGAAGAGCGAGTTTGATATTATTTGGTAGCATAGGTATTATTGAAATCATCAAACCGACCTAGTTATATTATATAATAACGATTAATTTCATATGCATATGCTACAAATGCATGACTCAGATGAACTGGACCTACCTATGGATGGTTGATTAGCTTATATATGGCTTTGTTTATGCCTTGTTTTTTTTGGTGGAATTGCTTGAACCCAGTCCCACATTTATGATAAATATACGAGATGTCTCAAATAAGCAATTATATTTGGATTATGTATTTAAATGCGCCTCTAACCTGAATTGATAATTTCTTGTGATCAGATGGTAAACATGATTTGTCATCATGGTCCCCATATTTCAAACACAATCTATTAGGTTAACACGTTGAATGCCGCGGGTATTTTTGGGAAAGGTACCTCAGGCCACATCAATTTTTAAAATTAATTTTCCAAAGAATGATGTATTTTGTACTATTATAATGTAAAATTACATTTTTTTGTTATTTTACCCTCTTCCACCCCCGTGTCACTCAGCGATATAAGTTTCTTCGAGATGTCAAGCATGCACAGATGAGCCATTGCTATGCTTAGAATGTTTTTTTCTACACATAATATTACATTCAAGAAATATAATACATTTTTTATTTATATTTTGTATGTTTCGTATGTTACTATACCATAAGCATTTTAATTTTTGTTCTTGATATTACCACAATGTTTGTATTTTTGTAATAATAAACTTTTTCACATACAACTTTTATATACACATGGCATTCAACGTGACCGTATCGTCATCGGGTTCACCAAAATTTTTTATTGAGGAAGCTTTTTATATACACTTTATTAGTTACACCTGTATGTATGCATGTATGAATGTATGTATAGGAGTCTTTGAAATCAATTTTCACCCATTTCTAGACGTCCGAAGATTTGAAATTCCTCACACGTATCAAGAACCGAATACAATAATAATTTCAGCACATTCACCAACATTTAGTAATAACTTCCATCTCATGTAGATGAATCGATCGAAGAGTTTTTTTCCCGTAGTCTTTTTCAGTCTTTTCTAGCAATATGGACTAAAAAGTTGAAAACAATAAGAATAAAGTAATCGACCAAAAAATGTTCTCTCATGTAAAAAAATGGGGTGCTCTTTACTTACTTTTCATAATGATATCAAGATAACTGATATCAAGTACTTCACACTTTTTTTACATAATAGAAAATTTTTTGGGCAATGACTTTATACTTATTATTTTCAACTTTTTACTCCTTATATTGCTATACAGGGTGTCCCTGGACTTCCTCTTTTCCTCTCGGGAATGTATAGATGGGGTCAAAATATCACCAGTACTTCATATAACTTTTGTTCCTGAAAACCTTCGTTACCAAGTTACGGGCCCTTAAAGTTACAAAATGAAAAATGTTTTTCTTTGATAACTTTCAAAGTGAATATTCAAAATCATCCAAATTTTGGTGATTGACTAAACGAATGAATTCCTTCGATGAGCTTTCATGCAGGAGTCAGTTGTTTTGCTACAAAGTCAGGAACGGATTACCCCCGATGGTCCGCACCCCAAAACTTTGAAATGACAGATAATTTTTCAATAGTTTTCAACAAAATAAGGTTACGTAGACAATTTTCTGAATAAAAGTACTCGTGTGGAAAGTCGATCGGAGCATCGATTCTTAATAAAAATGCAGTTTTACTCGACGACATCAAACCCGATCGTCCACCATTATTTGAAATGAAAAATTTTCACAGTAGAAATACTAATGCTAACGTTAATTCAACAACATTTATAAGAGGGATAATACAAAATATGCTATAATGAAGTCGTAAACAAAAAGTACAGTACCTAGTTGAAAGTTTCATTCACAATGTAGATATTTTTTCAAATGAAATATCAAGTTATGTAGATTCGTGGTGTTTTTGAACTAACAAGCTACTCCACTATGAAATATCGAATTCAGTCCATATTTTGTATGTACGCGTGGAATAAGCACGTTTCGTGTTATCTGAATCTCATGAAACTCAACAATTGGATGTTGCAAATTCGTACTCACAGCTTAAATGTTGAGGAGTTTCACTGATAAGTATAATTTCATGGGAGAAAATCTTCAACCCGAAGATAAATTTAGCTGAAAAAACGCACATCGGAAGACATAACTTATAAAAAGCAAACGAATAAACTACAAAAACAGCTGCACATGAATAGGTGAAACATATCCGGTGAATAAATTTAAGTTCCATTTCTTCCACATATGTTGACAAAAACACCTTGTAGAAAGAAGTAAATTAGTGTGTATGAAAAATGACAACTGGAATGCGATTTTGTTTTGTTGAGTGGTGCGTTGTCATTGTATTGTCAATAATCTAATAGGACAGTTTGAAGTGTTTTGATATGGCCGAACAGTTGACATTCAACGAATATGCAGATATGCATGCATTGTATGGACGAGCAATATGCCAATTGGTTCCTGGATAAGCAAAGAGAGGATATGACTTTTATTACTCGAGTTTTATTCGCTGATGAAGCAGGTTTCAGTAGAGATGGAGTAATCAACTCTCATAATCTCCACATATGGGCCGAAGAAAATCCCCATGGGATATTGCAAACCAAACACCAACGGAAATTCAACGTGAATGTTTGGGCTGGTATCATAGGAAACTATCTTATAGGACCATTCGTTCTACATGACCGATTGAATGGAGAACGTTATTTGGAGTTCATTCAGAACGATTTGAATGGACTTTTGGAACATGTTCCATTGCAAACCCGAAGAGATATGTGGTTTATGCATGATGGCGCTCCTCCTCATTTTAGTTTGATTGTGCGGGACCATCTGAACCAGATTTTCCCCAATAGATGGATTGGTAGAGGTGGGCCATATTCATGGCCACCGCGGTCTCCGGATTTAAATCCATTGGATTTCTTTCTGTGGGGGCATCTAAAAAGCCTCGTTTACGCTACACCTATTCATACCAGAGATGCCTTGTTGAATAGAATTACATTACATTGTGAAGCCATACGAAACGACCCTGGCATGCTATTTCAAGTGCAGAGAGGGTTTTTGCACCGACTAAGAAAATGTATTGAGAGAGACGGGGGTCATATCGAGCAGTTTTTGTAGCGGATTTTGCATTTCTGTTTGCTCTTGAGGCTTGCGATTGATTATTTACACCATGAGTTTTGTAAGGTAAACGTGTTTGCATGATAAAAATTCGTTATGAACATTGTACCTATCATTTCTATTTTCATTACAAATTAATCTTTTCGAATAATGGTAGACATCTCAGGTTGGATGTCGTCGAACAAAAATGTATTTTTATCAAAAATCGTTGCTCCGATCGATTTTCCACACGAGTACTTTTATTCAGGCAATTGTCCAGGTATTTGTTAAAATATATTGACAAATCCCAGTCATTTGGGGTGTGGACCATCGGGGGTAGTCCGTTCCTGACTTTGTAGCAAAACAACTGACTCCTGTATGAAAGCTCATCGAAGGAATTCATTTGTTTAGTAATCACCAAAATTTAGATGATTTTGAATATTCACTTTGAAAGTTATCAAAGAAAAACATTTTTCATTTTGTAACTTTGAGGGCCCGTAATTGGTAACGAAGGCTTTTAGGAACAAAAGTTATATGAAGTACTGGTGATATTTTGACCCCATCTATACATTCCCGAGAGGAAAAGAGGAAGTCCAGGGACATCCTGTATAAACGTGTTTTAGTTTTTTAAACTATAATTTCATTTTCCGACGAATGATTTGACTTCAGAAATGATTATTTTTCATTGAAATTTCTAGTCTGACTAGGCAATATGAGAAGAAATAATACCGTTGCCTACGTACTCAAATGATCCATTACCATCATTTGAATTATTTGTTTGTGATATTCACTTTTTTTTTATCTTCACATTACATTAAGACAAGAAGAAATACAAAAAATGTATTTAATCATTTGGTATAAAAATGGATTTTATATAGCTTCGATGTATTTTCAACGATCAATTTCGGTCCACATTTTCAATTTTCTCGCTCTATATAAGAACTTCAGATTGAATGAAACCCAATATCGAATCTGGGGCAATGAAATGCAGCGTCCTTCGATGTATATTCATTCGCTTGGATTACCTTGGGAAAAGGATCAATTTCCAGCAGTTTGGGAGCTTTGGATTTCTTCCAAGATTTACATTCTTATTGAAAGGAGAAATTCGATCTAGATTAATGGGAAACGATTTGAGCTGAAATATCACCGGAGTTTTTTCATTCGGAATAAATTGATTTTTATTCCTGTGTAGGTATGTACAGGATGTTCAGATTATCTGTGACTGAAGGGTTAACTTTAACTACTATCTCCATCGTTCATAGTAATTCTTGTTGAACAGGAAACACAATTAATCGAAAATAAAAGTAATATATCACAGAAAATAACTATTTTCTGGCTGTTTATCTGGGCATTGAACTACATTAGACAGATATTGTGAAAGGTCCCCAAAAATCTAAATCATTAAAAATGTATTATCCCTCAAGACTGATTTCTATTACTACCCATACAGTAGGTAATGTCGGGTCAAATATCCATACAACTACATTCCTGGCTAATGCCTCGACGAACATTGGATTACATCAATGTTTGTTTCGAAATGGCTTGTGGCTCAGTGGTACGAGCGTTAGTCTTGTGTCCACTGTTTCCACCCGGCGCGGATTTGACTCCCGCAGCTGGCGAAAAATTTTTCAAGGTTCCAAGAGTGGTTTTGGATCCCACTATAAAAGGTAAGGTCCTCGTGATCTTAACTCGTACAAGTTTTCATTAACTTCTGAGGGTTGGTCCAACAACTAAGAAAGCTGTTAAAAACAACATAGAAAATAGTAAGGAATGTGTGGCATTGCAGACAAATTTTTAAATTCCAGAAACAAACCATCTTCGAGCAGGATTCCACTCTGGAAGAAGCAAGATTAATGTTGTATAAAGATTATTGTATTTTACTTTCAATGTTTTTTTTTAATTTTCCTTTTTTAATGATATTTTGTTTTTGTATAGCATGATGAATAATTATATTACATTGAAATGGCTCTTATCAGCCAATGAAACTGTATCTGTAATAACTGTTGTTGTTGAAATAAAGTTGATTTGATTGCAATATTCTATTTGACGGAAGAGATCTAGAACGTGTGAGCCATATTAAATATCTAATTATTGATGAAAAACTTACCTTTAGTGAGCACATCGATTATCTTTCAAAGAAAATATCTAAAAAAATAGGATTTACATCTAGGATTAGCAAAACAGTAACTCAATACATTAAACAATTAATATATAATAGTATAATAAAACCCCATTACGATTACTGTTCTTCTATACTCTTTATGTGCAATGAATCAGATATTCATAAGCTACAGATTCTGCAAAATAGATGTATGAGATTCTTACTAAATACCAACAGATATGAAAATGTAAACAGAATGCAAATAAAACTAAATTGGCTGTCAATTAAAAATTTAATTAAGGTTCGTACAATGATTTTTATTTACAAACTCATAAACAATATTTGTCTACAAATCTACAGTTCCGCAATGAAATACATTCATACTATACACGCCAAAAAAAAAACACATAAACGTTCGTCAAACTAATCTGATGTGCACGAAAAAAAGTATCTTTGATGCTGGAATCGTAATCTATAATAACCTACCCAAATTTATTAAACTGTCTCGTAATATCAATATTTTTAAAAGTAGTATCTGTCAATATATATATTGAACGATCAATTTCAGTAATTAAACGTCGCATTCTATAGTGCGATCTAGGCTATTCTTGTTCTCAGAATTGTTTAGGTATAGGGATTTCTCTGTACTTTTTAATTCTATGTTATATCATGCTCTGATGCTGATTTTAATTAACTAACAATTAGCGTTTTACGTTTCTACTAATGTTTGTTTATTGATGTCTCTTATTTATTGTATTTTATCTATACTAACCTACCTCATCTGTATCTTTGTGACAAAACGATATTGTATTAGCAATGCTAAATAAATAAATAAATCAGAGTTTTGACGCTGATTAATTACTGTAGATGAAACTTGGATACACCAGTATATCACAGAATAAAAATACAGTCAAAACAGTGCACTGCGGGGAATCGGATCCAAAAAAATCAAAAACTGTTTTATCGCCTGGGAAAATGATGGCGACTGGTTTTTTAGGATAGTCATAGAGTTATCTTAATCGATTATCTTCAAAAAGGTAAAACTATTACAGGACCATACTACGCATCATTACTTGCCAAGCTGAAGGCAGAAATTGCGGAAAAACGGCCATATTTGCGGAAAAAAATGTTTTACCAAGACTTCAGCGGTTGGCCATGACGAAAATCCACGAATTACGGTTCAAACTGCTTGACCACTCTCCTCAGTCACCAGATCTAGCCCCAAGCGAGTTTTTCTATAAACAAAATATTTTGAAGAGGGAGACGCCGAGTACTACTTGGACGGCCTAAAGAAAAGGTAACATCGCTGAGAGAAGTGTGTAGACTCACAAGGAGGCTATGTAGAAAAATAAAAATACATTTGAAGAAAAAACGTCTTGTATTTTTGTCGGGTCCGCTGTTTTTCAGTCCACCCTCGTAAGCTCTAACAGCCACCATGAATAATGGTTATAACAATCATATAACGTAATTAATGTTCTTATCGAGCAATACTGGACTTTATATTTTTTAATCCCCTGCATATTGTAATCTATTAGAGGTAGCAAAATGTATTGGTGATGAAATTGTTGCAAATGAACTCTTGTTTGATAGTTATGCTATGCAATTTTAATTTAGGTTACAGGGCAAAAACTTTTAATTTTTTTTTTGAAATTGTAGGAGCTGTAACTCAGGAATTATTGGAGGCAGAGAAACTATTTTTATCAGACGCATAAGTCCGATAATTTCGTTGTTTTTTTCAAGGCAAAACGTTGAAAATCAGTCACAGTACCGACACACCGAACATATAAAAAAATAACTTTACACTAAGTATTGCATTCATTCAACTATTCTGGTGACTATTCGACTAGATAAAATTTATTAACAATGAAGTTTTTGCTGATATCGGACGGATTTGACTTGGAACCGTTTATTCAATTAAAAAAACTCAAGTGTTAGAGTTCCTTGTTAATAATTTTGATGGTGTGATTCTGAACTGTATCTTCGATTTTTATGCTTAAATGGTTTCTTTAGCATTCATTTCAAAGAAATCGTAAAAATACAATAACATTTAAGGAAAACAAGTACCTATAGACCCATTTAGCAAAGAACATTCACATTATCCAATAGAATAAATCACTGAATTCCCATTTTAGTTGCATAGATAGGCTATTGAATGCTGATTGTTCCCACAAATCAATAAATCAATTCGAAAATCATTGTGTACTCATTTAATTACGCGACGACGTGTTAGTTTTAGCAACTAGTAAACACACTATATTGTCGTGTATAGGGACATGGTAATCAATCAAAATGTACCGGTCATTACGTATTTACATCTATGCTAACTATAGTAAAAACACCTATCGGTTGAATCTATAATTATCATCTTACAATCCGTGTTCACAGAAAATTATGAGTCTTTTCAATTGAATTTGTTTCATTTCACCTTTGATTATAAAAAATGCTGACGCGGCCAGTCGGAAAGGTAGATTTCATAATTTATTAATTGATTCTGAAATTGCTATCCTATTGATTGAGCTTACGAATCATGTGTCAAAACAAATGGTTTAGATTTTCATTGGAAAACGTAGCCTTGATCAAAAGTTGGAAAAGGAGTCAAATCTCCCTAAACGCTTTCTATATAAATTTTTTCGCAGTATCTAGTTCCCAGTCAAATGGATGGATACTTGACAATGATATGGAAAATAGAATAGGAAGAAACAACACGAAATTACTGGAAGATTATTTCAAGCATAAGCAAGAAAATTGCAATAAAGAAAAATAGAATAATACAATTAGCCTAAATCAGACCTTTATTTTATTTATTATATATATATATATATATACATTATTAATATATATATATATATATATATATATATATATATATATATATATATACATATCCACACCATACATTCACAACTATATCGGTCCTTGGCTTCAATAATAAAATTAGGATTAGGATCTACATCTACAATTTTGAGAACTGACTACACCATTTGAGGTAAAGTTACTTCGTCAGAAAATAGCACATTTTTTTGAGAAATCACGATTGTCTTCTAACATTCCCTGGAACCATGCACAAAAATAAAATCGAGCGTCATAATCCCTGTCTCGCAGTACTTGCACAAATTTTGGTTCATATGGGTGAAAGTGATTTTGCTTTAAAATTCGTCTAACAGAAGTTTGAGATATTTCTGCCTTTTCTACCATAATTTTCGTCGAAATTCTTGGTGTCTCAGTGATTGTCAGTTTACATTATTTTCATTATTTACAACAGGCTTAACGTGAACACTTTTATATTTGTTTTCAACCAAACCAGTTTCCTTAAATTTTTGCAAAATCTTTGCACCGTAGTAAAATGCAAATTTTGGTCTGGATGCTTTCTATTGAAAATTTCAGCTACTTCTCTTGTGCTATGATAATTTTCGACATATAGCAATACTATTTCTATTTTTTCTTGTATACTCAGTTTTAGAGCCATTTCTATTGATAGATTTAAAAACACAATAACTGATAAAGAACGACAACTCCAACAAAATTGTAAACAAGTTATTGTCACATTTGTTATTGTTACAACAAAAGTGGATCTTTTTTTCAAAGCCGCCCTATAAAATTAAAGTTCAAATTTACTAACCAATATTAAATTTATCAATGATAAATAATGTTGATTTGTTGAAAATATGAACTGGATGTTCATAAAATCAGATGTGGAATCATCTGCGACTGAAAGATAAACTTTAGTCACTATCTTCCATCGTCAAGATAACCTTTTGTGGAGTATTCATGTTGAAAAGGGAAACATTCTCAATTGAATATTAAATAGAAAGTTTTTTTTTTCAGTGAATTGAAAAATCCACGATAAATGAAGTTATTTTTTGTGAATGTCCAACAGAAAACAACTACTTTCCCGGCTAAAGCCACGCTGGACATTGAACTACATCTGATATTCTGAAAAAAAATATTTCTATTCAATATTCATTCAATTGAGGATGATTTGTTGAAAATATGAACAGGATGTTCATAAAATCAGATGTGGAATCATCTTCATGAGTTCTTAATTGAGACTGGAACAGAAAATCAAATAACTATCTGAATTAAAATGCAAATTTTCAATTCCAGATTTTTTTTTGGATTTAGGTTCTTTTCAGAATATCTATCAGATGTAGTTCAATGTCCAGCGTGGCTTTAGCCAGGGAAGTAGTTGTTTTCTGTTAGACATTCACAAAACTTCATTTTTTATCGTGGATTTTTCAATTCACAGAGGAATCTTTTTATCAATATACAATTGAGAATGTTTCACTTTTCAAGATAAATAATGTATTATTAAGTTTTAATTACAAATATTAGTTGGTTTTAATTTTATTTACGGCTTGAGAATATTGAATAAGCTCATGTGCATCAATATACAGGGCATGACTACACCTAGTGACAGGACTAAATCGTGTTTTCATAATTAATCTCCCGCAAAATGTCTATTCCACAAATATTTGATTAGTTTGACCCAAACTTATGTGATTTAGGTTATTAAAGCTGTTTCCAGATAAAACAAGAATGTTTAATGTTTCTTAGTAAGGGAAGAGGAATAAAATTGTATTTTTGTTTTTTTTCTCAATATCGTTCAATACATTTTTTCGATATCTTGTCAATTTGACCTATTTTGCGGCACCACGGACAACTTTTTTATAAATTCTTGCCAAATCTCACGGATTTTTTTGTTGTCAGACATGCAGAAACGAACCGCCATTGAAGTTTTTCAGAAATTTCAATAACAATTTTTTTCCCATATGTAGCCAACTGTATGACGGACACTATATATATATATATATATATATATATATATATATATATATATATATATATATATATATATATATTCTGAATATAGAATGTTCGGGTTGAACCGCGTCTAGAAATTTGGTAATTTCGACGTTTGGGCTGCCGTTTTGGAGCCATTTTCAAAGAAAAGTAAAAATATATAAGTTATTGTTAAGAGTAGAAGAGGGAAGTGATTTTCAACCGAGGTTTCACTCTGCCTACTCCTTTGAGGGAACTGAGGATCAGAGGTTGGATGTGGAGTATTTATTATAGGTGAATTCAGTGAAGCGAAACTATGGGTGGTTTGGTAGAAAGGCGGGAAAGTAGAGGTTTCCAAGTATCGAGTAGTCTGCTTCCATCATCGCGTTTGTTGAGGCAGTTCGGGCATTTCTCGATCTCAACTGCTTCATGAATGACTCTCGCTTGCAGTGGTCTCTCAGTGGCAATGGTCCTGGTGTGGTCGAAATCCATTCTGTTGCCTGTCTCGTCATAGTGCTTGGAGAGGCAGGGTCTAAGTGTCGGACAGCAAGTTGATGTCCGTATACATCCACCCTCAGATTCTCAATTCCCTCGAGGGAGTGGCAGAGTAAGATCTTAGAGGGAACTGGTGGCGAAACCTGGGGAGTAGGCAGATTGAGACCCCGGTGTCGAGTCACAAAATCCTGAACCCTACCTAAGTGACTACAACCTAAAAGTAGGCAGATTGAGACCTCGGTTGGAAATAATTTTCTTTACTAAGTGACAATACCTGACCGAGTAGGCAGAAAAATATTTTTTTTTGTAAAATTTGACAACATTTTGGAACCGTTGTCCGCCTAACCTCAGCTGACGCAAGAAAACACTGGCAATAGCCGGATGCAATGAACATTTAAATAATGTGGAATGTTGAATTAATTTTGGTACAAAAATAGCAAAAAGCATTCATCGCAGGCTACCTGCTGATCAATTTGGTGATGATGTAAGTACGGCTTAGTCTATACTGTTGCTAGATTTGAATGTTTTTTTATACATGGTATTAACTTTAATACAAGCCACCTTCGTACAAGTGCGTACATCCAAAAAGTGCCTTTCTATTTATTTCATCCTTCGATAACAACGTTTATTTTGATGTTTTCCCTTTATTGAGTTTTTATAACAATATCACCCAACAAGATATTGTTATCTGGGATACTTTAACATTTACAGTGGCTGGCACTTAGAATCGAGCCACCCTCTATAATCGAAAATTCGAAACCTGCTCACGTCTCGCGATTCCGTTCTCCACCGCGAGAAATCAAAAACGAACAAAAAACGAAGAAAAGGGGAAAAATAAACAAGCTACAGCCAGTGTGTGTTCTCGTATTCCGTATTCGATTGTCTGTCGGAGAGACATCTGCTGCCCATTCATGGATTTCTGGTTCGATTGATTGATTTATTCTCGACGACATACTTACCTTTATGGCATGTAGTTTATGACGTTGTTCTTTTCCAATGACACTCGTTTGGCGATCGCCAAGGAAGTTGCAAAACAAGCATGGGTGGGATTCCCGGTGTGCATATTGAAGAGATAATTCGTCTTTAATAGTTGGATAAGCCATGCAGTTTCAAAATTGACAATGTTGAAATTTGAGAAAAATTATTGGTTAGAGGAAAATGTAGAGGCGGATCGAAATATATCAAACTAGATTATTTGCAGTTTTTTTTTCGACAAATTCGACAGTGAGTATTTTCCAAGGAGGCCTTGAATGTTTCTTGACAACTGACATGCAGTCTTCTGATTGGCAGGCCCAACTATTGAGCGTGCATATCACCATTCTCCGTTTATTCATGCTTCAAAATACAAATAGATAATTATGATAATTAAATAACTCGATACAAATTCACTGCTAAATATGCCAAGCACTCCACTGCATTGCGTTCTTAACTTGCTTTCAATCTGAATCACCTCGTTTTCCTCAGTAAACTCACACTCGCGTACGCTGTCTCTTATAAAGGTCATCAGCACCCAGAACATTAACAACAGTCGTTTTTCGTACATTTTCGGAATCCCTGGGATTATCCGGTGTTTTCTCAGAGTAGTACTTTCTGCAATCTTACGCCACGTCTGCCAGGCGCTAGACTGACAGGCAGTGGAGTAGTGTGTTCATTTTCGTGACAATATCATAGGTAACAAGCATAGATTCATGACAAGTATTTTTATAGACTATTTTGATTTAGTTTGACTTGTTCAAGAGATAATGGTATACATGGTGAATCAAGGAATCATTTTATGGAAGTTTTCAAGGCGTCCTCGAGTATAAATCACTGACAGACATGAAAACGAGAAGTATAGATGGCGGTTGTTGTTTGAAAAAAATGACTATGGTAGAAAGTACCAACCTTGAAGTTTGATGACGCTACGTTGTTAAGTATTTGTTTGGCAGCTATTAATAGTGAACGCCCTCAGTAAACATGGAAAAATGAAAAAAAAATAATCATCGTTAGGTGATACGATACTTTCATTCGAAAGGTCTCTGAGACAATCTGCTCCTCGCTTTACAACAGTAAAATATTGGGTGACAAAGTTGAAACGATGCAAAACGAGGTGCCAAGACGAACATCGCAGTTGTCAACCAAAAATGGTGAAAAAATCCTCAAAATGGTATTGGATGACCGTCGACTGAAAGTGCGTGAGCTGGCAAACACGGCAGGCATTTCAAAAAGGGGGTTCACCACTTTTCACCTGAGACGAAGGAACAGTCAAAACAATGGACTGAAAGGTGAGAATCAGCTCCAAAGAAGGCGAAGACAGTTCCATCAACAGGCGAGGTCATGGCGTCAGTTTCTTGGCACTGGCGTGGGATAATTTTCATTCAGAAAGGAAAAAACCGCCGCAGATGTTCAGAACTATATACCCAGTAATAACTTTTGTCCTTTTAATGCTTAGTACCTTGGCGACCGCGGTTTGCTCGGTGTTTTTTTCTGTAAAGTCGTGTTTTTTCGGACATACGAATCACATACTTATTACATATGACTATTTTGCAATCTTACCTAGTGCACAGGTTGGCTACAAAAACACATTTAAAATAAACCGTATGAGTTTTTTGGACTTACCAAAGAAAAACTTATCTAACATTGAATTCGAATGATGTCATATAGCGCCATCTCACAAAGTTGTAACAATCCAATTAACTCAAAAATTTACGAGATGGCGCTAGACATATCGATTTGTAATAAATATATATATATATATATATATATATATATATATATATATATATTTATATTTTTCCCAAATTCTTGACCACATATGTTTATATTCTTAATTTTCTCGGAATGAGGGCCTTAGTCAGTCTATGCATTTTTGTTCCATGCAACGTTTCGACATTGTTTATGTCATCTTCAGGTAAATTCTTAAAATAATATAAAACTAAGTTAAAAACATGAAATACGATTAAATTCAAAGAGACATTCAAAACTTACATGTAATTCAACTGTTATTCTTTCATTATTTCGATTCATGTTTCATGATTGAATGAACGTTGTTGAATGTCTGAGAGTGCTGGTATCAGGTTTGTTTTATCTGTTATCGTTTTTTTTTTAATAAAATACATTGGAGTGTTCAACATATTCAGTTATAGTACGGGGGCTCTATTGCTATAATTCATGCAAGATTTTTCCGTGTAGAAATGTAAAGATCAGTTTTTTTTCAATATATTTCTTGTTGTGGAGTGAGTGTTTAAAATAAGTTATTGTAGATTTGATTGAGGTTTTTTATGTCGTTTCTATTGTTAATACTGTTTGTATCTTTTTTTATATGAATCATTTCGAGGAAATTTCTAACTTTTGCAATTTTTCTTTTGTCAAAATTTCAACCTTGTCAAAATCGAAATTATGTGTATTTAGACAATGCTGTGATGTCCGTTTTTGAGTATTTGTGGGCTTGAATTCGTTTCTGTACTGTATTGTTTGGATTGGCCTATATATGTACTTTCGCAATCTTTACATGGTTTGTTTGTTTTTTGGAATTTCAGGTTTTAATTTTGAGTATAAAATGTTATTTGTATTTTTTATGTCTATTGTTATGTTGTATTTTTTTTTTTTTTTGGATAATTTTTGTACGTATGGTAAGGGCATATATTTTGTTGTTTTTTTGTTTGTTATCATTATAAATAGCATGTATCCTTTTTTTGATCGTTTTTTTCACCAAGTTAACTGGGTAGTTATTTACTTTTAGGATATTTTTTATTTTTTCTAAACCCAACTCATCACATCGCCACACAAACTACTTATCAAAAGCACCTCTTAGCTTAAAAAAAATGTTATTCAGAACTTTACTGACCGAGCCATAAAACTAGCAGTTCCAAAATTCAGAAAAAGTAATTTAAAAAATATCCTAAAAATAAATAACTACCCAGATGACTTCGTGAAAAAAAAACCATCAAAAAAAGGATACATGCTATTTAACAATAAAACAAAAAAACAACAAAATATATACCCTTACCGTACGTACAAAAATTATCCAATAAAATCAGCAAAACAGAAGAAAAATACAACATAACAATAGCACATCGATTACAAAATACAAATAACATTTTATACTCAAAATTTAAACCTGAAATTCAAAAAAATAAACAAACCCACACCGTATTAAAATACATGTAAAGATTGCGAAAGTACATATATAGGCCAATCCAAACAATACCTACAGAAACGAATTCAAGCCCACAAATACTCAAAAACGGACATCACAGCATTGTCTAAACACACAAAGGAAAATCAACATAAATTCGATTTTGACAAGGTTGAAATTTAAAAAAAAGAAAAAAATCCAAAAGTTCGAAATTTCCTCGAAATGATTCATATAAAAAAAATACAAACAGTATTAACAATAGAAACGATATAAAAAACCTCAATCAAATCTACAATAACTTATTTTAAACACTCACTCCACAACAAGAAATATATTTAAAAAAAATAAACTGATCTTTACATTTCTACACGGAAAAATCTTGCATGAATTGTAGCAATAGAGCCCTCGTACTTTAACTGAATATGTCAAACACTCCAATGTATTTTATTTAAAAAAAAACGATAACAGATCAAACAAACCTGATACCAGCAAATAATGAAAGAATAACTGTTGAATTATATTGTGAGTTTTGAATGTCTCTTTGAATTTTAATCGTATTTGATGTTATGTAACGTATTATGTTTTTAACTTTACATGATTTACATTATTTTAAGAATTTACCTGAAGATGACATGTCGAAACGTCGCATGGAATAAAAAATACATAGACTGACTAAGGCCCTTATTCCGAGAAAATAAAGAATATATAGATACACAAGAATTGCTCGTTTAAAGATATAAGATATGGCTATCCAGTAAAGTCTCATGGTGCCCAGTACTGTTTGGGTCTATCCTTTTAGTTGTTTTCCGATAATTCCAACGGTGGTGGTGGTCAAGAATTGAACTTATAGAAAGTTTTTTTCTAGTTATTATAAAAATTGGTACCAACAATGATTCCCAATTTGTTTCTATAAATTGTTGACTGAAAACGTTTCGATTGATAATTAATTTTCCAACGGATTGATTGAACGGATAACGTTGATTTGGGGCAATTAATTACATCCTTATTGTTTGCATTGCAGAAAATAAAATCCTTGATATCGAAGATAGACATCTTACTAATTAGTGTAATCCCAGGTGATTAACCCTGACTCAAAAAATCACAATGTTGAACTGAAAATTACGCAATGGGTGCCGTTTCGGTCATGAATTTAATTTGTTATTCAAATGAAGAAATTGGAGGCTTGGCTAATGCTCATGGAAAAGTATATTTAGTTTTTTCTACGTTTCATCCATATTATGAAGGCATCGAACATTTTTCGTGTTTACTATTCAATATTTAACTGCCTTTCTAATCACAGAAATCGGTATAAAACTGAATTCGCGGTTCACTGATTTCGCTGATTGAATGATAAGAAGATTGTCAAACAGGGTAAAGCACAGGTTTTACCCGATAAACAGTCTGAAGGATTTGAGGCTATTTATTGAGAAAGGCAAATCGAATTGCGTGTTTTGGTTTCTCCAGAGCGCATAGTGGCCTCTAAGTAAACGTGACATACGAATATCCGTCGGCAAATAACGTTCGAGGAAGAAGAAGCAGAAGAAAAGTTTTATCTTTGAATAACTTATGTTTTAAATCGTATAATGTTGGGTGCTTTGATTCTTCATGTAATTAAATTCAATCTTCCGCTCTTACATTTCTTTTGTTTCTAATTAACCACGACGTAAAAGGGCTCATCTAATTTTCCTGGCGACCGATTTGGTTTTAAGATGCGTCGTCTTGTGGCGCTTCCTTGCGACTTTTCTCTTAATTCAGACCATCATTGTGATGATATAAGTGCTTAGTCTACTATTAAACGCCATGTTTACACGCCACAGCTATTTGTTTTTGGTACGAAGTTCCTTATCGCGCGTTGCGAAAGGGGGCTAGACGGAATAAATTAAGACCAAAAGTAGTAACGACACTTTTTGCTGTAGTTGTAAGCCGTGCGGCGTGCGCGTGTTTCTCTGTCTCTCTCTCTCTCTCATAGAAAGCAAGCCAGTTATTTTCGTTTCGTCTTTCTATTTCGCATTGAACAGTGTGGTGTCGCGACGATTATTTTTGTTGAGTGTATACAGGTTTTTTGTACATAATAAATAATAAAAAATAATAACAATAATGAATCCTGACAGTGTTTCTGCACAAGTTCCGGATATTGCTGATGGAGTTAGGTAAGTAGAGATTTTATACAGACAATAATAAATGCTTATGTATTTTTAGCAAGTACGCATTATAACAACCAATCGCGTATAATCCCCTTATTGGTGTTTAGCAAGTGACCGTCATAACTTTAATATTTAAAAGCAAATTATATTTTAATATTACAATATCAATGCGTATGTACTAAAATTGAGCCTACTGATTAAGTTTATATTACATTATATTTGTTAATAAAAAAAAAATATTATTATAACTTAAAAAAAAAAAATTATTACAATTCCTTCACTAATTAATCGAAAGGAACTTAGTTCCATCCGGGTGTCCCTTGACACCTCTCAACTTTTTGCATGGTAAGCGTTAGACGCGCGTTAAGCGCACGTTAAAGTTTTGAGTAGCGTACACATGGTGAGCGTTTAATCAGCGTCAACTTGCGTTAATAATACATAAAAATATAATAAATCCAATAGGTGTGAAATATAATTTAAAAAATATCATAATATGTAGGTACCTATTGAATTTTATCTTTATTTTTTTAGTATTGTTAATATTATTATTTATCGAGAGAAAGAGAAATTTGTTACGAATCCAAGAGAGCCCACCATCCGCCAACAGCCTGTTTCATGGTTTCCCAATCATCAGGACGGCTTGTGGTCTCTTTCAAATTCGTATCATATATCTCATAGGTCTAAGCTTCACCGCACAGATTATAGGTGTCACTATCTATAAATGGATGCTTTTCACATTATTATTTATATTTGTTATTATTATAATTGAAAGTATAATAATAAATATAATAAATCCAATAAGTGTAAAATATAATTTAAAAAATATCATGTTATGCAGGTACCTATTGAATTTTATTTTTCATTTAATTTTTTTAGTATTGTTAATATTATTATTTATATTTGTTATTGTTATAATTAAAAGTATAATAATTAAATAGCATAACATACCTAAGACTTTTTTTGTAATTATTATCATCTTCACAAAATATAATTGATGGTTCTTCCCGAACTCTTCTCTTCGAAATTTCATTCGAATATTCTTCGGGATGTAATGTCCCATATTGCGGGCAGTTTTTGTGTCAAACGAGACTTCTTCCATTTTTACCAAATACATCTATGCAAAACGATAAGAACTTTTTAACAAAAAATTAAACCGACGACAAAATCAACTGAAAAGCAAAAAATAAAATAAACCTTCTTAGTCTAAATGATAATTGAGCTCCTAAACTAATGTAAGTAACTGATTTTGAGTCGGCGCCAAACAAACAATTATCGAAGATCATTATCTTGAAAGAAGTCATCAAAACGCAGCCGTGCATCTCGCTGCCATCATTTTACGCTTCACCTAATTCAATTGCTAGTTTGTTTGGCGCCGACTCAAAATCAGTTACTTACATTAGTTTAGGAGCTCAATAATCATTTAGACTAAGAAAGTTTATTTTATTTTTTGCTTTTCAGTCGATTTTTTCGTCGGTTTAATTTTTTGTTAAAAAGTTTTTATTTTTTACTTTTCAGTTCCGTATTTCGTCGGTTTAATTTTTTGTTTAAAAGTTTTTATTTTTCAATTTTTTGTGGCTAAAATCTACCAATCACTACCTACTTGTTTTTTGATTACTTCCAAAATACTTACCCACCTTACTTTAACTATTACCAGTTAAATAATATGATTATCTACTTTTACTATTTGTTGTAATATGAATTAGTTTCGTTGTTCTGGTTAGTTCATTTCATTACTTTGTATATCATTCCATCCTCTCATAAAATATACTGATTTTGACGGAACAAGAATAATGTCAGTAGCGATCTGTCATTGTCAACTACGTATGTGTGTGCCAATGTTTACTAGTGAAAAATCAATTATCCCTTATTTTTCTACCCGTAAGGGTAGCTCATTCCTTTCAAAATCCAAATATAAGGTATACCCTATCTATTAAAAAAAGAATCATCCAAATCGAAGAACCCAGTACAAAGTTATGCCTGATAGAATCGGTTAACGGACCAGAATTCAGAGGGTGAGTGATCAATATCCTTCATTTCGCTACCCTTAGGGGTGGATTTCATCTTTTAAATGCAAATGGGACCAAATGCGAAGTACACCCTATCCACTGAAAAAAGAATTATCGGAATCGGACGCCTCAGTAAAAAGTTATGCGTGATCATACATAAAATATGATGGAAAAACATAAAATATACGGGTCGAATAGAGAACCTCCTCCTTTTTGGTTTCGTCGGTTAAAAATCAAGTTTGAAATGTGGAATTGGAACGTCCAACGCCACAAAATACGCCGTTTATGTGAACACCTTATGACAGGCCCGTGTATGTTGTCAGCGCGTGCTAACGCGCGTGGACACGCGTTTATAACCAGCGTTGCCAATTGCGGGTATTTTACCCGAAATGCGGGTATTTCAGACCATCTTGCGGGAAAAATAATGAAGCGGTAAAATCGGGGATTTTGGGTGTTAAGCACCATGAGTCCATAAACAATATTGATCGGTAATTGCCTTCATGAAATAAATATATTAACTGAAAGCGTCATCTATTCTATATAAATTCAATTGAAAGTTGAACTTCTACAAAATAGATGGCACATTAATTTCAAGTCGTGTGGCTCTCGTGTACGTTCATGTAAGTACCTTGTCTAATGCGCAGGAATGCAGCATACCAGCATAGCACGTATAAACCAGTATTAAGCCAAAATGAACGTTAAACCTCAAAACGTTCAAACTACACTACGATCTCAAATGAATTGGCAGTGACATCATCAGTCAAGGTTGTTAAAACACGGCTATTGGTAAGACATATTTTTAATATTTTATTTAAATAAATTCCAATAGGCTGTAGATGATAGTTGTGACGTCATCTGTCAGCCATGATATTAATGAAATTTTCATCTCGTGGTGTGTGAGTAAAAGCGGGTATTTTCCAAAGAGAGTAAACGTTGTCTGAGTAGGAGAGCCTATTCCCCATAAGACAATGGTGACACTAATAGAAAGAGATGAAAGATAATTTGTGAGTCATAGTGACGTATATGGACATATCATGGCCACCATTCTCTCTAGACAGCGGACTCCGCACTCTGGTATCTGAGAGTTACAGGCTCTTGATTGTATATTGGACCACTCTGTATGTTACGCGGGCCACCTGTACTCATGTGACACTATGACACGTTAATTCTACAAGATTCTGATTGGCTAGAGCTTATTAGTACCTCCTATTCAGATAACGTTTACACTCTTTGGGTATTTTCGCTTGTTTGTGCGGGGTATTTTGAATGACGAGTCCGGCAACGCTGTTCATAACTTTCCACTGTTAGCTCGGCGTCGAACGCACGTTGACATGTGAACAATTAATGGACATCCCGTGTACCTTCTAAAGGCGTGTTTCTCTAACGCGCGTCTAACGCTTACCACGTCTACTTGCCCTGGTTCTCTTGATCGTGAAAGGATTGATGTACTTCTCTGGCTACTTGCCACGCATGATGTTAAATCTAAAAAAAATAAAAATTATAAAAACAACATTTTTAAAGACAAGCTTTTATTCATAAAAATGCACTAAAATGGAAAAAATTATTTCTCTCATTGTTTGATCTAGGTTATTCTGTGAGTAACAGATTGCCGCGCAAGATTAACTATTTTGTATCAACAATTTCATAATGCATTTTCACCGGAATTATGAACACCTGCCAAATTTCAAATCAATCGGACGATTAGAAGTGGGTCAAATTTAACTTGCGAAATTTGATTACAGACACACAGACAGACACACACCGGGATAGGTGAAACTAAAAATGAAAGCTTGTGAAAAAAATCTTTGACCCCAAAAACCCCCACATACCAATTTTGAATAGACTTTGACATAATCACAAAACTCGTCGGCCATTTTGGAGCCGCCATATTGAATTTTGCCAAAAAAATCATAATTTCCAGCCCCGAGAACCCCTAGATACCAATTTTGAATAGAATTGGACCATAATCACAAAAATTGTCCGCCATTTTGGAGCCACCATTTTGTTTTTTTCCTAACAAAAATTCCATAATACATTGTCACCGGAATTATGTTCACCTGCCAAATTTCAAATCAATCGGACGATTAGAAGTGGATCAAATTTAACTTGCAAGATTTGATTACAGACAGACACACAGACAGACACCTGGACAGGTGAAACTAAATAAGAGCTTGTAAAAATATTTGAATCCCATTTTTAATTCTATTTTATTTTCATGAGAATGAACACAGATTACTCATCTATTGAAAACTCACAAATCATGATACAATATTCACTAGAAGAATAATTAATAAATATAATATGAATTTTGAAAAGAATTTAAAATTATTTTGAATCCTTACGAAGTGATCTTGTATCGTATACCCAATGTTTTTATTATTACAAGCTTTTATTTTCATTATTTTACAAGCTTTTATTTAGTTTCACCTGTTCCGATGTTTTTCATCAAATCTTGCAAGTTAAATTTGACGATTTGACGATTAACGTAAAATTTGGCAGGTGTTCATAGTTCCCGTGACAATGCATTATGCATTCGTTAAAAAAAATGGCGGCTCCAAGATGGCGGACAAGATTGGGGGTTTTCAGGGTCAAGATTAGGAATTTCTCACAAAAACCAAAAATTGAAAATGGCGGCTTCAATATGTCGACGATTTCTGTGATTATGGTCCGATTCTATTCAAAATTGGTATGGGGGGGTTTTCGGGGTCGGAGATTATGAATTTTTGTCAAAATTCACAAATTCAAGATGGTGGCTCCAAGATGGCGAACGAGTTCTGTAATTATGGTCCGAATCGATTCAAAATTGGTATGTGGGTGTTAGGGGTCCTTACTAAAAAGCACAAAATAAAATAATTAATAAAAAAAACCTTTTTTAAAACAAGCTTTTATTCAAATACCTAAAAAAGTTCAAAATAATTGCTTTGGATGTGTGACGTAGGTTATTCCGTGAGTTATAGATTCAAAAGCTTGTTGCATCTGTATTCGAAATGAAAACTTTGCGCGACAAGCTCTTGAATCTATAACTCACGGAATAACCTACGTCACACATCCAATGCAATTATTTTGTACTTTTTAGGGTATTTGCATAAATAAATGTTCGTTTTTAAAAATTTTTCTTTTTATTAATTATCATTATTTTTTTATTTAGTTTCACCTGTCCCGATGTTTGTCATCAAATCTTGCAAATTAAATTTGATCCACTTCCAGTTGCCTGATTAACGTAAAATTTGGCAGGTGTTCATAGATTCCGTGACAATGCATTATGGAATTTTTTAGAAAAAAAAAAACACAAAATGGCGGCTCTAAGATGGCGGACGAGATTTGTGTTTATTGTCCGATTCGACTCAAAATTAGTATGTGGGGTATGGGGTTTCGGAGATTATGAATTTCCTTCCAAAATTCACAAATTCAAGATGGCGGCTCTAAGATGGCGAACGAGTTTTGTAATTATGGTCCGATTCTATTAAAAATTGGTATGTGGAGGTTTTCGGGGTCAAAGAGTATGAATTTATGCTCAAAATTCATAAATTTAAGATGGCGGTTCCACATGGTTGTGATAATGGAACGTTTCTATACAAAATTGATATGTCGGGGTTTTTGGGGTCAGAGATTATGAATTTAGTCGAAGATTATTGTTTTTTTGTCAGAATTCATAAATTGAAGATGGCGTAGGAGTTAATCTTCAGATGGTCTCCTCATTGAAGAACTAGATAGCTCAGAACTTACAGGAAAAAGGCCTCATAATGACTATGCATTAACAAAATGCATAGATTGAGGTGTACTTACTAATAAGCACAAAATAAAATAACTAAAAAAAAAACTTTTTTAAAGACAAGCTTCTATTCAAATGCGCTAAAAAGTAAAAAATAATAGCTTTGGATGTGCGACGTAGGTTATTCCGTGAGTTATAGATTTAAGAGCTTGTCGCTCAAAGTTCTCACTTTAAATACAAAAGGTCTTTAAAAAGGTTTTTTTAATAAAAATTTTTTCTTTGATTATAAATTTCCATTTAATCGCTGATTAAAATGCCCAGGGTTATTTCGTTCGTCAGTGAAATTGAAATCTTCTGAACTTCGTCACACATCCAACAAACTAACCCCTAGTGTGTAATTATCATGATATCGCACCCCCTATCTATTGAATCCTCGTGTCAAACACAAGCGGCATTGTTCTTTCCCCTAGCATTGTACCAACTAATAAGTCGAATTGAGCTGATGTTCCACGCGTTTTAAACAACCCTTCGCAGGGCCGGCACATATTTATTTCACAAAGTTTGTATCCATGAATATACTCGATAACACAAGGTTACATGTTAATCGAGTTCCCAAACTCAATATGGTGTTAATTCTTGCTAAAACTCGTAAACATATGAGTGAGGGCTTAGTGGATTCGGAATGACGTCTAGAAAAATGTGCAAAAGTAACCCGAACATAAACATTTGCAAAAGTTATTGATAAATTGAGATTAAAAAAAAAGTTTTTTGCAAATAAAGGAGAAGATGAATTTAATTTAATAGAGCTCCGCCCGGCACAGCGCTTTGCCGTTATGATGCCCCAAAATCAGTGGGAACAAGTAAAAAAAAACTAATAAATATTAATTCAAACATTTATAAAAATTATAGTATTATCTAAATATGCCAAAAAAAAAAGAATTTCACTGATTTCTCATAAAATGAGACTATTGTTAATTAAGACATTTTTTAAGAGTTTCCGTCAATATTTCAAGCCGTTGGATAATTTTTAAACAAAAACCACTAAAATTATGACGAATGAGACTTTACCACAACTATATTATATGAGATTATGGCATTGCGATGTTATCCGGAGTATCCTCCGGGGGCGAATTATAATTCTCAAATGCAGGAACCCAGAGAAAATCTACATTACCACTGAACTCAAATACCTTACGTAAAAAATCAATGAATGATAGTTCACTTGTTCTCACCAACATTATTTTGAATGTAAATATGCGTAATATATTAATATTTAAATCAACTAAAAACCATTTCATTGAAAGCTATTGTTATGTTTCGGTTACTCAATGTGAAATAACCTCTCTTTGGTATTTTATATTTCGGATAAGATTCTACAAATCAATTCCGTCAAATCCGAATGTACGTCAATCTCTTGACGTGACTGTCACACACTGCGATCTTCCAATCCACAACCCATATAGGGTGAAGCTAACAATAATTACAAATAAACTAGGTAATGTATATATAACAGCTATTATACATTAAAGAAACATTTTAACTATTTAATAGTTATTTAATCAACTAGTGTATTAATGTGGCGATTAATGATCGAGATATTTTAACGAGCGATCGCGTTAATGTTCGAGATCATTAATCGCCATTTTAATATACGAGTTGATTACAAAAAAAAAATCCGTCGACCTCGTTCCTGGGTTCAACGTGAAACTTTCGATATCCATTTGCTCCAACTAGGAGGAAACTTACAATATAAATTTGACAGTGCGAAGGTAATATGATTTGACATTTGTATAGTATGTTTAGTTGCCTATACCACAATGATACATTAATAGAGAAATCGACCATTAATGGTCGATTTCGGTGTATGTTTGGCTGCATATATCACAATTATGCATTAATAGAGAAATTGAACGTTAATAGGAGTCATTAACGATCGTTTTCTTATAGATTAAACGGACTTTGGTTGAAAAAAAATATATTCGGACAAACTGTTTACTGATGCAATGATGATTCTTAATTCAATCAGTAGTTCAAGTACAATCAACCTTTCTCGAGAACATATATTCTTCAGGGAATATTTTTCATTTCGAATACATATTATATAAAGAACATATTTTTATGCGCGGTCTTGAGCCATACACAGGCTAAAGTGAATCACCACCAGGTAACTCTATCGGTTGAAATGGTAATCCACACATTATCTGAATGATGAAGGAAATTTAATATTAGCAGTGGTGGTGATGGCTTGGGATCTCGTGTTACGGTTTTATAAAATATCAATCTGAAGTTCGTTTTACTACATGAATTTATTAATAATTCAATTAAACATCCGACACTATTCGTGAATTGACCGGTGAATAAAAACAGCCGATAGAAAATAGTCCCTAATTTCACAACATATTTTTATATTCGCTTATCTTGTACCTTGATTTTGACGAATCGGAAATTATAATATATCATAATGTATTTTATTGAAATATTTTGACTGACATGATATACAGAGGATCTCCGAAATTAATGCGTTTCATGAAAAGATATGTAGAACACGCCATTTAGAAAAAAGTTCTATATTTTTTTATGAAGTCTCCCGTCTTTTCAATAATAGAACATCAAAATGTATATCAAAAAGTGATAACAGGCGACCCCGCACTCAATGATATATTCATCGACGCCAAACGCAGGTGTTTGGTATTCACGTAATGACCCAGTTGAAATTTTTGTCTCGATGGTTTTCGTTTTCCATCCGCGAATATGACGAAATATTGACTACTCATGGTGAAGCCCATTGTGATGGTAATACAACAGTAAGATTTTTGTTGAGCGGTATACAGAAAAGCGACAGCGAAATAAAGTTTTGTGGCTTTGCCCCAAAGGCTGTTAGAAACTTGTAGGCTGTGTTCCAAAGGAGGTTAGAAACTGGTAGTGTAGTACTGAAAAATACGAGAGGAAAAACTTGATGCAGAAGAAAACATTTTGGATATTGTCACAGATAATTCAATAGTAATAACCAAAAAGTACGAAATTAGTCCAGTTGAAACTCTGAGATGTTATGGTTTTCAGCAAACATCAAACGTAAAAGGTAGTGTTATCATCGCGTTCCCTCTGCAGCCAACAATCACCCTGGCGGTGTTGCAAATCTGTATGAAATTTCTCCAGATTCAAGTTAATATTCATAAAAATTGAATGTTTTTTTCGCTACATGTATTAAACATTTTTTACTCTAAATACCGAACACTATCTGCACGTGAAAGGAATGTGTCATTCACAGTGTCACCCTGTATATAATAAAATAATACAGTTTACATTTCATTTGAATGTGCTACATTTGATCCCAAGCCCTAACTGCCCAACAATGACTTAAATGGCGAAACAATTCGGCATTGACGTCCATAATTAGGAAATATCAGTGAATATAAAAAAAATACTGATACACCGGTAAAAACAGCAACAATTTAGAATAGACATTCATAATTAAGAAATACAATAGCGATTAGTAATAGTACAATTTAGTTAGAAACGGAATATTCGTGTAAATCCATTTTTAATGGACCATTGTTTTTTGTTTCCCACAATGAATGATGTCATTGAATCTAGCCTACTAGCCCATTTTCCATGGGCACTGTTGTTGGTTGCATTTCAAATGAACCCGCACATAGCCATATGAGAACCTAGTCAAGTACAATATAACGGATGAGATATTTTATCACATATATGAGCGGAAATTAAAGTATTGATTTGCAATGAACAGACAACTTTGGGTAATTGTGAATGTTCTTGTAGAAATGACAGAAGATCCCCTTTCTTATCTTGACAAATTGAAGGGATAATACATATGAATACGTGAAACTGGAGAATGTGCCAGAAGATAATGCCTATCCAAGAAATCTCATGTAACTATCCAAGATATTCTTACGAAACTGGGGTTCGTTCATTGAAATATACTCAATTAATTTAATGTCCATTTATTACACTTCGAAAACACAACACAATAATGCTCTCTGACAAAATCTACCACGTACCGCACTGCACAAAATAATAATTCACCGTGGACTCGCCATGAACAAATTGCTGAATGACTCCCTTCGGCGATATGCCCGACCAGAATCTATAGAGTAGTTCGTGGAATCGTCTAGATCATTCGATGGAAAAACCGTCGTCACATTCCTGGAATTACGTCTTGGAAAGCGACCGTTATATGGTCTGGCGTGTGTGAGGTAAACAATGCAGGGCGTACTGTACTTACTTTCGTAATAATATTGGGCATGAAAACAAACAATGGAGACAACAAAAACAACTATACTCTGTTTCCTAATGTGAGAGAGTAATAAATCATTATTGAACTGTAAAACCGAGTCGTCTTCGCCGTATTGCATAGGCGTACGAGGTGAAATCTAAAGTTGATGTCATTGGATAGCTTATGAAAAACTAAGATAGGAATGTGCAAGTAGATATAAGACATCATGAATGAATTTTCCGTAGAACCCAAAAATGCAATAATATAATGGGTGTCCCATTAGAAAAAACAAAAGTTTATATCATAACTTTTTAATGCAACGTTTCAATTGTTTTTCTATTTACATTTCCTGGCGGTTCAGAAATAATGCTACAACTTTCCTAATTTAACCATTTTATACTCTTCAAATAAGGAGGATATCTATTGGTCCAAATTTAACCAATAACCCTGTGAAGTTGGTTCAAAGATATTTCGTACCAGCTTAGTATCTGTTAATATGATTAGTTCCTAACAATGGACAACGCTTAAGTAGGTACAATAAAATAATAAATTTATAATCACCTACCTTATTATCTTTTCCTTATTTCAAAAGTTTTTTTAACAAATAATATTATGTAGATATAAATCCGTCCCTGCGATAAGAGATAACAATATGGTCGGATTTGTTTCACAACTGGATGTTTTTTCTTAGAAAACGATTATAATTTTAGGTAGAGCTACAGGTAGTTTACCTACCTGTGCCTCAGTGTTTCAAAAATTTGAAATGTTCACTTACTTTCCGGCAGTTGATGGAAAAGTTAGTTCTTGAAAATGGCTAGTGTTTCTGAATTTGTTGCTCAGAAACGGATAAGTAAAAGTGCGCTTTCTAAACATGAGAAAAATTATTCTCAATGTGTTCAACGCTGTTCGTCACCAAAACTCAACATTTCGAGTAACAAAAATAGTTGAAATGTGTTCGAATATGCCTGGAGTCAGTCGGACAGTCAACAATATACCGACTTGTGCACGAGGATAACTGCGGCCCCATCAGGTCACCAAAGAGAAGTATTGGAAGAAAAGAAACTGTAATAAATGAAGATGAAAAGACTGCCATCAGAAGAATCATACACTCGTTTTACTTAAAAAAAGAAATACCTACCTTGAACAAAATAATGTCTGGAATGAAAAAGGATGATTTCATTCCACCCATGGGTAAGAAGAAAGTGTGGAAAACTTTGAAAGAAATTAATTTTCTTTATGAAAAAAATCCAAACAGAAAATCACTTTTATAGAGAAAGACGAAATCATATGCTGGCGACAACGATATTTGAGGGCAGTTAGGCAATTTCGAAGAGAAAACAGAAATATCTATTATATGGACGAAACATGGTTAAATGAAGGATATACCGTTGGTAAAATATGGCAGGATGAAAATATAATGGAAGGATGGTCCACTGGAATGAAAGCACCCTCGGGAAAATGTAAAAGATTATTATTACTCTCACATTGGAAGCAAAAATGGATTTGTCGATGGTTGCTTACTAGCCTTTCAATCAAATCGGACTGAAGACTATCATGAAGACATGAACGCTGATGTTTTTGAAGAATACTTCCAGCAAATGCTAGATCTTATTCCTCCAGGGTCTGTTGTAGTCATGGATAGTGCCAGCTACCACTCAAAAAAATCTGAAAAAATACCAATGCCTTCTTGCAAAAAAAATTACATCATTCATTGGCTTACTTCAAATAAGAAGCCATTTCACAAAGGTATGCTGAAAAAGGAGCTACTGGAAATTGTGAAGTTTGAATAAACCTCTTTTTACGAAATTTGTTGTCGACGAAATCGCTTCAAAACGGAATGTAACGGTACTTAGCCTTCCGCCATATCACTGTGAATTAAACCCCATAGAATTGGTGTGGGCGCAAGTAAAAGGGTTTGTAGCAAGGCATAACACTACTTTCACAATAAGAGACGTTGAAAACCTCTTGCAAGAGGGAATAAAGACAGTGTATTGCAAAAAATGGAGTAAGTGCGTCGAATATATGATTGGAATAGAAGAAATAATGTGGGAAACTGATAACATGCTAGAAAACACTGTAGCGCCCCTTGTCATTTCTCTGGAACCCAACGACGATAGTTCATCGGACTACTCGGAATATGCTGGCTAAAATTTAAAAATTTAGTTGTATTGTAAATAATAGATTTTTTATAAATATTAGTTTTTATCTACTAAATATTATAATAATTAATACCCCTTCCTATTTTTATAATTATAATAATGTATAATTATTATTTTACTTATTATTCTAATAAACTACCTGTAGTTACACCGCTGTCACATACATTTCATTCAGAAAACTCCTCTTTCTATTGTTATGTAAATTAAGGTGACCCTGATTTAGGACCGATTCGTGGTATGTACGTCTTGAATAACTGAAATACGGAAGTTTCGAAAACAACAAGTTTACAATACAACCTTTATGTTGTCCACCCTGTTTAATGGGTTCTGTCATTGCAAATTTACATTTTATCACTCTCTCACATTAGGAAACAGAGTATAGCACTACTAACAAGAATAGCACTAGTTTCTTTCAAATACATCGGAACTTGAAGTGATCATTTAGTTCGTTTTGAACTGCTTCATAAGGTACTTCGTTTTTGGCATTCTTGTGAATGTTCAGATTATTTAAGATAAAGAAAATTGAGAGGTTTTCAGTGATAGTTATTTCATGCCTAGGCGTGTAAGTGTTATTATGTCATTTTGTGATAATGCCCCATAACTCGAAAAGTTGGAATACTTTTTTTAATTTGATATGACAGATCGACATATCTCAAAAGTCCCCTTCATGTATGGCTCGCTTATCTTTGCTTTACCGAATCTGACAATGATGTACATACTATACAGTGCTAGTCAAAAGTCCGCTCCCCCCCTCGTATCTTTTGAACGGGTATACTTATAATAATGAAATTTGGAGGGTGGAAATAAACGGATGTAGGCTTCTCAACTGGTCATAACAGGTGACGCAATAGTCATAAATGACGTCACAAGGCCACTGTGACCAATAATTTTAAATGGAACCCTATGGCAAGTGACAGCTCGTTTGAAAGGTATTGAAAATACCTATTCAGTCATACCAATTTTGTTTGGGTTTCGGCTGATTTTGATTGATAAATTGAAGAAATACGAAAATTATAGTTTCGCATTTAATTAATAAAGATTTAAGAACCAGTTCTTATAATAAGTGTTCAAAATGTGCTCCATCTACTTCCTGGCAGTAATGCATCCTATTGCTAAACTCTTGTCGTACTCGTCCCAGTGTGTCAGCGGAAATTGCCCTACATTCTTCAACAATTCGTTGTTTCAGAATGGCAATACTGTCAGGTGCTGTAGCGTAAACCTTAGATTTCAAGTACCCCCATAGAAAAAATCTAATGGTGTAAGGTCCGGTGACCGAGCTGGCCATTCGATCGAACCTCGTCGTCCAATCCATCTACCACGATATTCTTCATCTAGGTAACGTCTTACTGCACCGTAATAGTGTGCAGGAGCACCATCTTGTTGAAACGTTATTTCCAAGTTGTCGAATTCATCTGGATTATCTTCTAGAATTTCAAGAATTAACGCCTCAATATCATTTTGTAACATCTCCAGATACAATTCACCGGTTAAGTTAGCATTGAGCAAAAGAGGCCCAACTATGTGGTTTCCCAAAATACCTGCCCAAACATTTACTTTTCTGGAAATTGAGTATGTTTTTCACGAAAGATGTGAGGATTTGTGTCACTCCAATACCTCACATTTTGAGTGTTAACATTTCCATTGAGAAAGAAAGTACTTTCGTCACTAAAACAAATTGTCTGTATGTAGCCTGGTTGTTGGTTCATTTTATTGGACATAGTTTCACAGAATTCTAGTCTTCGGTCGGGGTCATCATCTGAAAGTTGGTGCACCATTTTTAATTTGTATGGATGAAATTTGTTTTTAGCCAACACCCTATGTACTGTCCTTTGACTGACTTCACAGATAGACGCAACTTGGGCTGTGGAAGAAGTAGGGTTTACTACCATTTCTCCAATTATGTCAATTTTTTTGTCATCACTAATTGTTGGTCGACCAGATCGTTTGGCATCTTGAACACTACCTGATGCTTCAAACTTCCGAAGAAGCTCCCTCAAATAAACCCTCGATATAGGGCGATCGGGGTACCTCTCATTAAACAGTCGTTCCGCTGCATGGAAATTGTTTCTACATTCACCAATTATTAAGATAGCTGCTACTTTGTCGGCTACAGTACGTACCATTTTGCCTATGTAAACGCTTAAACGTCTCGTTAAACAATAGCTTAGGTGAATTTTCAAGGTATAAACACTTTTGACAAGTAGAGAATTCAAAAACGTTAACCTTTTTGACAATTAACCAGAGGCGTATTTTAAAATCTTTATTAATTATAATTTTCGTATTTCTTCAATTTATCAATCAAAATCAGCCGAAACCCAAACAAAATTGGTATGACTGAATAGGTATTGTCAATACCTTTCAAACGAGCTGTCACTTGCCATAGGGTCCCATTTAAAATTATTGGTCACAGTGGCCTTGTGACGTCATTTATGACTATTGCGTCACCTGTTATGACCAGTTGAGAAGCCTACATCCGTTTATTTCCACCCTCCAAATTTCATTATTATAAGTATACCCGTTCAAAAGATACGAGGGGGGGAGGGGACTTTTGACTAGCACTGTATAAGAAATCTCATTATTTCATTATCAAAACGAAACACATTCTCCGGCAACTAAACATTTCGTAACATAAAACGAAACATACACCGAAAACACCCGGTATCGAGGCCGCCGAAATAAATCTAGACCGAATTTCGTAAGGAACCGCACACACAAAGGAACCATTACGTCATTATGCGTCGAATACCGTTGTTGAAATGGTATTATCGCCTCATTTCGTGTATAAATGGTGCCGCATCACGAACTCGCGAGCCGAAACCTTTCATTTAATTGGTGCACTAGGGATATATACGCCACAGATAATACAAATGATTCGTGAAATGATAGCGTCACGAAAGAAAAGAATCCCGATAGCGCGGCCAGTGGGAAAGGTAGATTCTAGAATTTAGTAATTGATTTTGAAATTGCCATCAATCAAGCTAACAAATCATGTGCCAGTAAAATGAAACATACTTTCATTGGAAACGAATCATACAGTGTAGAACAGCCAAATGGAATAAATTCGTTATTTCAGTTATTGTGCACATTTATAAAAAATCCCTGTTTTGACAAAAACACTACTCATAAGTTAATTTTCGCACTATAGGTACATTTAAGTTTTTGATTTAATAAAAGAATAATTACTTGACCATTTTCTGCATTCATTACTCATCTCTTGATTACAACATGCAATTTTCATAAAACCGTATTTTGAACATTGACTTCAAGCTAAGCAACTAGATGGCACCACTGAATCCTGCTTTGAGAGGGAGTAATATCATGTTTCCATAGGCGTACCGACTGAGCTGGGATAAGGTAGAAGAATACAGGTAAAAGAGTATTTGAAGAAGAGCAAGCAACATAGCCGGATATTTTATTACTGTTATGATAGATATTTCTTTTCAAAATTTTCAAATGAAAATAAATCAATCATTCAAACTTATCATAACAAATGGCAAATATTTTATTATGATGACTAATTATTAAAAAAATAAAAACAACAATAACAATTGAAAACAATAAAAATCAAAATACTAGCAATTAATAGCATCATAATATATATATTATATATATTATTATATATATATATATATATATATATATATATATATATATATATATATATATATATATATTTTAAAAACCATTATATATATTAAAAAAAAAACCCACAAAAAGAATAATTATTTAATAGCTATTAGTTTCAAGAGATTGTTTTTACATAATTTTTGAAGTTCTATTTCCTTTATTAAGCCTCTGTATAATATGAATAGATAAAAATGTCCAAATATTATAACACAATCAATTTCATACACTGTCATAATGATTACAACCCATAATTCTTCAAAAGACAACAAAAAGTCTAGATTTACAAAAATTTCCTGAATAAAATGTGATCTACAAATTTATTAATTTGAAACATACAGTATATGAAATTGTAGCTAACTAAAAGTAGCCAATGGTAGAACAGCAAACTTCTTGATGACAGTAGCCAATCAGGGAACAGATGGTCACATGTAGAATTTGAAATTGTGAGGGAATAAGAACGAGAGAGTGTCAGAGGCAATTATTATTGAAATTTGTACATAGTTAATAAGAATGGAAAAATAGTTTTATGTATAAGTTATGACGAATTACCCCAAACAGTGAAAATGTGACAATATAGTGCGCGAGTTCAAAAATTCGAATCAGAGGGAAGGAACAAAGATGGTATCCAAGGTAACAACAAAGAAAGCCACAAAAGGAGATCGAAAATAAATTTAAAACGAATGCCACGTTATATTTTTGGGAGAAAGAAAAATGGAATCATTTCCACATTATAAGTGGAAACCAAGATTACCTTATTTGTACACCGTATACAAGTATCCAAGGCTGATTGCTGAATTTGTATGGTCCTTTTCTATTTCCTATTGGAGTTCCTGATAGCATTGGAGTGAAAGGGAATCCAAATCCTGGTGTGTATTGAACAGCGACAGTTCCAGACAGGTATAAACCTTCCATAGTGCACATTCCGAACTGAACAATTTCACTAATAACGCATATTCCATCGGAAGAACTTTATTTCAATTGATTTCGAACTATTAAAGAAATTTTCACTTTCAAGGTAAAAGTGAGGTTGTGTATATTTTACCAATGAACTTTCCTCATGATTATCCATGAATATTTGTAGATTCACCTTAGAGTAAGTTATCTTTCGTAGGCCAGGTAAAATTAAGTGTTCCTGAATAAAGGAAATAATTGCTTTTTGATACTTTGTCGTTTGTTTTCGACAATGATCAACAATCATACTTATGACCATTGAATAAATTGAAATTTGACATATCAAGCAGTGGCTAGTGGCTCAATTGCCTGAACCGGCTATCTGAGACAAGGGGCGTACCAACTGAGCTTAGCTGTGGTAAGGAAAATGATAACAATTGGCAGCAACGTGACGAGAGAACAGTGACGTAGCTAGCAATTATTATTACATTGCAAAATATATTATACAGGGCACAAATAATTATCTATATCATAACAATTTGGCTCACAAAGAATAGCGAAAACTATTAGCAATCTTCATTATATAAAAACAATTTATATTTACAATTTATCATAAAATAACTATATATATATATATATATATACATATATAGGTGTAAAAACGCAAGAGAGCTGGAAGTAGTAGTTTATCCCCAACTACCTTTGGAGCATTAATTAACGTTACTCTGCCAAATCGTGTATGCAATTCAATAACAAGCATGGCACGGGTTTTTTCATAATAATTAGAAATTCGATAAAGAGGAAAATAAAAAACAGAAATGTACAAAAATATTACTCACTTCAAAATAACTCACTTGAAAATAAACAAAATTTCATCAGCCGGGATTTGAACCCGGGCCGCCCGATGCTTGATATCATTTATGAAGCTGACAGCGACTAATCAAAAACGAGGCCTGAACCGTATATAGCATAGTTCTCTCTTTTTCTCTCTCTGGCGAAGTACCTATTTTCCGTCCGCCTTGCGCATGCAAACGTTGCATTCAGATTCGACCTTGAAATGTTTCTAATCGCACCCAAAGAAGTTTCACTTCAAAAACAAAATCTGAAATTAAATGAGAATGGTTTATTTTGGATAATCGAATTCCTATAATGGCCTTTCAGTTACGGCTAGACGGCTTTCGTTGTGAATCGCCCGTTGGAATTAGCATACTACACATCGTTGACTCTGCAGGATTTATTGTTATACCAAGACCTACGCACGTCTGAAGAGGAGATAATTATTCCGTAAATTTCTATCAGTGCCAGCAATATATCGAAATATCCGACTGGAACAACTTGAAACCATGAAATTTAAGTGTTACCGTTCCAGACAGTCTGGAGTCGAGGATATTTATGAGGCGGCTCGGAATAGTGTGCATTGTGAATTCTCAGATGGCAAAAGACTATTAAGAATTATCGTGTGTTATGGGGATTTGGGTTCAAATAGAATTTAAGGAAAAGTTATTTCAGGTAATGGAGATGACCTTGGTAAAGAGAGATTGAAGTCCTTTTTGAAATTGCCATCATAAATATCATTTATTTGATCAACACATTGTTGAAATTTGTGGTGCATTTGTACTACCTTTGCTTAACGCAAATGGCGTCACATCATTGGCGTTACTGCTTATACAGGGTGTTATTGAATAAGTGCGACAAACTTCAGGGGGTGATTCTGCATGAAAAAATAATGACAGTTTGCTATATAACTTTTGTACGCAAATGCTTCGTTTTCCGAAATACGGGGTGTTGGTGTTTTTCTTAAAAACTGACTATTTATTTATTGCTCTGAAACCGGTAGAGATATGCAAATGAAATTTGGTGAATTTCAAGAAGTCGTTATTGCGATTTTTTGCGCAATTAAGAATTTTATGTTCATTATTGGCGCGCATACGGGTAATGATCTCAATTTTTTTAAAGAAAAAAATGGTACGCCACTGAGATATTTCAAATTAATGAATTAATTTCTCGTTCAATTCGTGACAAAAAATCTCTCCTGCCTCTTTTTCGTATGGGGCACCGTTTTTATGCAAAAAAATAAAACATCTTAACGCGTATTTTTCATTTTTTTAATACATTATCAAGAACTATCTAATACAATAACGTTAAACCAGAACAATAACAGAAAATAACACTAATAAATAAATAGGCGCAAAGCTACAACAAATGTTCAAAATGACCTCACTCAGACGTGATACAAGATTTAACTCTTCGCCACATTGATTGTCGTATTCGCGCAAATATTCCTGGTGTATTTCTTATTGTCTCACAGCCGGCTATAATTCGATTCCTCAGATCTTCAACATTTTCGACGGGAGTGGAATAAACTAATGACTTAAGAAAACCCCAAATGCAAAAATCTAGAGGATTTAAATCCGGAGATCGAGCAGGCCAATGTTCCGTACCTCCCCTACCTATACAACGAAGTGATTACGTACTATAATGCTAAAATGGACTGGTGCACCATCATGCATGAACCAGGAGTGTTGTCTCAGCTGTAGAGGAATTTCTTCAAGAGTAGGAAATTAAGGTAAGAGTTGCCTGTTAGTCGTTATGGGAGGAAATATGGACCAATTAAATGATCAATCAAGTACCCCAAGCCATACATTTACTGACAACTGATGCTGAAAATGAGCTTCAAAGATTCCATGTGGATTTTCCTCAGCCCAGAGGTGATTGTTATGGAAATTTCGTAAACACTGTCGTCCAAAATTAGCCTCGTCAGTAAACAAAGCGCCATTTAAAAAATCAGGAATTTGAGCGATTTGATGAAGAATCCAATGGCAAAAAACAAGGCGCGGAAAAAAGTCTCTAGGTAGTAGAGCTTGCACACGTTGAATATGAAACGGATGCTGTTCTTTAAGAATTTTAAATACAGTGATGTTGCTAACCTTCAGTATGTTGGCAATTTTTCGAGTACTTGTTCCAGGTGACTCCGCAATTAACTCGAGAACTGCTTCTTTCAGTTGCACAGTTCGTACTTCTCGAGGGCGCCCGCAGTCAGCGGTTTGTTTCTTAAATGTACCATTTTCGCGCAAACGTTGGTGAAGACGAGCAAATATGGCATGATGGGGTACCCTACGTCCTGGATACAACTCAGCCTACAATCGCCGAGCTTGCCGACCATTTCCATTACTTCGACCATAGACAAAATGCATGTCTGACAATTCCGCATTTGTATAATTTTCCATTCTTTTCGATAAAAGAAAAATTGATTACTTATTATCATTAATGTTATACCAAACTGAAAGCTTAAAAATGAAGAAACACTAATTTGACATTTTGTTGAAATATTCGTATTTAACAGAATGTTGACAGTAGCCTTCTAACATCGCTACTAGATAATGTATTAAAATAATGACAAATACGCGTTAAGATGTTTTATTTTTTGCATAAAAACGGCGCTCCATACGAAAAAAAGAGAGATTTTTTGTCACAAATTGAACGAGGAAAAAAAATATCATTACCCGTATGCGCGCCAATGATGAACATAAAATTCTTAATTGCACGTCAAAAAATGACCAATAATTACCTCTTAAAACTCACTAAATTTCATTTGCATGTCTCGACCGGTTTCAGAGCAATAAATAAAAAGTCAGTTTTTAAGAAGAATTTGCGGACCAAAGTTATGCGACAAACTGCCATTATTTTTTCATGCAGGATCACCCCCTGGAGTTTGTCGCACTTATTCACTAACACCCTGTATAACAAAAAAAGAAGAGATACACGGGTAAAGTAGTGTATCGATATGAATTTTAATATAAACATTTGAAACATCGTTATTATCATATTTTAACAAAAATATTATTAAATTTTTATAATCTCTTATTGGGAATAGAAAAGTGCTCGTCGTTGTACTCCTGCTGCACACAAGGACAACAAACATTTAAATAATATTCAATATTAAATGTAGGGAAAAAGTTTCTGCCTATGATTGTCATATAATAACTACAAATCAACCCTATTTTGTATGTAGTGACGCACTTCTGTTGTTGATTGGGGCCTTTTTTTATATATATTTCAAGGAACGTTCTACTGTTTGGATTTCTTTCTTTGGGTAAAATTTCAACGTTAAGCCGCGTACAGACCGAGATTCCAACGCCGAGCAATCGAACCCAAGCATTTGTCCGTTGGGGTTTGACGTTGGAAGGGATTGGAATGCGTCCACACCAAAATTTAGATTTGTGTTCGACAGCGTTTGGGAGGGTTCGGTGCAGGGTTGGCATGTTTTAAAACATGTTTTGAACACGACCCTCTGTTTAAAACATATTTGTTAAAAACAATTGTTTTAAATCAGTTAAAAAAAAACACTAGATAATAAAAAAATCAACAAAAATGTATAACAGAAAAACAAATACAACACAAAAACTATTCTCCACTAAGTAAGAAAAATATGAATGACTTCTTGAAAATTAAATAATATGATTCAAAATTGAAAAGGGAAAGAAACATTCTCAATTGAATATTGAACAGAAATATTTTTCTGTTAATTGAAATGTAGTTCAATGTCCAGCGTGGCTTTAGCCGGGGAAGTAGTTGTTTTCTGTTATAGTATATTTCAAGAATAACGTAGAGTAAATTCTCAGAACACTAATTTCCGAGAACTCGAAATACATAGGCGTGCATAATTTACAAATGCTACGTTTTATTTAATATGAATAAACTTTGGAAAGAATATATTTCACAAAGTGTATAATGAATGTTTTTGTAATTTGTTAGTATTTGAAAATATAGAATTATAGGTTTCTACTGTTATTTACAAGTTTTGATATTTCTTAAACTACCTACCTTAAATTTAATATATACGTAAGTTTAATATAGAGTGTTGAAAAATCTGAACAACTATACTAAAACAAAATAAAACGAAAAATATGTAAAATATTACGATTTATTTTTATTTTTTTTTATTTTTGAATAAGTTTAATAAACGTTTATTCTTTATTGAAAACAATTCAAATTATAATAAAGCTAATCTAAGTTGGTGTCCTCTTGCTCATAGAAAAGGACGAATGCTTCTTCACTTATAATGGATTGTGATGATATCGGTGATATTCTGGAGTCATTGTACTCGTGCCATATGCCTGCGTAAGGGTGCTTACAGTAAGCCGTGTAGTGTCCGCTATAAGTTGTTCCACTATGGTTGGATACAGCATACAAGTTGTATTGACATGGAGCTACATTATCTGCTGCATAATTACTCATATCCAATCCTTTGAGAGGAAAGTCAATGTTGACATTTAATTTTCCCATAAATCTCCCCAAAGGCGAAAATCGTTTCAAGTGAATTACTTATATTTTGGGGAATTTATATATACATAATGACTTTGTACATTTTATTCTTTCCTTACATTTACAACAAGTTGGTTTCTCTTCGCCATCTAAAATTTCTTCCCTAATAAACAAGTCTAAACATTGTGACAGACTCGGCTGGCCAGGTATCTGTGGAATATCAAGTGAAAGGTCCCAGAAAGGGTCAAAAGAGACAGAACAATGGCCACAAGAAGAACAGAACAACGATGATTTCAGTTGACCAACAAAGTTATCAACCATTTTTGAGTTGTCCATTCTTAGATATCTTGTCCAAGACTCCTGTGCCTTTTCAAGATTGCTCAGTTTATCATCAATTTCTATCAAAATAGGTTTGGGCTTTTCAATCACTCTGTTTATATCTTCATGAAGACCTTCCAATAAATATCTGAGAAATTCTTGGGCGTCCTGTTGAGCGTGCCCCATGAAGCGAGGTGCGAATATTTGTATCTGGCATTTCAAAGAAACAGTATTTACCACCCTATCAGACAAATCTTCTGACCAAAGTTCTTTTATCACAATCGCAAATGCTTTTATCAGAGCACCTTTCATGCTTGATATGCTTGTGTTGATATCCCTCATATGCTCGTCTTTTCTCAGATACTCGAGCAACCATCTGGTGTTCGATAAACATTGTATTATATTATTCATGAAGCAGGTGTTGCCAATGTTCTTCAATCCATTGAGTCCGAGTGGTCTAATGGTATTGTAGTTACTTGAGTTGGATTGAGATATGTCAGAACAAGTTATTTTTTGGGAAGAGAAAAACAAATCATTTTTCTTCAAAGTTTTTCTTCTAGATGTGTCTTCCATTTCGTCAGAGTTCACTCCTTCTATTTGCCTTGATGGTGAAGAAGTAAGAAGTGGGACTGTAGAAATAATTGAGGAATTGCTCAAAATTCTCAATCCTGGAGGACGGATAAAAATTTCATCCAAACTTTTAGAAGTAGGTATAGAACCCAGGACAGATGCAGCGTTTCCTCTCTGGATTGCAATACTTATACGTTGAAACAGGAAAGTCCTCGCTCTAGGATCATTAGTTTTATCGATGAGTTTACGACCGATAATTTTGAAAAATTCCAACGCATATTTACCAAAAGAACCGTAGGTTTCGATAGCTATTGGATAAAAATTATATTGGTCAATATTAATTGGAGAAAATGTAAAATAAACTTCTGAGCTACAGTTTACAGTGTTATGCTTCCTCATATTCTGTTTCAGACGAATTGTCATCCGCTGCAATATCAATTATTATAGGCTCTATTCTGCTGTCAATAATATGATCAAGCTCCCACATATTTTTCTCAATTTCCATAACGTGATTAATACATTTTTTCCAATTTTCTGTCGTTACTTCAGATATTGATTTAAGGAAAAGATTAGTCAGATCTGATAATTTATAATTTGTGTTATTTCGATCAACGTTACCTTTGACTTGAGCCCATATTAATTCAATCGAATTAAGCTCGCAATGATAGGGTGGTAGGCGAAGTATTTCAATGCCTCATTTTTTCTCCTCAACGACATATTTTTTATAATTTATGAATGTTGGCAATGGCTAATAATTCTGCTTTTGTCATTGTATCGTTAAAGATTAATTTCTTAGAAATTAACCACGTTGCAATTTCATTTTTCTTCCATTGAGGCGTGTCTCGGCCGGGCATACGAGAAATGATCCAATCACTTTCTCACGTAAATAGAAGGAACACAACCGAACCTAACTTGGCTAACATTGCTATCCAAGTTGAATGCAAACTTATCAACCTTACCTTGTAAGGTTGATCCATGTTGAAAGCATGCTAATCGACCTTACAAAGCGACGCTTCGCTCCAATCAATTTTTTACGTAAAAAGTAGGATTACAACCTAACCTAACTTGGCTAACATTGCTATCCAAGTTGAATGCAAGCCAATTAACTTTACGAAGCCTACACATTCTCATATTGAAAAAGCGAAACCACACTTTTTTTAAATTCAAAATGCCATAATTCTCAAAATATATTTTTCCGCGCTTGAATTTCGATTGCTGAAGTGTTTTTATCGAGCTTTGAAGCATCTGTGATAATTTCGTGAAAATCCGTATTGACTTGAATAGTTGGCAACATGGCAAGTCCATAAAACGCCAATGCGACCATCAATATTTAATTTTGACATTTCATATGAAAAATTACATGAACTGTAATCGGAGTTTTTTTATGACTTTATCGAACCTAATTGATTTTAATATTACCTAAACGTTAAATGAGTGTACAGTTACCATTTTAGTGTAAGAAGCTATTCTTTATATAAGTTTGCAGTTTCCAAAAGGGGCATTCCATAACCTGTTTTTTCGGACCTTCGGGGGCCCATATCTCCTAAAATTAACTTTTCCGCGCTAAATTTTCAATTGCTATTCTGTTTTTATCATCTTCTGAAGCGCCTGTGAAAATTTCGTGAAGATACTGGGTGATCTCATTCTCTTTGGTTAGCTAAAACAGTGGTGCGTTATTTTATTTCGAAAGAGAAATATTTTACGATCTTGACAACAAACAACTAACAATTTGGCATTATTCGGTGACACAGTTCAATATTGTACACTATCTTATATGGTGAGCCTACAATAATCCTTGTGAAGTCAAACCTGAGGACACCCAGTATTCTGAGTTTATTTTTGAGAATGTCCACATACATACATGCAAAAAGTGAACAATTCGATCAGATTAGTTTTGAAATTAATTTGCTCATTGAGAATTATTTTGGCATTCAAATTTTCTATTCTATTTGGCCTGAATAAGGAATGTGCAAATGGATAGACTGAAAATAAACTCGGCACCTGTCACTTCGTACCTCCTTGACCTTACGGCAATATTAATATTCTATCAAAACAAGACTCCATAATAAGATTCGCCTAAGGGCGTGTTTGTAATAAGTGTTACTAAGAAACGAACATTATTTATCGTATCGTCAAGAGATGTTTGTCATGAAGTAGCTGTATTTCATTATTAGGAATGTTTCATGTCGTTTCTTCGTTAATTATCGATATTGAATTTGTTGTTTGAGACGTGTAGGGTGTGCGAAAATTATTATGTGTCGTAATGTCGCCATCATTGCCTATATACGAGTTAAGGATATCAAAATAAAGGTCAGTTTCAGAATCCTTTTATGATTATTTTAAATGGAAGAATTATTATATTAGCAAGAAAATCTCATCCCTTTGCCTTTTTACTTATACCCGATTAGAAGTAATACAACAATATTTCTTAGAAATTATAAAAAGTTTAGGATTTTTTTTCACCACTAGTATATTTCCAGACACAAGAAAGACTTGTTTCTTCTCATTCCAATTGAAGATTGGAAAGTTTAAGGGGGAAAATCATGGCCGTGAGGATCTGACCGAATCACATTATTTTAAAATAGAGAAAACTCTCATTGAAATTTACTTTACAAACTTTATCTTTGCCGACAGAGAAAAAAATCTCTAAGAAATTACGAACGAATTTTTATGATAAATTCCCAATCTGCTACCCAAAAATCCACAGATGTCGATTTTGAATAAAAACTAACTAATAACGGAATTCGTTAAGTATACCGGATGACCCGGAACCAATTTACCCCCCTGTATCTTCTTCTTCTTCTGTTGGGTTTCTTGGTTTTATGACTCATTTTGGTGTCAATTTCACCAGACCAGGTATTTCTCTCTTTCCGACAAATCCGTTGTCATCTGGCCTGGTTACCAGCGTAGAGAAAGAGATACTTGTATAACTTCACAAACATGAAATGTTATTAACAAATATATAAATGTTTATGCTCAAACTATTGCACATAAAAACTTGGAAAATTTCCAGATCAGGTATTTTCTCTTTCCGACAAATCCGTTGTCATCTGGCCTGGTTACCAGCGTAGAGAAAGAGATACTTGTAGAACTTCACATACATTTAATTTGCTTTACGATTATATAAATATTTTAGCTCATAACTATGGCTGAACACGCACATGAACATAAACCTGACTCCCAACCACGAGGACGCCAACAGTCCTCACCCACAATCAGGGGCGAATCTTCCCCTGTATCTTCGTTGTTATTTTATATGGATGTTTCAAATTCGGTACTTCGATTTGTTGTTATGAATGTACAATTTAGCAAGTATCAAACCAAATGACACTTCCGGTTTGACCGGAAGCGCATCCAATTTTTATATTACAAATGGAAAGTATATATTTTTTTTTGAAAATTACGATTTGGTATAGAATTACCTCTCTAATGATATATCACAATCATACTTCCAATTCACAATCTACTGATATAATTGAGATTTTATAAAAAATTACTTTTTGTATTCCCCTCGTAACGCAACATTTTCATGAAAGTATGCTATGGAGGATTCAACAATATCATGTAAGTAACAATAATTCATGGCCAAACTTTTTACACAATAAGTTTTATGCAGACTAACTATTTTTACAATTTTAGTTTTTCTTCATTTTTCAACGTCAATACACTCATTTCTTCTAAATACTAACATAGGGAATTTATACTTTCCATTTGATATATAAAAATTGGAAGCGCTTCCGGTCAAACCGGAAGTGTCATATTTGGTTTGATACTTGCTAAATTGTACATTCATAACATCAAATCGAAGTACCGAATTTGAAACATCCATATAAAATAACAACGAAGATACAGGGGGGTAAATTGAGTTGATTGGTGTTTATTGATTGTATGGTCTTAGATTTACACAATGTTGATGCGATGTGAAGTGTGCAAAAAACAATTTAGAAGTTTTTATCAAACGATAATATTTATAGGTAAGCAGTAGGTTCTGTAAACAACTGAATGTATTGTTAAGCCTTATTTGAATGTTACTTACCAACAAGTTTTTTTCAGTCTATGTTACTTAATCGGAGGTAATTTGCATCACCAAAAACCACATCATTTTGATTTTGACTCGACTATAACCTTGTCAGAATTGGTCCTCTATATTGGTGCTACATTTTGATATTTCGATATAAAATTCAATCATAATCGTACTATGAACTACATAATTCGTCTACCATATCCAACTAACATTATGGGAAAATCATTCCAGGCAGAGAGACAAATTTTCTGAAAAAGTTGAAATTTACTTATTTCTGACAAATTATTTTACCTGTTCTCACAACTCTAAACTCAAATTCAGGTCAAACTGATCTGATTGGTTCTCTTTATGAAATTTCGGCCATTTGATTGGGTAAAAAATAATGAGAAATATAGTCTATCACATTGTATCAACAAGGAAACCATGTACGCATATCAAATTTCAATTTGGAAAAAGGTGAAGAGAGTTGCAAGATATTTTTACGAATATAATGAAAAACATGTAATAAATATAAATTATTTTTGACTCCATACTTTTCACATTTTTTTATGAAAAACCGAACCTTCCACAAAAATCAATTTCTTTGGAATTGCAGTTAATTCAAAATCAGATAAGAAACCCAAAACGTCTATATAGCGAACTGATTAATATATAAATGACTTTGCGTTTCCTGGAGAGTAAGGTCAGTGAATGCATTTCATTCCGTTTTGTAATGTTTATTTTGAGAAATGACAATAACTAGGTTGCCTACGTCTCATGTTAATAACATCTGCGTGAAGTGAATGCAAGCCGTAGAAGATATTCAAGAAACATCTTATGAAATGAATCGAGTGATACTGGACTCTCGTTAAAAGAATGAGTTTTGAAGCAACGCTCCCCCATCTGAAAGAAGTACCTTCCTAAAAAAAAGAAGTTACAACACTGATTAATTTTCAACCGACGAAACCAAAAAGGAGGAGGTTCTCTATTCGACCCATATTTTTTTTCCATCATATTTTTTGATGTATGAAAACGCATAACTTTTTACTGAGGCGTCCGATTCCGATAATTCTTTTTTCAGTGGATAGGGTGTACTTCGAATTTGGTCCCCTTTGAATTTAAAAGATGAAATCCACCCCTAAGGGTAGCGAAATGAAGGATATTGATCACTCACCCTCTGAATTCTGGTTCGTTAACCGATTCTATCAGGCATAACTTTGTACTGGGTTCTTCGATTTAGATGATTCTTTTTTTAATAGATAGGGTATACCTTATATTTGGATTTCGAAAGGAATAAGCCACCCTTACGGGTAGAAAAATAGGGGATAATTGATTTTTCACTAGTGAACATTGGCACACACATACGTAGTTGACAATGACAGATCGCTACTGACATTATTCTTGTTCCACATCCGTCAAAATCAGTATATTTTATGAGAGGATGGAATGATATACAAAGTAATGAAATAAACTAACCAAAACAACGAAAATAATTCATATTACAACAAATAGTAAAAGTAGATAATCATATTATTTAACTGGTAATAGTTGAAGTAAGGTGGGAAAATTTTAAAAAAGTAGTAGTAATTGGTAGATTTTAGCCACAAAAATTGAAAAATAAAACTTTTTAACAAAAAATTAAACCGACGAAATACGGAACTGAAAAGTAAAAAATAAAAACTTTTTAACAAAAAATTAAACCGACGAAAAAATCAACTGAAAAGCAAAAAATAAAATAAACCTTCTTAGTCTAAATGATAATTGAGCTCCTAAACTAATGTAAGTAACTGATTTTGAGTCGGCGCCAAACAAACTAGCAATTGAATTAGGTGAAGCGTAAAATGATGGCAGCGAGATGCACGGCTGCGTTTTGATTACTTCTTTCATAGATAATGATCTTCGATAATTGGAACTTTTTTTATTGGAAATATCCTCCGCTTTAAGGATCTTTCTTAAATATTGATAGTTTTTGAGTTATTAACAAAAAACTGAATATTTTTTTTCATCTCATTTTGTTAATAACTTTTGCAATTTTTTATGTGCTAATAAATGCTCGAGATGCATTTTTCTAGACGTCATTCTGAATCGAATGAGCTATCGCACATATTTTTTGGACCGGGCACATTAACTTGTTAATCGGACTATATTAATCCATGGATATCTTCGTTCCTAGAAAATATTAGTGAAAGTGCACTATAAAGACAGACTTTAATGTTAATGCCCTAAAATGTTTATATTGTTCGACGAGTGCGTGATTATGTTTTTATCCACGATTAAATTATTCGAAGGTGTAATAGCCATTGCAGAAAAATAAAATACCGTTACGAATCTGGGGTTCAAAGAATATTCCAATAAATTCGTCCGTTTATTCCACTTTGAAATTCAACACAATAATATACTCTAACAATACAATACTTGTTCACAATAATTACAATGCATAACAATATTCACAAGATTAACTTCTGACTGACTGCCGACTTCTGACTGACTCGCCTGTCCTATATAATCTGCTTATATAGGACGACCGAGAGTTCTGGAATAGCGGCGATCGGGAATGTTCCATAAATCATCGTTAGCGGCCGGTTTTCTCCTCGCATCTTCGAATGTCCGTTATCGAAAGATGTGTAGCATGTTGCCATCGGCAACCATGAATACTATACTTTTTCTACAACGAGTGTTTTGAGTGACTTCGAAAGAGTGCTTAGTCAACCTTCAATATACTTCCATCCTGTATCAAGTGAGGAAACTATAAATTTAAAACAAATTAAAAAGCACTAAGCACCTGAATTAGAATCTATGAGAGCAGAAACTTCAAAAAATCAATTGCAGGAAACGAAAACACCATTAATACACTTGTCGAATGAAATATTGAAAGTTGATGTACTTCTATCTAAATTGAAAGTGGCTGTTATGAAACCTATATACAAAAACTACTGGAATTTGTTTTTGAATAATACAAACTTCTATTATGTCATATCAATTGAACTTCCAATATATAATGCAATGGATAGCTGTATCCCTTCCATTTGGGTCTTGTTCAACTTGTCGGGCAAAATCTTGTTTCCCGAAGAAAACTAAGTTTATTATATGCAGTGTTTGGAAAAGATTCTATTTAAATAAACAAATCATTTATACAAGCTTTTATTTAACTTCTCATTTCTATGTTTAGGTATAGTCCATCCAATATCAATTGCAGAAGCTGTTTCTATAGGGAGCAAATGAAAACTCACTTCGCTAACACGAGCGTATATGCGAAGAAACAGAACGAAAAATAATCTGTACTACTCGTAAACATTTTCCGTCGGCAAACGGTAGATCAAAAGAGCCGATAGTCAACGTGGACTCGAGTGGCGGCTGTCTATTGTACATCCGATTCGTCTGGGCCAATCGAGTCGGACATTGATGCTGGCAGGTGTGTCTACGATGGGAGGTCATAAATCACGCGTTATATTTGTGTTTTAATAGCTCTGAAAGATTAAAAACCAGTAGCGTCTATGGTCTTGGTGTGTGCCGATCGAAATACGTTTTAGGTTATAATAATAACCTACATCAAACAATGAAAGAAATTATTTTTCTTTCTTAATGTATTTGTATAAATAAAAGCTTGTCTTTATTTTTTTTCATTTTTCATTATTTATGAAGTATTTTTAAAATGTTAAAATATTTAAATAAAATTAGTTATCTCCACCACTGCTGCTCACACGATTTCGCCGCAAGACTTTTTTATGCTTCTGCAATTGATATTGGGAAAACTATACCGACCTACGTCAAATCTTGCAAGTGAATTTTGACCTACTTGTAGTTGTCCGATTAACGTGAAATTTGGCAGGTTTTCATAATTCCGGTGATAATGCATTATGGAATTTTTGCTAGAGAAAAAACAAAATGGCGGATGCAATATGGTGGACGATTTTTGTGATTATGGTTCGATTCTCTTCAAAATTGGTATGTGGGGGTTTTCGGGGACAGATATCACAAATTTTCTGTCAAAATTCATAAATTCAAGTTGGCAGTTCCAAAATGGCGACGAGTTTTGTGGTTATAGCCTAATTCCAATAAAAATTTGTTTGTGGGGGTTTTTAGGATCAGAGATCAATTTTTTTTGTCAAAATCCACGAATTCGAGATTTCGGCGTGTTTTGTAATTATGGTCCGATTCCATTCAAAATTGGTATGTGTGTGTTTTTGGGGTCGGAGATTATCAATATTTGTCAGAATTCAATAAGAGGACGGATTTCATGAATAACTTAAAATAATTGAATACAAATTATAAAAAAATTAAGACAAGCATTTTACAAATGCACTGAAAAGGAAAAAATAATTTATTTGATTGTTTGACATAGGTTATTCTGTGAATAACTGATTCAAAATCTTGCCGCGCAAGAATTCCTATTTTATATTCGAGGCAAGCTTTTGAATCTGCTACTCACAGAATAACCGAGGTCAAACAATCAAAGACATTATTTTTTCCCTTTCAGTACATTTGTATAAAAGCTTGTCTTGATTTTTTTTATAATTTTTATTTTCAGTTTTATTATGTAATTTGGTGAAATCTCGTTCATTGGGAACAAAATGAATCGTGAAGTTTGCTCTAAATCTTGAGTATTCTCTCTGAATCACTGAATCAAGAGGAGTCTGACATGAAATAAAGAAAATCTACTCACAGAATCAGTATTCAAGTATGCTGGATGCCTTGGGAGACACACTGTATATGAAGTTCGGATATTCCATTTAAGAGTTGAAACTCACAGATTTCCGCGATGAATTTCTACGAAATATTCTACCGACTGCGCCACTTAAATATTAGTCTAATCGACAAGTTGAAAATGGTCTAAAATAGAGATACTGCTCTTAAAATTATGTGTGATAGCTCATTGGATCCGGATTAACGCCTAAAAAAATGTGCCAAAAGCGTGTATTAGCACATAAACAATTGCAAAAGTTATTAACAATTTAACATGAAAAAAATGGCATTTCGTTTTTTGCCAGTATTTCATGAACTATTAATATTTAAGAAATTAAAAAAAAAAATCTGAAAGAGTAGGAAATTTCCAATAAAAAACTCCCAGCTCCCGGAACTCTATCTCCATTATTTATAATTTTAATTCAACGCTGAAAATGGGTCTCCGCGCGACATTTTTAGGTTGCGCGCGCGGCGTCAAAAGCGAGTACGACACATTGATTAATTTATTTAAAGTATTAAATATTTTTTTTTCAATTTGAAAAAATCATGGTGTATTCTGAACACTATAAATAATTTATTCCTGTTGGAAATTTTACTTAAAGTTGATTTTTCAACAAGTTAAACGATTGTTAACTAACAAAATTTTCTCGAACTTCTGTCTTAATTGAAATGAAAAAAAAAGTTTAAATAATTGTCGTAAAAATTTTTCGCTTCGTAGAGCCTTTCTTATATACATAATTAACAAGATCACGCCATAAAAGTTAAAAAAATATTCATACTTTGTTTATAATAATTTTTGTACTTGAACAAAAACAAAAAAATCCAAGTAATTTTTTTTCTTAATCATCATATTTTTTTATTAATACAAGATATAAATTGATTTGCAACAAAATTTTTCCCGACATTTGTTGATACATCTTTTATAAAGAAATTGATTATTTCAATATTTTTGAAAAAAAATTTTTCACAACTTCATTATATTACAAATATTATGATTTTTGAAAAAAATTAATTTTCCTCAATTACAATTTTTAATTGTTACTACTTTTTTAATTTAATTTTTTTTTATTTATTAATATTTAATTCAAAAAAAATTTTTTTTATCAAGAATTCCATTGTTTATTAACTTACCAATTTGTTATAAACAAATTTTTAACTGAATTTTTTCTGAAACTTCTAGAATTTACAAAACACAACCATATATAACAAAGTATAGAAAACAATTTTTTCCAATTTTTTATTGTACTTTGTGAATTGGAATTGGGAAAAATTGGGATATTTTTTTTCTATACTTTGTTATATATGGTTGTTTTTGCAAATTTCATAAGTTCCAAAAAAAAAACAAAGTTAAAAATTTGTTTATAACAAATTGGTAAGTTAATAAACAATGGAATTGTTGATAATTTTTTTTTGTTACTTCATAGAGGACTGTCAATTATGATTTTTAGAAAAAAAATTATTTCTCAACTAATTATTTAAACAATAGAAACATAAAAAAACGATTATAAACAATTAAAAATTGTTATTAAGGAAAATTTTCAGCGTTAAATTAAAATTATAAATAATGGAGATAGAGTTCCGGGAGTTTTTTATTGGAAATTTCCTCCTCTTTCAGAATCTTTTTTAATTTTTTTTTAAATATTAATAGTTTATGAAATATTCGCAAAAAACTAAATGCCATTTATTTTTCATCTTTAATTGTTTATAACTTTTGCAATTTGTTATGTGCTAATTTTTGGCACATTTTTCTAGGCGTTATTCCGGATCCAATGAGCTATCACACATAACTTTAAGAGCAGTATCTCTATTTTAGACCATTTTCAACTTGTCGATTAGACTATATCTTGAAAGCCAAAAACATTTTTTTTTAATATTTCCAAAATTAGAAAAGACAGAAAATAAGGAAATACGTCTAGACAATGTAAATGGTTCGTCAAGATTAAATAAAAATAAAAATCATTACAGCACTCTTGCATTTCTGCATAATTCAGAGGAATAGATAAGAGTCGGTGTCAGCAACTCATCACTGCTTCGATACTAGAACTCTTTTCATTAACTTTTTTCAACATAGGCTGATAATCTCTCCGGATTAAACCAGAACAACAAATTTACTATTTGTACACATTTTTCCTGAAAAAAATGGTTATGAAAATTTCAAGTATATGTCTCCCTTCTCAAGGAAGCACCCCCGTATTTTCCATAATTGTTGACATAGAATTATGAAAGTCGTAGGATCGTTAGATATACCGAATTGGCGCTCTTTGATTAGGTGGAGGTCACATATTTCACAAGGAGACTTTGGGGCCATTTCTGTAAATCTTCGTTAAACCAATATGAATAATTGAAAATGCAATACCACATGCTGAATAAAACAAAAGCAAACTAACAATCTTGAACGTTTCTGTGCACATTCTCTTTTTTGAATATTTATTACGAAACAAGATTTGGAAGGACCCATGCAGAGCTCGGACACGATTTCTGTCAGACCTATGGGACGTTGCGAATTTCGCAGACAAAATAAATAGTCATTTTATTATTCTACAAGAGGTCGAGGTCTCTCCAACATTAAAGCGATAGTAGTCTCTATCGGGTTTTAATAATAAACCAATTTTTGCGTGGCTTGGGGTGGTCCTTGGAACGAGAAGACAATTTTCCCATCTTATATTCGGTGCATTATCGTTCGATCTCATGTGGATGAGGAGGGTTAGCGAAATCTGCTAGCTATATTTTTATAATGGCTCTGAATTATACATGTATCGGGCTCGCATACGAAGTGGTTCTTTTATGGACTGATAGGGACTGGGGTCGTTGAACGATATTGGCGAAATTAGGTCTCTGCCTATTGTAAAATATGAGTAACAATGTTTTTGTCCATACATTGAAATACATCGGCGATGAGATGAGTACGGAGGCCATTTTTACACTGGGTACATTTTCGTTGGCCCGATTAGCTCCTCTATTTCACCGAGACGATTATTTTTTGTAAACTGGGGTTCGTGCTATTCAAAACACGGAACCAGTTTTTATCCGTTTATTACTCTGACACTTAAATAAATCGATTACAGTTCACCACTAAAATATTGTGCACGACAGAATCAATATTTTTTTCAAACTGTGTAATACTAGAATTAATTATTACCTGTCCTCCCGCGGTACGCTCGATCTTATATATTATCGTCCTTGGTATGCAGAAGCTCCTAATACCTGCTTGTCGGTTCGTAGAAGCATCTCCATGATTCCATGTTTGTTTCGGAAATTCCCAACCGTTACGTAGTCTGTTGTACGATAATCAGGCAGTGGCGTACTGTATTTATTTTCGTAACATTATGAAATTACGTCACATTTTTCTCCCACTGTTGATGAATTGATATATGTAGTTTTGTTGTTATGCTAGCTGAATGGCTGAGAATAGCGATTTGGGTTACAATAAAAGGCTGTATACATTTGTGTTAGATAGTGATTGGATTGCCAAGAACTAATATCTAAAAATGAAAATTCATTCACCACAAAATAATATTACTTCAATGTGACAAACGTAGACCAACATGACGATGTAGGAGATTTCCGAAGCAAACATGGAATTCCAGGAATGTGACGACTGACTGGTCGACACGTCACGCTGGGCTTTTCCATCGAATGATCTCGATGTTTCCACGAACTGACAAACAGGTGCTCGAAGCTTCTGGAAGCTAGGGACGATATATAAGGTCGTGCGTACCGCGAGGCAAATAGTAATTCATATTAACAAGTTCAAGTGCAGTGCGGTACGCGGTACATTTTAAAAGTAAACTGCGATTGGCCGGCATTCCTTTGATTTTGATAGCATCACAAAAACAGTTTAGTGTCTCCGGATTGAACGCCGATGCAGTGATTGATCACCTAGGATTATTCTGTGAATGTCATTTGATGGTTTCAAATATAATTGTATGGGGCTAGATCCTATAGCAGTACGTTGTAGACCGTTGTTAACCAATGCCCGCGTTGGAAACAAGTAACTGAGTCCACATGGACTGAGGCTTTGTATGTTTCTTAAGAATTCATTCAGACTTTACTTAAATGGAACATACAAGTAATGTAAATAAAATAGTATATGTTACCCTTGGGGTCCGCCAGTTGAATGAGTCTCTCGTCACATCATCTTTCACAGATTGGAATGAAAAAATAATTGGATTTGAAAAAAGTACGATTTAAATCCCGAAATATGCCACGTCAATACTCAAACAAACATTGTTATTAAATTCCACCAAAGACAAAAGCACATCAGATTTCAGATATGTTTGCGAAAAATTGAACAATCCATCGAGTACTAGAAATGAAAAAATGCGGCCTTAAGTTCTTTACGTTATTGCTTTTTTAAGATCCTTATCTCCATATCTTATAGTAAAATTTTTGTTTTTTCATGCGGCGGCATTTGAATGATTCTTTTTTTTAATAAATACATCTCCCTTTCACAGAAAGAACAACAGAACAATTATTATAGCAACGTCTCTACTGAGACGTAATGTATTAAATGTGTATTATCCTGAAATTATTAACAACTGTTTGTTATAGATTGTCACAACTGACATGGAAGGATTAGATCAACATTAATAAATATGTTTCCTTCAAATTACGATCCAATACAATAATGGCTCATGGCTGAAACCGTGTTGATTATTTGTACATATTATTTGAGTACAGGATTATTTCATTTTATCTTGTTTCATAGTGGTTATTATCTAGAATTTTCAGTGTCATCTGATTAGTTTGTTTATTGGATTACTTAATGTGTTTTCACTATCGATAACTGGAATGAAATTTTTTTCGATCATCAGTTCCCCTCTAACAAGGTAGTTGCATTAATTTATCTCGATTTTGAACCGATTTTTTTCATAGTAACTCAGTCAAATATAAGTTGGGGAATTGTATTTTTGTAATCGAAAAATCGATTGGCTTATAGCTGAGCTCCAAGTCTAAGCCTCAATCCTATGATATAGAAACACAAATCTCATTTGGAGAAAAAATTTCAAGAAAAATAAAAATTAAACACCGCATTTTAAGTAGTACTGATATTTTTATGGCTTTGTATATAAGAGTTCAGTTTTTTTAAATGCCATGATGGATCTGTTTTTGAAACATAATCATGATATAGTCAATAGTCTCCAGATTGTTTACTTTTTTTTCAGATGAACTGTCACATAAATGTCGTTAAAAAACACATGGTGGTTATAAGTTAGGCCACTGACATACAATGAAAAAATAAGCAGTCATGTAGAAATTGGAAAAAAAATACTGAAAAAGGATTGAAAATATCAAGAGAAAATATAAAAAAATTGGGGAAAATTTAAAAAAAAAAAACTTAGAAGGAAACACATTGTTGTTTTATATTCCATTAGAAATATCAAATTCTCCATCAAAAATACACTGTGGAATTAGCAAGTGACGGGCCGTCGAAACGGTCGAAAATATAGAAAAATTATAGAAAATCTAAATTTGAAAATTAAATTTTTTTTACTAAAAAATCAATATTTCATTGAAAAACACTAAGTTGGAAAAAATTGCAAGTGACGAGTGCCATCGGTGGGGTCGAAAATATTATGAGAAAAATAAAATGGCACTGTGAAAATATGAGAAAATTATACAAAATCGAAATTTGAAGAAGGAAACGGTCTGTCACTTTTATATTCCGCTAGAAAAAATCAAATGCTCAATGTCCGTATCTTTCATCGAGTTTCGAGTTTTTAATTTCCTCATAATGTTTTCTTCCCTTCCGAAGGTACAGCCTAGATAATTTTTACTCTGTATATTTTCCTAGTCGACTATATAAGTGACAGTGCGTATTTTTCCTCGATTTTTTTTACTTTTCTTAGAATATTTTCAACTTTTCCGGTTCTGGCTAATTTTTCCTCTTTTTTTAATGAAAGTTATTTTTTTTCCAGAGGAATATAAAAGTTACGGAGTGTTTCCTTTTTCGGGTTTTGATATATCCGTCACTAGCTAGCAGTTATGCTGCTTAGATTTTTTTTTTTAAATGCACTTATATCAAACCCGTATGACTTTGAAGCTGTTGTGTCAAAGTCAACTTTTGTCAAACTACCCCTGAGAAACCACCCCCAACCTCAACTTTTCAAGTAGCACCCTATAATTTTTTTTGAATTGTGAACTGCAGTCAAATCTAATTTCAACGATGTATCACACTTGATATTTTGACAGATGTCAAAGTGTCAGAATAAGTGATTTTGAACAATAATGTACAAAATTCCATAACAGAGAATTTATTGATAACAAAAATTATTAAAGCTGCTCAAAATGTCTACCATCATTATTATTCATGCATGCTTGAAATCATTTCCTCCGTTACTGTGGTGCAGTCGTGTACAATCTTCTCTTGTAAGTCGTTCAAGTCGATTGGTATAGTATAGGGGCTTCGACCTGATGATTTTGAAAGGAGACAAAATTTTATTGCCACTATTCAAGTTTTGATTGAAAATAATGACAGTTTATTGGATCAGATCATGTGGAGTGACGAATCAAGATTTCACAATAATGGGACAGTGAACCGGCATAACATGCATTATTGGTCACGTGAAAATCCTCATTGGGTGCGAGAAACAAATTTCCAAACCATGTGGGGTGTGAATGTATGGTGTGCGTTGTTCAATGGACGTTTGATAGGCCCTTATTTTTATCAACACACTCTGACTGGGCGTAAATATCTGGAATTCTTACAAAATGAACTTCAGGGATTGCTACATGTTATTCCTCAACAAGAAAGACAACTTATGTGGTGGCAACAAGATGGTGCTCCACCACATAATCACCACATTGTAACCGAATACCTCGATCAATATTTTCCAGATAGATGGATAGGAAACAGAGGTCCTATCAGGTGGCCTGCACGTTCGCCAGATATGACACCTTTAGATTTTTTCTTGTGGGGGTATTTGAAGACAATCGTGTACGAAACTAGACCAATAGACTTAAACGACTTACAAGAGAAGATTGTACACGCCTGCACCACAGTAACGGAGGAAATGATTAGGAAATCTTGTACGAGAGAACTGATGCGATTTGAAGCATGCATGAATAATGATGGTAGACATTTTGAGCAGCTTTTTTAATTTTTGTTATCAATAAATTCTCTGTTATGGAATTTTGTACATTATTGTTCAAAATCGCTTATTCTGACACTTTGACATCTGTCAAAATATCAAGTGTGATACATCGTTAAAGTTAGAATTGACTGCAGTTCACAATTCAAAAAAAAATAATTATAGGGTGCTACTTGAAAAGTTGAGGTTGGGGGTGGTTTCTCAGGGGTAGTTTGACAAAAGTTGACTTTGACACAACAGCTTCAAAGTCATACGGGTTTGATATAAGTGCATTTAATTAAAAAAAATGCTAAGCAGCATAACTGAGATATTGGCTGTATGAAAATATCTGGGAGACCCGGTATATATATATATATATATATATATATATATATATACATTAATCAACAGACAGACAAACTCCATATGCCGATTCCTTACTTCATTTTGAGGTGAAAAGTTTCTATCAACGTATGCCCTTAAATGCATACACTTCAGTTAATGTTGATGTTTATTGCGTATTTATTATCACAGCTGAGGCGTTTCTACTTCTGCAAAGCTGAGTCGGGAAAGAACTGTTTGCTCGACTGTTTGTTTGAGAGTGGTGAAATAACACTATATTGTATTGAACGACGAGTTGTGAATAAGTTGAACGACTGTTCAAACTGATTTGAACGACGTCTGAAACCCACTTTTAAATCCCACTCAACTGCATGGCTGTACTTTCCGATCATATGTCTGTTAATAATACCAGGAATTTTCCTTTGGGTTAATTTGGTTTACCTAATGAAATAGCAGTAATTGTACCTAACGAAATAGAAGTTATTAAATTGACAAAATTCCCGAGAAAGATTTTATGACAATTCGTTATCCTTTCTTGGGAGCAATTGTTAATTTATGGGGAATACCTGTTTCATAGAATCGCCTCAACTGGAAGAACTGAGATATTTACCTGGAAAGAGGTGACTGAATTCTGCCTTTTCATAATCTGAATAAAGACATTATTATTATCATATCTAGTAAAGCAGTGGCGTAGTTAAGAGTCGTATGCGGCCATATTTTGCTCCTTATTTTTTCAGGTAGATGAATGGACGAGTTAGTGTTTGACATCAGTTAGGCTCATCGATACTCAACTCAAAACCATAACATTCCATATACCTAAATGTAGAGGTTTTTGAGATATTTGCAAAAACTAAACTATGCCCTGAGGAAGTATTGAGTAGAAACATCATGTCCTCTGGTATAATCGCATAATGCCTATTTCTTACAACATATCAAAATATTTTTCAACCTCGTGAATATTTTTGAATGTTACGATAATTGAAAATACAGTGAGCACGTAAAGGTTGGAATAAATTCGATAAAGTCTTTACAGGGCCAGAAGAGAAAAATCGCTCGTAAAAGTCGATTTGAATATTTGAACGTGCACGTTTTGACATATAATTCTTTTGGGTGACGTCATACTTGTGCCAGTTATGGCATCATCGACAATTTTTTTAAATAGCAACCCTCGTATTTGATAGTGTCTTTTGAAATAAGATATTTCTCTGCGTACAATACGTTACATTTTATGTAAGATATATGAGGAGATTGCCGAGAAGGAATCAATTGAATGTTAAAAGCAGGCACTACTTATGATATGACCCCGGTAGATACAGGCTGAGAGCTGGGTGCAGAACACCAGCCGATCGAGAATGTTTTTAAAATGTTAGTACTCACAGCAAATATAAGGAAAATCATTAAGGTAGTTGTCGTGCCACAGTGTCAAAAATTAGGCTGGATTGTAGCGCGACGCGATACATGTTCAAACGCTGAATTAGAGGGATATTTTTTAAGGGAACTGTACACTCAGAAACGCAACTAGCATGCGTGATACAGCAAATAGGCCATGACTGGTCTATTGGCAACGTCGCAATCCAACGATCGCTCGCATTTAGTTGTTCAAGATACAGTGCAGTTTGCTCTGAAAACATTGGCAAGGTATCGTTATTGAATAATAAAAAAAAAATTGGAACCACTTAGTCATACAGCTAAATATGCTCAAAGATACGATTCTGATTAGAAAAAAAAAAGACTGATGTTAACATCAAGAGAAAAAAAAATGCGCAGAGTTGAATTTACCGAAAAAAGGGAAATGTTAAGAAAATCGAAGGAAAAGTCAGATGGTGTAACATATCAACCATACGTTGGAATTAACGAATCAAGAGCATCACCACTATTATTAAAAAACATCGAATAAATATCAATAAAGTATTCCATAGTTTATTTTGATTCAGAAACATCTGGATTGTGCATGACTGATGCCATTTTACCAATCGCCGCCAAATGTGAAAATAGAGAATTTAATATATATGTTAGCCCTACGAAGCAGATCAATCCTGTGGCGAAAAAAATTACGGGATTAAGTACAATTTCTGGTCAATTATATTTGAATGATGTACAAGTCGTAGAATGTTTGGGTTGCAATTAAATAATTTTTAAATTTATCTACAACTCCAAATTTACTTGTTGCGCATATTGCGAGATTCGATGTGTCTTGATTACTAGGAGAAATAATAATTTAATAGAAGATTTTACCATGATAGCACGATTTGTGGATAGCTTAATTATTTTTAGGAAAAACGTTCCCAGATCGAAAAGGGCCAGGAATGTTCCAGCTATCAAAATTAGCCAAAGATTCAATACCAAACGAAACATCAGATAATTTCCACGAAGCGATGTATGATGTACAAATTTTGCAACAATTAGTTCGATTCATTAGTAAAGAGTCAGAATTATCAATATATATAAAATCATATAAAGAATGTATTTCAGAGCGACTTGAGAACAAAAGAATATCTTTTAATTTACCTAATTTAAGTGCCTTAATAAATGTTATATCAAGGGATTTATTGAAAAAATTGCGCAACAAAATATAACTTCCGATTTTCTGAAACAAATGTATCACGATGAAGTAGAAGAAGCTGTGATTAATCACCTAACTGAAAAATTGGAGAATGGAAAACCTAGAGTTACTAAAAGTAGGAAAGCATTAACTAAAATCATTAAAAATTTAAAAATAAATGTTTAGTCAATCAAGTGATTATTTAGTTTAATAATTAAAAATGAATAATATTACATTTATTGTTGTTTATAATGTTATAAATCTGAATCATTTTTGTTTATGCTTAAAAATATTCGAATTATGTTATACGTCCTACATGTGTTGTACAAATGTATAAATAAAATAATGTTTATGCACTGTTGTTTGCAATTAATAGCTAAAACTATATTTTATTTTATATCTATTCCTATTGTAATTTGTTTAAAATGCATCAGTATATATTAACGCAATTATTCACAATTATAATTCATAAATATGTGCATTCCAAAACACAGTTCAATTCAAAACAGCAAGACCCGCGCTCTCTCGCTTATTTGAATCACGAGCGCTCGCGTGAGGCTTTGCCACGATTCTCAGCCTTCCCTCTCTTGCACTTCTCATACGCAATAATTTAGAAATTTCTTATGGCAATAACTGAATACCTGTATGGCTACGCGTGTTTAATTTTTTTTATAAAATTTTTTTTTTTTAATAATATACTAGTTTTTCAAAAAGATCTGAATGGAGGGTTTTTAGGTATGCCTTAAAATGTGGTCTCCACAGTAGCTCACTATAGGGATTACGTGCTAAACGTTGCAACTTTGAAGCCTTATATCTCGCTTTCGGTGTGGTAAATCATTCCAAAAATTCAATATGATACAGGTAATAATATTAAATAAAAGTGGTATGAATATAAACGCAATTTGATTGGAAGTGGATTTCACGACAACTGCCTCAAGTGCATGGGCAAAATTTGTGCACAAGTTTTGTGTGTTCTTTTTTCGGAACATTTTTCATACAGCATCCATCATTAATATGCACTTCATTTGCTTGCATCACTAGCAAGTCAGATTGGCCAAGCGGTTTATGGCGACAGATTTAATCTCTGGTTTTCGAAAGGGCGTGGGTTCAAACCACACACCTTTTTCCTTTGAACTTGAGAATTTATTTATTTTGGGATGCCCAAAACAAATCATCTTCCAATTTCGAAGAGATAAATGAAAAAAAAACTGTCAGGTAAGTGGGATCGATCCCACGCTCCCTTCCGAGAACCAGAGTTTAAAACTGGCGCCTTTGGCCAATCGGCCAAATCTGACTTGATAGTGATACAAGCAAATGATGTGCATATTGACAATTTTCCGAAAAAGGGACATATAAAACTTGTGTACAAAATGATTTTTCTTATGTAAAATGTGAGTACCTGCCAACATTTTTGAAACGTTCTGTTACACGATCGGCCAGGTTTTCTGCATCAAGCTCTATCCTGTATCTAGAAGAGTCATAACCTGTATCTACCAGAGTCATAATATAAGTAGTGCGTGCTTTTGACATTCAATTGATTCTTCAACGTATGCAGAGAAATATCTTCAATATAATGACACTATCAAATAACAGGGTTGCTATTGAAAAAAATGTAGGTGATGTCATAACTGGCACAATTATGGCTCACCCAAAATAGTTATACAGTGCTCGTCTAAAATCCGTTTCTACTAATTTTTGAACCACCAACTTTTTCATGAAAAAATCACAGTCAAAAGTTTTAAAATGGCGGCTGAGCGCCATCTTCAATAATTTTTTGAAATTGAACACCCCGTATATCCATTTTCGAAACCTGCTCATAATTCTCAACAGTTTTCTCTAATACACTTTACTCCTAAATTCAATTGTTTTCGAAATATTAACTAAACGTTGTTATTAATTTGTAGTTGAATCTCTTAATGATTTCGACTAATAAGAGGCGTAAAGAGAGTTTTTTAAGGATAAACAGTACCGCTTACCGAAAAATCTCAAAGCCTACGAATGTGTTCTGTGAATTCACAATCAAAACAAATTAGTTAGCTAAAAAATTATAATTTATTTTTGAATAACACTTTTATTTAACCCCAACAATTATTTCATCAAGTGTTCAGTGTGGCCCCCTCCTAAATCTTGACAATGAAGTGCCCTATTATAAATAGCTTTTCTCACGTTGATGAAAGTCTGTTCATCTATTTCTTCACATGAATCTATTATTCTTCACATGAATCTATTACTCTTCTATTGTTTGGCATTCAGTTGCGTAGATTTTTTACATCAGATATCCCCAAAGGAAAAAATCTAGAGGTGTAAGATCCGGAGATCTTGGTGGCCATTCTGTACTTCCCCTGCGACCTATCCATCGCCCAGGAAAGTTCGTATCGAGGAACTCTCTAGCCATGCCATCGAAATGGGGAGATGCCCCATCCTGCTGAAATATGATTTCACGATTTTCAAACTCTTCTTGATTGTGTAATACAATTTGTCTTATTCGAGGTTCAATTTAAGTTTCTAAAAGATTTCTGTAAGATTGCCTCTGATGAAAATCGGTCCAACAACGCGTTTGCCCAAAATCCCCGCCCGAACATTCACCTTTTTAGGAAACTGGTTATGTCCCTCTCTAAAAATATGCGGATTAGTATCGCTCCAGTATCGTACATTCTGTTTGTTGACTTTTCCATTAAGAAAAAACGTGCATTCGTCTGCGAAACATACACGTTTTAGGAAGCCCCGTTCTCCTTCAATTGTTCTTGTTAACCACTCACAAAATTCAACCCTCCGGTCTGGATCGTCCTCCGTGAGAGCATGCAGGATTTTCATTTTATAGGGATGAAACTTTTCTTTTTTTAGGACTCTTTGGACACTTTTTGAACCTACTTCACAGGATTCAGTAACTGCAGACGTCGACTGAGTCGGATTGATTACCATTTCAGCAACAATTCCTACCTTTTTTTCTTCTGAAGGAGGCGGTCTTCCTGATCTTGGAGCATCTTTCAGCGTACCAGTTGCTTGGAGCTTGTTTAAAAGTTTGCGCAAATATGACCTCGAAATAGGATTCTCGGGAAATCTATCATTAAACATACGGATTGCTAGAAGATAATTTCGTCCAGCTTCTCCAAACATCAAAACTGCTTCAAATTTATCGTCTAAACTACGAGCCAAGATCACACTTTTCGTAAAAGGATTTAGGCGCTCAACGGACTATTTGACAGTTAGCAGTTCAGTTTGACAGTGACACTGGTTAGATGGAAGAGCAATTCCTGCCATGAGCAATCATGTGCAGGCATTGAATCCTGCCTTTTGTTAGGATATAAGCTAACTGCTGTACCTGCAATAAAAGCATTTATTATTATTATGTTACCGCGACAACGATTTTTTCCAATGCAAACTTGATTGAAAGTAACATTGGTGTTTTTGGTTGGGTTTGAAATGACCAAAATGTCACTTTTCAAACGTTAATATTTCGAAAACAATTGAATTTAGGAGTGAAGTGTATTCGATAAAACTGTTGAGAATTATGAGCAGATTTCGAAAATGGAATGATATACGGGGTGTTATATTTAAAATAATTATTGAAGATGGCGCTCAGCCGCCATTTTAAAATTTTTATCTCTGATTTTTTCATGAAAAAGTAGGTTTTTATCTTCTATTCAAGCCCTCCAAATTTCGTTGCGATATACCAGGTGGTACAAAAATTAGTAGGGGGGAACGGACTTTAGACGAGCACTGTATGTCAAAACGTGCAAGTTCAAAGGTCTTAATTGACGTGTTCGAGCGATTTTTCGCTTCTGGTCCTGTAAAGTCTTTAGCAAATTTATTCCAACTTTTACGTGCTCATTGTTTAGTACGGGTGAGTCAGAATAAGACCGATGAAGTGAACAATTCAGTCAAGGTATGTCCGAAAAAATTTTTTCCTTGAACACGCGTATATGACACGAATTGAAACTTTGTGGACTAATCTGTGGTTGAATAATATGATGATAACATAGGATTTTTCTTGCTCAATTCTAATGAATCAGTGTCGTTGATATGCTGGTATATTATCATACTTTCCTGCTTACTTTTCTTTTGATTAGTCATGAATACACCAGGTGGCCCATTTGAACATTTGCTTTGAATGTAATTTTAGTTTATATGTACTGTCCGCAATAAACCAGTCACCCGTTATGACTATGAAAGTAGATATGCATACCTACACAATAATTATGTTTTTTATTTTCTTTGATCATTCCATTAGAAAAAAGTTGTGAAAATTATACACCAACGTGAAATTCATTAAAAATTAAGGGGATCTATCTTCAGTTACTCGCAAATATTATTTCAGACCTTAACTCTCATCTAATTGGAATGTTATGAATTTGAGGTTGAATTTCAATTAGCCTTATGATAATAATGTTTATTCACTCGAAATATGAAATATGATACAATAATTTTAGAGGGTTTTGTGAATAAACGGGGAGACCACAGAAACTGGAATATTCAGCTTGTACGTGGTATGGGGGAGATCATAAATCTAGGTTATGCAATACAATAATAAAATAATAAAATACGAGTTATAAAATTAACATAGAAGATATGAACAAGGTACAATGAGATTAGTTTAAAATGCAATAAAATTGATCAACATGGTAAGAATGTAACACTAAAATAGATAATTCATTACAATTACCAAAAGCTTACTAAAAAACTATTTACAATAATAAAATTAAATAAAATAAGTACAATACTAGTGCTATAGAATTAATGAAGATACAGACAATCGATAAATATGATAAAATCATGACAGTAGAATATATAATTTATTACGAGTCTAATGTTTTTAACAATAAATTTGGATATATTGGATTCTTATGGGAGAGTTATGATATTAATAGTTATTTATTATTTTGTGAAAGAACTGACGCTTTTTTCTAGTATCCATTTCTTTGTTTTAGTTTTGAATTCATTGGAGGTTCTACTATCCCTAATGATGGTTGGTAACTCATTATAGAGTTTGGTGCTCAAGTAAGCACAACTACGCTGCCCAATGGTTTTCTCACATCGTATAGAGCAATATTTTAGTTATCTTTGCCTCGTCTCATAGGAATGAGATGGTATAGAAAGGGGTATTTTTTTTTTTGAAAATACTGTTTAGAATATTCAAGCTGAATAGCTGTCTAATGTCAAATATTTGGGCGTCGATGAATAGATCATCGGTGGGATATTTTCGAGGTTTTGCTAAAATAATTTTTAAAATCCACTTTTGTATAACATTCAGATTTTCAAGATGTACGTCATACACTCCTCCCCAGCCCAGAATTCCGTAGGAAAGAAGAGACTGCACTAAGGAGTAATATATTATTTTGAGTTGGGGTATGTCCAAGAATTTTTTTAGATACCTGAACCTTGATAAAAGTCCCCTGATTTTTCTCACACTGTTTTTTATTTGGAGGTCCCACCTAAAATGTCTGTCAACTTCAATTCCTAGGTATTTTATAGACTCAGCTTCAGAGATTTCAGTAACGTCATCGATTTTTATGTTTCCTAGATTTGGTAAATGATTCGCATATGAGACAAAAGGTAAATACTTAGTTTTTTCCGCATTCAAGGTAAGTTTGTTCAATTGAAACCACTTTCTTATCATTTTCATGTTTCTTTCTGCTATTTTTTTTACTTCATCCCATTTTTCTGCTCTGTATATTATGGCAGTGTCATCTGCGAAACTGATGATTTCCCCTTCAGTTTTCATTGCCAATAAACTATTCAGGTATATTGTAAATAGTAGGGGACCTAACACAGTTCCTTGTGGTACACCGTAAGTAACAATGCGAGGTTCGCTGTTAACACCATCTATGTTCACCTGTTGTTGTCGTTCAGTGAGGTAATTTTTCATGAGGTAATTTTTCATGAGGTTATATGCATTACCCCTGATTCCATATGCTTCGAGTTTTTCTAATAGTCGTTCATGACACACAGTATCGAATGCTTTCGAAAGATCAATAAATACGCAGAGTGTAGGTATTTTTTTATCAAGTGCTTCGTATATTTGCGCAACAAAAATTTGTATAGCATCGTTGGTAGATCTTCCTTCCCTAAAACCAAATTGTTTGTCTGATAATACTGCGTTTTTTTGTAAAAAATTTGTTATGCGCGTTTTATAATTTTTTCTACAATTTTGGCTATGTTTGAAATCAGTTAGGGTCATAACTGATAGTTTAGATTTAGATCCTTTTTTGTAAAGTGGTTTTATGATGCCCTTTTTCAATGTCCTTGGAAAATATCCGTTTTCAAAAAACTTGTTAATCATGAAGGAGAGGGGTGGTGCAATTTCATGAGAAATTTCTTTTAATACTTCCGCTCGAATACCATCATAGCCTGGAGATTTTTTATTTTTTAACTCTGCTATGACATTTTTCACCTCAGTGGGATTAGTTGGAAATATATACATACTTTCCCCTATCGGTTCGATGTCCTGTGTGAAATTTTCTGGATCCTCTATCAACTCTCCATAATTTTTACCCAAATCACTATAATATGATTATATATATATATATATATATATATATATATATATATATATATATATATATAATATGATAACGATACCATTTTGTCAGTCAATAAATATATGCAGGAGAGTATGGTCACATACTAGCGTATCTACGACTCTGATTCATGAAAATTGAAATCATGTTATCACATTACTTAACCTCAAGTGGTCCACCTAGTTTATTTTTGTATACACGCGTGTTCACGAAAAAAATTTGAACAGGTTGGTTGCACTTTAGGATATACCCTTCATATGAACTGCTCTCCTTGAAATAATATGAGGATTGAAAATACTGAGTGTGTCGGTCTTATTCTGACTCACCCTTATAATGTTTTCAGTTCTTTCAACATTCAAAAATGTTCAGAAGATTGAAAAATATTTTGATATGCTGTAAGATATAAGCATTATGCGATTGTAACATAGAGGAAATTATGTCTCTATTCAATACTTCCTCTGGAACTTCCTCTGGACAAATTTTTAGTTTTTCGCAAATATATCATAAACCTCTCATTTAGCCATATGGAATGTTATGACTTTTGTGTTGAGTATCGATGAGCCCAACTGATTGATGTCAAACAGTAATTCGTCCATTCACCTACTAACCCAATGAATAGAGACAAAGAGAGAGGGGTTACCTTACAAACGGTCCAATAGTTCTAAATTTTTTTATATGTTGTCTAGGATGGTTATTAAGTGTTTAAAATGCAAAATGCACAATTTTCCCCCCCTTCTCGCCCGCCGCCATATTGAAAAAACCGAAAAAAAAATCGGAACTTTCTTCAGATTTTCGCTTATATCTTCGTTTCGGTGCATTATAGCTACAACAGAGTTTCATTCAATGTTGTGAAGAATTTGTCATACTTCTAACTTTAGAACGCTGTAATTCAAAATACATGTACTTTTTTTCTAACCAAGCCTACGTAGTGGGGGGTACACATAAAAGCTAAAACAACGGCATATTGCTTTTTTTGCTATTGTGGCTCCACTAATTCACTAATTATTTTCCAGTATTGGCTTGAATTTGGAGTTTTTACCAATCCTACTCGAGTTACTTACATGTTACAGCGCAATGCTCATGAGGCAGGTACTATTTCAGTTGAGTACCTACCGGTGAGAGGGGATGTTCAATTTCAAATAATCCACCAACACAGCAGATACATATTTTAAAGATTCATTTATTTGAAAAAAAGTAAGAACAAAAGGCAGTAATTAATCATGCAAAAATCGGTACTAATTGAACTAAGAACTGAAAAGAAAACAAATTTACATGCGCTTCGCTCGTTTCGTAGGGGGTGAGTTAATGAAGTCGAGGTCTTCATTTTCGTCAAATAGTGACGTTACTAAATCGGCGTCGTCTTCGACGTCGACGATGACTTGTTAGCCAGATTGAGCTTGGTGGTACTTGTCTTAAATTTGCTAAAGCGAAGGGAGCTCAACGAGTGTTCTCTCTGCCACTATACAGGTATACCAAGATTTTCTCCCCTGCTGCTGAAATTTCTTGGGGACTGGCAGCAGGGTCCTCGAACCTCTCCGGCTGCTCCAGCAATGATGGGTCTTCCCTAAATAGTTGGCAGAATTCATTCTTCCCAAACCCAAAAATGTTTGAAGTGGTGTTGCATCCCGATGTTGCGTGCATGGGCGAAATACAGCCTGTGGTGTTGTACTTGTAGGAGGAGGCGCAGTAGGTTGCGTCTGGTTTTTTGAGGTGGACATTGTTTACCGCAGGTGTTGTGCCAGTCAGCAGGACGAGTAGGTCAATGTCTTCCCCGACAATGATGACGGCGTCGTACGTGGGTGAGAGGCATTCAGCTGTGGCAACTATCAACCTGTCACCATCTTCGGAAGCTTGGTATGTGGCTATGTTTGACGCTTGAATTTCACTGGAGAGCAGCTTCGCGAATCGGCCAGGAACTTATCCTGAGGTGTGGTGTTGACAGTTCTGTCAAACACCACGTCTGATGATGAGTTTGCCTTGTACCTTCTTGCTCGTTCAGCAGTCTTGGTCCCTTGCTGAGAAGGATCTGTAGTGTAGCCATAAAAAATCATTCCATCACATTGGTGCCATAGTGACGTTGAAAGTACTTGACGTAATCCGGGCAAATCCCTCTATAGGTCGAGCTTCTGTTCCATACAACCTTTTGAAGAAGGTACCCATCATCAATAACGACCATGGAACTTGGTTTCAACTTTTTTGTTTACTCCCCACTCCGTAGAGTTGGTTAAAAAAATGTAGATGCATTTTGTAGGTAATTAAATTCCCTACAAATTTTGTTTTGATACTTGTTTTCCTAGAATAGGTCATAACTGAAATACAGCATTCTAAAGTTAGAAGTTTGACAAATTTCCGGAAAATGCTATTTTTTTTAAGTGCATATCTCCGTAACTATGAGTCCTAGGAACAAAATTCCAAACGTAAATTATAGGAAATTTCATTCTTTACAGCATTGAATGCAATTTATTTTAAAGTGCATATCTCCGCAACTATCAGTCCTAGAAACAAAATTTGAAACGTTAATTATAGGAAATTTTATTCCTCACAACATTGAGTGAAACTCTTTTGTAGGCAAAATGCACCGAAACGAAGATATTGGCGGAAATCTGAAGAAAGTTCCTATTTTTTCGGTTTTTTCAATATACCGGCGGGCGCGGAGGGGAAAGAATTGTGCATTTTGCATTTTAAACACTCATTAACCATCCTAGACAACATATCAAAAATTTTGAACTTCCGGACCGTTTGTAAGGTAACCCCCCCCTCTATTCACTGGATTATACCTACAAAAATGGTGTACCAAGTTTAATTTTTTTTCCTACGGTAGTTTTGATGAAAAATATTGAAATACAATTTTTTTCGTACTTTCGACACCTTGTATCTCAGAGAGGATGCATTTTATGACATACGTTGATAGGAACTTTTCATGAACCCATCTAATATAGGAAAGGCCTATAGATGTTTGGCAATCTTCAACATGTTGACTGCTGAAAATTGGCCGCTAATTCAAATATTTATTTAACTCAATTCTATATCTGTTACTTTCATTCAGCCTCGAATGCTGTTCGAATTACTAACCTTACCTCCATTTCGAATAAATATCGATTCGGCAAAGGAAATAACAAATTTCAATTTAACCGAATTGCGAATCATGCTGGAACGTGAACGTGTTATTAACTGAAAGTGCATGGGGGTAATAACTCTCGGGCAGGTGGCCAATGATCGTTTCAATGGGTTGGCAATATTTCAGGTAGAACATGAGCACCAACATTTCCTTTAAATGTCGAATATTGACCTTTTGCTTTGTTCATGCATAGGGGCGATTGTTACCAAGCGCGCTAGTGACAGGCTGTTCGTTGGAGGCTATATCATCAGTTTTCGTTTCGTTTTTCCAGAATCAAAATCAAATTTTTTCACGCCAAATGTTGGCTGAATGTTATCATACCAATGATGAAAATTTTTGAGTTGAATGTTTCATGAAATCACTAAAAAATTAGTAGGCACCAAAGTGATTGAAAAATGCTTCTTATTAGACCAGGGCTGAGCCTTTGAAAATGGTAAAAAGTGAAAAAAAATAATAGTAGGATGAAACCCATTGGGAAAGGAAGAGAATATAACAAAAATGAAAGAGAAAATAATTTACGGGCGATCTGAGGTCGGGAAGTGGAAGGGGGTGAGTTTTGAGGGTAAAAAACGGTTTATCTCGATTTCCGGCAAAACTACAAGTCCTATGGCAAAGTTGTAGGTAATAAAAAGATCTACAACTTTTGTATCTACACTTTTTTCACATAACCACAAAATTTATGTGAAAAATTCAAATAACCAAGTTTTTGGTTTTTTATTTTTATTTTTTCACGAAATTTGGTGAAGACTTACTTTTTATGTCCCAAACACAGTGTAATTTTTTTTATTTAAAAATTTTTTTTTCACCTTATATTGACTTGATATCGAAAAAGCACCCTAATTTTAAATCGAAAATTCTCCCGTCAAAATATCAGCTTTTTAAAAAAAGTCGGTGGGCTTTTTGTTCGCTGAAATCTCTACTTTCTGATGGTGTAAAACAAAATATACATTACTATGGTAAATGTTCTCAGAAAATGCAAAATAACGAAAAAAACTCGAAACGGAAAATATTTTTTTTAATCATTATGTACAATTTTGAGCTATTTATTGAAATTTACACTTTAATTACTCGAAAAACGTAAGATTCCATTTTACATTGATAAACAAAAAAATTACAAATCCATAAAACATAAAGATTGCAAAAACATGCGAAAATAGTTGTTCTAAATATTAAAGATAGGATTTAAAGGGATTTCATCTAAAAAATGTGACTGCTGCAATTTTTTTCAGTAAAAAAGTTGATTTATTAAATTCTAATTACATTTATGTCATAGAAAATCTCATAATATATAAATATACATGTAAATCGTACTATTGAATTTAGATACTTTATACTGATTACGTTATTCATTATAATATTTTTAAATACATTAATCTTGTTATTTATAAATACCTTATCTTAAATTCTAATCACTTATCCATTAGTTTTTGTCTCCTTGATGGCATTTCTTCATCGTTAGGTTCGACAAACCTTTCCGATTCTAGATCTTCAAAATCTTCAAGACCATCACCGTCTTCAATATTATTTCCAGTCTGCATTGGTTCTTCATCCACAATTTCATCTGAATCATTAACTTCCTCGTAGGTTTTTTCTTCCACATTGGATCATTTTTCAGAACCATGACAATTTGAGCATACATTTGTGCATTTTAAACCATGTTTTCGGCAGTCACATTTTAAACTGTTACATCGAGTTTCACAGCTGCAGCAAATAGTTTTGAGCAATATTTCCGGAATTAATTCCTTTTATGTAAATTTGGGCATAATGCCACGTTGATGTTGCTTCCAGCCCCAATCTGTTGAGGTCAGTTCGTTACCCAGCCAAGTTTGAAGCTGATAATATGCCCTGTAACAATGTTGTTCTGCTGCACCTTCTGTGGGTGGGAGATTTGCCAATATGAAAGATGATTTAATTTTTGCCAATTGATATTTTCGAAATCTTGATTGATTCAGTGTTATATTATCATTTTTACATTTATAAATGGATTTGATTAATTGTTATCCATTTTTTTCGATATCTTCTTTGTTTGCATCTTTTTCATAAAAAATATTGGCCAAATTTGACAAATTTTTATCGTCTAATAATGAATTTACGATACTTTCCTTTCCTTTTCCGGCATATCCAGATGTTGTATCGCAACCATAAAAACAATGCAGAAATGCAACGATATTTTTGAAGGATTCATATTTGGAACTATTAGAAGTGAAAAATAGATCTTTTACATTTCCAGAACCTGGCTTGAGAAAATGAATGTCATTATTTGAATTTAATTGATTCAAAAGGACCAAGAGATCAATATCTTTACCCACAACAATGACAGTTTTATTAGTATCTCTGGCAATTTCTATCGAGGTCTTAATTATTTCAGCATCTTCTTCTACTTGTTTACAGGAAAATCTTTATGACTGTAATCTTTCTCAAAATATTGTAGATGTCTTATTAAATATTAACTTTATTAACTTATTTGGTTATTATAGTATATTTCGATTTGCAATTTTTCTGTTTAAGAATAGAATAGAATAGATTTTATTGGTCCATTCAAGAGAACTTTGACAAGTTATAGGACAAGTCACGAAAAAACTCATATAAGTAAAAAGATACAAATTTGTCACTTTAACAAAGTCAAAGCATAATATATACAAACAAATACATATATTGATTTGTTGAAAATATAAACAGGATGTTCATAAAATCAGATGTGGAATCATCTGCGACTGAAAGATAAACCTTAGTCACTATCTTCCATCGTCAAGATAACCTCTTGTGGGTATTCATGTTGAAAAGGGAAACATTCTCAATTGAATATTAATAGAAAGATTTTTCTGTGAATTGAAAAATCCAAAGTAGTTCAATGTCCAGCGTGGCTTTAGCCGGGGAAGTAGTTGTTTTCTGTTAGACATTCACAAAAAATAACTTCATTTTAATCGTGGATTTTTCAATTCACAGAAAAATCTTTCTTAATATTCCAATGGAATATTAATAGAAAGATTTTTCTGTGAATACTTATACTAATATATACACATATATATACATATATATATATATATATATATATATATATACATACATATATACACATACACATATTGCACATTTAAAAACATTCAAAAATTCAGACAGAATAAAACGACTCTATTTAAAATAATCAGTGAACTCATCAATATTGTAAGGACTTATATCTAACATAAGCAACTTGATATTATATTTGAAATGGTCCAACTTGGTAAATCTTTTATATTCATTAGGTAATATATTATACAGCCTAAGGCCCATTATTTGGTATGATTTTTGACACAATGATGTACGATTTCTTGGAATATGTAGATCATTTTTTATTCTTATTGTAATGATGTGCCGATTCATTTTTCATGAACTTATCTTGATTTTTGTGTATATACATCAATAGTTCAACGATAAATAAACCATAAACCGTGAGAATATTATACTCTCTGAATAGTCTTCGACAGGAAGTTCTTGAAGATACGTTAGCAATGTTTCTTAATATTATTTTTTGTGTTATGAAAATATCTTTCATAGAAGACGAGTTACCCCAAATTAAAATACCATATATCAATCTTGACTGAATTTGACCATAATAAAATAATAGTAATGCTTGTTTATCCAGAACATTTCTTAAAACTCTAATTTGATAACACTTGCTATTCAGATTCTTCATGAGATTTACGCAATGAGTGGTGAATGAGAGATTAGAATCAAAATCTATTCCTAAAAATTTAACACAGTTTGATTGTTCTACTGATTCATTATTTATATTTATATCTATTCCGGTGGTACTATTACGATGACGGTTTTGAAAAGACATATATTGAGTTTTGCATGGGTTTAGGAATAAAGAATGGCTGGATAACCAGTCATAAAGACTCTGGAGAGTGGAGTGAATTGTATCCTGTAGAATACACTCATACCTTTCACGAAACAAAAGTGTTGTGTCGTCAGCATATAAACAAGAGAAGGCTTTTGGTGAAATTACAGGCAAATCATTAATATAAAGCACAAATAAAACCGGACCCAGAACAGAGCCCTGGGGTACTCCAATTTCATTGGGCATATATGTCGATACGAACTGATTTTGAATATTTTCTTTTCTATGATTTATTTTGACACTTTGAGTACGATTTCGAAGATACGATTCGAACCAATCATGAGTTTTTCCTCTAACTCCAGAATTGTATAGTTTTTGCAATAAAAGCTCATGTTGCACGCAGTCAAACGCTCGACTCATATCACAGAATACAGCTGTAGTAATTTCATTTGCTTCCACACCTTCCAAAATTTTTTCATAAAAGAGTATATAGCAGTCATCGTTGAACGACCTTCATGGAATCCATGTTGGTTTCGATTAAGTATATTATTCTTCATCAGGAATCCCATCAAATAATTCAGCATTACATATCCAAAAATTTTCGATATTACAGGAGGCTGAGATACTGGTCTATAATTTTCCATATTATGTAGGGTGCCTTTTTTGAAAAGAGGTGTTATAAGTGACATTTTCAATCTGCTTGGAAAAATTCCATCCTGAAAAGACCTATTTATGATATGACATAGAGGTTTTGTGATTTGAGTGGAAATACGTTTTATGACATATGCAGATATACCATCTGGGCCAGATGAATGTTTATTTTTTAATTTATGTTTTATCACATGTTCTATCTCCTCTTCATTTACATGCTGAAGAAAAACACTTTTTTTGATGCTAGGAGTAGATATTTTTTGTGATATTATATTTGCATTATTTATTTTACTTATAATGTCATGAGGAGATTGGATGAAGAAACGGTTGAAACCATCAGCTATAACTTGAGGATCTGAACAAATTTTGTCATCAATTTCAATCGATATATTTTTCGAAAAATGTTTTGTTTTTCCCGTGGTAAGACCACGCACTTTTATTCACATTTGAGGAGGAATATATTTTATGCGAGTAAAACACATTGTTTGTTTATCAATGTAACATGGAATCTTACGTTTTTCGATTAATTAAAGTGTAAATTTTAATAAATAGCTCAAAATTGTACATAATGATTAAAAAAAAATATTTCGGATTCGAGTTTTTTTCACATAAATTTTGAGGTTATGTGAAAAAAGTGTGAATACAAAAGTTGTAGATCTTTTTATTCCTACAACTTTGCCATTTAACTTTTTTCCATAGGACTTGTAGTTTTGCCGAAAATCGAGATAAACCGTTTTTTCCGCTTAAAAACTCACCCCCTTCCACTTCCCGACCCCACATCGCTCGTAAATTATTTTTCCTTTCTTTTTTGTTATATTCTCTTCCTTTTCCAATGGGTTTCATCCTACTATTTTTATTTTTTGTTTCAAAAATTATCGACCCCGGTCTATATACAGTACTGTAACGAACCTAGGCCGGACCTGTCGCCTCACATGTTGCCATCGACAGCGATGAGATCATCCCCGGAGATATTCGAGAACCATCCAGTCGCTTTTCCGCGGAGAGCAACGGTCGATATTGGAAACGATTGGAACATGCTGGATCGCCAACTGCCGGAATTCGAAACATCGAGAATGCTGTATCGGAGATAAATAGGCGACCCTCAAGTGGAGTCAGGACAGTCTGAACGAGCCCATACCATCGAGCTATACAGTGGCGTAGTAATATAAATTAAGTTGTAGATTAAGTGTTAAATAAATTAGTTAAACCAAGTTAAGTTTATTTACGTTACAATTGGTGTCGGAAGTGAGATTTTGAAAATAAACAAGTGATCGTGGAGTGGATAGTCAGAAAAATAAATTGATAGACCTTTTTGTACGCCCAAAGTGGCCCGGTTTTCGCGAAGTGGACAATTGTGCGTGGGAATATAAACTGATACACTGTTCGCGTGAAACAGAAAATAGACAGTGGCCCGGTTTTCGCGAAGTGGACAATTGTGCGTGGGAATATAAACTGATACACTGTTCGCGTGAAACAGAAAATAGACAGTGGCCCGTTTTCGCAGAAGTGGACAATTGTGCGTGGGAATATAAACTGCTACACTCTTCGCGTGAAACATAGAATAGACTGGTGGCCCGTGGAAAAGTATTCGCGAAGTGAATTTTTAACAAACTGATAAACTTATTCGTGTGAAACAGACTGATACCTCGTCAAAAGACAAAATGTGTTCAAGAAACGTGCGCCTTGCGGACTTGAAGGTAGGAGATTGAAACAGGAATTGGAGGAAAGGGAACTGGAAACAACAGGTAAAAAGCAAAGTACTCCAGGAAAGACTTGCGAAGGACTTATACAAGAAGGTGAGGACCCCGAAACATTTTTATTCGAAGTTCCCGGAGGTGATTTGAGTCCGATAATAGAATCCTTGAAAGAAGAGCTGCAACAAAATTCGAGGGGCTTTGGAAGAAAATGCTAGAAGCCTGGAAGAAATGCTAGAAATCTGGAAGAGAAGCTTGAAGAAAATTCTAGAAATCTGGAAGAGAAGCTTTCTAGAAATCTGGAAGAAGCTTCGAGAAAATTCAAAAGCCTGGAAGAGAAGTTCCTGGAAAACACAGAAGGTCTAAAAAGAATTGTGTGGTGTGGCTAATTTTCTAGAAAGAAAGAATGGGAACCGTTGAGACAGAGATAGATAAAATTAGAGAACAAATGAACACGGAGGTAGATAAAATCAAAGATGGGGTCGAGGCAGAAATGGACAAAATAAAGGAAACGATCAGTAAGCTGGAAAAACAAATTAATAGTGCGTCCTCCACAGAGATGGTTAACGAAAATGCAATGCTGGACTTGAGTTTGAACGTGGATAAAGTTCAAGAGGGTATAAAAGATGTCAAGGTCATTTCAGAAATAGGGAAGCTTTCCATGAAGCCGCCTCAGTTCGACGGAAAAACTCCATGGGCAAATTACCGCCGGCAGTTTGAAGCAGCGGCCAAAGCAAACGGATGGAATGCAGGGGAAAGAGCTGAGCACTGACACTTGCATTACGTGGAAAGCGACAAATATTCTACAAACTCTCACCGCCCAAGAACAGGAGGACTATGATCAGCTGATTAAACATCTAGAATTACGATATGGCCACGCCCATTTGGAACACGTATACCACTCCCAGCTGAAAAATCGCTGCCAAAATCGGGCGAATCCTTACAAGAATTCAGAAACTGACATTGCACGCTTGGTTCGTCTCGCATATCCAGCCACACCGGAAAATGTAATGGAGCGACTAGCGGTTCAAGCATTCCTGGATGGACTCCGTGACCAGAAACCAGACAAGCGTTGACACTAGCCCGTCCAACACATCTCGTAGACGCACTGGCACGCGCTTTGGAATTCGAAGCAGCGAAACAATCTTGCAAAAGCCAGAGTAAAGTCGAATGATTGAGGAAGACTCACGGAGCCTGCTAATTTGGAAGCTGCCATAAGGAAAGTGATTAAGGAAGTGTTCCCTGAGAAAAGACAGATAAGATGCTGGAATTGTGGCAAAGTGGACATGTGCGTAGCAAATGTCCAACATTCAAAACGACTCCGATGCAGGAAAACTAAGAAGGTCGACGAGAAGGGGCAATCGTCGGCCTGTGTCCAGCAAGCCCTGGTTAACAACGCATATGTCGCTATCCTGCAACGACAGAACAGAGGTGTTTTCGTAGACGGTCTCATCAATAACGAGCCTTGCACCATGCTGTTAGATACAGGTGCGACTAGGACAATTCTCGGACCTTCTTTTGCCAGAACACCGGAACGAATTGAACCGACAACTTGGAAGCTACGCGCAGCAACAGGGGAGCCAGCTACTGTATATGGCGAGCTACCGTTGAAATAATTTTGGGCAGCACTAAAAGTGAAACATCAGGCACTTGTAGCGGACATCGAGACAATGCAATCATCGGAATGGACATCATGAATTCCAGAGGGTTTGAATTGGATTTCAAAGACGGCGTCCTACGTGTCAACGGAAGAGCTGGTACTTCATGGGAGAAGTGAAGGTTGATCCGTGTGCTGTTGGCTGAAGATATAAGCGTACCTGAGAGGGCTGAAACCATCCTGGAGGCTCGCCTGGACGGGAGTGCGAGCAGTGGAGACGTATGATGTTCGAGCCCAAACTTCATGATGAGAAAATTGGACGAGGTTGCCCTAGGGAAAACCCTGTTACGTGCTGAAAAATTTGTACCGGTAAGGGTCATGAATGTCAATTACTTTCCATGACCTTAAAGAAAGGAACAATTTTAGGGCACTGCTCGTCAGTTTCATCTGTGATCCGGGGCGTACGAGGTACGATTAGCCAACCAACAACTTGCCCACAGAACTAGAAAAATTGGTTGCCATCTCTTCCAAAGACAAAAACCAGCTCAACAGCCCAAACTAAGAGATTTGGTCAAAAAGTACCAAGACATCTTCGATACCGGACAGGGAAAAGGGGTCAGAATTAATTTGGTCCGGCACAAGATTGATACTGGGGGTGCCCGACCGATCCGGCAATCAGCAGGAGAACTTCCTCTTGCCAAGAAGGAAGAGGCTGACAAAATAGTCAGCGATATGGGAAAAGAAGGAGTTATCGAACCATCGACAGTCCCTGGTCCTCCAGTCGTACTGGTGAAGAAAAAGGATGGATCGACACGCTTTTGTGTAGACTATCGCCAACAATAATGTCACGAAGAGGACAGTTACCCTCTCCCGAGAATAGATGACACCCTAGACACGTTGGCTGGTTCCACGATTTTCTCGACCCTTGATCTGAAGAGTGGATACTGGCAAGTAGAACTGGCTCAGGAAGATCGAGAAAGACTGCTTTACCATCGGCTCAAGGATTGTGGCAGTTCACCGTTATGCCATTCGGGCTCTGTAATGCTCCCGCACATTCGAAGTTGATGGAAACAGTACTGAAGGGACTCTCATGGAACACGTGTCTAGTGTATCTCGACGACATAATTGTGGTCGGCAGATCGTTTGAGGACCACGTGAAAACTTGGAGAAGTATTCCTGCGACTGGGGAACTCGGATTGAAGCTGAGCCCTAAAATGCCATCTGTTCCAAAAAATTACGATACCTCGGCCACGTTGTCTCTGGGGAAGGAGTAGCAGTGGACGACCAGAAGATCAAAGCTGTTAGGATTGGCCCATCCCAAAGACATTCACCAACTTCGAAGTTTCCTTGGTTTATGCACATACTATCGCCGATATGTGCTGGGATTCCCAACATCGCTAAACCACTGACCAAGCTCACGGAAGGCCAAACAAAGTTCCAGTGGTCGAAGAATGTCAAGACTCATTCAGGAAGCTGAAAGGAGCTTTGATCAACGCACCTATACTGAGCTATCCACCCAAAGGGAAATTCATTTTGGATACGGACGCCAGCAACGTGGGACTTGGAGCTGTCTATCTCAGATCCAGGAGGGACAGGAGAAGGTCATTGGTTATTTCAGCAAGACGCTTAGCAAACCAGAGCGCAATTACTGTGTCCAGGCGAGGGTGTTAGCTGTTGTAAAGGGAGTGGAACACTTCTACAAGTACGTGTATGGAAGAAGATTCCTGTTGAGAACTGACCATGCGGCTCTCAAATGGCTCTTACAGTTCAAAATCCCTGAGGGTCAAGTAGCACGTTGGATCGAAGACTCAAGAATTCGATTTCGAGATCGAACATCGAGCCGGAACTAGCCATAAGAATGCAGATGCCTTGTCGCGAAGACCATGTCCCGATGATTGCTCACATTGCCGACGAGCAGAAGAAGAAGCAACACTTTGTAGAACCGCGGCATGGATGACAACTGGAATGACAGCAAGATCCAGAAAGACCAAAGAGAGACCCCGACCTTGGTTTTAGTCGTCAGCTGGAAGAAGGGCAATCGAAGACCATCATGGCAGGAAGTCGCAGGTTACTCGCCGGCTGTTAAGTCCTATTGGGCACAATGGAACTCTCTTATTCTGGACAATGGGATCCTGAAACGTGTGTTGGGAGGCCGATATTGGTGGGAAGACAGACGCCAAATCATTGTTCCCAGGAACAGAAGGAGGAAGTGCTGCGGAAATCCATGATGGAGTCGCCGGAGGACATCTGGGAGTGACGAAGACCCTGCAGAAAGTGAGGCAGCGGTTTTACTGGGCCAATTGTCAAGCTGACGTCCAGGACTGGTGCAGAAAGTGCGCTGTATGTGCTGCTAGCAATGGACCTCGGAATACGACCCAAGGCCCCGATGCGTCAGTACAACGTAGGCAGCCCGTTCGAGGAGAATCGCCATTGACATCGCCGCCCGTTTCCCGTATCCGACCACGGGAATAAATACATCCTTGTGGCAATGGACTACTTCAGTAAGTGGGCGGAAGCCTATGCCCTGCCCAACCAGGAAGCCATCACCGTCGCCGACGTCTTGGTGAAAGAATGGATATGTCGATTCGGTATTCCAATGGAGCTGCACTCGGATCAAGGCAGAATTTCGAATCAACCTTTCAAGAAATAGCTACTGCTGAACATCCGCAAGACAGAACCACGGCCCTACATCCGCAGTCCATGGAATGGTGGAACGGATGAACAGGACGATCAACCGCCACTTGTCCAAGGTTGTCTCTGACCATCAAAGAGACTGGGACCAGTATCTTCATTTTGTTCCTGATGGCCTATCGATCCGCAGTACACGAGTCAACCGGTCAAACTCCTGCTAGTATTATAATGGGCCGAGAACTGCGACTGCCTTGTGACCTGAAGTTTGGGATACCGCCAGGACAAGACACTGCGGGAGAGGACTACGTCAGCAAACTTCGGCAGAGAATGGACGACATCCACGAACGAGTCCGGTTGAACATCCAGAGTGCCAGCGATAAAATGAAGAAGACCTATGACATCAAGGCCGACGCTGGAGGATTTAAGGTTGATGACCTGGTTTGGCTGTACAACCCCAAACGTCGTCGTGGACTATCACCAAAGTTGCGGAACTCGTGGGAAGGCCCGTATAAAATTGTGAAAAGGATAAACGACCTCGTGTACCGAATCCATAAGCCACCCCGAGGGAAACCAAGGGTCGTCCATTTCAACAGGTTGGCCCCATACGCTGGAAACCATGACCAAGTTCGCACCCTCAAGCCACCGGAGGATGATATGACGTTCGAAGTTTATGTCCTTGTATTCAAACGGGCAGAAAGTTCTACATGGGGATTACTAGAGAGGAGTCACGAGACCTTTTCGAGGTGCCTGCTGACTCCGCCCTAGCGCACTGTGTGGCAGAAGATCTTCGAATGTCCAGGGGCATCGCCGTAGTGTTCTCCAAGAAATTTGGTCAACTCCAAACACTGCGGGAGCAGAATCCAGAAGTTGGTGGGGTGCTACAGTTGAAGAAAGGCCAGAGAAACATCTACTACCTAGTTACCAAGAGGCATTCCCAAGATAAACCGTCCTATGAAGATGTCTGGAAGAGTCTCACCAAACTAAGAGATACTATGGTGGACCAGAACCTGGTGGATCTAGCAATTCCAAAATTATCCTGTGGTATTGATGGGTTGGACTGGAGAGTCATAAGAAGTATGCTGGAGGCGATATTCAGATCCAGCGGCGTCAGGATTTTGGTTTGCTGTAACCCTCTTCCACGACCGATCATGAAGACCGTGGAGTGTTACTTCCATCGAACTTCACGGTGCAGATATGAGAGTCATGCAGATATCGTCACACTCCAAGGATGAAATTTCGGGACGAAATGTCTTTAAGAAGGGGGCAATGTAACGAACCTAGGCCGGACCTGTCGCCTCACATGTTGCCATCGACAGCGATGAGATCATCCCCGGAGATATTCGAGAACCATCCAGTCGCTTTTCCGCGGAGAGCAACGGTCGATATTGGAAACGATTGGAACATGCTGGATCGCCAACTGCCGGAATTCGAAACATCGAGAATGCTGTATCGGAGATAAATAGGCGACCCTCAAGTGGAGTCAGGACAGTCTGAACGAGCCCATACCATCGAGCTATACAGTGGCGTAGTAATATAAATTAAGTTGTAGATTAAGTGTTAAATAAATTAGTTAAACCAAGTTAAGTTTATTTACGTTACAGTACCATCTTTGATGGACTATTCTCATATATTGTTGTCATCTAGTATATGGAAAAATAATTTGTTTGAAGGTTGTAGATACATTAAGACGATGGACGTCCGAAACGATAGTAATCGAAAAATAATTTGTTCAACATTGTTCATTTATGCTGTCTCTAATCGTTCAGTTGAAAATGCAAATCCAGTCATAAGCTTGAAAGCAAATAAATTCATCATTGAGAAGGGGAACACTCTTAATTGAATATTGAATAGGAATATTGTTTCGTCGACAAAATACGATGCCACTCTTGCATCAATGTTAAAAGTGATTTCTGGTGAGACTTCTTTTTTGGAAAACATTCTTATTTGCCTCATTCACCTATATGAGTTCTTGACTAAGACTCGATTAGAAAACCAAATAAAATTCTGAATGAAAATGCAAATTTTCACTTCAAGATTTTCTCTTTTTACAATAGTCGTCGTAGATGATTCCACATCTGATTTCATATTCCCAAATAAATCAAAATTGATCGTTTTTGCACGTCGACCATGAATTTCAACTTTGCAAAGTTGAGGTTGGGTGTTTAGTCGATATGAACCCATTGAATTTATTAGTGTTTTCAATTTCAAAATAGCCAACAAAACGAACGGACAATTTTTCCAAAATAATAATCTATAAAAATTAAGCCCAAAACTGGATCGATTTGGCATTTTTTTTTAATGTTCGTATTAGCCCTAGGATGGTTGATTGGGATAGTTGCCCGGAAATTGGAAAATTCAAGAAATGTGGCCAACAGAAGCGGTATCGGCTTACTAACCCCTTAAAAAAGGTGATAGACGTGGAAAAAACGAAATGAGCAATCAACTCGTTCCAACCGTATAAATCGCCGGGACCGGACAGCATTTATCCTATTAAGTGAAAAGTATGACTGTGTGCACGTATCGATATAATCGATGAAAGAAAATTGTATTTCGTGCATAAAATAATTTATTAAAATCGTAGCAAAGCGCTTTCGACCCTTAGGTCATCAAAGTAAGTAATATTGATAGAAAACAAGTTACTGAAAAGTTTATTTGAGAAAAAAATTTGAAATATTTTAAATGTGAGGTTACTTACTAGTCAGGTGTACAAGAAGCCAAAAATACCATAAAATATCTCATGATCAATGAGTGTTGCATACGTTTACGTGACAAATATGGTAAAAAAACATATCCTAGGCCAGGATGAAAATTGAGATTACATTTCGATATTTTTCATAAGCCATTGTTTAGGTGTGATAGCTGGACCCAAGTGACAAGATTGACAAGTGAACGATGAAGTAGATTGACATTGAACACAGAACCATGGAGATATCAGAATCAAGAAAGGAATATCCCTGTCATACGAAAAACACATTGGAAGATGATCAATCTAATGAGGACTGTCATCTGTCAAATATACGTTCCAGTATTCCAAGGAAGACAAGGCTCTTAAATTCTTACATTTGAGTCATCGTAATTGAATCTAAGTTTAAGAGAGAAGTCTAATTAGACCTGTCCTGATCAAAACAAACAATTGAATAATTCTGGTAGTGTCCATGGACAATGAATTTAAATTTTCCTTAATAAAAATTAAAATCCTGGTCCACCATGGCTCAGTTGAACCGCAACTGGGGGATAAGAAGTGTGATACAAGTCTAATGGGAACTAGACCCAACTTCACAACTCCCACAGCTGGAGTTAAACAGAGTCTAAAAGGTGATAATCCAGAACATGACTTGTGTTCTCAGTATGGAGAAAACTGAAAAAGAGGCTGGCAACTTGCAAAGAGATACAAGTAAAATCATCATAGACAATGGAAATTGAAAATTATTAGCATGATGTTACAAGAAAATTAAAATGAGAAAGTAAAAAGGCTGAGAAAGTTCAATATTATTTAATTTAGACGTATATGAAGTGGAATATAGGATCTATTTAAATTGACTTGCGTGTTGAGGCAAAGGTTATTGTTGAGTATTTCTTTACTAATGTGTAAGTCTTCAAGAAAATCTAATCTATTATAATTTTTGGAACTGACCTCATGTAAGTTTTGTAAATTTCTATTTGGATTAAAATTATGATTATTGAATCTTAAGTGATGACCGAAGGCAGAAACTTTATTACTGTTTAAATGTTCCATAATACGAACTTTCAAAGGTCTACAAGTTGTATCAATGTAGGCTGCATCGCAGTCTTCACAATTTAACTTATATATGCCACTTTTGGAAAGAAGAAACTCCCAAATGAGCACTCCACTGGGAAAAAATATTTCCGTGTTCCAAGCGGAAATGTACGCATTCTTGCATTGCGTGAGATAAAACAACATGAAGGAAGTGCGCAACACACGGATTAAAATATGCAGACAGCCAGGCATTACTGAAGGCTCTCACGAACCCAAAAGTGACATCAAGACTGGTATGGGAATGCCGAGAAGAACTCGGGGCCCTCGCAGAACTCAACAAAATAACTTTGATGTGGGTTACAGTCACTGTGGCATCGAGGGCAATGAAAAAATGATGAACTAGCTAAAGCGGGCTCATCAACTCCATATATTCGACCAGAGCCTGCACTCGGAATGACAAAATCGGCCATCCGAGGCTGCATACGGGACTGGGTTAAACGAAAACAAAGAGAGCGCTGGAAGGAAGCCCCTCTCATGCACCACGGAAAAACATATATTATAGAACCGTAGAACTACTCAAGATGAGTAGGAACCAAGTCAGAACGGGCCTTCTCACTGGTCACAGCCCAATGAGACGACACCTGCACAAAATGGGGGACTGTACAACGGAAAACTTTCCTGCAGAAAATGTGGCAAAGGGACAGAAAATGCCAAACATATTATCATAATGTGAGGCAGTGGACCGCAAAAGACAAGTGTGGCAACATGTACTTTTCCTTATATTTGATTAATGTTTCATTACTTGTTTTTAATGTGATCACTGAGTAGTTCATGAGGTTTTATGTTGATGTCAGATTTGATAGTGAGATTAATAAAAAGGTTGTTAAAGTTCACGAAACGAAAGTAATAGTTTTTGTATGATCCAAAGATCAATCTACGCAAGCAATATTCGGAGAGCCAAGGCTAACCCCCGAAGAATACAGTAGCCAACCGGTGAAGAGCCTGTACAGACTGGTACAGGAGACTAGAATTACGGAGTGGTTGCTGTAAAAGAAAAACCAGAAGATACAAAAAGCCCAAGAGACTGAGGTGCAGCTGGCAACGAGACCAGCATCCGAAGAAAAAAAAAGTCTTAGTATGTGTCCAATTATCTCAATGATTAAAGCGTATGCTTTATAACTCCAGACAAATATCTTTTTTTATTTTACACTCAAATCAAACACAAAATATTTTTTGTTGTTTGTAATAGTCCGAAGGGCTTTTTTCTATGGGATTTTTGAAGACCATAACACGATTCGAGCGATAGATATGCGTAATTCTTTGGTCGTGAAAAAGTTTTCAGGAATAACGGGTTAACGGGATAACAAGAAAACGGGATAACGGGAAAACAGTATAACGGAAAATGGGATAACGGGAATAACGGGATGAAGGGAAAACAGAATAATCACCCACTGAATATCCTCATACAATAAATGGAAACATCTTGCAAAAATTGGCAGAATTCAAAGATCTGGGGGTCATCTTTGACGAAAAATTCACATTCACTCATCACGTAAATACAATTGTTTTAAATGGCTTCAAAATCCTCGGTTTCATCATTAGAAATTCCAAACGGTTTTCTGATATCAACACTTACTTACTCCATTTCAATGCGCTTGTGAGATCAAGGTTTGAGTATTGCTGTGTCGTGTGGAATCCTTGTTACAACATACACGTCATAAATTCAGAGAATATTCAGAGACGATTCTTGAAGTACATTAGTTTTAAGTGTGATGGATTCTATCCACACCGAGGTATTCCGCATGAAGTGCTACTTTTGAGAATCCAGGTTCGCTCTCTAGACAATCGTCGTAAATACCTATGTATATTATTATTGCACAAGGTTATATTCTGTATAATTAATTGTCCATACTTATTTTCACATATAAATTTGCATGTTCCCAGGCTACCTGTACGTAATAGTAATACATTTTACCTCCCCTTTCCTTAAACAAATGTACTTTACACGCTCTCCTCTGTACAAAATATGCTTTGATTACTTGTCAATCCAGAATAACGTAGATATTTTCAACTGCAAGCCAACTGACATCAAAATAGCTATTTTGCAATCATAATGATTATTACTGAACATATAATATAGTTTCATATTTGTGGTGATGTGTATAAACTTTTTTCTCACTGAGTTTTTTTCAGTTCATACACATCATTGCTCTTATTATTTACTTTTTATGGAATAAATTGTCTTATTTCATCTACATTAGGATTATCTCTGTATATGTCTGTACATTAGGATTAGGATTCTGTTTAACCTTTCCTGAATGTATATTTCCCATTCTGTAAATGGCTTCGGCTGTTGAATGATGTACCAAATAAATAAATAAGGGGATAACAGTACGATGGGATAACGGGATAACGGGCAAAACGCGCAGAGTCAAAAACATAACCTAGATGGAACATCACAAAGAAAAACATAGGAAAAAAAATGATACGCGGACGAGAGTTTTTAAGGAACAACTTTTAGGGAATATAGAAATTTGGACAGGAACGTCTGTCGGGTCAGCTAGTAGACAGCGTATGCAGAGAACCCTGTGGTGTGAGCTTATGTCATTAATATCACGATTCTCAACTGTTGAAGAATTTCAGTGTAATTTCTCCTAGGGTACTTCACCAGGTGAGACATTTTATCGTTTCCATAATAACGTTTTGAAATAAGTGCTTTCGATTGGCTTTAAAATAGAGGTGTGAAATTTTAAGCCATTCAATTGGTTCAAAAATAATGAGGGAAAAGTCGTAAAAAAATATTTGGATGAACATTTTTCTTCTCTGTTTCTGTTTTCCCAACTCTGTATTTTGGGATCAGTTTCATCCGATTTCAGATAGTTCAATTGGTCTATGAGAGAAAACGATTCATTTCTAATGAAAACATACCAAAAATAGTCATTCGAGATTTTTCTGGAAATAACATTTAGTCCGATTACTAATAATCATAAATAGTGGTTGACTGTGTTACAAGCGGCAAAGTTTGAGTCACTACAAAAAATATAGTAGTAATTCCACTGTCACGATATAAAATGGACCAATCAAACCCTGATTACCTCTTATGGTACAGATGATTCCACATCTGATTTTATGAACACACTGTCCATATTTTCAAACCAAGCAATTTTTCATTTTCAATGAAAACTAAAATTTCAGATAAATATCGATACCAGTGATTTTCAGAGATTGGGGTGGGAACTCTTGGTTTATACTTTTTTTTTTTGGAAATCTGTACATTTTGTATTTTTTAAAGTATGTTTTAAAATATTTCTCATACAAATAATAGTTGGGAGAGATTCATTATATTCGATTATGTACTTCTCAATAAAAACCATATAAAGTTATTGTTTTTAAATTAAATTCAGAAAATTACCCACATGATTTCGTAACTATTAACTTTACTATGCAACAGGACAAATGATAGAAAGTAGTTTGTAGTTTGATCGAATTCTTCATTACATAAAGCTCTCTAATGCGTTTTTGATAGCGAGTTGTAGTAGATAATATGTCTACTAAGTCATCAAACTTTCTTTATTCGCCACTTAGATAATCTGAGAATAATGGAAGTAAAAACATCGAAATCGAAGTAACAAATAAATTGGTCTCTGAGAGAATTTCCGCATGAATTACACACCTAATCTGTCTTGTTTCGAGTAAATTATTTTTAACAGTTGCTTTACTTTCTAACAATCTTGTGAATTGTTCATTGTGAATTTGTTTCGTTCATAACCAAACGTTTTATCCACCTACAGTAGAAAACTGTTTTTCAAATTTCCGTTTCCTTTTTTTGTCTATCCGGAACTCGAAACAATCGTATTTGTAAACCATATTCCGAGAGAGTAGTGTATATCCTGATTATTTTCAAAAATCTAATTTTTGATGTTTTTTCGAAAAAAAATTTTGAAATGTTTTTCTAATCTGTAAAACATGTTATGACCTCTTTCGATATGTTTTATTATAGTAGTTTGAAAAACAAAAACGGGATGGAAAAGCGTTATGCGCATACAAATTTTCGTTAAGTTTTATGCTGGTTACGCCCGTTTGCAGCGACTTTTTATTAACTGTTATTTAACAAATGGACCTTTAATTTTAATTTCTACTTATGTTTCAAATTATTTGCACGAAAACATTTTCTCAAAACTTTTACTCACGGTTCTTTATCTTCGTTACAGTATGTCAACGTCCTAGTGATCCAGTGGTTTTTGTGTTGATTCTGTTGGAACACTGTTTTTAACCCCAAAATATCATTAGTTTTTGTAAATGTTTGTTTTTTTACGATGTCCGCAGAAGCAAAAAGAATGAGGGGGCTGAATTTTAGCCCCAGGGAAGTGAGTCATCTTTTCACATAAGCCCTTCAATATAAAAATATATTGGAAAATGAACAAACAAATGCTATTACAAATTCTCAAAAATACGAAGCCTGGGTGAGGATGGGGTATATTTACAACTCTGGGGCGTAAAGATGCAATTAGTGGTGATACATAAAGCTATCACTCTACTCGCTGTAGAGACATGGACGTTCATGAAGTCCGCGCCGTCTGAATGATGTGTCCACTGCTGGCATAAAGCCTGAGTGACAGAAGCAGTTGATTCATCGGCAAGAGGCTGTTGTTTTTCGTAATATAAAATAACTTCAATCCCCTTAATGGAGTCAATAACGCTTTTTTAGCAAATCACCTTTTCGAATCGCAAAATGTATTATTCCTCCTGAATATGACTATAACTTGTAAAATTCATGAACTTTTGCTCTGCACGTATTTTCCGGGATAAATAAACTTTTAATTCATCGTATATATTGCGGCCGTTGTTCTGATTTGGTTAGCTCCTGAATCTGAACAGCGAGGAAACAAGAATTGTTGTTATGTAATTTGTTTATACGTCAATGGCTTAAATTCGGCGTTTCGCCTGAACTTAAGACAATGGAAAACTGAAATTCACTGTTTGAAATGATGTAAACTTTCGCGACAGTTGTTTGCATTCGGCGTTTTCCCTGAACTGAAACAACTGAAAACATAACTCAATAATTATAATAACCGCCAAATCTGAGAACTATTTGTGAAAGATTTCCCTTGACAAAAAACACCTGCAAGAGCTTAATTGAGAATTTCTTTCCGTGGGGACACCAATATTTGTTTCAGAGAAAAATCAAAATGAAATCATCCACTTTATATTATTCAACTTGGCAAATAAATCATATATATTTACCCATAATCCAACCAACAATTGACTAAAGTGTCAATTCTACCCTAAATTAAACACTCAATCGATTTCACGAAAAATTCGATTGTACCACTCAAAAATAACATAAACCAATATTCACTCTGTAGTCTTCTGACCAAATTAAACTTTTCGGCAAATGCTCGAATGAAGGAAATGATAATAATGCAGAAAATATATTTAACTTCTCAGGTAACTAATTGAATCAAAGAAGGAATACTATTGCAGAACTAAGATGTAAATGCCGCGACAGATAATTGAATAAATGAAATAATACTAATGCAAGCAATAATATTTAAATTTCCGTCAAATAATTGAACCATATGTAATAATAATAAATGCAGAAATAATAAACTTCGGGTGCTTCAGCACACGGAGAAACCAAGCTCAAATACAATTTATTCACAATTTCCCCTTACAGATACTTCAACGCTTCTGGATCTCGAATTTATTCGACACTCTTCTACACTTTTCTACACTTTTCTCGCGATTAACTGGAACCAGCCTTACTGTAGCACAACAGGAACAAGTCTTACGGAAGAACAACAGGAACAAGCTTCATCGTGCCTTTTATAGGTCTCGAATTTATGTTCAAACTAGACAAAAAAGCCCTATAAGAAAGGCGCACTTTTTGTTGCTTTTAGGGTATGAACGGCGCACTTTTTGTACGATAAATCGAAACTGGACCGGAAATCTGAAGGATTAGTGCCTGTTACAAAAAATGACGTGGTTTTTCCAATCGCGATTTTGGTTTCTTTCCCGTCTTTTACAAAAACCATCACCGGAGCATTTCGCCCTTTTTATAAGATATAGAAAAACTCCGTTATATTTTATGCATGTTGTTGTATATTAATTTTCTAACATGGGAATGAAATATTTTGCCAGACCGGAACCAATAGAAACCCCAAATAGGCAGGGACGTACCAAAGTTAGGTTAAATATTCTTTAGCCATTCTTAGTAACGGAGCTCAAAAAAATGCTTCGTTACAATAGTAACGAGAGAATGTATATTCTCTCTCGTAGAATAAACGTACCATGTATATTCGATGGATGAACTTGTCATTCGCTACTGTCAACCAATTTGAAAAGTTATACGCAAAAGTTAAAGAATATAGTCCAGTAAATCAAAATTTTCGTAATATCTTTGGACCAATATGATTCTAACGATCAAAATGAAATTTGCAGAAACACACGCATATACCGTTTCGAGCTCAGTTTATTTGACATTTTGCTTCAATGACACATCAGAGTATTGCAGTATCAAATATCTCCGTATGAGTACCACCGTTTTGTGATCAGTCGTGGAGTCTCACATTATGGGGTCATATGCATATTCGTTTGAATAATTCGGAGAATTTTGAAATCGTACGCACTAGAGCGGAAAAGGGCTTCTTTCCACACGACAAATCATTAAAAAAGTGCACTTTTTCACATACTCGTAGGAAAACAATTTTACTGAAAACTCTCACCTGGTCATATGGAAATCAAGAACATTTCCACAATCTGCATAGTTCAGTTCCCTATTGACTTTTCTAGTGGAGTGAGTTTTGGTTGTCAGTTTTTTTGGCTCACTTAAATTACGCCTCATTCTCTTGAAGTGCATCAAGCAATCTCAAAGTCAGATTCGAGATGACGCTTGTTTGTTGAGTTGAGTGAAAAATACCGATCGTGGATGATGACAAACAATGTCTCGAATCAATTACCGATCATACCAAACCGATAATTATTTTCTACTATTGAAGTCGATCGGTAAATAAATACTGTGAAATAGTATAGGAGAAACGCCCCTTCTTGGTTTCACACCCACATATTGCATAATCACTAACGAAATTTGGAATTTCTGCTCGAGTAAGCCATTGTTTTGAACGAACACCAGATTTCCTGGTAGTAAAATGAATGCGGGAATGATGTCAAACATTGTTTTCTCCACTACCGCGTTTTTTATGTAGGTATGAATTATATTCTGAGTTGAACGTTCTATAATTTAACTATAACGACATCGTTATGAAGTTATATGAAGTTAGTACCTATCTGAGAGAATTATGATATATCCAAAGCCGAAAGGGCCAGACGTATAGTATATCCATTCTCAGTTGGATGGGCTGATAAACCCGAGCAAAACATGATAGGATTTGCCTTTTTGACCGAACATGTCGACCATAGTCGGAGATTTATGCTTTTACTTCAAATGTAACTTTGCCAATTACTGTTTGAATATGTTTTTTTCGAAGTCAGTTGAATGTGCTGAACTTCCAATTATTTGTCGTTTTGATTTCCCATCAAATTCTTTTTTTATTTCGGGTTTAGGACCGGCAGATGTTATCACTAAACGATCTAATAATCCAGTAAATAGGGGAGGGTTACTTTACAAACGGTCCGGTGGTTCAACATTTTTTATATGTTGTCTAGGATGGTTATTGAGTGTTTAAATGCAAAATGCACAATTCTTCCCCCTCCGCGCTATATTGAAAAAACCGAAAAAAATCGGAACTTTCTTCAGATTGCTTATATCTTCGCATTTTAGCTACAAAATCGATGTTGTAAACAATGACATTTCCTATAATTTACGATTTGAATTTTGTTCCTAGGACTGATAGTTACAGAGTTATGCACTTTAAAAAAAAAAAAAATGGCAATTTCCGTAAATTTGTTAAACTTCTAACTTTAGAACGCTGTAATTCAGTTATGGTCTATTCTAGAAACACAAGAATCAGAACAAAATTTGTAGGGAAATTAATTTCAATCAACTCTACGGAGTGGGAAGTAAACAAAAAAGTTGAAACAACGTTCCATGGTCGTTATTGATGGTGGGTACCTTGTTCACAAAGTTGTTTGGAACAGAAGCTCGACCTTTGGAGGGATTTGCCAGGATTACGTCAAGTACGTTCAACGTCACTATGGCCACGATGTGATGGGGTGATTTTTTATACCTACACTAAAGATCAAACATAGCCGCAGACCAAGCTTCCGAAGATGCTGACAGGTTGATAGATGCCACAGCTAAATGCCTCTCCCCCACGTACGACGCCGTCATCATTGTCGGGGAAGACATTGACCTACTCGTCTTGCTGACTGGCACAACACCTGCGATAAACAATGTCCACCTCAAAAAACCAGCGAGAGGGAAACATCCAGACGCAATCTACTCTGCCTCCTCCTACAAGTACAACACCACAGGCTGTATTTTGCTCATGCACGCAATATCGGGCTGCGACTCCACTTCAAACATTTTTGGGTTTGGGAAGGATACATTCTGCCAACTTTTTAGGGAAGACCCATCATTGCTGGAGCAGTCGGAGAGGTTCGAGGACCCTGCTGCCAGTCTCCAAGAAATTTCAGCAGCAGGATAGAAAATCTTGGTATCCATGTATGGTGGCAGTAGAGAACAGTCGTTGATATAGCAAATTGAAGACAAGTACCACCAAGCTCAATCTGGCTAAACTACCTCCGACCACTGACGCAGCACATTTCCACTTCCTGAGGACATACCACCAGGTCATGGAGTGGATGGGGATTGTCAAAGATCCTATCTAGTGGGGCTGGTATAGAAACGCTGGAAGACTGGAGCCCATCAGGATGAGTAGACACGCTGCTCCCCCAAACCTACTCAAGGCCATCTCATGCAGATGCACAACTGGCTGTATGGGGGCGTCTGGCTGTAGAAAGGCGGGCCTTAAGTTTTCCGCCCTTTGCAAATTCTGTGTTGGCCAAGAATGTAATAACAGGAATGAAGTCATCGTCGAAGACGACGCCGATCTAGTAACTTCACTATTTGACGGAAATGAAGACCCCAACTTCATTAACTCACTCCCTACGAAACGAGCGAAGCGGATGTAAATTAGTTCTTAGTTCAATTACTACCGATTTTTGTATGATTATTACTGCCTTTTGTTCTTACTTTTTTTAAATAAATGAATATTTAAAAAATCGTTGGTGTTGGTGGGTTATTTGAAATTGAACATCCCCTCTCACCAGTAGGTACTCAAGTGAAATAGTACCCGCCTCATGAGCATTGCGCTGTACATGTAAGTAACTCAAGTAGGATTGGTAAAAACTCCAAATTCAAGCCAAAACTGGAAAATAATTAGTGAATTAGTGGAGCCACAATAGCAAAAAAAGCAATATGCCGTTGTTTTAGCTTTTATGTTCACCCCCCACTACGTAGGGTTGGTTAGAAAAAAAGTACAGGTATTTTGTAGATAATTAAATTCCCCACAAATTTTATTCCAATACTTGTTTACCTAGAATAGGCCATAATAGACCAGGGTCGATAATTTTTGAAACAAAAAAAAATTATAGTAGAATGAAACTCTTTGGGAAAGGAAGAGAATATAACAAAAATGAAAGGAAAAATAATTTACGGGCGATCTGAGGTCGGGAAGTGGAAGGGGGTGAGTTTTTAAGGGCAAAAAACGGTTTATATCGATTTCCGGCAAAACTACGAGTCCTATGAAAAAAAGTTAAAGAGCAAAGTTGTAGGTAATAAAAAGATCTACAACTTTTGTATCCACACTTTTTTCACATAACCTCAAAATTTATGTGAAAAATTCAATTAACCAAGTTTTTGGTTTTTTATTTTTATCTTTTACAAAACAAAATTTTTTTTGATTTAAAATATTGATTTTTTCACCTTATTTTGACTTAATATCGAAAAAGCACACTAATTTTCAATCGAAAATTCTCCCGTCAAAATATCAGCTTTTTTGAAAAAGTCGGTGGGCTTTTTGTTCGTTGAAATTTCTACTTTCTGATGGTATAAAAAAAGTACATTACTATGACAGAAAATGCAAAGAAACGAAAAAAACTCGAATCCGAATTTAATAAGACATCTACAATATTTTGAGAAAGTTGTAGAATCTTCTTCAAATTATATGCGTAGATGCCTATTTATTGCTTTTTCAAGATAACTTATATACCTGAGTGACCTACGGAAAATTTTAGCCCATAAAAAGGTATTTCATAGAGAAGTGGGGAAGGGGCTAGGAGGGTCTGAGCCTTGCTAACTGTTATTTCTTTGCATTTTCTGAGAACATTCACCATAGTAATGTATATTTTTTACACCATCAGAAAGTAGAGATTTCAACGAACAGAAAGCCCACCGACTTTTTTAAAAAACCTGATATTTTGACGGGAGAATTTCTGATTGAAAATTAGGGTGCTTTTTCGATATTAAGTCAAAATAAGGTGGAAAAATAAATATTTTAAATAAAAAAAATTACAGTGTGTTTGGGACATAAAAAGGTACGTTTTTACCAAATTTCGTAAAAAAAAATTTTTTTGTACAAGATAAAAATAAAAAACCAAAAACTTGGTTATTTGAATTTTTCACATACATTTTGAGATTATGTGAAAAAACTGTAGATACCAAAGTTGTAGATCTTTTTATTACCTACCACTTTGCCTTAAACTTTTTTCCATTGGACTCGTAGTTTTGCCGGAAATCGAGATAACCGTTTTTTACCCTTAAAAACTCACCCCCTTCCACTTCCCGACCTCAGATCGCCCGTAAATTATTTTTCCTTTCATTTTTGTTATATTCTCTTTCTTTTCCGAAGGGTTTCATCCTACTATTATTTTTTCTGGTTTCAAAAATTATCGACCCTGGTCTACCATGTTTATGTGTCGTAATTCACTGGCTCCCTGTCGTTCATTAAATTCAACGGTGATTCACGCATTCCTCAACACTTTTATGGTTGTTTTTATTCCGGTTTCATGAATTTCAAAGTAGCTATTATTTATGTGGGACATTACTCGGGTATAACCTCCCCATTAAAATAAAATTGCAGAATTGATAGTCAAATTATTCAATTTACATTATCTGTTTGCATGTCATAATGAAAACATTACGATAACGTTGATTTGAATATCAAAATGACATACTTTTGCGGGCGGAAACAATTATATATTTCATTTGATAAAAAAAATTTCCTTTGTTTTTAGAGAACACTGTATTTTTTGGTTTCTTGAGCAAAAAAAACTGACATGTACTCCACACAAGTGAAAATGATGCAACAATAGATCTACACACATCCAAGCCATTCACGTATATGCTCATGTCCACTCTTTTTTCCTATTTTGACTTCTGATGAGGGGGGTATTTATTTATTTCATAGTTGATTATATTTTTTACACGCTTTTATTAGCTTCACTTGTATGTTTGTTTCTAACCGACTCCTTTGGACTTGATTTTCACCCACTTCCAGACGTACGAATGATTTGAAATTTGGCAGGTGTACATAATTCCGTGACAATGCATTAAGAAATTTTTGTGTGAAAAAAAAACAAAATGGCGGCTCCAGTATGGCGGACGAGTTTTGTGATTATGGTCCGATTCTATTCAAAATTAGTATGTGGGGGTTCTTGGGGTCGGAGATTTTTACACGTTACACGCAATATGGACTAAAATGTTAAAAATAAAATTATAGTTTAAAAAAACTAAAAAAACACGCTTATATAGCAATAAGGACTAAAAAGTTAAAAATAAATAATAGTTTAAAAAAACTAAAAAACACGCTTTTATAGAAAACCAAACTAAAAAGCACGCTTATATAGCAATAAGGACTAAAAAGTTAAAAAAAATAAATAGAAATATTGACTTTTTATTTTTATTAATACTAGAGATATGCAGGCGAGACAAGAATACTTTTGGGTGTTTGAATTTATGTAATTAAAATTTCACCAAATGTTTTGAACGACCAACAAACAATTATGTTCTCTCTCACTATTATCTAGGTTGAATTATCTGTAGTTCATGTCGAACGTTTTTATCTCATTGAAATGTCATGGTTAGAACATTTCCTGTAACACAGATAATGCAAATATGACAAAAAAGATTCGTAGGTATTTGAATGGATTCACGCGGAGAGGATGTGTTTTTCAAAACGTTTCCGCTATTTTTCGATATGATTTTGTTGATTCGAAATCGTGATGATAATTATCACAGGATTCAGTGCGTTCAAAAAATCATCTCACCTTTCACCTCCAGGACACTCTTGGAGCAGGTTTTTTAATTCGAGATTATAGTTGGATTTGGAATTGTTTTTGATGAATTCCAGTGAACATATGTATTATTGATTATCTGAAACTTTGTCTTGACGCGTCTTGGCTGAGGTTTTTGATAACCGAGTCAGTGTGAGTGATAAAAATGGCGCTTTTCAGACCTTAAGGTAGTTCCGCCACGAGACAGTTGAATTAGGAAATTATTTTCGACTGAATCAAAAAAGTTCAAAGGACTTTTCGATTTGAAACGCGAAAAAAAATTTTTTTTGGAGGGGGACACTTGCCCCCCCAATCGAAAATTTTTTCGTTATAGAAAGTCGGCAATTCAAAAACTTGATGTTCCCGAAAAGCGCAGTAAAAAAAATAATTTCAGATCTGCCCTCCCCCCCTCACTAGAAATCATACGTCATGGGAAAACATTATCGTTTTTCGATAAGACTTCAATAGACTTTTTTGTAGTACTCTTTTTGAACTTTTGGGGGGGGGGTATCGTTAAAATCGATGGGGTCAACTAGGAAAAGGAGTTTTTTTTCGCGTTCAGACCCTCAAGTGGTCCCCTGGCACTTTAAAAAGTCCCCTGGCACAATCCGCATTTCTCTACGACCCCCCCTTTAGGCTGTGCGCTTCCCCGTTTTGAATAACGAGAGTAGTTTTGATTATATCTGTCAAACTAGATGGTCAATCACTTTGTTTTTTTTTTTCACAATATCTGTGATATCCTGCTCTAGCTCCTCCTCGTTTTTCATAATTTCCTTAATTTTAGTACTGACGGTAGAATTAATAATGTGCTGTTTGCCTATGCATGGTCCATATGTTACGTGTTAATTGAGTCAACTTCAATTATATATATCTCGGGTTCGGGATGGTGAAACTTGTTAAAATTTTATAGAGGTGTTGTTCACATGTTAAGCAATACGTATGCCGTTTTAATGATTTCCTAGTTCAACTGTCTCGTGGCGGAACTACCTTAATAGCTCAAAGACTATATTGGTTCATTCATGAAATTCGGGGGGCTGGCATGCAAGTGTGTAGGTCTAATGGTGCATCGCCCTTTTCGTTTTCGATCTTGGCTGATGACAGTGTGTCTAGATAGTGGAGGATATGCAGTTTGGGACATCCCCTCTATGCTAAAAAGCGAGAAAGAACCAAGGCTCGCCTCTCTGAAGTTGACCTGCCTGTGTCGGGATCACAAGAGAGTGTGTACCCGCAACCACTAAGAAATGGTGGGAGCTAGGAGAGACCCATGTGTATGAATGGATTACTAATGGCTTTGCGCTTCCGTCAAGAAATCAATTTCCTATCAATAAATTCAACAAAACTATAATCCCAACCTAATCTCTCAATTTGCGGCCATCCAGTGTAGAACAGTCAAAATTAAGTTATATCGTTATATAATATCTGTCGCAAACGTACTCTGTGGAAAACGTCACGATAAATCAATATGTTAATGGGCGGCTTGCGGTTAGTACACCTGTTATTGAATGTTGTGGCATTCTACGTTATTTCTAATATGGAATATGGTAGACAAAAATAAGTAATACAGAGTGAATTTGTGTTGTGAACCCTATTAAATACCGAAAAACTCTTAAGGAATGGGATCAAATGGGGCCTAAAATTGCAATATCTTGAAGCTAATATGATTCTACTTCATTTTGTATGAAAAATATTCCACCGTCTAATTTGTTTTAAAAGACCCTATGCAAATATTATAGAGCTTCGAAAATGGCCAACAAACTACAGTAACCTTATGTGACCTCAGCAAAGTCTTCGACTGTGTCTCACATCGAGGGTTGTAAGAGGGACAGCTCATTCATTTTTCGGTCATATGTATGTGGGAGAACTCAGTATTGCACAATAATAATACGCCAGTAAGCAAACCGATATCCAAGGGTCAGTCCTTAGGCGACTCCTGTTCATAATTTTCATAAATGCTATAACATAAAACCAGTGTATTCTGTTCACGAACGACATAACTTTTTACAGTTCCGCTTTCAATCCAACAGAATTTGATCAGAAGGATATTGAAGCTTCCCTCAGAATTAGCGAGTGGCTCACCCCTTAAAACTTGATTCAAAATGACACCAAAACACACATCAATCTTCCAACACGCTCCTTGTCACAGAAGCACCAGTTGAGCTGTTAGGAATCACTCTAGACAGCAAACTTAAATGGCTCAACACATTGACATACTATGCAATAAGCTGTCAAGTCAAATCTTCATCCTCACGCGCTTGAAGAACACTGTTGATCCGAATACCATGAGAATGTCATACTTTTCGTTCTCATATAAGTTATGGCATAATTTCATGGGGTAACTCTACCCACGCAAATCGTGCCAAATCCAGCAAAAGAAAGTAGTAAGGGTGATTGCCAAGGCAGATTATAGAGACTCCCACAAACCCTTAGTCAGGAGATTGGATTGGACTCCCATTAATCCTAGATTTCGCCTCAATATCTCATAAAAAAACTCAGCACCTTCAAATTTAAACAAGCTATTAAACACCTAACAGAATAAATTATTATGTAAACACCATGATATATGAAAACACACCCATTTTACTACTTTAATCATAGTATACCAAATCATAAATTGTTGTTTGCTAATTATGTATAAGTAGGAGATTTAAGCCGGTTCTGGGTCTCCCCCCACCACTATGACGTCACGTGTGACCTTGAATAGTTGCAGGTGTGCAGTGTGTGTGTTTGACCTTGAGATTTGACTTTGAGATTTGTCATTGAGTTTTGATATTGGGTTTGGTCGACTTTGAGATTCGACTTGACCTTGAATATGACCTTGAGATTCATAACATTAAGTTTTGACTTTGAGATTTGACCTTGAGTTTTGATGTTGGATTTGTTTCGGCAACCAAAAGATTTGATCTCGATGTTTGTTTGACCTTGACTAATGTTGTGTGTAGGCATACATATTCTGTTAGTCATGACCTTCATGAATCCTTGCACTCTCCAAGCGAGAGGGCATTCATCCTGTGAGAGAGCTAAGAGTGAACTGCGAGTATTGATGAGTGTGTTGATGCTCAAGTGCGTAATGACCTTCACAGTCCCATCTACTGAAATGGAGTGGGGATGTCTCTTATAAAAATGTGTGGAGTCGTTGATGAGAAATCAGATGTTAGATAATATCATCAGAGTGAATACAGAGTACGAGAAGTTTCTCAATTCAGTGAGTGTATTTTTTATAAGGTGAAATAATCTATATTTTTCATACAGTCTTACTATGTCTTTTCTTCCAAAAGTTGTAGATTTGAAGAGAATCAATTCTTCAATAATTGAAAAGAGGGTGGGAGCTTTTGAACAAAGACCAATATCATCATTACCCATCGGTAAAGCTTTCAACATACTTGGTATGACGATTTGTATAACCCGATATGGGAGATCTATTCTAATGACATTACGTGATGATAATGATACTTTATTCAAATCATGGTTGTCAAAAAGTATTTCGGATGAATTCAATGCGGACGATGTCAGTTGCATAAATGCTTCAGATTTCAAATATACAATAACATATTTGGGTCAGAGTCCACAAGTAGCAGGGAGTTTGAGAACTCGTCCTCTAGTAGAATTCAACTACATTAAATGATAATATTGTTTATATGTTAATAGTTAGGATATAGTGATTTTATGTTGAATATAGATATTTCTCCATTAAAAAATAACATTCAGTGTTGAATATAGATATTTCTCCATTAAAAAATAACATTCAGTGTAGAAGAGAGATTGTAACAATTCTTTTTTTGTTTCAGTTTTCAATATGTGGATGCATTACTCGAGTCAATGTTGGACGGAAGCCGTGGACATCAATACAGCCATCGAGAGATTGAACTCCTACTTGAATGCTTTGAGTCAAGATGTCCTCCATGCTACAGTCTATGATTTGAATGTTTGCTTCGATGAAGATGAAATCCAAAGATGTGCACATTTATCCGAGAAGTACGTCAAGGGTACAATACTTTGTGAGGAACCAACCTCCATGCTACAGTCTATGATTTGAATGTTTGCTTCGATGAAGATGAAATCCAAAGATGTGCAT